>JAOPSE010000064.1:10000-2410000 GCA_029449295.1 Zea luxurians | reverse complement strand
GCCTTCATCAAAGTCTACCTGGAAATGATTAAGATGAAATTTATCAGCATTGGGTCCCCAAATAAATAACAGACACATCGGACAGTAACAAAAATCAAATAGTCTTTTGTGACAGGGTAAAGGTGACATATCAGTATAACTGTCAGCTCACCTGTCAGGGCCTAAGGCCATCTCTAGCAGGTTGTGCAAAGTACTGTTTTATACTGTAGATTGCATTGTTAGGAAATAAAGTTTCACTGCAAGAAACTCAGCATCGGTGGCTACAGAATGAACAAAAACACATGTTAGGAACTATTACCAGTTACTAGGCCTCGAGAGCTGCTACTCTACGTAATCGTTTAGTTGCCTGCACTCGCCTCTCACGACACCACGATTGTCCATTCACTGCCAAGCACGAGTACTGATATTGTCATCGAGTCCGTGACGGTGGCAGCTGGCCAGCGCGCCAGCGCATCTCCTATCTCCTTGAATGACTAATGACCTGAACTGAAACGAGTGTCAATTGCCACGAACTGTGTTACAAATTAATTGGCATGTGTGTTTAATAGTTTAATATACTTCGATAAACAATTGATGGTGGCTGATTGTAGATTTGCTGACATTTTGGTCCGATGGCGGTGATAGAGGAGGTGCAAACTTTTACTCTCCTAGATGAAATTAAAGCGTGTTATCACTCGGTTAGTCAGTTAACTTCATTTGTATCTTTGTATTTATCATAAATTTTTTTATTTATACATTAGACGACGATCATAATCATATAATAAGCTAATTTGGTAAAAAATTGCTAGATTTAGCCATACCTTCAATCTTTTCTGTCCTCCACCACTGGTGAAACCCCATAGCTATGTCCTGGGCATGGTTGAGCCTGAGATCTTCGACGGCCGCGTGCACCCCCTCCCTGAAAACAGATCCTCAGGCCCCTCAAAGTCGACGGACAGCGTCTCTCGTGCGTCGACCGGAAGCACCTGCTCCTCCGCAGTGGGCTCCATCTCGACATGCACCTCCCTGACCGCCGCCAACACCATCACGATCTTCGCCACCCACCTCAGCCCGCGCCATCATTGTCGCATCTCTGTTTCTGCGCGGAACAAGCTGGTGAAGCTGCCATGGTGGCGGCTGGGGTGTCCCCCATCGCCGATGCAAACGCGAAACCCTATGGGATAGGGGTAGAGCCGGAGCCACAAAACCTCCAGATGCATGAGTTTGGAAATTACGAGGATTTCAAATGCGGTGGGAGGTCCAATCTGGTGGAATCGATGGGCTCCGATCGAGCTCAATTGGGGATTTCAGGGCTGGGTCATCAGAGTGGGCCCAACGGCTTGAACTTGATCTGAGGTGGGGCGGAGGCAAGAGAAAAGTCAAGTGATTCGAGGGAGGGAGTTTGCACCTAGGGGCAGGGCGTCAGAGCATCCTTGTGTGCACATTGGGGTCCAGGAGGAGGTAGCAGGGCATCGTTGTGTGCACATCAACGATGCAGGCCGCGGAGAAGCAAACAACACAGAGCATGAGACTACGTTTAATGGTCCCCGCCAACCTTCCCCTCCCCTTGTTGTAGCGGATACAGTTCCACGCGAGCGCGTTCATCGGTCACCCCTACAATTGCTACAGTACTAGCGGTGAGCATAGTACAGCGCCAGAAAAAGTGTAGCGTTTGTGGTGTCCACTTGCCTTGATTTCGGTGCACACATGTATTTGATAGTTGAGAAAAAATGGTAATGGATGATGAATAGGTAGGAGAAATAATATTTTATGGATGTGGTGGGGTATAGAGGTTTGATATAGGGGGATGTAGAGAGTGGAGATATAGGGGGAAAGAGAACGCTGACGTGGCACATGAGTGGGATATAGGGGGAGAAATTTAGGGGGAACCGCTGAACACAGTCTGAGGGCAATACGTAACTACATGCGTTGTAGTGTATGCCCCTGTATTAGTCTATCTTTCTCATGCATCTATTAAAAGAATAGTTACACACTTAAAGAAAATGGTACATCTAACTCACAATATCCAACAATTAACCCTAATCCACTTGGTACGTAAGTGACAGGAAAAAAACAAAATGATGATTTAGGTCTGTTGTGTGGCACATTAATGATCGGGTCGCATGTGGATCCATTTTAATATATATATCAAGTTGTAGAGATAAGTTTTACATTTTATATCACATATATCGCCAAACTAAGCCAAATTCAATATTTACTATGTTTTTTCACAATACGTCTTTATTAGAAATATCATACGAAGACGGTTTCATATTTAGAAGTGTCTAGATACTCACTAAAATCAAAGACATTTCTTATAGTTTAGACGACTCTAATAATATCTTTATTTGAGATGGTTTCATATACAAAAGTGTCTAATATACTGACCAAAATCTAAGACAATTGTTGCAATCTTAATGACTCAAAAGGTGTATTTATTTGAGACGGTTTTCAATAACAATCTATCTTAAATTAATATAGGACATTTCTTACGATGTAACTGTCTCAAAACACTTCTTTTATTTAAGACGGATCACCAACAAACTGTCTTAGCTTACTCATCACCATATGATAAAAGACGCTTCTATAAAATACACCGATATCTGCCTTAAAATGTGTGTCTTAAATAAGCATATTTCTAGTAGTGTTAGAGGCCCTACGACAAGAAAAGGATGAATCTAGATTTAGTAGACTTAGTGGCCCTACGACAAGAAAAGGATGAATCGGTTAATGATTGCATCTGGAGATTCTAGGATACTAGAAACCGATGTTTTCAAATTCATTTAACAGATAAACAACTGGAGGGAATAGCCTTTGATGGATTACGCTATATTTAAAAGAGAAATTAGAAGACATCCAATTCTTTACGCTAGCACAGTTACATTAGAGAGCTTTGGCTTGTGAAAGCCGAATTAAAGAGCTAGTCAAAACAGTTCATCATAATGTCCATATAGTAGAGCACAATCAAAGTAGTTCGGACGACGAACCAAAGGAAGTTTACACTGCCGAAATGGTTTGGCCTGAGCAGGCCAAATCTTCGGCTTGCTCCTCCTTGCAGTCAGTCAAAAAGAAACGGCAGGAGGAGGTTAAGTTTACATTTAATGTCGGCAAATGTGATAAGATATTCGATAAATTACTAAAAAATGGTAACGTTAAGATCGATTATATTGTTCCACCCGCCGATGAACTAAAACATCACGCATATTGCAAGTGGCACAACTTATTTTTACATGCCACTAATGATTATAATGTGTTTCGACGATAAATCCAATCGGCCATTAATGAGGGACGATTGAAATTTCAGGAGGACACGGAGCCCTTCCCGATGAATGTGATCGACTTCGAGGGCAAGAAAGTCCTAATTCGGCCCGGTGCGACCGATAAGGGTGAAGGCAAGAAAGTCATCATCGGTAATGCACGAAAAGCTGATGAAAATAATAGAATTTCTTGCAGGAAGGTGGTTGCCGAGAAGACTCCTGATGGAGGGGAGACACTGAAGGTTACCATCACAAACGCTGGGCGGGCAATCGCAAACAGGTGGCCGAACGTGGGAACCTGTTCTACGCATCGCGGATGGTCTGACACACAAACGCGGACGGTCTGGAACCTCGTCGGACTATCCGAGTCATTTTAGTAGACGGTCCAGCAACGCCAAGGAGCCACGACGACCACATACCTTCAAACCACGACGACCAGAAATAGGTACGTGGAAAACTAACATGTTCAAGGTAGCTCATCGGTTGGTTAAATCCAGCCCGATCTTTGATCAATTATTGTCTAAGTATGTGAAAAAGAAGGCCAACCCCAGTGACCGGCCACCAAAGCGACCTCGCTTACCCACCCAGGAGCGACAGCAGGTTAGGCCGATTGGACCACCTCACCAATCGGAAAGGACGGGAGGTCATAATATTCAATTAAGACCTAACGCACCTGCGTGGACACCTCCACCTCCACATACACCCATGTCATGTCATTATATATACATGCCACCGCTACCATATATCCAGAATCAGATGTGGGGCACGCCACCATATCCATTCGGGATACCACAATACCCCACCTGGGGGCACCTCAATCATCTGTTTTTGACAGGTTGACGCCTCCAGTACAAGACCGATTGAGAGCCCCTCAATCTGGTCCACGAGCACGGGCCCAACAAGATTGTCAGACCACTCGGACGCAAAGACCGATTAATTCGGTAGGGGGGCATACAACTACAGCCTCCAATAGGACGATAAAAGGAGACATCATCAAAATAGGAACGATAGATGTCGAAGGACCAATGATTGGTGAATCGGCCAACACAAGCAAAAAAGAAGACACGGTTGTCAACAAAACAACCGATACAAAATACTCCAGGCCCCGATGGTGCCCATCGGGATTGATACGATCACAAAAGCAAAAATTACAATGCCTAAGAGGAAAGGAGAACCAGGAAAAGGAGGCAGAAAAGATATTCAATGACACACATCCGCAGTACTCGCCACCACAAAAGAGATGGAGACTAAAGGCTGTTGAGGAAAAGCAAACACCACAAAGGTGGAAAATAAAACAACAACTATGTAGCTCTCTACAGGTGCGGCAGACAGTCCGGCTATAAAGGCCGGACCATGCGCAGATGACATGGACCATCCGATCCCTGAGGCCAGACCGTCCGCACTACACCAGGACACCTCCAACGACGCACCGACACCCATGGAGGAAGACGACATGCAAGGAGAAGACCTGGTCGACTATGGAGCTACGCCAGAACACTTAGAAAATTAGGAAAGCAAGATGACGAATTGGTCAGTACCAGTACAACACTCGGCGGTGTTGGGACTGACAGTTCGATCAAAGCTAAATGGGTCACGCCCGTTGAGTTAACCATCGGGACCAAGACCCTTGCGTACTATCCTAGTAGGTGGCAAGATGCCTAAGAAAACCGATGTGATCACATCGAGTCAGTTGCTTTTGGTTCGCTCATCTCCACCAAAAGGCAGGGGGCATATGTTTCACTTGTTTTGTGAAAATAAACCTTTAGTGAACTTTTCAATTGATCCTTCAATTGGTATCCTTAAAAGACAATTTTCAAATTGGTATCTATTTCAAAAACCCTCTTGAAAGCTAAGGGGAGAATTCATTCATGGGGAGCTTCTATTTAGTCAAAGGAAAAGCATTTGAAACAGGGGGAGAAATTTCAAATCTTGAAAATGCTTCTTGCAATCTTATTCACATACCTTTGACTATTTGCAAAAGGATTTTGAAAAGATTTTCCAAAAGTTTTGCAAAATCAAACATGTGGTGCAAATGTGGTCCAAAATGTCAAATAAAAGAAAGCCAATCCAATCATACCTAGTAAGACTTTCAATTGGTTTAATTCCAAGTAACCTATGCACTGTCATCTCGATTGCAAACTAGTTACATTTCTGCACTTTATATTTGCTTTGGTTTGTGTTGGCATCAATCACCAAAAAGGGGGAGATTGAAAGGGAAATTGGATTGACCATTTCCTATAATTAATTTTGGTGGTTGATGATCAACACAAACACATGGACTAACTAGTTTGTCTAGAATTCATTTATTTACATGTGCATAAGGTTCAACACAAACCAAGAAAGAATCAAGTTAGGGACACAATTTTATTGGAGCAAAAGGACTTGAGTGTGCTGAAGAATGGAGCACCGGACTATCCGGTGCACCATTGGACAGTGTCCGGTGCGCCAGGCCAAACAACTTCAAAACAGCCACTCTCAGGAATTCCAGAGTGTGCTCCGCTATAATTCATCGAACTGTCCAGTGTGCCACCAGGCTGTCTGGTGAGCCAGCGGAGCAACGTCTCTCTGCGCTAACGGTCGACTCTCGCAAAGTGCTACAATGATGAACAGTGTCGCACAGAAGTCAGAGCAGCGAAGTCAAAGGGGCACCGGACTGTCCGGTGCCGCAAGAGGACAAAACCTCCAACGTCGACCAGCTCAGAACCCTAACGGTTGGGTGACGTGGCGATGCACCAGACAAGGAACGGTGTCTGTCCGGTGGTGCACCAGACTGTCTGGTGCGCCCGTTGACAGAAAGCTAATCCAACAGCTATTTGAGGGGTTGGGGGCTATAAATACCACCCCAACCGGCCATTTCAAGAGAGGGGAGCCCAAGCAACATATCAAGGCATATAGTTGACATATCCAAGCCCTCCCAACCACCTCCATTCATTGATATATCTCATACACAAGATTTAGGCCACATCAAAGCCTCACAAGTGCCAGAAAGGAGAGATCAAGCAAAAGAGAGCTACTCGTGTGTGTTTAGCGATAGTGCCTTGTGAGAATCATTGAAAGAAGGTGTGTGCTACATCTTGTGATCATTTGAGCGTGGAGTTTTGACTCCCATTCATCTTCCTCCAAACTTTTTGGAGACTTGTAAAGCTAGCAAGAGACACCTAAGAGTGTGGTGGTCCTTGAGGGGTCTTAGTGATCCTTGAGATTAAGAAGAAGCACTCGCCGGTCTTGGTGATCGGTGGAGAGAGAGAAAGGGTTGAAAAAGACCCTTCCTTAGTGGACTCCTCAATGGGGATTAGGTTCTTGGTGAACTGAACCTCGGTAAAACAAATCACTCGTGTCACTTGTGTTTATTGCTTGAGATTTGTTTGCCTTCTCCCTCTCTAGGTTCACTTGCACTATTTTTGTTGATATTACTTTGTGTTGCTTCAAGTTAAATTCTCATTTAGAGAAGCAACGCCTTGCAAAAGGAACTTGTGTTATTTCTCTTCTCATCTAAGCCATCTTGCATTATTCTCCATAAACATTTTAGTTGTGTTGCTCTTGTTAAATTCTGCATTCTTTGAAAGTAATACTCTTTGCAAGCAAAGGACTTAGTTTTATACTCCCAAAATTGCGCATCTTGTTCTAACCACTAATAAAGGGATCAAGTCCGGGTTTTAAGTTATAATTTTTAGGTTTCACCTATTCACCCCCCTCTAGGTGACTTTCATATACCTTAAGCCTACACACTTCAACACTCTCGAATAGGTGCTCTAGTACCTAGAACTGGGTCCCTAGAGGCCCATGCCTCATTCTAGCTTAAAGGTTGGCTTCCTAAACTCTACTTGTCAAGCCCAGTCACATGTCTCATAGGATCAAGTGCAACCGAGTGTGGGTCCCATGGGTGCACTACTAAACATAAACCTTGAGTTATATGCAGGGCTAAATCTTGGTCTAGCAGTAGTTGAAGCGTCAGGCAGAATCCCAAGCGACACCCACACCAGATGCTAGCAACCCAGACCATGACATGGGGGCTTGGGCCTGCCAGACATACATAGCAGGTGGCAGGCAGCAAGCGTAGGTGTGAAAAGATGGGATCTGAACCACCGAGCGTGCAACATGTGTGCAATGAGTACCTTCTCGGGAACCGTTGCGGGGGTAAAAACCGATTTTACTGCCACGGTGGTGGGGAACGTTATGCGCATGACTCATCGCACCACCGGGCGTGTGGCCATAGGTCAGTGAGCCACAATGACATAAGTGAAAACAGGTGTGACAACAAGTGATCTAACGACATGTGTGATAGCACGCATGTCACCATTGTACGCGAGTCGCAGTAAGATTGATTGAAGCGAGATCGTCGTTGTGGCCCCACTTGTGGGTTCGTAACCTCTCCCGAGGTGGGCCTGGGGCCACAGTCAGTACCCCATAACTGAGGTACCCTCTCCTATCGTGTCAAGGCAAATATTCGCGTACTAAGGAACTGATCAATCGGGCCAATGGGACCGGACCCATCTGATAGGACCGCTAGCCACAGGACTAGCTCACCGCTCGGGGATAGGTTTGGTGCTTCCACGTGTCCTAGGGTGAAAATGCTCATGGACTACTACCATGGGTCTAGACCCCGTAGGTGGGACTCGGACCCCCACGTATGTTGTCCGGACCCCCATGGGTGAGTTTTGGACCTCCACTTATACTGTCCAAACCCCCACACGAGGGTCCCGGACCTCCCCATCTGTCATCCAGACCCCTCGTCCATGGGGCCCAAGACTTCAAGCCAGCATGCGCTCTTGATCCCTGCTCTCCGCTTGAAAAGGGGTCTAATGCTACCACGTGGCCCGTGGGTGCATGTCACACCCGTTTCCAAGGGGCAGAGCCGGGTGCATCGCATATGTGTGCCATGATCTATTTCCACACATATGTTGACGTCACAAGTGTAATATATCAAAAGAACAATGCATAAAAGCGTAAATAACGATTACATTAACATATTACACTTCGAACAGACAATATGTCTTAACCTTTATTCATCAAAGTACAGTGAAACATGGACATCCATCCACAGGAAGATGACCGGGGGTATCACTAAACTAGCATCCATGGAGTTCAGCATCATATCTTCTTCTGCAAGCTTCTGATCAAAATTTAAGCAAGGGTGAGCTCACTTATGGTCGGGGCTCAGTAAGTGGGGGAAAAACTAATGCAAGTTTAACAAGGTGAGGCTAAGGTTGAGTAGTAAGCATTTTAGTTGGTCAACATTTTATTAACAACACATGTCTTACTAATAATTGTGAATCCCAAGTATTCCCATTAAACAAAGGTATAAGAGTATATCAAAAACACTTAAGTGAAACCACTTAAGCAAACCATTGGCAGATCATCGGATCTCGATTTATTTCCATCTTCAAGTTCAATTATCATGTGAGGAGTCTAGGCTGCTCATAACCATGAGCACGACTGATATACCAGTTTTACACTCTGCAGAGGTGGTACAACTTTACCCACAAGACGTGTATCCCCTCTAGCCTGGGTCGGCCAAAACCCGTAAACACTTCCGAGGTGAGTGGCTAGGGATCCACTATGAGGCTTTCATAGAATACTCTTAATACCAAGCAACCCGCTAAGGTTTCTAAGTCGATGGTGGAGGCCCCCTGGGTGAGGTACCTTACCCAAGAATACATCCCCATGTTAACGTGGGTTGCCACCACCACCGCTCCCCCTCTTGCCCATATTTCAGGTAAGGTTGCTAGGCACTAAGCATATAAAGCTAATTACCAAAGCTAGAGCCATGATAGCACTCGTGGTTGCACTATTTTCCTGGGTGGTCACTCCATGTTCCAATTATCATAATATGATCTTGTTTAATCATTGGATTAACAACAATAATGTAAACTTACCATTTGGAACATTGATATCATCAGTAGAAGTACCATCATAAAGTTAACGTTGTAGCAATAGCATAACTACTAGATTAAATCATAAACCCAGGTTAAACAAGGAATAAGGTTGGAAAGGTTAGGTGTATCCGAATAGGTAACCCATCAAATTATGCATATACATATCCAAGAAAAAACTTTATTAAATGTATTATTTGGGATCAAACAGAGTGTGCAGAAGGAGAAGTCCACTTGCCTTGCTTATTGAAAACTTGAGTTTCTTCCACGGATATGAATAGATCTTGATTCTTAACTACTAGATCAACCACTGAATATCACACAAACAAACAAGAACAAACACCACTCAATAACATATCACATTCACCATACGTAAAGCTAAAAGAAAGCCTAACGAAAAGAGCATTTGCTTTTCAAAAACATCGCAAGAAATGGTTATAATAAGAAGGTATTCTTTTCAAAAATGTGTGATCGATACTTTATAAAACAAGACATGAGCTTAAAATATCTTAATTAAAATATACAAATATTAGGTTCACCAAATTAATCTTTTATAAAACGTCATATGTGATATGTCTAAGATTAAGGGTTTATAGGATGATAAAACACATTATAACAATATTAAACTTTTTGAGAAGATATATGTTGTATATCTGAGGTTAATGCATTATGAAATACATTATTAATTTATGAAGCAATATGAAACATATTCTTAAACATTTATTTATAAAGAACTTTAAGATATAAGCCTAACTAGGTTTTATGTGAAAAATGTGATTAAACCAAATATTATCTTTATATTTTTATTAAGAATACAAATGGTTTAAATATATTTTATGTAAGAGATAATGAAATAATTAATTATCTCCACTTTTACATAGCCTATGTTATTATCAAAGAAAGCTATATTTATAATCAATACATAAACTAACCTTTGAATTATAAAAAGAACATGAGAACTAATTCCTTTATTTTACCCTTTAGGAAAACTAAGTGATATAAATAATATGGATTCAATTTGATGAACAGATTAATCACACTTATATTACTAGTTACAGATAAACTGAAATATAAGTCTAATTAATAAATTATAAGAAAAGATAATTAATCTATTGATTACATTTAGTATCAATTTAGGAACATATGATTTAAATCATTTGAAAGGAAATTATGTTCAACTAAATTTAATCTATCATTTTAGTTATGTGGGCACTTAATTAAGCTATATTAGAGATCCATATCTAGCATACACATATTTAATATGAAATATTTGAATCTAAATCTTAAAAAGGTAATTATATAATTATTTATCTTGTATGTTTGATTAAGAAAAGGTGAACTATAATTCTTTTTAGCTTCATAATTAGAAAACTACCCATAAATTGACTACAGAAAACATAATTTAAATTAATTTACGAGAGCACGTAAACACATAATTAAATAGGTTTATCACATACTTATGAAGATTAACAAAACAATAATTAATTTGCTAAATATTATTTTATTTAAAATAAATTAGCGCGGGGCTAGATCAAAATTAAAGGGGTCGACAAAGGGGTAGATAGCAAAAATAAATCTTATCTTCTACCTTGGTCATGGCGATGCGAAATCACAATCAGGACGTGGGATTCTCGACGTCGAACACGGACGACGTTCGATGCTGGGCAGTAGAGAGTTAGGGCGGATTTGCTCCGCGCGTCAGGCGAGCGAATAGAAAGCTCTGGCGCGCGAAGAATATCGATGGCGAGGCGAGCTGAACGACAACGAAGCGAAGTGAGACACCGACGAGCAGGCACACATGAGCCTAGGCGTAGAGGAGAATGTCGGCGAGGTCTTCGACGAACTAGGCGCGACTTCGATGGCACGACACGCTAATGGAGAGCAGCACGACGCGACGATGATGGTGAGCTAAACAAACGATGTCGTGAGTCGCGATGTGAGAAATGTCGTAGGCGAGATCGTGCGCGCAGCAGCTGAAGGAACGAACACCGGCTCAACGGTGTGGCACCAGCGAGCGGCGCATGAAGCAGCAAGCAGAGCAGGTATGACGGGCGTGCGACAGTGGGATCTACACTGGCGTCGGCTGACAAGGAACTTGGTGGCAAGTAACAAAGGCTGTTGGGGGTATGCTTCGTCGCCGAAGATCCTATAAAAAGAAACACCTTCGGCAGATCCTCTCAAAAAGCAGTGCCGAAGCTATCATCCATAAAGCTTCGGCATAGTGACATGTCCCAAGAAGAAGGAGTGAACCGACTTAAAGATGAAATGACCAATCGACCCGTGATGGCTTGTATTATGATTGTAAGCATTTGTAAAGGACATGAATGTAATTTCTCACAACCTGCGCCCTGTGCCTATAAATAGATGAACAGTACCCCCGTACTGTTCACACGAACTTGGCTTTTGCTTTTACATCACGCTCGTACCTTTGTTGTCTATCAGATCGAAGGTATCAAATATAATTCAATATTGTTTTTATTTTCTCATGATAACATAATGGAAGATGAATTTATAATGCTATATGATTGTTCATGTTATCTTTTGTATTTTACACGCTTCTTCTATTACCATCTTACCTTCTGTCGGCGTCTCGGACCCGGGGGGGGGGGTCCCTTGGACCGACCAGTGAAATCGCTGCGTGCCCCTGCCCAGATGGGTTGGCGAGGGATGGAACACAAGAGGTGGGACAAGCCTTGTATTATCCTGCACCAGGGGTGCCGCTCGTAGTAGGGGTTACAAGCACGTCGTGTGAGAGAGGGAGAGACACAGAGTCCGTCCGCCGCTTCCCCCGCGCGAACCCCCCTCAGGGTGGCCCTGGACCTCCCTTTTATAGAGGCAAGGAGAGAGTCTAGTCGTACAACGGGGGGTGTAGCTATGCGCTGACGTGTCCGGCAGTGGAGTGCCTAAGCCCTGTGTACATGCCAACGTGGCCGTTGGAGGAGAGCTTGGGCCCTGTACATGTGATGGCGTGGCCGTCGGAGGAGCGCCTGAGTCCTGTAGGAGCACAGCTGGCAGCGCGGTGAGGACCCTGCTGACGTCTCCTTGCTGTCGTAAGGGGCTGAGAGCCACCGGCGTCATGGTGCACGCGGGGCTGTTGGGGCCATGCTTCGTTGCGCCGAAGGTCTTACGAGAAGAAGCAGCTTCGGCTGAAGTTGTCCCTAGGAGATGACCGAAGGTTCCTCTTCATGAAGCTTCGGCATTACAAACCGACATAGAGATAGAATGACCTTTTAATCCATAAAGGTCTGAGTCAATGATTGTAAACTTTTATGAGGGGCATAATTGTAATTCGTCACAGGCTGTGTCCTGTGTCTATAAATAGATGAACAGTACCCCCGTACTGTTCACGCTGACTTGCATTCACTCGCGCGTCACGCTTGGACTTTTGCCTTCTGTCAAGCCGAAGGTAAAAATGTAATTCAATATTGTTCAAGTGCATTCATGGCTATATGATTAAAGGATATTAATGATGACATATGATTATTCATGTTATTTCTCATGTCTCATATGCTTCTCCTTTCATTGAGATATATCGTAATGCCGAAGGTATGTCCTTCATGACCTTCGTCTGAAGATCATTATATCCTAAGGGAGATAATGCTCTGAAGGACGAAGGGCATTAATCATTAACCTTTTTTGTGTTGCCTTGTTCTTAATTCATAGCACTTGAGAACAAGTCCCCAACATTGGCGCCCACCTCCGGTGAACTCACTTCCACTTTTCTGAGCTGATGGCTTCGTTCAACAATCAAGCTGAAGCTGCTTCGGCTTCGAAGCTGGTGCTCCCGATAACAGGCGGTTCTTGCTCAGAGCCGGCTAACAAGAAGCAAAAGAAGGAGGCTCAGAGAAGGGTGCAGCATGTTGGAGTACAGGGACCCTTCATCAAGTCAAAATGGTCTCACATTCCAATCACTTTCTCTCAGGAAGACCTTCAGCTTAAGGATTATCCTCACAATGATGCCATGGTTATCTCTTGTGTGATCAAAGGATTTCTGGTCCACAATGTCTTAGTTGATACAGGCAGTGCAGCTGATATTATATTTGCTAAGGCCTTCAGACAAATGCAAGAGCCCGAAGACAAGGTCCATGATGCTACGCACCCTCTTTGTGGATTCGGAGGACGGCAGATTGCAGCACTTGGGAAGATTACCATGCCAGTAACCTTCGGGTTTGTTAACAACACAAGGACTGAGCAAATTGTGTTTGATATTGTTGACATGGAGTATCCTTACAATGCTATCATTGGTCGCGGTACTCTCAATGCCTTCGAAGCAATTCTTCACCCAGCTTACCTCTGCATGAAGATACCTTCGGACCAAGGGCCTATTGCTATTCATGGAAGCCAGGAAGCTGCTAGAAGGGCCGAAGGAAGCTGGACTGACTCCAAAGCAATCCATAACATAGATGGAGCTGAAGCTTGTGAACAGTACAAATTCAGAAGGGAGAAAGCAGCTTCAGCAGATCAGCCGAAGCCCATGCTATTGTGTGAGGATATAGCAGAGCAGAAGGTGCTGTTGGGCTCGCAATTATCTGAAGACCAGGAGAAAACCTTGATAAGGTTTTTGTTCAACAACAAAGATGTTTTTGCATGGTCAGCTAATGATCTCTGTGGAGTAAATCGGGATGTTATTGAACATTCGCTCAATGTTGACCCATCCTTCAGACCCCGAAAGCAGAGGCTTCGGAAAATGTCTGATGACAAGGCCGAAGGGGCTCGCAATGAAGTAAAAAGACTCCTCAGTGCAGGAGTTATCAGAGAAGTAAAGTATCTAGAGTGGCTAGCTAACACTGTTATGGTGAAAAAGGCCAATGGCAAGTGGAGAATGTGTATCGATTTCACAGATCTCAACAAGGCTTGTCCGAAGGACGAATTCCCGCTGCCAAGGATAGACTCTTTAGTCGATGCAGCAGCTTCTTCAGAGCTCATGAGTCTCCTAGACTGCTACTCAGGCTATCATCAAATCTGGATGAAGAAGGAAGATGAGCCGAAGACTAGCTTCATAACCCCAAGTGGCACATATTGCTATCTTCGGATGCCTGAGGGGCTCAAAAATGCTGGAGGAAGCTTCAGCAGAATGACTGCGAAGGTTTTCCAGTCTCAGATAGGCAGAAATGTGTTGACTTATGTCGATGACATCATCGTAAAAAGCACGAAGCAGGAAAATCATATTGCTGATTTGCAGGAGACCTTCGCCAGCTTCAGACAAGCTGGTCTGAAGCTGAATCCAGAAAAATGTGTCTTTGGAGTGAAGAAGGGGAAATTTCTTGGATGCTTGGTTTCAACAAAAGGAATCGAAGCTAATCCAAATAAAATTGAAGCTATACTTCGAATGGAGCCACCAACTACAAGAAAGGGGGCCCAAAGATTGACAGGAAGGCTGGCATCTCTCAACAGATTCATATCCAGATCAGCAGAAAGAAATTTACCATTCTTCGAGGTGCTGAAGTCAGCTGAAGTCTTTCAATGGGGACCAAGTCAACAAAAAGCCTTCGAAGAGCTGAAGCAATATTTGATAGATCTAACAACATTAACTCCACCAACGCCAGGGGCTCCTCTGTTGTTATATGTGGCAGCTTCGCACTCAGCAGTAAGTGCGGCACTTGTCCAGGAGAAGCTTGATGGCCAAGTCAAGAAGCAGGTTCCAGTGTATTTTGTATCTGAAGTCCTTAGTGTATCAAAGAAAAATTATACAGAGCTGGAGAAGGTATTATATGCCGTTTTAATGGCATCCAGGAAGCTTCGGCATTATTTTCAGGCATACAATATTATTGTTCCTTCTTCGCAGCCGTTGAAGGATATCATGAGAAATAGAGAAGCTACTGGACGGATTGGAAAATGGGCTGCAGAGCTCAATGAATTTTACATTGATTATGTGCATAGATCCTCGATCCAGTCTCAAGCATTGGCAGATTTCATTGCCGACTGGACGCCAGGGGCTCAAGATGAAGAAGCAAATAAAGATGCCGAAGTGTGGACAGTGTTTTGTGATGGCTCTTGGGGAACCTTCGGAGCAGGTGCAGCCGCTGTGTTGGTCTCACCATCTAAGGTTAAAACTTGTTATGCAGCAAGACTTGATTTCAGCTGTACAAACAATATTACTGAGTACGAAGCCCTTCTCCTGGGCCTTCGGAAATTAAAGGCAATGGGAATCAGAAGGGCGATTCTTAAAACTGATTCCCAGGTTGTTTCGGGTCATATTGACAAAAGTTGCAAGGCTAAAGATCCGAAGCTTGAAAAATACCTAGACACGGTCCGAAGGATCGAAGCCTCCTTCGAAGGATTTTCTGTCAAGAATATCCCTCGAGGACAAAATGAGCATGCTGATTTGCTAGCCAAGTCTGCAGCACAGGGGCTGCCGTTACCTTCGGATGTGTTCTTCGAAACAATAAAGGCACCTTCAGTGGAGCTCCTTGAAAGAGCAGTCCTCAACATATCTCCTGTTTACAGTGAAGATTGGAGAACTGAAATCATCTCTTACCTTCAGGGTAAGTTCCTTTCAGATGACGAAGCTTATAATAAAAGGATAGAGGCAAGAGCTCGTCCGTATATCATGATAGAAGGGGAGTTATACAAACATGGAGTTTGCGCTCCGCTGCTCAAGTGCTTATCTAGAACCGAAGGTATAGAGTTGATGAAAGAAATACATGCAGGTCTGTGTGGATCCCACATCGGATCTAGGCCGTTACTTGGAAAAGTTTTCCGCCAAGGGTTTTATTGGCCGAAGGCAGCTTCGGATGCAGCGGAGTTAGTTCAAAAGTGCGAAGGTTGTCAGAAATGTGCAAGAGATCAAAAGCAACCTTCGTCTTTGACACAGCTGATACAACCCATCTGGCCATTGCAAAGGTGGGGCCTTGACTTGTTAGGTCCATTACCACCGGCTCAAGGGAATCTAAAATATGTTATAGTGGCTGTGGAGTATTTTTCTAAATGGATTGAGGCGAAGCCATTAGCCACAATAACTTCGGCCACTGTCCAAAAGTTTTTCTGGCAGAATATTGTCTGTCGCTTCGGGGTACCGAAGGCCATCACTGTAGATAATGGAACACAATTCGACTCCGAAGCTTTCAGAAATTTCTGTGATCAAATTGGTACGAAGATCCATTTTGCATCAGTCAGGCATCCGGAGTCAAATGGGCTCGTTGAAAGAGCCAACAGTATTATAATGACAGGAATAATGAAGTTAATCTTCAATCAACCCAGGGGAAAGTGGCCAGATCAGTTAACCAAAGTGGTGTGGAGCCACAATACAACATCATCAAGGTCTACAGGCTTTACTCCATTCAAGTTATTGTTCGGAGACGAAGCAATAACTCCGGAAGAAGCTAAAGCTGGATCAATAAGAGTTGTAGCTTCGGCAGAATCAGGTCCTGAAGATGCCTGTTTTGTGGAAAAAGATGCTTTAGAAGGGATCAGGCTTCAAGCTGTGGAGAATATCAATAAATACCAGGCTGAAACAGTCAGATGGCGAGATAGAAAGGTCCGGCTAAAAAATATTGAGCCGGGACACTTGGTGCTTCGGAGAGTGGCCAACCCAGACACAGTGGGCAAGTTACAGTTGAAATGGGAAGGGCCTTTCTTAGTAGCATCTTCGTCAAGGCCTGGTTCGTACAGATTGAAGGACATGGACGGCAACGAAATTCCAAGATCTTGGAATGCGGACGAGCTTCGACGATATTATGTATAACTTGATGTAACTTTTTATGTTTTTTCTTTTCTTTTTCATGGCACCCTTTTCCTTTCTAAAGGGGGAGAAAGGTTTTTAATGGGGCCATCATATGTAATTTCCTTTTTAGTTTTATAAGAGCAAAATCCCCCAAAGAATGTAAATGTAAAAGCTGAGAACGCACCATCGAGTGCCGAAGCTGAAAAAGCAAAGAAGCTCAAAAGATGTTCCTAAGGGAATGCAGAGCTTACAGCGAAAAGTCAACGCTGATTCCGCCGAAAGTAAAAGGCGAAGAAGCTCAAAAGACGTTCCTAAGGGAATGCAGAGCTAATGTGTGATTGTTTCTAAGGAAATAATGGCTGAGGGTATGGCTTCGGACATGTGTTTGGACATTCATTCGCACATCACATGGCATCATAGCATTCGCATTCATAAACATTCATTCATGGCATACGTGGTTGTTTCGGCAAAAAAGAAGAAGCGGTCTTTTATGCTTCATTGTGTATAAAAAAGAGAGGTTTCGGCAAAAAAGAAGAAGCGGTCTTTTATGCTTTGTTGTGTACGAAAAGAAGGGAAGGTGTTTTTTCGCTTTCAGCTCAAAATATTAATTTCGTCCACATCAAAGCACCTCAATGGAAGGGTAAGGATATATTACAAGGCTTCCGCTTCGGCGGCATATTCTTTAAGTATCACCTTCAGCTTCGTCATCCTACATGAATCAAGGTATTGCGAGTAAAAATCAAGTGTGAAGAAGAAGGTAAGCACAAGGTATGATTTCTTACTGGTTCAAGATGACTTCGAGCTTCGTCCCCAGCCTTCTCTCGCCCGCCTTTTGTCCATATCATTTTTATAAATCTGTTTGAAATGCTTCGGGCGAGGTCAGGAATATCGTCTAAAATTGATGGAGACAGAGTGAAATTCGGCCTGTTGACGATTTTTCCATGATCACAGCCGGCCTTCAGGAACGCTGCAGCTGTGCCCCGAGAAGCTACCCAGGCACAGAAGTCACCGTGCCCGGCTATAACTTCGTCCAGCTCATCAATTTCAGCTTCAATATGTTCGAAGGCTCTTGGCAAATTTTCAGCTGCAGGGTTGAACTTTCCACTGCTGGCTCCAACTGAGTAAAAGATCTTCTTTAATTGTTGAATGCAGTTGTTACTAAATTTCAAGCATTTGTCTTGAAGGCTTGTTAATGATTGCTTCAAGTCTGAGTTGGTTTGGACTTCGGCTTCAAGTTTCGAATTAAGCTCTAGCTTCTCTTGTTCAAATTGTTTTGATTGGCAGAGAAGCTTTGAATTCAATTCTGCTACTTTAGCTTCAGTTTCTGCCAGCAAGCCTTCGGTTGATTGGAGTTCGAAGTCTTTCTTTTCAATAATAGCTGATTGTTCTTTTACTTTGCTCTCTAAATTCTCAATTATTGCTTCGTGTTTTTTATCTTCTAAATCTTGCTGCATCTTCAAAGCTTTGCTTAGTAGCATGCTCTGCATATAAACAACCTTCGTTAGGAATATTTCCATTATTAAAAACAATAGAAGTCAGAGAAAAATTGTTTACCTTGAAATTGGAATAAAATAAGCTACCGACGATATGTTGTCGTCGGTAGCGGCTGATATCTGTTTCTAGCTTCGGAAAACCGATACTCTTTGATAGAGTACCGATGACCTTAGCCCCAGTTTGGTCCCGGATGCAGCCCAATTTCTCATCATCAATGCCTCCGAATAGAAGAGCTCCTGGCTTGTATCCGCAAGATTTGGCATATTCCTTAAGCTCTTCTATTTCGGCCTTCGACAGTTTTTGCCCAATTAAATCTTGAAATATGTAAGCTTCGTCTTCCGAAGTATCTTCGGCTATTTCTTTTCCCTTCCCAGGCACTGTGGCCATGGTTTCTTCAGCAGCAGTGGCAGCTTCTTCTGCAGCCATGTCTAGCAAAATTTTGTCGATGTCTTCAATGGTAGTTTCTAAGTTCACATCTTCGGCTGAAGCGGCTTCGGTAGCCGCGACCTCCGAAGGTGCGACTTCGACATTTGTTGTGCCCTCGACCGCTGGCGTTTTCCGAGTTGAAGCCCTCGGTGGCGTCTTGTCGATAACTTCGGTCACGGCAATAATTCTTTGCCTCTTTGTTTTGGTTATCTTCGTTTTTTCCGGCTTCTCCACCTTTCGAAAAAGCTTCGTCAGTTGAGGCCCTAATGGACTTAGCTTCGCGGGCAGGGGTTCAGTCATTACCTTTAAGATTTCCTCCACATCGCTGGTAGAGGGTGGTGCAGGAGTCCCCTCTTCATCGGATAATTTTCGCTTTGGAGATGATATTTTTCTCTTCTTTGGAATTTTCTTCTCTTTTGCTGGTCCTTCCTCATCTTTGTTCAAACTTTCGGCCACTCTTTTTCTTTTTTGGCCCTCAGCACCCTTGTTCAACCGTTCATAGTCAGGGTACTCGAAACCCAGGGCATCAAACACTCGGTTCAGCCTTCGCTTCGGACGGGTGCCGAAGGCCGCAGTCATCAGTTGATCTTCTTTTTTGGAATAATTCCCAAGAATTTCATTGCACATTACCTCAACTGTGTCCAGCCACTCTTGGCAAGGTTTTTAAAGTATTTCTTGAACTTGAAATGGTAAGGAAGCCGGACAAGTTCCCCCTTCTTCTTCTCCCCTTCTAGCTTTGGCATTTCCCATTCTTTTAGAGTAGGGAAAACCCTGAACGCCAAGAATTCTTGAACCAGATCCCTGGTACCGATATGATCTGAAATGATTTCAAACTCACCCAGTGCAGCCCAGGTGGGACCTTCTAATGTCATGTGGCATCGCGGTCTTGTCTCTCCGAAGATTAATTCAAGTGGGCTTTGTACCAATTTCTCTTTGTCTTCGTCAACTTTCACGTAAAACCACTCAGACTTCCAGCCTGCCGGCCATTTGCTTCGGTAGCTGATAACAGGAAACTTTGTTGTTTTCCGGTAGGCAAAATTGTAGCAACCAAAGTTATCATGTAATCCATCTTTTCTGGCCTTCGTTTGGTAATGTAACTCATGAACTCGACAAAAACTGTCGGCAAACGGTTCCACAGCCTGGCTTCGGAGGGCCCAGATATAAACATTAAGCCTAACGACAGCGTTAGGAGTCAATTGATGAAAGTAAATACCAAACTTCTTCAATACATCTGCAATAATACCATGAAGGGGGAATCTCAGCCCAGCCTTTAAAAAGCTCTTGAAAATGACTATCTCGTCCTTCTCTGGCTTCGGAGTAGTCTCTTCTCCCCCGAAGCGAAGTAGTTTCTTCTGATTTTCACTGAAGTAACCTGATTTTACCATCTTCGAGAGATCAGCCTTCGAAATGGTCGACTTTCCGAAGTCTAAGTGGCTGGGCTTGCTGGGCATGGCAATGCGATAGTCATCTTCGGGATCAGTTTCTTCAATGTTCTCTTCTCCTCCTTCGGCAGTTGTCGGGTCTGCTTCAGCAGCGGGGATTTCTTCCGCAGTTACCAGTCCGGATCATTGCATTGCTTTGGATATGGGAACAGTTTCTGAACCTTCAGCTTCGTCTCCTTCACGCTCAACCCTGGCAGTGGATCGCACTCTGGCCATTTGATTCTGAGTTTGGGGAAATTGAATACTTTTTTCTTTTTCTTTTTCTCCCGAAGCTTTTCTTTCTGACGAAGCAGACTTCGAGATAGACCTTCGTTCGATTCTGGGAATCAAGCTTCGGCTACAGTTAAACATTTTGGCAGCAAAACAGTGCAAATAGCAATGAATGCTGTGGTAACTTCACACCTACTCGTCTGTTTATATAGTGCTGCAGGTAAGAAGGCGAAGCGCCAGGATTTTTACACC
Source organism: Zea luxurians (assembly GCA_029449295.1). Lineage (NCBI taxonomy): Eukaryota > Viridiplantae > Streptophyta > Magnoliopsida > Poales > Poaceae > Zea > Zea luxurians. Next base: position 2,389,404 of record JAOPSE010000064.1, on the reverse strand, counting down.
AGGCGGGCAGTCACTTAAACTCGCTGCGCGGTGGACCGTAGAGACCAAACAGTAACTCTGCAAGGTGGGCCTGGCACACGCTCAGAAACTGGATCGTTTCCCGGCAACGAGCTCAGGGAAGGTGTTTTTTGGACCTTCGGCTTCCCGAAGCTTGAGAGGCTTTTTTCACGGATCAAGCTCGTTACGAAAAACGATCTAGCGCCGCGAAAGGGGCTACTGTTGGGGCCATGTTTCGTTGCGCCGAAGGTCTTACGAGAAGAAGCAGCTTCGGCTGAAGTTGTCCCCAGGAGATGACCGAAGGTTCCTCTTCATGAAGCTTCGGCATTACAAACCGACATAGAGATAGAATGACCTTTTAATCCATAAAGGTCTGAGTCAATGATTGTAAACTTTTATGAGGGGCATAATTGTAATTCGTCACAGGCTGTGTCCTGTGTCTATAAATAGATGAACAGTACCCCCGTACTATTCACGCTGACTTGCATTCACTCGCGCGTCACGCTTGGACTTTTGCCTTCTGTCAAGCCGAAGGTAAAAATGTAATTCAATATTGTTCAAGTGCATTCATGGCTATATGATTAAAGGATATTAATGATGACATATGATTATTCATGTTATTTCTCATGTCTCATATGCTTCTCCTTTCATTGAGATATATCGTAATGCCGAAGGTATGTCCTTCATGACCTTCGTCTGAAGATCATTATATCCTAAGGGAGATAATGCTCTGAAGGACGAAGGGCATTAATCATTAACCTTTTTTGTGTTGCCTTGTTCTTAATTCATAGCACTTGAGAACAAGTCCCCAACAGGGGCACCATCATTACCCATCACCGGGGTAAGCCAGATGGGACGCCGGTCTTGTTCCTTGTAGCCTGAGCAGGCTAGGAATAGGGAAATGATGCATCCCCTATTAGCCCGGTCAGTCCGAGCCTAGGGTCGGTCGAGGCGGAGACTTCTCTTGAGGCCGAGGCTGGGGTCGGGCGAGGACGCGATTCCTCCCGAGACCGGGGTCGAGGCCGAGTCCGGGGGTCGGGCGAGGCAGAGACCTCCTCCCGAGGCCAGAGCCTGAGGTCGGGCGAGGCGGAAACCTCCTCCCGAGGCCGGAGCATGAGGTCGGGTGAGGCGTAGCTTTCTGTTACGCCCAAGGCTGAACTCGGTGGTTGATCGTGACTTGTTGTCAGTCGTTGCCGGGCTGGCTGACACGACAGTCGGAGCGGAGCGAGCGGCGCTGTTTTCCTGTCATGTCAGACAGTAAAGGAGAGGGGCGAAGTGACTGCGGTCACTTCGGCCTACCCGACTGAGGCGCGTGTGTCAGGATACGACGTCAGGCATCCCCTGCATTTAATGCGCCTGCAAAGCGGTCGGTTGGTGAGGCGGTCTGGCCAAGTTTGCTTCACAACGAAGCCTGCCCGAGCCGAGCTTCGGGAGAGCCGAGGGGGCGCCCGCTGCCTGAGGAGGCCCTCGGGCGAGGCGTGAACTCGTCTGGGATTACTGCTCTAGCCCGAGGGTCCCTTGGGTAGACGAAGCCTTGACTTGAACCGCACCCATCAGTAGGTCTGAGGGTGTTTACCAGCCTTGATTAGGAGCGTTGGGGGGTACCCCTAATTATAGTACCCGACAGTAGCCCCCGAGCCTCGAAGGGAGTGTTGGTACTCGCTTGGAGGCTTTTGCCGCGTTTTCGGTGAGGGGACCGGCCTTTCTCGGTTTTTGCCTTATTCTGGTGGGTGCGCGCGAGCGCACCCGCCGGGTGTAGCCCCCGAGGCCTCGAAGGAGTGGTTTGACTCCTCTGAGGTCTGAATGCTTTTCGTGGTGCTTCGGCCGGTCTGATCGTTCCCTCATGCGGCCCGACCGTAGCCCGGGTGTGTGGTCGGGTTCCAAGTTATCAAGCTGGTTTGTTGACGCTGTCAACAGTTTTGGCCGTAGCCGGGTGCGAGAGCAGCCCCCGAGCCTCTGCACGGAGCGAGAGGACGATCAAGGACTTTCCTGACTTCTATTATACGCCCCTGCGTCGCCTTTCTGCAAGGAGGAGGGGGGGAAAGCGCCATGTTGCCCTCGGAGGGCGCCGAACATGGTGTTTCCAGTGAGCTGCTAACGGGTGATCTGAGTGGACGCCCATGCCCCGTTCGTTAGGGGTCGGCTGGTGGCCCAGAGGCGCGCTCCAAAAGTACCTGCGGGTGATTCGCCGGACCCAGACCCCTTCGACAGGGTCTGAGGGCTCGATGCCTCCCTCCGGTGGGATTCCGTTACAAATCGTTCCCGTCGGTCTCGGAAATGTCCTAGGGTACCTCGGGAGCGTAGCTCGAGCCTCAGCTATGTATCGAACGTACCCAGAGTCATCCCTCACTCTGCGTGCTCTGGGGCGACTGTCGAACCCTTCCGAGGGGCCAGCCTACAAACCCCTGATCAGTAGTGGGCGCGGAGCCCGATCGCTCTGGGGCGGCTGTCGAACCCTTCCGAGGGGCCAGCCTTCGAACCCCTGATCAGTAATGGGCTTGAAGTCCGAGTGCTCTGGGGCGGCTGTCGAAACCCTCCCGAGGGGCCAGCCTTCGAACCCCTGTTCAGTAGGAGGACTTGGAGCCCGCTTCCTTCGCCGAGAAGGATCCTTTCCACAACATCCCCTTTCCCGGTCCCTGTAGCAAGAGAGAGAGAGAGAGGAGGAGGGGAAGGATATGAATTTAAATAAGGTGGCACACCTTTTTTTTGATGCGGTCATTATGGCGAAGGCGAAGCGACGCCCGCCTCGCCTGCTAGAGGTGTTGCCTGCTCCGTCGGGGAGTTAATGCGACGGGACGGGCGATTCGCGTGGCGCCCGTTGCGCGTGCGAGCCGTTTGAGGAATGGGGCACGGGCGCATCGTCTTCACGCCGTGGGAGAGGGCTCTCCCGTCGCTTCAGGAGGGGATGCGAGCCTGCTGGTGACTTGACCGCTGCCTTCGCTCGTCTGCCGCTGCAGTTACTGTCGGCCCGCTTTTGACCATGCCAACCATCGTGCCTACCCCGCGGCTAACCGGCCCGTGGCCGTCACCTTTAACTGGCACTGTTGGGTCCTGCGTAGGGCTACCTCGAGTCATGGTACCGGTTCCGCAGTCGAGGAGGCGCAACATTGGCGCGAGTGGCGGTGTAACTTCTCGCACGTCGTAACCGGCGCGCCGGTTACATGACATGCGGGCCCGCTTCCTTTGCGCTGGTCCACCGGATGCGGACGGAGCCAAAGGGGCACATAGTTGCGGTGCAGTTGGATGCCTGTCGCGTGGCAGTCCACCCTTTCGACCACCGGTTTCTGCGAAGATGGGAGAGCGCTTGTAACCGCTGGACGGTTACATGCCTCGCGTGCGGCGGTTCGCCTTCTTCGTGCTTCGGATCAGCTCGTATGACGCGTGGGTCCCAGCCCCATGTCGTGGGGGGAGAACCCTGAACTATGTCGGTGGAGACTTCGCCCGTGACGCTAAGGGGTGCAAGTGAGGAGGTCTGCCTATAAAAGGGGGATCGATCCCAGATCGATCCCCTGGGTAGTGGCCATGCCTTCGTTCTCCCCTCATGCATCGCGCCCTTCCGCCTTTTGAGCCCCCGGATGGGGTGCTCCAGCGTCGTCTTGCTCTTGCTGTCGTTGGAGGAGCGCGACCTCGTGGAGATCGGCACCTTTCAGCCATCGCTCGGCTTCAAGGATTTTTGTCGTGCATCCCGGCTGCATTCCCTCACCAATGGGCAGTTTGGTGGGGAGAAGCAAGCCGGGCTGCGGCCTCCGCCCCGCCCTCAGCTTCAAGGATCTTCGTCATCCTTGCTGAGGCGGTGGGAGGGCTAAGCCACGGTTCTACCTCCCCAATGGGCCGGTAGGCCGTCTCCTCCTTCAGCCTTCAGGGGAGAAGGCGCTCACCGACCTTGCGGAGGGGCGAAATTCGGCAACGCAGGACCGGTCGGCCGCAAGCGTCATCAGCTCCAGCGTGCCTGGCTCGCTGGCTCAGCTAGCTCTGTCGCGGCCTCCGACGCTGCCTCCTGCCGCTTGATCCGGGCTCGGGCGTCTGTCGCGCCGTGCGCACCGGTGGACCGTCCAAGACGCCGTACGCCGCATGGGTGGCGTTCGTGCTCTTGGATTGTCTTGTCCTTACTCCGGCACGACGCCTCCGTGCGGAGGTTGGGGCCTGCCCGTCCGCGAGGACCTGAGTGGGGATCTGCCGGTGCAGGTTGGGACGTCCGCCATTCGTCGGCGTGGCGCTGGCGCGCAGGTGGCCGCTGTCGTCGGTGCTGAGGTGGTGGCAGCCGGAGAAGGTTTCTCCGCCGACGAGACCATCGGCGCCAGCTGCGACCGAACCCCCGCCTCTTTGGCTTTGATGGCTTGTCCTCGCCCCTCGAGCGGAGACGCGGGCGAGGGCCTCGTCGCAGCAGCGTCGGCCCTGAGGTCATCACTACTGCTGTTTAGCCGCCCGGAGCGGGGGTCGTTGTCGCTGCTGGTGTAGTGGTCGCCGGCGAGCCACCTAGAATTTGTTGTCCCGCAGGCCCTCTGGTGTGGAGGTAGTTCATACCCGCGGGAGCGGAACCGGAGTCCCGTTTGTAAAGAGATATACCGGGTTTTTGCCGGAGCAAAATGTAACCACTTCAAGCGCTTAGACATTTGTCGTAGGTCTGGAGAACCGCCGAGGGTTCTGCCGACGTCTAAGTCTGTGTAGCATAGTCACCCCCAAGTATATGTGTTTTTTCTTTGTGGCTGTCGAGGCCTGAACATTTGGATATTCGAGAATGAAGCTGTGTGTCTTCCTCATTCTGAGCGCTGGGACTTGTTTGTTGGCTAGCCGAACCACTTAACCGAGCATCGGTCGCCTTTCGCGGAAGGTGACGAGTGAGGTGTCCGTATCCCGGAGGCGTAGGAGTCCCTTAGCTCTATCGGCCTTGCCGCTCTAGGCTTCTCTTGCTCAGTTTTTGGAACCCTTGGCTGTTCTGCGATGAGCCGGAGCTGGAAGCAGTGGTGTTAGCGCGGACAGACACGGAGTCGGCTCGGAAAGAGACTTCGTCGGCCCAAGAGATGGTGGTTTCCTAGGCCGAGGAAGATGTGGTAGCAGCCGATGGAGCTTGGCCGAGACATCTGCTGGCGGGGTGCTGGCGTCCTCCCTCAGGTGGAGGTCCTTTTGCCCGAGTCGCCGTCCGAGGCCGGGCCAGGTTCCGCCGAGGGTGGAAACAACGCCGAGGGTGCTGCTGCTCCCCCCGCCGATGCCCGAACCTGCAGGAACAGTTCGTCTATAGCATGCACATGCTTTTTCGTGGCCGCCGAGGCCTAAACACTTTATCGTCATGTTTAAAAAGCTGCGTCTTCTCTCCTCTTGTTTCGAGCATCATGACTTGTCTGTCAATAGCAGAATCGTTTATCCGAACGAGAGTTACTTTTTGCGGAAGGTGATGAGTGAGGTATCCGTATCTCGGAGGCATAGGAGTCCCTCGGCTTGGTCGGCCTTGCCGCTTACGTGCGCTCTCATTTGGTCGAAGGATTCCATTATTGGTACAGTCGAGAAGGCGCGAAAGTCATTTTCTACCCGAGTGTTAGGACTTGTTCGATAGCAGGATCGCTTATCCGAGCGTGAGTTACTTCTCGCGGAAGGTGATGAGTGAGGTATCCGTATCCCGGAGGCGTAGGAGTTCCTCGGCTCGGTCGGCCTTGCCGCTTACGTGTACTCTCGTCGTTCTCAGGATCCCGCTATCGATACGGAAGTCGAAAGCACAAAGGTTGTTTTGGTAGAAAATTTTTCTGAGGAAAATTTTGACGCAGAGGGGGTTCCCCACTTCTAGCCCCCAAGGGAGGGTCGGGCTTTGCTAAGGCAAGGCCGACCCTTCCTTGACTGTTAGACTTTGTGTATGTAAATGAGGTACATGAACGACTTAAAACATCTTAAGGGTAGAAGCAACGTAGCTGTTGGATGTTCCAAGCGTTGCTGTAGACCTTGCCTTGGTCCTTGGCCAGCTTGTATGTTCTGGGCTTCAAGATCTTGGCGATGATGAAGGGCCCTTCAGAGGGAGGAGTTAGCTTGTGGCGCCCTCGGGCGTCCTGTCGCAGGCAAAGCACCAAGTCTCCCACTTGAAAGCCTCGGGACCGAACGCTTCGGGCGTGGTAGCGCCGCAGCGACTGCTGGTACCGTGCCGAATGTAGTAAGGCAACGCCCCGAGCCTCCTCGAGTTGGTCCAGCGAGTCTTCTCGGCTGGTCTGGTTACTTTGGTCGTCGTAAGCCTTGGTCCTCAGGGATCCATATTCTAAGTCCGTGGGGAGGACGGCTTCGGCCCCATAGACTAGAAAGAATGGCGTGAAACCCGTGGCGTGGCTCGGCGTCGTCCTCAGACTCCAGACTACTGAGGGTAGCTCTTTCATCCACCGCCTGCCGAACTTGTTGAGGTCGTTGTAGATCCTTGGTTTGAGCCCCTGCAAAATCATACCGTTGGCACGCTCCACCTGCCCATTCGTCATGGGATGAGCTACGGCGGCCCAGTCCACACGGATGTGGTGGTCGTCACAGAAGTCTAGGAACTTTTCCCGGTGAACTACGTGCCATTGTCGGTGATGATCGAGTTTGGGACCCCGAATCGATGGATGATGTTGGTGAAAAACGCCACCGCCTGCTCGGACCTGATGCTGGTCAAGGGTCGGACCTCGATCCACTTGGAGAATTTGTCGATGGCGACCAGAAGGTGCGAGAAGCCCTCGGGTGCCTTCTGCAAGGGACTGACGAGGTCTAGACCCCACACAGCAAATGGTCAGGTGATGGGTATCGTTTGCAAGGCCTGAGCGGGCAGATGCGTCTGCTTTGCGTAGAATTGACACCCCCGGCAGGAGCGCACAATCCTAGTGGCGTCGGCCACCGCGGTTGGCCAGTAGAAACCTTGTCGGAAGGCATTCCCCACGAGGGCTCGAGGTGCTGCATGGTGACCGCAAGCCCCCGAGTGTATTTCTTGCAACAGCTCTTGTCCTTGGGCGATAGATATGCATCGTTGGAGGATGCCCAAGGGGCTGTGGTGATAGAGCTCTTTTTCATCACCCAGCAAGACGAATGACTTGGCGCGCCGAGCCAGCCGCCAAGCTTTGGTCTTGTCGACAGGAAGCTCTCCTCAGAGGAGATATTCTGGGTACGGGGTCTGCCAGTTCGGATCTAGCGTGACCCCATCCCGTTCCTCCTCGACGGGCAAGGCCTCTTCCTCGATGGCCGAGGGTGCCTCGGGTTCGGCCGAGGGTACCTCGGGCTCGGCCGAGGGTACCTTGGACTGGGCTGAGGCTTCCTCAGGCTTGGGCATGTCGTTGATCTTGACGGATGGTTGATGTAGGTCTCTAGAGAAGACGTCCGGGGGAACCGTCGTTCGCCCTGAGGCTATTTTCGCCAGCTCGTCCGCAGTCTCGTTGTACTGTTGGGCGATGTGGTTGAGCTCCAGCCCGTAGAACTTGTTTTCCAGTCGCCGGACTTCGTCGCAGTAGGCTTCCATCCTCCGGTCATGGCAGTGGGAGTTCTTCATGACTTGGTCGATGACAAGCTGCAAGTCACCTCGAGCGTCGAGGCGTCGGACCCCTAGCTCGATGGCGATGCGTAGCCCGTTTACCAGTGCCTCGTACTCGGCCACGTTGTTTGATGCCGGAAAATGGAGGCGAATGACGTAGCGGAGATGCTTTCCGAGGGGTGAAACAAAGAGCAGGCCAACGTCTACTCCTGTTTTCATGAGTGACCCATCGAAGTACATGGTCCAGAGCTCGGGCTGGATTGGAGTTGTCGGCAGCTGGGTGTCAGTGCACTCAGCCAGGAAGTCTACCAAGACCTAGGATTTTATGGTCTTCTGGGGAGCGAATGATAGCGTTTCGCCCATAAGCTCCACCGCCCACTTTGCTATCCTACCCGAGGCCTCACGGCACTTGATGATCTCCCCTAGGGGGTAGGATGACACCACAGTCACCGGATGAGACTTGAAGTAGTGTCGCAACTTTCGCCGTGTCAGAATCGCTGCGTAGAGCAGCTTCTGGATCTGTGGGTAGCGGACCTTAGTCTCGGAAAGCACTTCGCTGATGAAGTAGACTGGCCTCTGGACGGGCAGTGCATGCCCTTCTTCTCATCTCTTGACTACGATCGTGGCGCTGACCACCTGAGTAGTCGCGGCTACGTAGATCAAGAGGGCTTCTGCTGCGGCGGGGGGCACCAGGATGGGTGTGTTCGTAAGGAGTGCCTTAAGGTTTCCGAGGGCTTCCTCGGCCTCGGGGGTCCAAGTGAAGCACTCGGCCTTCCTTAAGAGGCGGTACAGAGGCAAGCCTTTCTCGCCAAGGCGTGAGATGAAGCGGCTCAGAGCCGCAAGGCATCCCATGACCCTCTGTACTCCTTTCAAATCCTTGATCGGTCCCATGTTGGTGATGGCCGCGATTTTCTCCGGGTTGGCCTCGATGCCCCGCTCGAAGACAATGAATCCAAGGAGCATGCCTCGGGGGACTCCGAAGACACACTTTTTGGGATTGAGTTTCACGCCTTTCGCTCTCAGACACTTGAATGTCGTTTCAAGGTCAAAGAGGAGGTCAGAGGCTCTCTTCGTCTTGACAATGATGTCGTCGACGTAAGCCTCGACCGTTCTGCCGATGTGTTCTCTGAACACGTGGTTCATGCACCTCTAGTAAGTGGCGCCTGCATTCCTTAACCCAAATGGCATTGTAGTGTAACAGTACATGCCAAAAGGTGTGATGAAAGAAGTCGTGAGCTGGTCGGACTCTTTCATCTTGATTTGGTGATAGCCTGAGTAGGCATCGAGGAATGACAGGGTTTCACACCCAGCAGTGGAGTCCACGATTTGATCGATGCGAGGTAGAGGGTAGGGGACTTTTGGACATGCTTTGTTTAGACCAGTGTAGTCTACACACATCCTCCATTTCCCATCCTTCTTCCTTACAAGAACAGGGTTAGCTAACCATTCAGGATGGAATACCTCTTTGATAAACCCTGCCACGAGTAGCTTGTGGATCTCCTCGCCTATGGCCCTACGCTTTTCTTCATCAAAACAGCGTAGGGTTTGCTTCACGGGTCGGGCTCCAGCTCTGATGTCCAGTGAGTGCTCGACGACATCCCTCGGTATGTCGGGCATGTCCGAGGGACTCCACGCAAAGACTTCAGCGTTTGCGCGGAGAAAGTCGACGAGCACTGCTTCCTATTTGGGGTCGAGCTCGGAGCCGATCCGAACTTTCTTGCTGGCGTCGTTGCTGGGGTCGAGAGAGATGGACTTGACCGCCTCAACTGGTTCGAAGTTGCCGGCGTGCCGCTTCGCGTCGGGCGCCTCCTTGGAGAGGCGTTCTAGGTCGGCGATGAGGGCCTCGGCCTTGGCGAGAGCCTCGGCGTACTCCACGCACTCCATGTCGCATTCGTATGCGTGGCGGTACGTGGATCCGACGGTGATGATCCCATTCGGGCCCGACATCTTGAGCTTGAGGTAGGTGTAGTTGGGGACAACCATGAACTTGGCGTAGCATGGTCTTCCCAACACCGCATGGTTGGTTCCTCGGAACCCGACGACCTCAAAGGTGAGAGCTTCCTTTTGGAAGTTAGATGGAGTTCCGAAGCAGACAGGTAAGTTGATCCGTCCGAGAAGTAGGATTCGCTTCCCAGGCGCGATCCCGTGGAAGGGTGCCGCACTGGCCCGGACTTCGGACCGATCAACCCCTAAGAGTTCCAGGGTCTCGGCGTAGATGATGTTAAGGCTGCTGCCTCCATCCATGAGGACCTTGGAGAGCCTAACGTTGCCGATGATCGGATCGACGACGAGCGGGTACCTTCCTAGGCTTGGCACAAAGTTGGGGTGGTCACCTTGGTCGAAGGTGATAGGCTTGTCGGACCAGTCTAGGTAGACTAGCGCCGCCACCTTCACCAAGCAGACTTCCCGGCGCTCCTACTAGTGGTGCCGAGCTGAGGCGTTGGCCGCCTACCCACCGTAGATCATGAAGCAGTTATGGACTTCCGGGAATCCCTCTTCCTTTCCGCCCTCCTTCTTGTCGTTGTCATGGCCCTTGCCATCCTCCGCCGGGGGCCCGGTCTTATGGAAGTAGCACCGGAGCATGACACATTCTTCGAGGGTGTGCTTGACGGGCCCCTGGTGATAGGGGCATGGCTCTTTGAGCATCTTCTCGAACGCGCCGGCCCCTCCAGGTGGTTTCCGAGGGTTCCTGTGCTCGGCCGCAGTGACGAGATTCACGTCCGCGGCGTCGCGCTTCGCTCACGACTTGTTTTTAGCCTTCTTCTTCGTGCCCTGCTGGGCGGATGCCTCAGGGGCGTCTGTCTTCGGCTCTCCCTGAGGCTGCTTGTCCTTTCGGAAGATGGCTTCGACCGCCTCTTGACCCAAGGCGAACTTGGTGGCGATGTCCATCAGTTCGCTCGCACGGGTGGGAGCCTTGCGCCCCAGTTTGCTCACCAGGTCTCGGCAAGTGGTGTCGACAAGGAAAGCCCCAATGACATCCGAGTTGGTAACGTTGGGCAGCTCGGTGTGCTGCTTTGAAAACCACCGGATGTACTCTCGGAGGGACTCCCCTGGCTGCTGGCGGCAGCTTTGGAGGTCCCACGAGTTCCCAGGGCGCACGTACGTGCCTTGGAAGTTTCCCGCGAAAGCTTTGACCAGGTCGTCCCAGTCAGAGATCTGCACAGGAGACAGATGCTCCAGCCAGGCTCGGGCGGCGTCGGAGAGAAAAAGGGGTAGATTACGGATGATGAGGTTGTCATCATCCGCCCCTCCCAACTGGCATGCCAGTCGGTAGTCTGCGAGCCACAGCTCCGGCCTCGTCTCCCCCGAGTACTTGGTGATGGTAGTCGGGGCTCGGAAACGGGCAGGGAACGCGCGCTCGTCGTATGGCCCGGCTAAAGACTCGCGGACCGGGTGGTTCGGGCGAAGGACTGCGATCCTCCTCACTGTTGCAGCGTCCCCCACGCCTAGGATGGTAGCCTCGGCACACCTTCTCGTCGAGGCGGGCTCGATGGTCGAGATGGTGGTGCTCGCTGCCGAGGCGTTCCCGGGCGGCGGGCGCCTCATCCCGCGTACGCTCGGGGTGGACCGAGGCTTCCCGAATGCGCCGGGAGGACACCGCGTGATGCTCCGAGGGGTCAGCTCACCTGCGGGAGGCGGAGCTCTCGACTCGTCGAACCGCAGTGCCTTCTAGGAGATTCTTGAGTTCGCCCTAGATACATCGTCCCTCGATGGTGGATGGCTCTGGCATGGCTCGAAGCAGCATCGCCGCTGCAGCTAGGTCCTGACCGGACCCGCTGACGGCCGGGGGCAGCGTTGTCCTGGCATTGTCGACGATGCGGCGCTGAATGTCTTGGGGGCGGTGACAGGCTTCTCCGGTGAGTGTTTGGCCTGCCCACTCCTGTTCGGTGTTCTGTCGGAGCTGTACAAGCCGGCCTGCTTCCCCATCGACCCGGGCCTGCATCTCATGGATTTGCTCGAGCTGTATGTCCTGACCCCCCGCAGGGACTGGGACCACAGCTAGCTCCCGTGGGATGTCAACGCGAGATGCGGGCCCAGGGGGATCGTCAACCTCTAGCATACCGAGGTGGTTGCCCTCGTTGTGATCTCCCAGATCGATGTGGAAACATTCGCGACTCGGGCCATAACCCTTGTCGTCAAGGTCATGGCCATCATCAGAACAACCGGAGAGGCAGTGGTCACATGTGGACATGAAGCCCCGCATGGCACCAGGGTCGTTGAGGGCAGAGAAATCCCAATCGGAGTCGGGGTCGTCCTCTTCCTCAGAACCCGCCGGTCCGAAGGTTGAGATGGCTGTCAGTCGGTCCCAGGTCGACCACATGTGGTACCCCGGAAGGTTTGAATACGCCTTTACGAAGGCGCTCACCATAGCGGGGTCGCTAGGTGGATCGAAGCTAAACCGAAAATGTACGAGATGGAAAACGGACGGTACCTCTTGGTCGATGGATGGTGGTGAAGTCGTGTCGGGGGCGGAGCACACCGTCATCTCAGGTACGAGGGTAACGCCCAGCAGGCCCTTTGCGAGGGTGCTGGCGTCATTAGCCCGCTTGGTGCTGACACGTCGCGGGGAAGTGACACCCGCCATCGTCTCAGGTGTGAGGACAATGTCCGACATGTCCCCCGGGGGAGTGCCGGCGTCGTCGACTCGCTCTGGTGCGACAACCAACAAGGTGCCGCCTCCTGCGTGGCCATGGTTGCCTCGTCTCCGCCTTCTCCGACGAGGAGGGTGGCGGGGACGACCAGAGTGCTCCTCTTCTACCGCGGGGAGATGCTGTCGTAGAGCTCGCCACCGCCGGGCGAGTCGGAGACCGTCGTCGTCGTCACGCCGCGGGGGGGGGGGGGAGTACCATGTCGTAGCTGCCGTCGAGGGACATGAACTCGAGACTCCCGAAGCGGAGCACCGTCCCGGGCTGGAGAGGTTGCTGAAGACTCCCCATCTGGATCTCAACGGGAAGGTGTTCGTTAACACGTAGCAGGCCCCTACCTGGCGCGCCAACTGTCGGCGTCTCAGACCCGTGGGGGGTCCCTTGGACCGACTAGTGAAATCGCTGCATGCCCCTGCCTAGATGGGTTGGCGCGGGATGGAACACAAGAGGTGGGACAAGCCTTGTATTATCCTGCACCAGGGGTGCCGCTCGTAGTAGGGGTTACAAGCACGTCGCGTGAGAGAGGGAGAGACACAGAGTTCGTCCGCCGCTTCCCCCGCGCGAACCCCCCTCAGGGTGGCCCTGGACCTCCCTTTTATAGAGGCAAGGAGAGAGTCCAGTCGTACAACGGGGGGTGTAGCTATGCGCTAACGTGTCCGGCAGTGGAGTGCCTAAGCCCTGTGTACATGCCAACGTGGCCGTTGGGGGAGAGCTTGGGCCCTGTACATGTGATGGCGTGGCCGTTGGAGGAGCGCCTGAGTCCTGTAGGAGCACAGCTGGCAGCGCGGTGAGGACCCTGCTGACGTCTCCTTGCTGTCATAAGGGGCTGAGAGCCACCGGCGTCATGGTGCACGCGGGGCACCATCATTACCCATCGCCGGGGTAAGCCAGATGGGACACCGGTCTTGTTCCTTGTAGCCTGAGCAGGCTAGGAATAGGGAAATGATGCATCCCTTATTAGCGCGGTCAGTCCGAGCCCAGGGTCGGTCGAGGTGGAGACTTCTCTTGAGGCCGAGGCCAGGGTCGGGCGAGGACACGATTCCTCCTGAGACCGGGGTCGAGGCCGAGTCCGGGGGTCGGGCGAGGCGGAGACCTCCTCCCGAGGCTGGAGCATGAGGTCAGGCGAGGCGGAGCTTCCTGTTGCGCCCGAGGCTAAACTTGGTGGTTGATCGTGACTTGTTGTCAGTCGTTGCCGGGCTGGCTGACACGGCAGTCGGAGCGGAGCGAGCGGCGCTGTTTTCCTGTCATGTCAGACAGTAAAGGAGAGGGGCGAAGTGACTGCGGTCACTTCGGCCTGCCCGACTGAGGCGCGTGTGTCAGGATACGGTGTCAGGCATCCCCTGCATTTAATGCGCCTGCAAAGTGGTCGGTTGGTGAGGTGGTCTGGCCAAGGTTGCTTCACAACGAAGCCTGCCCGAGCCGGGCTTCGGGAGAGTCGAGGGGGCGCCCGCTGCCTGAGGAGGCCCTCGGGTGAGGTGTGAACTCGTCTGGGATTACTGCTCTGGCCCGAGGCTGGGCTCGGGCGAGGTCGCGTCCCTTGGGTAGACGAAGCCTTGACTTGAACCACACCCATCAGTTGGTCTGAGGGTGTTTACCAGCCATGATTAGGAGTGTTGGGGGTACCCCTAATTATGGTACCTGACACCTTCGATATTCGAAGGTATGTCTTTCATGACCTTCGTCTGAAGATTATTATATCCTAAAGGAAATAATATTTTGAAGGACGATGGGCGTTAATATTTAACATTTTATGTTGCCTTGTTCTTAATTCATAGCATTTGAGAACAAGTCACCAACATTGGCGCCCACCTCCGGTGAACTCACGTCCACTTTTTGAGCTGATGGCTTCGTTCAACAACCAAGTTGAAGCTGCTTCGGATACAAAGCTGGTACTCCCGATAACAAATGGTTCATGCTCAGAGCCGGCCAACAAGAAGCAGAAGAAGGAGGCCCAGAGAAGGGTACAACATGTTGGGGTGCAGGGACCTTTCATCAAGTCAAAATAGTCTCACATCCCAATTACCTTCTCCCAAGAGGACCTTCAGCTCAAGGATTACCCTCACAATGATGCTATGGTCATATCTTGTGTCATCAAGGGATTTCTAGTCCATAATGTTTTGGTCGATATAGGTAGTGCAGCGAATATCATATTTTCTAAGGCCTTCAGACAGATGCAAGAGCCAGAGGATGCGATCCATGATGCCACACACCCTCTCTGTGGTTTTAGAGGAAGGCAGATTGTAGCACTTGGCAAGATTACAATGCCAGTGACCTTCGGATTTGTTCACAATACAAGAACTGAATAGAATGTGTTTGATATTGTTGACATGGAATATCCTTACAATGCAATCATTGGTCGTGGAACACTCAATGCATTCGAAGCAATTCTTCATCTAGCATATTTATGCATGAAGATACCTTCGGATCAAGAGCCCATTGCTATTCATGGAAGTCAGGAAGCTGCCAGAAAGGCTGAAGGAAATTGGACAGACTCAAAAGCAATCCACAATATAGATGGAGCCGAAGCTTGTGAACAGTATAAGTATAGAAGAGAGAAGGCTGCTTCGGCTGATTAGCTGAAGCCCATGCTTCTATGTGAAGATATAACAGAGCAGAAGGTATTGCTGGGATCCCAATTATCTAAAGAGCAGGAGAAAACCTTAATAAGGTTTTTATTCAACAACAAAGATGTTTTTGCATGGTCAGCCAACGATCTCTGTGGTGTCAACAGGGACATCATTGAACATTCACTCAATGTCGATCCATCCTTTTGACCCAGGAAACAAAAGCTTCAGAAAATGTCTGACGATAAAGCCGAAGGTGCTCGGAACGAAGTAAAAAGACTTCTCAGTGCTGGTGTCATCAGAGAAGTGAAATACCCAGAATGGCTAGCCAACACTGTTATGGTAAAAAGGGCCAATGGTAAATAGAGAATGTGCATTGATTTTACTGATCTGAACAAGGCTTGTCCAAAGGATGAGTTCCCATTACCAAGAATAGATTCTCTAGTAGATGCAGTAGCTTCGTCAGAGCTCATGAGTCTGTTAGATTGTTATTCAGGCTACCACCAAATTTGGATGAAGAAGGAAGATGAGCCAAAGACCAGCTTCATAACCCCCAGTGGTACATATTGTTATCTTCGGATGCCTGAGGGGCTCAAGAATGCTGGGGAAAGCTTCAGCAGGATGACAGCCAAGGTCCTTCACTCTTAGATAGGCAGAAATGTGCTAACATATGTTGATGACATTATAGTGAAGAGCACGAAGCAAGAAAACCACATTACTGATCTGCAGGAAACATTTGCTAATTTTAGGCAAGCTGGCCTGAAATTAAATCTAGAAAAATGTGTCTTCGGAGTAAAGAAGGGCAAGTTCCTTGGCTATTTAGTTTCAACGAAGGGGATCGAAGCTATCCTTCGAATGGAGCCACCAAGCACAAAAAGGGGGCCCAACGGTTGACAGGAAGACTGGCATCTTTGAATCGATTTATATCTAGATCAGCAGAAAGAAATTTACCATTCTTTGAAGTACTAAAGTCAGCTGAAGTTTTTCAATGGGGCCCAACTCAACAGAAAGCTTTCGAAGAGCTGAAGCAATATCTGATCGATTTAACAACATTAACTCCACCCGTGCCAGGGGCTCCATTGCTATTGTATGTGGTAGCTTCGCACTCTACAGTGAGTGCGACACTTGTACAAGATAAGCTCGAAGGACAAGTTAAAAAGCAAGTCCCAGTATACTTTGTCTCTGAAGTTTTGAGTTTATCAAAGAAGAACTATACATAGTAGGAAAAGGTGTTGTATGCTGTGTTAATGGCATCCAGGAAGCTTCGACATTATTTTCAAGCATATCACATAATTGTTCCTTCATCACAACCCCTGAAGGATATCATGAGGAATAGAGAAGCTACTGGAAGGATTGGCAAATGGGTCGCAGAGCTTAATGAATTCACTATTGACTACGTGCATAGATCTTCAATTCAATCTCAAGCGCTAGCGGATTTTATTGCTGATTGGACGCCAGGGGCTCACGAAGAAGGGACAAGCAAAGATGCCGAAGCTTGGACAGTTTTTTTGCGATGGTTCTTGGGGAGCCTTTGGTGCAGTAAAACTAGATGGTTTTTGCGATGGTTTTTGCGGTCCTAGTGGCACCTTCGAAAGTCAAAACATGTTATGCAGTAAAACTAGATTTCAGTTGCACAAATAATATTGCTGAGTACGAAGCACTTCTATTGGGGCTTCCGAAACTAAGGGCAATGGGAATAAGAAGGGCCATCCTAAAGACTGATTCTCAAGTTATTGCTGGCCATGTGGATAAAAGCAGCAAGGCACGAGATCCGAAGCTTGAAAAATATCTGGATACAGTTCGAAGGTTGGAAGCTTCCTTCGAAGGTTTTTCCGTCAAGAATATTCCAAGAGGTGAAAATGAGCATGCAGATTTTCTAGCCAAATCAGCGGCTCAGGGGCTCCCACTACCCTCCGAAGTATTTTTTGAAACAATAAAAGCACCTTCAGTTGAGCTCATGGAGAGAGTAGTGCTTAATATTTCTCCAGTACACAGTGAAGACTGGAGAATAGAAATAATATCTTTCCTCCAAGGCAATTGTCTTTCAAGTGACGAAGCTTATAACAAGAGAATGGAGGCAAGAACAAGACCATATGTGTTAATAGAAGGGGAATTGTATAAACATGGACTTTGTTCACCACTCCTTAAGTGTTTATCAAGAACTGAAGGTGTGAAATTAATGAAAGAGATACATGCAGGTCTGTGTGGATCTCATATTGGATCTAGGCCCTTGTTGGGAAAAGTTTTTCGACAAGGATTTTATTGGCCGAAGGCAGCTTCGGATGCAGCAGAATTAGTCCAAAAATGTGAAGGCTGTCAAAAATGTGCAAGAGACCAGAAGCAACCTTCATCCCTCACACAATTAATACAACCCACTTGGTCGTTGCAAAGGTGGGGCCTCGATTTGCTAGGCCCACTTCCACCAGCACAAGGAAATCTAAAATATGTTGTGGTGGCGGTAGAGTATTTTTCCAAGTGGATTGAGGCGAAGCCTCTAACAACAATAATTTCGGTCACTGTTCAGAAATTCTTTTGGTAAAACGTTGTTTGTCGCTTCGGAGTACCGAAGGCTATTACTGTAGACAATGGAACGCAGTTCGATGCTGAAGCTTTCAAAGAATTCTATGAATAAATTGGCACGAAGATTCATTTTGCATTGGTCAGACATCCGGAGTCGAATGGACTTGTTGAAAGAGCCAATGGCATTATAATGACGGGAATAATGAAGTCAATCTTCAATCAGCCCAGAGGAAAGTGGTCAGATGAATTGATCAAAGTGGTGTGGAGCCACAACACAATAGTATCAAGGTCAACATGTTTTACACCATTCAAACTATTGTTTGGTGACGAAGCAATCACCCTAGAAGAAGCAAAGGCAGGATCAATAAGAACAGTGGTGTCGGGGACCATAATTAGGGGTACCCCCAAGACTCCTAATCTCAGCTGGTAACCCCCATCAGCACAAAGCTGCAAAGGCCTGATGGGCACGATTAAGGTCAAGGCTCAGTCCACTCAAGGGACACGATCTCGCCTCGCCCGAGCCTAGCCTCGGGCAAAGGCAGCCGACCCCGGAGGATTCACGTCTCGCCCGAGGGCCCCCTCAAGCAACGAACACACCTTCGGCTCGCCTGAGGCCCAGTCTTCGCAGAGAAGCAACCTTGGCCAGATCGCCACGCCAGCCGACCGTATCGCAGGAGCATTTAATGCAAGGATCGCCTGACATCTTATCCTGACGCGCGCTCCAGTCGACAAGGCCGAAGTGACCGCAGTCACTTCGCCGCTCCACTGACCGACATGACAGGAATACAGCGCCGCCTGCCCTGCTCCGACTGCCGTGCCACTCGCCAGAGTGAGGTCGACAGCGGCTAAGTCCAGCCTCGGGCGACATAGGAAGCTCCGCCTCGCCCGACCCCAGGGCTCGGCCCCCGTCTTGGCCTCGGAAAGATGGACTTCGCCTCGCCCGACCCTAGGGCTCGGACTCGGCCTCGGCTCCGGAAGACGACGGACTCCGCCTCGCTCGACCCCAGGGCTCCGACTCGGCCTCGGCTCCGGAAGACGACAAACTCCGCCCCGCCCGACCCCAGGGCTCGGACTCGGCCTCAGCTCCGGAAGACGACGAACTCCACCTCGCCCGACCCCAGGGCTCGGACTCGGCCTCGGCTCCGGAAGACGACGAACTCTGCCTCGCCCGACCCCAGGGCTCGGACTCGGCCTCGGCTCCGGAAGACGACGAACTCCGCCTCGCCCGACCCCAGGGCTCAGGCTCGGCCTCGGCTCCGGAAGACGACGAACTCCGCCTCGCCCGACCCCAGGGCTCGGACTCAGCCTCGGCTCCGGAAGATGATGGACTCTGCCTCGCCCGACCCTAGGGCTCGGACTCAACCTCGACCTCGGAGGAATCGCCACCTCACCCAAACTCGGGTCCGGACCAGCCACATCGCCAGGGGGGCCATCATTACCCTACCCCTAGCTAGCTCAGGCTACGGGGAACAAGACCGGCGTCCCACCTGGCTCGGCCCAGTAAACAAGTAATGATGACACCCCGCACGCTCCATGACGACGGCAGCTCCTAGCCCCTTACGTCAGCAAGGAGACGTCAACAAAGACCCGACAGCCCCGACAGCTGTACTTCCGCAGGGCTCCAGCGCTCCTCCGACGGCCACAACATCACATGAACAGGGTGCCAAAACCTCTCCGACTGCCACGACGGCATGTACTTAGGGCTCTAGCTCCTCTCTACTAGACACGTTAGCACATTGCTACACCCCCCATTGTACACCTGGGCCCTCTCCTTACGTCTATAAAAGGAAGGTCCAGGGCTCTCGTATGAAGAGGTTGGCCGCGAGGGAGAACGGGCCGACGCGTAAGGCTCTCTCTCTCTCTCCCACGCGAACGCTTGTAACCCCCTACTGCAAGCGCATCCAGCCGCCCTGGGCGCAGGACAACACGAAGGCCGCGGTTTCCCCTCGCTGTTCTCCCCCCTTTGTGTCCCGTCTCGCGCCGACCCATCTGGGCTGGGGCACGCAGCGACAATTTACTCGTCGGTCCAGGGACCCCCTGGGGTCGAAACGCCAACAGTTGGCGCGCCAGGTAGGGGCCTGCTGCGTGTTGACGAACAGCTTCCCACCAAGCTCCAGATGGGTAGTCCCCAGCAACCTTTCCAACCCGAGACGATGCTCCGTTTCGAGAGTCTCGAGTTCATGTCTCTCGGCGGCAGCTACGACATGGTACTCCTGAAGGATTACGGGGAGGCTACGCTAGCGCAAAACAAAATTTTCAACCCCATAATACCAAGAACTACTGCGGTTATAGGTCATGGAATTACCACTAGACGCGCAGAGCAGCGGAAGACGTCTCGATGTAGACGAACGTGTCGAGCAGTGCCATGCAGTCGTCGGCGTCCTTCACGTCCTCGCACGGTTCGTCCTAGTGCTCCAGATGCAGCACCTCTGAGGTATCCACATGTACAGGGAGGAAGCGCCGCGTACCGAACTGCTAGGTTCGCGACGGCGGCTTGGCGAGGGCGAGAGGTGAGCGGCGACTGCTCGTTTGCTGGTGGCAAATTAGGTTTTCCTAACCGCGCCCCGGCCCCTCATTATATAGGCGTTATGGTGGGCTTCTGACACCGAGGCCCATCATTAACCCTAAAGCCCAGTCTAATTTTGGATCTAATCCGAGTTAGGCTTCCTTCCCCTTAAGTGTGTGACCCTATAGGTTCACGTACAAATAGACATATCCCGAGTACTCTTACTTGGCCCAATAATTGACAGCGGCCTCTAGCAAGACATGTCAACTCCTATGCGCACGTAAAGATCATATCAGACGAACCATTACGACATTACGTACATGCTGTTCCCTTTGTCTCACGATATTTGGTCTGGCTCTAAGCTGACCTCTCTTTCTCGATACTGTGAATTGGAATCCTTTCAATGGTTAACTCTTAACCCTAGCATGGCCATGCATTTCTTGATCCAATCACTCGAGGGGCCCAGAGATATCTCTCTCACAAAGAGAGGGACAAATTCCATCTTGACTGACCATGCCTCACAGCATGCTTCCTGACAAACCCAAAACTACCTTTATAACTACCCAATTACGGAATAGCGTTTGATAGTCCCTAAGTAAGTCAATTCACATCTTGAGAACATGCGACAATCTCAGGTCTAAGGACACATTATTCATGTTGCAAAAAGAGAACTATATTACAATATCTCACGTTGGGTCGGTCCAGCCTCATGTCATACATGCGCCCACATTATTAGTTTAACATCTCCATGTTCATGACTTGTGAAATGTAGTCATCAACTAATACATGTGCTAGTCATCGACTCTGACTAGGGACATCATTTAGAATAACCATATAAGTAAAGAATCTCACAAACAATTCACATAATTGCTAATCAATACAAGGTGCCTTCCATGGATATTCAATTAAGCAATATATATATCATGGATACAAAGAAATATGCTCATCTCTATGATTATCTCTAGGGCATATTTCTAACAACTCCTTCTTCCGTCGCGCGGCGACGACAATGGCGGCCGTCAGCCCGCCCGCCGACGGCGGAATCGACGACGTCTTCCCCACGTGGCGGAAGAGCAACATTCAGTTCTGTCCCGTCGCCTCCCCCGCCGACGGAGGAGGTGGCGGGGCAGGCATGGCCAAGCAGGGGGCGACACCTCGTTGGCTGTCGAGCGAGTCGACGGCGCCGGCGCCCTAGCGGGGGACACGCCGGGCATTGACCTCGCGTCGGAGACGAAGACGAGCGCCGTTTCCCCGCAACACGCCAACATCGAGCTGACGGATGACGCCAGCACGCTTGCGAAGGGCTTGCTGGGCGTCGCCCTCGTACCTGAGACAACGGTGCAGTCCGCCCCTGACGCGACTTCATCACCACCCGTCGATCAATAGGTACCGTCCGTTTCCCATCCCATGCCTTTCAGATTCAGCTTCGATCCACCAAGCGACCCCGCTTCGGTGGAGGCTTTCGCAAAGGCATGTCCAAACCCTCCGGGGTACCATGTGTGGTCACCCTGGGACAGACTGACGGCTGTCTCGACCTACGGGCCCTCGGGTTCCGAGGAAGATGACGAGCCCGACTCTGGTTGGGATTTCTCCGGGCTTGGTAACCCCAGTACCATGCGGGACTTCATGACCGCATGTGACTACTGCCTCTCCGATTGTTCCGATGGTAGCCACAGCCTCGGCGACGAGGACTGTGGCCCAAGTCACGAATGTTTCCACGTTGATCTAGGGGGTCTCGGCGAAGGTAACCATCTTGGTATGCCGGAGAACGGTGATCCCCCTAGGCCTGCGCCTCGCATTGACATCCTTCGGGAGCTAGCTGTGGTCCCAGTCCCTGCGGGGGGTCAGGACGCACAGCTCGAGCAAATCCGCGAGATGCAGGCCAGGCTCGACGAGGAGGCAGGAACACTTGCGCAGCCTCGATTGAACCTCGGACAGGAGTGGGCAGGCCGAGCTCCGGCCGGAGAAGCGCGTCATCTGGCCCAGGACGTCCAGCACCGCATCGCCGACGATACCAGGCCAAGGCTGGCCCCGGTTTCCAATGGGGTCGGCCAGAACCTGGCTGCAGCTGCGATACTACTCTGAGCGATGCCAGAACCCTCCACCACCGAGGGGCGGCGTATCCAGGGAGAGCTCAAGAACCTCCTGGAAGATGCCGCGGTCCGACGGGCCGAAAGCTCTGCCTCCCGAAGGCAGGGGTACCCCCCGGAGCATCACGTCACGACTTCTCGATTCATGCGGGAAGCCTCGGTCCACACCGGGCGCACGCGCAACACGGCGCCTGCGGCCCCGGGTCGCCTCGGCAACGAGCACCACCACCGCAACCGTCGAGCCCACCTCAACGAAAGGGTGCGCCGAGGCTACCACCCCAGGCGTGGGGGACGCTATGACAGCGGGGAGGATCGGAGCCCCTCGCCCGAACCACCCGGTCCGCAGGCTTTCAGCCGGGCCATACGACGGGCGCCGTCCCCGACCTGGTTTCGAACCCCGACTACCATCACAAAGTACTCGGGGGAGACGAGGCCAGAACTATGGCTCGCGGACTACCGACTGGCCTGCCAGCTGGGTGGAACGGACGATGACAACCTCATCATCCGCAACCTCCCCCCTGTTCCTCTCCGACACCGCTCGAGCCTGGCTGGAGCATCTGCCTCTGGGGCAGATCTCCAACTGGGACGACCTGGTCCAAGCCTTCGCCGGCAACTTCCAGGGCACGTACGTGCGCCCTGGAAACTTTTGGGATCTCCGAAGCTGCCACCAGCAACCGGGAGAGTCTCTCCGGGACTACATCCAGCGATTCTCGAAGCAGCGCACCGAGCTGCCCAGCGTCACTGACTCGGATGTCATCGGCGTGTTCTTTGCCGGCACCACCTGCCGTGACCTGGTGAGCAAGCTGGGTCTCAAGACCCCCACCAGGGCGAGCGAGCTGATGGACATCGCCACCAAGTTCGCCTCTGGCTAGGAGGCGGTTGAGGCCATCTTCCGGAAGGACAAGCATCCCCAGGGCCGCCAGCCGGAAGACGTCCCCGAGACATCCACTCAGCGCGGCACCAAGAAGAAGAACAAGAAGAAGTCGCAAGCGAAACGCGACGCCACCGACACGGACCTTGTCGCCGCCACTGAGTACAAGAACCCTCGGAAACCTCCTGGAGGCGCCAACTTGTTCGACAAGATGCTCAAGGAGTCGTGCCCCTATCATCAGGGGCCCGTCAAGCACACCCTGGAGAAATGCGTCATGCTTCGGCGCCACTTTCACAAGGCCGGGCCACCCGCGGAAGGTGACAGGGCCCACAACAACGACAAGAAGGAGGACCACAAGGCAGAGGAGTTTCCCGAGGTCCACGACTGCTTCATGATCTATGGTGGGCAAGTGGCGAACGCCTCGGCTCGGCACCGCAAGCAAGAGCGTCAGGAGGTCTGCTCGGTAAAGGTGGCGGCGCCAGTCTACCTAGACTGGTCCGACAAGCCCATCACCTTCGACCAGGGCGACCACCCCGACCGCGTGCCGAGCCCGGGGAAATATCCGCTCGTTGTCGACCCCGTCATCGGCAACGTCAGGCTCACCAAGGTCCTCATGGACGGAGGCAGCAGCCTCAACATCATCTACGCCGAGACCCTCGGGCTCCTGCAGATCAATCTGTCCTCGATCTGGGCAGGCGCGGCGCCTTTTCACGGGATCATCCCCGGGAAACGCGTCCAACCCCTCGGACAACTCGATCTGCCCATCTGCTTCGGGACTCCCTCCAACTTCCGAAGGGAAACCCTCACGTTCGAGGTGGTCGGGTTCCGAGGAACCTACCACGCAGTGCTGGGGAGACCATGTTACGCCAAGTTCATGGCCGTCCCCAACTACACCTACCTCAAGCTCAAGATGCCGGGCCCCAACTAGGTCATCACCATCGGCCCCACGTACCAACACGTGTACGAATGCGACGTGGAGTGCGTGGAGTACGCCAAGGCCCTCGCCGAATCTGAGGCCCTCATCGCCGACATGGAGAGCCTCCCCAAGGAGGTTCCAGATGCGAAGCGCCACACCAGCAACTTCGAACCAGCAGAGGCGGTTAAATCCGTCCCTCTCGACCCCAGCAACGACACCTCCAAGCAGATACGGATCGACTCCAAGCTCGACCCTAAATAGGAAGTAGTGCTCGTCGACTTTCTCCGCGCAAACGCCGACGTTTTCGCGTGGAGTCCCTCGGACATGCCTGGCATACCGAGGGATGTTGCCGAGCACTCGCTGGATATCCGAGCTGGAGCCCGACCCGTGAAGTAGCCTCTGCGCTGATTCGACAAAGAAAAGAACAGAGCATAGGCGAGGAGATCCACAAGCTGATGGCCGCTGGGTTCATCAAAGAGGTATTCCATCCCGAATGGCTTGCCAACCCTGTGCTTGTGAGAAAGAAAGGAGGGAAATGGCGGATGTGTGTAGACTACACTGGTCTGAACAAAGCATGTCCGAAGGTTCCCTACCCTCTGCCTCGTATCGATCAAATCATGGATTCCACTACTGGGTGCGAAACCCTGTCGTTCCTCGATGCCTACTCAGGGTATCACCAAATCAGGATGAAAGAGTCCGACCAGCTCGCGACTTCTTTCATCACGCCCTTTGGCATGTACTGCTACGTTACTATGCCATTTGGTTTGAGGAATGCGGGTGCGATGTACCAAAGGTGCATGAACCACGTGTTCGGAGAGCACATTGGTCGAACGGTCGAGGCTTACGTCGATGGCATTGTAGTCAAGACGAGGAGAGCCTCCGACCTCCTCTCCGACCTTGAAACGACATTCCAGTGTCTCAAGGCGAAAGGCGTAAAACTCAATCCCGAGAAGTGCGTCTTCGGAGTCCCCCGAGGCGTGCTCTTGGGGTTCATCGTCTTCGAGCGGGGCATCGAGGCCAACCCGGAAAAAATCGCGGCCATCACCAACATGGGGCCCATCAAAGACTTGAAAGGCGTACAGAGGGTCATGGGATGCCTTGCGGCTCTGAGCCGCTTCATCTCGCGCCTCGGCGAAAGAGGCCTACCTCTATACCGCCTCTTAAGAAAGACCGAGTGCTTCACTTGGACCCCTGAGGCCGAGGAAGCCCTCGGGAACCTGAAGGCGCTCCTTACGAACGCACCCGTCCTAGTGCCCCCCGCTGCCGGAGAAGCCCTCTTGATCTATGTTGCCGCTACCACTCAGGTGGTCAGCGCTGCGATCATGGTCGAGAGACGAGAAGAAGGGCATGCATTGCCCGTCTAGAGGCCGGTCTACTTCATCAGTGAGGTACTGTCCGAGACCAAGATCCGCTACCCACAAATTAAGAAGCTACTGTACGCGGTAATTCTGACGCGGCAAAAGTTGCGACACTGCTTTGAGTCTCATCCGGTAACTGTGGTGTCATCCTTCCCCCTTGGGGAGATCATCCAGTGCCGGGAGGCCTCGGGTAGGATTGCAAAGTGGGCGGTGGAAATCATGGGCGAGACAATCTCGTTCACCCCTCGGAAGGCCATCATGTCCCAAGTCTTGGCAGACTTTGTGGCTGAATGGGTCGACACCTAGCTTCCGGCAGCTCCGATCCAACCGGAACTCTGGACCATGTTTTTCGATGGGTCACTGATGAAAACAGGGGCAGGCATGGGCCTGCTCTTCATCTCGCCCCTCGGGAAGCACCTCCGCTACGTGCTGCGCCTCCATTTCCCGGCGTCCAACAACGTGGCTGAGTACGAGGCTCTGGTCAACGGGTTGCGCATCGCCATCGAGCTAGGAGTCCGACGCCTCGACGCTCGCGCTGACTCGCAGCTTGTCATCGACCAAGTCATGAAGAACTCTCACTGCCGCGACCCAAAGATGGAAGCCTACTACGACGAGGTTCGGCGCCTGGAAGACAAGTTCTATGGGCTCGAGGTCAACCACGTCGCCCGACGGTACAACGAGACTGCGGACGAGCTGGCAAAGATAGCTTCGGGACGGACAACGGTTCCCCCGAACGTCTTCTCCCGAGACCTACATCAACCCTTGGCTCAGCCCGAGGCACCCTCGGCTCAGCCCGAGGCACCCTCGGCTCCGCCCGAGGCACCCCCGGCTACCGAGGATGAGACTCTGCGCATCGAGGAAGAGCGGAATGGGGTCACGCCTAATTGGAACTGGCAGACCCCGTACCTGCAATATCTCCACCGAGGGGAGCTACCCCTCGACAGAGCCGAAGCTCGGCGACTGGCGCAGCGCGGCAAGTCATTCGTCTTGCTGGGTGACGGGAAGGAGCTCTACCACCACAGCCCCTCCGGCATCCTCCAGCGATGCATATCCATCGCCGAAGGCCAGGAGCTCTTACAAGAAATACACTTGGGGGCTTGCAGTCACCACGCAGCGCCTCGAGCCCTTGTTGGAAACGCTTTCCGACAAGGTTTCTACTGGCCGACCGCGGTGGCCGACGCCACTAGAATTGTCTGCACCTGCCAAGGGTGTCAGTTCTACGCAAGGCAGACGCACCTACCCGCTCAGGCTCTGTAAACAATACCCATCACCTGGCCATTTGCTGTGTGGGGTTTGGACCTCGTCGGTCCCTTGCAGAAGGCACCCGGGGGCTACACGCACCTGCTGGTCGCCATCGACAAATTCTCCAAGTGGATCGATGTCCGACCCCTAAACAGCATCAGGTCCGAACAGGCGGTGGCGTTCTTCACCAACATCATCCACCGCTTTGGGGTCCTGAACTCCATCATCACCAACAACGGCACCCAGTTCACCGACAGAAAGTTCCTAGACTTCTGCGAGGATCACCACATCTGGGTGGACTGGGCCGCTGTGGCCCACCCCATGACGAATGGGCAGGTAGAGCGTGCCAACGGCATGATTCTGCAAGGACTCAAGCCAAGGATCTACAACGACCTCCACAAGTTCGGCAGGCGATGGATGAAGGAACTCCCCTTGGTGGTCTGGAGCCTGAGGATGACGCCAAGTCGAGCCACGGGTTTCACGCCGTTCTTTCTAGTCTACGGGGCCGAGGCCATCTTGCCCACAGACTTAGAATACGGTTCCCCAAGGACGAGGGCGTACGACGACCGATGCAACCAGACCAACCGAGAAGACTCACTGGACCAGCTGGAAGAGGCTCGGGACGTGGCCTTACTACACTCAGCGCGGTATCAGCAGTCCCTGCGACGCTACCACGCCCGAGGGGTTCGGTCCCGAGACCTCCAGGTGGGCGACTTGGTGCTTCGACTACGACAAGACACCCGAGGGCGGCACAAGCTCACGCCTCCCTGGGAAGGGCCATTCATCATCGCCAAGGTTTTGAAGCCTAGGACATACAAGCTGGCCAACAGTCAAGGCGAGGTCTACAGCAACGCTTGGAACATCCGACAGCTACGTCGCTTCTACCCTTAAGATGTTTTCAAGCCGTTCATATACCTCGTTTACATATGAAGTCTAACCATCAAGGAAGGGTCGGCCTTGCCTCGGCAAAGCCCGACCCTCCCTCGGGGGCTAGAAGGGGCGATCCCCCTCTACGTCAAAATTTTCCTCGAAAAAAGTCTTTCGGCAAGAACATTTTTCATGTTTTTCGACTACTTCGATGGTGGGATCCTGAAAACGACGGAGTACACGTAAGCAGGCAAGGCTAACCGAGCCGAGGGACTGCTACACCTCCGGGATACAGATACCTCACTCATCACCTTCTGCGATAAGTAACTCGCGCTCGGATAAACGGTTCCGCTGACCGAACAAGTCTTAACGCTCGAAGACTCTTCTGCCGAAACGATTTTTCGTGCATCTCGACCATGTCGACAAAAGAATCCTACGGACGAGTAAGAGTACATGTAAGCAGCAAGGCCGACCGAGCCGAGGGACTCCTACGCCTCCGGGATACGGATACCTCACTCATCACCTTCCGTGAGAAGTAACTCTCGCTCGGATGAACGATTCTGCCACCGACAAGCAAGTCTTGATACTCGAAACAAGGGGAAAAGAAACGCAGCTTTACAACACGACGACAGTATGTTTGGGCCTCGGCGACCGCAAAAAAACATATGCATACCACAGGCGAACCGATGCTGCAGGCTCAGATGTCGATGGAGAGGGAGCAGCAGCACCCTCGGTGTTAACTCCACCTTCGGCGAAGTCCGACCGAGCCTCGGACGGCAACACGGGTGAAGGATCTCCGCTCCGAAGGACGACGTCAGCACCACGCCCGCGCCATCACCGCCAGGGTCTCCTCCAGGAACCCAGCCCGAGCAGACGGCTCGGCCGGCCGCCCCGAAGCCTCAGCCAGCTGTCCCCTAAGGACACCAGCTCGGCTCATGGCCTCGGCAACCCGACTCCGGCGCCGGTCCCGCTAGTGGACGGCCCGGCCAGGCTCCGGCCAACGAAGCTTCCCTTTTCGAGCCAACTCCGCCTCTGTCCACGCTGACACCGCTGCCCTCGGCCCCGGCTCACCGCAGAGCAGCCGAGGGTTTCTTTAACTAAGCAAGAGAAGCCTCGAGCGGCAAGGCCGACCGAGCTGAGGGATTCCTACGCCTCCGGGATACGGATACCTCACTCGTCACCTTCCGCACAGAGCAACTCACATTTGGTCAAGCGGTTCGGCTAGCCGACAGACGAGTTCTAATGCTCAAAATGAGGAAACGACATGGTATTACACCCAAAAATACCTACATGTTCAGGCCTCGACAACCACAATGAACAAACACCGGCACTCAAGGTGCCATTACAAACGGAACTCTGGTTCCACCCCCGCAGGTACGAACAACCCCCCCACATTGGAGGGCCTGTGGGGCGACAAAACCCCTGGTGGCTCGCCGACGCCCGCTCCGGCAGCAGCGACAACAACCTCCACTCCAGGCGGCCGAACGGCAGCAGCGATGACCTCAGAACAGACGCTGCTGCGATAAGGCCCTCGCCCACGCCCCCACTCGAGGGGCGAGGACAAGCAGAAGGCCGTAGAGTCGGAGGTCAGTCCGTGGGTGGCACCGACTATCCCGTCGGCAGAGAAACCTCTTCTGGCTACCTCGGTGGGAGGTGGCACCGGAAGTAGCGCCGGAGCCGCTCAGGCCGGGGAGCTGGGCACGCGGCAGTTGCCAGCACCACGAACGGCGAACGCCCTTCCCCCGATCATCGAGGGAAGGAGCGGGCCGCTGCCCGCACGGAGACAGGCCCCAACTCGGTGCACTCCCCTCCCTAGCACTGATGATGAACATCCTTGAAGCTGAGGGAGGGGCAGAGGCCGTAGCCCGGCTCACTTCTCCCCACCATCGAACTGGTGGTCACTGTCTTGGGTGACCACCGGCGAGGGGATGCAGCCGGGCTGCCTGATGAAAATCCTTGAAGCCGAACGATGGCTGAAAGGTACCAACTTCCGCGAAGTTGTGTTCCTCCAACGACAGCAAGACGAAAGCGACGCAAGCGCTCCCCATCCGGGGCTCGGAAGGTGGGAGGACGCGACGCATGAGGAAAGTGCGAAGACATGGTTGCCGTCCAAGGGGGTCACCCTCCTTTTAAAGGCGACTCTCCCCACTTGCGTCCTCAGCCGTCGCGGACTGAGTCTTCTCCAACACGCTCCAAGGTCCTCCCCCCACGACACCGGGGCTGGGTCCCACGCGTCATGCAAAGCTGCCCCAAGACAGAAGGAGCCAGACCGCCGCGCGCGGAGCGCACAACGGCCCAGCGGTTACAAGCATTCCTCCACTATTGCCCGACCTAGCGGGTGAAAGGGCGGACCGCCATGCAGGCGGCATGCAAACGCACCAAGGGGGCGCACCCTTTCGACTTCGACGCGTCCAGCTTGGAGGCCCAGGCCCACACGTCATGTAACCGGCACGTCGGTTACTACGTGCGAGAAACTGCACCGCCACTCGCGCCAGTCCCACGCCTCCTCGACTGCGAAACCGGTGCCGCAACTCGAGCGCACGGCCCAGCAGTGCCAACCAGGCACGCCGGTCACGGGTCAGTCAGCCGCGGGAGAAGGCACGACGGTCGATACGGCCAAAAATGGGTCGGCAGTAATGGCGGCAGCAGGCGGGCAGAAGCAGCGGTCAAAGTCGTCTGCAGGCTCACGTCCCCTCCTGGGACAGCGAGAGAGCCCTCTCCCACGGCGTGAAGACGACGCGCCCGTGTTTCGTTCCTCGAACGGCTCTGTAACACCCTAAATCTCCTTTTGAGAATATAGTAAAAATTTTCAAAGATCTTGCATTAGAATTTTTCTTTTTCTCTCTCTTTAGAACTCTCATAACATTTGAAGACTCATCTCCCTATTTAAAAGCATTTGCTTAAGTGAATAAAATAATAAATAGAACCATATTTGGCACTCATGATGGAGTTTTAATTGTATGTGCCTTTAAAATAATAATAAAATATAATAATGGAATTGAGAATTTGAATTTAACCCAAAATTTCACTTTGGGGTTTTAGAAATAATATGTAAAAGAGAAAAGGAGAGGAAGAAATTATTATGTGAATAAAAATAATTATAATATATATATTATTCTTGTACAGATTTGAGTTGGTACATTTGACTCAAAAGTGAAATTCATAACAAGATCCATATTCAAATTTGAAATTTGAAAAGTAAAAAGAGTAAAACAAAACAGAAAAAAAGAAAAAGAGAAATAAAAGAGAAAACTCGTGTTGGGCCCAAACCGTGGCGACCGGCCCACTTAACCTCCCACGCGCTGGCCCAGCTGAATTTTGGTGCCGACATGTGGGCCACCTATGTCAGTCGCTCCCCCGCGCCTGCGTGTTCCTTCTCTCGCTGACGACGCGGGGCCCCCACGTCTGCCTCTCCCTCGCGCGCGCGCGTTCATTCGGTCACCGCTCGGTGGGGCCCCGGTGTCGGACTCGTCGCCTCCGCGTCGCGCGCGTCTGTTACAACAACTCCGTCCGAGCTCACCGGAGCTCCCTCCCGACCATCCCTTCTTTCCGTTCCAATTCGTCGGTACCTCTGGGCTATAAAAACGATAGCCCTGCGACCTCCCTTCCCTACCTAAACCATCGTCGAAGAGCTCGAATCGAGAGAGAGAAGCGTGGGCCGCCGCCGGGGATAGCCGCCGCTGGGGGGTCTCCGCTCTTGGAGTCGGATTGTGGAGTATCGTCTTCGCCTGGGGAAGCTGTCCGCGCCTCCAATTCGAGTTGGACACCACCGTGACGCGGGGAATTGCTCGCCGGTGTGGCGTCTCCGCCGCAGACCCGCCCTTCGTCGTGGCTAGGACGCAACTCGGCGTAATTCACGGTGAGAACACCTCAGTATGTCTCATCTTCATCTCTGCTATGTTTACCGCCCCTTAATTTTGGGGATTCGCGCTCGGGATCTCGGATTGGTGTGCTCCGGCGATGGCTCCAGCGCGGTTGGTGGGCGGCGCCGCCGCCGTCGGGGTTGTTTTGGGGGAAAGCGTGTGGGCCGTTGATTCTCTGCGTAACGGTCAGGATTAGATCTCAGCGTACCCCTTCGATGGATTGATCTGGGCCGCTGGATCGGACCGAACGGTACCGATTGGTTTGCGCCTCATTAAATCTGGACCGTAGATCTCGGATCGTAGGGTCAGCAGAGCATACCGGTTCACAGGATTCGCGATTTAATCTGGGCCCTTGATCAGTGATCGGGCGGCCGATCTCCACCGATACCCCTTCGCGCTGGCACTTTTGTTAAAGAGCCCCCGTCTTTAGTTTAAATCAACCCGCCGTCCATGGGCACTGTTGTCTGTGTCTGGGAATTCTTGCGCCGAGCCCCCTGCGCTTTGCTGTAATTGAGGCCCAGTCCAGAGCAGGGTAAAACCAGAGAAAATAATTTATAAATGGATTTTTAATATGAAAATAATTACTAAAACTTTATAAATTCATAGAAAATTCATTTTAGCTCCAAATTGAACCATTCCAGTTTCTAAAATTTTGTAATAATATTCTTCATCATTTAGTGCCTCTATTTAGTCATGAAAACAATTAGAAATTTAATCTCTCACTTAATCCGTTTTAAACACATAAAACCTTTGAAAATTCATAACTTAAAATCTATAACTCCAAAATTAATAATTCTTTTTCCTGTGATCTTATTTTAATATGTATATTATTAATGTGTATTTTGTCCTTATGTTTGGTGTAATGTTAATTTTGCATATACCATGTTTGTTTGAATTGCTACGACTAGCAGTGAGGTCACGAGTCATCTGAAGATCATCCTGGTACCTGGATTCTCAAGGCCCAGGCAAGTTGTGCCCTTGATCACTTCTTTTTACCCACTCATGTTCTAATTAATCATAATGATCTGCATAGGTTAATTTTGATGGGACCCAATAGGTTACCCTAGTTTGTCTATCTTTATACCTTGTTTACCACTGAACTTTCCGGGTAGTACTTGCTAGTGCTATATGTGGTTTTGGGTATGGAGATACACCATTCATGATTATACTTTTGTTATCAGTTGTTATTTATGGTTCATGTTAAGATCATTATGTTAATTGGAACATGGAGAACCACCCGGGAAAACAGTGCTACCACAAGGGTGGAATGGGACGCCCTTGGCTGATTAATTAGGAAAGCTAGTGGAAGACTACCTTACCCGAAAGGGGCAAGGGCAGTAGGGGAGTGGTCAGTGTAGGGAGGCCCTCGGGAGGATTTTGCTGCGATGGCGGTCCTGCAAAGGATTCCTGCATTGGAACTTCCTATAAACTGTAGCGGGTTTTCGGAAGCTAGTGGAACTTTGTAAAGGCCTCGTAGTGGATCCCTAGCCATTCACCTCGGAAGTGTCTAATGGCCTTGCAAACCCTAGCGACATGGGATACACGACTTGTGGGTAAAGATGCGCAACCTCTGCAGAGTGTAAAACTGGTATACTAGCCGTGCTCACGGTCATGAGCAGGGTAAAGATGCGCAACCTCTGCAGAGTGTAAAACTGGTATACTAGCCGTGCTCACGGTCATGAGCAGCTCGGACACTCACATGATTAATTTATGGAACTAAACTCAATTTGTCATATGCATTGCATCGCAGGTGATGTTGTTACTTTTGTTCTATTACTTAATTGGGTTTGGTATTTACTTATACTTAGTAACTGCTAATAAAATTTTGACCAACTTTAAAAGCAATGCTCAGCTCTAACCATCTTCTTTGGTAAGCCTTACACTTCACGTGAGCTCCCACCTTTGGCGAGTTCATGCACATTATTCCCCACAACTTGTTGAGCGATGAACGTATGTGAGCTCACTCTTGCTGTCTCACATACACCACAGGTCAAGAACAGGTACCGCAGGATGATGCGCTTGGAGGATGCTGTGATGAGTTCGTGAGAGGTCTAGGCCGTCGTCTCCCAGTCAACTTTGGGTTGCTGGACCGTTGTCTCCTTATAATGTAATTATTTATTTTGTATAGAACTCCTGTTATATATAAAGTTGTGACATTCGATCCTGTGCCACTATTCATCATAAGTGTGAGACTTGGTCCCAGCACACCTGGTGATTATGTTTACGCCCGGGTTTTGGACCCCTAAAACCCGGGTGTTACAGAAGTGGTATCAGAGGAATGTTGACTGTAGGACGAAACCTAGATAGAACTGGACAACCAATACTTACTTACCTTTGCTACTCTGATTCTTTCTAAACTTTTCTTAATCTTTTCTCATCTAATTCCGCTTTACTCTGATTATTCTTATCTTTCCTTTCTAAAGACAAATGTGGATTTCATACTTTGAAATCCAGTGCCTAAAGTGACTTTAGGAATAGGAGACCTAATCCTAGGAATAAAAACAAAATTATTTTTTTTATAAGTGTCTATGTATTTGAATGTTTGTTCTTACGATATTTGTCTGATTTGGATCTTTGTTTGAGTGTGATGGGTTGTGGAGTAATGTCCACAATTACATCTGCATATACATCTAGGCATAAAGGATAGCATTTGTAAGTTAACTAGACAACCTAGATATTCCCATTGGAACATATCTAGCT
This sequence comes from Zea luxurians, assembly GCA_029449295.1. NCBI lineage: Eukaryota > Viridiplantae > Streptophyta > Magnoliopsida > Poales > Poaceae > Zea > Zea luxurians. The sequence goes on along the minus strand of JAOPSE010000064.1, from coordinate 2,355,796 downwards.
TAAGAGATTTATCTTATCCTAAAAGATCTCATTCTAATCAATTCATCTTATCTTAAAAGATTCTCCCTTATCTTAATAGATCCATCTCATCTTAAAGGATACTCATCTTATCTTGAAAAGATTTTATCTCATCTTAATAGATCTAACTGACCTCAAAAGATTTTATCTTATCTTTATGGATCCATCTTATCCTAATAAGAATACTTATCCACCCTAGTTTAACAACCATGATCTAATGCAAATTAATTAGATCTTACCTAGTCAAACTAGTCACACCAATCTAACCTAGATCTGATCTAATCTAAAGTGACTTATCAAACATGTTAGATAATACTGATGAAATAGTTTAGACTCTACTCCTATAGAACAAGTCTTAACTTAGTTCACCCTGCACTAAATCAAGAATGACAGATCGACTTGGCCGTATGCAACTACCTTAACCATCCGATAGTTGCATAACCTCTCAATTTTAACCTAGCAAGGAGATTCTAACCTACCTACATCATATAATCCATCCTATCCCAAAAGATTCTAACAGGTAACCTACCCTAGTAGATCTATCTAACCTAAACTAGTCTAACCTAGTCATATCCAACCTAATCTAGATTATATCTGATCTATTATGATCTAATCTAGAGTAAGTTACTTAATGCTGGTACAAGAGATAAGTCCATACCCCTCATGCACTTAAAAATAAACTAGTGCCTTAAACCCACTCAGCCACATGCATGAGATCTGATCCAACCAATAGAGCCATGATGAATAGTATAACCTTTCTATTCCCACCTAACAACAAACAAACTTTTAACCTACATCTTGTAGTCTATCTCACCCATATATACCTCTCATCTTGACAGATTCTATCTTACCCTTGGATATTCACCTTATATAACTGGTTACCCCAACCTGGACATAAAACAAAGATCAAGCCCCACTGAAGAATCTTTAGATTATAACCAGCTACTAGCTTATTCATTCCGCCTATTAAATAATTTCCTTTGCAAAACTATTACCATATGCTTCTAACTTTCATGGTCAATACCAGGAAAGGAAAGATTATCACGTAACAGCAAAACAGAAATGAATCCTCCAAATCCTCCACCTGTTGAAATCAATCAAGTGGTTGCTACCCAAAGACTGGTAATACAACAGTTAACAGACCTGGTGACCGAGATGCAGAATCAGATAAGACAACAACGCGAGGAAATACGTCAGGTCCGCCAAGAAATAAGGCAAGCGCGGTTGGAGAGACAACAACAATCTCCACCACCACCACCACCAGCCCCACCAAGCTACATAGATATAGATTATGATGATTTGTAAGATCTAGATGTTACTTTAGTTAGTAGATGATATGATATTATTTTAAGAAGGAACAATAAGGTCTATTAAAACCTATGTTTTGATAAAGGATTATGCATCATGTCGAGATTTCTTTGTTTGTGCATATGTTCCGAGAACAATATGAGTATACATCCCTTTTCTTACAAATCTCGAGGACGAGATTATTTTTAAGGGGGGTAGGATTTGTAACACCCTAAATCTCCTTTTGAGAATATAGTAAAAATTTTCAAAGATCTTGCATTAGAATTTTTCTTTTTCTCTCTCTTTAGAACTCTCATAACATTTGAAGACTCATCTCCCTATTTAAAAGCATTTGCTTAAGTGAATAAAATAATAAATAGAACCATATTTGGCACTCATGATGGAGTTTTAATTGTATGTGCCTTTAAAATAATAATAAAATATAATAATGGAATTGAGAATTTGAATTTAACCCAAAATTTCACTTTGGGGTTTTAGAAATAATATGTAAAAGAGAAAAGGAGAGGAAGAAATTATTATGTGAATAAAAATAATTATAATATATATATTATTCTTGTACAGATTTGAGTTGGTACATTTGACTCAAAAGTGAAATTCATAACAAGATCCATATTCAAATTTGAAATTTGAAAAGTAAAAAGAGTAAAACAAAACAGAAAAAAAGAAAAAGAGAAATAAAAGAGAAAACTCGTGTTGGGCCCAAACCGTGGCGACCGGCCCACTTAACCTCCCACGCGCTGGCCCAGCTGAATTTTGGTGCCGACATGTGGGCCACCTATGTCAGTCGCTCCCCCGCGCCTGCGTGTTCCTTCTCTCGCTGACGACGCGGGGCCCCCACGTCTGCCTCTCCCTCGCGCGCGCGCGTTCATTCGGTCACCGCTCGGTGGGGCCCCGGTGTCGGACTCGTCGCCTCCGCGTCGCGCGCGTCTGTTACAACAACTCCGTCCGAGCTCACCGGAGCTCCCTCCCGACCATCCCTTCTTTCCGTTCCAATTCGTCGGTACCTCTGGGCTATAAAAACGATAGCCCTGCGACCTCCCTTCCCTACCTAAACCATCGTCGAAGAGCTCGAATCGAGAGAGAGAAGCGTGGGCCGCCGCCGGGGATAGCCGCCGCTGGGGGGTCTCCGCTCTTGGAGTCGGATTGTGGAGTATCGTCTTCGCCTGGGGAAGCTGTCCGCGCCTCCAATTCGAGTTGGACACCACCGTGACGCGGGGAATTGCTCGCCGGTGTGGCGTCTCCGCCGCAGACCCGCCCTTCGTCGTGGCTAGGACGCAACTCGGCGTAATTCACGGTGAGAACACCTCAGTATGTCTCATCTTCATCTCTGCTATGTTTACCGCCCCTTAATTTTGGGGATTCGCGCTCGGGATCTCGGATTGGTGTGCTCCGGCGATGGCTCCACCGCGGTTGGTGGGCGGCGCCGCCGCCGTCGGGGTTGTTTTGGGGGAAAGCGTGTGGGCCGTTGATTCTCTGCGTAACGGTCAGGATTAGATCTCAGCGTACCCCTTCAATGGATTGATCTGGGCCGCTGGATCGGACCGAACGGTACCGATTGGTTTGCGCCTCATTAAATCTGGACCGTAGATCTCGGATCGTAGGGTCAGCAGAGCATACCGGTTCACAGGATTCGCGATTTAATCTGGGCCCTTGATCAGTGATCGGGCGGCCGATCTCCACCGATACCCCTTCGCGCTGGCACTTTTGTTAAAGAGCCCCCGTCTTTAGTTTAAATCAACCCGCCGTCCATGGGCACTGTTGTCTGTGTCTGGGAATTCTTGCGCCGAGCCCCCTGCGCTTTGCTGTAATTGAGGCCCAGTCCAGAGCAGGGTAAAACCAGAGAAAATAATTTATAAATGGATTTTTAATATGAAAATAATTACTAAAACTTTATAAATTCATAGAAAATTCATTTTAGCTCCAAATTGAACCATTCCAGTTTCTAAAATTTTGTAATAATATTCTTCATCATTTAGTGCCTCTGTTTAGTCATGAAAACAATTAGAAATTTAATCTCTCACTTAATCCATTTTAAACACATAAAACCTTTGAAAATTCATAACTTAAAATCTATAACTCCAAAATTAATAATTCTTTTTCCTGTGATCTTATTTTAATATGTATATTATTAATGTGTATTTTGTCCTTATGTTTGGTGTAATGTTAATTTTGCCTATACCATGTTTGTTTGAATTGCTACGACTAGCAGTGAGGTCACGAGTCATCTGAAGATCATCCTGGTACCTGGATTCTCAAGGCCCAGGCAAGTTGTGCCCTTGATCACTTCTTTTTACCCACTCATGTTCTAATTAATCATAATGATCTGCATAGGTTAATTTTGATGGGACCCAATAGGTTACCCTAGTTTGTCTATCTTTATACCTTGTTTACCACTGAACTTTCCGGGTAGTACTTGCTAGTGCTATATGTGGTTTTGGGTATGGAGATACACCATTCATGATTATACTTTTGTTATCAGTTGTTATTTATGGTTCATGTTAAGATCATTATGTTAATTGGAACATGGAGAACCACCCGGGAAAACAGTGCTACCACAAGGGTGGAATGGGACGCCCTTGGCTGATTAATTAGGAAAGCTAGTGGAAGACTACCTTACCCGAAAGGGGCAAGGGCAGTAGGGGAGTGGTCAGTGTAGGGAGGCCCTCGGGAGGATTTTGCTGCGATGGCGGTCCTGCAAGGGATTCCTGCATTGGAACTTCCTATAAACTGTAGCGGGTTTTCGGAAGCTAGTGGAACTTTGTAAAGGCCTCGTAGTGGATCCCTAGCCATTCACCTCGGAAGTGTCTAAGGGCCTTGCAAACCCTGGCGACATGGGATACACGACTTGTGGGTAAAGATGCGCAACCTCTGCAGAGTGTAAAACTGGTATACTAGCCGTGCTCACGGTCATGAGCAGGGTAAAGATGCGCAACCTCTGCAGAGTGTAAAACTGGTATACTAGCCGTGCTCACGGTCATGAGCAGCTCGGACACTCACATGATTAATTTATGGAACTAAACTCAATTTGTCATATGCATTGCATCGCAGGTGATGTTGTTACTTTTGTTCTATTACTTAATTGGGTTTGGTATTTACTTATACTTAGTAACTGCTAATAAAATTTTGACCAACTTTAAAAGCAATGCTCAGCTCTAACCATCTTCTTTGGTAAGCCTTACACTTCACGTGAGCTCCCACCTTTGGCGAGTTCATGCACATTATTCCCCACAACTTGTTGAGCGATGAACGTATGTGAGCTCACTCTTGCTGTCTCACATACACCACAGGTCAAGAACAGGTACCGCAGGATGATGCGCTTGGAGGATGCTGTGATGAGTTCGTGAGAGGTCTAGGCCGTCGTCTCCCAGTCAACTTTGGGTTGCTGGACCGTTGTCTCCTTATAATGTAATTATTTATTTTGTATAGAACTCCTGTTATATATAAAGTTGTGACATTCGATCCTGTGCCACTATTCATCATATGTGTGAGACTTGGTCCCAGCACACCTGGTGATTATGTTTACGCCCGGGTTTTGGACCCCTAAAACCCGGGTGTTACAGGCTCGCACACGCACAACGGCTACCCCGCGAACCACTCGTTCTGTCGCATTAACTCTGCGGTAGGGCAGGCGGCACCTTTGGCAGGCGAAGCGGGCGATGCTTCACCTCCGCCATAATGACCGCATCAAAAAAAAGGTACGCCACGATGTTTGATTTCGTATCCTTTTCCACTTCCTCTTTCTCTCTCTTGCCACAGGGACCGGGAAAGGGGATACTCCGAAAGGGATCCTTCTCCACGAAGGAAACGGGCCCCGAGCCCCCCTACTGATCAGAGGTTCGAAGGCTGGCCCCTCGGAAGGGTTCGACAGCCGCCTCAGAGCACTCGGGCTCCGCGCCCATTACTGGTCAGAGGTTCGAAGGCTGGCCCCTCAAAAGGGTTCAACAGCCACCTCAGGCCACTCGGGCTCCGCGCCCATTACTGATCAGAGGTTCGAAGGCTGGCCCCTCGGAAGGGTTCAACGGCCACCTTAGGCCACTCGGGCTCCATGCCCACTACTGATCAGGGGTTCGTAGGCTGGCCCCTGAAGGGTTCGACAGCCGCCTCAGAGCACGCAGAACGAGGGATGACCCTGGGTACGTTCGATACATAACCAAGGCTCGGGCTACGCTCCCGAGGTACCTTAGGACATTTCCGAGACCAGCGGGAGCGATTTTCGTAACGGAATCCCACCAGAGGGAGGCATCGAGCCCTCGGACCCCGTCAAAAGGGGACCGGGTCCGGCGAATCATCCGCAGGTACTTTTGGAGCGTGCCTCCGAGCCACTAGCCGACCCCTAACGAATGGGGCACGGGCGTCCACTCGGATCACCCGCTAGCAACTCACTGGAGACACCATGTTCGGTGCCCTCTGAGGGCAACATGGCGCTTTCCCCCCTCCTCCTTGCGGAAAGGCGACGCTGGGGCATATGAAAAAAGCCGAGTCTGTCCTTGACTGTCCTCTCGCTCTGTGCGAAGGCTCGGGGGCTGCTCTCGCGAACCCGGCTCCGGCCAAACCGTTGACAGCGTCAACATACCAGCTCGAGAACTTGGGACTCGACTATGCACCCGGGCTACGGCCAGTTCGCATGAGGGAACGACCAAACCGGCCGAGCCATCACAAAAGGCACTAAGACCTCGAAGGAGTCAAAACACTCCTCCGAGGCCTCGGGGGCTACACCCGGCGGGTGCGCTCGCGCGCACCCACCGGAACAAAATGCAACCGAGAAAGGCCGGTCCCCTTGCAAAAAAGTGCGACAAAAGCCTCCAAGCGAGTGCCAACACTCCCTTCGAGGCTCGGGGGCTACTGTCGGGGACCATAATTAGGGGTACCCCCAAGACTCCTAATCTCAGCTGGTAACCCCCATCAGCACAAAGCTGCAAAGGCGTGATGGGCGCGATTAAGGTCAAGGCTCAGTCCACTCAAGGGACACGATCTCGCCTCGCCCGAGCCCAGCCTCGAGCAAAGGCAGCCGACCCCGGAGGATTCACGTCTCGCCCGAGGGCCCCCTCAAGCAACTAACACACCTTCGGCTCGCCCGAGGCCTAGTCTTCGCAGAGAAGCAACCTTGGCCAGATCGCCACGCCAACCGACCGTATCGCAGGAGCATTTAATGCAAGGATCGCCTGACATCTTATCCTGACGTGCGCTCCAGTCGACAAGGCCGAAGTGACCGCAGTCACTTCGCCGCTCCACTGACCGACCTGACAGGAATACAGCACCGCCTGCCCTGCTCCGACTGCCGTGCCACTCGCCAGAGTGAGGTCGACAGCGGCTAAGTCCAGCCTCGGGCGACATAGGAAGCTCCACCTCGCCCGACCTAGGGCTCGGCCCCTGTCTCGGCCTCGGAAGATGGACTTCGCCTCGCCCGACCCCAGGGCTCGGACTCGGCCTCGGCTCCGGAAGACGACGGACTCCGCCTTGCCCGACCCCAGGGCTCGGACTCGGCCTCGGCTCCGGAAGACGACGAACTCCGCCTCGCCCGACCCCAGGGCTCGGACTCGGCTCTGGAAGACGACGAACTCCGCCTCGCCCGACCCCAGGGCTCGGACTTGGCCTCGGCTCCGGAAGACGATGAACTCCGCCTCACTCGACCCCAGGGCTCGGACTTGGCCTCGGCTCCGGAAGACGACGAACTCCGCCTCGCTCGACCCCAGGGCTCGGACTCAGCCTCGGCTCCGGAAGACGATGGACTCCGCCTCGCCCGACCCTAGGGCTCGAACTCAACCTCGACCTCAGAGGAATCGCCACCTCGCCCAAACTCGGGTCCGGATCAGCCACGTCGCCAGGGGGCATCATTACCCTACCCCTAGCTAGCTCAGGCTACGGGGAACAAGACCGGCGTCCCACCTGGCTCGCCCCTGTAAACAAGTAATGATGACACCCCGCACGCTCCATGACGACGGCAGCTCCCAGCCCCTTACGTCAGCAAGGAGACGTCAATAAAGACCCGATAGCCCCGACAGCTGTACTTCCGCAGGGCTCCAGCGCTCCTCCGATGGCCACGACATCACATGAACAGGGTGCCAAAACCTCTCTGACTGCCACGACGGCATGTACTTAGGGCTCTAGCTCCTCTCTGATAGACACGTTAGCACATTGCTACACCCCCATTGTACACCTGGGCCCTCTCCTTACGTCTATAAAAGGAAGGTCCAGGGCTCTCGTACGAAGAGGTTGGCCGCGCGGGAGAACGGGCCGACGCGTATGGCTCTCTCTCTCTCTCTCCCACGCGAACGCTTGTAACCCCCTACTGCAAGCGCATCCAGCCGCCCTAGGCGCAGGACAACACGAAGGCCACGGTTTCCCCTCGCTGTTCTCCCCCCTTTGTGTCCCGTATCGCGCCGACCCATCTGGGCTGGGGCACACAACGACAATTTACTCCTCGGTCCAGGGACCCCCCAGGGTCGAAACGCCGACAAGTGGCTTCGACAGAAGATGAAGCTGATTATTCTGTGGCAAAAGATGCTATAGAAGGGATTAGGCTTCAGGCCGTAGAGAATATCAATAAATACCAAGCTGAAACAATAAAATGACGTGACAGAAAAGTTCGGCTAAAGAGCATTAAACTAGGACATTTGGTACTTCGGAGAGTGGCCAACCCAGATACAGTAGGCAAGCTACAACTCAAGTGGGAAGGACCTTTTCTGGTAGTATCTTCGTCAAGACCCGGTTCTTACAGATTGAAGGATATGGACGGCAACGACATTCCTAGATCTTGGAATGCGAATGAGCTTCGGCGATATTATGTCTAGCTTGATGTAATCTTTTTTTCTTTTTTATGGTACCCTTTTCCTTTCCAAAGGGGGAGAAAGGTTTTTAATGGGGCCATAGCATGTAATTTCTCGTTTTCTTATTCAGCTCTACGAGAGCAAAATCCCCCAAATATGTAAATGTAAAAACTGAGCATGCACCATCGAGTGCAGGGAGAAAGGAAAAAATAGGGAGAAGCTCGAAAGTCGTCCCTAAGGGGATGCAGAGCACGACAAAGCTACAAAAAGCCATTCCTAAGGGAGCGCAGTGTAAGTTTTCTGCTCAAAAGTCGTTCCCAAGGGAATGCAGAGCTTACAGTGAAAAGTCAACGCTGATACCGCCGAAATATAAGGCGAAGCGCGAAAAGTCAATGTGATACTGCCGAAATAGAAGGCGAAGAAGTTCAAAAGACGTTCCTAAGGGGATGCAGAACTTACAGCCAAAAGTCAGCGCTGATACACCGAAAAATAAGCGGTGAAGCCGAAAAATAAACGACAAAGAGACTTCGGTCATTCCCAAGGGAATGAAGGCTATGGTTGTGGCTTCGTATGCGTGTGTTTGGACATTCATTTGCACGACACATTACATCATACATTTGGATTCATAAACATTCATCTAGACATACATAGGATCATCATCATCATAACACAGGCGGGTGCTTCGGCTCTAAAGATAAGGCTTCGGAAAACAGAAAAAGAAGCAGTTTCATGCTTCGTTGTGTACGAAAAGAAGGGAAGGTGTTTTTCGCCTTCGGCTCAAAAAATGCTGGTTTCGTCCATAGCAAAGCAGTTCCGTACATGCACAAAAAGGTAAAGATATATTACAAAGTTTGCACAAATTTACAGAATTAGTATCTGATTCTTAATTTACAAAGATTTTTTACAATGATATTACAAGATTTTTCTAGAATTTTTTACAAAGATTTTTACAATGATATTACAAGAATTTTCTCTAGAATTTTTCTAGCAACATCTTCAGCTTTGACATCATTCAGCATCGGATCATCTAAGCTTCGGACCATCTGAGCTTCGGATCACCTGTCAAGCTTCGGCTCATTTTTCTTCAGCATCATCATCCTGTACATATTAAAACGGTATGAGAGAAGTGCAGACTTCAAAGAGAAGGTAAAATAACAGGCATAAATTTTTTAACGGCTTAAGGTGGCTTCGAGCTTCGTCGCCAGCCATTTTTCGCCCGCCTTTTACCCAAATTTGAGTTATGAATTTGTTCCCTATACTCCGAGCTAGGCTAGGAATATCAATTAAATCTGTTGGAGATAAGCTAAAATTTGGTCTATTGACAATTTTTCCATGTTCACAGCTAGATTTCATGAAGGCAACAGCGGTGCCCCGAGAAGTTATCAGAGCGCAGAAGTCGGCGTGTCCACCTATAACTTCGTCAAGTGCGTCAACTTCGCCCTCGATATGTTCGAAGGTTTCCGGCAGGTTCTCAACTGAAGGATTGAATTTCTCAGCACCGGCTCTGATCGAGTTGAAAATTTGTTTTAGCCGCTGCAGGCACCGGTTGCTGAAGTCCACGCATTTTTCTTGAAGCTCTTTCAGTGATTTCCGCAAATTTGATTTTTTCTCGGCTTCAGCTTTGAGTTTGGCTTTAAAATTTTTCTTTTCCGTGGAAAGTTCACTATTCAATCTAGCAATTTCAGCCTGTGCTTCTGCCAATGAACCTTCCATGGTTCGAAGTACGAAGTCTTTCTTTTCCAGAGTAGCCTCATGGTCTTTTATCTTCTTCTCTAGGCCCACAATTATAACTTTGTTCTTTTTGTCCTCCAAGTCTTGTTGCATCCTCAGGACTTTGCTTAGCAGTAAGCTCTGACAAAATAACCTTCATCAGATAACATCTTCATAACGAAACAATAAAAAGTTAAGAATTTTACCTTAAAATTGGCATAGAATAGACTACCAGCGATATGCTGTCGCCGGTACCTACTGAGGTCTGCAACCTTCGGAAGGCCAATACTCTTCGATAGAGTGCCAACAACTTTCGCCCAGTGCGGTCCCGAAGGCATCCTAGACTTTCCTCGTTAACTCCCCCGAAGAGCAGCGCCCTGGGTCTGTACCCGCAAGATATGGCATATTCCTTCAACTCTTCTTGTTCAGCCTTTGACAATTCTTGCCCAAGTATGTCCTAAAAATTGAAGTCTTCTTCTTCCGAGATATCTTCGGCTTTCTCTTTTCCTTTCCCAGGCGCTATGGCCAGAGTTTCTTCAGCAACTCTAGCAGCTTCTTCCGCGGGCTCATTCAGAAGCATGTTATCAGTATCAGCAAGTGTGGTTTCTAGATTTGTATCTTCGGCGGCCTTAGCTTCGACAATGTCAGCTTCACTTTCAGCTTCAATAGCTACGGCTTCGGTAGCAGCAGTGCTCTCCACGGCTGGTGTCTTTGATGCCGAGGCCACCAGCGGTGTCTGCTCGATAACTTCAACTACATGAATGATTCTTCGTTTCTTCGGCTCAGCAGGCTTCTTCGCTGCTGAAGGCTCCTTTTCCTTCTGAAAAAGCTTCGTCAGATGTGGCCCTAGTGGACTTAGCTTGATAGGCAAAGATTCAGTCATTACCTTTAAAATTTCTTCCACGTCGGTAGCATAAGGCGTTGAAGGAGCCTCTTCCTCTATATCAGTCGTCTTTGGTTTCGGAGCAGCAGCCTTTCTTTTCTTCGGAGCAGCCATCTTTGGCTCAGGGCTCAATTTTCTTTTCTTCAAAATTTCTTCATCTTTCTTCACCAATTTAGCAGCTTCTCTATTCAGAACACTAACAACTCTTTTTCTTTTTTGCCCTTCGGCCCCTCTGTCCAATCGCTCATAGTCAGGATACTCAAAATTCAGTGCATCCAAGACCCGGTTCAACCTTCGCTTCGGTCGAGTACCGAAGGCTGCAGTTATTAGTTGATCTTCTTTTTTACAATAGTTGCCAAGGATCTTGTTGCACATAACTTCAATTGTGTCTAACCATTCTTGGCAAGGTTCTTTGAAGTGTTTCTTGAATTTATAATAATAGGGCAACCGAACAAGTTCCTTCTTTTTATTTTCCCCTTTGAGCTTCGACATGTCCCATTCTTTCAAAGTCGGGAATACTCTGAAAGCTAAGAATTCTTGCACCAAATCCCTAGTGCCAATGTGCTCTGAAACAACTCGAAATTCACCCAATGTAATTTGGCATGGTGATTCCCTGCAACATGTTGCATTGGGGCCTAGTTTCTCCAAAGACTAACTCCAATGGGCTCTGAACCAGCTTCTCCTTCTTCTCGTCAACCTTAACATAAAACCACTCGGTTTTCCAGCCGGTGGGCCATTTGGTACGATAGCTAATAACTAGAGACTTCACATCTTTGCTATAAGCAAAATTGTAGCAGCCGAAGTTCTCGTGCGGCCCATCTTCTCTAGCTTTTGTCTGATAATGAAGCTCATGTGCCCGGCAGAAACCTTCGGCAAGCTGTTCCGCCCCTAGCTTCGGAGAGCCCAAATGTAAACGCTAAGCCTAACGACTGCGTTAGGAGTTAGTTGATGAAGATAAATCCCAAACTTCTCTAGCACATCCACAATCATCTCATGCAAAGGAAATCTCAATCCTGCTTTAAAGAAGCTTTTAAAGACTACCACCTCATCCTTTTCTGGCTTCGGAGTAATTTCCTCTCCACGAAAACGAACTAGCTTCCTCTTGGCTTCACTAATATAACCTAGCTTTATCAACTTAGGCATATCACCTTCGGTAATAGTAGACTTCCCAAACTCCAGGTGGCTAGGTTTAGATGGCATGGCGTTGTACTCATCTTCAGTTTCACCTTCTTCAACTTCAATCTGCTTAGCTTCGGCAGAAGAGGTACCTTCAGAAGCTTCTTCTGGCACTGCCAGCCCTGACCGTTTCATCACTTCGTAAATCGGAGTGGTTTCAGCAGCTTCGGCTTCCTCTCCGTCACGTATAACCCTGGCCGTAGAATGTACCCTTGCCATTTGATGATGAATTCCCCACAATTTTTGATGAAATTGCTGACTTTTTTAATTTTCCTGAAGCTTTTCCTCTTGTGACGAAGCAAAGTCAATAGCGGTGCTTCGGTTGCGTGCGATGAACAAGCTTCGGCTATGGTCAAATTTTTGGCAGCAAAACAGGGCAATAGCAATGAATGCTGTGGTAACTTCACACCTACCCATCTGTTTATATAGTGCCGCAGGTGGGGAGATGAATTGTCAAGTCTTCCGCACCGGACGAACAGTCGCTCGCACTCACTGAGTGGTGGGCCACAGAACCCGAGAAGGTGAATCTCCAGGAAGCGTTTACCCGCTGCATGGTGGGACCATCTCGTGCTCGAAATTTTGTGATCGTTTCTCGGCAACGAGCTCAGGGAAGGTGTTTTTCGGACCTTCGGCTCTCCGAAGCCTAGGAGACTTTTTCACGGATCAAGCTCGTTACGAAAAACAATCTAGCACCGGGAAGGGGCTACTGTTGGGGGTATGCTTCGTCGCCGAAGATCCTGTAAGAAGAAACACCTTCGGCAGATCCTCTCAAAAAGCAGTGCCGAAGCTATCATCCATAAAGCTTCGGCATAGTGACATGTCCCAAGATGAAGGAGTGAACCGACTTAAAGATGAAATGACCAATCGACCCATGATGCCTTGTATTATGATTGTAAGCATTTGTAAAGGGCATGAATGTAATTTCTCACAGGCTGCGCCCTATGCCTATAAATAGATGAACAGTACCCTGTACTGTTCACGCGAACTTGGCTTTTGCTTTTACATCACGCTCGTACCTTTGCTGTCTATCAGATCAAAGGTATCAAATGTAATTCAATATTGTTTTTATTTTCTCATGATAACATAATGAAAGATGAATTTATAATGCTATATGATTGTTCATGTTATCTTTTGTATTTTACACGCTTCTTCTATTACCATCTTACCTTCGATATTCGAAGGTATGTCTTTCATGACCTTCGTCTGAAGATCATTATATCCTAAAGGAAATAATGTTTCGAAGGATGAAGGGCGTTAATATTTAACATTTTATGTTGCCTTGTTCTTGATTCATAGCATTTGAGAACAAGTCACCAATAGAGACGATCAGAGCATGCTCAGTCACGACGAGGAGGCGATTGTGGGTGTGGTCTTCGCAACAGCACGACGGGCGCATGAACTACAGCGAGCGATTAGCAGTACAGTGGGCGTGGGTCATGAGAGAGCAAGCAGGGGGGCGAATGGAGGGACGTGAACATAGATTTTATAGGGGATGGAGAGGAAGAGAGAGGGGCACCGGGGAGAGAGGAAACGGGCGGCCGGCGTCTTCAAGCGACCATCAAAGGCGTCGGTTTCATTCCATGGCGTTAATGGAGAGAGAGAGAGTAATGGGGGAGGGAGAGGAAACGGTCGAGTTGCAGCCATAACGCCGAGGGAACGATCGACGTGGCTAGGCATGGGCTTCGGCGCGGTGTAGGACTCGGGTGCGGCGTCGGGGTGAGGCTCGGCCGGGGCAGGGGCATCGAGCACGGTGTCGCAGGCTTCTAGCACGGTCGCGAGCGCGGCTGGCGGTCGGGTCCTAGCAGCTTCTTGGACGGGATGGCACGTCGGTCCCGCGGGCTTCCTGGGCGCGCGACGGCTGGCTTCGGGCGCGGTAGGGGTGCTTGGACGCGGTAGGGGCGAGGTCAGAGCAGGGGCTCGACACGCGTCCGGCGTCACGAGGGCATTGTGGCATGGCTCCTCGGCGGGGTCAGGTCGCGAGTGGGTGCGCGAGGCCGCGCGTGGTGGTGCAGGGCAGGGCGCTGGCGCGTCGGGCGGGGTCGCTTGATTGCGTGGCTCAGCCAGGGGCACGGTCCTTGGGGCATGCTGTGGTCGGCTGCACGGGGCGGGTTCCTGGCGCGCTGAGCGAGAGAGGAGAGCAGGAGAGAGAAGGTGCGGGTGGAGAGAGAAGAGAGAGAAAAGGGGAGCAGGCTACGGCGCACTACTAGAAAACCCCCCTTGTAGCTATGCTTTTTTGGACAATAGGCACGCTTTAATTCATCTCTATATGAATGTACGCACGCTTTCCAAAAACGTGTTAGAAGCGTCTTCATATGGACCGTATCAGACTTTGTAGAAACGATTATTGTAAGCGTATATATTAGATGAATAGACGTTTCATAGACACGTTAGATGCATGTTTAGACAAATTGATACGCTTTTATAGATGCACATATTGTGGCGGAACTGCCCGAATTATTCCAACTTAAGTGCCTAAGTCCTGCCTTAGAGGCTAGACTTCACTTAAATGGGAATAACCCATCAATCCCTCGGATCTAGTCCGACACGGCCGCTGACAGGATCAAGTACCACAATCTCACTCGATGGTGAGTCACAGAGCAAACACAATAAAGCATAAAACCATGCATGTGAGAGTATTAAATTATTACATCATCATCATCGGAGTTTTCGCAAAAGTAACCATCATTGTTCGAAGTGCAGCGGAATAAAACTAATGGCAAATAAACAGAGAGATGGGGAAGCCTGTCCCATCACTCCTCATGCTCCTCCTCAGCCGAGGCGGGGTCCCACTCGACAGTCCAACTCGGTGGTAAGGTGGACGGCCAAGTCACTCCAGCAACCATGTCCTCCAGAGAACCTATAAAATTATGCCACAAGCAAGGCTGAGTATACTAATACTCAGCTAGACTTACCCGGTGTGAGGAGTCTACTCCTCTACCTCTAGACATGCAGCTGTTTGGCTGTGGGGTTTGGTTTGCCAAAAGCACTAGCTGAGTTTCTAATTCAAGTTTTAACTTTGTCAAATTTAAGTGTGACTCTCTTAAGGCTAAATGTGTACTATCTACTCATACATAGTAGCAAACATTGTTAGCAATCAACATCTTATATCAACTCATCATATTTCCACTTGTTACTCAATGCAGTACAGTGGATCAAGCAGTCTCATTAGCTGCGAGAAGCAGACGATTCGAATCGAGTTTTATCCTTGCAAGGTAAACCTAAACACACGACGTGGCGAGGCACTCCGTCCCCACACACATCAACCGTCCCCCTCGATTCCCCGTCAGCAGATCAGGGCTCACCGCCTTGGCGTACAATGCCTCACTGACCCCGACTGCCGTCGTGCAGTGACCGCACTTGTACCCACCATAACCGGAATGGGAGACCACGTCTCAGGTCGCGTGAGGGGTAAAGTCCACTGCCAGGTTCAATCAGGTACTAGGCTTACCGATTTACCATATTTCTCGGCATGTGCTTAGTACATTCAAACGCTTGACACAGGTATCCGCACGTTAATCCTTATTTCATTTTCCTCCCGTAGGCCACGCATCCCCATGGATCCGTGTCCACCGACCAACTATCAATATGATAGGAAAAGTGGATACAACCAATTCCTGATCTCGCACGAGTGCTAGAAAAAACACTCGTCTTCTACCGAGATCCTAATTAATTAAAGCAGCTACTCGACCTAGCATACTAGTATCCATCTCAACAAGGATTCCTGAGATCATGCAACTAGGGTTCCAAACAACTCCTACACTTAAGTGCACAAACAATCCTACAATCATTAAGTATAATAAAATAGCATAAATAACAGGTTATGCATAAAACCGGGGCTTGCCTTCCAAGGCTGTGGCAGGCAGATCCTCTGGTGCAGACTCGGGTGCGGGATCTGGGGCTACCTCCTGAGCAGCTCCTTGCTCCGGCACGAGGATGTACTCTCCGTCAGCAAAGTTACAGTCTATCGAAATGCAATGAACATGTATTTCATGATTATGCAAGATTTAACAACATTATGCTAAGCGAAGAAAAACTAAGTTGATGAGTAACTTAGGGTTTTCGGGTCATATGTGGCTTTTAATGGTTTATGCTTATCATTTCTAGGTCCAGGTCTTGCTAGGGGTAGGCATAGGTAATTGGTATTGCCTTTATGTATCTCAGTGGACAGGTTAGAAAGAGTTTTAGGATGACACTAATTTTCCATTATTCATATCTCCCTTTCTTTATTCTCATTTCATGGCTTCTAGTGTAGGTTTGAACTACGACAGTGGGTTAACATTTTCCAAAAATTCTGTAAAAATTACAGTGGATTGCCATTGGTCACTATAGCCCATTCTAGGAAATTGAGGTTCAAAATGAAAAGGCTAATCTTTAGACAAAAATAATAAGGGTGGTGTAAAATGGGCCACTTTACACTACACCTCTCCATTAGAGTTGAGTTTCTTCCTAAGGGTCATTTTTGTTGGGATCTAACAGTAATACGAAACCTCTGTGCCAAAATTCACAGAAAGTTAATTGGTGATTATTTAGTTGTGATTTTCTAAAGTTTTATGCCAGAAAGGTGCCTATAACTAACTTGTCATTTGAAAAATATCAAACAACAGATTTTGTATTTTTCCTATGTTCATAATAACCAAACATTAGTCATCCCAAGGTTTGAGGTGTTTTTACCTTAGGGTTATTTTTGTAGGGTTTTTCTAAGTTTTCCTTGTTTTCTTAAAATAAAAGGGATCCTACTTATTTTATACTTCACCAGGGTATGATAGATTTTTCCAGTGAACTTCATTGAATAAGTACCCTAACAAAAATAGAGGTGCCCTCTGGTTCATTATTTAAATCACATTTTCTATTTTTCTTAACCTTAAGTATATTGTAAAATAAGTAGTAAAAACTAATTTAATGGGGAGGGTAGAGAGATTCAACATTTTTAAATAGGTCAGTAGGTAGATACAAACTTCTCCAAATTTTTCTAACCTTAGTCAAATAGGACAACTATTTTTCTTTCTATTATTGAGCTTTTGGCTAAAACTATAATTAAATCAGAACCTTAAAGTTTTCCAGAATACATAGGAGGTTTTATATTTTTCTTAAGTAGGTTACATTATGTAGAGTCTGACAAAATTTGTTTGACCAAACTTGGATGAATTAAACAGAAGTTATGGATTTTCAAAGTTTCTGCTCAATTTAAAATCAGATTTAATAAGAGTTTCCTGGAAAAACAGTTTACACCGAGGTCCCTGGGTTTAAACTAAATCAACCCGCACAGATCTACCCCTGCGCCACTATTCCCCTAGGTCACTAACAACTCAAAAAGCCCCCTGACTTTCCTCTCTTCTTCCCCGAGGTCCTTCCCCCAATGTAAACAGTATCCGCGGGAAAGAAAAGAGTGGCGCGGCTTACCGGCGGCGAGATAGGTCCGGCGAAGGACAGGGTTGGCTCGGGGAGGTTCTGGCGGTCACAGCGAGGTGCGGCTCGACGGCGCGGATGGCCGAAATCGCTCGGTCCACGTGTGCAGGCGGGTGTTCTCGTCGGCGGCGAGTGTACCGGCCAAACCACGGAGAGCTGGTTCAATCCGAGGGCAAGGTGAGCTTCATGGGGTCACGTAGTGACTGTGTGCACCAGGAATTGGAAAAAGATTGAGCGGATTACCCGGTCCACGTACTCCGGCGAGGGTGTGAACTCCGGCGACCGTGGACTGGCCTCTCCGGCGAAGCAGGCTTTGATTCCTCGCTCGGGGAGCTTCACTGAGTCGTGCACACTCGTCTCCGAGGGTTGGACGGGGCTGGGAAACGCTGGGCTGGCCGGTCTACGGCGGCAGTGGGTCGGGTGGCCGAGAACACGTCGCGCACGGGCAAACGGCGGTGAGCTAAGCTCCGGTGAGGCTTGAGGGTGCGCGGAGGAGTGTGTTCGATGCCTCAGTGGGTTTTATAGGCGCGGGCGCACACAGGGGACACGGGCGCGGCTCGGCGCGGCGCGGGGTCGGGCGCGGGCGTGCTCTGGCGCGGCAGAGCGCGTCGAACACGTGTAAGTTTTCTTCTGCCCTTGTTCCACAGCTCACCCAAGTCGCAAACGTGCGAATCTTGGCAAAAATCCGGCATGGGTCTACTCCTGGCACCTAGGGCTATCACTTACCTATGAGACGCCATGGCAGATATGGCCTAGGGAGGGAGATCTCCGGTCGCCAAATCGGGTGTGTCACACTGCTCACCTCGCGACAAAAACCATGCCAAGGCATGTCAAACGTCCAAGTCTCGGGCTTAGCTTTTTCCAGTGGGTGCCCTAGGTGGTATGCCACATTTTTGGTATAGAACACAGGTGGATTTGGTGCCAGCTTCGAGGTGAACACGACTGATCTTTAGTGTAGGTGTAGTTTTTAACTTAGAGAGAAATAGAGAGCTCTAGCTCTCTCTCCACTTGGAGATTGGATTTGAGGTTTCTCCAGGGGTCTTTTTGCAATATTTCCCTCCCCTAACTGCTGGTTATAAGGTTACTTAAGGTTTGGTTAAAAATTACCCATGTTTTGCCCATTTGCTCACTCTCTTTCCCCTCTTAACCATGGTTTTGGGAGATAGGGTTTAAGAGAGGTCTAGGGTTCTTCCCCCCTCTCCCTTCCAAGGTAGTAAGGGTACAAAGATTTGAGTAATGCTTCTCAGGTCATTAACAAACTTTGATTAACACATGATCTCCAAGTTCTTATGTGTTTCCCTAAGCCTCTACCACATGTGATCACAGTCCCTAGTGCCAGGTGTGCTCTAGCCATAGTAACACCTGAGGTGTTACAGCCCTCCCCCCTTAAAGGAATCTCGTCCCGAGATTTTAGGTAGAGTCCTCTAGAGGGGTGCTTGAAAGTGTGCTGGTGCTACTCTCTCTTTATACTTAAGTTTCTCTTATCACTGCTCTTCGAATGTCATTCTCTTTGCAACTTCAGAAGGAAGTCCTTTTTAAGTTAAATCCACAACTTAGACTATCCTTGCTATCTAAGTTTTTCTTAAAATTATTTTCAAAGAGCAGGTGGGGGGGTGGGGTTTTGTGGTTACGTACCAACTCCTTTAGGCAGAAAGTCGGGAAAGCGAGAGCGTAGAAATTCCTCCATCTCCCATGTAGCTTCTTCTGCTGAATGATGACTCCACTGAACTTTATACATCCGGATTGACCTTGCCCGCGTTGATCTCTCCTTTTGATCTAATACCTTGACGGGGTATTCTTGGTAGGACAAATCTGATTCTATTTCAATGTCTGGTTCCGGCAGTACTTCAGTGGGTAGGCGAACACATTTCCGCAGCTGAGATACATGGAACACATTGTGAACTGCTGACATGTGGGGTGGCAATTCCAATTGGTAAGCCACAGGTCCACAACTTGCTTTTATTTCATAGGGTCCAATGTATCGAGGAGTTAACTTGCCCTTAATTCCGAATCTCTGGACACCCTTGGTGGGTGACACCTTAAGATAGACATGGTCTCCCACTGCAAACTGGAGAGGTTTCCGCCTCTTATCATGATAGCTCTTTTGCCTGGCCTGAGCAGCTTCTAAGTTCTTCTTGATGACTCTGACTTTTTCTTCTGCCTCAAGTACTAAATCTGGCCCAAATATTTCCCTTTCTCCTGCTTGAGACCAATTCAGCGGGGTCCTACACCTTCTCCCATACAAGGCTTCAAAAGGTGCCATCTTCAGACTGGACTGATAGCTGTTATTGTAAGAAAACTCTGCCAAAGAAAGACACTTATCCCAATCCTTCCCGTAATGTAGTGCACATGCTCTCAACATATCTTCCAAAATCTGGTTTACCCTTTCTGTCTGGCCATCTGTTTGGGGATGGTATGCTGAGCTTCGTATGACATGGGTCCCAAGTGATTCTTGGAGTTGCTCCCAAAAGCGTGCCACAAACAAGGCTCCTCTGTCAGATACAATGGTCTTTGGAATACCATGCAACCGCACTATTTGATCAACATAAATTTCCGCATACTTCTCTGTCTTATGGGTGATATGTACTGGCAAGAAATGGGCAGTCTTGGTCAGCCTGTCCACAATAACCCAAATGGAATCATGGTGCCTAGAGGTATTGGGCAATCCTACGATAAAGTCCATGCAAATGTCCTCCCATTTCCAAGATGGTATGGGAAGAGGTTGCAAAGGGCCTGCTGCCTTCAAATGACTGGCTTTGATTCTCTGGCAGGTGTCACACTCGGATATATACTTGGCAATTTCCCTCTTCATTCTGGTCCACCAATATAAAGATCTGATATCATGGTACATCTTGTTGCTACCAGGGTGCATGGAGAACTTGGAAAGGTGAGCTTCATCCAGTATCTTCTTTCTGAGTTCAGGGTCCTTGGGAACAACCAATCGATCTCCAAACCACAAAATTCCCTTGCTGTCCTGACGGAAGCACTTGTATTTTTCTGCCTTCTGCTTGAGCATGTCTTTGATAACCTGGACACCTTTATCCCCAATCTGTGCCTGGACTATTTGCTCTTGCAATGTGGGCTCCACCGAGATATAACTTAATTCACCGGAAGGAACAACTTCCAGGCTCAGCTTGCACAACTCATCACACAGGATGGTAACTCTTGCATCCATGCCCATACAGTTACACTGGGCTTTTCTGCTCAAGGCATCTGCCACAACATTCGCCTTGCCAGGATGGTAATGCACCTCCAAATCGTAATCCTTGATTAGCTCTAACCATCTCCTCTGCCTCATGTTAAGGTCTGCCTGAGTGAAAATATACTTGAGACTCTTGTGATCAGTGTAAATGTTACAGTGAGCTCCCATCAAGTAGTGCCTCCATATCTTAAGAGCATGAACCACGGCTGCCAATTCTAGGTCATGTGTAGGGTAGTTCTGCTCATGAGGTCTAAGTTCTTGGGAAGCATAAGCAATCACTCTGTTTTCTTGCATCAAGACACATCCCAATCCCGTACCAGAGGCATCACAATAAACTTCAAAGGGCTTGGTGCTATCGGGTTGAGCCAGCACTGGGGCTGTTGTCAAATGTTGCCTCAGTGTATGAAAAGCATCTTCGCACTTTTGGCTCCAAGTAAACTTGGCTCCCTTCTTCAATAACTCAGTCATTGGCTTGGCAATTCTGGAGAAATCCGGAATAAATCATCGGTAATACCCTGCCAATCCCAGAAAACTCCTAATCTGCCTCACTGTAGTTGGAGGTTTCCAGTCCATCACTTCTTGTACTTTCTCAGTATCAACTGATATCCCATCCTGAGAAATTGTGTGACCCAAGAATTTTATTTCCTTCAGCCAGAATTCACATTTAGACAACTTCGCATAAAGACGATGATCGCGCAGTCGCTGAAGCACGATATGCAGATGCTCAGCATGCTCGTCTTCATTCTTGCAATAGACCAGAATATCATCAATGAAAACAACCACGAACTTGTCCAGCTCTGGCATGAATACTGAGTTCATCAAGTACATGAAATAAGCCGGGGCATTGGTCAACCCAAAAGACATCACCAAAAACTCATACAACCCATATTTGGTGGAGAAAGCCGTCTTGGGAATATCACTGGCACGGATCTTGATCTGATGGTAACCTGAGCGAAGGTCTATCTTGGAGAATACCTTGGCTCCTACTAATTGATCAAACAAGACATCAATGCGGGGCAGTGGGTATTTGTTCTTGATAGTCACCGCATTGAGAGGGGTAATCAACACACATTCTCAAACTCTCATCCTTTTTCTTCACAAATAAAGCGGGACATCCCCAAGGTGAAGTACTTGGGCGAATAAACCCCTTGTCCAACAGTTCTTGCAGTTGCTTCTTCAGTTCTGCCAGTTCTGCGGGAGGCATCCTATAGGGTCTCTTAGAGATAGGAGCAGTCCCGGGTTGCAATTCAATTGCAAACTCGATGTCTCTGTCAGGTGGCATTCCTGGCAATTCATCCGGAAAAACATCTGGGTAGTCACAGACGACTGGGATCTTTTCCATTGGGGATTCTATCATAACAAAGGCACAAGAACGGGTGCAACCCTGATCGGGCAAATATAATGTGGTTTCACCACAGGTTGGTGAGTGCACTTCAATGGCCCTAGCTGCAATGTCAATAACTGCCCGATGCCTTGTTAACCAGTCAGTTCCCAATATGATATCCACGTTGTCCAAACCCAAAATGAGGAGGGTGGTTTTAATTATTAGACTACCAAACTTTATGGGCACATGCCTGCTGATTTGATTAGTGGCAATCCTGCCTCCTAGTGTTGAAATTGTGATACCCCCATTGGTGTGGTGAAAAGGCAACTGGCACTTGGCACTAAATTTGGCACTGATAAAACTATGCGAAGCACCAGAATCAAAAAGAATAATAGCAGGATAATTTAAAACTGTAAAGATACCAGTCATGACGGGTGCTCCCTCTGGAATATCAGCCATGGTGGTGAAGTTTAGCCTGCCCTGCCTCACTTGCACCTTCTGCCTCTTGCCCTGGTTCGGATTGATGTTCTGCCCCTGCCTCTGCTGGTTCCGGGGGCAATTCTTGGCATAATGTCCGGTGCTGCCACACGTGAAACACCTGTTGTCTTTTGCCTGGCGGTACTGCTGCTGCTGATTGCTCCTCTGAGCTGGAAACTGGGTGCGGTTGGGTGCCTGCTACTGCTGCTGCGGTGGTCGGATCACCCATCTCCCTTGCTGCTGCTGGGGTCCCCTGTTCTGAATGTCGGACACAATCCTAAAGCGCTGTGGCTGAGCTGAGGGTCCTGCCACAGGGGTCTTCCTCTTCTTTTCTGCCTGTCGAGCTGTAATGCAGTTTTCCTGGGAGATAGCTATGTTGACCAACTCATTATAGCTGTTGGCCCTGACAGTGTTGAGACGATCACGGAGCTTAGTGCTAAGCCCCCTCCTGAACCTGTCTCTCTTCTTCTCATCCGTGTCTGCGTGATATCCAGCATATTGGCACAAGTCATTAAAAGCCTGGGCATACTGCAACACTGTCCTGTTGCCCTGAGTGAGTGCCAGAAACTCGTTGAGCTTTCGGTCCATGATGCCTGCGGGTATGTGATGCCCCCTGAAAGCTGCCTTAAACTCCCTCCATTCCACTTCATGGTCAGCCGGTTGCATAGCAAGATAGTGGTCCCACCATGTCCGCGCGGGTCCGCGAAGCTGCTGAGTAGCGAACCGGACCTTAGTGACTTCTGAGCAAGCTCCATGGAGTAGCGGGAATTTGGATTCCACTACTCGCAACCACACATCTGCATCTAGTGGATCCTCTGCCCTTATGAACAATGGGGGCTAGGTACTGAGGAACTCCTGGTAGGTAGCTGCCGCGGGGTGACGCTGATGGTCTCCACCACCATAGTGCTGAGGTGGTGGCTGACGCTGAGCTAGCTGCCTCAAAATCTCGTTCTGCTGAGCCATCAGCTCCTGCAGAGTGGGGGTGGTGGTGGCGGTGGAGGAACGCGCTCATTCTGGCCACGACGCTGCCTCTCGGCCATCTGAAAAACCACATAAATACTTAACACCATATCTCCAGTTCAAGATTTAATCGCGGCGAAAAGAGTCAACAGCAAAATGATAGACTCCAACTTCAACAAAAGGATTTATAAAGGCGTAACTTTTTTTCCTTCCAAATTTAAACTGGTAACAGCATCCATCCAACATGCTTCCAAAAGAGTTTAACACGATTACATCATTTGTCCCAAAAAGACTCAACTCTATCTAGCCTAGTACCCCACAGGTGCAAAAGCTAAGCTAGCTACGAGGAGTCCTACATTACCGATCTCTATTCCTACTCTGGCAACTAATGAGCGAAAGAGGCGACACTCGACTCGGGGGAAGGTGGCCTCCCTGAGCCAGCAGTGTCTACGCTGGAAGCAGGCTCCTCCCCTCCCTCAATGTCGACGTCCTCGTCAGCCTCCCCATCATGGATCTCCTAATGATGCATATCTAGGTGCTCATTAGCCTCTGCGAGCTGCTGCTGGGTGTTGAGGAGCTGATCTTTGAGAACTTCGATGGTGTTCTCCCTCGTCCCCACCAATTCCTCTAGCTCATGGATCTCATCAGACAACTGCTCCACTTGTAAATCTTTTTCTACCAGCTCCTGGGACAAGTCAACCACGAGCTCCTCCCTGTTGTCCAGGGTGATCTTGGTTGCCTCCAATAATGCCATTAGATGAGACATTGCCTCTCCATGCATCACTTGCAGACGATACAGGGCGTTCATGCACCGTACCGACAAGTGAGCCGTGTGGCCTGGGTAGAGAGCCTAGATATCCTTGGCATGCTCCACCCGATCCTTCCACATTGGGTCGTCTTCCTTCTCAGCGGGAAACAAGCCAATGGGGTGGGTGGAAAGCTCCAAGGGGTGGAATCCACAAAAAGTCGTCAACCCATGCAGAGCAATTGCCTCGATCATGTCCTCCGCCCGGTATCCGAAAGACTCAGTGAACGCCACCCTGGCTGCAGGGGATGAGGCTCCAAGATCATCCTCACCCTACAGCGGGGCACCCGGTGCTTCTCAAACTGCTGCACCGTGTACTAAGGGGGTGTCAAGTACCCGGCTCCCTGGAGTACCTCCCACAAAATATGGGGGAAGCCCTCTCGTGCAAGCCCGTCAGTGTGGGTTAGTGCATTTCCGTCCTCTGAGGATCCGTGGGAGGTCATCTGTGTATGGTTAAGCGTAAGCAAAAGAAAAAGAATTATAAAAAGAACAAGAGAAACAAAATTTAACCTTTCTCTTAGTTAAATAAAAAGGTACTAGAGACTTAGTTGGTTATCACCTTGTTTTTAAGTCTTTACTCAATTGTTTAATTTAGCAATGCATGCATGCTCGTCCTGAACGACCTCACCAAAATAAGGGGATAGGGAAAGACTCCCATCCCTTAAAGTGGCCTGTAGGGCCTAATTATTTAGCCACCTAGTTACCCTTCTATCATCCTAAGGCTTCAGTCCTAGGTCTATCCTGCTCGTCCTACGATCTATCCAACATTGTTTCTATCAAGTTTTATTTTGAAAAGGGATGGTATTCATATTTTATTGATTCCTCTGCGGTGGTACAAGCTCCGATACCAGCTGTGGCGGAACTGCCCGAATTATTCCAACTTAAGTGCCTAAGTCCTGCCTTAGAGGCTAGACTTCACTTAAATGGGAATAACCCGTCAATCCCCCGGATCTAGTCCGACACGGCCACTGACAGGATCAAGTACCACAATCTCACTCGATGGTGAGTCACAGAGCAAACACAATAAAGCATAAAACCATGCATGTGAGAGTATTAAATTATTACATCATCATCATCGGAGTTTTCGCAAAAGTAACCATCATTGTTCGAAGTGCAGCGGAATAAAACTAACGGCAAATAAACAGAGAGATGGGGAAGCCTGTCCCGTCACTCCTCATGCTCCTCCTCAGCCGAGGCGGGGTCCCACTCGACAGTCCAACCCGGTGGTAAGGTGGACGGCCAAGTCACTCCAGCAACCATGTCCTCCAGAGAACCTGTAAAATTATGCCACAAGCAAGGCTGAGTATACTAATACTCAGCTAGACTTACCCGGTGTGAGGAGTCTACTCCTCTACCTCTAGACATGCAGCTGTTTGGCTGTGGGGTTTGGTTTGCCAAAAGCACTAGCTGAGTTTCTAATTCAAGTTTTAACTTTGTCAAATTTAAGTGTGACTCTCTTAAGGCTAAATGTGTACTATCTACTCATACATAGTAGCAAACATTGTTAGCAATCAACATCTTATATCAACTCATCATATTTCCACTTGTTACTCAATGCAGTACAATGGATCAAGCAGTCTCATTAGCTGCGAGAAGCAGACGATTCGAATCGAGTTTTATCCTTGCAAGGTAAACCTAAACACACGACGTGGCGAGGCACTCCGTCCCCACACACATCAACCGTCCCCCTCGATTCCCCGTCAGCAGATCAGGGCTCACCGCCTTGGCGTACAATGCCTCACTGACCCCGACTGCCGTCGTGCAGTGACCGCACTTGTACCCACCATAACCGGAATGGGAGACCACGTCTCAGGTCGCGTGAGGGGTAAAGTCCACTGCCAGATTCAATCAGGTACTAGGCTTACCGATTTACCATATTTCTCGGCATGTGCTTAGTACATTCAAACGCTTGACACAGGTATCCGCACGTTAATCCTTATTTCATTTTCCTCCCGTAGGCCACGCATCCCCATGGATCCGTGTCCACCGACCAACTATCAATATGATAGGAAAAGTGGATACAACCAATTCCTGATCTCGCACGAGTGCTAGAAAAATCACTCGTCTTCTACCGAGATCCTAATTAATTAAAGCAGCTACTCGACCTAGCATACTAGTATCCATCTCAACAAGGATTCCTGAGATCATGCAACTAGGGTTCCAAACAACTCCTACACTTAAGTGCACAAACAATCCTACAATCATTAAGTATAATAAAATAGCATAAATAACAGGTTATGCATAAAACCGGGGCTTGCCTTCCAAGGCTGTGGCAGGCAGATCCTCTGGTGCAGACTCGGGTGCGGGATCTGGGGCTACCTCCTGAGCAGCTCCTTGCTCCGGCATGAGGATGTACTCTCCGTCAGCAAAGTTACAGTCTATCGAAATGCAATGAACATGTATTTCATGATTATGCAAGATTTAACAACATTATGCTAAGCGAAGAAAAACTAAGTTGATGAGTAACTTAGGGTTTTCGGGTCATATGTGGCTTTTAATGGTTTATGCTTATCATTTCTAGGTCCAGGTCTTGCTAGGGGTAGGCATAGGTAATTGGTATTGCCTTTATGTATCTCAGTGGACAGGTTAGAAAGAGTTTTAGGATGACACTAATTTTCCATTATTCATATCTCCCTTTCTTTATTCTCATTTCATGGCTTCTAGTGTAGGTTTGAACTACGACAGTGGGTTAACATTTTCCAAAAATTCTGTAAAAATTAAAGTGGATTGCCATTGGTCACTATAGCCCATTCTAGGAAATTGAGGTTCAAAATGAAAAGGCTAATCTTTAGACAAAAATAATAAGGGTGGTGTAAAATGGGCCACTTTACACTACACCTCTCCATTAGAGTTGAGTTTCTTCCTAAGGGTCATTTTTGTTGGGATCTAACAGTAATACTAAACCTCTGTGCCAAAATTCACAGAAAGTTAATTGGTGATTATTTAGTTGTGATTTTCTAAAGTTTTATGCCAGAAAGGTGCCTATAACTAACTTGTCATTTGAAAAATATCAAACAACAAATTTTGTATTTTTCCTATGTTCATAATAACCAAACATTAGTCATCCCAAGGTTTGAGGTGTTTTTACCTTAGGGTTATTTTTGTAGGATTTTTCTAAGTTTTCCTTGTTTTCTTAAAATAAAAGGGATCCTACTTATTTTATACTTCACCAGGGTATGATAGATTTTTCTAGTGAACTTCA
Source organism: Zea luxurians (assembly GCA_029449295.1). Lineage (NCBI taxonomy): Eukaryota > Viridiplantae > Streptophyta > Magnoliopsida > Poales > Poaceae > Zea > Zea luxurians. Next base: position 2,328,558 of record JAOPSE010000064.1, on the reverse strand, counting down.
TTGAATAAGTACCCTAACAAAAATAGAGGTGCCCTCTGGTTCATTATTTAAATCACATTTTCTATTTTTCTTAACCTTAAGTATATTGTAAAATAAGTAGTAAAAACTAATTTAAATGGGTGGGCAGAGAGATTCAACATTTTTAAATAGGTCAGTAGGTAGATACAAACTTCTCCAAATTTTTCTAACCTTAGTCAAATAGGACAACTATTTTTCTTTCTATTATTGAGCTTTTGGCTAAAACTATAATTAAATCAGAACCTTAAAGTTTTTCAGAATACATAGGGGGTTTTATATTTTTCTTAAGTAGGTTACATTATGTAGAGTCTGACAAAATTTGTTTGACCAAATTTGGATGAATTAAAAAGAAGTTATGGATTTTCAAAGTTTCTGCTCAATTTAAAATCAGATTTAATAAGAGTTTCCTAGAAAAACAGTTTACACCGAGGTGCCTAGGTTTAAACTAAATCAACCCGCACAGATCTACCCCTGCGCCACTATTCCTCTGGGTCACTGACAACTCAAAAAGCCCCCTGACTTTCCTCTCTTCTTCCCTGAGGTCCTTCCCCCAATGTAAACAGTATCCGCGGGAAAGAAAAGAGTGGCGCGGCTTACCAGCGGCGAGATAGGTCCGGCGAAGGGCAGGGTTGGCTCGGGGAGGTTCTGGCGGTCACAGCGAGGTGCGGCTCGACGGTGGGGATGGCCGGAATCGCTCGGTCCACGTGTGCAGGCGGATGTTCTCGTCGGCGGCGAGTGTACCGGCCAAACCACGGCGAGCTGGTTCAATCCGAGGGCAAGGTGAGCTTCATGGGGTCACGTAGTGACTGTGTGCACTAGGAATTGGAAAAAGATTGAGTGGATTACCCGGTCCACGTACTCTGGCGAGGGTGTGAGCTCCAGCGACCGTGGACTGGCCTCTCCGGCGAAGCAGGCTTCGATTCCTCGCTCGGGGAGCTTCACTGAGTCGTGCACACTCGTCTCCGAGGGTTGGACGGGGCTGGGAAACGCTGGGCTGGCCGGTCTACGGCGGCAGTGGGTCGGGTGGCCGCGAACACGCCGCGCACGGGCAAACGGCGGTGAGCTAAGCTCCGGTGAGGCTTGAGGGTGCGCGGAGGAGTGTGTTCGATGCCTCAGTGGGTTTTATAGGCGCGGGCGCACACAGGGGACACGGGCGCGGCTCGGCGCGGCGCGGGGTCGGGCGCGGGCGTGCTCTGGCGCGGCAGAGCGCGTCGAACACGTGTAAGTTTTCTTCTGCCCTTGTTCCACAGCTCACCCAAGTCGCAAACGTGCGAATCTTGGCAAAAATCTGGCATGGGTCTACTCCTGGCACCTAGGGCTATCACTTACCTGTGAGACGCCATGGCAGATATGGCCTAGGGAGGGAGATCTCCGGTCGCCAAATCGGGTGTGTCACACTGCCCACCTCGCGACAAAAACCATGCCAAGGCATGTCAAACTTCCAAGTCTCGGGCTCAGCTTTTTCCAGTGGGTGCCCTAGGTGGTATGCCACATTTTTGGTATAGAACACAGGTGGATTTGGTGCCAGCTTCGAGGTGAACACGACTGATCTTTAGTGTAGGTGTAGTTTTTAACTTAGAGAGAAATAGAGAGCTCTAGCTCTCTCTCCACTTGGAGATTGGATTTGAGGTTTCTCCAGGGGTCTTTTTGCAATATTTCCCTCCCCTAACTGCTGGTTATAAGGTTACTTAAGGTTTGGTTAAAAATTACCCATGTTTTGCCCATTTGCTCACTCTCTTTCCCCTCTTAACCATGGTTTTGGGAGATAGGGTTTAAGAGAGGTCTAGGGTTCTTCCCCCCTCTCCCTTCCAAGGTAGTAAGGGTACAAAGATTTGAGTAATGCTTCTCAGGTCATTAACAAACTTTGATTAACACATGATCTCCAAGTTCTTATGTGTTTCCCTAAGCCTCTACCACATGTGATCACAGTCCCTAGTGCCAGGTGTGCTCTAGCCATAGTAACACCTGAGGTGTTACACATATAACATGTGTCTATTATTGTTGTTACGTCATATAGTAACGTTTCATTATGTCTGAAAAAATATTGATACGATATTATAGATACATTCATAATTCATGTGTATTACTATAGTCACGTTTTATAGTGACGCTTTATTGCGCATTAAGGAGTATAGAGACGATATAGTAGGTGACACGAATGATGACATGGCAGGTGATGTGGATAGGTGACATGGCAGGTGATGTGGAAAAATGACGTGGCAGGTGATGTGGAAAGGTGACGTGTCAGCTAAACTGGCGAGTGACACATTTTATAGTAATGCCAAAACGCGTTTTAACAAAAGTAGAAACAATAATATAGCCACGTTTGTGTTGTGTGCCTACGCATATCAATACGTTATATAGTAACGTCAAAGTGTGTATTAAGACCTGTAGAAACGATTTTGTACATACATCTATATTTGTTTGTAATAATATAGACACGTTATACTGTAACACTTTATTACGTGCCAAAAAAGATGTTTTCATTTATATATTTATATATATAAATGTGCATCGAGATGAATGTTAAAAAAATCAAATTATAAACCCTCAATAATATTGCTTTTGGCCTTGGCAAAATATCAAGAAGCTAACTAACTCGATAGCAAACATGTTCAGTAACTGCCAATTGTGTTCACAAAGAAGCAAAGCCAAAGTGGCAATATCATACAAATATCACTTAAAAATTTTAGTAACTACTAGAATCTAATTGATTCACTTTGCAATTATACTAGGCTTCCCATCTAGCTTTGTCCACGCCATCTAGCTTTCTCCACGTGCTGCAGGTACCAACTTGTTGCGGGTACAAGATGAGCTTCTAGCTTGCTTCACCTATGAAGCATGTGTTAGATCAATAACTCAATTTAAAGTTGTTATGGGGACACATGTACTATTTCAAATAAAAAAGAAACTTACATGTGTAATTGGCCAAGGAATAACATAGCCAATAGCATCAATTAGTGTACGAATCTGATTAGATGGTCTAGGTACCTCCTCATCTATAATATTGCCAAGTTCAATATTTTCAAGGCCTTCAATAAGAACCCCACAATATTCTGGTCCAAGCTTTGCTCCTAATATTTCTCTTTGGCTATCTGTAGTCACTAACTTCCCTTTGGCCACAACTCTGCCTTTGTTTATCAGTGAAATAAGGTAGACTTGCTTTTGTCTCTACAAATTACAAAACATGAACATATGATCTTTTGGTAAAAACAACGTCATAATTAGAAAGAAATAAGGCAAATAAAACCACATACTGATTCTGATATGCCCATGCTGGCAGCTTGAACCCTTCGAGTTCTCTATAATAAACATCAAATCATAGCATCACTTAATCAAATTATGCTTTATATTTTAATTGAAACAATAATACAATTAGCTTAGACATACCATGTTGTGCAATATAGGATCACTTGGCAAATCTGTGACTACATTGCCATCAAGTTGTGCCTCCTACAGGCATAGTTTCACTCAATTATTATAGAAAAAGAAAATTATAAATATTAGATTTTAACAGGGAATGTAGACGAACAGGAACCAATTACTGAACCCTAGAGTTGCAAAAGAAAGCTAATTAATTAGGCAACTAAACTAAAAGGGAGTTTTTAATGCTTTTCACTTAAATTTATACTAGTTAGTTGCCCGTGTGTTGCGACGGTACACGAGCTGCATCAATTGATGCACCAGAGTTCACAGAAACCTCTTGCTCTTCTAGTGATCTTGAATTTCAGCTCTAACTTCTGTGGGGAGTGTTTAGCTAGATCTTAATCCTTCCAAAAGCTAGCAGACCAGTTTTGAACATCTTATAACAGTAGAGTTGCTTTAGGATTTTAGATGATTCAGCACACGTTAGTATATATGAGAATTGGGCATCTAACTTGAAAATAGTTCTAACTTTACAGGCACTACATGGAGCCCTTAATTAATGTATCACAGATTCTACCTGCGGATTGCCTTTTGTAGGCTAGCCTTTGTGTAAGGGGAAAGGAAATGCTCTACAAGTACTGTGAAGAACGAGGTGTTGCCCACAAACGAATCAGCAAACTCATCGTTGCCACTGGTGCTGCAGAGGTTCCAAAGCTGAACATGCTTCTCAGAAATGCCAAAGAAAGCGAGGTGGATGATCTTCAGTTGATGGAGGGTTCTGAAGCTATGGAGATGGAACCTGAGCTTCGATGTCTTAAAGCTTTACTATCACCTAGTACTGGGATAATTGACTCTCATTCACTCATGCTCTCCCTTTTGGTATGATGACCAATTGACCATCATATAAATGAACACAATTTAGAATTTTAGGGCAAAAGTCTTAGATCAATCTGAATTTGCTTTCACTGTAATTTTATTTTGATTGTTGGTGTGATTCAGGCTGATGCTGAAAACTTGGGCAGCATCAGCCTGAATCACACCAACAATCAAAATAAAATTACAGTGAAAGCAAATTCAGATTGATCTAAGACTTTTGCCCTAAAATTCTAAATTGTGTTCATTTATATGATGGTCAATTGGTCATCATACCAAAAGGGAGAGCATGAGTGAATGAGAGTCAATTATCCCAGTACTAGGTGATAGTAAAGCTTTAAGACATCGAAGCTCAGGTTCCATCTCCATAGCTTCAGAACCCTCCATCAACTGAAGATCATCCACCTCGCTTTCTTTGGCATTTCTGAGAAGCATGTTCAGCTTTGGAACCTCTGCAGCACCAGTGGCAACGATGAGTTTGCTGATTCGTTTGTGGGCAACACCTCGTTCTTCACAGTACTTGTAGAGCATTTCCTTTCCCCTTACACAAAGGCTAGCCTACAAAAGGCAATCCGCAGGTAGAATCTGTGATACATTAATTAAGGGCTCCATGTAGTGCCTGTAAAGTTAGAACTATTTTCAAGTTAGATGCCCAATTCTCATATATACTAACGTGTGCTGAATCATCTAAAATCCTAAAGCAACTCTACTGTTATAAGATGTTCAAAACTGGTCTGCTAGCTTTTGGAAGGATTAAGATCTAGCTAAACACTCCCCACAGAAGTTAGAGCTGAAATTCAAGATCACTAGAAGAGCAAGAGGTTTCTGTGAACTCTGGTGCATCAATTGATGCAGCTCGTGTACCGTCGCAACACACGGGCAACTAACTAGTATAAATTTAAGTGAAAAGCATTAAAAACTCCCTTTTAGTTTAGTTGCCTAATTGAAAGTCGCCTAGAGGGGGGGTGAATAGGCGAAACCTGAAAATTAAAACTTTATCCCCCAACTAGATCCCTTGATTAGAGGTTAGAACAAGATATACAAATATCGGAGAATAGAAACTAAGTTCTTGCTTGAAAGGAGTATTGCTAAATAACGCGGAAGTGATAAATCAATACAACTAGTAAGTTATAGAATAACAAAGCAAGAAGCTTTAGATGAGAAGAGCACTAGGACAAGTTCTTTCTTGCAACGTGTTGCTTCACTAAATGGGAATTTAACTTGAAGCAACACCAAATGATATTAGTAAATAAAGGTGCAAGAAAACTTAGAGCAAGGGAAAACGAACAAATCACAAGCAATAAACACAATGGACACGGGTGATTTGTTTTACCGAGGTTCGGCCCTCGAAGGCCTAGTCCCCGTTGAGGAGTCCACTTAAGGACGGGTCTTTTTCAACCCTTTCCCTCTCTCCCCCGATCACACAAGGATCGGTGAGCTCTTCTTCTTCTCAAGGATCACTCTCGATCCCACAAGGACCACCACAATCTTTGGTGTCTCTTGCTAGCTTTTACAAGCCTCCAAAACTTTGGAGGAAGTTCGAATGGGAGTCAAAACTCCACGCGCAAATGAACACAAAGATGAAGCACACACTATCTCTCAATGAATCTCACAAGGCACTAGTGCTAAACTCAAATGAGTAGCTCTCTTTTGCTTGCTCTCTCTTTTGTGGCACTTGTGTTGGTTGTAGTGGTCTAAATCTTGTGTATAGGATGGATCAATGAATATATGTGGATGGGAGGGCTTGAGTATGTCAACTAGGTGACTTGGAATGTTGCTTGGGCTCCCACACTTGAAGTGGCCGGTTGGGGTGGTATTTATAGCCACTAACCAAAATCTAGCCGTTGGTGAGGGCTGTCTGTTCGATGGTGCACCGGACAGTCCGGTGCACACCGGACATGTCCGGTGCGACAGCCACGTCACCCGGCCGTTGCAATTTGACCGTTGGAGTTCTGACACCTGGGCCCGTCTGGATGTCCGGTGCACACCGGACATGTACTGTTCGATGTCCGGTGCACCTGCTTCCGCGTGCCTGACGACTGCGCGCGACTGGCGCGCAATAAATGCGCCTGCAGGTGACCGTTGGCGCGAAGTAGCCGTTGCCCCGAGGTTGCACCGGACAGTCCGGTGCACACCGGACATGTCCGGTGAATTATAGCGGAGCAGCCGTTGCTGTTTCCCGACGCTGGCGAGTTCCGGAGGCCGCTCTTCCTTGGAGCACCGGATACTGTCCGGTGTACACCGGACAGTCCGGTGAATTATAGCGGAGTTCCCTCTGGCAATTCCCGAAGGTAGCGAGTTTGAGTTGGAGTCCTCTGGTGCACCGGACATGTCCGGTGGCACACCGGACAGTCCGGTGCGCCAGACCAGAGGTGCCTTCGGTTGGCCCTGTGCTCTTCTGTTGAACCCAATATTTGGTCTTTTTATTGGCTAAATGTGAACCTTTTGCACCTGTATAACTTATGCACTAGAGCAAACTAGTTAGTCCAATATTTGTGTTGGGTAATTCAACCACCAAAATTATTTAGGAACTAGGTGTAAGCCTAATTCCCTTTCAATCTCCCCCTTTTTGGTGATTGATGCCAACACAAACCAAAGCAAATATAGAAGTGCATAATTGAACTAGTTTACATAATGTAAGTGCAAAGGTTGCTTGGAATTGAGCCAATATAAATACTTACATGATGCGCATGGATTGTTTCTTTATTTTTAACATATTGGACCACATTTGCACCAAAAGTTTTTGTTTTTGCAAATTCTTTTGTAAATTCTTTTCAAAGTCTTTTTGCAAGATAGTCAAAGGCAAGTGAATAAGATTTTGAGAGGCATGTTCAAGATTTGAAATTTTCTCCTAATTTTTGAAATGCTTTTTCCTTTGACTAAACAAAACTCCCCCTAAATGAGATCCTCCTCTTAGTGTTCAAGAGGGTTTTGATTTATCATTTTTGAAATACTACTTCCTCCCCCTTTAGAACATAATAAGATACCAATTTTGAAATTGACCAATTGAAAATCTCCAAAATTTTAAAGCTTAGGTGGTGGTGCGGTCCTTTTGCTTTGGGCTCATACTTTCTCCCCCTTTGGCATGAATCGCCAAAAACGGATACTTTGAGTGAGATATAAGCCCTTTTTCTATCTACTTTCTCTCCTTTGGCAAATAAAACATATGCGTGAAGATTATACCAAAGATGGAGAGGCATTGTGGAGTGATGGCGAAGGATAGATAATACCGATAGAGTTGAGTGGAAGCTTTGTCTTCGCCGAAGACTCCAATTCCCTTTCAATGTACCTATGACTTGGTTTGAAATTCACTTGAAAACACATTAGTCATAGCATATAAAAGGAATATGATCAAGATGATATATGAAATTAAGCATGATCATAGTTCTATATAACATAGATTGCTCCCCCTAAATATGTGCGAGAGGGTAACATATTTTTGGCCTCAAATGCCAATTGCACATAATTAGGTAAATGAGAACATATTTATATCATACAGAATGTGAAGTGCATTGTGTCATAGTATAAGTGTGATGCTCATGACAATTTATGCACTTATGAAAGCATGTTGTAAACATTTCAAGCTTTTTCCCTTAAGGATTTTAAAGAGGCTTAAGGACCATCCACCTTTGGAACAAAGGCAGCTTATCCTCGTTACAAGGTTAAGCTTTAAGCTCTTTGATAATTAAATCACTTCATCTAGTTTCAACAAGGATGCATTAAAGCATGAATGAGTTTTTGAGAAGCTAAACTAGATATGAAGCAGGGATAATACATGGACATGCTTTCTCTTCCTTTCATACAAGATATGCAAAGAATGTATAGAAAAGGAAGATTTAGGTACAAGTTTAAATGAAAGGACATAGTTTTACCTTTTTGTACCTTTACATAGAGACGCTCTCTTCATTGTGCTTGTCCTTAGTCTTAGATGCTTAAGACCAATTCTTAATGACAATATATATGGAAATATTTTGCACAAGAGAGAGTTCTGCAACTAGTGATCTTTTCAAGTTATTGTTAGCATATATCAAATGAATCACAAGTTGCATAAATGTATCATGAATTCTCCTTTTAACTTAGTGCATATCAAGAGAGATATTGATTGATAGAATATACGGCACTAAGAAATATGATTGTTGATTGAAGTTATTCAATGATCAAACAAATAACAGATGTGATCAAAAGAACAACATACACATTAGATTATCAATTAAGCTTAGAGTAGGAGAATCCAGCAAATATGCTACTTTAGAGTGAAAGACAAGAATTTAAAGATAGTAGCATACTTCATGAGAAACTTATTCTCATGCAAGAGACTATATGAAATTACTGAGATAAAGCAATAGTCTTAACACAGTCAAGATAAAAGGCTCCCCCTAAAGATATGCATCAAGTATTTGAATGAATTGAATGGATGCATTTACTTTAAAGACAAATAGAGAGAAGCATTATACATCTTGAACAAGGCTCATTAAATTTTGCTATAAACAACTTAAGCCTAGCATTCTCATTATGAAAGAATTTAGACTACTCACAACCACACCATTGATTGTTTTGTAGATCTTACTATCCAAGTAGGTGGCATTGTTCTTGATGTCCTCCTCTTTCATTTGAGAATCCTCCCTTTGCAGTGGCTTCTTTTTCCTTTCAAACTTATTGAAAATACTCAAGAAGGATGTTAGTAATACAAGGGAGTATATAATGAAAGGATGATTTCTTTTAGATAGAAAATAAGCATAATTCATCATCCATAAGTCACACAGACATGAAGTAAAATCCTTAACATTAGTGCACTTATACTTGAAAAAAGGAACATGCACTATTTAACAATTTGATTACTCATAGGAATTTACTTCTTCATATTGAACTTTATTATCATGACTTAGAAGCGCATCAATATGAGAATGGATATAGCAAAGGCATGAATTAGATTCTAATGGACAAACGCATTTATGAATATGATATTGAATGAACACTTAGTTATTCTAGGTCCAATAAAGAATCTATTCCTCACAGGGGTAGAATATGATAATTTAGATTAACTACTCATTGAGATGGGAACCAAACTTAATTAAGAAGATGAGTTCCCATACCTTTGCTTTTACCTTTCTTCTTTTGGGTGAAGATCAACCCATGAGGCTTGTGCACTTTCTCTCTTTGTAGATTTTCATAATTGAACTTAAGAGAAATGTTAGTAGCAACACAAGCACTAGTTTCCATTTTTGTAATCATTTTGATAAGGAATGAGAAGCTAGATTACTAAAACATGGAAACTTCATAGCATGAACTAGATTATCCATAGATGATGTTATGCTCAATTTTAACTCATAAAACAAGCATAAATAATCCTTTGAGATTATCGGAATAAATCTAATTCATGATTTGGAAAGCGATAAATGTGAAAGGATCATATCCAATTTGAGCAAGTAGAAATACATCATAAAACATTGGATTGATTTTTCTTTTCATGTTAGATTACACGCTTCCAAAGAGAAACTTATTCTCTACAAGTGAGACTACTTTGGGTTACTTAAATAAAATCAATAGTCTCACTAATCTAGTTATAGAGAGAGTTTTCCTTTTATAAGTGTCCTAAGGATTTGAATTCCTTACATAACACCTTGTTCTTTTAGGAACTTGAAATATCTCTCTATATCTAGAAACATGGCAATAATAGTATAACTTAGCGAAAAATATGCCATGTGGTACTTCCAACAATTTAAAGCATGTAGATTGCCATAGGATGAAATGATGAGTATGCAATCTACCATATGAGAGGAAATTCTTCAAAGAATGATGATATGAATTTTAAAGACATTTGAAGCGCTACACATTTCTTATGTGACTACACAAGACACATAATAAAATACTTGCACTCTAAAAGCATAGAGGTTACCATCCTTTGACTTTCCTCCATGTTGTAGGCCTTGATTTTCGCACATGATATTTCTTCGTTTCCTACAACATCAATATCTTTCTCGAGATGATATGAGTTTAAGACATAGTAATTTGAAAAATAACCTTGGGTCAATCATGTATGTAGATTATTGACGATTGATAGCTTGAGTGGACTCTCTCAAGCACACCAAGGCTTCATATCATCTCCTCCCCCTACAAAGCTTGTCAAGTATATTTTGGTACCCATCGCTTGATGGGTCCATCACGGTTAGTCAACAAAGATCTAGGAACCCAAAAGTCCTTTGTGTTAGCATTAGATAAACTCATTACCTTTCTAGCACAAGTTGCAATTTTGGGTTGCCTAGTTACAGGAGGAGTAATTGACAAGCTAGGAGTGGGAGATTTACCTATGGGACAATCCTTGCATTGATGTCCCTTCTTTCGGCATATGTAGCATAGGCGATCTTCAACTCTTGAAGATTTCTTCATTCCTTGTTTCTTGCTTGCTACATGGTTAGTGAATATTTTCTTTTCTAACCTTATGCCTTTTTGTTTTAAATGGGGACAAGATCTAAGCAAGTGTCCCTTCTTGGAGCATTTAAAACAACGTATATCATCCTTGTTAATAATCAAGCCATTTTTAATGTAGGGACATGACCTAATCAAGTGCCCCTCTTCAAAGCATTCACTACACCTCTTAATGTGAAGTGTGGCTTGAACATTACCTTGGATGTTACCTTTTGTGGAGGCGTGGTTGAGGCTTTTGGAGGAGGTGTTGAATTTTGTCTTTTGTTTCTTCCTCCTGGCAATCCTCAAATCCTTGACATTATCTTCAAGGGATGTAGTGCATGCCACGGTTGTTCCCGTCTCAAGCTTCTTCACCATGTGATCACGGTTATCTTGAGAAGGTTGGGCAATGCATTTCCCTTTTAGTTGTGTCAAGTTCATCTTTAGCCTCTCATTCTCTTCTTTGAGCTTTTGATAAGTATCATCTTTTGTTCCTGCAAGTTCTAGCTCAAGAGAAGATATGCTTGTTGACGGACAACAAGCATTAGCACATGGTAATATAGTATCAATTTGAATACATGTGCACGAGTGAGGTTGTTGGGATTTTAAGTTTTCTATCACAACCTCATGAGCAATGTTTAACATGATATGATCATCCATAAGATTTTCATGAGAGCATATGAGCATATCATATTTTTCTTGAAAAGCTAGATTTTCAACTTTTAGCTTTTCTACTTGGTCCTTAAGCAAGGTATTCCTATTTACTAATTGAGCGATACAATGTAAAGCGTTATCTTGCTCAATTGAACTAGTTTCATACCTTTGGACCAAATCAACATGAGAGCACTTTAGCTCCTCATGTTCTTTAGTCAACTCGTCAAAGTGTAGCATTTTCATGGAGAGAATATCTTCTAGCCTTTGACGAGCTTCGCTTTGCTCTCTCGCCCTTTCTAGAAGTTTGAGCATGACCGCCTTATCTTCTTGGCTTAGGCGAGCGTAGAGATGCAAGAAGCTTCTTTCTTCCTCCTCATCCTCATTTGTCCTTCCGCTATCATTTTCATTAGCCACACAACATATGTGGGAATCGAAATGGGAAGACAAACCTTTTGAAGAGGTGGATTCATCGTTTGGTCTCCACCGTTCATTTTCTTCTTCTTCCTTGCAAGGGTTAGTATCACAAAGACTAAAGGAAGTAGAAGCATCAAATGAACTATCATGTTTGGACTCATCAAATTTATTTTTAATTCTAGTCCAAATATCATGCGCATCATGGATAGATTCGTCATAGTTTGATATGAAGGCATGATAATCTTCTCTACTAAGAGAATTAGTTAAGATGTCAAAAGCTAGATAGTTTAAGCGATAACATCTTTGATCCTCCTTGGAATTAATTTTTCCATTGAAATTAGAGGAAAAAATACTCTTGTCTATAATTTGTTCTAATCGTGGATCTATGGTTCTAAAAGCATTTATCACACTAGTAGACCATGAGTCATAATTAGAACAATCATCAAATAATATTTCAAGAGTTACCTCCTTTTGAGTTACGTTTGATGGAGGAGTCTTCTTGTTCTTTTGGGATCTTCTACGAGCCATCACTTCGAGTTGTTAGACTCAAGATGAAGTGCCTAGCTCTGATACCAATTGAAAGTCGTCTAGAGGGGGGGTGAATAGGCGAAACCTGAAAATTAAAACTTTATCCCCCAACTAGATCCCTTGATTAGAGGTTAGAACAAGATATACAAATATCGGAGAATAGAAACTAAGTTCTTGCTTGAAAGGAGTATTGCTAAATAACGCGGAAGTGATAAATCAATACAACTAGTAAGTTATAGAATAACAAAGCAAGAAGCTTTAGATGAGAAGAGCACTAGGACAAGTTCTTTCTTGCAACGTGTTGCTTCACTAAATGGGAATTTAACTTGAAGCAACACCAAATGATATTAGTAAATAAAGGTGCAAGAAAACTTAGAGCAAGGGAAAACGAACAAATCACAAGCAATAAACACAATGGACACGGGTGATTTGTTTTACCGAGGTTCGGCCCTCGAAGGCCTAGTCCCCGTTGAGGAGTCCACTTAAGGACGGGTCTTTTTCAACCCTTTCCCTCTCTCCCCCGATCACACAAGGATCGGTGAGCTCTTCTTCTTCTCAAGGATCACTCTCGATCCCACAAGGACCACCACAATCTTTGGTGTCTCTTGCTAGCTTTTACAAGCCTCCAAAACTTTGGAGGAAGTTCGAATGGGAGTCAAAACTCCACGCGCAAATGAACACAAAGATGAAGCACACACTATCTCTCAATGAATCTCACAAGGCACTAGTGCTAAACTCAAATGAGTAGCTCTCTTTTGCTTGCTCTCTCTTTTGTGGCACTTGTGTTGGTTGTAGTGGTCTAAATCTTGTGTATAGGATGGATCAATGAATATATGTGGATGGGAGGGCTTGAGTATGTCAACTAGGTGACTTGGAATGTTGCTTGGGCTCCCACACTTGAAGTGGCCGGTTGGGGTGGTATTTATAGCCACCAACCAAAATCTAGCCGTTGGTGAGGGCTGTCTGTTCGATGGTGCACCGGACAGTCCGGTGCACACCGGACATGTCCGGTGCGACAGCCACGTCACCCGGCCGTTGCAATTTGACCGTTGGAGTTCTGACACCTGGGCCCGTCTGGATGTCCGGTGCACACCGGACATGTACTGTTCGATGTCCGGTGCACCTGCTTCCGCGTGCCTGACGACTGCGCGCGACTGGCGCGCAATAAATGCGCCTGCAGGTGACCGTTGGCGCGAAGTAGTCGTTGCCCCGAGGTTGCACCGGACAGTCCGGTGCACACCGGACATGTCCGATGAATTATAGCGGAGCAGCCGTTGCTGTTTCCCGACGCTGGCGAGTTCCAGAGGCCGCTCTTCCTTGGAGCACCGGACACTGTCCGGTGTACACCGGACAGTCCGGTGAATTATAGCGGAGTTCCCTCTGGCAATTCCCGAAGGTAGCGAGTTTGAGTTGGAGTCCTCTGGTGCACCGGACATGTCCGGTGGCACACCGGACAGTCCGGTGCGCCAGACCAGAGGTGCCTTCGGTTGGCCCTGTGCTCTTCTGTCGAACCCAATATTTGGTCTTTTTATTGGCTAAATGTGAACCTTTTGCACCTGTATAACTTATGCACTAGAGCAAACTAGTTAGTCCAATATTTGTGTTGGGTAATTCAACCACCAAAATTATTTAGGAACTAGGTGTAAGCCTAATTCCCTTTCACTAATTAATTAGCTTTCTTTTGCAACTCTAGGGTTCAGTAATTGGTTCCTGTTCGTCTACATTCCCTGTTAAAATCTAATATTTATAATTTTCTTTTTCTATAATAATTGAGTGAAACTATGCCTGTAGGAGGCACAACTTGATGGCAATGTAGTCACAGATTTGCCAAGTGATCCTATATTGCACAACATGGTATGTCTAAGCTAATTGTATTATTGTTTCAATTAAAATATAAAGCATAATTTGATTAAGTGATGCTATGATTTGATGTTTATTATAGAGAACTCGAAGGGTTCAAGCTGCCAGCATGGGCATATCAGAATCAGTATGTGGTTTTATTTGCCTTATTTCTTTCTAATTATGACGTTGTTTTTACCAAAAGATCATATGTTCATGTTTTGTAATTTGTAGAGACAAAAGCAAGTCTACCTTATTTCACTGATAAACAAAGGCAGAGTTGTGGCCAAAGGGAAGTTAGTGACTACAGATAGCCAAAGAGAAATATTAGGAGCAAAGCTTGGACCAGAATATTGTGGGGTTCTTATTGAAGGCCTTGAAAATATTGAACTTGGCAATATTATAGATGAGGAGGTACCTAGACCATCTAATCAGATTCGTACACTAATTGATGCTATTGGCTATGTTATTCCTTGGCCAATTACACATGTAAGTTTCTTTTTTATTTGAAATAGTACATGTGTCCCCATAACAACTTTAAATTGAGTTATTGATCTAACACATGCTTCATAGGTGAAGCAAGCTAGAAGCTCATCTTGTACCCGCAACAAGTTGGTACCTGCAGCACGTGGAGAAAGCTAGATGGCGTGGACAAAGCTAGATGGGAAGCCTAGTATAATTGCAAAGTGAATCAATTAGATTCTAGTAGTTACTAAAATTTTTAAGTGATATTTGTATGATATTGCCACTTTGGCTTTGCTTCTTTGTGAACACAATTGGCAGTTACTGAACATGTTTGCTATCGAGTTAGTTAGCTTCTTGATATTTTGCCAAGGCCAAAAGCAATATTATTGAGGGTTTATAATTTGATTTTTTTAACATTCATCTCGATGCACATTTATATATATAAATATATAAATGAAAACATCTTTTTTTGGCACGTAATAAAGTGTTACAGTATAACGTGTCTATATTATTACAAACAAATATAGATGTATGTACAAAATCGTTTCTACAGGTCTTAATACACACTTTGACGTTACTATATAACGTATTGATATGCGTAGGCACACAATACAAACGTGGCTATATTATTGTTTCTACTTTTGTTAAAACGCGTTTTGGCATTACTATAAAATGTGTCACTCGCCAGTTTAGCTGACACGTCACCTTTCCACATCACCTGCCACGTCATTTTTCCACATCACCTGCCATGTCACCTATCCACATCACCTGCCATGTCATCATTCGTGTCACCTACTATATCGTCTCTATACTCCTTAATGCGCAATAAAGCGTCACTATAAAACGTGACTATAGTAATACACATGAATTATGAATGTATCTATAATATCGTATCTATATTTTTTCACACATAATGAAACGTTACTATATGACGTAACAACAATAATAGACACATGTTATATGTGCATCTATAAAAGCGTATCAATGTGTCTAAACATGCATCTAACATGTCTATGAAACGTCTATTCATCTAATATATACGCTTACAATAATCGTTTCTACAAAGTCTGATACGGTCCATACAAAGACGCTTCTAACACGTTTTTGGAAAGCGTGCGTACATTCATATAGAGACGAATTAAAGCGTGCCTATTGTCCAAAAAAGCATAGCTACAAGGGGGGTTTTCTAGTAGTGACTATTGAACTTTTGATACATGTTTAACTACTAAAACCAATATAGGTTGGTTGTGGTTCCACATACTAGCACATGTTGGGATGAAGAACCTTCATAAGCTTCTAAAGGGTGAACATGTGTTAGGACTAACAAATGTATGTTTTTTAGAAAGACATGCCTTATGTAGCTTGTCATGTAGGAAAGCAGGTTGGCTCAAGTCATCACTCGAAGAACATTATGACGACATCAAGACTGCTTGAGTTATTGCATATGGACTTATTCAGCCCCATTGCTTATCTTAGCATCAGCGGGAGTAAATATGGTCTTGTAAATGTTGATGATTATACATGCTTCACTTGGGTATTTTTCTTGCAGTATAAAAGTAAAACCCAAGGGACCCTAAGTGTGATTCTTGAGGAGAGCTCAAAATGAGTTCAACTTAAGAATCAAGAAGATTCAAAGCAACAATGGCTTGGTCGCTTGGAGTTCAAGAACACATAAGTTGAAGAGTACCTTGAGGAGGAGGGAATCAAGCATGAGTTATCATCTCCTTATACGTCACAACATAATGGTGTGGTGGAAAGGAAGAAAGCGACTCTCATCGATATGGCGAGGACCATGCTTAAAGTGTATAAGACATGAACATAACTTACCATGCCATAAATCGGTTATATCTTCATTGACTCCTCAAGAAGATTTCATACAAACTCCTCATTGGTAACAAACCCATTGTTTCTTATTCTAAAGTCTTTGGTGGCAAATGCTATATTTTGGTTAAGATAGGAAACAAACCCGGTGTACATGATCCTAGGAGACATAAACATGAGAGTAACCACTCGTTCTCACATTGCTAATTTTTGTGAACACTACTCTTTTGTGTCTTCCATTGAGCCTTTCAGGATTGAGGATGCTTTGAAGGATTCAGAATGGGTGATGGTAATGCACAAAGAGATCAACAACTTCAAGAAGAATGAAGTCTAGACTTTGGTGCCACATCCGAAACAGAATGTTGTGGGTACCTGAAAGGGAAATGTGCCCTTGGGCCATTTCTATAATTGTTTTGGTGATTAAGTGTCCAACACAAATGTTTTGAACTCTTATGTGCTTAACAAGCAAAAGGTGCAAATCAAAGACAAGGTATGTTTCTAGACTTAGTGAATTATTTTCGAGTACTAACATGGTTATCTAAGTGCTAGAAACAGTGCCGAGTAAAGAAGAAATGAATTGGAAAAGAGTTGGCTGTGTACAGCCAACTCCAGCTCGGCCTGGCACACCGGACAGTGTCCGGTGCCCCAGGCAAGCCTCCGGTGAAATAGCCGGTCTCGGGAAGCGACGCAGGCGTACGGCTATAATTCACCGGACTATCCGGTAGTGCACCGGATTGTCCGGTGAGTCATCCGTGGCGAACTCGTCGCTCTTGGGAAAAGGAACGGGGCGACGTGGCTCTAATTCACCGGACTGTCTGGTGGCGCGCCGGACTGTCCGGTGGCGCACCGGACTGTCCGGTGAGCCAATGGTCGCCATCGCCAACGGTCGGCCGCGCAATCTGTGGACGACACGTGGACTGCTCCAACGTCAGCTGGTGCACCGGACAGTGTCCGGGGCACCAACCGGCTCCAAGGAGCAACGATCGGCTGTGCCCGATTTGGAAGGAAATCGCGCACCGGACATGCTACAGTGGTTGTCCGGTGGCGCACCAGACTGTCCGGTGCGCCACTCGACAGAAGGCAAGGATAGTCTTCCATGTTGATCTCCAACGGCTCCTAGCTGCCTTGGGGCTATAAAAGGGACCCCTAGGCGCATGGAGCAGTACACTAAGACTCTCTAAGCATACTAAGACATCCAGACTCCGCCCCATGCTTTTGATTCATCGTGTTAGTGATTTGAGCTTCATTCGAGTTGTAAACTCCCTGTGTTGTCCTTTGAGCTCAAGTCTTCACTTGTGTGTGTGGTTGTTGTGCTGCGTATTTGAGTCTTGTGTATGTTGCTCTCCTAACCTTACTCTCGTGCTTTCTTTGTGATCTATATTGTAAGGGCGAGAGGCTCCAACTTGTGGAGATTCCTCGCAAACGGGAAGAGTACTCTAAGATAAAACACCATGGTATTCAAGTTGATCATTGGATCACTTGAAAGGGGTTGAGTGCAACCCTCGTCCATTGGGACGCCACAATGTGGAAGTAGGCAACTGTTACTTGGTCGAACCACGGGATAAAAATTGCGTGTCTCGTGTGTTGCTTCTTGTGATTGCTTTGTTCACACGAGCGTGTTCCATAGCCACTTGATTACACTAACTCCTTAACAATCAAGTTTGTGGCTATTTAGTGTTTAATTTTACAGGATCACCTATTCACCCCCTGTAACACCCCAGGTGTTTATATTCTGCTCGACAATGAGTATGGAATTAAGCACGTTATATCAGTGAATGGAACAGATACTAAAATTTAATCATTTCGCTATCGCAATTTTTATATCGCATCTGTTCCATCTGTCGTGAGTGCGACATCGTTTTTATTTTTATTTATTCGGGCTCTTCCGAAATTTTCGTGATATTCGGAACGTCGTGTACCGAAAATTGGTGTGTCCGATGATTATTTAAAATTCATCGCCGCGTGAATTCGAATTCGGAAGCTCGACCTCCTTTTACGCTTTTTATCCCGGACAAATGAATTTGAATTCGACGACAAAAATGTTCGATGCAAAATAATTTGTATCGCGTGTCGTCTGAGTGAAATCGTGCGCATGAATATGATTCAATTTATCCGCCCGCACGCTGTTTTGACGACGAAGTCGCGTATACATTAACGGCTCTGGTTTCGGCTAATTTCGGTCGAATCACGGAGAGCAGATTAAAATACCGAAGCCGAACTCGTGTCAGTCTGGTCCGTTTTCTTCATGGCCGGAATAGCCACGAAAATTAACTAAACGAGATTCGGACCGAACTGTCTAAACTATTATTCTTCTGACTTCTTGTTTCATGTTTCGAAAAAAATAAAATGTATCTGTATTGCGGATTGACCCACTATACATCGCTAAAAATCTCGATCTAAAAATATCTGCAGTTTTCGGTAAAAAAAAGAGAGGAAACAAAAAAAAATCTAAAAAAAATCTTCCCAGACGTTCCTATCTTCTTGTCGATCTCTCTCTGATTTTTTCCACTGTTGATAGCTTCTATGTGCTTATCTCTTCCAATTTTTTTTGTTTCAGCCACCGCTCTGCGCTTGATAAAAATCCTGCTCGCTCTCTCCACTCTATCTCTCTCGCGTCGCTCGTCTTCATCTCCCTGTGGCCGACGCTCGTTCTCCAACCATCCATGGCCGCCGGTCGCTCCTTTCTGTCCCGCCCGATGCTCTGCACTGCCCCATCGCTTGGCCTCCGGCTCGTCGTTCTCCCTGCTTCAAGCTTTTTTTCCCCAGCTGCGGAGCTCGCCGTACCTCCTCTCTCTTCCTCACTGTTCACACGCGTCCCCAGCTCCTTCGCCGCGCCCGGCCTGCTCTTCTTCATGGCCGCGCGCCCAGATTCTCTGCTCGACCGCGCCCCCTGCTGCGCGCGCTCGTGCGCTCTGCGCTTCGCTCGCCGTCGCAGGCAGCGGCGCCCCTGCTTCTCCCCAACCACGGCGTCCTCTGCTCCCTCTGCCGACCGGAACGCCCTGCTCGGATTTCGCTCGCGGAGCTCTCTTCCCCCAGCGCCGCTTGCTGTCCTGGTGCAAGCTCCAGCTGCCGCGCCCGACTAGCTTCCTGCATCGCGCCCAGCCGCGTTCTTCACAGCCGGCCGCTGCTCCCTGGTACAGCTCGTTCAGTCCAGCCGCGCCTGCTTTCCCATGGCCGCGCGCGAAGTTTTCGGCTCGTCGCGCCCTGGATTCCCTGGCCTTCGCGCCCTGGCTCTCTGACCGGAGCTCCCTGTTCTGCTCGACGCTCTCCCTGCTCGCTCTGGACGCGCAGCTCCTTTCTTCGCGCCCAGGCCGTATCCCGCTCCAGCTCACCGAAGTCCCTCCCACGACCGTCTCCCTCAAGCCGACGTGAGCTCCATGCTCTGAAATTCGTGCGTCACCTCCTTCCCATTTGTCATGCCTTGCGACGCTCGTCATGGACCTCGTCATCGACCCATGTTGTGCCCACGACGTGCTCATTGACTCCGATGATTTGATTTCCAATTTCGTGCTGCTTATGTCGACCCTCGGAACTCCTTGTCGTGCTCGACCCTGCAAGTCTCTAACTCGTCGACATCCCTTGCATCGTCGAATGATCCCGAGAATTCGAATAAAGCAATAAATCCCGTGTGGTGCTTGCCGGGTGCTCGAAAAAAGGTCTACGCAAGAATCGTTGCTGTCTGCGCGAAGTTATGGTCAATATGGTAATCATACTCTGATTCGCTACCGCTATTATTTTGTTTTAGTGGATGGATTAATAGATATGGAGGTTGCGACGGTCCTTTTTATTTAGCATAGGCACGCTTAGTGATTATGGCCAGCTCGGTTGTTGTGTCGGTGTGCTGTTATGCTACCATTTTTTTTAGTTTAGCATACGTATGTTGTGATGTTCGTAATTATGAAATAGTCGCGAGGTGTGGTAAAATATAGGTGTAAGGCACACCTGCTAGCGCGAACGATTAAATATCGTATTTAACTCGTAGACTGTACAAGTTAATCCGATGAAATGGCTTAGTGTTGGGGGTGTGCTTCGTAGCCGAAGATCCTAAAGAAAGAGAATACCTTCGGCAGACACTCTCAGCTCGGCAGACACTCTCAGGAGCAAGCGCCGAAGCTATTACTTAAAGAGCTTCGGCACAATGATAAATCTTAAGACGAAGGGCTGAACCGACTTAAAGATGGATTGACTTAAAGACCCATGATGTTTGCGTCATTATTGTAATCAATTGTAAAGGGTTTAAATGTAATTTTACGCAAGTTGCACCCTGTGTCTATAAATAGGTGAACAGTACGCCGGCACGGTTCACGCGATCTTATAATCACTGGCTCATTACGCTTGAATTGTTGCTTTCCGCCAAGACGAAGGTATAATTGTACTCAAACGTTATGTTCTGATACTCACATGATCATATAATAAAACATGTGAATATATTTTATATTTTATATTTCATTTCTCATTATTTGTTGTTTTACGAATATGATTACGAAGGTAAAACCTTCGTAATATTTTACTCTTGACCTTCGTCCGGAGCTCATTAAATCCTTGGGGAGATAATGCTTCAGCGGACGAAGGGCATTTATACTTAACATTTTTGTGTTGCCTTGTTCTTAATTCATAGCATTTGAGAACAAGTCCCCAACATTGGCGCCCACCTCCGGTGAACTCACTTCCACTTTTTGAGTTGATGGCTTCGTTCAAGAACCAGGCTGCAACTGCTTCGGCTTTGAAGCTTGTCCTCCCGATCACAGGCGGTTCATGCTCAGAACCGGCCAACAAGAAACAGAAGAAGGAGGCACAGAGAAGGGTACAACATGTCGAGGTGTAGGGACCTTTTATCAAGTCAAGATGGTCTCACATTCCAATTACCTTCTCCCAAGAGGATCTTCAGCTCAAGGATTTTCCTCACAATGATGCTATGGTTATTTCTTGTGTCATCAAAGGGTTTCTGGTCCATAATGTTTTGGTTGATACAGGCAGTGCAGCTGATATCATATTTGCTAAGGCCTTCAGACAAATGCAAGAGCCAGAAGACAAGATTCATGATGCTACACACCCACTCTGTGGCTTCAGAGGAAGACAGAATGTAGCACTTGGCAAGATCACCATGCCAGTGACCTTAGGATTTGTTAACAACACCAGAAATGAGCAAGTTGTGTTTGATATTGTTGACATGGAATAACCCTATAATGCAATCATTGGTCGTGGAACACTTAATGCTTTTGATGCAATTCTTCATCCAGCATATCTTTGCATGAAGATACCTTCGGATCAGGGACCTATTGCTATTCATGGGAGTCAGGAAGCTGCCAGAAAAGCTGAAGGGAACTGGACAGATTCAAAGGCAATCCATAATATAGATGGAAACGAAGCTTGTGAGCAGTACAAGTACAGAAGGAAGAAGGCTGCTTCAGCCGATCAGCCGAAGCCCATGCTTTTATGTGAAGATATTGCATAGCAGAAGGTGCTGCTGGGTTCCCAATTGTCTGAAGAACAAGAGAAAACCCTAATAAGGTTTTTGTTCAACAACAAAGATGTTTTTGCTTGGTCAGCCAATGATCTCTGTGGTGTCAACAGGGATGTTATTGAACACTCGCTCAATGTGGACCCATCCTTCAGACCTAGGAAGCAGAGGCTTCGGAAGATGTCTGATGACAAAGCCGAAGGTGCTCGGAATGAAGTGAAAAGACTCCTCAGTGCTGGAGTCATCAGAGAAGTAAAATACCCAGAATGGCTAGCTAACACTGTTATGGTGAAGAAAGCCAATGGTAAATGGAGAATGTGCATTGATTTTACTGATCTCAACAAGGCTTGTCCGAAGGATGAATTTCCATTACCAAGGATAGATTCTCTGGTAGACGCAGCAGCTTCGTCAGAGCTCATGAGTTTACTAGATTGTTACTCAGGCTACCATCAAATCTGGATGAAGAAAGAAGACGAGCCAAAAACCAGCTTTATCACCCCCAGTGGTACATATTGTTACCTTCGGATGCCTGAGGGGCTCAAGAATGCTGGAGGAAGCTTCAGCAGAATGACAGCAAAGGTCCTTCATTCTCAGATAGGCAGAAATGTGCTAACATATGTTGATGATATCATAGTAAAAAGCACAAAGCAAGAAAATCACATTGCTGATCTGCAGGAGACATTCGCTAATTTTAGGCAAGCTGGTCTGAAGCTGAATCCGGAAAAGTGTGCCTTCGGGGTAAAGAAGGGGAAATTCCTTGGTTGTCTGGTTTCAACAAAAGGAATCGAAGCTAATCCAAATAAAATCGAAGCTATCCTTCGGATGGAGCCACCAAGCACAAAGAAAGGGGCTCAACGACTGACAGGAAGATTGGCATCTTTGAATCGATTTATATCCAGATCGGCAGAGAGAAATTTACCATTTTTTGAAGTGCTGAAGTCAGCCGAAGTTTTTTAATGGGGATCAGCTCAGCAAAAAGCTTTCGAAGAACTGAAACAGTATTTGATAGTGTCGGCGTTTCGAGACCGGGGGGTCCCTAAGCCGACGAGTGAATGTCGCCGCGTGCCCCAGCCCAGATGGGTCGACGCGAGGCCGAGCGCGAAGGGGGGAAGCGAGGTGGCCGGAGATGGGCGTGAGAGAGGTGGAAATCCCGCGGCCTTCGTGTTCGTCCCGCGCCCAGGTCGGGTGCGCTTGCAGTAGGGGGTTACAAGCGTCCATGCGAGAGAGGGAAGCGAGCAGCCCCAAGAGAGCGCCTGTCCCGTCCTCATCCCCGCGCGGCCGACCTTCTCTAAGAGGGCCTTGGTCCTTCCTTTTATAGGCGTAAGGAGAGGATCCAGGTGTACAATGGGGGTGTAGCAGAGTGCTACGTGTCTAGCGGGGGAGAGCTAGCGCCCTAAGTACATGCCGATGTGGCAGCCGGAGAGATTTTGGCACCCAGCTGGTGTGATGTCGTGGCCGTCGGAGGAGCGACGGAGCCTGGCGGAGGGACAGCTGTCGGAGCGGTTGAGTCCTTGCTGACGTCCTCCTGCTTCCGTAAGAGAGCTGAGAGCCGTCGTCGTCACAGAGCATGCGGGGCGCCATCATTGCCTATCCGGCGGAGCTAGCCAGATGGGACACCGGTCTTGTTCTCTGCGGCCCGAGTCAGCTTAGGGTAGGGTGATGATGGCGCTTCCTGTTGACGTGGCAGGCCTGCGCCCTAGGTTGGGCGACGTGGAGGCTCCTCCGAAGCCGGGGTCGAGTCTGTCTTCCATGGCCGAGGCCGAGTCCGAGCCCCTGGGTCGGGCGAGGCGGAGGTCGTTCGGCAGAGGCCAGGGCGGAGTCCGAGCCCTGGGGTCGGGCAAAGCGGAGTTCGTCGTCTTCTGGGGCTGCCGAGTCCGAGCCCTGGGTCGGGCGGAGCGGAGTTCGCCGTCTTCCGGGACTTAGCCCGAGTCCGAGCCCTGGGTCGGGCGGAGCGGAGTTCGCCGTCTTCCGGGACTTAGCCCGAGTCCGAGCCCTGGGTCGGGCGGAGCGGAGTTCGTCATCTTCCGGGACTTAGCCCGAGTCCGAGCCCTGGGTCGGGCGGAGCGGAGTTCGCCGTCTTCCGGGGCTTAGCCCGAGTCCGAGCCCTGGGTCGGGCAGAGCTTCCTATGGTGCCTTTGGCAGGGCCTGACTGCCTGTCAGACTCACTCTGTCAAGCGGCACTGCGGTCGGAGTGGCGCAGGCGGCGCTGTCCTTCTGTCAGGCCGGTCAGTGGAGCGGTGAAGTGACGGCGGTCACTTCGGCTCTACCGGGGGGCGCGCGTCAGGACAAAGGTGTCAGGTCACCTTTGCATTAAATGCTCCTGCGACTTGGTCGGTCGGTGCGGCGATTTAGTCAGGGTTGCTTCTTAGCGAAGGCAGGGCCTCGGGCGAGCCGGAAATATGTCCGCCGTTGGAGGGGGGCCTCGGGCGAGACGGAAATCCTCCGGGGTCGGCTGCCCTTGTCCGAGGCTAGGCTCGGGCGAGGCGTGATCGAGTCGCTCGAATGGACTGATCCCTGACTTAATCGCACCCATCAGGCCTTAGCAGCTTTATGCTGATGGGGGTTACCAGCTGAGAATTAGGAGTCTTGAGGGTACCCCTAATTATGGTCCCCGACAGATAGATTTAACAACTTTAACTCCACCAGCGCCAGGGGCTCCTCTGCTGCTGTATGTGGCAGCTTCGCACTCTACAGTAAGTGTGGCGCTTGTTCAGGAGAAGCTTGAAGGGCAATTGAAAAAGCAGGCTCCAATATACTTTATTTTCGAAGTTCTCAGTTTATCAAAGAAAAACTATACAGAATTGGAGAAGGTGTTGTATGCTGTTTTAATGGCCTCCGGAAAGCTTCGACATTACTTTCAAGCATACCATATAATTGTTCCTTCATCACAGCCTTTGAAGGATATTATGAGAAACAGAGAAGCTACGGGAAGGATTGGAAAGTGGGCTGCGGAACTCAATGAGTTCTACATTGATTATGTGCATAGATCTTCGATTCAGTCCCAGGCGCTAGTAGATTTCATCGCTGACTGGACGCCAGGGGCTCAGGAAGAAGAAGCAAGTAAAGATGCCGAAGCTTGGACAGTATTTTGCGATGGTTCCTGGGGAACCTTCGGGGCAGGTGCAGCTGCCGTTTTAATTGCACCTTCAAAAGTCAGAACATGCTACGCAGTGAAACTTGATTTTAGTTGTACAAATAATATTGCTGAATATGAAGCTTTGCTCTTGGGTCTTCGGAAGCTGAAGGCAATGGGGATAAGAAGGGTGATTCTCAAAACTGATTCTCAAGTCATTTCTGGCCATATTGACAAAAGTTGCAAAGCCAGAGATCCGAAGCTTGAGAAATATTTGGATACAGTTCGAAGACTTGAAGCTTCCTTCGAAGGGTTTTCTGTCAAGAATATTTCACGAGGAGAAAATGAGCATGCTGATCTACTAGCCAAGTCAGCGGCACAGGGACTGCCCTTACCTTCGGAAGTATTCTTTGAAACAATAAAAGCACCTTCGGTTGACCTTCTCGAAAGAGCAGTACTCAATATATCTCCCGTCTATAGTGAAGATTGGAGAACTGAGATCATTTCTTTTCTTCAGGACAATTTCCTTTTAGATGACGAAGCTTATCATAAGAGAATAGCGGCAAGAGCCCGTCCATATGTAATAATAGAAGGGGAGTTATATAAACATGGAGTCTATTCTCCATTACTCAAATGTTTATCCAGAGCTGAAGGTATAGAGCTAATGAAAGAAATACATGCAGGCCTGTGTGGATCTCACATTGGATCTAGGCCTCTGTTGGGTAAAGTTTTTCGTCAAGGATTTTATTGGCCAAAGGCAGCTTCGGATGTAGCAGAATTAGTCCAAAAGTGCGAAGGTTGTCAAAATGTGCAAGAGACCAAAAACAACCTTCGTCTCTAACTCAATTAATACAGCCCACTTGGCCATTGCAAAGGTGCGGCCTTGATTTGCTAGGCCCACTTCTACCAGCACAAGGGAATTTAAGATATGTTGTGGTGGCAGTAGAATATTTTTCTAAGTGGATTGAGGCGAAGCCTTTAGCCACAATAACTTCGGTCACTGTTCAAAAGTTTTTCTGGCAAAATATTGTCTGTCGCTTCGGGGTGCCAAAGGCTATCACTGTGGACAATGGAACACAATTTGATTCCGAAGCTTTCAGAGAGTTTTGTGAACGAATTGGCATGAAGATCCATTTTGCATCGGTTCGGCATCCGGAGTCAAATGGACTTGTTGAAAGAGCTAATGGCATTATAATGACAGGAATAATGAAGTTAATCTTCAATCAGCCCAGGGGAAAGTGGCCAGATGAATTAATCATAGTGGTGTGGAGTCACAACACAACAGTGTCAAGATCAACAGGCTTTACACCATTCAAATTGCTGTTTGGTGATGAAGCAATAACCCCAGAAGAAGCTAAAACGGGATCAATAAGAACAGTGGCTTCGGCAGAAACCGAAGCTGATTATTCTGTAACAAAAGATGCTATAGAAGGGATCAGGCTTCAAGCTGTGGAGAACATCAATAAATATCAAGCAGAAACAATAAAATGGCGTGACAGAAAGGTTCGGTTAAAAAATATTAAGCCAGGACATCTGGTGCTTTGGAGAGTGGCCAACCCCGACACAGTAGGCAAGCTTCAGCTGAAGTGGGAAGGACCTTTTCTGGTAACATCTTCGTCAAGACCCGGTTCCTTCAGGTTGAAGGATATGGACGGCAACGATATTCCTAGATCTTGGAATGAGGATGAGCTTCGGCGGTATTATGTGTAACCTGATGTAATCTTTTTTATTCTTTCCTATGGCACCATTTTCCTTTCCAAAGGGGGAGAAAGGTTTTTAATGGGGCCATAGCATGTAATTTCTCTTTTTCTTATACCAGCTCTACAAGAGCAATTTCCCCCGAAGATGTAAATGTAAAAGCTGGGCATGCACCATCGAGTGCAAAGAGAAAAAGGAAAAATAGGGAGAAGCTCGAAAGACGTCCCTAAGGGGATGCAGAGCACGACGAAGCTACAAAAAGTCGTTCCTGATGGGGCGCAGCGTAAGTTTTCTGCTCAAAAGTCGTTCCTAAGGGAATGCAGAGCTTACAGCGAAAAATAAATGTTGATTCCGCTGAAGTAAAAGGCGAAGAAGCTCATAAGGGAGGCTTACAGCGAAAAATAAACGCTGATTCCGCTGAAGTAAAAGGCGAAGAAGCTCCTAAGGGAGGCTTACAGCAAAAAGTCAGCGCTGATACACCAAAAAATAAGCAATGAAGCCGAAAAATAAACGGCAAAGATTTGTTATTCCTAAGGGAATAAGAGTTGTGGTTATGGTTTCGTATGTGTCTTCGAACATTCATTTGCACGATAGATTACATCATACATTTGCATTCATAAACATTCACTTAGACATACATAGGATCATCATCATCATAACATACAAACTTTCTTCGGCTTTGAAAGAGAAGGCTTTGGAAAAAGGGAAAAAGAGGCAATTTTATGCTTCGCTGTGTACGCAAAGAAGGGAAGGTGTTTTTCGCCTTCGGCTCAAAAGTATTAATTTCGTCCACACCAAAGCATTTCATACATTGACGGAAAAGTAAGATTATATTACAAAGTCAAATTTGATTACATCATATTTTATACAAAGTTCTTTGAGCTATTCTTAACAGACTACTCAAGCTTCGACAGCACCCATAGAGCTTCATCCTTTTACTCTGCAGCTTCAGCTTCGGCCTGGTCAACCTGTATGTAAGTATTATAAGCAAAATTCAAAATTCAAAGGAAAAGGTAAGTATAAGGTATGATTTCGTTACCAGCTTAAGGTGGCTTCGAGCTTCATCACCAGCTTTGCTCCGGCCACCCTTTGTCCATACTAATTTTATGAATCTATTCGCAATACTTCGGGCCAGGCTGGGAATATTATCTAAGTCTTCTGGTGACAGGCTGAAGTTGGGTCTATTAAAAATCTTTCCGTGTTCACAGCCAAACTTCAAAAAGGCAACAGTTGTGCCCCGAGAAGCTGCCAGGGCACAGAAATCGCCATGCCCAGCTATGACTTCGTCAAGATCATTGATTTCACCTTCAATATGCTCGAAGGCACCAGGCAGGTCTTCAGCCGAAGGAGTGAACTTTTCGCTGCTAGCTCCGACAAAATGAAACACCTGCTTCAACTGTTGGATGCATCGATTGCTGAACTCCAGGCATTTATTCTGAAGATTTGTCAAGGATTCTTTCAGCTCCAAGCTTTTTTGAATTTCGGATTCAAGCTTTACATCAAGTTTCAGCTTTTCTTGTTCAAAATTTTCTGATTGGGAAAGAAACTTCGAATTTAATTCTGTTATTTTGGCTTCAGCATCCGCTAATAAGCCTTCGGCTGATTGAAGCTCGAAGTCTTTCTTTTCGATGGCAGCTGATTGCTCTTTTATTTTGTTTTCTAAGTTCCCAATTATAACTTCATGCCTTTTATCTTCTAAGTCCTGCTGCATTTTTAAGGCCTTGCTCGAAAGGATACTCTATGGACAAATAACCTTTGTTAGAAAATATTTGTGTTATTACAAATGGTAAGGGTTAGACGCAAGATGTTTACCTTAAAATTGGAATAGAACAAACTGCCGACAATGTGTTGTTGTCGGTAGCGGCTGATATTGTAACACCCCAGGTGTTACCAAGGGCTGGCTTCCTAATGACACAAATACCTATTATCACATGTGGTTAAAACTTGGAGGAAAGGGAGCACTTAAGACCTTGGAAGCATGAGTGAGTTAAGAAATGCCAGGGACCAAGGTATTACCCAAGCCTTTAGGCAATGATCACCTAGGGCAAGGGAGGATTGAACCTTGGGCCCTCTCTCTTGAAGCCTTTAGTTGAGAGAAAGATTAGGCAAATGCACATTCCATGATTTAAACCCTTAACCAAAGTTTAAGAGTACCAAAATGTTTACAAAAGACAGCAAAGGAACTTTACAAAAAGACCCCTGAAGGACCCCTAAATCAGCCCCAAGTGGAGAACACTATGGAATCACCCCATTTCCCTCTAAGTCCCAAAATCAGCCCTAATCTAGAGATCAGGGGTGTTCACCTAGCTAATGACACCAAAACCCCGGGGTCTAAATAGCAAAAAGGAGCCAAATTATCTAAGGAACCCCCTGGAAGAGTTTGAACCGGAGCCAAGACCGTTTGACATGGGTTGGCACCTATTTTGTCTCGGGTTGAACAGTGCAGACAGACAAGACTTGGCGCCACCATATCTTCTAAACCAGACCCGATCTTCTCTTGGAACTTACATGAACTAGCTAGCCCTAGGTGCAGGGAAGAAATCTTGCTTAAGCCATAGGGCGAGATTCGCACGCTTGGCTGCTCAGCAGGCGCAAGAACAAGGGCAGAAGGCAACGACCACGTGTTCGACGCGCTCTGAAATCGCCAGAGCACGCCGGACGCGCGCCCCCTCGTGCCCCGCGTCGCGCCAAAGCCAAGCCGGCGCCATGGCCCGCGCCCGCGCCTATAAAGCCCCCAGGGACCTTGACCGTACCCCTCCGCATGCGTTCGACCTCACCGGAGCCCAAACCCACCGGCGTTTGCCTATGCACGGCGTGTCCGCGGCCGCCCGATCCCCCTGCCACCGTAGACCGGCCAACAGACCCCTTCCCAGCCCCGTCCAGCCCTCGGAGAAGACTGTGCACACCTCGGTGAAGCTCCCCGAGCGAGGAATCGAAGTTTGCTTCGCCGGAGAGGCCAGTCCACGGTCACCGAACTCCACCCGACCGTCGGCGAGCGTAGACCGGGTAATCCTCTACTCCATTCTTCGATTCCTTGTGCACACAGCCTCTACGTCACCCCGTGAAGCTCACCGTGCCAATGGATTGAACTAGATTGCCGTGGTTTGGCCGGAGCACCTGCCGCCGACGAGAGCACCCGCCTGCGCACGTGGACCGGACGATTCCGGTCACCCCCGCCGTCGAGTCGTACACTGTTGTGATCGCCAGAACCTCCCAGAGCCAACCCCACCCCTCGCCGGACCTCTCTCGCCGCCGGTAAGCCGCGCCACCCTTTTCTTTCTCGTGGGTACTGTTTAAACCTAGGGAGGGACCGCGGGGGAGAAGAAGAGAAAGCTAGGGGGTTTTGCGTAATGTCAGTGACTCAGAGAAATAGTAGCGCATGGGTATAACTGAGAGAGTTGGTTTGGAAATAACCCGAGGACTTCGGTGCAAAGTGGTTTTTCCAGGAAACCTTTTAATAAATCTGATTTAAATTCAAACAGAACTTGAATAATTCATATCTTCTGTTTTATTCACCCAAATCAAGTCAAACCAATTTTGCCAGATCTTAAATAATGTAGGCTACTTAAGAAAAATATAAAAACCCTATGAGCTATAAAAAACTTTAGGGTTCTGATTTAAATATTAATTTGGCCAAAAACTAAATAATAGGAAGAAAAACAGTTGCACTAATTGACTGAGGTTAAGAAAAATTAGAGAAGTACTTGACCCCCTACTGACCTATTTAAAAATGCTAAACCCCTCTGTCCACCCCATTAAGGTAGAGTTTACCATTTATTTTACATTGTGCTTAAGGTTAAAGAAAATAGGAAAGGTAAATTAAGTAAAGAATCAGGGAGCCCCCATATTTTTGTCAGTCTATTTATTTAGTATAGTTCACTAGAAAATTTTATTATACTCTAGTTTAGTATAAAATAATTGGGATGCCTTTTATTTTGAGAAAACAAGGAAAACTTAGAAAAAACCTAGAAAAAATAACCCCAAGGCAAAAACACCCCAAACCTTGGGATAACTAATGGGTTATTATTATGAACATAAGAAAAATATGAAGTCTGTTGTTTGATATTTTTCAAATAACAAGTTAGTTATAAGCACCTTTTTGGCATAAAACTTTAGAAAATCACAACTAAATAACCATCCCTTAGCTTTCTGTGATTTTTGGCACAGAAGCTTATTATTACTGTTAGATACCAACAAAAATAACCCTTAGGACAGAACCCACCCCTAGTTAAGAGTTATAGTACAAAGTGGCCCATCTACACAACTTTTGTTATTTTTGTCTAAAGCATAGCCTTTTTATTGTGAACCTCAAATTCCTAGAAAAGGGCTATAGTGACCAATGGCAACCCACTGTAATTTTTACAAAATTTTTGGAGAAAGTTTAAGCATGGTTATAGTTCAAATCTACACTAGAATTTATAAATAGAAAATAAAGAAGGAGAAAATGAATGATGGAAATTAGTGCCATCCTAAAACCCTTTGTAAGTTTTCCACTGAAACATATATAAGGGAAATGCCAATCCACTATGCTTATCCTTAACAAAACCTAAACTTAGAATGATAAGCATAAACTACTAAAAGCCAAGTATGACCAAGAAACCCTAAGTTACGAACTAACTTAGTTTTCCTTCCTTTAGCATAAAGTTGTTAAATCCTGCATAATCATGACATACATATTCATTGCATTCGATAGATTGCAACCTCGCTGACGGAGAGTACGTCCTCGTGCCGGAGCAAGGAGCTGCTCAGGAGGTAGCCCCAGATCCAGCATCAGAGCCTGCACCAGAGGATCTGCCTGCCCCAGCTTTGGAAGGCAAGCCCCGGTTTATGCATAACCTGTTATTTATACTATTTTACTACACTTAATGATTGTAGGATTGAGTGTGCACTTAAGTGTAGGAGTTGTTTGAAACCCTAGTTGCATGATCTCAGGAACCCTATTGAGATGAATACTAGTATGCTAGGCCGAGTAGCTGCTTTATTAATTAGGGATCTCGGTAGAAGTCGAGTGATTTTCTAGCACTCGCGCGAGGCCAGGAATTGGTTGTACCCACTTTCATATCATAATGATGATGGTCTGTGGACAACAATCCATGGGGATTGGTTGTCTACAAGATGGAAAATTGGAATAAGGATTAACGTGCGGATACCTGTGTCAAGCGTTTGAACGTACTAAACACATACCGAGAAATATGGTAAATTGGTAAGCCTACTACCTGAGTGAACCTGCCCGCAGACATATCCCCTCACGCGACCTGAGACGTGGTCTCCCATTCCGGTTATGGTGGGTACAAGTGCGGTCACTGCACGACGGCAGTCGGGGTCAGTGAGGCATTGTACGCCAAGGCGGTGAGCCCTGATCTGTTGCCAGGGAATCGATGGGGACGGTTGATGTGTGTGGGGACGGAGTGCCCCTACATGTCGTGTGTTTAGGTTTACCTTGCAAGGATAAAAACTCGATTCGAATCGTCTGCTTCTCGCAGCTAATGAGACTGCTTGATCCATTGTACTGCATTGAGTAACAAGTGGAAATGTGATGAGTTGATACAAGATGTTGTCTGCTAAAAATGTTTGCTACCATGTATGATAGTACACATTTAGCCTTAAGAGAGTCACACTTAAACTTGACAAAGCTAAAACTTGTTTTAGAAACTCAGCTAGTGCTTTTGGCAACCAAACCCCACAGCCAAACAGCTGCATGTCTAGAGGTAGAGGAGTAGACTCCTCACACCGGGTAAGTCTAGCTGAGTATTAGTATACTCAGCCTTGCTTGTGACACAATTTTACAGGTTCTTTGGAGGACATGGTTGCTGGAGTGACTTGGTCGTCCATCTTGCCACCGGGTTGGACTGTCGAGTGGGACCTCACCTCGGCTGAGGAGGAGCATGAGGAGTGATGGGACAGGCTTCCCCATCTCTCTGTTTATTTATCGTTAGTTTTATTCCGCTGCACTTCGAACAATGAGGACTACTTTTGCCAAAAACTCCGATGATGATGTAATAATTTAATACTCCTTAATGTATGGTTTTACGTTTTATTGTATTTGCTCTATGACTCACCATCGAGTGAGATTGTGGTACTTGATCCTGTCAGTAGCCTCGAAGGACTAGATCCGAGGGATTGATGGGTTATTCCCATTTAAGTGTGGTCTAGCCTCTAAGGCGGGACTTAGGCACTTAAGTCGGAATAATTCGGGCAGTTCCGCCACAGATATCTGCTTCGAGCTTCGGGAAATCGATACTCTTTGATAGGGTACTGATGACCTTCGCGCCAGTCTGATCTCGTATGCAGCCTAACTTTTCGTCATCAATGCCACCGAAGAGAAGTGCTCCCGGTCGATACCCGCAGGATATAGCATACTCTTTTAATTCCTCTTTCTCAGCTTTTGTCAGCTCTTGGCCAATTAAGTTTTGAAAATCAAAGGTTTCATCTTCCGAAGTATCTTCGATCATCTCTTCCTTCTCGGGTTTTGCGGCCGTAGTCTCTTCGGTGGCTGCTGCAGCTTCTTCCGCGGCCATGTTTAGTAGCATCTTATCTATATCAGCAGCTACGCTCTCTAAATTAATATCTTCGGATTTGGCATCTTCGGCTCTGACCTCTTCTGCGAGAGCCTCCGAAGGTACAACTTCGGTAGCTGTCATGCTTTCAATGGCTGGCACCTTCGGAGCTGAAGCTCTTGGTGGAGTTTCTTCAATAACTTCTGTCACAGTAACGATTCTTTGCCTCTTCAGCTTAGGTGCTTTCGTTTTTATGGGCCCCTTTTCCTTCTGAAAAAGCTTCGTCAGATGTAACCCCAATGGACTTAGTTTGACAGACAAAGTTTAAGTCATTACCTTTAGGATTTCCTCTATTTCAGAAGTAGAGGATGTCGCAGAAGTCTTTTCTTCTTCATCAGTTGGTTTTTGCTTCGAAGTCGAGGTTTTTATTTTCTTCGAATCAACTGTTTTCGCCTCAGACTCTTGTTTTTTCTTCTTTGATTGATCTTCGTCGTCCTTATTCAGAGCACTAGCCACTCTTTTT
The DNA here is from genome assembly GCA_029449295.1 of Zea luxurians. NCBI lineage: Eukaryota > Viridiplantae > Streptophyta > Magnoliopsida > Poales > Poaceae > Zea > Zea luxurians. The sequence continues at coordinate 2,294,923 of JAOPSE010000064.1, read as the reverse complement.
CTTTTTTGTCCTTCGACACCCTTGTCCAGTAGCTCGTAGTCAGGGTACTCAAAGCCTATAGCATCCATCACTCGATTTAGCCTTCGTTTCGGACGGGTGCCGAAGGCTGCTGTCATCAATTGATCTTCCTTTTTAGAATAATTTCCAAGAATTTCGTTACACATCACTTCGATTGTATCCAACCATTCTTGGCAGGGTACTTTGAAATGTCTCTTGAATTTGTAATGGTAGGGCAGCCGGATAAGTTCTCCTTCCTTCTTTTTTCCTTCGAGCTTCGGCATGGCCCACTCTTTCATAGTTGGAAATATTTTGAAAGCCAAAAATTCCTGCACTAAGTCTCTAGTGCCAATGTGCTCTGCGATAATCCTAAATTCAGCTAGAGCAATCTGACTTGGACTCCCTGGTAACATGTTGCACCGGGGTCGGGTCTCTCCGAAGATCAGCTCTAGCGGGCTCTGGACCAACTTCTCCTTATCATCGTCAACTTTGACATAGAACCATTCCGATTTCCAGCCTGCCGGCCACTTGCTTCGGTAGCCGATCACAGGAAATTTTGTAGTCTTTCGGTAGGCAAAATTGTAGCAGCCGAAGTTTTCATGCAACCCATCTTTCCTGGCCTTGGTTTGGTAGTGCAGTTCATGTACTCGGCAGAAACCTTCGGCAAATGGTTCCACCCCTTGGCTTCGGAGAGCCTAAATGTAAACGCTAAGCCTAACGATAGCGTTACGAGTTAGCTGATGGAAAAGGATCCCAAACTTCTTCAGCACATCAGCAATCATCTTATTCAAGGGAAGTCTCAAGCCGGCTTTGTAGAAACTCTTAAAAACTACTATTTCATCTTTTTCCGGCTTCGAAGTAGTTTCCTCTCCGCCAAAGCGAATCAGCTTTTTATTCTCTTCATTGAAATACCCCAATTTCAACATTTTAGGTAGGTCACCTTTGGAGACTGTGGATTTTCCAAAATCAAGGTGGCTGGGTTTGCTCGGCACAACGCTGCTATAATCATCCTCAGAATCGGTCTCCTCAACATCAACTTGCTCTGCCCCGGCGACAGGGACATCCTCTGATGTTACCAACCCAGACCGCTTCATAGCTTCGGAAATCGGAACGGTCTCAACAGCTTCGGTCTCATCTCCCTCGCGATCAACCCTAGCAATGGAGCGAACTCTGTCCATTTAATTATGTCTCTCTTGAAATTTTTCGTTGTTGACTTTTCTGATTTTCCCGAAGCTCTTCCTTTTATGACGAAGCAGATTCAAAAGCGGGGTTTCGTCTGAGCACGATGAATAAGCTTTGGCTATGACTAAAATTTTGGTAGCAAAATAGTGCAATAGCAATGAATGTTGTGGTAACTTCACACCTACCCATATGTTTATATACTGCAGCAGGTGAGAAGGTGAATCGTCAAAGACTCCCGCACCAAACAAACAGTCACCCGCACTCGCTAAACAGTGGGCCACAGGGTTCGAGAGGGTGAATCGCCAGGGCGCGCGTAACTGCTGCAAGATGGAGCCACCTCGAGCACGAAATATTTTAATCGTTTCTCGCCAACGAGCTCAGGGAAGGTGTTTTTCGGATCTTCGGCATCCCGAAGCATAGAAGACTTTTTCATGGATCAAGCTCGTTACGAAAAAACGATCTAGCACCGCGAAGGGGCTACTGTTGGGGGTGTGCTTCGTAGCCGAAGATCCTAAAGAAAGAGAACACCTTCGGCAGACACTCTCAGGAGCAAGCGCCGAAGCTATTACTTAAAGAGCTTCGGCACAATGATAAATCTTAAGACGAAGGGCTGAACCGACTTAAAGATGGATTGACTCAAAGACCCATGATGTTTGCGTCATTATTGTAATCAATTGTAAAGGGTTTAAATGTAATTTTATGCAGGTTGCACCCTGTGTCTATAAATAGGTGAACAGTACGCCGGCACTGTTCACGCGATCTTATAATCACTGGCTCATTACGCTTGAATTGTTGCTTTCCGCCAAGACGAAGGTATAATTGTACTCAAACGTTATGTTCTGATACTCACATGATCATATAATAAAACATGTGAATATATTTTATATTTTATATTTCATTTCTCATTATTTGTTGTTTTACGAATATGATTACGAAGGTGAAACCTTCGTAATATTTTACTCTTGACCTTCGTCCGGAGCTCATTAAATCCTTGGGGAGATAATGCTTCAGCGGACGAAGGGCATTTATACTTAACATTTTTGTGTTGCCTTGTTCTTAATTCATAGCATTTGAGAATAAGTCCCCAACACTTAGAAAACTAGTTAAGTTAGTTTTAAGTATGGTTATGGCCGATTGTGATTAGCACCATCGACCTGTATTTTATGCGTCTTAATTTACAAAATGGAAACATATGCCTAGTCTAATCGGATTGATCTGATGCTTGTGATGTACTTGTGTTCAATAGTGAATTAATTACATTGTATAATGATCGTCAATTAGTAAGGATGTGAATAGTGACTCGATGGGTGTTTTGATATAGGACTTGTGTTTAGTTTATTATCACTTTGATATTTGAAGTAGATACGATTACACTAGAAAAGTATGATAATTGAGCGTAGTCGTATGTCGATAACTAGTGTTTTCCATAGGAAATAGTACAACGCCTCGCTGCTAGGTGTTTAATTCACTGTCGTGTAGCCTTATTTAGGTTTGTGATATTCTTGTTTATATGCATTCATGTGCATTATGCAAATCATTTAGGTACGTTGATTAACCACGAGATGCGGAGAACCAAAGCCAAGTCAACCCCAAGATGACGTAACGGGTGGACTAACCCGCAGGATGATGTTGATGGACGGAACCGAAGATGGAAAATCTAGCGAATGTTAAGACAGAAGATGGTCATCAAGCGGACATCGCCTAACAAACACTAACCTAGTGTTATTCAGGCAAGCCCCGGTGCATGCAACCCCTTCCTTGTGTTTTTAAATAATTTTTGCACACTTTAAGTCTAGTGAAATGTGCATTAGGTTTATAGGAGTTGCTTGGAACCCTTTGATGCATTGCCTTCCTTGATATCCATACCTTTATAGATACTTCTAATGAAGTATCAAAATATGATTTACAAAAATGCTTAGCTCTGCTTAGATCTTGTGGATACAAGTTGTCTTTCGCAATAAGGCCTTGCTCAGGGGTTAACCTGAGGAAAGTTGGCTTCTACCTACAAGAATATATTTTCATTGGGAGCATGGTGGGATCTTACTGCAAAGTTCCCTTTGATGCTCTTTTCATCCTAAGGAACACAAACAATCCTAAGGATGGAAGTACTTAAATCGGGACTTGGGCTAGGAACAGGTGATGTTCTACCCAGGTTGATTAAGGATTGGATGCGTATGTAGGCTTGATGATCGAGGACCCTTTAACTGGTCACATGCCTCGTCATTGGTAAGCTTTGGCTTGGGCAGACTAAGGCCAGAATAAGATAACACGCAATGGGCGTGGAGCGGTGGCGAGAGTAGCGTGTACCCTCCGTGGCAAGAGGCTGGACGGTGGTGTATCTGTGCTCTCGGTTGACGTGAACCTGATCTGGTCTTAAGAACCCCGGTGGCGGGTTGACATATGCAAGGGTTAAGTGCTACATATGTCGTGTGATCGGAGATCCTCAGCTGAGTATAATCGATTCGGATCGTCGTACCTTCACGGTTATGAAGACTTGGTCACTGCCCTACAACCTAAGTCAGGATGTGAACCTCATGAATAAAAATGATGTTGTATTGATGAGATGGTGAAATTAGACCAGATGCAAACAGAGTCTATTAATATTTAATCTAGCATTAAAATATTGAAAGTAAGGACTCACTTTAGTAAGCTATTTCTGCAAAGGTATCTAAGTTGATTCTTGCTAAAGCCTCTCCTTGATTCCCAAATCCAGCATATCCTTGAGAGTCTTTTCTTTAGTCGGGTAAGTCTTGCTGAGTAATTCCATACTCATGGTTTTATTCCCTATTGTTTTTCAGGATATAACTTTGTGCTGCTGTGATGGCGTTAAGTGCCGGTGGGCTCGGCCTTCTTATATAAGTATACCCCGTCTTTATCTTCTTACTGAGGATGGTCATTTGAGCTAGCATATATTTCAAACATATACTTTTGTAATCACTCCGATAAAATAATATAAATTTTTGTAACTTGTAAAATTTGGTAATAAGATTTCCGCTGCAAAATATTGGTGTGTGTGATTTGTGTTACTTAATCCCGCGGTTCTGGTTGTAAGTGGTTTATCCGATGTCCTCGGGGCAATCGGACAGATCCTGTTAAGTTATTTGGTGCACATGCATAGCCATCTGAGGTCTTTGGGACAAGGACAGGTGCATGTGGGCCCAATAACTTGGAGGTTCTGCCACACCCCCCTCTAGATGCTCTCAATTGGTATCGGAGCCATACTCTTCACTTAAGGGACTAACCGCCCGAAGAGATGGATCCTAAGGGTAAGGGGATGGTGATTAACGACAAGGAGAAGGAGTCCCTCCTCAACGAGCCAAGAGACGACAAGCCTACTGACTCAGGCTCAAGTCACAAGAAGAGGGATGGGAAGAAGAGACACATCAAGAAGATCGTCCTTCTTCACCAAGGGACGACGACGACGACTCTTCAAAGAAGAAAACGGTTAATCAAACCTATTCATTTGATTATTCCCGTATTCCGTACAATTCGAATGCTCACTTGCTATCAATTTCTCTTGGGAAACCCTCACATTTTGATGAAGAAGACTATTCTTTCTGGAGTCATAAAATGCGTAGTCACTTATTTTCTCTCCATCCTAGTATCTAGGAGATTGTTGAAAACGGAATGCATTTTGATAGTACTGACAATCCCATTTTCATAAATGAGCAAATTCACAAAAATGCCCAAGCTACTACTGTCTTGTTAGCTTCACTTTGCAAATTCACAAAAATGCCCAAGGTGAGTGGCTTGGACAACGCCAAGCAAATCTGGGACACCCACAAGATATCTCATGAGGGAAACAATGCCACTATGATCACAAAGATGGAACTAGTGGAAGGCGAGCTAGGGAGGTTCACGATGATCAGGGGAGAGGAGCCAACACAAACCTACAACAGGCTCAAGACCCTGGTCAACAAGATACGAAGCTACAGAAGCACAAGATGGACAGATCATGATGTCGTCCGACTCATGCTAAGGTCTTTTACTGTAATTGACCCCCATCTTGTCAATCTTATTCGTGAAAATCTCAGGTACACCAAAATGACGCCCGAGGAGATCCTCGAAAAATTCGTAAGCAGGCGCATGATGGTGAAGGAGGCTCGATACGTGGACGATGCTCTAAACGGTCCACTACCCGTCTATGAGCCACAGCCCATTGCTCTCAAGGCAACTAGCAGCAAGGAGATGCTACCAAGCAAAGTAGCACAAGTGGAGGCTGCTGGGCTAAATGAAGATGAGATGGCGCTTATCATCAAGCGCTTCAAGACCGCACTCAAAGGACGCAAGGAGTACCCCAATAGAAATAAAACAATGGGAAAACGCTCCTGCTTCAAATGCGGTAAGACTGGTCACTTTATTGCTTAATGTCCTGATAATGACAATGACTAGGGACAAGAAAATAGCGGGAAGAAGGAGAAAAATAAGAACTACAGGAAGGCAAAGGGCGAGGCGCACCTTGGAAAGGAATGGGACTCGGACTGCTCCTCTTCCGACTCCGGCGATGAAGGACTTGTTGCCTCAGCCTTCGACAAATCCTCACTCTTTCCCAATGAACGCCATACATGTCTTATGGCCAAGGAGAAAAAGGTACGTATTCGGGACACACCCAAGTACACTTCATCTAGTGATGAAGAATATTCCGATGATGAAATAGACTACACTGATCTGTTTAAAGGACTAGATAGAGCCAAGGTAGACAAAATTAATGAAATGATTGATGCTCTAAATGAAAAGGATAAATTGTTAGAAAAGCAAGAGGACATTTTGTATGAGGAACATGATAAATTTGTTAGTGTGCAAAAATCTCTTGCTTTAGAAACTAAGAGAAATGAAATGATATCTTCTGAGTTATCTGCTTGCCATGAATCTATCTCTAGTTTAAAAAGTTTAAATGATGAATTAAATGCTAAGCTAGAGGAAGAAACTAGATCATGTGTTGAGCATGTCATTATTTGTAATAGATGTAAGGACTTTGATGTTGATGCCTGTAATGAACAACTTACTTCTATTGCTCAACTAAACGATGAGGTGGCAAGTCTTAATGCTCAACTTAAGACTTGCAAGGTTAATTTTAATAAACTAAAATTTTCTAGGGATGCCTACACTATTGGTAGACACCCCCTCAATTAAGGATGGACTTGGTTTTCGAAAGGAAACCAAGAACTTAACAAGCCAAGGGACTCCAGTTCTCAACAAGGAGAAACGAAAGGTCCCTATGGCTAGTAGTCCTCAAATGAACCATGCATTTATTTATGATAGGAAAGTTGTTAGTCGTTCTCATTACAATAGGAGTTACAATCATGCTACTCATAATTCACATGCTATGTTTGCATCTAGTTCTACTTTTGTTCATGGTAGAAGTAGGCCTAGGAGAATCATGTTGTCTCATGTGCCTAGGAAAATGTGCAATGAACCCACTACTGTTTTTCATGTTTACAACACTTCTTTTGTTCTTTCGTGTAAGAACAACTGGCCTCTGGTGTTCAGCCTTAACTCTTTAACACACATCGCACATAGCCACATGTGCAGCCACATCTCTCCTCAATCCATACCACCAGTATTTCTGCTTCAAATCCTGATACATCTTGGTACTCCCAGGATGAATAGAATAATCCGAGTCATGGGCTTCCTGTAAAATAGTCTCACGAAAACTATCAATCTCAGGAACACATATCCTATCCTTGAACCACACAGTGCCTTGCTCATCTTCTGTGAATTCCAGACCTCAACCTTCAGTAATCAGATCCTTAATCTCTTGTATTTTAGCATCACCAATTTGTCCTTTGCGGATTTCTTGCTCCAAGGTAGGTTCCACATCAATAGTAACTCCTTCAGTGTGAGCAACTATCCCCAGGTTAAGTCTCCTGAAATCCTCGACAATCTCATCGGGTAGCTGGGCAACAACAGCTGAATGAACATGCTCCTTTCGACTCAAGGCATCTGCAACCAAATTTGCCTTGCCCGGGTGATAGTGAATCTCCAAATCATAGTCCTTAATAAGCTCCAACCAACGGTGTTGCCTAAGGTTGAGATCCTTCTGAGTGAATATATACTTCAAACTCTTATGATCCGTATACACTTGACACTTAGCCCCCATGATATAATGTCTCCAAATCTTAAGCGCATGCACAACGGCTGCCAGATCTAAGTCATGAGTGGGGTAGTTCATTTCATGTTTCCACAACTGACGAGACGCACAGGCGATCACATGTCCTTCTTGCATGAGCACACATCCTAAGCCTTGGCTACATGCATCACAATAAATATCAAATCCCTTCTGCAAGTCTGGCATAACCAACACTGGGGTGACATCAATCTCATCTTTAGTTGGTTAAAACTATCTTGGTACCTAACATCCCACTTAAACTCTCTTCCCTTTCTCCAGAAGTGAGGTCATAGGCTTAGCAATCTTAGAAAATCCTTCAATAAATCTCCGATAATATCTTGTAAGTCCCAAGAAACTCCGGGCCTCCGTAACTGTAGTGGGTATGCTCCACGCCACTATCTCCTTGACTTTAGCAGGATCCACTGATATCCTTCCATTAGAAATGATATGTCCAAGGAATGGCACCTCGTCAATTCAGAACTCGCATTTACTGTACTTGGCGTAGAGTTGATTACCTCGTAGCTTCTGTAGCACCAATCTCAGATGTTCCTCATGATCACTATCACTCTTGAAAAATATCATCGATGAAACCACGACGAATCTGTCCAGATCATGAACACCTTATTCTTCGGATCCATAAAATAGGCTGGTGCATTAGTTAGTCCAAATGACACAACGGTGAACTCATATAAACCATATCGGGTCGAGAAATCCGTCTTGGGAATATCCGATGGCCTAATCTTCATTTGGTGATAACCCGATCGGAGATCAACCTTCGAGAATACCCTTGCACCTCTCATCTGATCAAATAAATCTTCAATGCGGGGTAATGGATACTTGTTCTTCACAGTGACATTATTAAGGGTCCTATAATCTGCGCACATCCCCTGTGATCCATCTTTCTTCTGTACAAATAGAACTAGCGCTCCCCCAAGGTGAGGGACTCAGACGAATGTACCCAGCCTCATGTAATTCCGTTAACTGCTTCTTAAATCCTTTTAATTCTACTATGGACATCCTGTACGGCCGTTTAGAAATAGAAGCAGTCCCAGGTAAAAGATCAATGACAAACTCAACTTCCCTATATGGTGGCATCCCTAGTAACTCTTCTGGGAAGACATCCAGAAAATCTCTAACCACACGGATGTTGACACCAACAAACTTCCCATCTACTAAGAATGCCGCTAGTCTGGTGGCGGTAGTTACTGCAATTCCAACTTCAAATCTTTCTCCTTTGGAACTGGTGAGTTATATGATTCCTTTAGCATAGTGTATAAACTGCCTTTGCCTTTCTTAACCATGACATACCAAGGATCACGTCCATAGTGCTCTCTTCTAACACTATAGGGGTAGCCCATCTGGGTTAGAAACACAGGGTATGAAAGAAAGGATTGTAGACAAGGCATGTAATTACGAGGCATGTTACTTTGGGGATTTATTAGCTGAGTGTGTCGCCTACTAAAGCTAATTCATTACCTTATGGTGGTACATGCTAAGATGCCCGTCTATACTATTTCAATCAATCAAAGAAGCAAATCAAGCATTTATCATCAGAACAATCAACCATTTTTTGAAATAGAGAAAATAATTTTAATTTTGTTTTGTCTTAGGTCTCCTATCTCTTAAAAAGTTCATAAATGTAGGATTCCAAGGTATGAAATCCATCTTGTCTTAGAACAGAAAAGATAAGAGTAATCAGAGTATGACAACAAAAGGTGAGACATGATCAAGATGAGATAAGTATAGAATGAATCAGAGTAAGGTAAGTAGGTAAGGGTTTTGTCCATTTCTATCTAGGTTTCGTCCTACAGTCAACATTTTCTCTGATACCACTTCTGTCACACCCGGCTTTAAGGAACAAAGCAAGGTGCATCTCATACATGCGCCAAGAAGACAACATATATAATAACAGAGTGTATAGAGATAAATGTCACGATAACATCAGAGTATTTATTACATAGCGGAAGACTTACAAAATAAATTATAAATATAAAACAAACTAAGGATCGTCCTTGGCGCCAGACAGTCGACTGGGAGACACCACCTAGATCGAATCGAACTCCTCGATAAGCGGCTCCTCTTGAACCACATGTTCTTCTCCTGTGGGGGGGTGTGAGATAGCAAGGGTGAGCTCACACATGTTCATCGCTCAACAAGTTGTGGGGAATAATGTGACATGAACTCGCCAAAGGTGGGAGATCATGAAGTGTAAGGCTTATCAACAATAGGGGTTAAAGCTGAGCATTGCTTTTAATAAGTTGGTCAAATTTTATTAGCAGTTACTAAATATAAGTAGATACCAAACCATAATAATAAATAATAGAACAAAATTAATAACAAATCCCATACAAATGCATATGATAAATTGAGTTTAAGTTCCATAAATTAATCATCGGAGAGTCCTGAGCTGCTCATGACCGTGAGCTTGGCTAGTATACCAGTTTTACACTCTGCAGAGGTTATACCCTTTACCCACAAGTCGTGTTTCCCATGTCGCCAGGGCTAGCTAGACCCTTAGACACTACTGAGGTGAATGGCTAGGGATCCACTACGAGGCCTTTACAAAGTTCCACTAGCTTCTAAAAACCCGCTATAGTTTATGGGAAGAGCACTTGCAAGAATCCCCCGTCTGACCGCCATCGCAGCAAAATCAACCCGAGAACCTCCTTGCATGCAACTCCCCTACTACCCTTGCCCCTTTCGGGTAAGGTAGTCTTCCACTAGCTTTCCTAATTAGTTAGCCAAGGGATCCCATTCCTCCCTTATGGTGGCACGTGTTTCTTAAGTTAAGCTCCATGTTCCAATTAACAATAGTATAATGATCTTGACATGAACATAAATAGAATAACAAAATAACTGGAACATGGATATAATAAATGATTATCCCAAGACCATATAAAGCAATAGCAAACTACCCAAGTGATTCAGGGGTAAACAAGGTAATGAGATAAACAATCTAGGGTGACCTATCGGGTCCCATCAAAATTAAACCTATGCATGAATAAGTGACATTAAAGAACATTATTGGGTAAACAAAAGTGATCAAGGGCACAACTTGCCTAGCACTTGAGATTCCAGTTACCAGGGTGATTCTTCAGATCCTCGTGGCCTCACTGCTAGTCGTAGCAATACAAACATACATGGTATAGACAAAATTAACATCACACCAAACATAAGAACATACTGCAAAATAATGATCTACGTGTTGCTACGAGATCGTGGAATCGAGAACCACTAAAATCGGAGTTACGATTACTGAGTTATGGTTTTTCGAAGATCCACGTGGTTAAGTATATAATAGACTAAGTGCAACATTTTAACCTATATTTCATGACCAAACAAAATTAATAGATGATAATAAATATTATTGTGAGACTAATGTAACTAGAATGGATCAAAACGTAGTAACGGTTATTGAGCTATGAATTTCTGGAGTTTATTCAATGCTTGGTATAGACTAATTCACGTGAACAATTTTAATCTAAGTTTCATGGCTAAACAGATATACTAGGTGATAGATAATATTAAGACAAAACTATTGCAACTAGAATGAATCAATTTGGAGCTAAAATGAATTAAATATGAATTCTACAAGTTTCTGGATTTATTTTTGTATTAAAAATCTATTTCTAATATTAATTTCTGAATATCCTAAGTGTTCTGGACTGGGCACAATATTTCCTAAAAGATCAGGGGCCTAAATCACAATTTTCCCAAGACTCAGTATTCCCATAGTGTGGACTGCGGGTTTATTTCAAATAAGTGCGGGGGTTCTTTATGAATTATGCCATGGCCGAAGGGGTACGGGTGTGCCACAGCCACACGATCAGGATTCAATGGCTCAGATTAGATCTAGCCTATTAATGAATCGGTATGGGCAGAGGACCATTGGATCAAGATCCGAAGGCCCGGATCCCATATAACCAAACAACACTACCGCGGTTTAATCTTGATGGTTGATTCCAATCCCTACGGCTCAGATTCAACAGAATGAAGAGGTATACCTGCGCCTAATCCGAGTCATACGACTTGATCTAACGACTCCGGTGTCTCTTCCTCCTACCGCCCAGACTCGGCGGCGCCAGAGCCTACGGCAGGACAAGCGATCGGACGCGGTGGACAGGGACGGAGCAGACGCGAACGACGGTGAAGGAAATCCCGAGCCCCGAGGTGCGGTGTGGTACGCGCCACGTTGACAAAGCGCCGGCGAATCCCCTCCTGCCCCACAAATCTGCTGCCCCAAACCCAGATACAAGGAGTGCGAGTTGATGCGGATACCACGACAAGTTTAGAGGAGCGGCCACCTACCGGAATCACGATGATGCAGGCGGTTCTTTCCACCACCCTCTCTCTCCGGTTGTTGACGAAGGCTCATGTAGGGTGGCGGCGCAAGATCTTCAGACGCCGGGACAAGGGTCCCGCAGAGCATGACGCGGGTCGTGCGCGGATGCCCAGCGGTGGGTGGAATTCACTTCAATGGCGACGATGAGCAAGCGGAATCCACAGCGGCGGCACCCCGGCCGCAGGACCCACCCCATCTCCGCGTTCGGCTCTGACGCGGTGACCCTCGGCTTTCTCTCTCTTCTTGCTTTCGCCGAGCGGCGCGGCTGCGAGTTCCAAGTTCTGGCTTCCTGGCGTTCGTCTAAAGGGTTAATAAAGGATGGGGAGGGCTTTTGTAGTGGCAGGGGAAAGCAGTTCATGTCGAGAAGATCGGTAGATCGGCGGCGCGGAAACATGGATTTCTGTTACGAGGATAGGGGCATTCGCGGTTTGGTGAGGAGGAATAAGCATGAGCTAGCGCTAAGGCTAACAAATTAGACCCACGGAGCAGTGACCAAGGTGAGTCAGTACGCGGGCGAGAGATGGAAAGGAGGAAGGGCTGACGCGAGGGCCTGCCCAATCAGCGCCCGGACGCGCTGTTGAAATCCTAGTCAGTGGGGCCCGCCTGGAGGCGACCGAACAGGTGGGTGTGCTGGGCCACGCGGTGAAGGTAGAGATAGGCTGAGGAGAGCTGGTAGTTGGGCGAGGACAAGGCGAAATTGGCCCATGACACAGGAAAGACTTTCTCTTTTTATATTTTGTTTTCCTTTCTATTCTTTTTCAACTCAAACTCAATTTCAAGTATAAGTTTAGGATTGCAAGATTAAATGCACAAACAATAAAACTCCAACATGAGTGCCAAATATGGTTTTATTTATTATCTTATTCACTTAAGCAAATGCTTTTAAATATGGAGTCCATACATAAAAATAGTTGTTTTAGGAAAATAATTTCTAGTGTAAAGCCTTTATGAAGAGATGCTTTGAATTAATACTCTATAGAGTACATATCATTATATAGTTAAATAAGGAAATAACGTAGTTCATTAAGGAATCCTTTTTATTTAATCCTTTATTATTAAAAATATTTATTTTGGGAGAAGTGTCTTTAAAAATGAGAAGTTCTTGTTAAAAGATTTTTTTTTGTTCAAACCTTTTGGAGAAACTTTTGTAGATCTTAAAATCGGATTTTGGGTGTTACACTTGAGGAGGAAGGTGTCAAGCACGAGTTCTCCGCTCCCTACACACCACAGCAAAACGGTGTAGTAAAGAGGAAGAACAGGACGCTAATCGATATGGCGAGAACGATGCTTGGAGAGTTCAAGATGCCCGAGCGGTTTTGGTCGGAAGCTGTGAACACAGCCTGCCACGCCATAAACCGGCTCTACCTGCATCGCCTTCTCAAGAAGACCTCCTACGAACTTCTTACTGGTAACAAACCCAATGTCTCTTACTTTCGTGTATTTGGGAGCAAATGTTACATTCTGGTGAAGAAAGGTAGACATTCTAAATTTGCTCCCAAGGCAGTAGAAGGGTTTTTACTAGGGTATGACTCAAATACAAAGGCATATAGAGTCTTCAACAAATCATCAGGTTTGGTTGAAGTCTCTAGCGACGTTGTATTTGATGAGACTAATGGCTCTCCAAGAGAGCAAGTTGATCTTGATGACATAGATGAAGATGATGTTCCGACGGCCGCAATGCGCACGATGGCGATCGGTGATGTGCGACCACAGGAACAACAGGAGCAAGATCAGCCATCTTCCTCCACAATGGTGCATCCCTCAACTCAAGACGATGAATAGGTATCGCAAGAAGAAGGGCATGATCAAGGGAGAGCACAAGAAGATCAAGCAATGGAGGAAGAAGCACCACAGGTCCCTCCAACTCAAGTCTGAGCAACGATCCAAAGAAATCACCCTGTCGATCAGATTCTGGGTGACATTAGCAAGGGAGTAACTACTCGATCACTCTTAGCTAATTTTTGTGAGCATTACTCGTTTGTCTCTTCTATTGAGCCTTTCAGGGTAGAAGAGGCCTTGCAGGATCCGGACTGGGTGTTGGCCATGCAGGAAGAGCACAACAACTTCAAAAGAAATGAAGTTTGAAGCCTGGTGCCACGTCCAAAGCAAAACATTGTGGGAACCAAGTGGGTGTTCCGCAACAAGCAAGACAAGCACGGAGTGGTGACAAGAAACAAGGCTCGACTTGTGGTAAAAGGTTATGCCCAAGTCGCAGGTTTGGATTTCGAGGAGACTTTTGCTCCTGTGGCTAGGCTAGAGTCTATTTGAATATTATTAGCCTATGCCGCTCACCACTCTTTTAGGCTATTCCAAATGGATATGAAGAGCGCTTTCCTCAACGGGCCAATCAAGGAGGAGGTATACGTGGAACAACCCCCTGGCTTTGAGGATGACAGGTATCCAGACCACGTATATAAGCTCTCTAAGGCGCTCTATAGACTTAAGCAAGCCCCAAGAGCATGGTATGAATGCCTTAGAGATTTCTTAATTGCTAATGCTTTTAAGGTTGGGAAAGCTGATCCCACTCTTTTTACAAAGACTTGTGATGGTGATCTCTTCGTGTGCCAAATTTATGTCGACGGCATAATATTTGGTTCTACAAATCAAAAGTCTTGTGAGGAGTTTAGCAGGGTGATGACACAAAAGTTTGAGATGTCGATGATGGGTGAGTTGACCTACTTCCTTGGGTTCCAAGTGAAGCAACTCAAGGACGACACTTTCATCTCCCAAACGAAGTACACACAAAATCTTCTCAAGCGGTTTGGGATGAAGGACGTCAAGCCCGCGAAGACACCGATGGGAACTGACGGGCATGTTGACCTCAACAAAGGAGGTAAGTCCGTTGATCAAAAGGCATACCAGTCCATGATAGGTTCATTACTTTATTTATGTGCTAGTAGACCGGACATTATGCTTAGTGTATGCATGTGTGCTAGATATCAATCCGACCCAAGGAATGTCACCTTGTGGTCGTTAAGCGAATTCTTAGATATTTAGTTTCTACGCCTTGCTTTGGGATTTGGTATCCAAAGGGGTCTACCTTTGAATTAATTGGATACTCAGACTTTGATTATGCTGGGTGCAAGGTTGATAGGAAGAGCACATCGAGGACGTGCCAATTTCTAGGAAGGTCCCTGGTGTCCTGGAGTTCCAAGAAACAAACCTCTATTGCCCTATCCACCGCTGAGGTCGAGTACGTTGTCGTAGGACAGTGTTGTGCGCAACTACTTTGGATGAGGCAAACCCTCTGAGACTTTGGCTACAATCTGAGCAAATCCCCACTCCTATGTGACAATAAGAGTGCAATCTGCATGGCGGATAATCCTGTTGAACACAGCCGCACTAAGCACATAGACATCCAGCATCACTTCCTGAGAGACCACCAACAAAAGGGAGATATCGAGGTGTACCATATTAGCACTGAGAACCAGCTAGCCGATAACTTCACTAAGCCTTTAGATGAGAAAAAGTTTTGCAAGTTGCGTAGTGAGCTAAATGTCTTAGATTCGCGTAACTTGGATTGATCTATAGCATAGATGTGTTCTATGCCTTTGATCATATTACTTTGTGCATTTCAATCAATTATTGTTATTTATGGTGCTCAAGTTGTACAAGTGATCCCCGGACCTCACAAGTCCATATGCGAATGATGCACATATTAAGGGGGAGATGTGCTACAACTTGACCCTTTGAGGCTAACCTGTTTGTTTGAGTACACTTGATGTAGTCTCAAAGGTGCATTGAAAGGGAAAAGTGAACTTGGACAATGAAAAGACTTCCACTGCACTTCGGTATTAGTATACTTACTTCCAAGTTCATACTTGCAATCTCATTGCCTTTTTGCCCTTAATTGACATTTTTGGTGAGGCAATGGGGTTAAAGGGCCAAAAATGACCCCGTTTTGGTGCTTAATGCCAAAGGGGGAGAAATTAAGGCTAAAGCAAATGGATCAGCCAACCACTTGTGAATTTTGAAAATAATAGAGTTAGAATTTTTGATTTGTCCAAAATACTCTTATTGCAAAATTTGGTCTCTTATGGGGGAGAATTTTGATTATGGGAAAAGGGGGAGTTTTTGGCACTTGATCAATTTTTCTCTTGGAATATCTCTCGATTTGCCCAAACAAGTGTGTTTGACTTAGAGATAGGAAAAAAATTTTATTTGCAAAAACAAATCAAGTGGTGGCAAAGAGTGATCCAAATATGCCAAATCATAAGCAAAAATAATTTGGTCTTCAATTGCATTGATGTTGCACTCTTTTTGTTGCTTTTTGATGTGTTGGCATAAATCACCAAAAAGGGGGAGATTGAAAGGGAAATGTGCCCTTGGGCCATTTCTATAATTGTTTTGGTGATTAAGTGTCCAACACAAATGTTTTGAACTCTTATGTGCTTAACAAGCAAAAGGTGCAAATCAAAGACAAGGTATGTTTCTAGACTTAGTGAATTGATTTTGAGTACTAACATGGTTATCTAAGTGCTAGAAACAGTGCCGAGGAAAGAAGAAATGAATTGGAAAAGAGTCAGCCAACTCCAGCTTGGCCTGGCACACCGGACTATCCGGTGGTGCACCGGACAGTGTCCGGTGCCCCAGGCAAACCTCCGGTGAAATAGCCGGTCTCGGGAAGCGACGCAGGCATACGACTATAATTCACCGGATTGTCCGGTGGTGCACCAGACTGTCTGGTGAGTCATCCGCGGTGAACTCATCGCTCTCGGAAAAAGGAACAGGGCGACGTGGCTATAATTCACCGGACTGTATGGTGAGCCAACGGTCGCCATCGCCAACGATCGGTCGCACAATCTGCGGGCGACACATGGACTGCTCCAACGGTCAGCTGGTGCACCGGACACTGTCCGGTGCACATCGGACAGTGTTCGGTGCACCAACCGGCTCCGAGGAGCAACAGTCGGTTGTGCCCGATTTGGAAGGAAATCACGCACCGGACATGCTACAGTGGCTGTCCGGTGGCGCACCAGACTGTTCGGTGTGCCACTCGACAGAAGGTAAGGATAGCGTTCCATGTTGATCTCCAACGGCTCCTAGCTGCCTTGGGGCTATAAAAGGGACCCCTAGGCACATGGAGCAGTACACTAAGCACTCTCTAAGCATACTAAGACATCCAAACTTTGCCCCCACGCTTTTGATTCATCGTGTTAGTGATTTGAGCTTCATTCGAGTTGTGAACTCCCTGTGTTGTCCTTTGAGCTCAAGTCTTCACTTGTGTGCGTGGTTGTGCTGCGTATTTGAGTCTTGTGTGTGTTGCTCTCCTAACCTTACTCTCATGCTTTCTTTGTGACTATTTTGTAAGGGCGAGAGGCTCCAACTTGTGGAGATTCCTCGCAAATGGGAAGAGTACTCTAAGATAAAGCACCATGGTATTCAGGTTGATCATTGGATCACTTGAAAGGGGTTGAGTGCAACCCTCGTTCATTGGGACGCCACAACGTAGAAGTAGGCAAGTGTTACTTGGCCGAACCACAGGATAAAAATCATGTGTCTCGTGTGTTGCTTGTTGTGATTGCTTTGTTCGCACGAGCGTGTTCCATAGCCACTTGATTACACTAACTCCTTAACAATCAAGTTTGTGGCTATTTAGTGTTTAATTTTACAGGATCACCTATTCACCCCCCTCTAGGTGCTCTCAGTACTCACCATGGTTTTAAGCTGTTTCAAATGGACTCCAAGAGCGCATTACTAAATGGACCAATCAAGGAGGAAGTCTATGTTGAGCAACCTCCATGCTTTGTGAAAGTCGCCTAGAGGGGGGTGAATAGGGCGAATCTGAAATTTACAAAGTTTAAGCACAACTACAAGCCAGGGTTAGCGTTAGAATTAAAATCGAGTCTGAGAGAGAGGGCGAAAATAAATCACAAGCAAATAAAGAGTGTGACACAGTGATTTGTTTTACCGAGGTTCGGTTCTTGCAAACCTACTCCCCGTTGAGGTGGTCACAAAGACCGGGTTTCTTTCAACCCTTTCCCTCTCTCAAACGGTCACTTAGACCGAGTGAGCTTCTCTTCTCAATCAAACGAGACACTAAGTCCTCGCAAGGACCACCACACAATTGGTTTTTCTTGCCTCGGTTACAATTTAGTTGATCATAAGAAAGAATGAGAAAGAAAAAGCAATCCAAGCGCAAGAGCTCAAATGAACACAAGTCACTCTCTCACTAGTCACTATTTGATTGGAATGATCTTTGGACTTGGGAGAGGATTTGATCTCTTTGGTGTGTCTTGTATTGAATGCTATAGCTCTTGTAAGGTGTAGGAAGTCTGAAAACTTGGATGAAATGAATGTGGGGTGGTTGGGGTATTTATAGCCCCACCCACCAAAAGTGGCCGTTGGGAGGCTGTCTGTCGCATGGCGCACTGGACAGTCCGGTGAGCCACCGGACACTGTCCGGTGCGCCAGCCACGTCACCTGACCGTTAGGGTTCGACCGTTGGAGCTTCTGTCTTCTGGGTCACCGGACAGTCCGGTGGTGCACCGAACAGTCCCTGTACACTGTCCGGTGCGCCTTCTGGCGCTGCTCTGACTCTGGCGCGCACTGTAGCGCATTGAATGCGTTTTGCAGACGACCGTTGGCGCGAAGTAGCCGTTGCTCCGCTGGCACACCGGACAGTCCGGTGGTGCACCAGATAGTCCGGTGAATTATAGTGGAGCGGCTCCTAGAATTCTCGAAGGTGGCGAGTTCAGACTGGAATCTCCTGGTGCACCGGACACTGTCCGGTGGTGCACCGGACAGTCCGGTGCGCCAGACCAGGGCACATTTCGGTGGTCTTTTTGCTCTCTTTGTTTGAACCCTTTCTTGTCTTTTATTGGTCTATTGTGAACCTTTGGCACCTGTAAAACTTATAATCTAGAGCAAACTAGTTAGTCCAATTATTTGTGTTGGGCAATTCAACCACCAAAAACAATTAGGAAAAGGTGTAAGTCTATTTCCCTTTCACTTTGAGGATGACAAGTACCCGATCATGTGTATAGACTCTCTAAGGCGCTTTATGGGCTTATGCAAGCACCATGAGCATGATATGAATGTCTGATAGATTTCTTAATTGGTAACTCGGGAAAGTTGGTGTTCACTAAGATTGTTAATAATGATTTATTTGTATGCCAAATTTATGTGTGTCGGAGAGGAAATTCTCCGACCGGGTGGCGGAGTGCACCCGCCCTAAGTCCTAAGATGTGGAGGGGGCTTAAGCATTTTGCCTGTTGCGAGATGTAGGAATGAACACAAGAACACGCAAGGGTTTAGAGTGGTTCGGGCCGTCGGAGCGTAACACCCTACTCCACTGTGCGTTGTATTGCTTGAGAGCTTGAGTTGAGTGTAAGCCTGGATGACTTGCGTTTGAGTCTCTGAGTGCGTGTGTGAGCTTGTGTTGTAACATAGTGTGCCCTTCCTTTTATAGTTCAAGGGGGCACATACAAGGATACTGAGCCCCGACATGTGGGCCCAGGGACAAAATGGGTGTATTACTTGGAGCTATTAATCCGGTGCAATCTCCTCGTGCCCTGATATCTGCGATCCCCGTAGTATTGGCTTGCAGCAAAAGTTTCCCTGGCAACGTATAAGTCATGATGACCATGGCGTGCGCGGTGGTATGGGCGCACGCCTGCTGTCTGATTGGACAGGCACGCCGTCTGCAGGATAGCCCAGTCGCTGCCTACTAGAGGAGTAGAGAGAGGGTGCATTAAATGCCGAGTAGTCATGTCGCCTGCCAGCGGAGTGGACAGGGCGGCACATTGCTTGCCAGTAGAGTGGACAGGTCGCTGCTTGACAGCAGAGTGGGCAGGCCTCATTAAATGCCGAGGTGGCACATCGCATGTCAGGCGACGCGCCTTATCTGCAATAAATGTAGGGGCCACGCAACCCGGAGGCCTTACGTCAAGCTCCGCTCGCTGGCTTACGTCACGCGCGGTAGGCCACATGGTAGCATCGGGTCTCCGCCTGGGCGGGGAGCTGTAGCGTTATGCGGTCAGGTCCGCACCAGGCTGGGCCTAGACACGTGTCGGCACCGGACCCCTGCCTGAGCAAGGCCTGGGTATTCTCTGTCCCGGGACCTTGGGACCCCCCTGTGGGTGGCCCGGACCCCATACGAGGGGGTTCGGATCCCATTCTAGGGGTCCGGCTGGCACAAGTGGGGGGTCTAGGGGTCCGGTATGCCACCTTCTCTGGACACATGGCGGCTTCGGAGCCATCCACGTGGCGGGGTCGGGCGCTGTTGCTGGCCCAGAGTAGTCGCCCGAGGCTGGGGCGAGCCATGGTCTGGTCCCACGCACAGCTCCTTTACCACGCGACTAGAGATAGCCGCGTGGGTACCGCGTCTTCATACTGTAGTAGGGGTACCCCTGTTTCAGGGTACCGATAATGTGGATGATATATTGGGAGTATGGTGGAGATTGATCCCTCTTGATATAGAATCTAGACCACCCATTCCATTCATATGAAAAACCTTTAAAAGATATGGAAAGGAACCTATGGTACCAGACCATCCTTTTGTTGGTACGATATTCTCCATGATTCATAGTCATATGCCTCTTTTTTTTGAAAGGAAGCGACAAAAGCTTTGCCACTCCAATATATTAGTAGAGGTAAAAATCTAAAAGCTTTGATATAGACTTAAGACATGAAAAGAAAATAAATATGAAAAAACAACAAACTACAAACCATTCTGACGAGACAAACAGAGAAAACTTCTCAAAACTACTAAAAAAACTCAGCCTGCACAAAAAACGTCATACACATGTAAATTCACATATCATGCTTGATGTCTCATACCAACTTGTGTGTTCGATAGCCTGCCCAGGGCCTACTCGAGGAGCTGTCATTTCACCACATTTGGTGTATGTCAATGTGACAATGTGTCCCAAACTTTAAACACATAATTTGGATCATATGCCTCATGCTTTATAATTTGCATCATGTTGTGGCTTTGCATATTAGTTTCCTGAATTTCTGACAAGCATGTAGTTAGTTAACTTTTCTTTTTTCACCCTTGGGAGTGGCATAATGCAGATCAAATGATTTTAGACTAAGAGAAACAAAATCCGAATAAATTCATGCACAATATATGAGTCCACAAGATATTTGAAAGAAACACTGCTATAAAAAAGTTGTGGTATGCATGCAATCTTTGTGGATCCTGATCACCATCCTTAGATCTTTGCAACTTGTTAGTTGCAAGTAGATATATCCCCTAATGGCATCCTGCTTTGACCTTTTTTATTAGAATCTAACCATCAAAGAGCTTGATCTGGATGTTGCTCGTGCTGAATGCCAAGTACCTCCTTTTCCATACATTGACAAGGTTTCTTTACTCTTTCACCATTCCATGTTGAACTTTAATCATTGCAACTGATAAAAAAGCTGAAAAAGGAAGCCGAGGAAAGAGGAGAGGAATCCGAAGTTGGGATTGGGAATCTCCCACGAAAAATAAATAAACGGATGAGTATGATCTGATGCAATGGCTTCGTTCATTCGGAGAAAGAGAAGCCCTTATCAGATGCATATGTTGGTAAATCTATTACATGTACGAATTTTATTTGTCACACCTAATGCATAGTTTGCTAGCTCCTAACACTTTGCAGTCAAAAAGCACTTTTTCCTATCGAGGAGTTGGGTGATATGGAACAGACGAGACAAAGGTCTATGTGAAGGATTATTATGACAAGGAAATGCCAATGTACCACTATGACTACTGGTGTGAACCTAAGAACACAAAGAAGACCAAGCTAGAGTGAGATGTCGAGCGCAGCAACAAACTGGTGGTCAACGAAATGAAGAAATGGTGTGAGGTGTCCGTCGTACAATGACTAAGGCAATCTCTAGCAGAGCGTGCATATGATTGTAAGATCTAGGACACCGGCTAGAGAGGGTGAATATACGGTTTTGATTGAAATCAACAACAATAGAGAAATTTAATCTTACGATAAAAGAGATAAATTCTCTAGCCTAGGTTGAGCTAAGTTAGGTTGGCAACCTGGGTGAACAAGTAAACAAGTTGACTAGTAATAAACAATGATTCAACTAATTACAAGCAATTGTAAGAAAACAAGTAATGGAAAAGAGAGACACTGATTTTTCCCGTGGTCTCAGTGATTTGCAGGTCACCACCTGGCCCGAACGGTCCGTGCCACAAACACTTAGCCACTTTTCAATTTATCTTTTGAAAAGATTTTAACTCGCAAAATCGGAAGCGATGTTAGTTATCATGCTAATGCAACATCTATATGCTCTACAAGGCTCTAAGATTCACACAACTAATCATCATTGACCCCTCTTCATAGTACAACTATCTAGCCTACAATCCAGTCAATTTACTTCTTCAATCACCTTGTGACCGGCAAAAGTAAAACCCTATGCAATACCTTTGACTTGATCCATTCTACAATCAATGTCAAAAGTTTCCAAGATTTTCAATATAGCTCATCTTTTTGTGGTCCAACATGTAATTATTATTTCTCCAAGAATATGTTAGTCCATATATGGTTGTCATTAATTACTAAAACACCATTTAGAGACCTAGATGCTTCACAATGACCGTACAGAGCATTGTTTTACACTGTAGATCGCATTGTTCATATAGTGGAGTTTGAAATGGGAGGTGAAATAAGAGGTGAGATAGAGAGTCTGCCGGAAATGGTCTAAGACTGTCCCTAGCAGATCATGTATATGGTCATGTAAAACACTGCATTGAAATGTAGATAGCCCTGTTTACATAATGAAGTTTGAAATATGAGATGAAATAGAGAATGAGATATGAGATTCTATATCCACTCTCTATATTTGTCCTTTATAGTCTCATTTAGAAGATTTCTTCCTCTATATCACCATCTTCTCCAGCGGTGTTCTCTATATCTCATCCTCTATGAGTAAATATGTTATATTCTCAAATATATTGTACATATTTTAGTTTTGCTAAATTCGGTGTTTAAAATATTAAAATGGATAGAGGAGAGGTGAGAGAAACTCTATATATAGAGGATCCAACGGTGTCCTCTAAATTTATAGAACCACTAGGTGAGTGCCCGTGCGTTGCAACGGAAATATATAATATCACGATAACTTATGTATAAATATGTGATATACTGTTATGAGAAAAGGTCCTCGAGCATTTATTTGATCTGAGCGACGATGATGGAGACTTCACTGGCGTGGCAGCGCACGAGGTCGCGCCACCAGAGCAATTCGTCGCGGCCCTCAGAGTTATCCTCGATCGAAGGAGCCCGCGATGCCGCAGCCCGCCGGCCCGGTGAGGTGGGCCAGACCCCACCGCACGTCGAGAGGAGCGGACCTAGCATCAAAAATTATTACGAAGCATGCATCAGAGTCAAATATTGCTTTGTTGTTTTCATGTCACTTGAGAGCTAGAATGACGAAAGATGGGTAGAATATTGCTTTGTTGTTTTACTCGAGTGACATCCTTGAGATATCTAGAATGGCGAAATATGGGTAACGATCATTTGGATGTTCTTACTGCTAACATTGAACTCTAGAGCTGGAGAGATTTAGAAGTATCCCTCAATTTACATGCGTCAGAACATTTGACGCCTAATTGACATCCCAGTTAGCCAGGAAGGTCACTGGTTGCAGATTCTTTGATTTGTATAGTATTACTGACTCTGTGAATATCCTTAGCTTGTTAGCAGTGGTAACATTTGGTGAAATATTGTAATACCCACTTTGTAAGAAAGATCTAAAAGGGAGAAATTATATTTCTTCATAGATATGTGTGTTATCCCTATGCATCATTTCATGTGGACACCTCGCTTAAACAAATAAATAACTAACAAAGGACACCACTAAATTGTGCATCATGATGGAGTTTTGCTTGTTTGTGCAATTGATAATAAAATAATAATAATAGAAATACAATAATGAGATGGAGATTTGAATTTAACCCAAAGTTGCACTTTAGGGTTTTAGAAATAATATGTAAAAGAGAAAAGAGAAGGAAGAAATTACTATGTGAATAAAAATAATTATAATATACATATTATTCTTGTACAGATTTGAGTTTGTATATTTGACTCAAAGGTGAAGTTCATAACAGGATTCAAATTCAAATTAGAGATTCAAATGAAAAGAAAATAAATCAAAAAGGAAAAGGAGAATAAAAGAAAAGAATAAAAATACCCAACTGGGCCAAGTCGTGCATTTCGGCCCACTAGGCCTTTCCAGCGCGAGCAGCCCATCTCCACCCGCACTTCTCGGTGAGGCTTACAGGCGGGCCCGGCCTGGCAGCTGTGGCGCGGTCATATCCCCTCGCCCTTGTCTCACTGTCACGTGGGCCCATTTGGTCAGCGCCTTCTCCTCCACGTTCCGAGTCCGCCGCGAGCTCCGCGCGCCGTTGCAACAGCCGCCGCTTTGATCGGGGGTTTAGGTAGAGACTTGCCCCGCGGCCTGGGTATAAAGACCTCAACGCGTCCGCCTCTGAACCTATCTTCTCGCGGGAACCGTTGACCACCACGAACGGAGAGGGACCGAGTGCCGCCGCAGCCGCAGATCCCGCTGTGGCTGAAGCACGCGACTGCCATCGTCGGGCTGACCTGAGCCATTGAGGGAGCTTCGCCTCGACACACTGAGGATATCCGTAGTCTTTCCACGCAAGATTTGGGGCCGGAGTGGCGTGAATTGGTCGTCGGAGGAAAAGCTCCGCCGTGCGCCTGCACTTCACCGTGGGCAGCTCTTTTGCGTCCACGATTCGTGGTATGTATTCATCGCCTGTGCCCGTTTTCGTCACCGTATTGTGTAGCACTGGTCCAATTAGATGTAGTTGCGTCATCACCGGAGATTCGCTTCACCGGTGTTGGGTTTCCGCCGTAGGACTCGTGTAGCGCGGTGGACCGAACTCTGCGCTCGTCGACGACACAAATTGGTGGGGGAAACAGGTTCATAATGTCACCAATTGGGCGAGGAGCGAATGAATTAGGAAATGGAGGATGGGAGGGCCGGAATCGCGATCTCTGGTGAACTCGCCGCCGTACGGTGACCTGCTCCGCCGTGAGTTAGTGACGGGGGAAAGAGATGGGTTCGGCACCGTCGATCTATTCGCGGACGGCTGGATCTGGGCGTCGGACACCGCTTCGGGGGGGATGGGATCCGTGCCGTGGATTGGGATCCAACGGTCACTGGTTAAATTCCGACCACATAAAATCCTGGCCGTAGATTAGCGATCCGATGGATCCGGTTGGGTACCGCTTCGGTTGAAGTAACGATCTAATCCGTGCCCTCCGCTGCGGATCCAACAGCCCTGAGTGCACCGTACCCCTTCGGCCGAAGCCTTTTGCATAAGAAACCCTGTAGTTTATAGAAATCAACCCGCCGTCCTACATCACTGTGCGCTGTGTCTTGGGAACACTTACACCGAGACCCCTGCTGTTCTCAGAATTTGAGGCCCGGTCCAGAACATAATAAAACCAGAGAAAATGATTTATAAATGGATTTTTAATAGGAAAATAATGGCTAGAACTTCAATAATTCATAGAAAATTCATACTAACTCCAAATTAATCCATTCCAGTTCCTAAAATTTTGTAATTCTATTACCTATCACCTAGAGCCTCTGTTATGTCATGAAAACAGTAAGAAATTTATTTATCACTTAATCTTATTTAAAGCACATAAAACCTTTGAAAATGCATAACTTAAATTCTATAACTCCAAAAATTATGATTCCTATTCCTAGAATTTTATTTTATTATGTAAAATATCTCTGTGTATTTTGTTTACATGCTTGGTGTAATGTTAATTTTCCCTATATCCTGTGCTTGTTTGTATTGTGGCGAGTAGAAGAGCCCGTGACCGAGGATCCTGGTGAGCAGCAGGTTGAAGTAGCTGAGCAGGAGCTCATTGAAGGCAAGTTGTGCCCTTGACCACTTTTTACCCAATAATGTTCTTTAATATCACTTTTTCCATGCATAGGTTAATTTTGATGGGACCCAATAGGTCACCCTAGATTTGTTTATCTCATTACCTTGTTTACCCCTGAATCACTTGGGTAGTTTGCTATTGCTTTACATGGTTTTGGGATAATCATTTATTATATCTATGTTCCAATTATTCTTGTTATTCTATTTATGTTCATGTTGAGATCATTAATGTTAATTGGAACATAGAGCTTAACTTGAGAACCACGTGCCACCACAAGGGTTTAATGGGACGCCCTTGGCTGACTAATTAGGAAAGCTAGTGGAAGACTACCTTACCCAAAAGGGGCAAGGGCAGTAGGGGAGTGGTCAGTGTAGGGAGGTCCCTGGTTGATTTTGCTGCGATGGCGATCAGCCAGGAACCCTGCATTGGAACTTCCTATAAACTGTAGCGGGTTTTCGGAAGCTAGTGGAACTTTGTAAAGGCCTCGTAGTGTTGCCCCGCCGCGCTTCCTAGGTAGAGGTGTATGGGAAGTCGCGATCCCTTGGCAGATGGGTAACATGACTTGTGGGTAAAGGGTACAACCTCTGCAGAGTGTAAAACTGGTATACTAGCCGTGCTCGCGGTCATGAGCAGCTCAGGACTCTCTGATGTTTAAATTATGGAACTTAAATTCAATTTTGTCATTTGCATTGCATGGGTTTATTATTAATTTTGTTCTATTACTTTACTTATGGTTTGGTATTTACTTACACTTAGTAACTGCTAATAAAATTTTGACCAACTACTTAAAAGCAATGCTCAGCTTTAACCCCTGTCATTGATTAAGCCTTACACATCACATGAACTCACACCTTTGTGAGTTTATGTCCACTGGTTCCCCACAACTTGTTGAGCTATGATCATGTGTGAGCTCACCCTTGCTGTCTCACACCCCCCCACAGGAGAAGATCAGGTGGTTCAGGAGGAGCCGCCTAACACTGAGGAGTTCGATCTGATCTAGGTGGCGTTTCCCAGTCGACATTGGCGCCGACGATCCTTAGTTCGTTTTATCTTTATTACTTTATTTTGTAATAAGTCTTCCGCTATGTAATAAATACTCTGATGTTTTATGACATTTATCTCTATACACTCTGTTATTATATATGTTGTCTTCTTGGCGCATGTATGAGATGCACCTGGCTTTGTTCCTTAAAGCCGGGTGTTACAGAAGTGGTATCAGAGGAAATGTTGACTGTAGGACGAAACCTAGATAGAAATGGACAGACCCTTCACTACTTACCTTCTTCTGATTCATTCTATACTTACCTTACTCTGATTCTCTCTATACTTATCTTGATCATGTCTCACCTTCTACTGTTCTACTCTGATCATTCTTATCTTTTCTACTCTAAGACAAGATGGATTTCACACCTTGGAATCCTACCACTATGATCTTTTTAAGAGATAGGGAATCCAAGACAAAACTAAAACTATTTTCTTTATTAAAAATGTTGGATGATTGTTCTAATGACAAATGCTTGATTTGCTTCTTTGATTGATTGAAACATTATTTTAGATGGACATCTTAGCATGTACCACCATAAGGTATTGAATTAGCTATGGTAGGTAAAATATTAAACTGTTTAGCTAATAAAATTCCCCAAAGTAACCTGATTTGTAAATACCTGCCTTGTCTACTATTTTCTTACCATATGTATCTAACTCAGATGGTCAATACCAGGCGGGGTGGTGGAATTGACTTGCCTCCTAACCAACACACTCGAAGGATATATAGACAACCTCAGCCACAGCCTGCAGAGATGAATCCTCCCAATCCTCCACCAGGCGGAGTTGACCCACTGGTTGCTGCTCAGATGGCGGTGATGCAGCAAATGGCAGACACTATGGCTGATATGCGTGCCCAGATGCAGCAAGAACGCCAGGAGATGCGTCAGGAAAGAGAAGACATACGCCAGGAGTTGCGTCAGGAGCGAGATGAGATACGCCAGGAAAGGAGGGCGCAACAGCAGCAGCTGCAACAGCAAATGCAACAACAACAGCAACAAGTACCACTGCCTCCACCTCCACCACCACCAGTTCCACCCCGTGATAAGCACCGGGAGTTCATGAGTCATAAGCCACCTACATTCGCTAGCTCACCTGATCCACTGGACGCGGATGATTGGCTGAAGTCCGTTGAGAAGATGCTGAATATTGCACAGTGCACGGACCGGGAGAAGGTTTTATATGCTTCTGGACGACTGACAGGTCCTGCTGCTGACTGGTGGGATTCTTATACTGCTGCCCATGATGCTGCGGATACTATTACTTGGGCAGAGTTCAGTACACAGTTCAGAAACTACCATATTCCAGCTGGTATGATAAAGATCAAGAAGAAGGAGTTTCTGTCGCTGAAGCAAGGAAGTATGTCAGTCAGCGAGTACCGCGACAAGTTTATTCAGTTATCCAGATATGCCCCTGAAGAAGTTGCTGAAGACGAGAGGAAGCAGGAGCATTTCATTGAAGGACTTAATGGACCACTGCAGTATGCTCTGGTGGCACACACATTTCCATCATTTCAGAGGCTGCTTGATAAGGCTCTTGCTATTGAACACAAGCGTGTTCAACTGGGTGATTTGAAGAGAAAGGCTATCTCGCAAGGACAGGGTAGCAGCAGTGTTCGTCCTCGCTACAGTTCACCACAGGGTACACCGACTCGACCAGGAGGACCACGCCCAGTTCAGCAATCACCACTGAGGACTCCACCTCCTCGACAGGCTACCCCTACCGGCACCCCGACGAAGTTTTCAGGACAGAGTCCAGGCACTACTTGTTTCAAGTGTGGGAAGGCTGGTCACTATGCAAATGTCTGCCCACAGAGGATTGCTGCTACTCCAGTTCAGAACAGGCAGCAAACACCAAGTTCTGGCAAGGGATATTCTATTGCCAAGGTTAATCAAGTCAGCGTTGATGCTACTCCAGATGGAGGGGACCTCGTAATTGGTATGTTTTATGTTAATGCAATTCCTGCAACCATATTATTTGATTCTGGTGCTACACATTCATTCATGTCTGCTAGATATGCCAACACAAATGAAATACCACTGCTAAATATGAGAAAACCCATGATAGTAATTACACCTAAAGGGCCTGTTGAGGCGAATCAAATGACACGTAGATTGACATTAACCATTATGGGTAGAGAATTTGGAGCTACTGCTATAATATTAGAGTCAAGCAGTATAGATCTGATCCTTGGTATGTCATGGCTAAGAAAGGCAAAGGCCGTTATAGCATGTGGTAGAGGTACCGTAGAACTCACTACTACTAAAGGAGAAAGGTTTCAAGTTAACATTGCAGTAACCTCCTCATCTATGCGTGCAATGTTCTTTATGCCTGAGGAGTTTGTTGGTGACAATATCCGGGTGGTTAGAGATTTTCCGGATGTCTTTCCAGAGGAGTTACCAGGAATGCCACCTGATAGAGAAGTTGAGTTTGTTATTGATCTCTTACCTGGAACCGCCCCTATTTCTAAACGGCCATATAGGATGTCCGTAGAGGAGTTGAAGGAACTTAAGAAGCAGTTAACTGAGTTACAAGATGCTGGGTACATTCGTCCGAGTTCCTCACCTTGGGGAGCACCGGTCTTGTTTGTACAGAAAAAGGATGGATCGCAGCGGATGTGTGTGGATTATAGATCTCTTAATGATGTTACAGTGAAGAACAAGTATCTGTTGCCCCGTATTGAGGATCTATTTGATCAGATGAGAGGTGCAAGAGTATTTTCGAAGATTGATCTCCGATCCGGTTACCATCAGATGAGGATTAGACCATCGGATATTCCCAAGACGGCTTTCTCGACTCGATATGGATTATATGAGTTTACTGTTATGTCGTTTGGATTAACCAATGCACCAGCTTATTTTATGAACTTGATGAATAAGGTGTTTATGGAGTATTTGGACAGATTCGTCGTGGTATTCATCGACGATATTCTTATTTATTCTCAGAGCGATAGCGATCATGAGGAACATTTGAGATTGGTGCTACAGAAGCTACGAGATAATCAACTCTATGCCAAGTTCAGCAAGTGCGAGTTTTGGATTGGCGAGGTGCCATTTCTTGGTCATATTATTTCTAATGGAGGAATAGCAGTGGATCCTGCTAAAGTTAAGGAGATAATGGATTGGAGAGTACCCACTACAGTTACCGAGATTCGGAGTTTCTTGGGATTAGCAGGCTATTATCGGAGATTAATTGAAGGATTTTCTAAGATTGCTAAGCCTATGACTTCGCTTTTGGAGAAAGGAAAAGAATTTAAGTGGGACGAGAAGTGTCAAGACAGCTTTGATCTATTGAAGAAGAGGTTGATGTCGCCACCAGTATTGGTTATGCCAGACCTACAGAAAGGATTTGATATCTATTGTGATGCATGTGGCCAAGGCTTAGGATGTGTGCTCATGCAAGAAGGACATGTGATTGCCTATGCATCTCGTCAGTTGCGGAAACATGAATTGAACTACCCTACACATGACTTGGAATTGGCAGCCGTTGTGCATGCACTTAAGATTTGGAGACATTATATCATGGGGACCAAGTGCCAAGTGTACACGGATCATAAGAGTTTGAAGTATATATTCACTTAGAAGGATCTCAACCTTAGGCAACGCCGTTGGTTGGAGCTTATTAAGGATTATGATTTGGAGATTCACTATCACCCAGGCAAGGCAAATTTGGTTGCAGATGCCTTGAGTCGAAAGGAGCATGTTCATTCAGCTATTGTTGCCCAGCTACCCGATGAGATTGTTGAGGATTTCAGGAGACTTAACCTGGGGATAGCTGCTCATACTGAGGGAGTTACTATTGATGTGGAACCTACTTTGGAGCAAGAGATCCGCAAAGGACAAATTGGTGATGCTAAGATAAAAGAGATTAAGGATCTGATTACTGAAGGTCGAGTTCCGAAATTCACGGAAGATGAGCAGGGCACCGTATGGTTCAAGGACAGGATGTGTGTTCCTGATGTTAAAAGCCTGCGAGAGACTATTTTAAAGGAGGCCCATGATTCGGATTATTCTATTCATCCTGGTAGTACCAAGATGTATCAGGATTTGAAACGGAAGTATTGGTGGCATGGATTGAAAAGAGATGTGGCTGCACATGTGGCTATGTGCGATGTATGTCAAAGAGTTAAGGCTGAACATCAGAGGCCAGCTGGACTACTGCATCCACTGAAGATACCCGAGTGGAAATGGGAAGAGATTGGTATGGATTTTATTACTGGATTACCTCGCACCCAGAAAGGATATGATGCTATATGGGTGATTGTGGATAGATTGACTAAAGTGGCTCACTTTATTCCTGTGAAGACTACTTATAAAGGTTCTCAGCTGGCAGAGTTATATATGGCTCGGATTGTGTGTTTACATGGAGTACCAAAGAAGATCGTGTCTGATCGAGGTTCGCAGTTTACCTCAAGATTTTGGAGAAGCTTTCATGAGAACATGAGTACAAAGTTGAATTTTAGTACAGCTTATCACCCTCAGACTGATGGACAGACTGAAAGGACTAATCAAGTATTGGAAGATATGTTGAGAGCATGCGCTCTTCAGCATGGAGGAAGTTGGGATAAAAGTCTACCATATGCTGAGTTCTCATATAATAATAGCTATCAGGCCAGTCTGAAGATGTCACCTTTTGAAGCTTTGTATGGGAGGAAGTGCAGGACTCCTCTATATTGGGATCAGACTGGAGAAAGACAGTTCTTTGGGCCTGAACTGATTCAAGAAGCAGAAGAACAAGTCCGTATAATTCGAGAGAATTTGAGAGTTGCTCAAACCAGGCAAAAGAGCTATGCTGATAATAGAAGAAGGCCACTGGAATTCGAAGAAGGAGATTATGTGTATCTCAAGGTGTCACCACTTCGTGGAATGAGGAGATTCAAGGTCATGGGCAAATTGTCCCCTCGCTACATTGGACCATTCTTGATCTTTAGAAGAGTTGGGGAGATGGCATACCAGCTCGAGTTACCTGCTACTCTATCGGATGTGCATAATGTGTTCCATGTGTCTCAACTTAAGAAGTGTCTCCGTGTTCCTGAGGAACAGTTACCGATGGAAGAGCTCAGTGTTCAAGGTGATTTGACTTACACGGAATACCCGATCAAGATTCTTGACACATTGACTCGAGTTACAAGAAATAAGGTGATAAAGATGTGCAAAGTACAATGGAGTCACCACGGTGAAGATGAAGCAACTTGGGAAAGAGAAGAAGAGCTTCGCATAGATTTTCCCCACCTTTTCCCTCGTTCTTCTTAAATCTCGAGGACGAGATTATTTTTAAGGGGGGTAGGATTTGTAATACCCACTTTGTAAGAAAGATCTAAAAGGGAGAAATTATATTTCTTCATAGATATGTGTGTTATCCCTATGCATCATTTCATGTGGACACCTCGCTTAAACAAATAAATAACTAACAAAGGACACCACTAAATTGTGCATCATGATGGAGTTTTGCTTGTTTGTGCAATTGATAATAAAATAATAATAATAGAAATACAATAATGAGATGGAGATTTGAATTTAACCCAAAGTTGCACTTTAGGGTTTTAGAAATAATATGTAAAAGAGAAAAGAGAAGGAAGAAATTACTATGTGAATAAAAATAATTATAATATATATATTATTCTTGTACAGATTTGAGTTTGTATATTTGACTCAAAGGTGAAGTTCATAACAGGATTCAAATTCAAATTAGAGATTCAAATGAAAAGAAAATAAATCAAAAAGGAAAAGGAGAATAAAAGAAAAGAATAAAAATACCCAACTGGGCCAAGTCGTGCATTTCGGCCCACTAGGCCTTTCCAGCGCGAGCAGCCCATCTCCACCCGCACTTCTCGGTGAGGCTTACAGGCGGGCCCGGCCTGGCAGCTGTGGCGCGGTCATATCCCCTCGCCCTTGTCTCACTGTCACGTGGGCCCATTTGGTCAGCGCCTTCTCCTCCACGTTCCGAGTCCGCCGCGAGCTCCGCGCGCCGTTGCAACAGCCGCCGCTTTGATCGGGGGTTTAGGTAGAGACTTGCCCCGCGGCCTAGGTATAAAGACCTCAATGCGTCCGCCTCCGAACCTATCTTCTCGCGGGAACCGTTGACCACCACGAACGGAGAGGGACCGAGTGCCGCCGCAGCCGCAGATCCCGCTGTGGCTGAAGCACGCGACTGCCATCGTCGGGCTGACCTGAGCCATTGAGGGAGCTTCGCCTTGACACACTGAGGATATCCGTAGTCTTTCCACGCAAGATTTGGGGCCGGAGTGGCGTGAATTGGTCGTCGGAGGAAAAGCTCCGCCGTGCGCCTGCACTTCACCGTGGGCAGCTCTTTTGCGTCCATGATTCGTGGTATGTATTCATCGCCTGTGCCCGTTTTCGTCACCGTATTGTGTAGCACTGGTCCAATTAGATGTAGTTGCGTCATCACCGGAGATTCGCTTCACCGGTGTTGGGTTTCCGCCGTAGGACTCGTGTAGCGCGGTGGACCGAACTCTGCGCTCGTCGACGACACAAATTGGTGGGGGAAACAGGTTCATAATGTCACCAATTGGGCGAGGAGCAAATGAATTAGGAAATGGAGGATGGGAGGGCCGGAATCGCGATCTCTGGTGAACTCGCCGCCGTACGGTGACCTGCTCCGCCGTGAGTTAGTGACGGGGGAAAGAGATGGGTTCGGCACCGTCGATCTATTCGCGGACGGCTGGATCTAGGCGTCGGACACCGCTTCGGGGGGGATGGGATCCGTGCCGTGGATTGGGATCCAACGGTCACTGGTTAAATTCTGACCACATAAAATCCTGGCCGTAGATTAGCGATCCGATGGATCCGGTTGGGTACCGCTTCGGTTGAAGTAACGATCTAATCCGTGCCCTCCGCTGCGGATCCAACAGCCCTGAGTGCACCGTACCCCTTCGGCCGAAGCCTTTTGCATAAGAAACCCTGTAGTTTATAGAAATCAACCCGCCGTCCTACGTCACTGTGCGCTGTGTCTTGGGAACACTTACACCGAGACCCCTGCTGTTCTCAGAATTTGAGGCCCGGTCCAGAACATAATAAAACCAGAGAAAATGATTTATAAATGGATTTTTAATAGGAAAATAATGGCTAGAACTTCAATAATTCATAGAAAATTCATACTAACTCCAAATTAATCCATTCCAGTTCCTAAAATTTTGTAATTCTATTACCTATCACCTAGAGCCTCTGTTATGTCATGAAAACAGTAAGAAATTTATTTATCACTTAATCTTATTTAAAGCACATAAAACCTTTGAAAATGCATAACTTAAATTCTATAACTCCAAAAATTATGATTCCTGTTCCTAGAATTTTATTTTATTATGTAAAATATCTCTGTGTATTTTGTTTACATGCTTGGTGTAATGTTAATTTTCCCTATATCCTGTGCTTGTTTGTATTGTGGCGAGTAGAAGAGCCCGTGACCGAGGATCCTGGTGAGCAGCAGGTTGAAGTAGCTGAGCAGGAGCTCATTGAAGGCAAGTTGTGCCCTTGACCACTTTTTACCCAATAATGTTCTTTAATATCACTTTTTCCATGCATAGGTTAATTTTGATGGGACCCAATAGGTCACCCTAGATTTGTTTATCTCATTACCTTGTTTACCCCTGAATCACTTGGGTAGTTTGCTATTGCTTTACATGGTTTTGGGATAATCATTTATTATATCTATGTTCCAATTATTCTTGTTATTCTATTTATGTTCATGTTGAGATCATTAATGTTAATTGGAACATAGAGCTTAACTTGAGAACCACGTGCCACCACAAGGGTTTAATGGGACGCCCTTGGCTGACTAATTAGGAAAGCTAGTGGAAGACTACATTACCCAAAAGGGGCAAGGGCAGTAGGGGAGTGGTCAGTGTAGGGAGGTCCCTGGTTGATTTTGCTGCGATGGCGGTCAGCCAGGAACCCTGCATTGGAACTTCCTATAAACTGTAGCGGGTTTTCGGAAGCTAGTGGAACTTTGTAAAGGCCTCGTAGTGTTGCCCCGCCGCGCTTCCTAGGTAGAGGTGTATGGGAAGTTGCGATCCCTTGGCAGATGGGTAACATGACTTGTGGGTAAAGGGTACAACCTCTGCAGAGTGTAAAACTGGTATACTAGCCGTGCTCGCGGTCATGAGCAGCTCAGGACTCTCTGATGTTTAAATTATGGAACTTAAATTCAATTTTGTCATTTGCATTGCATGGGTTTATTATTAATTTTGTTCTATTACTTTACTTATGGTTTGGTATTTACTTACACTTAGTAACTGCTAATAAAATTTTGACCAACTACTTAAAAGCAATGCTCAGCTTTAACCCCTGTCATTGATTAAGCCTTACACATCACATGAACTCACACCTTTGTGAGTTTATGTCCACTGGTTCCCCACAACTTGTTGAGCTATGATCATGTGTGAGCTCACCCTTGCTGTCTCACACCCCCCCACAGGAGAAGATCAGGTGGTTCAGGAGGAGCCGCCTAACACTGAGGAGTTCGATCTGATCTAGGTGGCGTTTCCCAGTCGACATTGGCGCCGACGATCCTTAGTTCGTTTTATCTTTATTACTTTATTTTGTAATAAGTCTTCCGCTATGTAATAAATACTCTGATGTTTTATGACATTTATCTCTATACACTCTGTTATTATATATGTTGTCTTCTTGGCGCATGTATGAGATGCACCTGGCTTTGTTCCTTAAAGCCGGGTGTTACAAATATTGATGATCCGGTGAATTGTAATGAAGCTGATTTATCTGTGGTAACCATTATAATTCAGTGCCATATGCATCTTCATAGTAATAGTCAAGTGCTCGTGCGTTGCAACGGCACGTAAATTATTCGATAAAATGGTAGTGTACAACGATTATATGAAAACAATCTTAATATCTTATAAATTCTTTGCCAAAAACCAATACATGAATATTAGAGAATGTCAAGTTAATATTAGAGGGCAATAAGAGTCATTGAGGTTAGCGAGGAAAAGGGTCCTATCGTGCATGACACCGACATGCACCGACGACACAGCACGTCCTAGCTGTTGCGAGATCCGGTTGAGCCTCTCACAGGCTTGATACGAGTGCGAGGAAGCCTTCGCATGGCCAGGAACAATATACTAAGGGTGTATTTAGTTTGACTTTTGGCTTTGGTTTTTGTCCCCTAAAAGCCAAGAGCCAAACCAAAGGGCTGGATCACGGAAGCAGCTTTTTCTAAAAGCCGACTTTCTCGCAATGCAAAAATGAAAGCACCTTGTACCTGCTTTTAGTGACTTTTAGATGGAACTGTGAAAACGTATATCGAATAACTTTTAACGATTTTTAGTGGTTTCGACTAAACGGTTTTTAGCTTTTTAACAGCTCACAGCCCACAACAGCTTTTCCCACAGCTCACAGCCCACAGCAGCTTTTTTCATAGCCACAGTCCAACCAAACAGACCCTAAGACGACCAATCTTCCTCTCAAACATCTGCTGATATGCATCATTGACGAAAAAAATTGGTGAATCAACTATTTAAAAAGACAACTGGTGAGCTCCAATACATTCCTGATGATTGACGAGCTACTTCTTTTCTACTGAACAATTTATGAAGTAACACCTACTAAAATACAACTATGCTATCGTACTGTATAATTTGAAGGGAACATACACTGTTCTCATAAAAGTGATAATGTAGTAGTCTTTATATCAAGATAATTATGTTTTAGCTACAACCACTGTCTATTAGAATTTAGCAAAACAATTACACAAAATATTCTCTTTTTTATCTACTGCATAATACAATATAACTTGTTATAAAAAAATATTTGGCAGTTACAACCATATTATTTGAATAGGTAGCCTATATATTTTTATCATAACTTCAGGAAATTAACAAAGATTGACAACACCCATAAGCTCATTTTATTCACCAAACTCATAGAAATCTGAAACCTGACTGCTACCATAATTCCAGCAAAAAAGAGTGCTTGCTGGCTATTACCAGTTCCCT
The DNA here is from genome assembly GCA_029449295.1 of Zea luxurians. Lineage (NCBI taxonomy): Eukaryota > Viridiplantae > Streptophyta > Magnoliopsida > Poales > Poaceae > Zea > Zea luxurians. The sequence continues at coordinate 2,258,405 of JAOPSE010000064.1, read as the reverse complement.
CTAAAGCACCGATCTTAGACTTAATCTGAACTATAGTATTGGTGGACTTCACATCGAGTAGCACTATTTTCATCATCCAAACATAGATCTGCAAAGAGGATAACAGAAACAGAAAACAATACTAAGTAACCTTCGGTCTCTCGTATAAAAATATATTGTGTCAAATTTTGCAGTAAAAGAACACCAGAGTAAGAATGACGGTACATGTACAAAGCACAATAAAATAATAAAAACAAATACAATAAGCACCACACATAAATCTTAATCCCTTTTGATATTACCCACTTAGCTTCACAATGTACAACAACGTTAGTACTCAAGCAACTCGTACCACAATCCCATTTGATACTATAGCAATTACTACTAAGAATGTTGATGAAATCTTAGGGCTACTAAATGACTTCCAAGAACCGGTAAAAGTTGATCCCTTAAACTCAAGTCTCACATAATCATCAACTACAAAAGTCGACACAACATCCTCCCTGTATTGTTTCAACTTAATCTCCTCTTCCCTGCTAGGCACCATCTCCAAGAGTTCGGTTCCAAGGCTCTCTGCCTGCCCTGTTTCCAATAATGGTGAACAGTCAGAGGAAACCTGAGCAACTTTGTAGGAATTCATGGTGCTCCCCGTAGCATCCTTCCTCTACGCACCTGATTTGAACTCAGCAAGGTACATGCCAAATCATCGTGAGTAGAAATCAGATATCCAAGAGATACGTGTGGGGGGGGGGGGGGGGTAAAAACATGGAACACAAATTTATTTGAACCATGTACTACAGGAGACAGCATAGGATCATGCATCATACATGCAAATTCATAGATAAGCAACCAACCTTACTAAAAACCAGCATCCTGCCACTCCCATTGTCTAGACAAATATCTACACATAGATCTTAAGTTTTGATCTCTACAAACCACAACTTGCATGGTCTAGATCTGCTAGCGATAACAGTATACCTGTGGTAGTCGCCCTTCATCTTGAGGTAGAAGACCTTGGACTCGGCTTCATTGGTTGAATGGAAGCTATGGAACAGCAAAATCACAATGGAACACGTGCGTACTGAGCCACATCCATTGAAAAATGAACGGGGGAGAAATGTCAAGAAGGATGATGACCTGAAAAATGAAGCATTACCTTTTGGTGATTTCTCTTGTGGGACTATCTCTGCAAGTTCAGACTTTGCAGGCGAGGCAGCTCCAAGGCTTTGCAAAGAGCACACCACAATTACCAATGGCTAGTGTAAGTTCACAAATCACTTTCCTTTTCTAATGACCAAGCTAAACTTTCTGAAATGGATTCTGGAATGCTAGAGCAGTACAAAAATAAAATCTTCACACAATTACCCCCATGAGGCCTAGCGCACTCACTAACCAACGTCTCCTCATTGTGAAACAACAGATAATGCAAGACCCATGTGCAAGATGCAATTTGCAAAAAAACATTTAGACACAAGGCTAGCCTTTTACCTAGAGCTAAATTTCTGGTATGCACAATAAGACACACCAGAGTGGCAACCATCTTCACTCCAAGCATAAGAACACAGTATCTGAAACCCAACACAACAAGTGACAAAACTACCCACGTATAACACCATGTACCCGAAACATCCCCCACCAATTTCGTAAAACCAACAAGCGCCCTCTCAAGGGCTCCACAAAATCAACTCAATGACATTGCATCAAGTAGAACCAAATTAATTGCTCCACAGTTAATGTCTACTGACACTCGATGTGCATTACCTCACTGCTGCTTACACTCTGTAGGTTGTTTGCCCTGTTGCCCTTCCCCTCCAGCAGTTCCCTTGTTCTTTTGTTCCAAAGAGGAATATAAAAAATGTCAAAACATACTCAGAAGCTGGAAAGGATGTAGAAATGATATTCCTCATTAGAGAAAAAAGTTTCCATACCTTTGTATCATAATCATCATCATCCTCGTCATCATCGTCTTCATCATCGTCATCCTCACCATCCATAACTTCAGATTCCTCATGTTGAGCAGCCTCTCCAGTGAACCACGAGACAACATGTAGGATAATCTTGTCTCTGTTGGTAGATCTGATAGATATAGAAAGGATAATTTAGAAGTAATAAACAAATTCTTAATCTTGGTGCATCAACATATTGATCAAATCCCCTGACCCTAGAAGCATAATATGTAACAAGACAACAACCACTATAATACAAAACTTGTAACAACATACCCAATATCATAATCTTGTATATGATTCATGCATGTACATGAAAGTTTCATGTAACATACCATCATGTAAAGATCTCCTGAAATCTTGAACTGCCTCATTATTAGTGACAGCATTCCAAACAACCTTATCGCATGACAAAGACAACCATTTTCTGCATAAAAGGTTAACACAGTGACGAAGAGATAAGCTGTCGAGAAACTTGTAGGTGACAGCTCAGATAAAAAATTATGCATGGTACATAAAAATATGATAGAGAACTATAACGACAAGGCACTATCCATTATTTAAGTGTTGCAGAATACCTCTACTCGCATCAACAACAGTTGTGTCCGTTTAACCAGCCATTTTGCTTGTTTAATATCTATTTAACCCAAATAAAAGGCTATGCATACAATCCACATTCCCACATGCACGGAGCACTTATTATAGTTAATTAAGTTCAACCTAAGTAAACTAATCCCTATGTCAACATGGGCCAGGATGTATGACAAAGAAACAACATACAATAATACCTGAGTTACTGATTCAGAGATGTTATGAGGAAAAACACACCTCCTTGTGCTTGCCCCATGTCTCCTCTGCAAAATTCTTGGCCAACGCAAGATCATCAGTGATGATGATGTTGTCAAACAAAGTGCCTGATATAACCTGTATATATAGAAAAAGGGCATAATTATGATGTCTTTTTGAACGAGAAAAGAAGATATAACTATCCAACACCAACTTGCCACATCTCAATGCCAATGTATTTTAGGCTGTCAAAAGCATAAATGTATGGATCATCCTTGAAATCTGTGAAGCACAAGACATAGATTCAGCACTAATACTCTAATAACCAAACAGTAAGAAGATACAATGTTCAATTTCAGGGAAACATACCTAGGTTGTCAATCATATGGGCCTTCCATTTACCCTGGTAGTTCGGGTTCTTGATTTTCTGGCAAGTGAAACAACATGTTGTTAGATATCAAAATATGAATTGTTGTCAGTTTTTATGTATTTAAAGGAATTGTCATACCTTTTTGTTTCCATGGTCCCTTGTATTTTGGTTGGGAATGATATGGGCAAATGGGTAGTCCATTCACCATCTTCCTCATTGTCCCTGTCCTCAGGCTACAATGCACATTTTAGAATTTATAAACCCATGTTATTCATCCTATGACACAGACTACATAACAAATAACCACATAAATACCTTCTTAGCATCAGGGTCAGGAATTTCCTTGGGAATACCATCATAGCCCTAAAAAGTAATGGAAAAAGCAATGAGTTGTACTGTTCAACGAATTAAGGAAACTGGTAGTGACTTGAGGAATAACAAATGTCTCATCAAATATTATACAATAGAGGCTATTAAATCACGGTCAGTAAGGCAATCTCTAGCAGACTTTCTATCCCACCTCATATTTCAAACTCTACCCTACAGTGCAATGCACGACCATATTCACGGTTTGGTGAGGACAACCTAAGACTTTTCACTAATAATAAGCATACACATATGTGCTTAGAAATAAAACACTACCTCTGGCTTCTTGTCCTCAGGGTCAGGAATGTACTCCTTGTCATCCCAGTCCTTAGGCTGCAATCATCGACACATAAACCTCAAATAATTAGAACAAGTGCGAACAAAGAAATTCACAATAATAAATATTAAGTATTTACCTTCTTAGCCTCTGGGTCCTTAATTTGCTTAGGGGGAAGAATATCCCAGTGCTCATAGATGATGTCAGTTTGCATCTCTTCATTAGCACTGCAGTCAATAATGGGAAATGGAACAGCTGAATCTATGCATTGAGCAGGGATGCAAATGTATAGCTTGTCAGTTACGAAAGTTTCTGTCATATCAAATGTTTGAATGATAATTACGAGTATTAAATATATTTCAATTATAAAACTATTATACAGATGAAGGTTAAAAGACATGACAAATTTATTAAACCTAGTTAAGCCTATATTTAATACTTAAAATTGATATTCAAATATTTGATGTGACATAAACTAAATTTTAGTCAGGAAACCAAACACAAAGATTAAAGTTGAATCTGCATAAGTGCATGAGATTTAGAATACTGGATCTAACGAATAGCAGCAAGTGAAAAGGCCACCGAAATGTAATCCCCGGCCTACAAGTCCCTAGCAAACAAGCTGTACCTTCCTAGACCTACCCTCACGGAGTCAACCAGAACTAAGCCAAGGCACACCGAAATCAAGGGACGCTGCGCTCCAAGGGCGCGCACGCACGACACACATCTGGTAGGGTTTGCGGAGGGGAGAGAAGGGCGCGTACCGAATCCAGCAATGAGGCAGGAGGCCGCGACTACGGGCTCCTTAACGACAAAGATCTTGAGCTTCTCCATCACGGCCATGGCTGCGGCCTCTGCTTCCACTACTCCGCTTCGCCTTTGCGTACCCTCGCCCGCTGCCGTCGCTGGAGACGAGAGGAATACAAGCCAGTGCTCTCCGACGATCTACGACCTCCTATCGTTTAATGGGGGTATCGGTACGGGCCTCAGCCCAACAAAAAAAAATGGATGTTAGAGGAGAGAGGCAGAGCGATCGAGATAGAATTGAGGGACGGACGAGATCGAAGCGGAGGCGTAGGTAAATGGACCAACGATTGAGATTGATGGAAGGCAGAACCAGAATAGGCAGGCTACCCTTACAGTCTTAATATAGTAGTATAGATTTAGAGTATGTTGTTGGGTGCGTAGGGGATGGAAAATCTTCTCTAAAATTTAGGGTAGAAGACGTACAACTTATTATTGAAGACAATCTAATGTCCGTGAGAAGCTGAAGCAGCTGACGCAACGAGGGAAAGGCAGAGGAAGACGAAGACGTTGGAGCCACAAGAGACCGAGTATAAGGATATCATGGACCCAAACTTGAAGAAGATGACCGATCGTCGTGTCTCGCATTAGAGCTTGTTTGGGAGGAAAGATATCAGAGGGGATTGGTGGGCTAAAATCCTCTTCGGTATCCTGCTCCCAAACAAGTCCTTAACCAGTTTCACATCAGGAAATGGAAGGTTAGGCTTAGCATAGGTTAGATGTAGCTGTTGGTTGTGCAGGAGATGTGAATGTATGTTTTGGTAGCGTCAGATTTTGTTGGCTTGGGTGCTGGGTTGAAGCCCATATATAACACTATACTAGAATCTGGAGACCATGCTTGTGTGCCTGGCCGCCTGTTCGAAGTTGTGATTTGGCAATTTTGACTGTCATGCTTCCGATCAATGACAATTTGCATTGGTAGGCGTTTAGTCAGCTTGTCTAGCAAGTGAAAACAGACCAAATCGGATGATTTTTGGACGGTTTGCAGCCTGAGCTCATGTTTATATGGGACTGAAACAAAGCAATAGCTGAAGGTTTCCGATCTGCATCATGCCTGCTAACCGCCAAAGCGGTGTCACCGTCTTGGCACCGGGCGTCCCCGTTGCTTCCTGTGTTGTTTTCGCAACCACGCACATCGGAGCCGAGGGACGTGACAGCCAGGAGGCCGGATCTACCGGCCAGAAAATCCCAGCAAAGCGTACAGTAGTTTGGACCAAAGGCTGAAGCTTACCACGGTCCACGGCAGCTTTTCCGACCGATCGCGCCAAGTTTCGCCAGCAGGCTTCCTTCTTGAACTTGACCTTGACGCCTCCCCTCTCCTTCCAGCTTCCACTCCAATCAGCAGCTGGGAGGGGCCGAACAGTGTCTGCCTGGCAGCTCACCTCTCTGCTCCTTCCTTCGGCCTTTCCTTCCTTCCCTCCCTCCCTCCCTCCAGAGTCCGGAGCAGAGCAGTCAACCGGGCTGTCGTCGCCGTTGGTGCGGTACGTGCGAGCCCGAGCGGTGCGACGCAGGGGGGGAGGGGCCAGTGAGAGAGACGACACGCGAGAGCGAAGCCAAGCGAAGGAGGAGCTTCCTGGCGCGCGCGGATCGCGGAGGCTGTATATATATAGTCGGAGGGCGCGCGCTCCGGTCCGGTAACGTGCTGCAGGTGGGGGGTGGCGCAGGGCAGGATTAGGCAGGGCAGCGCCGCGCCGGCCGGACCGCCCGTCCAGGAGCCAGGGACTTTCGGCCATGGGGGACGGTGGTGCTGACGACGCCTCCTCGCCGCCGCCGCATGACGGGGGCTTCTCCTACCTCGCCGTCTTCCACAACTACCCCCTCGTCGCCGCCCTGCTCGGCTTCGCCGTCGCGCAGTCCATCAAGTTCTTCCTCACATGGTACGCCTCGCCCGTTCCCCGATTCCCTCCTACTCCTCTCGTCCTGCCTCTTCTCCCCCTTTTTGTGTGCTTGGGTCTGGGTCTGGGTCTGGGTCTGGGATCGGGCGCGAGCGTGGTCGGATCCGCATGCTGCTCCGTCGGTCGAAGCTGCCTCTTGACACATTGTTCGACTGTTCCCATTTCCTGGACATCCGAAGCGAGCCTAAGAATTTCCCCCTCCCCTCCCGTTTCTTTTCTTTTCTTTTTTTTGGTTGCCTATACAGCTAGAGGATCCGAATGAGTGATGATAGCCTGGGAATGTAATGGTATCCTGTGTGCTGGATTTGCTTTCATTTGTCGATGGTTTTGGTGAATTGACCTGGAAGCAAATGGAATTGGCCTTGATCTGGTGGTCAAACTAGGGACGAATTGTGGGTCAGTGCATGTTTTATGGGGCGACTGGAATCATTGATGCAGTGCAGTTTACTGGTTATTTACACCACATTTTTTATCAATTGTCTGTCCTGGTAAAAGTATGATCTTTGGATGTGGAATCCACACATAATGCCGTCTCATTTTAATCTTTATGTTCCATTGTGGGAACTTTGATCATTCTACTCTACTAGTGCATGCTTTATGGGGCGACTGGAATGCATTGATCATTGATGCAGTGCAGTTTGCTGGTTATTTACACCACATTTTTTATCAATTGATCTGTCCTGGTAAAAGTATGATCTTTGGCTGTGGAATTCACACATAACGCTGTCTCATTTTAAACTTTATGTTCCATTGTGGCAACCTTGATCATTCTACTCTACTAGAAATATATACAGGAAGAAACAGGTTGGGGCTTTTCTTTTTAGAAAATGAAAATTATCCACAGTGATTGTAGACCTTGAGTTCAATCATCAGATTTCCAGATAGATGGTCAAGGAACACTTGTAACAGTGAAGCCAGGCAAGGAGATAAACACATAGAGTTCTTATTGTGTTTATAAACAAGAATGTTCTATTTGGTTTGTCTTATTGCCCTATTTTGGCAAAAGCATGATTATGCATCAAGGGTTCTTGATTCTTTTTTTTTCCACAGTTTTGATGTATATGATACATCAGCGTGCACTTTATGGAAGATCAGCTATAAATTTATGATTCAAGTCTGAACAGGTGTTTATACAGTTTCTCATGCAGAAGTAAGTTTGATTTCTTCTTGTTTTTTTAAACAAAGGTACAAGGAGAACAGGTGGGATCCCAAGCAGCTTATCGGCTCTGGTGGCATGCCATCATCACATTCTGCCACGGTTACAGCACTAGCAGTAGCGATTGGGTTGCAAGATGGCTTTAACTGCTCCCTCTTTGCAACAGCAACTATATTTGCAAGTGTGGTAGGTTATCAGTTCTCCATCCCAACCTATATCCTTCTGAAGAGGTTTTACTTCTTAGATCTTGATAGAAGAAAAATGGTCATTTATATTGTTGTTGCTTGGATGCAATTTTCAGTTTCGGGTTGGACGTTGTTCTGTTGCATGTGGACATATTGTGCACACATTTGTACTGACTTCCTTTTGGTTAACTCCATTTTTTTAACGCAAGTTAATTCCAGGTTTTGAGATCTTACAAATTCACTTTTTGTGACTTGGCAGGTAATGTACGATGCTTCTGGTATCAGATTGCATGCTGGAAAGCAAGCAGCGGTATGTAGTAACTCTATGCGTGGCATCTGTAATGTTGGTTCGGTAGCCTTTCTATATCGTTACAACCTTGTGATAGCTCTCTATGTATTATGATAACAATTTGTGTTGTGCTTATGTTGAACTTAATTTTGTTTTCTCCAATTTTTAGGTACTGAACCAAATAGTTTGTGAACTTCCTTCTGAACATCCCTTGTCTGAAACAAGACCACTGCGAGAACTTTTAGGCCATACACCAACCCAGGTTTGTTCAAATGTCCTTTTTGACTACATTTTATTGTTGTTGGCAAAATGAAAGCGATGGCTTATTGGCATTATGGTTATGTGGATACCAAAAGAACCTCAAACTGGCTGACCCCACATCACCATGCCCTCATTTTACTTGGTAACATGTAGATATATGCTTATCTACTATCAACATCATGCAGCTTGGTCAGTACCACTATCTATACATTTATGAATACCATTTTGTGTCCCTAATTTCTTGGGTGCCAAATTGCTCCCAGGTTGTTGCTGGCGCATTGCTTGGGTGTACGATAGCCACAGCAGGACAATTATTCGTTTGAACTCCGAAGGTGCAGGAGAAATGTTGTAGCATTTGCATCGCGGGGACTTGAGAAGAAGTTTCTCTAGTGTTCTGCTACTTTAGGTATTGGTAAGATTTTCAACTTGGTGCTGTAGTGTTGTTGAATGTTGTAACTTGTAAGCTCTGATGGAACGTGATTATATGTCAAGGTGATGTTCACAGGATTGTTGTACAGAACATTTGTTCGATAATGTCATGGTTATGATTGATGAAATCTAAAATGTGATTAGAATAGTGATGATTTGTGACCAATAGAAATGGCTCTCAGGTGAGATTTTGGGAAGACAACTGGCTTGGGAATGGGACTTTAAAACCCCAGGGTTATATAGCAAAACAAGAAGAAAATTCATAATCATCGCAAAAGTTTTATCAACCCCATAACCAAATATTTTCTGGTGGAGATCTGTGATAGGACCAAAATTAATGGCCAAAATTAATGGCGTGGAACGAATTGTATTCACGTATCGCGAGGGTCCAGCTAGACTAGGTGAAGATGAGTTCACCTGGGGTCTAACTAAGTCAAGAAAATTCTAAGTTAAGTCGCTCTACAAAGCCTCGATCAAAATCAACATCCCAAATCATAATCTTTTGGAAGCTAAAGCCCCCCTAAAAATCAAAGTATCCTTGTGGTATCTAAAAAGGGGAGTCATCCTGACAAAGGATAACTTAGCGTCTATCACAAAAAACGAGACGATCAAGCATCTTCTTTTTCACTGTCATTTTGCGAGGCGGGTTTGGGACTTCATTTTTCTAGCTTTTGGTATTTATAGACCTTCTAACATCCACAATATATTTGGGAACTTGATAGGAGGCTTCGGAAATGATCATAAAGGTTTAGCTCTACTTGGGGCAGCAACTATATGTTGGTCTATCTGGCTAGGTAGAAATGAGTTAATTTTTTAAAACAAAATTTCTTTATCTCCTTTGTAGGTTATTTTTACTGTAGCCTAGAGGCTTCGCACATGGACTGTGCTACAGAGGCAGAACTCATGCAAATTTTTTGGTAATGGTTACGCAACATTTGACTCAAGTGGCCAAGGAGTTTTTTTCCCGGGAGCATGGTTGGCGGTCTAGTCTTCGGATTGATAGCCACTAGTGTGTGTCTTAGATTCTACTGGGCCGTGTGCTCTTGTGGTCAGAGGCTGGAAGTGACTTTCAAGGACTTGTATTACCTCGATGTACTATTCTTGAATAAATAAAAATCCTTTTCAAAAAAAAGTGATGATTTGTGACCACTAATCTGTTGTCATCATTCATTGACTCCCATGAAGAGCTGATTTTTCTTCTTCAGTGTTTATATTAATCACACTGCAGGCTCTACGAAACAAGGATTAATCTTACTCTAGTTTCCCATGAGCTGAATTTTCTCTCCAGTATTTGTATTTAAAATCAGACTGCATGTTGTACGAAACAAGGATTATTCTTAGTTCAGTTTCCACCATGCTTTGTGTAATGCGGAACTACTGAAGCAAACCCAGAATAACTGCACAGCTAAATGGCCTAGGCTCTGGACTGTACAAGATTGTAACAATTCTTATAGCAGATTTCCAGTAACATTAGAAGATGGGTGAAGCCCGTGGGCCATCAGTATTCCTTGGTATGTGCACGCAAGGTTTAATCGATTGAGACTATTGGACCGAGAGAGGAATCAGAGCAGTTTTGTACAAGGAAGGGGTACTAATATGAATGAATGGAAGGTAAAAAAAAAATACAAGGTAAAAAAAGTACAGTACAAATTAAAAATTATACTTGGCAGTACAAATTAAAAATTATATTTGGCCCATGCAGGTCTCGAATCACGACGCTCTAACCAACTGAGCTAATAGGCCATTTGATAATCTGTTTCTATAAAAGCATTAAATACTAGTACGTGACCAACGCACATGGCTATCGAGCGACTCTGTCCGATGAGTTGCTTCTTCACGTAGCACTGATCAACTATGCGAGGCAAATGCCAAAAAATGCTACAACCACTACCTGCTTCTGAGGTATGAGTAAGTTCAAATCTCAAAAATTCTACGGCTGTAATTGCACGGCAGTATAGTTCGTGCGTTACGAGGAAAACTCTCTTGCAACTAGGCTCTCTGATACTGATCTCCCAGGAAGAAAGCCTTCGCAATACAGCAGGTCAGCAGCAGGATTATGTGGGCTCTTTACGAAATTGAAGCCGGAGAAGACATATTATTTCATCGCAGAGGTGACGAGTCAAATCAGAAATACTACTACATGATATACCATCATAAAGTAACAGTACCAGCACAACTGTTTTAACTGGAACCTCAGAACTGTTACTGTCTATAGGAACCTACATGAGTTTCAACCAAGAGAGCTGGTCAGGAGGAAGTCGAGCACGCATCGGTTCAGCTCCTGAAATTCTGTTTCAGAAAGAGCTGCTTCAACCAAAAACCTGCATATGTTTGCTTCAGAGGCCTCCTCGTAGTCCTTCCTCCGCTTCAGTACCAGATGGCCACTGAGCTCCCAGATTGCTGGATTGATTCTCATGTCGAGGAACTCTTGGCTCGCCTTTCCGAGGAGCTGCTTCTCCGCATAGCACTGTCCAATCGATTTTGGGGGAGATAAACATCAACACATTACCGAAGGACGTGTTGTGAACATTTGTTTCAGAGCTTATACACAACTGAGGTCGCATGGGAATACCTGTGGTAGAAGGAAAATTCTCTTGCCAGATTCAGAGATGAGGACGTTGAAAGGTCTGTTGTTCTCTTGCAGGAAGATGCAGACTTTGGAGACCACATCTGACAAATCTTCCAGGCTCGCACCACCTTGGAACACAAAGCCATTGACTGGGTAATCCACCAGGTGAAAAATGCTCACAATATTCCCTAGGGTCTTGAGCTTCTCCGTGATTGCCTTTTCAACTGGATACTGTACTTTCAGGTAGTATGCCTAGTGAACGAAATATATGACTTACTTTGAGGATTGCAATATACAGACAGTTGTCAATTGTCATGCTGCAACCAGAAGTATATGACATCGAGACATTCTAAAGACTAACCTGGAAGTGAAGGTGGTTGATAGTTGCAAAGCCGCCCAGGCTGTTATAACCAACTCTGAAGAAGGGAGTCATTGCTTCTCTTGCAACATACATGGCTATTAAGAAGCTCTCTTGATCAATCCTTTGCGGCAAACAGTCCTGGATCTTGGGAGTCAATAGCACATGGCAGTAGCCAATTGGGCTCACCTATGACACGGAAGATGACAAAAATGCTAATCAAATCATGTCGTATATCTATCAGTACAGCGTTAAGTTTTTTTTTGGGGGGGGGGGGGGGGGGGGGGGGTGCACTGACATTAATCAAGATGGTACTAGAAGAAGCTGAAACAGTATCAGGAACACCATCAAAATATTGTGCAGGGTCTTTCTCAGTGTCATTGAATCTAAAGATCACCTCCAACGGGCTGACTTTTGTGAAATTGAACTTCACACTAACAAATGGCTGGAGAACTTGGTTCATTGTGAACTCAGTTGGCCGCTTCTTTTGGTCACGTCCTTCAATTAATGTTGCCACAAAATTATGTACTCCAGGTAGCACCTATGGCATGATTATGCAAAATTAAGCGAGAAATGAAATCAACAAAAGACACCTGGCCATGGCCAGTTAACAGGAGAGAATCAGATCTTGAAAATAAAACCTTTGTTTCACAGGAACTGATGTCATGGTGAAACAAGCCCCTTGTCTTGCGATCATCCCACTGCAATGACCGTTCATGTTTATACTTCAACTAGCATTTCTTTCAATACAAATCATAATTGGAATGCAGAAATGATGGGTCTCAGACATGTAAAAGTTACAAACCTCATTAAAAAGTTTGAGTAGAAATGGAGACAAATTTGAACCTTCGTGCTCTGTCAGGTCAAAGCTAGTGCCATCCATGGTTAGTTTTGTTGCAGCTGAAAGCAATGCCAAAATAAATATACAGGAATCAGACAGCGCCTGCAATATATGAGTTTGTGTTAGCTAAGTTCCATACAGCTCATTACTAGCATTGCGTTCAATACAAGGTCGCTATGAACTAGCATCACTTAAGAAAATGCCCAGTTGTTCATATGGAAGTATGTAACAGTAATCCGAAAAAATAAGAAGAAAAATGTAGAAAACAGATGCGTGAAGTAGACGGATCATTTCACATTTTTCACCACCGGTTTTTCTACACCACATGTTCAACTGATCCATGTGTGCTGTCTTTTCCCTGACCACAAGCACAGAGACCAATGCCGGTGTTACCCTGTTACCTAAGAAACGCCGCCGAGAGGTTCGGTTTCGGCGAGCTCTCGACGGCGCGGGAGCAGGACTGCAGGAGCAAACAGCGATGGAATGGGTTGGGCTAGAAGAGAAGTGACTGACATAGGATTGCCCAACTTTTATTGCGGAGGACGAAGGTTGAAATGGCCACCAAGGGTTAGACCTCACTCAAAGAAGGTCTTCCCCCAAATCAGCAGCTGGCTTTGGTGGTTTTGCTGAGAGATTGTAGGCGGAGAAGACGGTGGATTCACGGCAACCCCACGTGGATAAGCAACGGGAAGAGAAGGGAAAGCGCTCAGACAGGGAAATAAACACACCTTTCCTAGCACAAAAAACAGGCGGCAATGGCGCCCAAGGATTCGAGTCTCACTCAAAGCAGGTTTCCTACTTTCCTCTGAGATTTCGGTCGGATTTCGGAGCGAAGACAGTAGTAGAAACTGCAAAACTGAGATGAAAGGGATAGACGAAGATGGCAGATGGGCCACGCCACGCCACGCCGATTCAGTTAACTGATGATGGGCCATGAGAGGCTTCTGCGCCAGCCCACTGGCGATAAAAGAACCGTCAAAACAAAAAATTGGATCTCGTATACGAGGACCCACTTGCAGTCAACAAAACCATTCGTGGACCACATCCACAGACTGTGGTCATCACTCATCAGTTATTCCGAGACCCTCACAAACAGACTGTGCTCATCAGGTATTTTCGGGTCTACGCCTCTACGGTCGGTCAATCGGACTGTACACAGCAAGCGCCGGCCCGCGGGCGCTCTCCCGAATCCCGACACCCAGAGTTGGAGTTGGAGTTGGAGGAGCCCGGAGAGGCGGCGGAGCGCAGCCAAAAAAAAAAAACCCTGAGTCCCGCAAAACCCCTAAACCCTAGCCCCTCACCTCTCGCCTCCGCCCTCATCCGCGCGACTTGCAGCGGTTGGAGGCGAAGCCGGCTCCATGACGACCCTCCTCAGGCGCGCGTCGCTGCGGCGCGTCATTGCCGCCGCCGCCGCCTCTTCTTTTCACCCTGAGGTCCAACCCTCGCTTTCTCTTCTGTATTTAAGCTTTCTTATGGCTGGGCTGGGCTGGGTTGGCGATTCTCGGTCGAATTGTCGATGCGTTTAGTTGAGTTTTCTACTATGCTGATTGAGAGTGAGTCCTAGTTTGGTCGCGGGAGTTTGATCGTTTGTATGCATGATCACGGTCTGTGGGGCTGATTCCTCTCGATTTCAATCTCAATTAGTGACCGGGTGCACCCTTGTAGCTCCGTGTCAACGTGTTTTATGACTTTATCCCATAACTGAATTTGTAGGTTTATCTCTTGCTTTTACCTGCTTTATTGAGCGCCGCCCGAATATCACTTTCCTATTTGGAAATGTTATTTGATCTTACTGTGTGGTAGATTTCTTTTCCTATTGTGTGAAAACAAGAACAACAACGACAACAACAAATTTTTTATTCCTAAATAAGTTGGCGTGTGCTGTTAAATTTCAATAAAACCCATAAATTAGAGGTAAAATTCAATATAGACTCCTATTTAAGACTATATTTTTAGTTATACTCCATCCTTTCAAGTCTTCTTTTATTGCCTCTTTCCGTAACAACTTTTCTTTCTCTTTTCTCATTGCTATCGCGCAGTGGCGGACCAGGATTAAGTGAAGCCCTGGGCCAAATCATGGTAGGGTTGTGACAAAAGTATGCTAAAAACCAATACATGGCAAATAATGTAAAGATAGATAACATATGGAAACCGTCGTTGTGAAGCAAAATCTTTATTCTTCTTCACCAATTGTTCCTAGTCCTGTAGTCCAGGGGTAGAACCTACTGCAGAAATGAAAAGACATATCAAATATTTGGTTAGTCCTATTCTAATCGAGAAGTCATCCATTCTTGGTTAACACGGTGTCCCCTAGGCGATGCCTAGGCGCTAACTAGGTGTCCAGGTGCCTGGCCGGACTTGCCGTGGTGTGTCGCCTTGCCTGAAGCCAACACGACGGGTGCCTGGAGAGCAAGGCGTTGTGGCGTGGATCCCTAGATATCGACTGGGGGTGTCGTGCCGAATGCCTAGGTTTAGGCAGGTGAAACAAGCAGTAGTATTTAAGACTAAAAAGTGGGCAAACAAACCGCCATTGCCAGCCAAGGAGAAATCATTGTCGCCATCATCTTCTCCCCCTCCTCTGCCTCTCCTTCCCCATCCCCGTCTACTATTCCGTCTCCCCTTCCCCATCAACTACTTCGCCTCCCCTTCCCCATTAGCTACTTCGCCTCCCCTTCACCATGCTCTGCTTCACTCGGCGCACCGCCCTGCTCTGCTCTGCTCCACTGCCCTGGTCTGCTCTGCCTTTGGACTTTCTCATTCTACTACCAAGTATCTTCAGTTTCGCCTTCACTCCCTTTAGTTGCCCCACACACCTCTGAGGCCACCTTCCATGTGTAGGTTGCTATCTTCTTTCACATGTTGTTTATGTATTCTTCCTTCCAAATGCCCTCTTTGATGGTCTTTTCCTTGAAGACCTCTGCTTTCTCCCCTCCACTTTCCACTACTTTGTTCTCGCAATTTTAGCTTGTTTATCTCTATGGGCCTGCACCTAGAAACAAAAGACCGTCACCACAAGCTTATGTTGAAATACAGTTCCAGGTATCAGCTTACAATCCAAGACTGGTTGTTTATCCTCTTTTCTCATGAGGACAAATTCAATCTTACTAGTGTTGGCCACTAATATAGGTCACTAAGTGGAGGTCTCTTCCTAAAGAAAGTGTTGGCTATTAACATGTCAAAGCTACCGCAAAGTCCAAGATTCCTCTTCCTCCTAATTCCTACTACCATACTCAAAACCTTCATGAACCGCCTCAAAACTTGCACTTGTTGTATCTACATGCCCATTGAGATCTCCTATGAAAAACTTCTCACTAATAGGTGTATCTCTAACCATGATTACCATGCCATCTAAGTCTTTCCAGATAAGTCTCTTAGGACTCCCATTGTGGCCTACTTGGGGGCATACATGCTAATTACGTTCAAGACCAAATCACCCACAATAAGCTTGACTAAGATAATCCTATCTCCTTGCTTTCTCACATCCACCACACGTTCTTGAGGTTCTTATCAATCAAAACTCCTCTATTTCTATTTGCAGTTGTCCTCGTGTACCAAAGCTTAAAGCAGGTATTGTCCATTCCACCTCTTTCGCTTTTCAACCCTTCCATTTAGTCTCTTGGACACATAAGGTATTTACATGCCTCCTAGTCACTGTCTTAGCTAACTCACTTAACTTATTTGTAAGTAACCTTACATTCCAACTACTTAGACGAACAACTAGTTGGCCCGACTAGCTTTCTTACTCTTCGCACCTATCGATGATGTGAAGGCCTTGCACATTTTCACTACACCTGGACGCCAATGTAGTGCGCCACTAAGGAAGTAGCGACCTGATCCTTGCTCACTTGACTTTGTGCCTAAACCGCGACATGACACATCACCAAGGGGGTGCCGATCTGGCCCTTGTCCGTTTAACACCATACCTGATATGGTCTGTCACTAAGAGGGTTACGCTTGAATGGATTTCTTTCGGGTTTCATCTCCATTATAATGGTTAGGTTTAACGTTGGCTCGTCAAGCCTATCACAACCTTTCTCCTTCACTGGGTTTGAGACCTGCTATGTTGAGACACCGTAGGCGAAGTTTCTTTTCCTATTGTGTGACCATGATACATAATCATAAACACTCCCCATTGTTATTAACTTTTTTTAGTTCAACAACTTGCTTAAAGCACAATAATGGCTCCATATTTTTTTAGTATACACGTCAAATTGAGATTAAAAATAGTAATGGTACTGGATGGAATATGATACTTTTAAAAAATGTTAGTCCTATTTTTCTGATACTTCAGTATTTATGCAGAGCTATAAGCAAGGGATCTGTGGCTCCACATTTCATTGCCGAGAGTTCGCATCAAAAGGTCATAGACAAATTCCGTTTTACTTTTTGCACTTTGCTTCTTGTTTTGAACTCTTGATCTCTTACCTGCATTGTGACATGATTATACTACTACAGGATTTCTTCCTTTGCTTCTGTTATACTCTTTTGTCACTGCCTACTGGATCAGTTACTGATTCTTCTCTTGCGTATGTAGCAAAAAAGAAGTCAAGTGGAACAGACTCTGGGGAGGAGAACATGTCAAAGAAAGACTTGGCTTTACACCAGGCTATTGATCAGATAACGTCTGCATTTGGGAAGGGGGCAATAATGTGGCTTGGGCGTTCACAAGGCCATAGAGATGTACCAGTCGTGTCTACTGGGTCTTTGGATTTGGATATGGCTCTAGGAACTGGTGGTCTTCCAAAGGTAAGCATTTGCATATTGATGATTTAAGTAGATCTTTTTTTGTTGACAATTACATGATACTATTTTTTAATTCGAAAATTGGATTAGGCTAGTTTCTGATGTTGTAATTTGATGTATTTATTTTGTAAAAGTTTCATGCTAGATATCTTTTATAGGGGCGTGTTGTAGAGGTATATGGTCCAGAGGCATCAGGCAAGACAACGCTTGCTCTACATGTCATTGCAGAAGCACAAAAGAATGGAGGTAAACTCTAAACTTTCAGCAATTTCCTTAGGGTGGAAAAAAGAGGAAGTAGCTTGACAATTAGGACAAGCAAAGTTTGGGATTTTATAGGACGCACCTGATCTTGTGAATTATCCGCTCAGTTTTTTTTTTTTTTGTAACATTCACCATTAAAAGGAGTGCTATCCTCTATGGAAACTGCCCCTTTTTTGCCTGCCCTCCCTGGTCCAGAAATGGAGACCCCAACCTTGATATCTTTTAAGGCAGTTTGTCCATGTATCATGATTACAAAATCAGAATTCTGTAACGACTTTATCTGTTGTTTTTATGTAAGTCATGAATATTTTTTTTTCTTGAATACGCAGGAGATCTGCGTATTTTTGTATTAAGAAGAAGAAAAGGGGTGAAACCCCAAAACACGAACAACAGACTTACAGACACACACCACCAAATACACCACTCCTAAAGTAACTCCTCTAGATGGAAAGAAGAGAGAGCTTTAGCGCCAGCCAAACACCAGCACAACATCTCCTCCCTTGCAGCCGAGAGGGCGATCACAACACTCGGGCTACAACCATCAAACACACACCTATTTCTATGCTTCCAAATCGATCACGCACCCAAAATAACCAGCGAGTTGAAACCCTTCGACAAAGGCTTGCCCACCATCTCAGCACTCCGCTCCCACCAAAAGTCAAAACAGCTATCCCCTGTAGAAGGGCAGAGCACCTGGAAGTCCCCCGACCGAAGGAGAAGAAACCAAAACTGCTTTGCAAAGCTGCACTCGACCAATAAATGATTAATGGTCTCATCGGCCTGGTCACAGAGCGGACAACAGACGGGGTGGTCCAGCCCCCTCAAAGCCAACCTGTCAGCTGTCCAGCATCTATTATGCTCCACAAGCCACAAAAAAAATTTGCATTTACCCGGAGCCCAAGACTTCCAAATCCGCTCAGCCGGGCCAAAATCAACCGCTCCAAGGAGAAGAGCTTTGTAGGCAGAACTAGAAGAGTAGTCCCCAGAAGCATTGAATTTCCAAATATGCCTATCTGGAATACCAGGTTGAAGGACAAGACCCTCCAGCAGGTCACAAAGGTCTAGAACTTGTGCAAGCGCCCTAACTGAAAGCGCACCCCTTATGTCAGCCACCCAATTTAGATCAGTCAGAGCATCTTTAACCAGCCTTTTGGAAGCAATACGCCTAGGAACATGCTCAAGAACCTCAGGTGCCACCTCTCCGATGCATCTACCATTCAGCCACCGATCCTTCCAAAAAAGGATATCATTTCCATCACCCAAATCAGACACAACTGCAATATTGATCAAAGCCTGCACCGTTCCACAAGCCTCAACAGGGAGGACCGACCAAGGCTTAGAGTGGTCAGTTTTCTGGAGCCAGGGCCACCTAGCCCGAAGAGCCACGCTCAACAGCCGCAGATCAGTGATCCCTAGCCCACCCAAGTCTTTAGGCCTAGTAACCTTGCCCCACGCCACCAAACAGTGACCCCCATTGGCTTGTCTTCTTCCTTTCCAAAGGAAGCCTCTTCTTATCTTGTCAATAGCTTTAACAGTCCAGCTAGGGAGGTCCAAAGCCATGGCAGCATAGATCATTTTCGCTGTAAGAACAGTCTGAACATACACAGCACGACCTGCTTTTGTCATAAGGTCGGCCTTCCAACCCGGAAGCACATTAGCTGCTTTGTCCACCAATGCCTGCAACTGAACCTTTGAAAGCTTTCCCAAAGACAGAGGCAAACCAAGATACTGACAAGGGAAATCCAACAAGGGACATGGGGCAGTTTTCCAGTTTGATTCTCATGCTGCTTTTTTTTTAAAAAAAAAATGTCGCTCGGCTGCCTATTTTTTCGAAAGCGCAGGAGAACTGTGCATCTTTATAGGTAATAGAGAAAACAGGTCTTACAGAAAGAACAACACCCACACGGACACACACAACGCGCTACAACCAACCAGGGACTACCTGGATGCCCTGAGGGTGTCAGCTAAAGCAAAACTACTTAACAAAGCTTTTTGAATAATGGGCTGGAAAGTTGCTATACCTGAAGTAAAAAGGGAATCTGTCCTTACCTTTTTTTAGAGTATGAATGAAATATATGAAGATGTCAGCCATGGATGTTATTTTTCACCAGTTTGAAGTTTGAACTTCTTTTGTTCACACTCTACTAAGCCTTATAATTTTTCGCTGGCATGCTTAATCATTTGACTAGTTTGAATCTTAGTTTCAGTTATGTCAAATTTCTATTCTTTAGTTAATGTCGTATAATTCTATAAGAAAATCTTAATATTTTTTCCTGTTTTCTAGGTTACTGTGCCTTTGTAGATGCAGAGCACGCTTTGGATCCAGCTCTCGCCGAGTCAATTGGTGTTGACACTAACAATTTACTCCTTTCTCAGCCCGATTGTGCTGAGCAGGCACTCAGTCTTGTGGACACACTGATTCGAAGTGGATCTGTTGATGTTGTTGTAGTAGACAGTGTAAGACCTAGGTCTATCTAGCTGCTTCACCGATCTGTTTTTCTCATCTTAAGCGGGGTTGCTTTCTATTTGTGCAATATTGCAGTTCCTTACGAGTTTTGAAGAACATTTTCCAACTGGCAGTTCGATCTTAATAACTTCAAAGACTCCCTTTGTTACTGAAGTTAGTTGCACAGTTCATATTATCTTATTCTACTATGCAGGTTGCTGCGCTTGTTCCAAAGACTGAGCTTGATGGTGAGATGGGTGATGCACATGTTGCTCTTCAGGCTAGGTTGATGAGTCAAGCCCTTCGCAAGCTTAGCCACTCCCTTTCACTTTCGCAAACAATTTTGTTATTTATTAATCAGGTATTAATCATACATAATATTCTCGGTGTTAGTTGAAGTAATTTATTTATAATTTATTCCATTATGTATCTTATTGAAGCGAAGCTTCACATAAGTCAGAAGATTGTTGCCATATTTTTTACCCTCAAGTTCTGGAATTACATGCTCCTTAAGCAAAAAGGAATGCCACTGTAAATTAGGAAACTTTAGCATATAATTCTATATTTTGAAGAGATATACCTGGTTATTCCTGTGCAAGCTACCAATTTTTGCATGCAATTGATCATTTGTTTTCTTATGCAGTTATATCCTTTCTTTTCCTTAAAATAGCCTGTAGTTTTGCTGCCAACTTAGTCTCTTTGTCTCCATTGTAGATCAGGGCCAAGGTAGCCACATTTGGATTTGGAGGACCAACTGAGGTTACTTCTGGTGGCAACGCCTTGAAGTTTTATGCGTCTGTTCGCTTGAACATCAGGCGTATTGGTTTGGTAAAGAAAGGCGAAGAGGTATTGCATATGTTTGGCATTTACCTGATTAGTTTAGTCCCATACTTTAATGTATGAAATTCAGTAAGTTCACAGCATGACTTTGATTTAACAGAGATATACATGTCTTTATGAGACCTATTTAACTGAGCCACTACTAGACACATGTAATAGGCATCTACATGTGTTGTCTGAAACAGTATGCACTCTTTGTAGCTTTTGAATGATGATTCCTTCCATTTGCAGACAATAGGTAGTCAGATTGCTGTGAAGATTGTAAAAAACAAGCATGCCCCACCCTTCAAGACTGCACAGTTTGAGCTTGAATTTGGAAAGGGGATATGCCGCAGTTCTGAGCTTTTTGAACTTGGATTGAAGCACAAGCTTATCCGAAAGAGTGGTGGTTCATATTATAGTTTCAATGGTAAGGCTTTCAATGGTAAAAGTAACCTTAAATCTTACCTTACTGAAAACAAGAGCGTTGCAAATGATCTGGAGATGGAACTAAAGAGATTGATGGGAACTGATGCGTCTAAAGAGCAGGAGGCAGGAGACAGTTCGCAGAGTGATTTGCCTGAAGAGAGTGTCACACCTGAAGCATCGTCAGAAGAGGATCTGGGAGCCATAATTGAAGGTTAGCCAGTGATCTGATGTGCTGGCAAGTGGGAACAGAATTTCTGGACTCTGGAGCAGTTGTTCCTGTAAAACAATATCTTGGGTCCTGAAGTCACCACCGTTTGGATCGACATGCCCTGTGGTGTTCTGGTGATCTCATCGTAGCAGACTTCAGTCTTTACTGTGCTTATACAGTAGTGCAGCAGGAAGAGAATTCACATTGTGTGAAATCATGGTGATAGCTGAGAGGTGGAAGTTGAAGTAAGCCGGGAAGGGTGAGGTATTGTGGTCCGTGCCATTTAAACTTCAGTAAGCAAACGTCGTGTATATATGATGTGCACATTTTAAAACGGGGCATTCTTTATTGACTGCTGCTTAGATTTACATTGAGCTCCCTCCACTTCCAATACTTGCCTGTTTTTTTGCGTGGAGCTAGTTTTTTGGATGGTGCTTCTGCGGAAGCCTGTTGCTGGAAGATCCAATGTCGTAACTGGGGCATTTCTGTCCTTGGCTGATCTATGTTCGCCGATCAGACCAAGACAGGTTCTTTTCCTGGAGTGTCCATTGCTCCCCTCTTTTCTGTCTTTTTACAGGCATGTTTTCTTGGAGGAATGATTACCATATAGCCTGTTCATCCAGCAAAGGGCCATCTTTTTCCCTTTCTATTTGTTTATCATAAAAGTGGCTTCCTTTTCATGTTCCAGCTGAGGCACGAAACGATGCCTTGCTGGCAGTACTTTTCGTTTCGTTCGTTGTGGCGTAAACAGGTCCAAGGTGATTCGATAGTACTACCTCACTGCCTCTATCGTTTTATCCAATCCAAGGTTATGGTTATAAAATCCTTTTGGGCGAGGTACTAATTATCTGCTAGGAGTGTACTACGCCTCAGCAAGTCAACGGCAATAGCTTATGGGACGGGACGGGAGTGTCCTCTGTTGAGGTGACAGTGAACAACGCTCCGTTGAGCGCCATGTGCATTATCTAATTGAGCAACTACTTTCCCAACAACCACATAGTACTAGTAAATATAAATATCGTTGAGACTGTCAAACTAGATAAACACGGAGTACTCTGTTTGGGCTCATCTTAACGCAATGATTTAAGAGGCAACTACTGGCTTTGACTACCATGTACTAGTAGTAGCATAGAAGGTCATCTGCTCTGTTATTGCTGTGCCACTCATCTCATCTTTTAGGGTACACTCGGTAAACTACCTGCACGGCGAGTATTAATCCCATGCCCAGACAGAAACAAACAACCAACAACCAGGTCTGGGGAGAAGGGGGGGGGGGGGGGGGGGGGGGGGGGGGTACTGAGTACTGACTTTACTGCCATCTGAAGCACAAGCACCCCTGGCGTGGTGTTCTCCGCACTCGATCGGCTCTGATCCAATCCACCCCCGACGCGTGACGGCGAGAGCACGCACGTACAAGCAGCAGGCGTGACGCGATGCTGCACACGGACACGGCAAGCACATCATTACATCAACGCATCGCCGTGAACTCATGAACTGGCATTGCCGTCGGCGTCGCCCCTGCACACGCTGCCATCCCCGTCCACCTGGCCCTTGTGCTCCGGAGCCGGCCGCCCGGTCCTCCGTGCCCGCACGCAACGCCGGGAGCGAGGCCGAGGCGTCGGTGGCGTGGCGTGGCACTGGCACGCGGTGCGGTACGTCCGTCCGATCTGGTGCCGGTGCCAGCATCCAACGCGGCACTGTCCGTGTCCTCGTAGCTGCAGGGCAGGCAGCAGCCGCTGTCCGTGGCGCCACATGCGCTGCACCTGGAGCCGTCCGTCGTCCCCGTCGCCTCGCAACGCATTAACAAGTGCCGCGACGCCACGGTCGACGGCCGGCCCTGCGATGCCCGGGGACACCGTCATGTGCAGCTCACATGCTCCTAACCCCAGGCTGTACTGTGCCTCGCTTGCCCACCCAGCCAGGGCCCAGAGGGAACGAACCTAAGTACCGTGACGAGTTGGTGACGCCAGCACGCCTCGTTACGGGCGCGTTCTTTGTCGCTTCCCAGCTCTCCTCTCCATGTGTGTTTGAGGAGGCGAGAGATTTCTATTCGTGTGTGTCTTTGCAGCCGCCAAACCTCTACTACTTGCGACAACAAAATACGCCTAGCTAATAGCGAGAGAGTAGATGCCCTAGACCTAGGGCAGATGCATATGTGCATTGATCGCTTGGCGCCCTCTCACTCTCTGTCGATAAAAAATCTATCGGGCGTACCAACGTGGCCATCATTAGCGCATTCATCATGACGATGATTTGGTGCGCGCGCGACCGTCAAGTTTAGTTATACACTAACTTTTAGTATAGTGTGTGGGACCGACAGTCCAGACCTGCTCGATCACACTGCGATTCCAATCTGCAACGGCAACTTATACGAGAAAATCCGTTCAATGTCATTCAAATTTATCCCAATCGCTTCAACACCATTAGAATTTATAGATTTCCTTCGGTACCACTAAATTTAAATTTTAATCTTTGTCATCGCCGTTAGTTTAAAGCTAATGCCGTTAGTTCTATTTAAAACAAAAATCACTTCAATGCCATCAAAATATATACCGATCCCTTCGTTGTCATTAGAAATTTGTTCGATCTATTTGGGTTTTAAAAATTCCAAAATAAAAAAATATGGAATTGAAGGGGTTTTCTCGCTGATATATCTTAAAAACCGATCCAAGGGTTCTGGATGATATATCTATTTGGTTCTCAACTCAGATCGTTTCAATTTCATCACGAACTGAGCTAGCATCTTAGCTCGGGTTATTAACGAGCCAGCTCCTTAGCTTGAATAAGCTAGCATTTGTCAGCAAAACAAAGCATGCACTTGTGTTTCTCCAGCCCTAGCTCTAATACCATATACGTGTGACATACAAAATTTTGTTTCTCCAATAGATAATGCATATGCAAATTTATGCATTAGAGGAGAGCAACTCTAAGGGACTCATTATATTCTTCATAATTGATATAAATAGAAGTTTTAAATATTTTTTTAAAAAAATTAGTCCATATATTTTAGAACCCACAGAACTGTGGTTGTTTTTTATACTGATTCGATCTATTCAGTTTTTCATATTTTTCAAAATTATTAAGAAGCAAATAGATCGAACTAATATATCAGAGTAATTTTGGGGTTTCAAAAAGTATAGACTAAATTTTGGTTTATATTTTTTTATTTTAGAATTTTTAAAACCCAAATAGATCGAACCAATTTCTAGCTGGGCATTGAAGGGATCGATATAGAATTTGATGGCATTGGAGGGATTTGCTTTACATGGAACTAACGGCGATGACATTTCAAGGATTAAAATTTAAATTTGATGGCATTGAAGGGAATCTATAAATTCTGATGGTATTGAAGGGATTGGTATAGGTTTGGATGTCATTGAAGGGATTTTCTCAACTTATACTGTCGATCCCACCATTGGCCATTAACAATCAGCCTCATTTATAAATTATCTATTTTATAAGTATGTCATTTTCTCAACTTATACTTTATTTGCTTAATTGTATACTCTGATAAATTTATGGTTTAATAAAATAACATGTTTTATTTCAATTAAAAGTTTGTAAAAGTAAAGCCGATGTGACTCTAAGTTGATGGTAAAGACTTTGTATGGAGTAACTACAATAGATACGAGCTGACGATGATCGATAACAGAAAGAATAGTATGGTCTATAGCTGATGTGGCAGTACGTATAGACCTTTAAGGCTGGTTCTAGTGCTACAGATCTGTATCAACCACCACGTCAACTATCGATCATCATCCTAAAGGCGAGGTGAAGTTAGTCTGGCTAGGTGACCTAAAGTCGGTCTGGCCGAGTTTGGAGGCTGGCTAGACCAAGTGTCTAAATCTAGTCAAGATGAGGTGAAGTCAGCTTGATCGGTTCCTGTTGTCATCCCGACCACTAGCTAGAGCTTGTGAAAGCCGGCTTGGTCAGGTTTGGAGGACGACCAGGCCAAGATTGCTTGGATTACAAACCAATTTATTTCATTGATTTTTGACATGGGAATCTTACAGAGAATATGTTTTATAGTTGTTTTCTATAGAGATAAGACCACACCCTTCTACATATAATAGCATCATGGTGGATCGAGGTATTTAACATCCAATTGAGCAAAAAAACAATTTATTATCTTTCTTTAAATCATATGTTATTGTTTGTCGCTTGATCTAATTATCAAGCATGGCACTCTAGGCTTGCCAACCGATCTAGAGCAACCCGACGACATTCTTTCCTCATGAGGTCCCTCCCAGATGAGAGCTTTGACAATTATTTCTTTAGTTTGCTTGAAAACTAGCCATTCTTTTCATGTAAGCACGATTGGTTATTCTTTGATGGTTTGCTCGTAAATCTCTCTGTTCTTCACCATGCAAATGTGATATCTTCAGTGCATTCTTCGGTTCTTGGCGACCAAGGTGATCTAGCTCTAGCTGGTGTGTGATCCCATTCAGTGTCAACATACTTTTTATGACTTGGTTGGAAAAGAATTGCTTTAGTTCTACTTTATAGCTGAATCTCTTTGCACTAGCTATACTCTTCGTTTATCCATCATTCTTCTACTTGACATAACCATTGTATCTGTCGGTACCCTAAAACAGGGGTACCCCCTACTGCTGTATAAAAGCATAGTGCCCACGCGGCTATCTGTAGTCGCGTGGTAAAAGGGCTATACGTGGGACCAGGCCATGACTCGCCCAAGCGTTCGGCGACTACTCTGGGCTAGCAACAGCACCGACCCCACCACCTGGGCAGGTCCGGTACCGCCGCATGACCAAAGAGCTACAAACTCTAGGGCATCACCAGCGGGCCCAGACCCCATGCGGAGGTGCCGGACCCCTGTATATACAAACCAGGCCTCCGGGTAAGGTCCAGGACCCCCACGGGCGCAAACCAGACCCCTGGGATGGGATCCGGACCCCTCTGTGTGGGTCCGGGCCGCTCACAGCAGGGTCCGGGGATTCCAGGACAGAGAATACCCAGGCTTTAATCAAGGCCAGACGGGGGTCCGGAGCCGACACGTGTTCGGACCTTATCGTGTACGCTTCTGCTCCCCGCCCAGGCGGAGACCCGATGCTGCCATGTGGCCTACTGCACGTGACGTAAGCCAACGGGCGGAGCCTGACGTAAGGCCTCTGGGCTACGCGGCCTCTGCATTTATTGAGGGTAAGGCGTGCCGCCTGTCCATTCCACTGGCAGGCGGTGTGCCGCCTCTGCATTTAATGAGACCTGTCCATTCCGCTGGCAGGCGGTGACCTGTCCATTCCGCAGGCGGCGTGCCTATCCATTCCACTGGCAGGCGGCACGCCCATACTGCCGCATGCACTACGCTCATCATTACTCGCACGTTTCCAAGGAAGCAGCTGCCACATATCAATACTGCGTGGACTGTGGACATCATGGCGCCCGGAGATTGCTCAGGCGTTACTTGCATTAGTTACTCCTATAATGTCTTTCTTCCATTATGCTCCTAGGCCCACATGTCGGGGCTCAGCATCCTTGTATGTGCCTCCCTTGAGCTATAAAAGGGAAGGCACACAACGTTACAAGGCAGACCCAGCTCAAGCTCAATTCACAGACTCTCAATACAACATACACACAGTGGAGGTAGGGTTTTACGCTCCGGCGGCCCGAACCACTATAATCCCTTGTGTGCTCTTGTGTTCATCCCGAATCCACCTAGCAGGCAAAACGCTTAGGCCCCCTGCTCATCTTAGGATTTAGGGCAGGTGCGTTCTGCCACCTGGCCGGAGATTTTCCTCTCCGACATCTGGCGCGCCAGGTAGGGGGTCTTGGCTTTAAGTTTTTCGCCTGCTTTTCTGCTCGACACGATGGTTCAGATCGTCGAGCACCGTGGCTTGGCTTCTGAAGACTTCTAGATGGAGGAAGAAGCTGCATCTTCCATGCCACGAAGCTCCAACCACCCTGCGCCTGGTACTGCTGCTATGCACGCTGCATAGCAGCACACGCCTGCACAGCCATTCCGAGATCCGTCAGGGGTTGCTCCTGGGGCGTTGTCTGTAGCCAGGGAGTTGCTACGCCACCCTCCAAGTTCCACGGCCTCGCCGGGGGCCCTGAAGCAGTGGTGTGACGATGTCGATAGTCTCCTTGGCATGGCGCAATCTGGCTCGGCCAGGCCCAGGCCTCGGTCGTTCCGACGTCAGCACGAGGCATCGGCGTCAGTGCGCTCACCCTCGGTGAAGGCCACGCCGACTGAGGACCTGCGGGCGGAGCTCAACCGCAGGCGTGCAGGAGAGGACGCTCTAGTCTCTCTGGAGAGGCCTGATGACCTGTGGGCAGAACTCAACCGTAGACGTGCGGGCGAGGATGCCCGAGTATCTCTAGAGAGGGCGCATGAGCGCCGGCAGAACATCGAGGGTCGCAACCTCGACCTAGACTTCACCGCGGTTGCGCCGCAAACTCCAAGGGGTGCCCGAATTCAGGCGGGTGTCCCATTGGCCGGCGTGGGCTGCGCCGCACTGGTGGATCATCTCCGCGCGACGACTTGGCCATCCAAGTTCTGGCCACACCTGCCGGAAAAGTACGATGGTATGTCAAACATGTCGGAATTCTTGCAGGTATAAGTCACCGCTATTATGGCAGCAGGTGGAGACACTGCTGTAATGGCAACATATTTCCATGTAGCTTTGTCTGGGCCAGCCCGGACCTGGCTCATGAACCTCACCCTGGGATTGATCTACTCCTGGGAAGAGCTCTACGCGCGGTTCACAACGAATTTCTCCAGTGCTTATCAGCAGCATGGCGTGGAGGCTCACCTCCATGCAGTGAGGTAGGAACCCGGGGAAACTCTCCGGGCTTTTATCTCCTGCTTCACTAAGGTACGAGGCACTATACCTCGTATCTCCGATGCTTCTATCATCACCGCTTTCCGCTAGGGGGTATGTGATGAGAAGATGCTGGAGAAGTTGGCCACGCATGACGTGGAAACTGTCACCACGCTCTTCGCTCTGGCTGACAAGTGTGCCAGAGCTACCGAGGGCCATCAGCCGTGCATGGCACTCGGCACCACAGACCGGGGTTGCCCAGATGGGTGGCTCGGGTGCCGTCACCCAGGACGGCAAAAAGAAAAAGAAGAAGAACCGCGACCACGAGAGGCCGCAGCCTGCTGCTCTGATCGTCGCAACTACGACTGGGGGCCGAAACAAGCGCAACAAGCGCCCACGGCCACAGGGAGGCAACAGCGGCTGATGCCCTGTGCACCCCAACAGTCGCCACAGCGCCTCGGAGTGCCGCGAGATCATGAAGCTTGCGAAGCGCGTCAGCAAGCGGCGCAAGCAGACTTCCAAGGATGGCTCCCCACCTCGTCGCCGGCCTGGCAAGGAGAGGGTCGACGACGGTGATGTGGCTGCGAAAGAGCAGGACCTCGGGTATCAGTCCCCCGCGTAGGTCCTCAAGGACATCCTCACTAGAGACTCCGACTCCGGTGATGATAACGACCACCGCAAGAAGCTGTACGTGATGTACGGTGAAAGCTAGGAACTCACCTCCCGCAGGAACGTGAAGTCCCTACACCGCAAGGTCCTGTCGGTGACCCAGGGGTCCCGAGGGCAGCCCCACACCAGCGGTGGCGGAGCACCACTATCTCATTCGGGGCATCCGACTGCCCCGAGAACATGGCAGGGGCCGGCATACTGCCGTTCATCACCGCCTCTGTCATTGCCAACATCAAGCTACATCATGTTCTGATCAACGGTGGGGCTGGGCTCAACGTCATCAGCCACACTGCGTTCAGGCAGCTGCAGATCCCAGGGTCCCGGCTGGGACCCTCTCGTCCATTCTCCGGAGTGGGCGCTCAACTAGTGTATCCTCTTGGGAGCATCACGCTCCCGGTTACATTCGGGACAGAGGAAAACTTCCGCATCGAGAACATCCAGTTCGATGTTGCGGAGGTTAACCTCCCTTTCAATGCCATCATTGGCAGGCCGGCCCTGTACCGGTTCATGGACATTGCCCATTATGGGTATTTGGTCCTCAAGATGTCATCTCCTGCTAGGGTCCTCACCGTGCAGGGCGACCGTGTCACCGCGCTGGCAGCCGTCGAGAAGCTGCACGCTCTGTGGCAGAGACTGCTCACCCAGAAGACCTGGGGAGGGACCCCTTGACCTCCTGTACCAAGGCACCTACCAAGGTGCCCAAGGTGCAACCGTCAGGAGTAGACGGCGGACCCGTTAAGACCATCCAGGTCGGCGCGGATTCTTCCCAGACCACCCGCATAGCGGGCAATCTAGGGGAGAAATAGGAACTCACGCTTGTCGCCTTCCTCTGGGCAAATGTCGACGTTTTCGCATGGGAACCATCACAGATGCCTGGGATCCCCAGGGAGGTGATTGAGCACCATCTGAAGATCTACCCTAACGCCAAACCGGTGAGTCAGAAGCCTCGGAGATAGTCCATTGAGCGGCAGGACTTCATCCGTAAGGAGGTCCGGAAGCTGCTAGACGCTGGCTTCATTGAAGAGGCTCATCACCCAGTGTGGCTAGCCAACCCAGTCATCGTTCTAAAGGCGAACGGGAAGCTTCGGATGTGCATCGACTACACCAGCCTTAATAAGGCTTGTCCCAAGGACTCGTATCCACTTCCACGCATAGATCAAATCGTGGATTCTACCTCCAGGTGCGACCTCTTGTCCTTTCTAGATGCCTACTCTGGTTTTCATCAGATCCAGATGGCTAGGGAAGATAGGAAACATACCGCTTTTGTAACAGTGGATGAGCTTTACTGCTATGTTGTAATGCCCTACTGTCTGAGAAACGCCTTGCCAACATTTGTACGGGCGATGAGTAAGACCTTCGGGGACCTGATTAGGGACAGGATAGAGATATATGTCGATGACATCGTGGTCAAGACTAAGCGGGGGTCGACTCTAGTGGAAGACCTGACCCTGGTCTTTGATAAGCTGCGGGCGATGCGCACGAAGCTGAACCCAGACAAATGCGTCTTTGGTGTCTCCGTTGGGAAGTTGCTAGGATTCCTGGTCTCGCACCGGGACATTGAAGCAAACCCGGAGAAGATCAAAGCAATTGAGGCGATGAGGCCTCCGGCCCGTATCAAGGACATCCAGAAGCTTATGGGGTCATTAGCCGCCCTTAGCCACTTCATTTCAAGGCTGGCTGAGAGGGCGCTACCCTTCTTCAAGCTGTTGCGGAAGTCTAGCCCATTCTCTTGGACTGAAGAGGCGGAACAAGCCTTTCAAGAGTTGAAGCAGCACCTGGTGTCCCTACCAATACTGGTAGCTCTAGAACCTAGGGAGCCGTTGTATTTATACATCGCGGCGGCTGCAGAAGTGGTGAGCATGGTGCTGGTCGTCGAAAGGATGGCACAAGAAGGCCAAGAGCCTGAGGGCTCGGGGCTAGCTATAGGGGTCCGGACCGTTCAGAGGCCGGTCTACTACGTCAGTGAGGTCCTCCATGAAGCAAAGGCTAGGTACCTTGAGACACACAAACTTCTCTATGCTGTACTTGTTGCGTCCAGAAGGCTGCGCCACTATTTCCAGGCACATAGGGTCATGGTGGTGACCTCCTTTCCGTTAAGGGCCATCCTCCACAACTCTAACGCCACAGGCAACATCGCCAAGTGGGCCGTGGAGCTCGCTGAGTTCCGGCTGGACTTCCAGCCTCGCCACACCATCAAGAGCCAGGTCCTGACTGATTTCATCATGGAGTGGACACCTCCCCCGAGCGCTCCTGGGGGTCTGGATCCCGATTCGAACTCCACACCTACGGAGCCCAGGGGTCTGGTCTTCACCGAGCCCCACTGGACGCTCTTCTTCGACGGATCCGCCCGTTAGCAAGTTGGCGGGGCTGGGGTGGTCCTCATTGACCCAAGCGGACATCAAGTGAAGTACATGGTGCACCTTGAGTTCAAGGCCACCAACAATATGGTAGAGTACGAATCATTGATCTTCGGCTTGTCGACCGCCCTATCCCTGGGGATCCTCCAGCTCCTCGCGAAGGGCGAATCCCAGCTGATCATCAAGCAAGTCTGCGGGGAATCTAGTTGCAATGAACCGAGGCTCGCAGCTTACCTCCTCCATGTAAGGAAGCTGGAAAAGGACTTCACTGCCCTGGAACTACAACATGTTCCTCGGGCTGACAACTCGGCGGCAGATGAACTCTCCACGAGGGCATCAACTTGGGCACCCGTGCTCGAGGGCGCCTTTGAAAGACAGCTGCTGAGACCCACCGCCCAGCTTGCCGAACTGGGCGAAGGGGGCGAGACTAGCACCTCAAAGCTAGCGATCCCGGTGGTGTCCCATCTACAGAACCCACCGAAGACTGTGTGTGCTATAGGGGGTTCTGCCAACCTCTTAGCGCCACAGCCAATAGCTCAGAGTGGTCCCAATGCATGGATCTCCAAGATCCAGGACTACCTAAAGGAAAATATCCTTCCTGAAGATCATGTGTCCGCAGAGCGCATAATGCGGTTGGCTAAACGATACACGGTAGTGGAAGGGGATCTCTACTGCCGTGGTGCCAACGGCATTCTCATGCAGTGCATTACCCAGGAGGAGGGCCGTGAGTTGCTCACGGAGATCCAGGGAGGAGAGTGCGGAAGTCATTCCTCATCCCGCACGCTGGTCGGTAAGGCCTTCCGGCATGGCTTTTACTGGCCAACCGCCCTCCAGGATGCAGCTGAGATGGTAAAGTCCTGCAAGGCATGTCAATTCCATGCAAAGCAAATACACACACTAGCTCAGGCTCTGCAGATGATTCCGCCCTCCTGGCCATTCGCCGTATGGGCGGTGGATATCCTGGGACCATTCCCCAGGGCCGTCGGCGGGTATCGTTTCCTCTTCGTCGCCATCGACAAGTTCACGAAATGGCCAGAGGCCATCCCTATGGTCAATATCACCCAGGGTGCTGCTGTTGCTTTCCTCAAGTTGATTATCTATAGATTTAGGGTCCCAAGCCGTATCATTACGGACAACGGGACCCAGTTTACAAGTCGGCTCTTCCAGGAGTATTGCGAGGGCATCGGCACCCAGCTCTGCTTTGCGTCTGTGGCTCATCCCAAGAGCAACGGCCAGGCAGAGAGGGCAAACACAGAAATCCTCAGGGGACTCAAGACACGCACCTATGACTGCTTGAAAAAGCATGGTGCAAATTGGGTCAACGAGCTTCCATCCGTGCTATGGGGGAACTGGACCACACCTAGCCGAGCTACCGGGGAGACCCCGTTCTTCCTGGTCTACGGGACCGAAGCCTGCCTTCCCCTGGAAATTATTATGGGCTCCCCACGTGTCCAAGCTTTCGATGAGTCTATGCAGGAACAGCTACGGCGTGAGGACGTGGACTTCATCGACGAGCGCAGATGGCAAGCGGCGATCCGAAATGCACGGTACAACCAGGCACTCAGGCGCTACCAACAACGGTTCGTGCATAGTAGGGAGCTCAGGGTCAGGGACCTGGTCCTAAGGCGAGTACTGAACCGAGAAGGGCTCCACAAACTCTCCCCCAACTGGGAAGGACCCTTCAAGGTGACGGAAATATGCCGACCCGGGTGTGTCCGCCTCGCTACAACTGAAGGAGAGCCTCTTCCCAATCCCTGGAACATAGAGCATCTCCGTAAGTTTTACCCATAAAAACAAACCTGGGGATTCAGTTTTCTTCCTTTGTAACTAGGTTGCGCATATATGTACGTCAACTCGGTGAGGTCCGCCCTCATAAACCTGGTCTGTTGGCCTACACTCATGTATATCAAGTTATAAAGAAAAGATTCACCCCCAGATTTGTTTTTGTGGTGGTTTTATTCTGCTTCAATTTACGAGCATTATTTTTTATCTAACCCACCCATACAGTTTCCACCCTAGCTGGTATAATGACGTCTGAATTGAGTAAGCCAGGCTTGCAGTTTAGGACCCCTCTACAAAGGCAGGGGGGTCTGGCAGCCTGGGGGCCAGTTCTAGAGAATGGATGCTCGTTCCCTTGGGTGGTCCGAAGCTGTGTAGCCGCTTAGCTTGGTTCCATACCCTAGGCCTGCACGCTCCACCACTGTGTGACGGGTATCCTAGTATTTGGAACTATAGTCCCGTGGGTCCGGTAACCTGGGGTCCGGTTCTAGAGAATGGACACTCGTCTCCTGGGGTGGTTCGAAGCTGTGTAGCTGCTTAGCCTGGTTACATACCCTAAGCCTGCACGCTCCACCACTCTGCGATGGGTGTCCTAGTATTTGGAGCTATGATCCAGGGGGTCGGGGCATACGGATTGGCTTCCCAGGCTAAATCCTGCAGGTCCTGTTGCATGAATCAAAGGATAAAAGATACTAGTTGGTGGATCCTATGGGTGTGCTACTAAAACCTCCTAGCCAAGCTGTGTACAGGTCTAGGTCCCAGTCGAGACTACCTCCTGGGGTCTGGGTCACCAATTCTTTCTTAGGTATACTGGTATCCAGCCTCGACACGTCGAGCCTACATCCCAGGGGGCCAAGTACCAGGAAAAGTTGGTAACAATGCACACAGCGAGGATAAATAGCATACAGATAAGTGCTGTTTGATTGTTAGTTCTCAAAAGTATCTTACAAAACCAAAAATTATTACAAGCCGCTCTCCAGCGGAACCCTTGGTTTGTCTCTATAGATTAGATTACTCGTCATCAGCAAGATCCCGCTGGAAGCGCTCGGCCACCAGCTCCACGGCGTCTTGAACGCCCTCCCGGGCGGCGTCTTCAGTGTCGGCCATCGGACCAGCGATCACCGGCTCTAAGGATATGGCTGGGTTGTGGCTCCGGAAGCACGTCAAGATATACTCAATCACCGCCCGGCAGAGCCTGCCGCCCTCGGCCTCCAGGCGGGCACCAAGAATCTGGTCCAGGCGTCGGAGGCGATCGGCGGCGGAGTCAAGCACCGAGAGCGCGTCGGAGATGGACGTCGGTAGCTCCGACACCGGGATGGGATTCATCCCTAGCGGTACCAGTGCCGTGCTCGCCTCGCTGGCTCATGCGACGATGCGCTGAACCCCAGCGCGATGCTCCGCCTGAAGGTATTCAAGAGCCTTCCTGGTGGCCTCCACCGCCTGGGGCCCGGTGCCGCCTGCGTCGCTTGGAACTGTCGGAGCCGCTCCTTCTCCTCTGCCTCGAGCTCATGCTCGGCCAGCAACATGCCCCACCTTTCAAACATTTCCTCCTGGAAGGCAAGGTTTGTCTCTCGCCTGGTGAGATCCGTCACCCGCCTATCCAGGGACGTATCCTTCTCCTTGAGGTTCTCCTCGGCGAGCGCAATGTCGCTGGCCTTGTCCTCTAGCTCTTGCTGCCATTTTCTCATCCTTTCTATGGCCCCTAGTTTCTGGACTCGCTAGGCCTCCAGGGTCTAGTCCAGGGCCTACAGCTTGGCCCGGAGCTCTGTTGTGAGGGCCTCCCTCTGGTTCAGGGCCTCCTCCCTCCTGGCCAACTTCTTCTCCCTCCAGGATGCCTCCAGCTCCCGGGTATCGCCCGGTAAGTAGTACCTGAAGAAGTATCTTACGAAATCAAAGGTATATTACAACCTGCTCCCCAGCGGAACCCTCGTTTTCTCCACGCAGGCCTAGCTACCCATCGTCAGTGGGATCCCGCTGAAAGCGCCCGGCCACCACGTCCACAACATCCTGCACGCCCTCCCGAGCAGCATCTTCAGCATCAGCCACCGGACCCGCGATGACTGGCCCCAAGGAGACAGTCGGGTCGTGGCTCCGAAAGCATGTCAAGACGTATTCTATTGTCGACCA
This sequence comes from Zea luxurians, assembly GCA_029449295.1. Taxonomy (NCBI): domain Eukaryota; kingdom Viridiplantae; phylum Streptophyta; class Magnoliopsida; order Poales; family Poaceae; genus Zea; species Zea luxurians. Next base: position 2,223,277 of record JAOPSE010000064.1, on the reverse strand, counting down.
GCAAAGTCTGCTGCCCTCGGCCTCCAAGCGGGCGCCAAGAATCTGATCCAGACGTCGAAGGCGGTCAGCAGCAGAATCCAGTACCGGGAGCGCGTCAGAGATGGACGCCGGCCGCACAGTGCCGGGATGGGGCTCACCCCCAACGGCACTAACGTCGTGCTTGCCTCACCGGCCCAGGCGGTGATGCGCTGGGCCCCGGCGTGTTGAAAGGGAAATGTGCCCTTGGGCCATTTCTAAGTATTTTGGTGATTGAGTGCCAACACAAGTGGTTTTGTGTTAATCTATGCAAAGTGGTGGACAAAGTGCAAATCAAGTCAAAAGGTATGTTTCTAGACTTAGTACATTGTTTTATGGACTAATGTATTGTGTCTAAGTGCTGGAAACAGGAAAAATTGAGTTGGAAAAGAGATGACTTTGTTCAGCCAAAGTCTGCTCAGTCTAGGTGCACCGGACTGTCCGGTGGTGCACCGGACAGTGTCCGGTGGTGCACCGAACAGTGTCCGGTGCGCCAGGCTGGCTCTGGCGAACAGGCTGCTCTCGGGACTTCGACGGCGGTGTACGGCTATAATTCACCGGACTGTCCGGTGGTGCACCGGACTGTCCGGTGAGCCGTTCACAGGCGAACTCATCGCTCTCGGGAGTTGATTAACGGCGTACGGCTAAAATTCACTGGACTATCCGGTGGTGCACCAGACTGTCCGGTGAGCCAACCGTCAGCCGGGGCAACGGTCGGCCGAGGATTCCGCGCGTGACGCGTGGCCAAGCCAACGGTCACATTGGAGCACCGGACTATCCGGTGTGCACCGTACAGTGTCTGGTGCACCAACGGCTCTTAATCTACAACGGTCGGCTTCGCCAAATAAGGAAGGAGATCCGCACCGAACAGTGTCCGGTGGTGCACCGGACTGTCCGGTGCGCCAGTCGACAGAAGGCAAGATCTGCCTTCCAGGAATGTTCTCAACGGCTCCTAGCTGCCTTGGGGCTATAAAAGGGACCCCTAGGCGCATGGAGGAGCACACCAAGTATACTCAAAGCATTCCTAAGCACCAAGACTTCGATTCCACGCATTTGTTTCTTCGTGATAGCATCTGGAGCTCTATTTGAGTTGTGAACTCGTCGGGTTGTGTTGCGAGCTCTTGTTGCGACTTGTGTGCGTGTTGTCACTGTGATTTTGTGTCTTGTGTGCGTTGCTCATCCCTCCCTTACTCCGTGCTTCTTTGTGAACTTCAAGTGTAAGGGCAAGAGGCTCCAAGTTGTGAAGATTCCTCGCAAGCGGTATAAAGAAAAGTAAAGCAAAACACCGTGGTATTCAAGTGGGTCTTTGGACCGCTTGAGAGGGGTTGATTGCAACCCTCGTCCGTTGGGACGCCACAACGTGGAGTAGGCAAGCGTTGGTCTTGGCCGAACCACGGGATAAACCACTGTGCCATCTCTGTGTTGATATCTTTGTGGTTATTGTGTTTTGTTGAGACTCCTCTCTAGCCACTTGGCATTATTGTGCTAACGCCTAATCAAGTTTTTGGTGGCTTAAGTTTAAGTTTTACAGGATCACCTATTCACCCCCCCCCTCTAGGTGCTCTCAATTGGTATCAGAGTCGTTCTCTTCACGAAGGGACTAATCGCCCGAAGAGATGGATCCTAAGGGGAAGGGAATTGTGATCAACTATAAGGAGAAGGAGTCCTTCGTCAACGAGCCGAAGGATGACAAGCCTACCGACTCAGGCTCGGGCCACAAACGCAAAGATGGGAAGAAGAAAAAGACGAGACGCATCAAGGAGATCGTCTACTACGACGATAGCGATGAGTCCACTTCTTCCCAAAAGGACGACTACGACTACGAGAAATAAAAGACGGTTAATTCGAACTTTTCTTTCGATTACTCTCGTATTCCGCAGAGTTCAAATGCACATTTGCTTTCCATTCCTCTTGGCAAACCTCCACACTTTGATGGGGAGGACTACGGATTTTGGAGTCACAAAATGCGTAGTCACTTGTTCTCTCTCCATCCAAGCATATGGGAGATTGTTGAGAATGGAATGAAATTTGATAGCTCGGATAGTCCTATATTTATTAATGAACAGATTCATAAAAATGCACAAGCTACTACTATGTTGTTAGCCTCTTTGTGCAGGGACGAGTACCATAAGGTGAGTGGCTTGGACAATGCCAAGGAGATCTGGGACACCCTCAAGATCTCTCATGAGGGGAACAATGTCACCTTGCTCACTAAGATGGAGTTGGTAGAGGGCGAGCTTGGAAGATTCGCGATGATAAGGGGCGAGGAGCCAACCCAAACATACAACCGGCTCAAGACCCTTATCAACAAAATAAGGAGCTGCGGAAGCACGCGATGGACGGACCATGACGTCGTTCGCCTAATGCTAAGGTCCTTTACTGTACTTGATCCACATTTGGTGAACAATATTCGTGAAAATCCTAGGTACACCAAGATGTCGCCCGAAGAAGTCCTTGGGAAGTTCGTAAGTGGGCGAATGATGATCAAGGAGGCGAGATACGTGGACGACGCGTTGAACGGTCCAATCCATGAGCCTCAACCTATTGCTCTCAAGGCAACGAGGAGCAAGGAGGCGCTACCTAGCAAGGTGGCGCAAGTTGAGGCGGCCGGGCTCAATGATGAAGAGATGGCCCTCATCATCAAGCGCTTCAAGACGACGCTAAAGGGTCGCAAGGGACAGCCAAGCAAGACCAAGACAAAGGTGAAGCGCTCATGCTTCAAATGTGGTAAGATTGGTCATTTTATTGCTAACTGTCCTGATAATGATAGTGACCAGGAAAAAGGGAACAAGAGGGAGAAGAAGAAGAACTACAAGAAGGCTAAGGGCGAGGCACATCTCGGAAAGGAGTGGGATTCGGATTGCTCCTCTTCTGACTCCGACAATGAAGGACTCGCCGCCACCGCCTTCAACAAGTCATCCCTCTTCCCAAACGAGCATCACACGTGCCTCATGGCGAAGGAGAAGAAGGTATGCACTCGGAATACCACTTATACTTCTTCAAGTGATGAGGAGTCTAGTGATGATGATGAAGTAGACTATTCTAGTTTATTTAAAGGTTTAGATAGAAATAAAATTGATAAAATCAATGAATTGATTGATGCTTTAAATGATAAGAATAGGTTATTAGAAAAGAAAGTGGATCTTTTATATGAAGAGCACGATAAATTTGTTAGTGCACAAAATTCACTTGCTCTAGAAGTTAAAAGGAATGAAATGCTTTCTTGTGAACTATCTACTTGTCATGAAACCATTTCTACTTTAAAAGGTGTTAATGATAGTTTAAATGCTAAACTAGAAGTAGCAAGTAAATCTAACTCTTGTGTAGAACATGTTATGATTTGCAATAGGTGTAAAGATATTGACGTTGATGCTTGTAGTGAACACCTAGTTTCAATTTCCAAATTGAATGATGAATTGGCTAGTCTTAATGCCCAACGTAAGACTAGCAAAAGTGAATTCGATAAGCTAAAATTTGCAAGGGATGCCTACACGATTCGTAGACACCCCTCAATTAAGGATGGACTTGGCTTCAAGAGGGAAGCCAAGAACTTGACAAGCCATAAGGCTCCCATCTCCGCCAAGGAGAAAGGGAAGGCCCCTATGCCTAGTAGTGCTAAAAAGAACCATGCTTTTATGTACCATGATAGGAGACAGTCTAGAAATGCTTATAGGAGTTGTAATGCTTATGATGCTATTGATTCCTGAAAGTCGCCTAGAGGGGGGGGGGTGAATAGGGCGAAACTGAAAATCACAAAAATAATCACAACTACAAGCCGGGTTAGCGTTAGAAATATAATATAGTCCGCGAGAGAGGGCGCAAAACAAATCGCAAGCGAATAATGAAGTGAGACACGCGGATTTGTTTTACCGAGGTTCGGTTCTCTCAAACCTACTCCCCGTTGAGGAGGCCACAAAGGCCGGGTCTCTTTCAACCCTTCCCTCTCTCAAACGGTCCCTCGGACCGAGTGAGCTTCTCTTTCTCAAATCACTTGGGAATCAAACTTCCCGCAAGGACCACCACACGATTGGTGTCTCTTGCCTCAATTACAAGTGAGTGTTTGATCACAAAAAAGAATGCCAAAGAAAAAGAAGCGATCCAAGCGCAAGAGCTCAATTGAACACTACAAATCACTCTCTCTAGTCACTAGGGCTTTGTGAGGAGTTGGGAGAGGATTTGATCTCTTTTGGTGTGCTTTGCAATGAATGCTAGCTCTTGTATAGTGGTTGGAAGTTGGAAAACTTGGATGCAATGAATGGTGGGGTGGTTGGGGTATTTATAGCCCCAACCACCAAACTTGACCGTTGGTGGAGGCTGTCTGTCGATGGCGCACCGGACAGTCCGGTGCACACCGGACATGTCCGGTGCCCCCGCCACGTCACCAATGCCGTTGGATTCTGACCGTTGGAGCTTCTGACTCTGGGCCCGCCTGGATGTCCGGTGCACACCGGACATCACTGTTCATTGTCCGGTGCGCCAGTATGGGCGCGCCTGACTTCTGCGCGCGCAGAGCGCGCATTGAATGCGCCTGCAGGTGACCGTTGGCGCGAAGTAGCCGTTGCCCCGAGGATGCACCGGACAGTCCGGTGCACACCGGACATGTCCGGTGAATTATAGCGGAGCGGCTGCTGCGCGATCCCGAGGCTGGCGAGTTGCGGAGGCCGCGTTTCCCTGGAGCACCGGACACTGTCCGGTGTACACCGGACAGTCCGGTGAATTATAGCGAAGAGGCCTGAGAAATTCCCGAAGGTGGCGAGTTCGAGTTGGAGTCTTCTGGTGCACCGGACACTGTCCGGTGGTGCATCGGACACTGTCCGGTGTACATCGGACAGTCCGGTGCCTCCAGACCAGAAGTGCCTTCGGTTGCCTCTTGCTCCTTTGTTGAATCCAAAACTTGATCTTTTTATTGGCTGAGAGTGAACCTTTTGCACCTATATAACTTATACACTAGAGCAAACTAGTTAGTCCAATATTTGTGTTGGGCAATTCAACCACCAAAATTACTTAAGGACTAGGTGTAAGCCTAATTCCCTTTCAATCTCCCCCTTTTTGGTGATTGATGCCAACACAAACCAAAGCAAATATAGAAGTGCATAATTGAACTAGTTTGCATAATGTAAGTACAAAGTGTAAGACCTAAAATTTGTAGGAGAAATATGTATATATATATCATAAAATAATTAAATAAAGAATAAAAAAAATATATAATAATGTGGACAGAATTTTTGAAGACCTTTGGAAATCTATTAGGATTCTTCCTTCTAATGTTCAAACAATAATATTAAATTACTTAAAGTAACTAATGAATTGATGTTGATCCCTTGATGGTGATTTTATGGTGATGCATTCTATGGAACACATAAATAAAACGAGAGAAAATGTTTAGGAAACCATTTATTCATCTCATAAATAAATGAGTGACAAAGAGAATATTAGTAATAATAATATATGTTATATTAGAAATATTATTAAAACTTGGAAATTGGAATCTTGAATTTGAAATGAAATGGAGACTTGGAAGGGAAAGTAAAATAAGAAATGTATATATATAAAAAAAAAGAGAACCATCTGCTGGGCCGATTTCTTTCCCCTTGGCCCATCTCTTTCTTTCCCTCTTCTTCACCGCTGGGCCCATTTTAGCTCCCGCGCGCGAGTTGCCGCACCTGCCTAAACCCTAGCCGCCTGCCACTCGCGCTCGCTATACGCATTATGCGGCGCGCTGATTAGTGGACCGCTATTGCCTTGCGCAGCTGACATGTGGGCCCCTCCTCGTTTGACTCTCCTGTCCGCCATCGCCGACCGCGACTGCGCATTATCCCTCCCACAGCCAAGCTTCCTACGCGCTGCCGCATTGCCATGGAGGTCGGGTCTGGCATGGACCGAGCTCCAACGGAATTCGCATAGATTCTGGGGTCCCCTGCGTGCTCGGGCTTATCCCCTAGCTCACAACAAACCCCGCGGCGCGGCAAAATCGGAGCGGCCGACATCCGAGGCTTCGCGCGGTCCTCGGCCATCGTCCCTTCTTCCCCACGCGATGCTCGGGTTCTGTTGCAACGGACTTCCACGGAATACGCGTCATCCGTGGCTCGTCGCGGGGACCTTGCTACCTGAACGGGGTTCGTGGCTTGCCTATCCTCGTGGACTCGACGCTCCTATAAATGTTGTGCCATGTGCCGTCGTAGTACCAGGGAGCTCCATCGGGCGGCACTGAAGATGATCGTGGCCTAGCTGTGTGGGATGGATCCTCTTGGAGTCGGTGATTCCTTGTCGTGTTTCCTCCACCACGCAGCTCCGCTGGCAATCGTGGTCGACCCCCCTGCGCGACACAATCGATCGGTAAAGTTCTCCCCAATCGAATCGCCTTGCTTCCCTCAGCATGTAGCACCGATTGGGGGTCTAAATGGTGTAGTAGAGCGGGACTGGGGCTTCTCTGGTGTGCCTCCGCCGGGCAGGTGGACGGCCGCCGCGGGAGCAGGGTTCTTCGGCGTTCAGCGGTCGGAGAATGATGATAGTGCTGGCACCGTCCGATTTGGATTGATGGGGTGAGATTAGATCGTGCCCTCTTTCGATCTGGACCATCAAGGCTGAAGCGGACGGGTAGGATTAGGTAATGACATAACCCTTCGTGAAATCGAATCCGAGCCGTCGATGAGATCGCAAGCGAATCGGATGCCGCCGTGCTGTGGGCCATTGATCCCGAATCGGGTGGCTAGGGTCGCGTACCGCCTCGGTCTGTACATAATCTAATCTGCGCCGCTCGTGCTGGATCGGACGGATCTCGTTTAACCATACCCCTTCATCGATCCCGTTTTGTAAAAGAGACCCTGAACTATCACTGTATCAACCCGCAGTCCACACAGTAGTTCTATGTGTCTGAGGAATATTTACTCTCGGGCCCCTGCACTTTATAATAATAATGCGCGCAGTCCAGTGACATAGGAAATTGAATAAATTAATACAGAAAATGCTTTTCTAGTATAAAAATAATTCTAGATCTTGTTTAATTCCTAGAAAATTCACACTAACTCCTTTTTAATCCATTCCAATTCCTATAGTTTTGTATTATTATTGTCTATCATCTAATACCACTGTTTTCACATGAAAGTCACATTAAAATTTATATCCTGTTTAATCTTATATCAAATACATAAAACCTTAGAAAAGTCATAACTCCTTCGTTTTAACTCCGATTTGATCCGTTCAAATTGCGTTAGTCTCGTACAAACGCGTAGATTATTATTATGTAGTTTATTCTTATGTTTGGTGTAATGTTAATTTTGCCTATACCATGCTTGTTTGTATTGCTACGACTAGCAGTGAGGTCACGAGAATCTGAAGATCATCCTGGTACCTGGAATCTCAAGGCCCAGGCAAGTTGTGCCCTTGATCACTTCTTTTTACCCAGCCATGTTCTGATTAATCATAATGATCTGCATAGGTTAATTTTGATGGGACCCAATAGGTTACCCTAGTTTGTCTATCTTTATACCTTGTTCACCACTGATCTTTCTGGGTAGTACTTGCTAGTGCTATATGTGGTTTTGGGTATGGAGATACACTATTCATGATTACACTTTTTGTTATCAGTTGTTATTTAATGTTCATGATAAGATCATTATGTTAATTGGAACATGGAGCGACCACCCGGGAAAACAGTGCTACCACAAGGGTGGTATGGGACGCCCTTGGCTGATTAATTAGGAAAGCTAGTGGAAGACTACCTTACCCGAAAGGGGCAAGGGCAGTAGGGGAGAGGTCAGTGTAGGGAGGCCCTCGGGAGGATTTTGCTGTGATGGCGGTCCTGCAAGGGATTCCTGCACTGGATCTTCCTATAAACTGTAGCGGGTTTTCGGAAGCTAGTGGAACTTTGTAAAGGCCTCGTAGTGTTACCCTGCCTCGCTTCCTTGGTAGAGGTGTATGGGATTCATGACCCCTTGGCAGATGGGTAACACGACTTGTGGGTAAAGATGCGCAACCTCTGCAGAGTGTAAAACTGGTATACTAGCCGTGCTCACGGTCATGAGCAGCTCGGACCCTCACATGATTAATTATGGAACTAAATTCAATTTGTCATATGCATTGCATTGCAGGTGAAGTTGCTACTTTTGTTCTATTACTTAATTGGGTTTGGTATTTACTTATACTTAGTAATTGCTAATAAAATTTTGACCAACTTTAAAAGCAATGCTCAGCTCTAACCATCTTCTTTGGTAAGCCTTACACTTCACGTGAGCTCCCACCTTTGGCGAGTTCATGCACATTATTCCCCACAACTTGTTGAGCGATGAACGTATGTGAGCTCACTCTTGCTGTCTCACATACACCACAGGTCAAGACCAGGTATTGCAGGATGATGCTCATGGAGGATGCTGCGATGAGTTCGTGAGAGTTCTAGGCCGTCGTCTCCCAGTCAACTTTGGGTTGCTGGACCGTTGTCTCCTTATAATGTAATTATTTATTTTGTATAGAACTCCTGTTATATGTAAAGTTGTGACATTCGATCCTGTGCCACTATACATCATATGTTTGAGACTTGGTCCCAGCATACCTGGTGTTTATGTTAACCCCGGGTTTTTGACCCCTAAAATCCGGGTGTTACAGAAGTGGTATCAGAGGAATGTTGACTGTAAGACGAAACCTAGATAGAACTGGACAACCAATACTTACCTTTGCTACTCTGATTCTTTCTAAACTCTTCTTAATCTTTCTCATCTATTTCCGCTTTACTCTGATTATTCTTACCTATTCACTTCTAAAGACAAAAGTGGATTTCACACTTTGAAATCCTGTGCCTAAAGTGACCTTTAGGAATAGGAGACCTACTCTCAGGAACAGAAACAAAACTATTTTTATGGTTATCTAGGCACTTGAATGTTTGTTCTTATGATATTTGTTTGATTTGGATTTTTGATTGAGTGTGATGGGTTGTGGATCAATGTCCACAACTACATCTGCATATACAACTAGGCATCAAGGATAGCATTTGTAAAATAACTAGACAACCTAGATTATCCCCATTGGAACATATCTAGCTTAAGGGATTTATCTTATCCTAAAAGCTCTCATTCTAACCAATTCATCTTATCTTAAAAGGATTCTCCCTTATCTTAATAGATCCATCTCATCTTAAAAGATACTCATCTTATCTTGAAAAGATTTTATCCTTATCCTAATAGATCTAACTGGCCTCAGAAGATTCTATCTTATCTTTATGGATCCATCTTATCCTAATAAGCATACTTATCCACCCTAGTTCATCAACCATGATCTAATGCAAGTTAATTAGGCCTTATCTAGTTAAACTAGTCATACCAATCTAATTTAGGTCTCATCTAACCTAATATGATCTAATCTAAAGTGACTTATCAAACATGTTAGATAATACTAGTGAAATGGATTAGGCCTCACTCCTATAAAAATGATTTAAGCTAAATTGATGCCCTAGATTAACTTGACCATATACATATGCAACTACCTTACCCATCCGATAGTTGCATAATCCCTCTGTGTTAACCTAATAGAGCTTCTGACCTACCTACACTGTATACCCCATCCTATCTCAAAGGAATCTAACATATCCTAACAAGATATACCTTACCCTGATAAATCTGTCTAACTTAAACTAGTCTAATCTAGATCATAGCTAATTTAATATGGTCTAATCTAGTGTGAGTTACTTAATGCTGGTACACAAGATATGGCCATACTCCTAAATCACTTAAGCCTAATTTGAAGACTTATATCAACTTGGCCATACACAACAACTCGATCTATATAACAAGTTACATAACTTACCCAATCAATAGAGTCTTAATGGATTGCATAATCTATCAACCACCACCTGACATCAGACCTTGTTGGGCCTACCCATCCCAAGCACCGACAACTATCTTAACCATATGTCCTTAAATCGGATGGCAACTCCAAGAAGAAAGACCAAAGAAGACCAACCACGTCAAAGAAGGATGAGCACCAACTCAAGTCTTCAAGGATCAAGTGAGGTCACCAAGATGAGTCAAGATCCACAATCTTGGATGAAGTCTTTCCTTACCCTACACTTTCATACCCAAACCTATCTATGCTTTAAAGACATATTCTATCCTACATAATAAAGTGGACATACATATATACACCCATGCTTTCCTAACCACCAGTTCCACCAAGCTACATAAACATATATATGGATTACGACTATTTGTAAGCTCTGAGTGTTACTTTAGTTAGTAGATGATATAATATTATTTTAGAAGGAATAATAAGGTCTATTGACCCTATGTTTTGTTGAAGAATTATACCTCATGCTGAGATTTCTTTGTTTGTGCATATGTTCCGAGAACAATATGAGTATACATCCCTTTTCTTACAAATCTCGAGGACGAGATTATTTTTAAGGGGGGTAGGATTTGTAAGACCTAAAATTTGTAGGAGAAATATGTATATATATATCATAAAATAATTAAATAAAGAATAAAAAAAATATATAATAATGTGGACAGAATTTTTGAAGACCTTTGGAAATCTATTAGGATTCTTCCTTCTAATGTTCAAACAATAATATTAAATTACTTAAAGTAACTAATGAATTGATGTTGATCCCTTGATGGTGATTTTATGGTGATGCATTCTATGGAACACATAAATAAAACGAGAGAAAATGTTTAGGAAACCATTTATTCATCTCATAAATAAATGAGTGACAAAGAGAATATTAGTAATAATAATATATGTTATATTAGAAATATTATTAAAACTTGGAAATTGGAATCTTGAATTTGAAATGAAATGGAGACTTGGAAGGGAAAGTAAAATAAGAAATGTATATATAAAAAAAAGAGAACCATCTGCTGGGCCGATTTCTTTCCCCTTGGCCCATCTCTTTCTTTCCCTCTTCTTCACCGCTGGGCCCATTTTAGCTCCCGCGCGCGAGTTGCCGCACCTGCCTAAACCCTAGCCGCCTGCCACTCGCGCTCGCTGTACGCATTATGCGGCGCGCTGATTAGTGGACCGCTATTGCCTTGCGCAGCTGACATGTGGGCCCCTCCTCGTTTGACTCTCCTGTCCGCCATCGCCGACCGCGACTGCGCATTATCCCTCCCGCAGCCAAGCTTCCTACGCGCTGCCGCATTGCCATGGAGGTCGGGTCTGGCATGGACCGAGCTCCAACGGAATTCGCATAGATTCTGGGGTCCCCTGCGTGCTCGGGCTTATCCCCTAGCTCACAACAAACCCCGCGGCGCGGCAAAATCGGAGCGGCCGACATCCGAGGCTTCGCGCGGTCCTCGGCCATCGTCCCTTCTTCCCCACGCGATGCTCGGGTTCTGTTGCAACGGACTTCCGCGGAATACGCGTCATCCGTGGCTCGTCGCGGGGACCTTGCTACCTGAACGGGGTTCGTGGCTTGCCTATCCTCGTGGACTCGACGCTCCTATAAATGTTGTGCCATGTGCCGTCGTAGTACCAGGGAGCTCCATCGGGCGGCACTGAAGATGATCGTGGCCTAGCTGTGTGGGATGGATCCTCTTGGAGTCGGTGATTCCTCGTCGTGTTTCCTCCACCACGCAGCTCCGCTGGCAATCGTGGTCGACCCCCCTGCGCGACACAATCGATCGGTAAAGTTCTCCCCAATCGAATCGCCTTGCTTCCCTCAGCATGTAGCACCGATTGGGGGTCTAAATGGTGTAGTAGAGCGGGACTGGGGCTTCTCCGGTGTGCCTCCGCCGGGCAGGTGGACGGCCACCGCGGGAGCAGGGTTCTTCGGCGTTCAGCGGTCGGAGAATGATGATAGTGCTGGCACCGTCCGATTTGGATTGATGGGGTGAGATTAGATCGTGCCCTCTTTCGATCTGGACCATCAAGGCTGAAGCGGACGGGTAGGATTAGGTAATGACATAACCCTTCGTGAAATCGAATCCGAGCCGTCGATGAGATCGCAAGCGAATCGGATGCCGCCGTGCTGTGGGCCATTGATCCCGAATCGGGTGGCTAGGGTCGCGTACCGCCTCGGTCTGTACATAATCTAATCTGCGCCGCTCGTGCTGGATCGGACGGATCTCGTTTAACCATACCCCTTCATCGATCCCGTTTTGTAAAAGAGACCCTGAACTATCACTGTATCAACCCGCAGTCCACACAGTAGTTCTATGTGTCTGAGGAATATTTACTCTCGGGCCCCTGCACTTTATAATAATAATGCGCGCAGTCCAGTGACATAGGAAATTGAATAAATTAATACAGAAAATGCTTTTCTAGTATAAAAATAATTCTAGATCTTGTTTAATTCCTAGAAAATTCACACTAACTCCTTTTTAATCCATTCCAATTCCTATAGTTTTGTATTATTATTGTCTATCATCTAATACCACTGTTTTCACATGAAAGTCACATTAAAATTTATATCCTGTTTAATCTTATATCAAATACATAAAACCTTAGAAAAGTCATAACTCCTTCGTTTTAACTCCGATTTGATCCGTTCAAATTGCGTTAGTCTCGTACAAACGCGTAGATTATTATTATGTAGTTTATTCTTATGTTTGGTGTAATGTTAATTTTGCCTATACCATGCTTGTTTGTATTGCTACGACTAGCAGTGAGGTCACGAGAATCTGAAGATCATCCTGGTACCTGGAATCTCAAGGCCCAGGCAAGTTGTGCCCTTGATCACTTCTTTTTACCCAGCCATGTTCTGATTAATCATAATGATCTGCATAGGTTAATTTTGATGGGACCCAATAGGTTACCCTAGTTTGTCTATCTTTATACCTTGTTCACCACTGATCTTTCTGGGTAGTACTTGCTAGTGCTATATGTGGTTTTGGGTATGGAGATACACTATTCATGATTACACTTTTTGTTATCAGTTGTTATTTAATGTTCATGATAAGATCATTATGTTAATTGGAACATGGAGCGACCACCCGGGAAAACAGTGCTACCACAAGGGTGGTATGGGACGCCCTTGGCTGATTAATTAGGAAAGCTAGTGGAAGACTACCTTACCCGAAAGGGGCAAGGGCAGTAGGGGAGAGGTCAGTGTAGGGAGGCCCTCGGGAGGATTTTGCTGCGATGGCGGTCCTGCAAGGGATTCCTGCACTGGATCTTCCTATAAACTGTAGCGGGTTTTCGGAAGCTAGTGGAACTTTGTAAAGGCCTCGTAGTGTTACCCTGCCTCGCTTCCTTGGTAGAGGTGTATGGGATTCATGACCCCTTGGCAGATGGGTAACACGACTTGTGGGTAAAGATGCGCAACCTCTGCAGAGTGTAAAACTGGTATACTAGCCGTGCTCACGGTCATGAGCAGCTCGAACCCTCACATGATTAATTATGGAACTAAATTCAATTTGTCATATGCATTGCATTGCAGGTGAAGTTGCTACTTTTGTTCTATTACTTAATTGGGTTTGGTATTTACTTATACTTAGTAATTGCTAATAAAATTTTGACCAACTTTAAAAGCAATGCTCAGCTCTAACCATCTTCTTTGGTAAGCCTTACACTTCATGTGAGCTCCCACCTTTGGCGAGTTCATGCACATTATTCCCCACAACTTGTTGAGCGATGAACGTATGTGAGCTCACTCTTGCTGTCTCACATACACCACAGGTCAAGACCAGGTATTGCAGGATGATGCTCATGGAGGATGCTGCGATGAGTTCGTGAGAGTTCTAGGCCGTCGTCTCCCAGTCAACTTTGGGTTGCTGGACCGTTGTCTCCTTATAATGTAATTATTTATTTTGTATAGAACTCCTGTTATATGTAAAGTTGTGACATTCGATCCTGTGCCACTATACATCATATGTTTGAGACTTGGTCCCAGCATACCTGGTGTTTATGTTAACCCCGGGTTTTTGACCCCTAAAATCCGGGTGTTACACAAAGGTTGCTTGGAATTGAGCCAATATAAATGCTTACATGATGCGCATGGATTGTTTTCTTTGTTTTTGACATATTGGACCATATTTGCACCAAAAGTTTTGTTTTAGTAAATTCTTTTGTAAATTCTTTTCAAAGTCCTTTTGCGAGATAGTCAAAGGTAAATGAGTAAGATTTTGCAAAGCATTTTCAAGTTTTGAAATTTTCTTCCTTTGTTCAAATGCTTTTCCTTTGACTAAACAAAACTCCCCCTCAAATAAAGTCTCCTCTTAGTGTTCAAGAGGGTTTTAAGATATCAAATTTTTTAAAAAATCCTACTTGCTCCCCCTTTAGAACACAAAGAGATACCAATTTTGAAATTTACTAATTGAAAATCATCAATTTTAAAATTAGGGTGGTGGTGCGGTCCTTTTGCTTTGGGCTCATATTTTCTCCCCCTTTGGCATGAATCGCCAAAAACGGAATCATTAGAGCCCAATGAAGTACTTTCTCCTCCTTTGGTCATAGAATAAATGAGTGAAGATTATACCAAAGTTGGAGAGATGCTCGGAGTGACGGCGAAGGATGAGTAGTAGAGTGAGTGGAAGCCTTTGACTTCGCCGAAGACTCCAATTCCCTTTCAATATACCTATGACTTGGTTTGGAATACACTTGAAAACACATTAGTCATAGCATATAAAAGAGACACGATCAAAGGTATTCTTATGAGCTATGTGTGCAAGTTTAGCAAAAGAAATTCCTAGAATCAAGAATATTAAGCTCATGCCTAAGTCTGGTAAAAGCTTGTTCATCAAGTGGCTTGGTAAAGATATCAGCTAATTGATCTTTAGTGTTAATGTATGAAATCTCGATATCCCCCTTTTGTTGGTGATCCCGAAGAAAATGATACCGAATGGCTATGTGTTTAGTGCGGCTATGCTCAACGGGATTATCCGCCATGCGGATTGCACTCTCATTATCACATAGAAGAGGAACTTTGGTTAATTTGTAACCGTAGTCCCGCAGGGTTTGCCTCATCCAAAGCAATTGCGCGCAACAATGGCCTGCGGCAATATACTCGGCTTCGGCGGTAGAAAGAGCGACCGAGTTTTGCTTCTTTGAAGCCCATGACACCAAGGATCTTCCCAAGAACTGGCAAGTCCCCGATGTGCTCTTCCTATTAATCTTACACCCTGCCCAATCGGCATCCGAATAACCAATCAAATCAAAAGTGGATCCCCGAGGGTACCAAAGCCCAAACTTAGGAGTATAAGCCAAATATCTCAAGATTCGTTTTACGGCCGTAAGGTGTGATTCCTTAGGGTCGGCTTGGAATCTTGCACACATGCAAACGGAAAGCATAATGTCCGGTCGAGATGCGCATAAATAAAGCAATGAACCAATCATCGACCGGTATACCTTTTGATCCACGGACTTACCTCCCGTGTCGAGGTCGAGATGCCCATTTGTTCCCATGGGAGTCTTGATGGGCTTGGCATCCTTCATTCCAAACTTGCTTAGAATGTCTTGAGTATACTTTGTTTGGCAAATGAATGTGCCCTCTTGGAGTTGTTTGACTTGAAATCCTAGAAAATACTTCAACTCCCCCATCATGGACATCTCGAATTTCTGTGTCATGATCCTACTAAATTCTTCACATGTAGATTTGTTAGTAGACCCAAATATAATATCATCAACATAAATTTGGCATACAAACAAATCATTATCAAGTGTTTTGGTGAATAAAGTAGGATCGGCTTTGCCGACTTTGAAGCCATTTGCAATAAGGAAATCTCTAAGGCATTCATACCATGCTCTTGGGGCTTGCTTGAGCCCATAAAGCGCCTTAGAGAGCCTATAAACATGGTTAGGGTACTCACTGTCTTCAAAGCCGGGAGGTTGCTCAACATAGACCTCCTCCTTGATTGGTCCATTGAGGAAGGCACTCTTCACGTCCATTTGATAAAGCTTGAAGCCATGGTAAGTAGCATAGGCCAATAATATGCGAATTGACTCAAGCCTAGCTACGGGTGCATAGGTTTCACCAAAATCCAAACCTTCGACTTGTGAATACCCCTTGGCCACGAGTCGAGCTTTGTTCCTTGTCACCACACCATGCTCGTCTTGCTTGTTGCGGAAGACCCACTTGGTTCCTACAACATTTTGATTAGGACGTGGAACTAAATGCCATACCTCATTCCTTGTGAAATTGTTGAGCTCCTCTTGCATCGCCATCACCCAATCCGAATCTTGAAGTGCTTCCTCTACCCTGTGTGGCTCAATAGAGGAAACAAAAGAGTAATGTTCACAAAAATGTGCAACACGAGATCGAGTAGTTACCCCCTTATGAATGTCGCCGAGGATGGTGTCGACGGGGTGATCTCGTTGTATTGCTTGGTGGACTCTTGGGTGTGGCGGCCTTGGTTGTTCATCCTCCTTGTCTTCATCATTTGCATCTCCCCCTTGATCGTTGCCGTCATTTTGAGGTGGCTCATCTTCTTGATCTTCTTGTTCAACATCTTGAGCCTCATCCTCAATTTGAGTTGGTGGAGATGCTTGCATGGAGGAGGATGGTTGATCTTGTGCATGTGGAGGCTCTTCGGATTCCTTAGGACACACATCCCCAATGGACATGTTCCTTAGCGCTATGCATAGAGCCTGTTCTTCACCTATCTCATCAAGATCAACATGCTCTACTTGAGAGCCGTTAGTCTCATCAAACACAACGTCACAAGAAACTTCAACAAGTCCTGAGGACTTGTTAAAGACTCTATATGCCCTTGTGTTTGAGTCATATCCTAGTAAAAAGCCTTCTACAGTTTTAGGAGCAAATTTAGATTTTCTACCTCTTTTAACAAGTATAAAACATTTGCTACCAAAAACTCTAAAATATGAAATATTTGGCTTTTTACCGGTTAGGAGTTCATAGGATGTCTTCTTGAGGATTCGGTGAAGATATAACCGGTTGATGGCATAGCAAGCGGTGTTGACCGCTGTAACACCCGGTTTTAAAGAACAAAGCCGGGTGCATCTCATACATGCGCCAAGAAGACAACATATATAATAACAGAGTGTATAGAGATAAATGTCATAAAACATCAGAGTATTTATTACATAGCGGAAGTCTTATTACAAAATAAAGTAATAAAGATAAAACAAACTAAGGATCGTCGGCGCCAATGTCGACTGGGAAACGCCACCTAGATCAGATCGAACTCCTCAGTGTTAGGCGGCTCCTCCTGAACCTCCTGATCATCTCCTGTGGGGGGGTGTGAGACAGCAAGGGTGAGCTCACACATGATCATAGCTCAACAAGTTGTGGGGAACCAGTGGACATAAACTCACAAAGGTGTGAGTTCATGTGATGTGTAAGGCTTAATCAAAGACAGGGGTTAAAGCTGAGCATTGCTTTTAAGTAGTTGGTCAAACTTTTATTAGCAGTTACTAAGTGTAAATAAATACCAAACCATAAGTAAAGTAATAGAACAAAATTAATAATAAACCCATGCAATGCAAATGACAAAATTGAATTTAAGTTCCATAATTTAAACATCAGAGAGTCCTGAGCTGCTCATGACCGTGAGCTCGGCTAGTATACCAGTTTTACACTCTGCAGAGGTTGTACCCTTTACCCACAAGTCATGTTACCCATCTGCCAAGGGGTCGCGACTCCCCATATACCTCTACCTAGGAAGCACGGCAGGGCAACACTACGAGGCCTTTACAAAGTTCCACTAGCTTCCGAAAACCCGCTACAGTTTATAGGAAGATCCAGTACAGGGTTCCTGGCTGACCGCCATCGCAGCAAAATCAACCAGGGACCTCCCCGCACTGACCTCTCCCCTACTGCCCTTGCCCCTTTCGGGTAAGGTAGTCTTCCACTAGCTTTCCTAATTAGTCAGCCAAGGGCGTCCCATTCCACCCTTGTGGTGGCACGTGGTTCTCAAGTTAAGCTCTATGTTCCAATTAACATTAATGATCTCAACATGAACAAAAACAGAATAACAACAAGAATTGGAACATAGAAGTAATAAATGATTATCCCAAAACCATATAAAGCAATAGCAAACTACCCAAGTGATTCAGGGGTAAACAAGGTAATGAGATAAACAAATCTAGGGTGTCCTATTGGGTCCCCTCAAAATTAACCTATGCATGGATAAGTGATATTAAAGAACATTATTGGGTAAAAAGTGGTCAAGGGCACAACTTGCCTTCAATGAGCTCCTGCTCAGCTACTTCAACCTGCTGCTCACCAGGATCTCCAGCAACGGGCTCTTCTACTCGCCACAATACAAACAAGCACAGTGCATATAGAGAAATTAACATTACACCAAGCATATAAACAAAATACCCAGTAATAATCTACACATTAAAATAAAATCCTAGGAACTGGAATCATAATTTTCTGAGTTATAGATTTTAAGTTATGCATTTTCAAAGGTTTTATGTGCTTTAAATAGGATTAAGTGATAAATAAATTTCTTACTGTTTTCATGACATAACAGAGGCTCTAGGTGATAGAGAATAAAATTACAAAATTTTAGGAACTAGAATGGATTAATTTGGACTAGAAATGGATTTTCTATGAATTTTACAAGTTCTAGGGTTTATTTTCTTATTATAAATTCAATTTCTAAATCATTTAATCGATTTAAACCAGTACTGGGTGGGGCGCACTATTTCCAGGAAAGCCAAGGGCTAAACTAAAAATTTTCCCAGACTCAGTGAACAACCCCCAGTGGACGGCGGGTTAATTCATTGAAACCCGAGGGGCTCTTTAGAAACTAATCCAGGCCGAAGGGGTATCGGTGGTTTCTGGCCGCAGGATTAGATCTGGACGGCACGGATTAAATCGTTCATCCCTGGAACCGGTACGGGTTGCAGACCACAGGATCGAGATCCGATGGCTACAGTTTAATGAAACGCGAAACACTTTGAGCCGTAGGATATCAGATCTACCGTTCACAGTTAGCCCCCGTGAGATCCAATCCTGACCCCATATCCCCGAATCGACGGCGCAGGGATAATCTCCCACCTCCAGCCAGGGACGGCGGCGGCACAGGGCAAGCCGCGGCGGCAATTCTCCGGTGATGGCTAAGTTTGGGCACTCCAATCGTCACCGGCCTCACTAACGACTTTAGAATGCAATAGAGGTTAACACGAGTTCATCGGGTAGTTCTTACCGACGTTGGTGGCGTACCGAGCTCCACCCACGGGAAGGGGAAAAACGGCCACAGTCCAGAGCACCGGTGAGAAATTCCGCGTGCACCACTGGTCACAGCTCCCCACCGCCGCCACAGTTACTTCCGCAGCGCATTGGTGAAGCCTTCTAACCCCTGCAATCGACCGGAGTGGTGGCAGGCTGCGAATTGACTAGACACGCGGCGCCGAGGTCTTGTGCTCCCTGCTCTCTCTCTCTTTCTCTGGAACTCGGCTGTTGAGGTATGGTGAGGGAAGGGGATAAAGTCCCTGGCGCATGGTTTTTATGGTCCAGGGAACGACCGCCTCAACAATTTTCCCACTGGATTCCGTTAGCGACCGCGCGATTGGTGCAGTTTGTTGCGACCAGCAAACGGTCCGCCGAACGCCACGGATCTGAGCTCACGTGGAGAAGAAGCTACTGGCAACTCGGGACCACACGCAAGTGTCTCACGCGCACAAGAAAGGTGGCTGATGGGTGGGCCCCACACCGGTCTCCAAGCATCCACACGCGCAGTGGAAAGCGAGTCCAGCGGCTGGGGTTTGCCGCCGCAGTGGAGTTGGGGTACATGGGCCAAGATAGATTCAGCCCAATAGGTCTTATTCCCTTCCCTTTTTCTTTTACATTTTCTGTTCTGTTTTCTTTTTTTTTATTTTTGAATTCAAATTTACATTCAAATCTTGTGCCAAACTTTATCTTCAAGTTATACTGTGACCATAAGGTACTAATTTTGGAAATACACATAAACTTTCTTTATATTTTATATATTTTCTCTTTTTTCAAACTCTCAAATTAGGTATTAAATCCTTGCTTTTGCCACTAATTTATTTCTATTAGTGGCATTACTTTTTCATTAAATGCACAAACAATAAACTCCAGCATGTCACATGATTTAATAGTATATCTTTTATTGTTTATATATTTGTTCTCCTGTGATGTTCTCATGAGATGATAAATATGGACAACACACATATATACAAAGGAATATCATTTCTCCTCTTAGGCTATCTTCCACAAATTGCAAGTTGGGTATTACAAATCCTACCCCCCTTAAAAATAATCTCGTCCTCGAGATTTAAGAAGAACTAGAGAAAAGGTGGGGAAAATCTATGCGAAGCTCTTCTTCTCTTTCCCAAGTTGCTTCATCTTCGCTGTGGTGACTCCATTGCACTTTACACATCTTTACCACCTTATTCCTTGTAACTCGAGTCAATGTATCCAAAATCTTGATTGGGTACTCCGTGCAAGTCAAATCACCTTGAACACTGAGCTCTTCCATGGGTAACTGTTCCTCAGGGACACGGAGACACTTCTTAAGTTGAGACACATGGAACACATTATGCACATCCGATAAACTAGCAGGTAACTCGAGTTGGTATGCCATCTCCCCAACTCTTCTAAAGATCAAGAATGGTCCAATATAGCGAGGGGACAATTTGCCCTTGACTTTAAATCTCCTCATTCCACGAAGTGGTGACACTTTGAGGTACACATAATCTCCTTCTTCAAATTCCAGTGGTCTCCTTCTATTATCAGCATAGCTCTTCTGCCTGGTTTGAGCCACTCTCAAATTCTCTCGAATTATACGAACTTGTTCTTCTGCTTCTTGAATCAATTCAGGCCCAAAGAACTGTCTTTCTCCAGTCTGATCCCAATATAGAGGAGTCCTGCACTTCCTCCCATATAGAGCTTCAAAAGGTGACATCTTCAGACTGGCCTGATAACTATTGTTATATGAGAATTCAGCATAAGGCAAACTCTTATCCCAACTTCCTCCATGCTGAAGGGCACAAGCTCTCAACATATCTTCCAATACTTGATTAGTCCTTTCAGTCTGTCCATCAGTCTGAGGGTGATAAGCCGTGCTAAAATTCAACTTCGTACTCATATTCTCATGAAAGCTTCTCCAAAATCTTGAGGTAAACTGTGAACCTCGATCAGACACGATCTTCTTTGGTACTCCATGTAAACACACAATACGAGCCATATACAACTCTGCTAGCTGAGAACCTTTATAAGTAGTCTTCACAGGAATAAAGTGAGCCACTTTAGTCAGTCTATCCACAATCACCCATATAGCATCATATCCTTTCTGGGTGCGAGGCAATCCAGTGATGAAATCCATACCAATCTCTTCCCATTTCCACTCGGGTATCTTCAGTGGATGCAATAATCCAGCTGGCCTCTGGTGTTCAGCTTTAACTCTTTGACATACATCGCACATAGCCACATGTGCAGCTACATCTCTTTTCAATCCATACCACCAATACTTACGTTTCAAATCCTGATACATCTTGGTACTACCAGGATGAATAGAATAGTCCGAGTCATGGGCCTCCTTCAATATAGTCTCTCGAAGGCTTTTAATATCAGGAACACATATCCTGTCCTTGAACCATATAGTGCCTTGCTCATCTTCCGTGAATTCCGGAACTCGACCTTCAGTAATCAGATCCTTAATCTCTTTTATCTTAGCATCACCAATTTGTCCTTTGCGGATCTCTTGCTCCAAAGTAGGTTCCACATCAATAGTAACTCCCTCAGTATGAGCAACTATCCCCAGGTTAAGTCTCCTGAAATCCTCAACAATCTCATCGGGTAGCTGGGCAACAACAGCTGAATGATCATGCTCCTTTCGACACAAGGCATCTGCAACCAAATTTGCCTTGCCCGGGTGATAGTGAATTTCCTAATCATAATCCTTAATAAGCTCCATCCAACGGTGTTGCCTAAGGTTGAGATCCCTCTAAGTGAGCATATACTCCAAACTCTTATGATCCGTATATACTTGGCACTTCTCGTCCCATTTAAATTCTCTTCCTTTCTCCAAAAGCGAGGTCATAGGCTTAGCAATCTTAGAAAATCCTTCCATAAATCTCCAATAATATCCTGCAAGTCCCAAGAAACTCTGAATCTCCGTGACTGTAGTGGGCACTATCCACTCCATTATCTCCTTCACTTTAGCAGGATCCACTGCTATTCCTCCATTAGAAATAATATGACCAAGGAATGGCACCTTGTCAATCCAAACTCGCACTTGCTAAACTTAGCGTAGAGTTGATTATCTCGTAACTTCTGTAGCACCAACCTTAGATGTTCTTCATGGTCACTCTCATTCTTAGAATAGATAAGAATATCGTCGATGAACACCACGACGAATCTGTCCAAATACTCCAAAAACATCTTATTCCTCAAATCCATAAAATAAGCTGGTGCATTAGTTAATCCAAACGACATAACGATGAACTCATATAATCCATATCGAGTCGAGAAAGCCGTCTTAGGAATATCTGATGGTCTAATCTTCATCTGATGGTACCCCGATCGGAAGTCAATCTTCGAGAATACCCTGGCTCCTCTTATCCGATTAAATAAATCCTTAACGCGAGGTAACAGAAACTTGTTCTTTACAGTGACATCTTTAAGGAACCTTTAATCCACGCACATCCCTTGCAATCCATCTTTCTTCTTTACAAACAGAACTGGTATTCTCCAAGGTGAGGAACTCGGACGTAAGTAACTAGCCTCTTGTAATTCCATTCATTGATTCTTCAGTCCCTTTAGGTGTAATTACTCTCATGGGTTTTCTCATATTGTCCAACACATATACCCAAACCAGAATCTCAGCATGACGCATAATTTTATTAGCAAATCATGGGGTCAAATAGACCTTTTTATTCCTCCTAAAATGGTATCATACCGAATACTAACTAAAGGAACATGTAGATCTTACAAATAGTAGTAATTTATATATATGTTTATGTAGCTTGGTGGAGCTGGTGGTGGTGGAGATGGTGGTTGCTCTTGTCGTTGTCTCTCCAACCGTGATTGCCTTATTTCTTGCTGTATCTCCAGACGGGCCTGACGTATTTCCTCGCGTTCTTGTCTTATCTGGCTTTGCATTTCGGTCATCATGTCTGTCAATTGCTGTATTACCAGCCTTTGGGTTGCGATCACTTGCTCGGTTTCCACAGGTGGGGGATTTGGAGGATTCATTTCTATTTGCTGTTGCGTGATAATCTTTCCTTTCCTGGTATTGACCATCTGAGTTAGATACATATGGTAAGAGAGAGCAGTAGACAAGGCAGTAATTACAACTCATGTTACCTTGGGGGACTTATTAGCTAAGTAGATTAGTGTGTTATCCACTAAAGCTAATACATTACCTTATGGTGGTACATGCTAAGATGCCCGTCTATAATGTTGCAATCAATCAAAGAAGCAAATCAGGCATTTAGCATCAGCACAATCAAACAATATTTTTAAATAGAGAAAATAGTTTTAATTTTGTCTTAGGTTCCCTATCTCTTAAAAATGTCATAAGGGTAGGGATTCCAAGGTGTGAAATCCATCTTGTCTCAGAGTAGAAAAGGTAAGAATGATCAGAGTAGAACAGGAGAAGGTGAGACAGGATCAAGATAAGTGTAGAAAGAATCAGAGTAAGGTGAGTGTAGAACGAATCAGAATGAGATAAGTAGGTAAGGGTTTTGTCCATTTCTGTCTAGGTTTCGTCCTACAGTCAACATTTCCTCTGATACCACTTCTGTAACACCCGGTTTTAAAGAACAAAGCCGGGTGCATCTCATACATGCGCCAAGAAGACAACATATATAATAACAGAGTGTATAGAGATAAATGTCATAAAACATCAGAGTATTTATTACATAGCGGAAGTCTTATTACAAAATAAAGTAATAAAGATAAAACAAACTAAGGATCGTCGGCGCCAATGTCGACTGGGAAACGCCACCTAGATCAGATCGAACTCCTCAGTGTTAGGCGGCTCCTCCTGAACCTCCTGATCATCTCCTGTGGGGGGGTGTGAGACAGCAAGGGTGAGCTCACACATGATCATAGCTCAACAAGTTGTGGGGAACCAGTGGACATAAACTCACAAAGGTGTGAGTTCATGTGATGTGTAAGGCTTAATCAAAGACAGGGGTTAAAGCTGAGCATTGCTTTTAAGTAGTTGGTCAAACTTTTATTAGCAGTTACTAAGTGTAAATAAATACCAAACCATAAGTAAAGTAATAGAACAAAATTAATAATAAACCCATGCAATGCAAATGACAAAATTGAATTTAAGTTCCATAATTTAAACATCAGAGAGTCCTGAGCTGCTCATGACCGTGAGCTCGGCTAGTATACCAGTTTTACACTCTGCAGAGGTTGTACCCTTTACCCACAAGTCATGTTACCCATCTGCCAAGGGGTCGCGACTCCCCATATACCTCTACCTAGGAAGCACGGCAGGGCAACACTACGAGGCCTTTACAAAGTTCCACTAGCTTCCGAAAACCCGCTACAGTTTATAGGAAGATCCAGTACAGGGTTCCTGGCTGACCGCCATCGCAGCAAAATCAACCAGGGACCTCCCCGCACTGACCTCTCCCCTACTGCCCTTGCCCCTTTCGGGTAAGGTAGTCTTCCACTAGCTTTCCTAATTAGTCAGCCAAGGGCGTCCCATTCCACCCTTGTGGTGGCACGTGGTTCTCAAGTTAAGCTCTATGTTCCAATTAACATTAATGATCTCAACATGAACAAAAACAGAATAACAACAAGAATTGGAACATAGAAGTAATAAATGATTATCCCAAAACCATATAAAGCAATAGCAAACTACCCAAGTGATTCAGGGGTAAACAAGGTAATGAGATAAACAAATCTAGGGTGTCCTATTGGGTCCCCTCAAAATTAACCTATGCATGGATAAGTGATATTAAAGAACATTATTGGGTAAAAAGTGGTCAAGGGCACAACTTGCCTTCAATGAGCTCCTGCTCAGCTACTTCAACCTGCTGCTCACCAGGATCTCCAGCAACGGGCTCTTCTACTCGCCACAATACAAACAAGCACAGTGCATATAGAGAAATTAACATTACACCAAGCAATAAACAAAATACCCAGTAATAATCTACACATTAAAATAAAATCCTAGGAACTGGAATCATAATTTTCTGAGTTATAGATTTTAAGTTATGCATTTTCAAAGGTTTTATGTGCTTTAAATAGGATTAAGTGATAAATAAATTTCTTACTGTTTTCATGACATAACAGAGGCTCTAGGTGATAGAGAATAAAATTACAAAATTTTAGGAACTGGAATGGATTAATTTGGACTAGAAATGGATTTTCTATGAATTTTACAAGTTCTAGGGTTTATTTTCTTATTATAAATTCAATTTCTAAATCATTTAATCGATTTAAACCAGTACTGGGTGGGGCGCACTATTTCCAGGAAAGCCAAGGGCTAAACTAAAAATTTTCCCAGACTCAGTGAACAACCCCCAGTGGACGGCGGGTTAATTCATTGAAACCCGAGGGGCTCTTTAGAAACTAATCCAGGCCGAAGGGGTATCGGTGGTTTCTGGCCGCAGGATTAGATCTGGACGGCACGGATTAAATCGTTCATCCCTGGAACCGGTACGGGTTGCAGACCACAGGATCGAGATCCGATGGCTACAGTTTAATGAAACGCGAAACACTTTGAGCCGTAGGATATCAGATCTACCGTTCACAGTTAGCCCCCGTGAGATCCAATCCTGACCCCATATCCCCGAATCGACGGCGCAGGGATAATCTCCCACCTCTAGCCAGGGACGGCGGCGGCACAGGGCAAGCCGCGGCGGCAATTCTCCGGTGATGGCTAAGTTTGGGCACTCCAATCGTCACCGGCCTCACTAACGACTTTAGAATGCAATAGAGGTTAACACGAGTTCATCGGGTAGTTCTTACCGACGTTGGTGGCGTACCGAGCTCCACCCACGGGAAGGGGAAAAACGACCACAGTCTAGAGCACCGGTGAGAAATTCCGCGTGCACCACTGGTCACAGCTCCCCACCGCCGCCACAGTTACTTCCGCAGCGCATTGGTGAAGCCTTCTAACCCCTGCAATCGACCGGAGTGGTGGCAGGGTGCGAATTGACTAGACACGCGGCGCCGAGGTCTTGTGCTCCCTGCTCTCTCTCTCTCTTTCTCTGGAACTCGGCTGTTGAGGTATGGTGAGGGAAGGGGATAAAGACCCTGGCGCATGGTTTTTATGGTCCAGGGAACGACCGCCTCAACAATTTTCCCACTGGATTCCGTTAGCGACCGCGCGATTGGTGCAGTTTGTTGCGACCAGCAAACGGTCCGCCGAACGCCACGGATCTGAGCTCACGTGGAGAAGAAGCTACTGGCAACTCGGGACCACACGCAAGTGTCTCACGCGCACAAGAAAGGTGGCTGATGGGTGGGCCCCACACCGGTCTCCAAGCATCCACACGCGCAGTGGAAAGCGAGTCCAGCGGCTGGGGTTTGCCGCCGCAGTGGAGTTGGGGTACATGGGCCAAGATAGATTCAGCCCAATAGGTCTTATTCCCTTCCCTTTTTCTTTTACATTTTCTGTTCTGTTTTCTTTTTTTTTATTTTTGAATTCAAATTTACATTCAAATCTTGTGCCAAACTTTATCTTCAAGTTATACTGTGACCATAAGGTACTAATTTTGGAAATACACATAAACTTTCTTTATATTTTATATATTTTCTCTTTTTTCAAACTCTCAAATTAGGTATTAAATCCTTGCTTTTGCCACTAATTTATTTCTATTAGTGGCATTACTTTTTCATTAAATGCACAAACAATAAACTCCAGCATGTCACATGATTTAATAGTATATCTTTTTATTGTTTATATATTTGTTCTCCTGTGATGTTCTCATGAGATGATAAATATGGACAACACACATATATACAAAGGAATATCATTTCTCCTCTTAGGCTATCTTCCACAAATTGCAAGTTGGGTATTACAACCGCTTCGGCCCAAAACCGATCCGGTGTCTTGTACTCATCAAGCATGGTTCTTGCCATGTCCAATAGAGTTCGATTCTTCCTCTCCACTACACCATTTTGTTGTGGGGTGTAGGGAGACGAGAACTCATGCTTGATGCCCTCCTCCTCAAGGAAGCCTTCAACTTGAGAGTTCTTGAACTCCGTCCCGTTGTCGCTTCTAATTTTCTTGATCCTTAAGCCGAACTCATTTTGAGCTCGTCTCAAGAATCCCTTTAAGGTCTCTTGGGTATGAGATTTTTCCTGCAAAAAGAACACCCAAGTGAAGCGAGAATAATCATCCACAATAACTAGACAGTACTTACTCCCGCCGATGCTTATGTAAGCAATCGGGCCGAATAAATCCATGTGTAGGAGCTCCAGTGGCCTGTCACTTGTCATGATGTTCTTGTGTGGATGATGAGTGCCAACTTGCTTCCCGGCTTGGCATGCGCTACAAATCCTGTCTTTCTCAAAATGAACATTGGTTAGTCCTAAAATGTGTTCTCCCTTTAGAAGCTTGTGAAGATTCTTCATTCCAACATGGGCTAGTCGGCGGTGCCAGAGCCAACCCAAGTTAGTCTTAGCAACCAAGCAAGTGTCGAGTTTAGCTCTATCAAAATCTACCAAGTATAGCTGACCCTCTAACACTCCCTTAAATGCTATTGAATCATCACTTCTTCTAAAGACAGTAACACCTATATCAGTAAATAGACAGTTGTAGCCCATTTGACATAATTGGGATACGGAAAGCAAATTGTAATCTAAAGAATCTACAAGAAAAACATTTGAAATAGTATGGTCAGGTGATATAGCAATTTTACCCAATCCTTTGACCAAACCTTGATTTCCATCCCCGAATGTGATAGCTCGTTGGGGATCTTGGTTTTTCTCATATGAGGAGAACATCTTTTTCTCCCCTGTCATGTGGTTTGTGCACCCGCTGTCGAGTATCCAACTTGAGCCCCCGGATGCATAAACCTACAAAACAAGTTTAGTTCTTGACTTTAGGTACCCAAACGGTTTTGGGTCCTTTGGCATTGAAACAAGAACTTTGGGTACCCAAACACAAGTCTTGGAGCCCTTGTGTTTGCCCCCAACAATCTTGGCAACTACCTTGCCGGATTTGCTAGTAAGCACATAAGAAGCATCAAAAGTTTTAAATGAAATAGCATGATCATTTGATGCATTAGGAGTTTTCCTTCTAGCCAACTTGGCACGGGTTGGTTGCCTAGAACTAGATGTCTCACCCTTATACATAAAAGCATGATTAGGGCCAGAGTGAGACTTCCTAGAATGAGTTCTCCTAATTTTGCTCTCAGGATAGCCGGCAGGGTACAAAATGTAACCCTCGTTATCCTGAGGCAAGGGAGCCTTGCCCTTAACAAAGTTAGATAAATTCTTTGGAGGGGCATTAAGTTTGACATTGTCTCCCCTTTGGAAGCCAATGCCATCCTTGATGCCAGGGCGTCTCCCATTATAGAGCATGCTTCTAGCAAATTTAAATTTTTCATTTTCTAAGTCATGCTCACTAATCTTAGCATTAAGTTGTGCTATGTGATCATTTTGTTTTTTAATTAAGGCTAGGTGATCATGGATAGCATCAACATTAATATCTCTACACCTAGTACAAATGGAAATATGCTCAGTAGATGTAGAGGGTTTGCAAGTTTTTAATTCTATAACCTTAGCATGTAGTATATCATTCTCATCTCTAAGGTTAGAAATGCTAACATCACAATCTCTAGCCTTAGCAAGCAATTTTTCTTTTTCATCTCTAAGGCTAGCAAGAGAAACATTCAACTCATCAATTCTAGCAAGTAACTCAATATTATCATCTTTAGAATTGGAAGTTGAAACATTGCAAACATGTGAATCAACCTTAGCAATTAATCTAGCATTTTCATTTCTAAGGTTGTCAATAGTGTCATGGCATGTGCTTAGCTCACTAGTTAATTTGTTACATTTTTCTACCTCTAGAGCATAAGCATTTTTAACCTTAACATGTTTCTTATTTTCCTTGATTAGGAAGTCCTCTTGGGAGTCCAAGAGATCATCCTTTTCATGGATGGCACTAATTAGCTCATTTAATTTTTCCTTTTGTTCCATGTTAAGGTTGGCAAAAAGGATACGCAAATTATCTTCCTCACCACTAGCATTATCATCACTAGAAGATTCATATTTGGTGGAGGAGTTAGATTTAACCTTCTTCCTTTTGCCGTCCTTTGCCATGAGGCACTTGTGGCCGACGTTGGGGAAGAGAAGTCCCTTGGTGACGGCGATGTTGGCGGCGTCCTCGTCGTTGGAGGAGGAGTCAGT
This sequence comes from Zea luxurians, assembly GCA_029449295.1. Classification (NCBI taxonomy): domain Eukaryota; kingdom Viridiplantae; phylum Streptophyta; class Magnoliopsida; order Poales; family Poaceae; genus Zea; species Zea luxurians. Next base: position 2,194,080 of record JAOPSE010000064.1, on the reverse strand, counting down.
GGAGCTCTCGTCGGAGTTCCACTCGCGGCACACGTGGGCATCGCCGCCCTTCTTCTTGTGGTACCTCTTCTTTTCTCTCCTCTTGCCCTTCTTGTCGTTGTCCCTGTCACTGTCACTTGATAATGGACATTTAGCAATAAAGTGACCGGGCTTACCACACTTGTAGCAAACCTTCTTGGAACAGGATTTGTAATCCTTCCCCTTCCGTTGCTTGAGGATTTGCCGAAAGCTTTTGATGATTAAGGCCATCTCCTCATTGTCGAGCTTGGAGGCGTCAATTGGTTGTCTACTTGGTGTAGACTCCTCCTTCTTCTCCTCCGTTGCCTTGAAGGCCACCGGTTGCGCCTCGGATGTGGAAGGTTCGTCAAGCTCGTTGATCTTCTTTGAGCCCTTAATCATGCATTCAAAGCTCACAAAATTCCCGATAACTTCCTCGGGGGTCATTAGTGGATATCTAGGATTACCACGGATTAATTGAACTTGAGTGGGGTTAAGGAAAATAAGAGCTCTTAAAATAACCTTAACCACCTCGTGGTCATCCCACTTTTTGCTCCCGAGGTTGCGCACTTGGTTTACCAAGGTCTTGAGCCGATTGTACATATCTTGTGGCTCCTCCCCTTGGCGAAGACGAAAGCGACCGAGCTCCCCCTCGATCGTTTCCCGCTTGGTGATCTTGGTGAGTTCATCACCCTCGTGCGCCGTCTTGAGTAGGTCCCAAATCTCCTTTGCATTCTTCAACCCTTGCACTTTGTTGTATTCCTCCTTGCTTAGAGAGGCGAGGAGAATGGTTGTGGCTTGGGAGTTGAAGTGCTCGATTTGGGCCACTTCGTCCGTATCATAATCCTCATCCCCTATTGATGGTACCTGTGCTCCAAACTCAACAACATTCCATATACTTTTGTGGAGTGAGGTTAGATGAAATTTCATTAAATCACTCCACCTAGCATAATCTTCGCCATCAAAAGTTGGCGGTTTGCCTAATGGAACAGAAAGTAATGGAGTATGTCTAGATGTACGGGGATAGTGTAAGGGGATCTTACTAAACTTCTTGCGCTCTTGGCGCTTAGAAGTTACGGACGGTGCATCGGAGTCGGAGGTGGATGTTGATGAAGTGTCGGTCTCGTAGTAGACCACCTTCCTCATCCTCTTGTGCTTGTCGCCTTTCCGATGCGACTTGTGAGAAGAAGATTTTTCCTTCTTCTCTTTGTGGTGAGAAGAGGAAGATCTTTTCTCCTTCCGTTTGGAGGAGTCCTTCTTCTTCTCCCTCCTCTTGGTGCGGGACTCTTCCGATGAAGTGCTCCCTTGGCTTGTAGTGGGCTTGTCGCCGGTCTCCATCTCCCTCTTGGTGTGATCTCCCGACATCACTTCGAGCGGTTAGGCTCTAATGAAGAACCTGGCTCTGATACCAATTGAAAGTCGCCTAGAGGGGGGGGGGGTGAATAGGGCGAAACTGAAAATCACAAAAATAATCACAACTACAAGCCGGGTTAGCGTTAGAAATATAATATAGTCCGCGAGAGAGGGCGCAAAACAAATCGCAAGCGAATAATGAAGTGAGACACGCGGATTTGTTTTACCGAGGTTCGGTTCTCTCAAACCTACTCCCCGTTGAGGAGGCCACAAAGGCCGGGTCTCTTTCAACCCTTCCCTCTCTCAAACGGTCCCTCGGACCGAGTGAGCTTCTCTTTCTCAAATCACTTGGGAATCAAACTTCCCGCAAGGACCACCACACGATTGGTGTCTCTTGCCTCAATTACAAGTGAGTGTTTGATCACAAAAAAGAATGCCAAAGAAAAAGAAGCGATCCAAGCGCAAGAGCTCAATTGAACACTACAAATCACTCTCTCTAGTCACTAGGGCTTTGTGAGGAGTTGGGAGAGGATTTGATCTCTTTTGGTGTGCTTTGCAATGAATGCTAGCTCTTGTATAGTGGTTGGAAGTTGGAAAACTTGGATGCAATGAATGGTGGGGTGGTTGGGGTATTTATAGCCCCAACCACCAAACTTGACCGTTGGTGGAGGCTGTCTGTCGATGGCGCACCGGACAGTCTGGTGCACACCGGACATGTCCGGTGCCCCCGCCACGTCACCAATGCCGTTGGATTCTGACCGTTGGAGCTTCTGACTCTGGGCCCGCCTGGATGTCCGGTGCACACCGGACATCACTGTTCATTGTCCGGTGCGCCAGTATGGGCGCGCCTGACTTCTGCGCGCGCAGAGCGCGCATTGAATGCGCCTGCAGGTGACCGTTGGCGCGAAGTAGCCGTTGCCCCGAGGATGCACCGGACAGTCCGGTGCACACCGGACATGTCCGGTGAATTATAGCGGAGCGGCTGCTGCGCGATCTCGAGGCTGGCGAGTTGCGGAGGCCGCGTTTCCCTGGAGCACCGGACACTGTCCGGTGTACACCGGACAGTCCGGTGAATTATAGCGAAGCGGCCTGAGAAATTCCCGAAGGTGGCGAGTTCGAGTTGGAGTCTTCTGGTGCACCGGACACTGTCCGGTGGTGCACCGGACACTGTCCGGTGTACATCGGACAGTCCGGTGCCTCCAGACCAGAAGTGCCTTCGGTTGCCTCTTGCTCCTTTGTTGAATCCAAAACTTGATCTTTTTATTGGCTGAGAGTGAACCTTTTGCACCTGTATAACTTATACACTAGAGCAAACTAGTTAGTCCAATATTTGTGTTGGGCAATTCAACCACCAAAATTACTTAAGGACTAGGTGTAAGCCTAATTCCCTTTCAATTCCCATGCCATGTTTGCTTCTAGTTCTTCCTATATGCATGGTAGAGATATGTCTAGGAGAAATGTTGTTCATCATATGCCTAGGAGAAATGTTGTCAATATTCCTAGGAAAGTTAATGAACCTTCTATAATATATCATGCTTGCAATGCTTCATTTGCCATTTGTAGAAAGAATAAGAAGGTGATTGCTAGGAAGTTAGGGGCAAGATGCAAGGGAGATAAAACTTGCATTTGGGTCCCTAAGACCATTGTGACTAACCTTGTAGGACCCAACAAGAGTTGGGTACCTAAGACCCAAGCCTAAATTTGCCTTGCAGATTTATGCATCCGGGGGCTCAAGCTGGATTATCGACAGCGGATGCACAAACCACATGACAGGGGAAAAGAGGATGTTCTCTTCCTACGTCAAGAACAAGGATCCCCAAGATTCAATAATATTCGGTGATGGGAATCAAGGCAAGGTGAAAGGGTTAGGTAAAATTGCTATTTCATCCGAGCACTCTATATCTAATGTGTTTTTAGTTGAGTCTCTTGGATATAATTTGTTATCTGTTAGTCAACTATGCAATATGGGATATAATTGTCTATTCACAAATGTAGATGTGTCTGTCTTTAGAAGATGTGATGGTTCACTAGCTTTTAAGGGTGTACTAGACGGCAAACTTTATTTAGTTGATTTTGCAAAAGAGGAGGCCGGTCTAGATGCATGCTTAATTGCTAAGACTAGCATGGACTGGCTTTGGCATCGCCGCTTAGCACTTGTGGGGATGAAGAACCTCCACAAGCTTCTAAAGGGAGAACACGTGATAGGTCTAACTAACGTGCATTTCGAAAAAGATAGACCTTGTGCAGCTTGTCAAGCAGGGAAACAGGTGGGAAGCTCTCATCACACCAAAAATGTGATGACCACATCAAGACCCTTGGAGATGCTTCATATGGACCTCTTCGGACCCATCGCCTATCTAAGTATAGGAGGAAGTAAGTATGGTCTTGTTATAGTTGATGATTTTTCTCGCTTCACTTGGGTATTCTTTTTGCAGGATAAATCAGAAACCCAAGGGACCCTCAAGCGCTTCCTCAGGAGAGCTCAAAATGAGTTTGAGCTCAAGGTGAAGAAGATAAGGAGTGACAACGGGTCCGAGTTCAAAAACCTTAAAGTGGAGGAGTTCCTTGAGGAGGAGGGGATCAAGCACGAGTTCTCCGCTCCCTACACACCACAGCAAAATGGTGTGGTAGAGAGGAAGAATAGGACGCTCATCGATATGGCGAGGACTATGCTTGGAGAGTTCAAGACCCTCGAGCGCTTTTGGTCGGAAGCCGTGAACACGGCTTGCCACGCCATCAACCGGGTCTACCTTCACCGCCTCCTCAAGAAGACTTCGTATGAGCTTCTAACCGGTAACAAACCCAATGTGTCTTACTTTCATGTATTTGGGAGCAAATGTTATATTCTTGTGAAGAAAGGTAGAACTTCTAAATTTGCTCCCAAAGCTGTAGAAGGGTTTTTATTAGGTTATGACTCAAATACAAAGGCGTATAGGGTCTTCAACAAATCATCGAGTTTGGTTGAAGTCTCTAGCGACGTTGTATTTGATGAGACTAATGGCTCTCCAAAAGAGCAAGTTGTTGATGTTGATGATATAGATGAAGAAGATGTTCCAACGGCTGCAATGCGCACCATGGCGATTGGAGATGTGAGGCCACTAGAACAAAAGGAGCAAGATCAACCTTCTTCCTCAACGATGGTGCATCCCCCAACCCAAGATGACGAACAGGTACCTCAAGTGGAGGCGCGTGATCAAGGGGGAGCACAGGATGTTCAAGTTGAATAGGAAGAAGCACCTCAGGCACCTCCAACCCAAGTTCGAGCGACGATTCAAAGGGATCATCCCGTCGACCAAATATTGGGTGATATTAGCAAGGGAGTAACTACTCGTTCTAGATTAGTTAATTTTTGTGAGCATTACTCCTTTGTCTCTTCTATTGAGCCTTTCAGGGTAGAAGAGGCCTTGCTAGATCCGGACTGGGTGTTGGCCATGCAGGAGGAACTCAACAACTTCAAGCGTAATGAAGTTTGGACACTGGTGCCTCGTCCCAAGCAAAATGTTGTGGGAACCAAGTGGGTGTTCCGCAACAAACAGGACGAGCACGGGGTGGTGACGAGGAACAAAGCTCGACTTGTGGCAAAAGGTTATGCCCAAGTCGCAGGTTTGGACTTTGAGGAGACTTTTGCTCCTGTGGCTAGGCTAGAGTCCATTCGTATCTTGCTAGCATATGTCGCTCACCATTCTTTCAGGTTGTACCAAATGGATGTGAAGAGCGCTTTCCTCAACGGGCCGATCAAGGTGGAGGTGTATGTGGAGCAACCCCCTGGCTTCGAGGATGAACGGTACCCCGACCACGTGTGTAAGCTCTCTAAGGCGCTCTATGGACTTAAGCAAGCCCCAAGAGCATGGTATGAATGCCTTAGAGACTTTTTAATTGCTAATGCTTTCAAGGTTGGGAAAGCCGATCCAACTCTTTTCACTAAGACTTGTGATGGTGATCTTTTTGTGTGCCAAATTTATGTCGATGACATAATATTTGGTTCTACTAATCAAAAGTCTTGTGAAGAGTTTAGCAGGGTGATGATGCAGAAATTCGAGATGTCGATGATGGGTGAGTTGAACTACTTCCTTGGGTTCCAAGTGAAGCAACTCAAGGACGGCACTTTCATCTCCCAAACGAAGTACACGCAAGACTTGCTAAAGCGGTTTGGGATGAAGGACACCAAGCCCGCAAAGACTCCGATGGGAACCGACGGACACACCGACCTCAACAAAGGAGGTAAGTCTGTTGATCAAAAGGCATACCGGTCAATGATAGGGTCTTTACTTTATTTATGTGCTAGTAGACCGGATATTATGCTTAGCGTATGCATGTGTGCTAGATTTCAATCCGATCCAAGGGAGTGTCACTTAGTGGCCGTGAAGCGAATCCTTAGATATTTAGTCGCTACGCCTTGCTTCGGGATCTGGTATCCAAAGGGGTCTAACTTTGACTTGATTGGATATTCATACTTCGACTATGCTGGATGTAAGGTCGATAGGAAGAGTACATCGGGGACGTGCCAATTCTTAGGAAGGTCCCTGGTGTCATGGAACTCTAAGAAACAAACTTCCGTTGCCCTATCCACCGCTGAGGCCGAGTATGTTGCCTCAGGACAGTGTTGCGCGCAACTACTTTGGATGAGGCAAACCCTCCGGGACTTTGGCTACAATCTGAGCAAAGTCCCACTCCTATGTGATAATGAGAGTGCTATCCGAATAGCGGAAAATCCTGTTGAGCACAGCCGCACAAAGCACATTGACATCCGGCATCACTTTTTGAGAGACCACCAGCAAAAGGGAGATATCGAAGTGTTTTATGTTAGCACCAAGAACCAGCTAGCCGATATCTTTACCAAGCCTTTAGATGAGAAGACCTTTTGCAGGCTACGTAGTGAGCTAAATGTCTTAGATTCGCGGAACTTGGATTGATTTATAGCATACATGTGTTTATGCCTTGATCATGTTCCTTATGCATTTCGTTGCTTACTTGTGGTGCTCAAGTTGTACAAGCACTCCCCGGACCTCAAAAGTCCATGTGTGAGTGATGCACATATTTAGGGGGAGATGTGCTACAACTTGACCCTTTGAGACTAACCGTGTGCTTGAGTTTGCTTGATTTAGTCTCAAAGGAAGGTTGAAAGGGAAAAGGTGGACTTGGACCATGAAAGACTTCCACTGCACTCCGATGAGAGGGTAACTTATTCCAAGTTCATCTCATGTACTCTTATTGCCTTTGTATTCTTATTTGAAGATTTTGGTGAGGCAATGGGGTTATAGGGCCAAGATTGATCCCGTTTTGGTGCTTGATGCCAAAGGGGGAGAAAATAAGGCCAAAGCAATAAATGGATCAGCTACCACTTGAGAAATTTTGAAAATAGTAGAATAGAGAGCTTTTGGTTTGTCAAAACTCACTTGTTGTCTCTTTTGTCAAAAGTTGGCCTCTTGTGGGGAGAATAGTCGATTATAGGAAAAAGGGGGATTTTTTGAAATCTTGAATCAATTTCTCTTGGAACGACTCTCTTTATGTCTTAACATGTGTGTTTGACTTAGAGATAGAAATTTGAGGTTGATTTGCAAAAACAAAACCAAGTGGTGGCAAAGAGTGATCCATATATGCCAAATTTGAATCAAAACAATTTTTGAGTTCTCATTTGTATTGATGTTGCACTTGTTCTAGTTGCTTTATGTTGTGTTGGCATAAATCACCAAAAAGGGGGAGATTGAAAGGGAAATGTGCCCTTGGGCCATTTCTAAGTATTTTGGTGATTGAGTGCCAACACAAGTGCTTTTGTGTTAATCTATGCAAAGTGGTGGACAAAGTGCAAATCAAGTTAAAAGGTATGTTTCTAGACTTAGTACATTGTTTTATGGACTAATGTATTGTGTCTAAGTGCTGGAAACAGGAAAAATCGAGTTGGAAAAGAGATGGCTTTGTTCAGCCAAAGTCTGCTCAGTCTGGGTGCACCGGACTGTCCGGTGGTGCACCGGACAGTGTCCGGTGCGCCAGGCTGGCTCTAGCGAACAGACTGCTCTCGGGACTTCGATGGCGGTGTACGGCTATAATTCACCGGACTGTCCGGTGGTGCACCGTACTGTCCGGTGAGCCGTTCACAGGCGAACTCGTTGCTCTCGGGAGTTGATTAACGGCGTACGGCTAAAATTCACCGGACTGTCCGGTGAGCCAACCGTCAGCCGGGGCAACGGTCGGTCGAGGATTCCGCACGTAACGCGTGGCCGAGCCAACGGTCACATTGGAGCACCGGACTGTCCGGTGTGCACCGGACAGTGTCCGGTGCGCCAACGACACTTAATCTGCAACGGCCGGCTTCGCCAAATAAGGAAGGAGATCCGCACCGGACAGTGTCCGGTGGTGCACCGGACTGTCCGGTGCGCCAGTCAACAGAAGGCAAGATCTACCTTCCAAGAATGTTCTCAACGGCTCCTAGCTGCCTTGGGGCTATAAAAGGGACCCCTAGGCGCATGGAGGAGCACACCAAGTATACTCAAAGCATTCCTAAGCACCAAGACTTCGATTCCACGCATTTGTTTCTTCGTGATAGCATCTAGAGCTCTATTTGAGTTGTGAACTCATCGGGTTGTGTTGCGAGCTCTTGTTGCGACTTGTGTGCGTGTTGTCACTGTGATTTTGTGTCTTGTGTGCGTTGCTCATCCCTCCCTTACTCCGTGCTTCTTTGTGAACTTCAAGTGTAAGGGCGAGAGGCTCCAAGTTGTGGAGATTCCTCACAAGCGGGATAAAGAAAAGTAAAGCAAAACACCGTGGTATTCAAGTGGGTCTTTGGACCGCTTGAGAGGGGTTGATTGCAACCCTCGTCCATTGGGACGCCACAACGTGGAGTAGGCAAGCGTTGGTCTTGGCCGAACCACGGGATAAACCACTGTGCCATCTCTGTGTTGATATCTTTGTGGTTATTGTGTTTTGTTGAGACTCCTCTCTAGCCACTTGGCATTATTGTGCTAACGCCTAATCAAGTTTTTGGTGGCTTAAGTTTAAGTTTTACAGGATCACCTATTCACCCCCCTCTAGGTTCTCTCACGTGTTGCTCAGCCTAGAGGTCGTCGAGTGTCTTCCGCATCACCTCCACTGCCTAGGGGCCCAAGGCTGTCTGCGTCGCCTGAGCAACTTGCGCTGCCCGAAACTGGCGCACCTGCTCCTCTAGAGCCCACACTTTCTCCTCCAAACGCTTCCTCCTCTCCTCTGCCTCGACCTCAAGCTCATCCAGCAGTTTGTTCCGCCTTGCCCACATCTCCTCCCTGAAGGCGAGGTCCTGCTCCTGCTGGGTGAGATCAGTTGCCCGTTTTGCAAGGGAAGCTTCCCTTGCCTTGAGGCTTCCCTCGGCGCGAGCAATGTCGCTGGCCCTGTCGATGAGCTCCTGCTGCAGCTTCTGCAACTTCACCTCAGCCGCAGCCTGCTTGTCCCGTTGTTTCTCCAGCACCGTGTTATAAGCTTTCAGCTTATCATGGAGCACTGTGACGGCCTCCTCCCTTTGCTCTAAGCGTATCTCCTTCCTAGCCAGGCTTTTTTCCTTCTGGATCACCTCTTCCTCTCGGTCGAACACCTTCTGGATGTCCTCCTTGAAGTCCTCGCGCTCCTACTCAAACTCAGCCCACTCCGAGGCGAAATGGTCGGACACCGCCTTAGTGCGCTCCTCTAGTTGGGTGCACCAGTCACCAAGGCGCTGGTCCTCGGTCTCGAGCGCCTCCCACTCCCGCCGGATAGCCACCTCAGTTTCCTGGAGAGCCTGGTGAGCGTGGGACAGCACCTGGGGGAGGGGAGTCAGCATTGCTTCAGGTTCAACGCCAGACCGGAGCGGTCACCTAAGGATAACCTCCGGAGACCCCGGAGTTGGTGGCGGAACAGAGCTGGACGCGCCTCCCACGCCTACCACTGACGGTGCATCCGACGGTATCCCCGCCGCTAGGCCTTCAGCAGCTGTTGGCAACATTGCCACCTCTGGACCCCCAGCTGGAACTCAGGAGCCCGAAGGAGCCGCCTCGACGGTGGTAGGTGGATCCTGAGGATCCGATGGCGCTACCTCAGCACCAGCGCCACCCAGTACGATGGAGGCAAACGCAATGGGAACCTCTTCAGCCACTGCCAATGGAGGACTTGGCACCAAAACTAATGCTGAAGATGCGGTAGCTACTGATAGATCGCCGGCTACGTCTTCAGTGGGTGTACGCTGCTGGGAACCAGACCCACCAGCGGGCACGGCGACCGAAGGGGTACGAGCGCCCGTGGAAGCCAAAGAAGGAGGGGCCCTGACAGGCAAAGGACGGTTCAAGACCTATCAACGTAGAAACTATGTTCAAAATGTGGCATTTGGAAGAGTTTAAGCTTACTTGGGCCCATGAACCCCCCAGTGGCCTTGGAAGCGAGGCGCCCGTTGTCGTTGCTGCCGCTGCCCCTGCGGTGACGACGGTCGGTCTGTCATGAGCGGCGACGGTGGTGGTGTCAAATCCGGAGGAGGGCTCACGCCCCTCTACCCGTCCTGGGCCTGAGGTTCGGCCTCCTTGGCCCCACCAGCTGTTTTCTGATGCTTCTAGGAGGAGCCCGAATCAAGGGGTGGGTCCGAGACAAAGGACCCATCGGCGCGACGCAGTCGATGTCGCCTTTCTTCCCCCGATCTCCCGGCGACCGAATCAAGGGGTGGGTCCGAGACAAAGGACCCATTGGTGCAACGCAGTCGATGTCGCCTCTCTTCCCCCGACCTCCCAGCGGCGTCCGAAGCAGAGGAGCTGCATGCAGGCTCCTTGCCCTTATCCGAAGAACTGGGCCCACAGGAGGGACCCCAGGGGCCATATCAGCAGGCTGGGGGTCTCCGGCTGGTGCACCAGGAATATGGATCCCCTGATGGGGGTCCCGGCCGCCGGTCTGGCGGACCGCCACACCACTCTCATCAAGGGTCGGCAGTCAGGCCAGCACCCGCTGACCGCAGCGCTGGGTTGTCGCAGAGTGGCGATATGCCCTGGGGAGGTATCAAGGATTCGGGGATAAAAGCCTCACCAGTAATCCCCCTCACGAAAATTTCCATCTCCTCCCAGGTCAGGTCAGTCCTGGGCCTGCGCAGGATCCTGCCAATGTCGTTGGAGCTGGTGAACCAACAACACAAACACGGCCTCCCCTGCAGTGGCATGACTCGGCGCTTCAGGAAATCGCCAAGTACGTGCATTGAGGTCAGGCCACCAACTGCCAGTTCCTTAATCCTATCCAGGATGGACTCGAACTCTGGCACGAGGCATGGTCTTTCCCTCCACTGCTTCCGGCCGAGTCTGGGCCCGTCACTCGGAAGGGCAAGACAGTCGCTAACCTCAGTGCGGGCAATCACCCAATCGTGCCGCCAGTTCTCCCACCTCGCGCCGCTAAGAGAGGTGATGTAGGTCACTGTCGGATCTGGCCTTATCTGGAAGTAGTAGGCCCCAACGTGGTCTTTGCCTTTCCCAGACCGCACCAGCACAAAAAACTAGCGAAAGAGGGAAGTGCAAGCAGCTACTCCCACGAACGCCTCACAGAAATGAACAAAGATGGCCACCTAGAGGATGGAGTGGGGCGTGAGGTGCTGGAGTTGGAGCCCGAACTCCTCTAGCAGCAGCAGGAAGAATGGCGAAATCGACAGCGCCAACCCATAGAAGAGATAGGAGACGAAGAGCACAAACTCCCCGGCGGCAAGATCGCCAAGGGGAATAGTGACGGCCCGGATCCTCCCCGCGAGCGCAGGCGAGCCCTATCCGAGCATACGGTGCATCGAGTCGAGCGCCTCCTCGGTCTAGTAGTGATCAGGGCGAACCAGCGTGGCCATAGCAACCGCGGCGGCGGAAAACTGAGGAGCACGAAAGCAGAGAGGCGTGGAAGGCTCAGAGACGAAAGGGCGGAGCAGTTAAGAAAGAATGCGAAAGCAAAACAACTGCGCGCGGAAAACCCTACTCCAAGAGATGGCTCCTCGCACACTCCGGGAAAATCCGTCTGGCGCGTACCCAGCCCCCGAGCAACTCAGTCACCGATAGAGGGACCCGAACCCGCAGGCCCCATGGCTGAGGCGCTGGTCTCCATGCGCAGGAGGAGCAAACCGCCGCGCACGCTCCCACGTCGCCTTGGGGCCACCGCTGGAAGATATTCTTAACATAGGCTGGGCCGGCAGGGCGCCCCACACACGCAGGGCACGGCCAAACCGCCATGCGTGGGGGCCACGTGCCAGTTTGCCGCCAAGACGGGCACGACGGTTGGAGTGGCCAGCAGCGAACTGACAGCATGCGTGCACTGAGTTAGTACGACGCACGCTAAAAAGATGCCCCGATTCCCGATCATGCAGAGCTTACGCAGGAAGTGGGTTACGGCCCCACCTGCAGGCTCGCGCCCTCCCTTGAGGTGGGCCCAAGGGCCACTGTCGGTACCTTGAAACAGGGGTACCCCCTGTTACAAGGAAAAGACGCTGTGCCGGCAGTGAAGTCTCTAGTTGCGCGGTAAATGGCTCACCATCGCGCAACATCAACCGCCTTGGAGGTCGCCATGAGGTCAAGGGAAAGGATGTGCTCCGGATATACGCAACAGATCTGGACCCGCTACGTGGAAGGCACCTGACCCCGTGCATGACGAGCGGACCTCCGGGACAGATCCTGGACCCTTTGGAGTGAGGTCCGGACGGTTCGCCACCGGGTCCCAGATCCTAGGGCAGGAAATACCTGGGCCCTGCTGAAAGGGAAATAGGCTTACACCTTTTCCTAATTGATTTTGGTGGTTGAATTGCCCAACACAAATAATTGGACTAACTAGTTTGCTCTAGATTATAAGTTTTACAGGTGCCAAAGGTTCACAATAGACCAATAAAATGACCAAGGAAGGGTTCAAACAAAGAGAGCTAAAGACAACCCAAAGGCACTCTGGTCTGGCACACCGGACTGTCCGGTGTGCCACCGGACAGTGTCCGGTGCACCAGGGAACTCGACGCTCAACTCGCTACCTTCGGGAAAATGGAGGCCGCTCCGCTATAATTCACCAGACCGTCCGGTGGCACACCGGACTGTCTGGTGTGCCAGCGGAGCAACGACTACTTCGCGCGCAACGGTCGACTGCAACGCATTTAATGCGCGCCTGCGCGCGCAGAGGTCAGAGCACGCGCAGCTGGCGCACCGGACAGTCTATAGGACTTGTCTGGTGCACCACCGGACAACCCAAAGGCCCCACAAGTCAGAGCTCCAACGGTCGGACCCCAACGGCTGGCTGACGTGGTGTCCGGTGCGCCATGCGACAGCAGACTTCCAACGGCCACATTTTGGTGGTTGGGGCTATAAATACCCCAACCACCCCACATTCAATTGTATCCAAGTTTTCAGCATTCATACCTCTTACAAGAGCTATAGCATTCAATACAAGACACACCAAAGAGATCAAATCCTCTCCCAAGTCTCTAGTTCAATTCCAATCAATAGTGACTAGTGAGAGAGTGACTTGTGTTCATTTGAGCTCTTGCGCTTGGATTGCTTCTTTTCTTTCTCATTCTTTCTTGTGATAAACTCAATTGCAACCGAGGCAAGAGACACCAATTGTGTGGTGGTCCTTGCGGGGACTTAGTGTCCCGTGTGATTGAGAAGAGAAGCTCACTCGGTCTAAGTGACCATTTGAGAGAGGGAAAGGGTTGAAAGAGACCCGGTATTCGTGACCACCTCAACGGGGAGTAGGTTTGCAAGAATCGAACCTCGGTAAAACAAATCCTCGTGTCTCACTCTTTATTTGCTTGCGATTTGTTTTTCACCCTCTCTCTCGGACTCGCTTATATTTCTAACGCTAACCCGGCTTGTAGTTATGATTAACTTTGTAAATTTCAGTTTCGCCCTATTCACCCCCCTCTAGGCGACTTTCAATTGGTATCGGAGCCCGGTGCTTCATTAGAGCCTAACTGCTCGAAGTGATGTCGGGAGATCACACCAAGAAGGAGATGGTGACCGGTGACAAGCCCACTACAAGCCACGAGAAGGCTCCATCGGGAGAGTCCCGCAACAAAGGGAAAGAGAAGGAGTCCTCTTCCCACAAGTCGCATCAAAGTGGCGACAAGAAAAAGAAGATGAGGAAGGTGGTCTACTACGAGACTGATTCTTCATCGCCATCCACCTCCGGCTCCGACGCACCGTCCATAACTTCTAAGCACCATGAGTGCAAGAAGTATAGTAAGATTCCCCTACGCTACCCTCGCATCTCTAAACATACTCCATTACTTTCCGTTCCATTAGGCAAGCCACCAACATTTGATGGTGAAGATTATGCTAGGTGGAGTGATATGATGAAATATCACCTAACCTCACTCCACAAAAGTATATGGGATGTTGTTGAGTTTGGAGTACAGGTATCATCCGTAGGGGATGAGGACTACGACGAGGACGAGGTGGCCCAAATCGAGCACTTCAACTCCCAAGCCACCACTATACTCCTCCAATCTCTAAGTTGTGAGGAGTATAACAAGGTGCAAGGATTAAAGAGCGCCAAAGAGGTTTGGGACGTGCTCAAGACCGCGCACGAAGGAGACGAGGTGACCAAGATCACAAAGCGGGAGACGATTGAGGGGGAGCTCGGTCGCTTCATGCTTCACCAAGGAGAGGATCCGCAAGCCATGTACAACCGCTTGAAGACCTTGGTGAACCAAGTGCGCAACCTCGGGAGCACCAAATGGGATGACCATGAGATGGTCAAGGTTATTCTTAGATCCCTCGTTTTTCTCAACCCTACGCAAGTTCAATTAATTCGAGGTGATCCTAGATATAAGCTAATGTCTCCCGAGGAGGTTATAGGGAAATTTGTGAGCTTTGAGCTAATGATTAAAGGCTCAAAGAAAATCATCGAGCAAGGCACCTCCTCCACGCCCGAGGCACAACCCGTCACATTCAAGGCAACGGAGGAGAAGAAGGAAGAGTCTACACCAAGTAGGCTCCCCATCGACGCCTCAAAGCTCGACAATGAGGAGATGGCTTTAATCATCAAAAGCTTTCGACAAATCCTCAAGCAAAGGAGGGGGAAGGATTACAAGCCCCGCTCTAAGAAGGTTTGCTACAAGTGTGGTAAGCCCGGTCACTTTATTGCAAAATGTCCTATTTCTAGTGACAGTGACAGGGGCGACGACAAGAAGGGGAGAAGAAAGGAAAAGAAGAGGTACCACAAGAAGAAGGGCGACGATGCCCATGTGTGCCGCGAATGGGACTCCGACGAGAGCTCCACCGACTCCTCCTCCGACGAGGACGCCGCCAACATCGCCGTCAACAAGGGACTTCTATTCCCCAACGTCGGCCACAAGTGCCTCATGGCAAAGGACGGCAAAAGGAAGAAGGTTAAATCCAAATCCTTCACTAAATATGCATCCTCTAGTGATGAAGACAATTCTAATAATGAGGAGGATAATTTGTTTACCCTTTTTGCCAACCTTAACATGGAACAAAAAGAGAAGCTAAATGAATTGATTAGCGCTATTCATGATAAGGATGAACTCTTGGATATCCAAGAGGACTTCCTAATTAAGGAAAATAAGAAACATGTTAAGGTTAAGAATGCTTATGCTCTAGAGATGGAAAATGTGAAAAATTAACTAGTGAGCTAAGCACTTGTCATGATGTTATTGCCAACCTTAGAAATGAAAATGCTAGATTAATTGCTAAGGTTGATTCAAATGTTCGTGATGATTCATATGCCTGTTGGGGCGAAGGCAAAGACGCCACCCTTCGCTCGAGGCCTTCGCTGTAGTCGCGCTCGAGGCCTTCGCTGCAGTCGCTGGTCTGACAAAGACAAAACAGGCAGGGACACCCTTCGCTTGACACGGCGCCAGACGAAGGCCTGCGACGTCGTCACTCCACCGTGCGGCCTCGTCCAGCTCAGAAGCCCACGTGTGATCCGGCCCATTGTAACGGGCCCCGCGTGGCCGCTGCGTGTTACGGGCCTAATTTGCAAAGGCAATCCTGTAATTACAGTCTGTAACCCTGCTTTATGGGAATATTCTGGGGATAACCTAGGTATCTGAGGGCACATGCGTCCTTAACACAAGCCGCTGGGCGCTCAGACACCTATAAATACCCCCGCACAGTGCCCGTGAGAGGGCAGATTAACAGAGCTATTGCCATCTTGCGCGAGAACCCTGTTGACGTTACTGTTCACCCTTGTTGGATCCCCTTGCAACTGAGAGCAAGTTCCAACATTTGGCGCCCACCGTTCGTGCTACGAGAAAACCACCCGCGATGGCACCCAAGAGAGCTAACCCGAAGGCTGACGAGGCTGCGAAGGCAGCACTGCTCGCCGCAAGAAAGGGCAAGGCCCTCGCCCTCACCCAATCCACCCACCAAGAGGCCACTGAAGACGACGTTCCCCGCACCTGCGAAGACGACACTCTCCGCACCTGCGGCCCTGAAGGACAATCGTAGCCACCCTCAGGCTTCGCACCACTGGAGGGCGCGGACCTCACTGAGGACGGTGAAGTCCTCAGCATCTCAGCGGAAGAACAGCTCCAGCTGCGCGCCCTGCGCCTCAAGAACCGCAATCTCCAGAGGCAGAAAGAGATACTGGAGGCCAAGCGCCAGCGCGTGTCTGCACTAGCCAAAGTGCGGCAAATGATACGCGACGAAGAGCAGAAGGCCCAGGACCTCGAGCGGGAGATCGCGCTGATGCAGCGCGAAGGCCACCTTGGCCTGCAGCACGAGCCACCCCTCCAGCAGCGCGCACAACTGGAAGACACGCGCGAAGGCCACCTCGGCCTGCAGCATGGGCCACCCCTGCAACACCGCGCGCAACTGGAAGACCCGCGTTTCCCCCAGCGCGACCACACCTTCCCGCATGCCGCGCCATTCCAAGGGGTCAACTTTCTCGACGAGCGAAGTCCCCTGGCGCCACACCTGCAAGTGACGCCTTG
The DNA here is from genome assembly GCA_029449295.1 of Zea luxurians. Lineage (NCBI taxonomy): Eukaryota > Viridiplantae > Streptophyta > Magnoliopsida > Poales > Poaceae > Zea > Zea luxurians. Next base: position 2,177,849 of record JAOPSE010000064.1, on the reverse strand, counting down.
GCCAGCTAACTTCCGGGCAGGGACCTATCCCAAGTACAACAGCAGCACCGACCCGGCACAATACATAATGAGTTATCAGGTTGCCGTTGCATCTTCCGGAGGGGACGACGCCACAATGGCGAAGTCTTTCATCATCGCCCTAGAGGGCCTAGCTCTCACCTGGTTCACCAGGTTGCCTCCGTTGTCCATTGATTCCTGGAGAAGTCTCCGGGACAAGTTCCTGCTCAACTTCCAAGGGTACCGCCCAGACACCGACGCCTTGGCCGAACTCTCGCTCTGCAAGCAGCTGGAAAAGGAGACTCTGCGGGAGTATTACCGCAAATTTTTAACACTCAAGTCACAGCTGCCCTCAGTCGATGACCAGATCGCCATCCACTACGCTATCAGTGGCCTTCGCGCTGGTGTCCTTTACAGCCACTGCATCAGAGATCCGCCCAGGAACCTCCAGGAATTATATCAGCTGTTTGAAAACTACGCCAAATCCGAAGAGCTCCACCAGCGCAAGGTTGAGTCCCAAAGGAAGCCAAAAGATGCTCCACAGTCCAGCCGCATGTGGACAAGGACTCCGCAGCCGGACTCTGGTCGAGACGGTTGCAATCAACAGCAAGTGCACAACATCGCCAACCAGCACCCCGCTGCTGACGCCCCTCGTCGCCAAGAGTATCCCCCCAGGGCCGCGGAACTGGAACTCGCGGTAGGGGTCGGGGGCGTGCGCAGCCGCCGCGCCGATTCTACTGCCTCTTCCACGGCGAAGACTGCGCCCACCAAACCAAAGACTGCCCAGAAACGAAGGCCACCAGAGACAGGATGGCACGGGCGCAACCAGCCGACAACCCCCGAGTTGTCGCACACACTTACCAGCAACCCCCTCCACCATATATCCACGCCCCCGCCCCGCATCCACCGCACCACGCTTACCAACACCATCAGGAAGTACAAATCGTACCTCCCCCACCCCCACCACCACACCAGCAACATCAAAACATCCCCCATGCTCCAAAGCAGGAAGACTTCGCCGATCAACCATATCGCGGAGTCATTCACATGATAACTGGGGGGTCCAGCACCGACTTCGACACAAAGCGGCAGAAGCGGGACCACTACCGCAGCATCAACCACGTCGCCGTCACCGGCCCCGTCGTGCAGACAAAGTGGTCCCACATACCGCTAACCTTCGACGCACGAGACGTCGACCTGCGCAGCGCCCCCCACTGCGACGCCATGGTTATCAATTGCAGAGTGGCAGGCTGGGACCTGCACAAAGTCCTAGTTGACAATGGCAGTCAGGCGGACATCATCTTCCTCCACGCCTTCGATCGCATGGGCATAAGCCACAACCTGCTTAAGCCTTCGGACAACCCGTTGTATGGCTTCGGCGGCAAGGGCACCTACCCCGTCGGCAAAATAGAGCTGCCTCTCTCCTTCGGTGTAGCACCCAATGCCCGAAGTGAGCAAGTAACCTTTGATATCGTGGATATGGTATATCCATACAATGCCATCATGGGTCGGGGCTCCATCAATAAGTTCGAAGCAGCCATTCACGGATTGTACCTATGTATGAAGATACCAGGTCCGTCAGGCGTCATCACGGTCTTCGGCAATCAACAGACTACGCGCAACATAGAACGGGACTTCATGCCCGGTCAGAGAAATGTGCACTGCCTCACGGCCCAGCGCGAGGTCCCTGCGCCCGCCAGCTCAACCAATAAGCAGCACGACAAGGCACAGCTGCAGAGCAACGACGGGACCAAGACTGTCCCCCTCGACCAGCCACGCCCAAGCAGACAGTCATTATCAGCGAAGACCTTACTCCGCATGAAGAGGAGAAGCTCCTCTGCTGCCTGTCCAAGAACAAAGATGTCTTCGCCTGGTCAGCCCTCGATCTGGTCGGGGTTAGCCGTTCCATAATTGAGCACAGTTTGGGAATCGACCCTTCGGTAAGGCCGAAAAAACAGCGGCTTCGCAAGATGTCCGACGAGAAGACGGAGGCTGCTAAGGCAGAAGTGCACCGCCTCCTGGAAGCCAGATTCATCGAGCCGGTGGCTTACCCCACATGGCTCTCCAATGTCGTGATGGTGCAGAAAAAGAGCGGGAAGTGGCGAATGTGCATCGACTTCACCAGTCTCAATAAAGCCTACCCAAAGGACAATTTCCCGTTGCCGCGGATCGACAAAATAGTCGATAGCGCGGCCGGATGCGAAGTCATGTCCCTCCTCGACTGCTTCTCCGGTTACCACCAGATATACATGAAGGAGGAAGACAAGGCTAGCACCAGCTTTATAACACCCTTCGGCACATATTGCTTCATCAGAATGCCGGAGGGACTCAAGAACGTCGGGTCCACCTTCTCCAGGCTTACCAAAACAGTGCTCGAAGGACAAGTTGGCAGAAATATATTCACATATGTGGACGACATCGTCGTCGCCAGCAAGAGCAAGGAGGACCATCTCGCCGACCTCGCCGAGACATTCGCGAACATGCGAGACGCACGACTCCGCCTAAACCCGGAAAAGTGCGTCTTCGGCGTTCGCCAAGGCAAAATATTGGGCTACCTGGTATCACACCACGGTATCGAGGCCAACCCAACCAAGATTCAGGCCATCATAGACATGACGCCTCCGCAGTCCGCCAGAGACGTCCAGCGCCTGACAGGCAGATTGGCCGCTCTCAGCAGATTCATCTCCAGGTCCGCCGAGCGAAGTCTCCCCTTCCTCAAAACACTCCGTGGTGCAAAAGACTTCGCCTGGGGACCAGAGCAGGCGGCGGCCTTCGCATCATTAAAACAGCACCTGACAGAGTTGGCCGTCCTTACAAGCCCCGACTCTTCGCTCCCCCTGTTGCTCTACGTCGCGGCTTCGCCGCATGCGGTCAGCGCGGCACTAGTGCAGGAGCAGACAGTTGAGGGCATGGTCAGGCAGTGCCCCGTTTACTATGTCTCCGAAGTGCTAACACCGTCCAAGTGCAACATGACAGAGCTAGAGAAGATTGCCTACGCCGTCGTCATGTCTTCGCGCAAATTGCGCCACTACTTCGAAGCATTCAAGGTCCGAGTCACCTCAGACAGGGGACTCGGTGAATTGTTCAGAAACCCGGAGGCATCGGTGAGGATTGCCAAGTGGGCAGCCGAACTCTCCGGCTACCACATCAGCTTCGAGCCCAGGACAGCCATCAAGTCACAAGTCCTGGCAGACTTCGTCGTCGACTGGACTGGGCCGACAACACAGCCAGACCCGTCCGCAGAGAAGGTTTGGATGATCCATTGCGACGGCGCATGGTGCCATGCGGGGGCAGGCGCCACAGCAGTCATCACCTCACCAGTCGGGGTCAAGCACAGATATGTAGCACGCTTCAGCTTCAATCTAGAATCCGACATATGCACAAATAATATAGCAGAATACGAAGCAGTCATCCTCGGCCTCCGCAAGCTAAGGGCCCTCGGAGTCACCACCTGCATCATCAAAACAGACTCCAATGTAGTTGCCGGCCAAGTCGAGAAAGACTATGCAGCAAAGGACCCCGCGCTCATGCAGTACCTCGCGGCCATCCGAAGTCTCGAGAGACAATTCAAGGGATTCACCTTGCAGCATGTGGATCGGGCCAAAAATGAAGAGGCCGACGCATTGGCCAAGGCTGCCGCCAGGGGCGAATCTTTGCCCTCTGACGTGTTCTTTCATGTCATCGGCACGCCAGCCGTCCGGAGCCCCGAAGGGCTCCAAACAACCAAAGACAGCGAGGGCCACCGCATAGTCAACCTTATCATGACCGAAGACTGGCGGGCACCGATAACCCTGTTCCTACAGGGGTACTACCACCCAGCCGACATCAGTGAGGCCAAGCGCCTCAGACATCGAAGCCGAGACTTCGCACTGATTGAAGGCCAACTCTACAAAAAAGGGGTCAGTTAGCCAATGCTTAAGTGCGTCACCGAAGCCGAAGGCATCCAGATCCTACGCGAAGTCCACAATGGCACGTGCGGCTCACACGCAGGGCCAAGGGCCCTAGCTGCTAAGGTGATCCGCCAAGGCTTTTACTGACCCGCAATGATCTGCGCCGCAAATCGGGTCACAAGGTCCTGCGAAGCCTGCCAGAAGTTTTCTCCTCGGTCAGGCAGCCCCTCGCAGTATACAAAGCTGATCGCCCACACGTGGCCTCTCCAACGCTGGGGCCTGGACATTGTCGGGCCCTTGCCCACCGCTCAGGGGAACCTTAAGTTCGCCTTCGTCGCTGTCGAGTACTTCACCAAATGGATCGAGGCAAGGGCTGTTTCCACAATAACATCAAAAACTGCCCAAAAGTTCTTTTGGCAAAACATTGTTTGCCGCTTCAGAGTACTGTCCGAACTAACAGTTGACAACGGCAAGCAGTTTGACAACCAAGACTTCAAGGATTTTTGCTTCTCCATTGACACCAAGCTTGCCTTCGCCTCAGTCTATCATCCGCAGTCCAACGGAGTTGTGGAACGCGCCAATGGAAAAATCTTCACAGCTGTCAAAAAGATGCTCCTCGATGAAAAAAGGGCAGATGGACCGATTTGTTACCCGAGGCAGTATGGGCACTAAACACGACTGAGTGCAGGGCGACCGGGTTTACTCCTTTCCGCCTTCTATACGGATCGGAGGCCATGACCCCACAAGAAATAAAACATGGGTCCCCGCAAACAGTTCCGTCAGCCGTCCCCGACGTGGACGAGCCAACTTCAAAGGATCTCATTGACGGAGACCGAGTCTTCGCTCTACAAGCCCTAAACAAATACCAAGCCCAGACAAAAGCATGGCGCGACCACGCAGTCATCCCGAGGGAATTTAGCGAAGGGGACCTCGTACTCGTCCGAACAGCTCGGACCGAGTCCAGGGGCAAGCTGGAGCCCAGGTGGGAGGGCCCCTTTATAGTCAAGACGAAGGCTTCCCCCAGCGCTTACAGGCTCACAACGCCAAACGGCGAAGACCTGGAGCACTCCTGGAACATCGACAACCTCCGCAATTTTTTTGTTTGATTCATCAGGGCTGATTCGCCCTTGTAATTCGCAAAAACAATCTTATTCTGGTCCGCACTCTTTTCCTCCCGGGGGGTGAGGTTTTTAATGAGGCGGAGCCATGTAATATATGTCTGAAAAATCCCCCGCAAAAACATGCGTCGAAAAAAGACCGCGACGATGGTCTTCGACATTCGACCAATACGAGGTCACCGCGAGGCTCAGCGCTAGCCACCCTCGCGTGCGACAAATCCGTGCAGAAGTTGCCTAAGGGTGCAGCCGGATTAGCACAACAAGTGCGAAAAACCAAAGTCTACCGCGAGGACTATCCGTGCAGAAGTCGCCTAAGGGTGCAGCCGGATTAGCACAACAAGTGCGAAAAACCGAAGTCTACCACGAGGACTATCCGTGCAGAAGTCGCCTAAGGGTGCAGCCGGACTAGCACAACAAGTGCGAAAAACCGAAGTCTACCGCGAAGACTATCCATGCAGAAGTCGCCCAAGGGTGCAGCCGGACTAGCACAACAAGTGCGAAAAAACCTAAGTCTACCGCGACGACTATCCATGCATAAGTCGCTTAAGGGTGCAGCCGGACCAGCACAGCATAACAAAACACACCAGACCAAGTACATAACGCCTTCGCAAGCATAGCCAAGTGTGCGGGGGCACACAACCTCATCACCCAAGCCTTTACACATGTACAAGCGAGGGCACTACACTCTACATCGGCTCAACCTTAGGAATAATTCCCATCTCCCTATAATTAAATAACACTATCCTAAGCTCCTCACCCGCAAAAAGACTTCGCAATTCCCCCTCACCCATACTCACGGTGGCTGGCAAAGACAGCAGTTCGTGCCGGCCAGCCCTACTCACATGAAGCCGATCTCCCTCTGCCCCACTCACTCTATGCTTCGCAACCGCCCTTCGCCGCTGGCGCCCGGTGCTCGGACCAGGCACATCACCTGTGTCGGCAGCGCGCGGCGAAGCCTCCACCGCTGCCACATCCAAGGCCGCAAAATAGTCCAAGTCCTCCTCCGTCGACTCCTCAGTCCACTCAACCGAGCTCCCAGAGTCAGCAAAATCAGAAAACTCAGTTGCAGACCCATCACATTTATTACCACCATCCATGGTCGAAGCCGCCCAAAAATTAGTAGTGGCGGTTGCGTGCGCAGGCCCAAAATCTTGAACCTGCGCAGCAACCAAAATTCAGCAACATATCCAAAATTCCCTAACTATCTACACCCACTACGCCACCTGCGAAGACCCAGCCGGTGCGGGAGCCTCCGTCGTTGCCTCCGCCGTCGCCTCCGCCGCCACCGTCGCAGGATCTTCAGCCCTCGGCGCAGCGGCTGCGGGGGCATCAGGCGCGCCTTCGACGGTCTCCGGGGGCAGGTCCCCGCCGGCTGCAGCAGATGTGGGGGCATCCGGAGCGCCTTCTGCGGGCTCTGGGGGTGCCTCCAGGGCGGCCCCGGACATGGCTTCCGCCGGGATCGGCTCCGGGTCAGGCAGCGCGCTGTTCAACGCCCCGAAGTCATCCACTCTCTCGCCACGCGCCGCCTAAGACACAGCACACAAATTCAGCGAACTCACACATAGCCAACATCCAGCAAACGCCAAACAAACGCCAAACGTTACCTGAGCCCTCGCCGTCTCGGCCCGCTCCCTGACCACCTCGCAACCGTGCGGACCCCACATCCGGTCATAGATGGCTCCGGCGGATTCCTTCACTACGGGGTCTTCAACCTTGTAGATATCTCGCTCAAAGTCTTCATCAGCTTGGTCGAAGACCTCAAAGTGCCGGCACCCTTCGTGGGAGAGCGCGTTCATCGCCCCCTCGCAGGTGACCAAGGAGGCATACGACATGAACCCCTCCACGATAGTGGGGAGCGCCTGCAACTCCTCCTGTACCCACTCCAGGCAGCGAAGTCCGGACTCTCGGTCCGGCACTTCGAAGTCACCGGTCCGCGCGCCCAGCTTATGGTACGAGTCCATAAGCTGTTTGCGCGTCCGCTCGGCCTCCGCGCGCGTTGCGGCCTCGGCCCTCTCCACGTGGCTCTCCAGGGCGATGAGCCGCTCCTGCAGCTGCTCGGCGCGCTCCCTGGCAAGATTGCCCTTCGCCCGCGCCAGATTGGCCTCCACCTGCGCAGCCTGCGCCTTGGCGAGGGCCTCGTTGGTCTCCCTCCTCTCCCCCGCCAATTGGCGCCGGAGGTCAGCCTTCTCCCCCTCCAGCGCGGCCACCTTGTCCGCCAGCTTGCGGCACTTACTGTCGGCGGCCGATTTTTCACGGATGGCGTCCGCGTGTTGCGTCCGAAGTCTCTCGACTTCGGCAGACACAACTGCCGTGAGGGCCCCCGACGCCGTGCGGTTGGCGAAGTCAGCCACCTGCAGAACACATGTAAGACCGCGGCCACAAAAAAACGGAGTCTAGCTCAACGGACCTGACTTAGTGCCTCCGTCACCTCCTTCAACCGGCGGGACGCAGCGCCCGCCTCATCCCTGACGGCCGCGAGTGCCGACATCTCGCCTCCGGCGCTAAGAGCACTGCCCTTCGCCTTCGGCACTCCGGCAGTCGCCATGGCCGCCGCAGCAGGCGCAACAATAGCAAGCTGGCCTTCGTCCGACCCTGCGACGTACCAACGAATTAAAAAAAAGAAAAAAAAAGAAACGAGCCAACGTCTTACCACCAAGATAGTCGTCCACACTAATATCAGTGGCGAAGTCGGCGACGCGCTTGCCCGACGACGGCAACTCTCGGGCCGCCTTCGCGACCTCCGACACCCTGCTGGACGGCGGCACAGCCTTCGTCGATTTGGAACCACCGGCTGCCTCCGGCGCCTTGCTAAATACAAGGCCGCCCGACTTCGCCGCCACCGGCGGCTTGCCTCCGCCAGGGGCCGCAGCCTTCGCAGCCCCCCGCTGCCTCTTCGGCCGGGCTTCATGAAGCCTGACAACCGCCTGGCGCTTTTGTGCAGCTCCCTGGCGATCCTTGTCCATCACTGCCGACACAATAGCAGCAATATTCCGCCCGTAAGGAAACACTTTCCATTCACGAACCATGCGAGATGTAAAAAAGTCTTCGCCGGCCGCGCGGGGGATAGGAACATTCCTAGGCCAACAACCCCCGGTAACCCTCAGCATCCGCGCCGAAGACTCCCGGAGCTCGGGCGAAGACATCCTTCCCCTCGGCGCCGCGCAAGTCCTCATCAACTCTCTAGCAAAACTATCGGAAACCCCAAGTCCTCCCATAGCAGTACCTAATTTCCTCTTTTTGGAGGATGGGGCGGCCGCCGGCGCAGGGTCGTCTCCAGTCTCCACCACCGGCTTCTTCCCACGGCGGTCAACATCGTCTTGGCCGGGGTAGCCGCCATACGGCAGTTGATTCAATTCAAAAACCCTGTTCAAACGGTCATTCGACCTGCGGATATCCCAGCTACGCTGGCCCTCTGTCCTCGGCACGTACCGACCAACGAGCCGCACCGCCCCATCCTCCGCCTCACGCACAAAGGCGGCCGGATCGCGGTTTTGCAGATTCAGCACGAAGGCAGGACTTCGCACCATCTTCCCACCATGGGAAGGCATCCGGCGAGGGCACACTTCGCCCAACGCCCAGCCATGCGCCAAGGGCCATACCCCGTACGCCACAAATTCTTCAACCAAATCGCGCCCACTGCTCAGGCCGGCGGCGCACCGAAGGGCCCCTTCGTCCGCATCCCCCTCCGCCACCTCAAAAGACGGGTATGCTGAGTAAAAATGTGAACACATCTCGGACACAGGGAGCCCCTCATGGCCTTCGACGGTACCCTCAGCGACATAAAACCAAAACTCATTCCAGTTGCCCCACTTGTTGCGGGCGCAAGGAACCAACTCGACTACCTGCATCGTGGTCTTGCCGGTCTTCGGCGTAAACGTACAGGACCCAAACTGGGCAACTTCATCTCTAAACATCCTCTTCTGCCAGTGCAGACAGTAGTACTTCGCAAAGATTTCGACTGATGGCTGCCCGCCGTACGAAGTCGTCGCCCAGACATACTTCGCCAGAGCCACCACGGCATTCGGAGTCAGCTGATGTATCTGAACGTTAAACCTGCGCAGGACTTCGCCAACAAATCGGTGCGCAGGCAGGCGGAGACCGGCGGCGAAGAACGCCTCGAACACAACCAACTCGCCCTCCGGCTCGGGGACTTCCTCCGTCCCCGGGACACGAGCAACTCCGCCGCCAAAGTAACCCAGCCGCTGCATATCTTGCACGCGGGCCGACGACATCCGCGACACGCCAAAATCCACAGAATCGCCGGCGCACAACTCCTCCGCCACCAAACTACTCAGCGTCTCCTCAGACGAGGCGTAGGCCGGTGGCGAAGCAACGGCCGGCGGCGAGGCGTCGGCCGGCGGTGTAGCGGCAACAGAAGAAGAGGAGGTCGGCATCGCTACGTACCGTCGGTGGCGGCGGGCGGTCTGCTTCACTCGAGCCAGATCTCCGGTGAACAAAAGCAAGGCGGGCAGACGAGCAGCAAGACGGTGGAAAAGGCGGCTAGGGTTTGCACGGAGCGCAGAAAGTGAAGTTCAAAAAGCGCCGACCCTCGCCCCCTTTTATAGGCAGGGCGCGGCTCTTCGGGAAACCCGCAATCCAACAGGGCGCGGCGCTTCGGGAAACCCGCAATCCAACAGTACGGCGTCAATCAACGGTCATGTCAAAAACCCCCGCGGAACCACTTCGAGCGAGGGCAGCGTCTCCGCCATCTAGCGACGTCTTCGGCACCAGGTGACTTTGTCGAACTGGTCCCTCGGAGGGCAAATGTTGGGGCGAAGGCAAAGACGCCACCCTTCGCTCGAGGCCTTCGCTGTAGTCGCGCTCGAGGCCTTCGCTGCAGTCGCTGGTCTGAAAAAGACAAAACAGGCAGGGACACCCTTCGCTTGACACGGCGCCAGACGAAGGCCTGCGACGTCGTCACTCCACCGTGCGGCCTCGTCCAGCTCAGAAGCCCACGTGTGATCCGGCCCATTGTAACGGGCCCCGCGTGGCCGCTGCGTGTTATGGGCCTAATTTGCAAAGGCAATCCTGTAATTACAGTCTGTAACCCTGCTTTATGGGAATATTCTGGGGATAACCTAGGTATTTGAGGGCACATGCGTCCTTAACACAAGGCGCTGGGCGCTCAGACACCTATAAATACCCCCGCACAGTGCCCGTGAGAGGGCAGATTAACAGAGCTATTGCCATCTTGCGCGAGAACCCTGTTGACGTTACTGTTCACCCTTGTTGGATCCCCTTGCAACTGAGAGCAAGTTCCAACAATGCCAATCTTAGAAATGATCATGCTATTTCTATTGCTAAGATTGAAAATTTGAATGTCTCTCTTGCTAGCCTTAGGATTGAAAATGAAAAATTGATTGCCAAGGCTAAAGACTTAGATGTTTGCAATGCTTCCATTTCCAATCTTAGAAGTGAAAATGATATATTACATGCTAAGATTGTTGAACTAAAAACTTGCAAACCCTCTACATCCACTATTGAGCATGTTTCTATTTGCACTAGATGTAGAGATGTTGATATTGATGCTATTAATGATCATATGACTTTAATTAAACAACAAAACGATCATATAGCAAAATTAGATGCTAAAATTGCCGAGCATGAACTAGAAAATGAAAAATTTAAATTTGCTCGTAGTATGCTTTATAGTGGGAGACGCCCTGGCATCAAGGATGGCATTGGCTTCCAAAAGGGAGACAATGTCAAACTTAATGCCCCTCCTAAAAAATTATCTAACTTTGTTAAGGGCAAGGCTCCCATGCCTCAGGATAACGAGGGTTACATTTTGTACCCTGCCGGTTATCCCGAGCACAAAATTAGGAGAATTCATTCTAGGAAGTCTCACTCTGGCCCTAATCATGCTTTTATGTATAAGGGTGAGACATCTAGTTCTAGGCAATCAACTCGTGCAAAATTGCCTAAAAAGAAAACTCCTAGTGCATCAAATGAACCTAGTATTTCATTCAAAACTTTTGATGCATCTTATGTTTTGACTAACAAATCCGGCAAAGTAGTTGCCAAGTATGTTGGGGGCAAACACAAGAGTTCCAAGACTTGTGTTTGGGTACCCAAAGTTCTTGTATCTAATGTCAAAGGACCCAAAACTGTTTTGGTACCTAAAATCAAGAACTAAACTTGTTTTGTAGGTTTATGCATCCGGAGGCACAAGTTGGATCATCGATAGCGGGTGCACAAACCACATGACAGGGGAGAAGAAGATGTTCTCCTCCTATGAGAGAAACCAAGATCCCTAACGAGCTATCACATTCGGGGATGGAAATCAAGGTTTGGTCAAAGGATTGGGTAAAATTGCTATATCACCTGAACATTCCATTTCAAATGTTTTTCTTGTTGATTCATTATATTACAATTTGCTTTCCGTTTCTCAATTATGCAAAATGGGCTACAACTGTCTATTTACTGATGTAGGTGTCACTATCTTTAGAAGAAGTGATGATTCAGTAGCATTTAAGGGAGTGTTAGAGAGTCAGTTATACTTAGTTGATTTCAATGGAGCTGAACTCGACACTTACTTAATTGCTAAGACTAACATGGGCTGGCTCTGGCATCGTTGACTAGCACATGTTGGGATGAAGAATCTTCACAAGCTTCTAAAGGGAGAACACATTTTATGATTAACCAATGTTCATTTTGAAAAAGACAGGATTTGTAGCGCATGCCAAGCCGGGAAGCAAGTTGGCATTCATCATCCACATAAGAACATCTTGACGACTGACAGGCCACTTGAGCTCCTCCACATGGACCTATTCGGCCCGATCACTTACATAAGCATCGGCGGGAGTAAGTACTGTCTTGTTATTGTGGATGACTATTCTCGCTTCACTTGGGTATTCTTTTTACAGGAAAAATCTCAAACCCAAGAGACCTTAAAGGGATTCTTGAGACGGGCTTAAAATGAGTTCGGCTTGAGGATCAAGAAAATTAGAAGCGATAATGGGACGGAGTTCAAGAATTCACAAATTGAAGGCTTCGTTGAGGAGGAGGGCATCAAGCATGAGTTCTCTTCTCCCTACACGCCACAACAAAATGGTGTAGTAGAGAGGAAGAATAGAACTCTACTGGACATGGCAAGAACCATGCTTGATGAGTACAAGACTTCGGATTGGTTTTGGGCCGAGGCGGTCAACACCGCCTGCTACGCCATCAACCGGTTGTATCTACACCGAATCCTCAAGAAGACATCATATGAATTCCTAACCGGTAAAAAGCCCAATGTTTCATATTTTAGAGTCTTTGGTAGCAAATGTTTTATACTTGTTAAAAGAGGTAGGAAGTCCAAATTTGCTCCTAAGGCTGTAGAAGGCTTTTTACTAGGATATGATTCAAACACAAGGGCATATAGAGTCTTTAACAAGTCCACTGGACTAGTTGAAGTTTCTTGTGACATTGTGTTTGATGAGACTAACGGCTCTCAAGTAGAGCAAGTTGATCTTGATGAATTAGATGATGAAGAGGCTCCGTGCGTCGCACTAAGGAACATGTCCATTGGGGATGTGTGTCCTAAGGAATCCGAAGAGCCCATTCAAGCACAAGATCAACCATCCTCCTCCATGCAAGCATCTCCACCAACCCAAGATGAGGATGAGGCTCAAGATGATGAAGAAGAAGATCAAGAAGATGAGCCACCTCAAGACAACGACAATGATCAAGGGGGAGATGCAAATGATCAAGACAAGGAGGATGAGCAAGTTGCAAGACCGCCACACCCAAGAGTCCACCAAGCAATTCAACGAGATCACCCCGTGAACACCATCCTCGGCGACATTCATAAGGGGATAACCACAAGATCTTGTGTTGCATATTTTTGTGAGCATTACTCTTTTGTTTCCTCTATTGAGCCACACAAGGTAGAGGAAGCACTCCAAGATTCGGATTGGGTGATGGCGATGCAAGAGGAGCTCAACAACTTCACGAGGAATGAGGTATGGCATTTAGTTCCACGTCCTAACCAAAATGTTGTAGGAACCAAGTGGGTCTTCCGCAACAAACAAGACGAGCATGGTGTGGTGACAAGGAACAAAGCCCGACTTGTGGCCAAAGGATATTCACAAGTCGAAGGTTTGGATTTCGGTGAAACCTATGCACCCGTAGCTAGGCTTGAGTCAATTCACATTTTACTTGCCTATGCTACTTACCATGGCTTCAAGCTTTATCAAATGGACGTGAAAAGTGCCTTCCTCAATGGACCAATCAAGGAAGAGATCTATATTGAGCAACCTCCCGGCTTTGAAGACAGTGAGTATCCTAATCATGTTTATAGACTCTCTAAGGCGCTTTATGGGCTCAAGCAAGCCCCAAGAGCATGGTATGAATGCCTAAGAGATTTTCTTATTACTAATGGCTTCAAAGTCGGAAAGGCCGATCCTACTTTATTTACTAAAACTCTTGCAAATGATTTGTTTGTATGCCAAATTTATGTTGATGATATTATATTTGGGTCTACTAACGAATCTACATGTGAGGAATTTAGTAGGATCATGACACAAAAATTCGAGATGTCTATGATGGGGGAGTTGAAGTATTTTCTAGGATTCCAAGTCAAGCAACTCCAAGAGGGCACTTTCATTAGCCAAACCAAGTACACTCAAGATATACTCAACAAGTTTGGGATGAAAGATGCCAAGCCCATCAAGACACCCATGGGAACTAATGGGCATCTCGACCTCGACACGGGAGGTAAATCCGTCGATCAAAAGGTATACCGGTCGATGATAGGTTCCTTACTCTATTTATGTGCTTCACGACCGGATATTATGCTTTCCGTATGCATGTGTGCAAGATTCCAAGCCGATCCTAAGGAAGCTCACCTTAGGGCCGTAAAACGAATCTTGAGATATTTAGTTTATACTCCTCAGTTTAGCCTTTGGTACCCCAGGGGATCCACATTTGATTTAATTGGTTATTCCGATGCCGATTGGGCAGGGTGTAAAATTAATAGAAAGAGCACATCGGGGACTTGCCAGTTCTTGGGAAGATCTCTGGTGTCTTGGGCTTCAAAGAAGCAAAATTCTGTGGCTCTTTCAACCGCCGAAGCCAAGTATATTGCCGCAGGCCATTGTTGCGCGCAATTGCTTTGGATGAGGCAAACCCTTAGGGACTATGGTTACAAATTAACCAAAGTTCCTCTTCTATGTGATAATGAGAGTGCAATCCGCATGGCGGATAATCCCGTTGAGCATAGCCGCACTAAACACATAGCCATTCGGTATCATTTTCTAAGGGATCACCAACAAAAGGGGGATATCGAGATTGCATATGTTAGCACCAAAGAACAATTAGCCGATATCTTTACCAAGCCATTGGATGAACAAACCTTTACCAAACTTAGGCATGAGCTAAATATTCTTGATTCTAGAAATTTTTATTGATGTTTTGCACACATAGCTCCTTATTATACCTTTGATCATCTCTTTCATGTGCTATGACTAATGTGTTCTTTCAAGTCCATTTCATGATAAGTCATAGATTGAAAGGGAAACGGAGTCTTCGGCGAAGACAAGGCTTCCACTCCGCTCCATCGAATCATTCATCCTTCGCCGTCGCTCCGCACTAATTCTCCAACTTTGGTATAATCTTCACTCCTTTATTTCCGTCCAAAGGGGGAGAGAGTAGTTAAAAGGGCTTATATTTCACTCAAACATCTGTTTTTGGCGATTCATGCCAAAGGGGGAGAGAGTATTAGCCCAAAGCAAAAGGACCGCACCACCACCAATTTCAAAAAATGTAGTCTTTTATTTGGTATTCAAAAGAAGTTTTTCAATTGATATCTTATTTTGATATAATTTCAAATTGGTATACCCTCTTCAGAATTAATATCTAAAACCCTCTTGAACACTAAGAGGAGGATTTCATTAAGGGGGAGTTTTGTTTAGTCAAAGGAAAAGCATTTAAAACCGGGGGAGAAAATTTCAAATCTTGAAAATGCTTCTCAAAATCCTATTCATTTACCTTTGACTATTTGCAAAAGGTCTTTGAAAAGAATTTACAAAAGAATTTGCAAAAACAAAACATGTGGTGCAAGCGTGGTCCAAAATGTTAATAAGAAGAAAAGACATCCATGCGCATCTAGTTAGTAATATTTATTGGTTTCATTCCAAGCAACCTTTGCACTTATATTATGCAAACTAGTTCAAATTCTGCACTTCCATATTTGCTTTGGTTTGTGTTGGCATCAATCACCAAAAAAGGGGAGATTGAAAGGGAAATAGGCTTACACCTTTTCCTAATTGATTTTGGTGGTTGAATTGCCCAACACAAATAATTGGACTAACTAGTTTGCTCTAGATTATAAGTTTTACAGGTGCCAAAGGTTCACAATAGACCAATAAAATGACCAAGGAAGGGTTCAAACAAAGAGAGCTAAAGACAACCCAAAGGCACCCTAGTCTGGCGCACCGGTCTGTCCGGTGTGCCACCAGACAGTGTCCGGTGCACCAGGGAACTCGACGCTCAACTCGCTACCTTCGGGAAAATGGAGGCCACTCCGCTATAATTCACCGGACTATCCGGTGTGCCAGCGGAGCAACGGCTACTTCGTGTGCAACGGTCGACTGCAACGCATTTAATGCGCGCCTGCGCGCGCAGAGATCAGAGCACGCGCAGCTGGCGCACCGGACAGTCTACAGGACTTGTCCGGTGCACCACCGGACAGCCCAGAGGCCCCACAAGTCAGAGCTCCAACGGTCGGACCCCAACGGCTGGCTGACGTGGCTGGCGCACCGGACAGTGTCCGGTGGCGCACCGGATGTCCAGTGCGCCAAGCGACAGCAGACTTCCAACGACCACATTTTGGTGGTTGGGGCTATAAATACCCCAACCACCCCACATTCAATTGTATCCAAGTTTTCAGCATTCACACCTCTTACAAGAGCTATAACATTCAATACAAGACACACCAAAGAGATCAAATCCTCTCCCAAGTCTCTAGTTCAATTCCAATCAATAGTGACTAGTGAGAGAGTGACTTAAAACGACAACTAATAGTACACCATAGGAATAGCCAATAAGTATATAAAGACGGTTCAGGAGACAATAAGTATAGAAAGCTAGCTACCTATCCACATGTGGTTGAAGCTAGCTAGGCTAGGCCGCTTGATATGATTTTGATTGGACTAATGATGACTGCCGGCTACTAGTAGTACCCCAATGTGCAAATGGGTGATGGGACGATCGCTCTCTCACTCTCATCCACGCTCCAAACTACTTGTAATCAAAGCGCCTTTTGGGGGTTTTATGGCCACACGGGCTCTCGTCGTGTCGCTATCCATGTTCCAGCTGCTAACCGTGTCGGGGCCAACATGTTTAGCAGTAGAACTGTAGACGTACATGTAGCAGTAAGAGCGAGCCATCTGACCGGAGCCACTAATATGTACTCTTCTGTGGATACCAAGTTTAGTGTGTCAAGAAAGTAGTTTCTCGTGTAAATTTAATTATCATATACTGTATATATGTATAAATATATGGTGTGGTTTGATGCTGCCATGCTGGTGGCCGGCGGCGTCTTTGGCCTCCCGTCTCGTCGTGTTGGTCCGTGATGACTCTGACATTACAATTGGTTTGTGATGACTGACATCGGTGATCTTAGAGGCGTTGTAGTGAAACCTCTTCTCTCGTCTTCATGCTCCAAGGATCAAGATGCAAATTCGGTGAAACCCTGGCCCGTGCCGCGGTGCGTTTTCATGATGAAGACAGTGGTCTATCTTTGAGTAACCGAAGAAACTGTAACGCGTAAGAGAAAGAAGAGTGAGTAGTTAACTTTAAAAAAATATTTCTTAAATTAAGACCTCTATTTTTTATGTAGTAAAAAATTATTGTAATGAATCTTAATTTTATAAGGTGTTTTGCTATCTCTGTTGAAAAAATTTAGCCAATCCTATCACTAGCATAGCAAACTAAAATAGAAAAATAAACATATAACCTAGATAAACCATAAATAAATTACAAAAACTTAATTGAGATAGATATGTTAACTTCCGTCTATGACTCTGCACTCGCATAACTTGTGTCCCTACTGTTAGAATTATAGGCATTTTCCGTATCAATTTAATACCATAAATTAATATTATGATGATGACACATAAAAGATAATTAACCATAGAAATCGTAATCTCAAACATATCCATAACAATATGGATCATGAGAACACAAAGCATATGAATCATATAGATTATATAAATACGATAAACATATAAACTGACTGAACAATTGAAAATAAACAAATAGAGATATAAACAGCATGATTGTAAAATTAAAACAAACAGATATAACACATTATAAGGTAACAGAACAGATGAGATAAACTCTTTGCTATATATGAAACAGTACAAATGCATATATAAAACATATATAATCTGAAGAACGCAAAACAGTAAGGAAATAAACTGATCATACCCTCCCATGCGCTCTGATCCAGATCCTTGTCCAACTTCCTTTGTCATGTCGTAGATGTTTTGGGCAGTCGCGTAGACGCTCCCCAAAAACCTAATTGTCGATCCCCCGTGCAAGGTCTCGAACGGCACCGGCTTCGGAGGCACCTGCCCTCTCGCTTCTCTGTGCGCGCAGAGTCACGAGATGGAAATACCCTCACTCGGCGGCTGGACTGTGATTCTGAAAGTGGTGTGTTCGCGTGTACCGAGTGACAGGGGTGCTCCTCTATTTAACCTCTCGCAGAGGGAAGTTGAAGGAGAAAGGTCGCCGAGTCACGCCAAGAGTCGGCCAGCTCTCGCTGAGTCATGCCATGAGTCGGCCAGCTGAAGGAGAAGGGTCACTCGGCTGGCTGACGAAGAGACAGGGTCACTCGGCAGACGAAGAGACAGGGTCACTCGGCTGACGTACGCGGTTAGTGAGTGCTAAAAATTAACACAACCACACCACGCCCGCTCGCCTGCCTGCCTGCCTGCCTGCCTGCCTGCCTCGCCTCGCCACGCCACGCCACGCCACGCCCGGCCCGGCCCGGTCGGCGGCGGCGGCGGCGCGCGCGCACGTGTGGCACGCCCTTGTCCATTTCTTGACTTCTCAAGTTAAGTGGAATAAATCTCACCATATAAGTCAAGGCAAAAGACCCTTGGACTTCCAATGTGGTACTATTGGTATTCTCCACCATTACACACCTTAGAGTTTATTCAATAAATGGGCCAAGCCCATAAAAGATCCAACAATCCCCACCAAACTCTTGGGTTTGTAATGATGAAGTATCAGAATCACAATCCTTTGATATACCAGTGTTTCGATGGAGACTGTTAAGTTGAACATCCATCTAGAATAAGAGTTTCACTCATTCACAACTGAACAATGGACTATGCCTTGAATTGACAGTTTTGTGCGAAATAAGATTCACTCAAATCCTTTGCTGATACTAGGCTGCAAAAGGGTATTCCCGCTTTTTAGAAGCATATAAGTCACACTTCAGTGCCTTTCATGAGTATTTAGGGATTACCCAAGTCCCATAGACTGTGACCAGCAGTCTGACTCATATAGGTGTATTCCTCAAAAGATGTTCTGTAGGACAACATCTCGCCTTTATAAGACTCTTGGAATACATTAAGGTAAAAACCATCCTGCCTTACAGATAGGAAAGATGTGCATCAGAAATGAGTTAAAGAAGGGATCTTTCCTCACAATCTACTCCTAGCTTGTTTCTCCACTCTACTTCACGGGATCTCCGATCACATAGAGCAGGTTACCACTAGAGTAGATCTCACATGGGTCTCATACCCATTTCCCTCGATGCACTTTCTATCACATTGCGTGATAGACCCTTAGTGAATTGATCTGCCAGATTATTTGATGTGTGGACATAATCCACAGTTATAACTCCGGAGTTTTTCAACTTTCTGACAGATTTCAATCTCCTCTTAACATGCCTTGTAGACTTCATGTTATTCCTAGAACTGTTAACCTTTGTAATCACCGTTTGGTTGTCACAGTTCATGGAAATAGCCGGTATCGGTTTTTCAACTACCGGTAAGTCCAATAGGAAATCACGAAGCCACTCGGCCTCAGCCCCAGCAGTGTCTAATGCTGCGAGTTCTGCTTCCATTGTAGACTTCGTTAAGATAGTCTGCTTGCAAGACTTCCAGGAAACAGCGCCCCCTCCAAACAGAAACACATATCCGCTTGTGGCATAAAGCTCATCAACATCAGAAATTCAGTTGGCATCACAATAGCCTTCCAGCACTTTTGGGTTTCCGGTATAATGAATATCGTATGTCATAGTACCTTTCAAATACCGCAACACTCTCTCAAGAGCACGCCAGTGATCATCTCCTGGTTTCGACACAAACCGACTTAGCTTACTCACAGCATAAGAGATGTTTGGCCTTGTTGCACTTGCAAGGTACATGAGCGAGCCAATGATCTGGGAGTATGTCAATTGATCCCTTGCTATTCTCCGATTCTTTCTTAATAGCACACTAGGGTCATAAGGTGTTGGAGCAGGATCACAGTCACTAAAACCAAAGCGACTCAATACCTTTTCCACATAATGGGATTGTAACAAAGTTACCCCACCATCAGCTTCTCTAACAAGCTTGATGTTTAGAATGACATCAGCCTCTCCCAAATCTTTCATCTCGAAATTGCTCGATAGAAGATTTTTAACTTCCTCAATCACATTGAGATTTGATCCAAAGATCAAAATGTCATCAACATAAAGGCACAGCATAACAGACTCACCCCCACCATACCGATAGTATACACACGTGTCAGATTCATTTACAACAAAGCCAGCTGCTGTAAGAGTATTATCAAACTTTTCATGCCATTGCTTAGGTGCTTGTTTTAGGCCATACAATGATTTTATCAACCTGCACACCTTGTTCTCTTGACCATCCGCAATGAACCCTTCTGGCTGATCCATGTAGATCTCCTCATCCAACTCTCCATTAAGGAAAGCTGTCTTAACATCCATCTGATGAATGATAAGACCATAAGAGGCTGCCACGGCTATTAATGTGCGAATCGTAGTCAATCGAGCCACTGGTGAGTAGGTATCAAAGAAATCTTCACCCTCCTTTTGGGTATATCCTTTGGCCACAAGCCTTGCCTTGTACCTCTCAATTGTACCATCAGGCCTAAGCTTTTTCTTGAAGATCCATTTGCAACCTATAGGTTGACAACCATAAGGACGGTCAACGATCTCCCAAGTTCCATTAGACATAATAGATTCCATCTCACTCCTTACAGCTTCCTTCCATAAGTCAGCGTCAGGAGAGGAATATGCCTCACTAATGGTAGTTGGTGTGTCTTCCACAAGGTACACTATAAAGTCATTACCAAAGGATTTTGCAACTCTCTGTCTCTTGCTCTTTCGAGTGACTATAGTGTCATCCTCCTCAGGGATGTGCTCGTGAGAATCCTCAGCATGATCTATAGGAATCGACAGTTCGTGCTCATGGGGAATTATAGTCTCATGACTTGTATCACTAGGTGTATTCTTCATGGGAAACTCATTCTCAAAAAATGTTGCGTCTCTTGATTCCATGATAGTATCAACATACATATCAGGCACATCAGATTTTATAATTAAGAACCTATACCCAGTGCTGTGAAAAGAGTACCCAAGGAATACACAATCAACAGTCTTAGGCCCAAGTTTACGCTTTTTGTTGATTGGCACATTCACTTTAGCCAAGCAACCCCAAGTGCGCAAATATGAGAGATTTAATCTTCTCTTTTCCCATTCCTCGAATGGTGTGATCTCTTTGTTCTTTGTTGGAACTCTATTCAGGACATGACATGCTGTCAAAATCGCCTCACCCCACCATGCCTTGGATAATCCCGCTGTACTCAACATGGCATTCACCAAATCTGTTAGAGTGCGGTTTTTCCTTTCGGCAATCCCATTGGATTGTGGTGAGAATGGCGGTGTCCTCTCATGAATAATACCATGTTCCACGCAGAACTCATCGAACACATTAGAGAAATATTCTCCACCTCGATCAGACCTTAACCGTTTTATTTTCCTCTCAAGTTGGTTCTCAACTTCAGCTTTATAGGCCTTAAAATAATTGAACGCTTCATCTTTTGTTTTTAAGAGATACACATAACAAAATCTAGTGGAGTCATCTATAAAAGTGAGAAAGTATCTTTTACCACCTTTGGTCAAAATTCCATTCATCTCGCACAGATCAGAATGAACAAGTTCTAGAGGTGCCAAACTCCTCGCCTCAGCAGCCTTGTGAGGCTTGCGGGGTTGTTTTGATTCAACACACACATGGCACTTAGACTTTTTGACCAAGTTAAATTTAGGAATTAAATTTATATTTGCTAACCGCATAAGACAGCCAAAGCTTGCATGACAAAAACGTGAATGCCATAAATCCGACTCATCAGAAAAATGAACATAATTCACGAGTTTATTACACACATCATGCAGTGATAAGCGGAACAAGCCTCCGCAGTCATATCCTTTACCAACAAAAATACCATGTTTAGACACAACACATTTATTAGACTCAAGAACAACTTTGTATCCATCTCGACATAGCATAGATGCGCTAACGAGATTCTTCTTGATAGAGGGCACATGCTGCACGCTCTTCAATGGCACCGTCTTTCCCGAAGTAAACTTCAGAATGACCGTACCAACACCAAGAACATGAGCACGCGACCCATTTCCCATTAACAAGGCGCCAGACCTCCCGACCTGGTAGGAGGAGAACATAGAGGCATCAGCACACACATGAATATTTGCACCACTGTCCATCCACCACTCAGGTGAATTACAAACTGAGAGAACAAATGGTAAAGAATTACCATACCTAGATGTTCCATCTCCAGTTTCAGTGGTTACAACATTAGCTGATTTCTTGTCCTGAGTGAACTTGCGATCAGGGCACTCTCTAGCCCAATGTTGATCACTGCCATAGACAAAGCAACCTCCCTTTCCCTTGTTATTGTTGTTCTTCTTTTTAAACTGTGCTGTTTGAACAGGTTTATTCGCGTTCTCTGGTTTGTTCTGGTTTTTCTTCTTGTTAAACTTGCGGAAGTTTCTCTTCTGCACCACATTAGCAGTAGAGGTCTCCACACCTTTTCCATTATCCTTTGATCTAGCTCTTTCCTCAACATCAAGAGTACCAATGAGCTCCTCCACATTGAACTCTTGTCTCTTATGTTTGAGAGAGGTAGCAAAGTCCTTCCAAGAAGGTGGTAACTTGGCAATTATACCGCCAGCCACAAACTTGTCAGGCAAAGGACAAAAAAAAGGTTCGAGTTCCTTAGCTAGTGCCTGAAACTCATGAGCTTGTTCCACTACAGATCGGTTCTCAACCATCTTGTAGTCATACAGCTGCTCCATGAGATACAGCTCGCTACCAGCGTCAGTTACTCCAAACTTTCCGACAAGTGCATCCCACAGCTCTTTCCCTGTGGGAAGGATGATATAGCTTTTCTGGAATTTTGTATCCAGTGCGCTAATTACTGCTCCTCGAAAGAGGTTGTCTTCAGCCTTAAACTTAGCCTCATCCTCAGGAGGTAAGTTGGCAGGCTTGCCCTCAGCGGCATGAAAACAAGACATTGCAGTTAGCCACAATTCCATTTTAGCTTTCCATATCAAGAAGTTTTTACCATCAAAAGGATCAGGCTTTAGCACAGCAGCAAAACCTCTGACAGAAAAATGCCTAACACTAGGTTTTTGGATTGTTAGAATTATAGGCATTTTCCGTATCAATTTAATTCCATAAATTAATATTATGATGATGACACATAAAAGATAATTAACCATAGAAATCGTAATCTCAAACATATCCATAACAATATGGATCATGAGAACACAAAGCATATGAATCGTATAGATTATATAAATACGATAAACATATAAGATTATATAAATACGATAAACATATAAACTGACTGAACAATTGAAAATAAACAAATAGAGACATAAACAGCATGATTGTAAAATTAAAACAAACAGATATAACACATTATAAGGTAACAGAACAGATGAGATAAACTCTTTGCTATATATGAAACAGTACAAATGCATATATAAAACATATATAATCTGAAGAACGCAAAACAGTAAGGAAATAAACTGATCATACCCTCCCATGCGCTCTGATCCAGATCCTTGTCCAACTTCCTTTGTCATGTCGTAGATGTTTTGGGCAGTCGTGTAGACGCTCCCCAAAAACCTAATTGCCGATCCCCCGTGCAAGGTCTCGAACGGCACCGGCTTCGGAGGCACCTGCCCTCTCGCTTCTCTGTGCGCGCAGAGTCACGAGATGGAAATACCCTCACTCGGCGGCTGGACTGTGATTCTGAAAGTGGTGTGTTCGCGTGTACCAAGTGACAGGGGTGCTCCTCTATTTAACCTCCCGCAGAGGGAAGTTGAAGGAGAAAGGTCGCCGAGTCACGCCAAGAGTCGGCCAGCTCTCGCCGAGTCATGCCATGAGTCGGCCAGCACTCGCCGAGTCATGCCATGAGTCGGCCAGCTGAAGGAGAAGGGTCACTCGGCTGGCTGACGAAGAAACAGGGTCACTCGGCAGACGAAGAGACAGGGTCACTCGGCTGACGTACGCGGTTAGTGAGTGCTAAAAATTAACACAACCACACCTCGCCTGCCTGCCTGCCTGCCTTAAGTGGAATAAATCTCACCATATAAGTCAAGGCAAAAGACCCTTGGACTTCCAATGTGGTACTATTGGTATTCTCCACCATTACATACCTTAGAGTTTATTCAATAAATAGGCCAAGCCCATAAAAGATCCAACACCTACTCGTGACACATGTAGCAAATCATGATTGCTCTCTAGAGAGCATGCAAAGGGTTTCCCGAGCGTTGGACTGGTGTAAGGAAGGACATCGAACCATACACTTAATATAGTGTACTCTGACAGCTACATTGGACACATGAAGTACAAAGTAACTATTGTGTCTCATCGAACTGCGTCATATAGCATTAGAATATGCAACGCGACCTCGCACGCAAATACTACT
The DNA here is from genome assembly GCA_029449295.1 of Zea luxurians. Lineage (NCBI taxonomy): Eukaryota > Viridiplantae > Streptophyta > Magnoliopsida > Poales > Poaceae > Zea > Zea luxurians. The sequence goes on along the minus strand of JAOPSE010000064.1, from coordinate 2,153,881 downwards.
TGTAGACGACACTGCTTTGCCATTATGGTGTCGTTTGGTTCATAAAATATAACGTAAATAGAAATAGTAATGATTTACACTTAAGTATCAACAGTAATACGTTTGAATAAGTCGGTATCACTTTCAAATGTGGTATCCGGTTACAGTTGGACGTAAACAAATATGATTTAACGTTATCAGCTACCCATCACGTTACAAATATGCGAACCAAACAACACCTATATATTTTCCCAAGCTTTTGACGCTTGTGTTGGTACAGTGTACATGTGGTGTTGGGTTGGGCCACGTACTACAAGACCTATAAATGTGGTATATGATAGGATATTGTGTGATGACACGCATGATACATACCTCTTATGTCCTAAAATGTAAAAATATCATGTACCAAGGAGTCGAATTTCGTTAAATCTAACTAAATATATAAAAATCACTACTATTGATGATGTTTAATAAATATTATAAGATTAGTTGTGGAATATAATTTTGTAATAAAAACAATTTTTAAAATATAAATATAAATATTATTTTCTATGTACTTGGCTAATCATAAAAAAGAGTTTGTGTTGAGCACAGAAAATGACGTGCATACTATTTCAGATTTCTTGCAGAATTTGTTAGCTAAACCCACGGGATTAACTCGAGAACCGACCTATAACGGGTCCAGACCTCTTCCTTTATATAGACAAAAGACTATGGCCGATTAAACCCCCACAATCGATAAAATCAACTTTACTTATCATTTTTACCTTATGCACTAGGAGTAGCTCTAGTTTAGCCCTAGTTTAGCCTCCCACTACCTCAAATCTTGACCTCTCTCTGGCTCTACGTCAACCAGAGAAGTCTTGGGTGGTGAAAGGGAAATAGGGTCAAACCTTTTCCAATATGAATTTTGGTGGTTGAATTGTCCAACACAAATTATTGAACTAACTAGTTTGCTCAAAATATGCTCTACAGGTGCCAAAGGTTCACAATAAACCAATACAAAGATAAAAGAAAGGGTTCAAAACAAAGGAGCAAAGTGTACCGAAGGCTGTCCTGGTCTGACGCACCGGACTGTCCGGTGCGCCACCGGACAATGTCCGGTGCACCAGGGAATCCAACTCCAAACTTGCCACCTTCGGGAATTCTGGGAGCCACTCCGCTATAATTCACTGGACTGTCCGGTGTAGCACCGGACTGTCCGGTGTGCCAGCGGAGCAACGACTACTTCGCACCAATGGTTGTCTGCGGAGGCATTACATGCGCTATAGTGCGCGCCTGCGCGCGCAGAAGTCAGAGCAGGCGCCAGAAGGCGCACCGGACAGTCTAAAGGACCTGTCCGGTGCATCACCAGACTGTCCGGTGGCCCCATAAGTCAGAGCTCCAACGGTCGGACCCTAACGGTTGGGTGACGTGACTGGCGCACCGGATAGTGTCCGGTGGCGCACCGGACTGTCCGGTGCGCCCGTCGACAGAAGCCATCCCCAACGGCCATTTTGGTGGTTGGGGCTATAAATACCCCTAACCACCCCACATTCATGGCATCCAAGTTTTCAGCATTCTCACCTCATACAAGAGCTATAGCATTCAATACAAGACACAAACAAAGAGATCAAATCCTCTCCCAAGTCCGGAATCACTCCAAACAAATTAGTGACTAAATTGAGACATTTGTGTTCTTTTGAGCTCTTGCGCTTGGATTGCTTTTCTTCTTCCTCATTCTTGTTTCCGCAAACACTTGTAATCAAAACAAGAGACACCAATTGTGTGGTGGTCCTTGTAGTGGACTTAGTGTCCCATTTGATTGAGAAGAGAAGCTCACTCGGTCTCGGTGACCGTTTGAGAGAGGGAAAGGGTTTAAAGAGACCCGGTCTTTGTGACCACCTCAACGGGGAGTAGGTTTGCAAGAACCGAACCTCGGTAAAACAAATCACCGTGTCATCCATTCTTATTTGCTTGTGATTTGTTTTCGCCCTCTCTTTTGGACTCGCTTATATTTCTAACGCTAACCCCGACTTGTAGTTGTGCTTAAGTTTATAATTTTCAGATTCCGCCTATTCACCCCCCCCCCCTCTAGGCGACTTTCAATTGGTATCAGAGCCCGGTGCTTCATTAGAGCCTAACCGCTCGAAGTGATGTCGGGAGAACACGCCAAGAAGGAGATGGTGACCGGCGACAAGCCCGTTACAAGCCATGGGAAGGCTCCATCGGGAGAGTCCCGCAACAAGGGGAAGGAAAAGGAATCCCCTTCACACAAGTCGCATCGGAGTGGCGAAAAGAAAAAGAAGATGAGGAAGGTGGTCTACTACGAGACCGACTTTTCATCGCCATCCACCTCCGGCTCCGACGCGCCGTCCGTAACTTCTAAGCGCCATGAGCGCAAGAAGTTTAGTAAGATTCCCCTACGCTACCCTCGCATTTCTAAACGTACTCCATTACTTTCCGTTCCATTAGGCAAACCACCAGTTTTTGACGGTGAAGATTATAACATGTGGAGTGATAAAATGAGGCATCACCTAACCTCACTCCACACTAGTATTTAGAACGTTGTTGAGTTTGGTGTACATGTACCATCAGTAGGGGATGAGGACTATGATTCGGACGAAGTTGCCCAAATCCGGCACTTCAACTCCCAAGCCACCACAATACTCCTCGCCTCTCTAAGTCGAGAGGAGTATAACAAGGTGCAAGGATTGAAGAGCGCCAAAGAGATTTGGGACGTACTCAAAACGGCGCACGAAGGAGATAAGGTGACCAAGATCACCAAGAGGGAGACGATCGAGGGGGAGCTCGGTCGATTCATGCTTCACCAAGGGGAGGAGCCATAAGCCATGTACAACCCGCTAAAAACCTTGGTGAATTAAGTGCGCAACCTCGGGAGCACCAAATGGGATGACCATGAGATGGTCAAGGTTATTCTAAGATCACTAGTTGTCGGGGACCATAATTAGGGGTACCCTCAAGACGCCTAATTCTCAGCTGGTAACCCCCATCAGCATAAAGCTGCAGAGGCCTGATGGGTTTGATTAAGTCAGGGATCAGTCCATACGAGCGACTTGATCACGCCACGCCCGAGCCTAGCCTCGGGCGAGGGCAGCCGACCCTGAGATGTTTCTGTCTCGCCCGAGGCCTCCTCTTTCACGGCAGACGCATCTCCGGCTCGCCCGAGGCCATGCCTTCGATAAGAAGTAACCCTGACTAAATCACCGCGCCGACCGACCAAATCACTAGGGCCTTTAACGCAAAAGGTAAGACTGACGGGTAGCCAGGCTTGGCCGAAAGCGCCAGAGGAAGCTCCGCTCGACCCAGGGCTCGGACTCGGGCTAAGGCCCCAGAAGACGGCGAACTCCGCTCCGCCCGACCCAGGGCTCGGACTCGGGCTAAGGCCCCGGAAGACGGCGAACTCCGCTCCGCCCGACCCAGGGCTCGGACTCGGGCTAAGGCCCCGGAAGACGGCGAACTCCGCTCCGCCCGACCCAGGGCTCGGACTCCACCCCGACCTCTGTCGAACGACCTCCGCCTCGCCCGACCCAGGAGCTCAGGTTCGGCCTCGGCCATGCAGGACATACTCGACCTCGGCCTCGGAGGAGCCTCCACGTCGTCCGACCTAGGACACAAGCCCGCCACGTCAACAGGAAGCGTCATCATCACCCTACCCCGAGCCGACTCGGGCCGCAGAGAACAGGACCGACGTCCCATCTGGCTAGCTCCGCCAGATAGGCAATGATGGCGCCCCGCTGGACCATGACGACGGCGGCTCCCAGCTCCCTTACGAAAGCAGGGGGACGTCAGCAAGGACCCAACCACTCCGACAGATGTCCCTCCGTCCGGCTCCATCGCTTCTCCGACAGCCACGACGCCACACTAGCTGGGTGCCAAGATCTCTCCGGCTGCCACCTTGGCATGTACTTAGGGCACTAGCACGCCCCCGCTAGACACGTAGCACCTTGCTACACCCCCATTTGTACACCTGGATCCTCTCCTTACGCCTATAAAAGGAAGGACCAGGGCCTTCTTAGAGAAGGTTGGCCTCGCGGGGACGAAGGGCAGGGGCAGGCGCTCTCTCGGGGCCGCTCGCTCCCCTCACCCGCGCGGACGCTTGTAACCCCCTACTGCAAGCGCACCCGACCTGGGCGCGGGACGAACACGAAGGCCGCGGGATTCTCCGACTCCCTCACGACCCGGCTCCGGCCACCTCGCTCTCGCTCTCTCCCCCCTTCGCGCTCGCCCACGCGCTCGACCCATCTGGGCTGGGGCACGTGGCACACTCACTCGTCGGCCCGGGGACCCCCCGGTCTCGGAACGCCGACAGTTGGCGCGCCAGGTAGGGGCCTGCTGCGTGTTGACGAGTAGATTCCCATCAAGCTCCAGATGGGCAGTCTCCAACGACCTCTTCAACCCGGAACGGTGCTCCGTTTCGGGAGTCTCGAGTTCATGTCTTTCGACGGCAGCTACGACATGATACTCCTTCCACCGCCGCGCGACAGCGACAATGGTGGCGGACAGCCCGCCCGCCGGCGGCGGAATCGACGACGTCTTTCCCGCGTGGGGGAAGGACAACTTTCGAGCTCGCCCCATCCTCTCCCTCGCCATCGGAGGAGGAGGCGGGGCAACCAAGGCCGAACGGGAGGCTGCGCTCAGTCGACTGTCGAGCAAATCGACATCCCCAGCGCCCCAACGGAGGACGCGTCGGGCATCACCCACGCGTTTGAGGCGAAGACGAGCGCCGTCCCCCCGCGTCACACCGATCCCGAGCAAGTGGACGACGCCAGCACGCTCACGGAGGGCCTGCAGGACGTCGCCCTCGCACCCCGGACGACAGCACGATCAGCCCCCGATGCGACTTCGTCGCTCCTCGTCGACCAAAAGGTCCGGGCTGATTCCCATCCTTCGTCATTTCGACTCGACCTCAACCCACCTGGCGACCTCGCTTTGGCGGGCGCTCACGTTGAGGCGAGTGCAACCTCTCTGGGGTTTCGTGTGCGGTCGCCTTGGGACCGATTGACGGGTGTCTCGACCTACGGACCCTCTGGGTCCGAGGAAGATGACGACCCCAGCATCTGCTGGGATTTCTCTGGATCTGGCAACCCCAGTGCCATGCGGGATTTCATGACCGCATGTAACTACTGCCTCTCCGACTGTTCCGACGGCAGCCGCAGCCTTGGCGACAGGGACTGCGGCCCGAGCCGCGAATGTTTCCACGTCGAGCTGGGGGATCCCTCCGGAGGCAGCTGTCTCGGCATGCCGGAGGATGGTGATCCCCCTAGGCCAGCGCCTCGCGCCGACATCCCGCGGGAGCTAGCTGTGGTCCCCGTTCCGGGGGGGTCACGACCCACAGCTCGAGCAAGTCCGCGGGGCGCAGGCCGGGCTCGATGAGGGAGCAGGAGCGCTCGAGGCAATCCGCCGGAACGTCGGGCAGGTATGGGCGAGCCAGCCCCCAGCCGGAGGAATACGTCACCTGCCCCAAGGTCTCCAGCACCGCATCGCCAACGATGCCAGGGACAGACCGCCACCCGCATCCGGCGGAACCGGTCAGGACCTGGCCGTCGCAGCGATGCTCCTCCGTGCGATGCCGGAGTCATCAACCACCGAGGGTCGGCGAATCCAGGGAGAGCTCAAGCATCTCCTAGAAGGCGCTGCGGCCCGGCGGGCCGAGAGCTCTGCCTCCCGAAGGCAGGGGTACCCCTCGGAACCTCGTGCCGCGACTTCCCGACTCACGCGGGAAGCCTAGGTTTACACCGGGCGCACGCGCAACACCGCGCCTACGGCCCCGGGCCACCTCGGCGACGAGCACCCTCATCGCGACCGTCGGGCCCGCCTCGACGAAAGGGTGCGCCGAGGTTATCACCCCAGGCGTGGGGGACGCTACGACAGCGGGGAGGATCGGAGTCCCTCGCCCGAACCACCCGGTCCGCAGGTCTTCAGCCGAGCCATTCGGCGGGCGCCGTTTCCGCCCCGATTCCGACCCCCGACTACTATCACAAAGTACTCGGGGGAAACGAGACCGGAATTGTGGCTTGCGGACTACCGCCTGGCCTGTCAACTGGGTGGGACGGACGACAACAACCTCATCATCCGCAACCTCCCCCTGTTCCTCTCCGACACCGCTCGCGCTTGGTTGGAGCACCTGCCTCCGGGGCAGATTTCCAACTGGGAGGATCTGGTCCAGGCTTTCGCCGGCAACTTCCAGGGCACGTACGTGCGCCCCGGGAATTCCTGGGACCTCCGAAGCTGTCGGCAACAGCCGGGGGAGTCCCTTCGGGACTACATCCGGCGATTCTCGAAGCAGCGCACCGAGCTGCCCAACATCACCGACTCCGATGTCATCGGCGCGTTCCTTGCCGGCACCACCTGTCGTGACCTGGTGAGCAAGTTGGGTCGCAAGACCCCCGCCAGGGCAAGCGAGCTGATGGACATCGCTACCAAGTTCGCCTCTGGTCAGGAGGCGGTCGAAGCCATCTTCCGAAAGGACAAGCAGCCCCAGGGCCGCCCGTCGGAAGATGCACCCGAGGCGTCTACTCCGCCCGGCGCCAAGAAGAAAGGCAGGAGGAAGTCGCAAGCGAAACACGACGCCGCCAGCACGGACCTTGTCGCCGCCGCCGAGTACAAGAACCCTCGGAAGCCCCCCGGAGGCGCCAACCTCTTCGACAAGGCACTAAAGAAGACGTGCCCCTACCATCAGGGGCCCGTCAAGCACACCCTCGAGGAGTGCGTCATGCTTCGGCGCCACTTCCACCGGGCCGGGCCACCCGCAGAGGGTGACAGGGCCCGCGACGACGGCAAGAAGGAAGATCACCAAGCAGGAGAGTTCCCCGAGGTCCGCGACTGCTTCATGATCTATGGAGGGCATGCGGCGAACGCCTCGGCTCGGCATCGTAAGCAGGAGCGCCGGGAGGTCTGCTCGGTGAAGGTGGCGGCGCCAGTCTACCTAGACTGGTCCGACAAGCCCATCACCTTCGACCAAGATGACCACCCCGACCACGTGCCGAGCCCAGGGAAGTACCCGCTCGTCGTCGATCCCGTCATCGGCGACGTCAGGCTCACCAAGGTCCTGATGGATGGAGGCAGCTGCCTCAACATCATCTACGCTGAGACCCTCAGGCTCCTGCGCGTCGATCTGTCATCCGTCCGAGCAGGCGCTGCGCCCTTCCACGGGATCATTCCCGGGAAGCGCGTCCAGCCCCTCGGACAGCTCGACCTTCCTGTCTGCTTCGGAACACCCTCCAACTTCCGAAGGGAGACTTTGACGTTCGAGGTGGTCGGGTTCCGAGGAACCTACCACGCAGTGTTGGGAAGGCCATGCTACGCGAAGTTCATGGCCATCCCCAACTACACCTACCTAAAGCTCAAGATGTCGGGCCCCAACGGGGTCATCACCGTCGGCCCCACGTACAAACACGCATTCGAATGCGATGTGGAGTGCGTGGAGTACGCCGAGGCCCTCGCCGAGTCCGAGGCCCTCATTGCCGACCTGGAAAGCCTCTCCCGAGAGGTGCCGGACGTGAAGCGACATGCCGGCAACTTCGAGCCAGCAGAGACGGTTAAGGCCGTCCCTCTCGACCCCAGTGGCGACACCTCCAAGCAGATTCGGATCGGTTCCGGGCTCGACCCCAAATAGGAAGCAGTGCTCGTCGACTTTCTCCGCGCAAACGCCGACGTCTTTGCGTGGAGTCCCTCGGACATGCCCGGCATACCGAGGGATGTCGCCGAGCACTCGCTGGATATTCGGGCCAGAGCCCGACCGGTCAGACAGCCTCTGCGCCGATTCGACGAGGAAAGGCGCAGGGTGATAGGCGAGGAGATCCACAAGCTGATGGCAGCAGGGTTCATCAAAGAGGTATTCCACCCTGAGTGGCTTGCCAACCCTGTGCTTGTGAGGAAGAAAGGGGGGAAATGGCGGATGTGTGTAGACTACACTGGTCTCAACAAAGCATGTCCGAAAGTCCCCTACCCTCTACCTCGCATCGATCAAATTGTGGACTCCACTGCAGGGTGCGAAACCCTGTCTTTCCTCGATGCCTACTCAGGGTATCATCAAATCAAGATGAAAGAGTCCGACCAGCTCACGACTTCTTTCATCACGCCCTTCGGCATGTACTGTTATGTCACAATGCCTTTCGGTCTGAGGAACGCGGGCGCGACGTACCAGCGGTGCATGAACCATGTGTTCGGCGAACACATCGGTCGCACGGTCGAGGCCTACGTCGATGACATCGTAGTCAAGACGAGGAAAGCCTCCGACCTTCTCTCCGACCTTGAACTGACATTCCGATGTCTCAAGGCGAAGGGCGTCAAGCTCAATCCCGAGAAATGCGTCTTCGGAGTGCCCCGAGGCATGCTCTTGGGATTCATCGTCTCCGAGCGGGGCATCGAAGCCAACCCGGAGAAGATCGCAGCCATCACAAACATGGGGCCCATCAAGGACTTAAAAGGCGTACAGAGGGTCATGGGATGCCTCACGGCCTTGAGCCGTTTCATCTCGCGCCTCGGCGAAAGAGGCCTGCCCCTGTACCGTCTCTTAAGGAAGGCCAAGTGCTTCACTTGGACTCCCGAGGCCGAGGAGGCTCTCGGGAACCTGAAGGCGCTCCTCACCCAGGTGCCCGTCTTGGTACCCCCAGCTGATGGAGAAGCCCTCTTGGTCTACGTCGCCGCTACCACTCAGGTGGTCAGTGCCGCGATCGTGGTCGAAAGGCAGGAAGAGGGGCATGCTTTGCCCGTTCAGAGGCCAGTTTACTTTGTCAGCGAAGTGCTGTCCGAAACCAAGATCCGCTACCCACAAGTCCAGAAGCTGCTGTATGCAGTGATCCTGACGAGGCGAAAGCTGCGACATTACTTCGAGTCTCGTCCGGTGACTGTGGTGTCATCTTTCCCCCTGGGGGAGATCATCCAGTGCCGGGAAGCCTCGGGTCGGATCGCGAAGTGGGCGGTGGAAATCATGGGCGAGGCAATCTCGTTCGCCCCTCGGAAGGCCATCAAGTCCCAGGTACTGGCGGACTTCGTAGCCGAATGGGTCGACACCCAGTTGCCAACGGCTCCGATCCAACCGGAGCTCTGGACCATGTTTTTCAATGGGTCGCTGATGAAGACGGGAGCTGGCGCGGGCCTGCTCTTCGTCTCGCCCCTCGGGAAGCACCTGCGTTATGTGCTCCGCCTCCATTTCCCGGCGTCCAACAATGTGGCTGAGTACGAGGCTCTGATCAACGGATTGCGAATCGCCATCGAGCTAGGGGTCCGACGCACTCCCACTGCCGCGACCCCAAGATGGAGGCCTACTGTGACGAGGTTCGACGCCTGGAAGACAAGTTCTACGGGCTCGAGCTTAACCACATCGCCCGGCGCTACAACGAGACTGCGGACGAGCTGGCGAAGATAGCCTCGGGGCGAACGACGGTTCCCCCGGACGTCTTCTCCCAGGATCTGCACCAACCCTCCGTCAAGATGGGTGGCACGCCCGAGCCCGAGTTGCCCTCGGCCCCGTCCGAGGCAGCCTCGGCCCAGCCCGAGCCATCCTTGGCTCAGCCCGAGGAACCCTCGGCCCCCGAGGGCGAAGCACTGCACATCGAGGAGGAGCAGAGCGGGGTCATGCCAGAACAAGATTGGCAGACCCCGTACCTGCAATATCTCCGCCAAGGAGAGCTGCCCCTCGGCCGAGCCGAGGCTCGGCGGGTAGCGCGACGCGCCAAGTCGTTCGTCTTGCTGGGCGATGAGAAGGAGCTCTACCACCGTAGCCCCTCGGGCATCCTCCAGCGATGCATCTCCATCGCCGAGGGTCAGGAACTCCTGCAGGAAATACACTCGGGGGCTTGCGGCCATCATGCAGCACCTCGAACCCTCGTCGGGAACGCTTTCCGCCAAGGCTTCTACTGGCCGACGGCGGTGGCTGACGCCACTAGAATTGTCCGCGCCTGCGAAGGGTGCCAATTCTATGCGAAGCAGACCCACCTGCCCGCTCAGGCTCTGCAGACGATACCCATCACCTGGCCCTTCGCTGTGTGCGGTCTGGACCTCGTCGGCCCTCTGCAGAAGGCGCCCGGGGGCTACACGCACCTGCTGGTCGCCATCGACAAATTCTCCAAGTGGATCGAGGTCCGACCCCTGAACAGCATCAGATCCGAGCAGGCGGTGGCGTTCTTCACCAACATCGTCCATCGCTTCGGGGTCCCGAACTCCATCATCACCGACAACGGCACCCAGTTTACCGGCAAAAAATTCTTGGATTTTTGCGAGGATCACAACATCGGGTAGACTGGGCCGCCGTAGCTCACCCCATGTCGAATGGGCAAGTAGAACGTGCCAATGGCATGATTCTACAAGGGCTCAAGCCTCGGATTTACAATGATCTCAACAAGTTCGGCAAGCGATGGATAAAGGAACTCCCCTCGGTGGTCTGGAGCCTGAGGACGACGCCAAGCCGAGCCACAGGTTTCACACCGTTCTTCCTGGTCTACGGGGCCGAGGCTGTCCTGCCCACTGACCTGGAATACGGCTCCCCGAGGACGAGGGCCTACAACGAAGAAAGCAACCAAGCTAGCCGAGAAGACTCGCTGGACCAGCTGGATGAGGCTCGGGACAGGGCCTTACTACACTCGGCGCGGTATCAGCAGTCCCTGCGACGCTACCACGCCCGAGGGGTCCGACCCCGAGACCTCCAGGTGGGCGATCTGGTGCTTCGGCTGCGGCAAGACACCCGAGGGAGGCACAAGCTTACGCCCCCCTGGGAGGGGCCGTTCGTTATCGCCAAAGTTCTGAAGCCCGGAACGTACAAGCTGGCCAACAGTCAAGGCGAGGTCTACGGCAACGCTTGGAACATCCAACAGCTACGTCGCTTCTACCCTTGAGATATTTCCAAATTGTTCATATACCTCGCACCCACGCAAAGTTTAGTCAACAAGGAAGGGTCGGCCTCGCCTCGGCAAAGCCCGACCCTCCCTCGGGGGCTAAAAGGGGGGAAACCCCCTCTGCGTCAAAATTTTCCTCGAACAAAAAATCTCTTTCATCAGAATATCTTTCGTGCTTTTTGACTACTTCGAAAAGTGGGTCCTGGAAACGACGGAGTACACGTAAGCAGCCAAGGCTGACCGAGCCGAGGGACTCCTACGCCTCCGGGATACGGATACCTCACTCATCACCTTCTGCGATAAGTAACTCGCGCTCGGATAAGGTGACTCCGCGGATCGAACAAGTCTCTACGTTCGGAAGCTCTTCAGTCGAGGCGATTCTTCGAGTTTTCTCGACTAAGTCGGTGATAGGGCCTCATGGACGAGTAAAAGTGCGCGTAAGCGGCAAGGCCGACCGAGCCGAGGGACTCCCACGCCTCCGGGATACGGATACCTCACTCCTCACCTTCCGCGAGAAGCAACTTTCGCTCGCACAAACATCCCTGTTACCGACAAAAAGTCCAGATGCTTGGAATAAGAGGAAAAGGGACGCAGCTTTACAACACAGCAAGGGTGTGTGTTCTGGCCTCGACGGCCGCACAAAGCACACGCTACAAGACAAGCTGATCCTGCGGGCTCAGGTCTTGGCGCTGGAAAGGGGCGGCGACACCCTCGGCATCGACAGCACCTTCGGCAAGGCCCGAACTAGCCTCGGGCGGTGACGCGGTCCGAGGACCTCCGCTCCAAAGGACGGCGTCATCACCACACCCGGGCGACCGTTGTCAGGGACTTCTCCGGGAATCCGGCCTGAGCAGGCGGCTCGGCCAGCCACCTCCGGGGCCTCGGCCAACCACATTCCGAGGGCACGAGCCCGGTCCGAAGCCTCGGCTGACCAACTCCGGCGTCGATCCTGCCAACGGACGACTCAGCTAGGCTCCGGCCAACCAGGTTTCATTCCCGAGCCAACTCCGCCTCTGCTCATGCTGATATCGCTACCCCCGGCCTCGGCTCGTCGAAGAGCGGCCGGGGGGTCTCTTTAACTAAGCTAGAGAAGCCTCGGACAACAGGGCCGACCGAGCCGAGGGACTCCTACGCCTCCGGGATACGGATACCTCACTCGTCACCTTGACGCGAGGCGACTCATGCTTAGTGAAGCGGTTCAGACAATCAGCGGACGAGTCTTAGTGCTCGGGAATGAGGAAAAAACACGGCTCCGTGCCGTAATTACATACATGTTCAGGCCCCGAAAGCCGAAATGAACAAAAAACCCGGCACTCGAAGTGCCATTACAAACGGAACTCTGGTTCCCCTCCGCAGGTACGAACAACCCCACTCGATAGGGGTGGGCCTGCGGGGCAACAGAAGACCGACGAACGGCATGTCGCCAACCGCCCCGACAGCGGCGACGATGAAGACTTCTGCCCCGGGGGGCCAAACAGCAGCAATGATGGCCTCAGGGCGGATACTGCTGCTAGGAGGCCCCCGCCCTTGCCCAAACTCGAGAGGCAAGGACGGGCAGAAGGCCGTAGAGTTGGAGGTCGGCCCATGGCCAACCTTGGCTGTCGCGCCGGCGGAAGAACCTCTTCCAGCTGCCGTGGCGGAAGGCGGCACCGGGAGCGATTCCGAAACTGCTCGGCTCAGAGAGCCGGGCACGGTGCAGCTGTTAGCACCACGGACGGCTCCCGCCCTTCCCCCCGATCACAGAGGGAAGGAGCGGGCCACCGCCCGCGCAGGGACCGACCCCAACTCGGCACACTCCCCTCCTCAGCCCTGGTGATGAAAATCCTTGAGGCTGAGGGAGGGGCAGAGGCCGCAGCCCGGCTCGCTTTCCCCCACCATCAAGCCGGAAGTCACCCTCACGGGTGACCGCCGGTGGAGGGGTGCGGCCGGGCCGCATGATGAAAATCCTTGAAGCCGAACGATGGCCGAAAGGTACCCGCTCCCAAGGAGTGGTGCCCCCCGACGATGAGGCACGGAGACGGCGGTTTCCCCCATCCGGGGGCTTGAAAGGTGGAAAAACACGACGCATAAGGGAGGAAGAAGACATAGTCGCCCTACGAAAGGGGTCGCCCTCCTTTTAAAGGCAACTCTCCATGCTTGCGCCCCCAACCGTCACGGGCTGAGTCTTCGCCAACACGCCTCCAAAGCCCTCCCCTGCGGCGCGGGGGCTGGGGCCCACCTGTCATGCGGACCGGCTCCGAGCAAAAGAAGCCGAACCGCCGCGCGCGGCGTGCGCGCAACCACCCAGCGGTTACAAGCGACCCTCCGCTTTTGCCCAGACCAACGGGCGAAAGGGGCGGGCAGCCGTGCGGGTGGCATGCAACCGCGCCAAGTGGACGCGCCTCTCCGACTCCTGACAGGCCAGCATGAAGGCTCAAGCCCACGCGTCGCGCAACCGGCGCGCCGGATACAGCATGTAAGCCACTTTGCCACTTGCGCCACCACCGCACCTCCTCGGTTGCGGAACCAATACCGCGACCCGAGACGGCCCAGCGCGCGGCCCAGCTGCGCCAGCCTGACGCAGTGGTCAAACACGGTCAAAAGTGGGCCGGCAGTAATGACAGTGGCAGGCGCGCAAGAGCAGCGATCACGCCATCAGCCAGGCTCACGTCCCATCCGGAGGCAGTAAGAGAACCCCCTCTCTCACGGTGTGAAGACGACACGCCCGTGACCCGTTCCTCGAACGGCTCGCGCACGCGCAACGGCGGCTTCGCCAACTACTCGCCCCGGCGCATTAACTCCGCGGCTCAGCGGGCAGCGCTACTGGCAGGAGCAGCTGGCGACGTTTCGCCTTCGCCGAAACGACACACACCGAAAAAGGTACGCCACGACGTTCAATTTCGAATCCTTTTTCCCTTTTCCTTCTTTCTCTATCTCTTGCAACAGGGACCGGGAAAGGGGATACCCCCAAAGGGATCCTTCCCCGTGAAGGAACTAGGCTCCGAGCCTCCTTACTGATCAGGGGTTCGAAGGCTGGCCCCCCGAAGGGTTCAACAGCCGCCTCAGATCGCGTGGGCCCGACACCCACTACTGGTCAGGGGTTCGAAGGTCGGCCCCCCGAAGGGTTCCACGACCGCCTCAGGCTACTCGGGCTCCGCGCCCATTACTGATCAGGGGTTCGAAGGCTGGCCTCCCGAAGGGTTCACAGTCGCCTCAGACACCGAGCGAGGGATGACCAGGGGTACGTTCGATACATAACCAAGGCTCGGGCTGCGCTCCCGAGGTACCCTAGGACATTTCCAAGACCAGCGGGAACGACTCTGTAACGGAATCCCATCGGAGGGAGGCAACGAGCCCTCGGACCCCGTCGCCAGGGGATCGGGTCCGGCAGATCACCCGCAGGTACTTTTGGGCGTGCCTCCGGGCCCCTAGCCGACCCCCAACAAACGGGGCACGGACGTCCACTCGGATTACCCGATTGCAGCTCACCGGAGACACCATGTTCGGTGCCCATCGAGGGTAACATGGCGCTCTCCCCCCCTCCTCCTTGCGGAAAGGCGACGTAGGGGCGTATGTAAAAAAGCCGAGTCTGTCCCTGATCGTCCTCTCGCTCTGTGCGGAGGCTCGGGGGCTGCTCTCGCAAACCCGGCTCCGGCCAAACCGTTGACAGCGTCAACATACCAGCCCGAGAACTTGGGCCCCGACAGTGCACCTGGGCTACGGCCTGTTCGCATGAGGGAACCATCAGACCAGCCGAAGCATTACGCAAGGCATTAAGACCTCGAAGGAGTGAAACCACTCCTCCGAGGCCTCGGGGGCTACACCCGGCGGGTGCGCTCGCGCGCACCCACCGGAACAAAGTACAACCGAGAAAGGCTGGTCCCCTTGCAAAAAAGTGCGACAAAAGCCTCCAAGCGAGTGTTAACACTCCCTTCGAGGCTCGGGGGCTACTGTCGGGGACCATAATTAGGGGTACCCTCAAGACGCCTAATTCTCAGCTGGCAACCCCCATCAGCATAAAGCTGCAGAGGCCTGATGGGTTTGATTAAGTCAGGGATCAGTCCATACGAGCGACTTGATCACGCCACGCCCGAGCCTAGCCTCGGGCGAGGGCAGCCGACCCTGAGATGTTTCCGTCTCGCCCGAGGCCTCCTCTTTCACGGCAGACGCATCTCCGGCTCGCCCGAGGCCATGCCTTCGATAAGAAGTAACCCTGACTAAATCACCGCGCCGACCGACCAAATCACTAGGGCCTTTAACGCAAAAGGTAAGACTGACGGGTAGCCAGGCTTGGCCGAAAGCGCCAGAGGAAGCTCCGCCCGACCCAGGGCTCGGACTCGGGCTAAGGCCCCGGAAGACGGCGAACTCCGCTCCGCCCGACCCAGGGCTCAGACTCGGGCTAAGGCCCCGGAAGACGGCGAACTCCGCTCCGCCCGACCCAGGGCTCGGACTCGGGCTAAGGCCCCGGAAGACGGCGAACTCCGCTCCGCCCGACCCAGGGCTCGGACTCCACCCCGACCTCTGCCGAACGACCTCCGCCTCGCCCGACCTAGGAGCTCAGGTTCGGCCTCGGCCATGCAGGACAGACTCGACCTCGGCCTCGGAGGAGCCTCCACGTCGTCCGACCTAGGACACAAGCCCGCCACGTCAACAGGAAGCGTCATCATCACCCTACCCCGAGCCGACTCGGGCCGCAGAGAACAGGACCGACGTCCCATCTGGCTAGCTCCGCCAGATAGGCAATGATGGCGCCCCGCTGGACCATGACGACGGCGGCTCCCAGCTCCCTTACGAAAGCAGGGGGACGTCAGCAAGGACCCAACCACTCCGACAGATGTCCCTCCGTCCGGCTCCATCGCTTCTCCGACAGCCACGACGCCACACTAGCTGGGTGCCAAGATCTCTCCGGCTGCCACCTTGGCATGTACTTAGGGCACTAGCACTCCCCCGCTAGACACGTAGCACCTTGCTACACCCCCATTTGTACACCTGGATCCTCTCCTTACGCCTATAAAAGGAAGGACCAGGGCCTTCTTAGAGAAGGTTGGCCTCGCGGGGACGAAGGGCAGGGGCAGGCGCTCTCTCGGGGCCGCTCGCTCCCCTCACCCGCGCGGACGCTTGTAACCCCCTACTGCAAGCGCACCCGACCTGGGCGCGGGACGAACACGAAGGCCGCGGGATTCTCCGACTCCCTCACGACCCGGCTCCGGCCACCTCGCTCTCGCTCTCTCCCCCCTTCGCGCTCGCCCACGCGCTCGACCCATCTGGGCTGGGGCACGCGGCACACTCACTCGTCGGCCCGGGGACCCCCTGGTCTCGGAACGCCGACACTAGTTTTTCTTAATCCTACTCAAGTACAATTAATTCATGGTAATCCTAGATACAAACTAATGTCTCCCGAGGAAGTAATAGGAAAATTTGTGAGCTTTGAGTTAATGATCAAAGGCTCCAAAAAGATCATCAAGCAAGGCGCATCCTCCTCCGTACCCGAAGCACAACTCATTGCATTCAAAGCAACGAAGGAGAAGAAAGAAGATTCTACTCCAAGTAGAATCCCCATCGACGCCTCCAAGCTCGACAATGAGGAGATGGCGCTCATCATCAAGAGCTTCCGTCAAATCCTCAAACAAAGGAAGGGGAAAGATTACAAGCCCCGTTCCAAGAAGGTTTGCTACAAGTGTGGTAAGCCCGGTCATTTTATTGCAAAATGTCCATTATCTAGTGATAGTGACAGGGGCGACGACAAGAAGGGAAAGAGGAGAGAAAAGAAGAGGTACTACAAGAAGAAGGGCGGCGATGCCCATGTTTGCCGGGAGTGGGACTCCGACGAGAGCTCCACCGACTCCTCCGACGACGAGGACGCCGCCAATATCGCCGTCAACAAAGGGCTCCTCTTCCCCAACGTCGGCCACAAATGCCTCATGGCAAAGGATGGCAAGAAGAAGAAGGTAAAATCCAAATCCTCCACTAAGTATGCTACATCTAGTGATGAGGCCAATTCTAGTGATGATGAGGATGATTTGTTTACTCTCTTTGCCAACTTAAACATGCAACAAAAAGAAAAATTAAATGAATTAATTAGCGCTATTCATGAGAAGGATGAACTCTTGGATAGCCAAGAGGATTTCCTAATTAAAGAAAACAAAAAGCCTGTTAAAGTTAAAAATGCTTATGCTCAGGAAGTTGAGAAAAATAAAAAATTAACTAGTGAGCTAAGTACTTGCCACGGCATTGTTTCCAAACTTAGAAATGAAAATGCAAAATTAATTGCTAAGGTTGAAAAGGTTGATGTTTGTGATGATTCAATTGTTAGTCTTAGAAATGATAATGCCAATTTAATTGCTAAGATTGATCAATTGAATACCTCTCTTGCTAGCCTTAGGAATGAGAATGAAAAATTGATTGCTAAGGCTAAGGAACTAGATGTTTGCAATGCTTCTATTTCCAATCTTAGAGATGAGAATGATATTTTGCATGCTAAGATTGTTGAATTTAATACTTGCAAACCCTCTACATCTTCCGTTGAGCATGTTACTATTTGCACTAGATGTAGAGATATTAATGTTGATGCTATTCACGATCACTTAGCTTTAATTAAACAACAAAATGATCACATAGCTCAACTTAGTGCCAAAATTAATGAGCATGACTTAGAAAATGAGAAATTTAAATTTGCTAGAAGCATGCTCTATAGTGGGAGACGCCCTGGTATTAAGGATGGCATTGGCTTCCAACAGGGAAACAATGTCAAGCTTAATGCCCCGCCTGAAAGATTGTCTAATTTTGTTAAGGGCAAGGCTCCCATGGTTCAGGATAACGAGGGGTACATCTTATACCCTGCCGGTTATTCCGAACACAAAATTAGGATAATTCACTCTAGGAAGTCTCACTCTAGCCCTAATCATGCTTTTATGTATAAGAGTGAGGCATCTAGTTCTAGGCAATCAACCCATGCTAAATTGCCTAAGAAGAAAACTCCTAAAGCATCAAATGATCATAATGTTTCATTTAAAACTTTTGATGCTTCTTATGTGCTTACTAACAAATCCAGCAAGGTAGTTGCCAAGTATGTTGGGGGCAAACACAAGGGATCAAAGACTTGTGTTTGGGTACCCAAAGTTCTTGTATCTAATGTCAAAGGACCCAAAACTGTTTGGGTACCTAAAATCAAGAACTAAATCTGTTTTGTAGGTTTATGCATCCAGGGGCTCAAGTTGGATCATCGACAGCGGGTGCACAAACCATATGACTGGGGAGAAAAAGATGTTCTCCTCCTACGAGAAAAACCAAGACCCTCAACGAGCTATCACATTCGGGGATAGAAATCAAGGTTTGGTCAAAGGATTGGGTAAAATAGCTATATCACCTGACCATTCCATTTCCAATGTTTTTCTTGTAGATTCATTAGATTACAACTTGCTTTCTGTTTCTCAATTATGTAAAATGGGCTACAACTGTCTTTTTACGGATACAGGTGTTACTGTCTTTAGGAGAAGTGATGATTCAGTAGCTTTTAAGGGAGTATTAGAGGGTTAGCTATACTTAGTTGGTTTCAATAGAGCCGAACTCGATACTTGCTTAATTGCTAAGACTAACATGGGTTGGCTCTGGCACCGCCGACTAGCTCATGTTGGGATGAAGAATCTTCACAAGCTTCTAAAGGGAGAGCACATTTTAGGACTAACAAATGTGCATTTTGAGAAAGACAGAATTTGTAGCGCATGCCAAGCAGGGAAGCAAGTTGGTGTTCATCATCCACACAAGAACATCATGACGACTGACAGGCCACTTGAGCTCCTCCACATGGACCTATTCGGCCCGATCGCTTACATAAGCATCAGCGGGAGTAAGTACTGTTTAGTTATTGTGGATGATTATTCTCGCTTCACTTGGGTATTCTTTTTACAGGATAAATCTCAAACCCAAGAGACCTTGAAAGGATTCTTGAGACGAGCTCAAAATGAGTTCGGCTTGAGGATTAAGAAGATAAGAAGCGACAACGGGACGGAGTTCAAGAACTCTCAAATAGAAGGTTTTCTTGAGGAGGAAGGCAGCAAGCATGAGTTCTCTTCTCCCTACACGCCACAACAAAATGGTGTAGTGGAGAGGAAAAATAGAACTCTATTGGACATGGCAAGGACCATGCTTGATGAGTACAAGACTTCGGATCAGTTTTGGGCCGAGGTGGTCAACACCGCTTGCTACGCCATCAACCGGTTATATCTACACCGAATCCTCAAGAAGACATCATACAAACTCCTCACCGATAAAAAGCCAAATGTTTCATATTTTAGAGTCTTTGGTAGCAAATGCTTTATTCTTGTTAAAAGAGGTAGAAAATCCAAATTTGCTCCTAAGGTTGTAGAAGGCTTTTTACTAGGGTATGATTCAAACACAAGGGCATATAGAGTCTATAACAAGTCCACTGGACTAGTTGAAGTTTCTTGTGACATTGTGTTTGATGAGACTAACGGCTCCCAAGTGGAGCAAGTTGATCTTGATGAATTAGATGATGAAGAGGCTCCGTGCGTCGCGCTAAGGAACATGTCCATTGGGGATGTGTGTCCTAAGGAATCCGAAGAGCCCATTCAAGCACAAGATCAACCATCTTCCTCCATGTAAGCATCTCCACCAACTCAAGATGAGGATGAGGCTCAATATGATGAAGAAGAAGATCAAGAAGATGAGCCACCTCAAGAGGAGGGCAATGATCAATGGGGAGATGCCCATGATCAAGACAAGGAAGATGGACAAGACTCAAGACCGCCACACCTAAGAGTCCACCAAGCAATCCAACGAGATCACCCAGTGAACACCATCCTAGGAGATATTCATAAGGGGGTAACCACTCGATCTCGTGTTGCTCATTTTTGTGAACACTACTCTTTTGTTTCCTCTATTGAGCCACACAGGGTAGAGGAAGCACTTCAAGATTTGGATTGGGTGCTGGCGATGCAAGAGGAGCTCAACAATTTCAAGAGGAATGAGGTATGGCATTTAGTTCCATGTCCTAACCAAAATGTTGTAGGAACCAAGTGGGTCTTCCGCAACAAACAAGATGAGCATGGTGTGGTGACAAGGAACAAGGCATGACTTATGGCCAAAGGGTATTCACAAGTCGAAGGTTTGGATTTCGGTGAAACCTATGCACCCGTAGCTAGGCTTGAGTCAATTCGAATATTACTTGCCTATGCTACTCACCATGACTTTAAGCTTTACCAAATGGACGTGAAGAGTGCCTTCCTCAACGGACCTATCAAGGAAGAGGTCTATGTTGAGCAACCTCCCGGCTTTGAAGATAGTGAGTATCCTAACCATGTTTACAAACTCTCTAAGGCGCTTTATGGGCTCAAGCAAGCCCTAAGAGCATGGTATGAATGCCTAAGAGATTTTCTTATCACTAATGGCTTCAAAGTCAGAAAGGCCGATCCTACTTTATTCACTAAAACCATTGAGAATGATTTGTTTGTATACCAAATTTATGTTGATGATATCATATTTGGGTCTACTAACAAATCTATTTGTGAAGAGTTTAGTAGGATCATGATTCAAAAATTCGAGATGTCTATGATGGGGGAGTTAAAGTATTTCTTAGGATTTCAAGTCAAGCAACTCCAAGAGGGCACCTTCATTAGCCAAACGAAGTGTATTCAAGATATTCTTACCAAGTTTGGAATGAAGGATGCCAAGCCCATCAAGACACCCATGGGAACCAATGGGCATCTCGACCTCGACACGGGAGGTAAATCCGTAGATCAAAAGGTATACCGGTCGATGATAGATTCTTTACTCTATTTATGTGCATCTCGACCGGACATTATGCTTTCCATATGCATGTGTGCAAGGTTCCAAGCCGACCCTAAGGAAGTTCACCTTAGGGCCGTGAAGCGAATCTTGAGATATTTAGTTCATACACCTAAGTTTGGTCTTTGGTACCCCAAGGGATCCTCATTTGATTTGTTAGGATATTCCGATGCTGATTGGGCACAGTGTAAGATTAATAGGAAGAGCACAGCAGGGACTTGTCAGTTTCTGGGGAGATCCCTGGTGTCTTGGGATTCAAAGAAACAAAACTCAGTAGCTCTTTCTACCGCCGAAGCCGAGTACATTGCCGCAGGTCATTGTTGCGCGCAATTGCTTTGGATGAGGCAAACCCTTAGGGACTATGGCTACAAGTTTAGCAAAGTCTCTCTCCTATGTGACAATGAGAGTGCAATCCGCATGGCGAATAATCCCATTGAACACAGCCGCACTAAGCACATAGCCATTCGGTATCACTTTCTGAGAGATCACCAACAAAAGGGGGACATCGAGATAGCCTATATAAACACCAAAGATCAATTGGCCGATATCTTTACCAAGCCTTTAGATGAGCAATCCTTTACCAAACTTAGGAATGAGCTAAATATTCTTGATTCTAGGAATTTTGATTGATTCTTTGCACACATTGCTCATTCATATACCTTTGATCATATCTCTTTTTATGTCTATGACTAATGTGTTTTCTAGCATCATCTTATGTTTAGTCATAGATATTGAAAGGGAAATGGAGTATTAGGCAAAGAAGGCGCTTCCACTCAACTCCAATTGTATTTGCCGGTACTCCGCTTCGTTCTTCACTTTGGTATAATCTTCACTCATATTTTTGTGCTTGCCAAAGGAGGAGAAAGTTTGAAAAGGGCTTATATCTCACCCACAAGTATCCGTTTTTGGCGATTCATGCCAAAGGGGGAGAAAGTATGAGCCTAAAGCAAAAGGACCGCACCACCACCAAATTTTAAAAATGAAGTTTTTCAAATTGATATCTTATTGTGTTCAAAAGGGGGAGAAAATAGTATCTTCAAAACTTGCAAAACCCTCTTGAACACTAAGAGGAGAATTTTATTTAGGGGGGGTTTTTGTTTAGGTCGAAGGAAAAGCATTTGAGACAGGGGAAGAAAATTTCAAATCTTGAAAATGCTTTCTTCAATCTTATTCATGTACCTTTGACCATTTGCAAAAGATTTTTGAAAAGAATTGTACAAAGAATTTGTAAAACAAAACCCGTGGTGCAAATGTGGTCCAAAATATTAATAAGAAGAAAAACCATCCATGCATATCTATTGAAATAAGTATATTGGTTTAAATTCCAAGCAACCTTTGCACTTGCATTATGCAAACTAGTTCAATTCTGCACTTTTATATTTGCTTTGGTTTGTGTTGGCATAAATCACCGAAAAGGGGGAGATTGAAAGGGAAATAGGGTCAAACCTTTTCCAATATGAATTTTGGTGGTTGAATTGCCCAACACAAATTATTGAACTAACTAGTTTGCTCAAAATATGTTCTACAGGTGCCAAAGGTTCACAATAAACCTGTCGGGGACCATAATTAGGTGTAACACCTCAAAATTGTGTTGGTCGAATTCGTTAAAATTCTTCAAAGAGTTTGAATTTAAAATACCTTCTAATAAGGTTTTTCTTTTGTGAAAGCTACACTTCCTAGAATAAACATCAACTAAAATGATTTCTATTCAAGTATTTGTTCGATTATATATCTCTAAAAAATGCTACACCCTAAGGAGACATTTTCTTGAACCACTATTTGGTGTGCATGAACGGGTTATGTGGAATCATTTCTTAAATAGGATTAATAGACAAATAAATAGACGAATAAAATATTGATGCATCTCATGCTGGAATTTTTGCCTTTGCATTTCATTTTAAAGTTTAAACTTGGACTTGAACTTGATTTTGTAAATGCAAAAGAAAATAGGAAATAAAAAAAGAGAGAAAAAAATATAGAAAAGAAACCCCCTCCCCGTACTGGGCCAAATGCGTGGGGCGGCCCAACGCAGTCCGCGGCCACTGCGCCCTCCAGGCGGGTATCTGTCCCTGACTTGTGGGGCCCCTGCGCGGGGCTTCATTGCTATTGGCCGGATGGCTCACCGATTTGTGGGACCGGCTTGTCAGAGCTTTCTTCCCCAAATCGCACGCAACAGCCGCGATTTCATCACGAATAACGCAGGCACCAACCCAGTTTGTTGCCAGATCATTGGGTTGTTGGGATCCGATTCGGGGTATAAAAACCGAGGCCGATCCCCCTAGCAACAGCTCCCATGGTTGCGCAGGCGCTGTCATCCCGCGACGGGTGGCTCCTTGCCAGGGCTGCGCGGCCGCTCTCCCTTTTCCCCATGGTGAAGCTCCCTCCATGGACGAGTCCCTGACCTTCCCTGTGAGCTCCCTCAAACCCGAGTGCGGACGCCCCTGCGAGCTTTGCGGCCGCGCGCGCCAGGCCTTCGTCATCCGTGGAGCCCGACGTTGTCCCTTCACCGCACGCTGATCATCCTCTTCCCTCTCCCCTCCTCGCCACCGCTCGGTGATCCGCCCGATGCCTCGCCAGAGCGCATGGATGTCGTGACGATCACCAATTCGGGGGTCAGAGCGTCGTGGCTGGGGCGATTTCTCAACGACGTTCATGGGTTGCCGTGAACCCACCTCGCGTCGTGGTCCAGCGACTGTGCAATCCCGATTGACGGTAAGAAGCCCCACTCTAGTCACCGTACTCTCTTAAGCGAGTAGACGCCGTTGATTGGGAGATTTGGGCAATGGCGCGGGGGATGGCCATCGCGCCGGCGAGTAGCGCCGCCGTGGAGACTGTACTCCGGCGTCGGGTGAGGATGGGTAGAGCCGGTCGTCGGATATAATTTGACGGCCGAGATTAAAACCCCAAATACCCCTTGGTATAATTAATGTGTGGCCGTTGATCCGGATCGGGCGATCATGATCGACTCGGGGTTGTTTTAGATCATGGCCGCTGAAGTCTGATCCGGCGATCCGCGGGCATACCGCTTCATAATCTAATCCGAGCCCCTGATTTCCGATCGGACGGTCGCGGTCAGGTGGGTACCCTTTCAGTCCGGGTCTTTTGCTAAAGAGTCCTCGAGGAACCTAGAAACTAACCCGCCATCCTGCGCGGGGTGAATATGAGTCTCAGGGATTCTTGCTTTGTAACCCCTGGTTTTTCTGTTATTTGGCGCTTAGTCCGAACAGTTAATAAAACAAGAAAATCAATTTAGAAAATGATTTTTAATACCAAATTAATTACAAGAACTTGTTTAATGCCTAGAAAATTCATATTAAATCCTTTTTAGTTCATTCCAGTGGCATTAATTTTGTTTCAATATTGTCTATCAACTAGTAACACTGTTTAGCCATGTATCTTGGAATAAAATTGTTCACATGAGTTAATCCCTTCTAAGTGCTAAATAACTTTGGAAATTCATAACTTGGTAACCGTAACTCCGAATTTAGTGGTTCTTGTTTCTACGACCTCGTAGCTTCGCGTAGATTATTAATACGCAGTTTATTCTTATGTTTGGTGTAATGTTAATTTTGCCTATACCATGTTTGTCTGTATTGCTACGACTAGCAGCGAGGTTACGAGTCACCTGAAGATCATCCTGGTACCTAGAATCTCAAGTGCCAGGCAAGTTGTGCCCTTGATCACTTCTTTTTACCCAGTCATGTTCTAATTAATCATAATGATCTGGATAGGTTAATTTTGATGGGACCCAATAGGATACCCTAGTTTGTCTATCTTTATACCTTGTTTACCACTGAACTTTTTGGGTAGTACTTGCTAGTGCTATATGTGGTTTTGGGTATGGAGATACATTATTCATGATTACACTTTTGTTATCGGTTGTTATTTACTATTCATGATAAGATCATTATGTTAATTGGAACATGGAGAACCACCCGGGAAAATAGTGCTACCACAAGGGTTTAATGGGACGCCCTTGGCTGATTAATTAGGAAAGCTAGTGGATGACTACCTTACCCGAAAGGGGCAAGGGCAGTAGGGGAGTGGTCAGTGTAGGGAGGCCCTTGGGATGATTTTGCTGCGATGGCGGTCATGCGAGGGATTCCTGCATTGGAGCTTCCTATAAACTGTAGCGGGTTTTCTGAAGCTAGTGGAACTTTGTAAAGGCCTCGTAGTGTTACCCTGCCTCGCCTCCTCGGTAGAGGTGTATGGGATTGGCCGTCTCTTGGCAGATGGGTAACACGACTTGTGGGTAAAGATGCGCAACCTCTGCAGAGTGTAAAACTGGTATACTAGCCGTGCTCACGGTCAAGAGCAGCTCGGACACTCACATGATTAATTTATGAAACTAAATTCAATTTGTCATATGCATTGCATCACAGGTGATGTTGTTACTTTTGTTCTACTACTTGATTGGGTTGGTATTTACTTATACTTAGTAATTGCTAATAAAATTTTGACCAACTCTAAAAGCAATGCTCAGCTCTAACCATCTTCTTTGGTAAGCCTTACACTTCACGTGAGCTCCCACCTTTGGCGAGTTCATGCACATTATTCCCCACAGCTTGTTGAGCTATGAACGTATGTGAGCTCACTCTTGCTGTCTCACACCCCCCACAGGTCAGGAACAGGTACCACAGGCTGAGGCGCATGGAGGATGCTGTGACGAGTTCGTGGGAGGTCTAGGCCATCGTCTCCCAGTCAACTTTGGGTTGCTGGACCGTTGTCTCCTTATAATGTATTTATTTATTTATTTTGTATAGAATTCCTGTTATGTAGTAAAGATGTGACATTCGATCCTGTGCCATGATTCATCATATGTGTGAGACTTGGTCCCAGCACACCTGGTGGTTATGTTCGCGCCCGAGTTTTGGACCCCTAAAACCCGGGTGTGACAGAAGTGGTATCAGAGGAATGTTGACTGTAGGACGAAACCTAGATAGAACTGAACAACCATTGTCTACTTACCTTTGCTACTCTGATTCTTTCTAAAACTTTTCTTAATCTTTTCTCATCTAATTCCGCTTTACTCTGATTATTCTTACCTTTTTCTCTTCTAAAGACAAATGTGGATTTCACACTTTGAAATCCTGTGCCTAAAGTGACTTTAGGAATATGAGACCTACTCTTAGGAACAAAAACAAAACTATTTTTGTAGGTATTTATATGCTTGAGTGCTTGTTCTTATGATACTTGTTTGATTTGGATCTTTGATTGAGTATGATGAGAGTAATATCCACATTTACATCTGTATATACATATAGAAAAAAATGCTTATAAAAAAATAATAACTATATAAACTAGATTATCCCTCATTAAAACATATATAGCCTCATAGATCCATCTTATCTTAAAAGATACTCATCTTGAAAAGACCTTATGTCATCCTAATAGATCTAACTGACCTCAAAGGATCCAACTTCTACCTCATCCTTATGGATTTATCTTGTTCTAATAGGCATACCTATCCCATTCTACAGTAACAACCTTGATCTAGCCTAAATAAATAGATCTTATCTAGTTATTCCAATCTAATCTAGATCCTATCTAATCTACTATGACCCAACCTAAAATAAGTTACCTAACAAGATAGTCAATCCTGGTGGAATACATTAGACCATGCTCCTATAAACAAGTTTGAGATCTTAGATCAACTCGACCCTACCCAACAACTTGACCTACAAAACAGGTTACATAACTAATTGCATCTAGCATATAGCTATTGAACCCTCTACCCATCTTGTCACAAACACGGATGAAGACACCAAAGCTCGAGGAAGAAAGGATCAACCGTGTTAAGGAAGGATAAGAGTCAAGCCAAATCTGGTCTTCAGCCCCAACTCAAGCCTTCAAAGATCAAGCTAGATCATCAGATGAATCAAGATCCACAAATCTTGGATGGAGTCTTTCCTTACCCTACACTTTCTTACCCAAACCTATGTATGCTTTAAAGACATCTTCTGTCCTACATAATAAAGTAGACATACATATATACACCCATGCTTCCCTAATCACCTGCCAATTGGGGTTGTAGACTTGGAAAAAAAATCTTTTGGTACTAAAACCACTTAGACACTAAAATATAGATTACAAACCAATTGAGTGCGATGAATTGTGGAGTAATGTCCACAATTAACATCTGCATATACATATAGGCATAAATATAAATAAATAAAATTCATAAGATAACTAAACAACCTAGATTATACATTGGAATATATCTAGCTTAAGAGATTTATCTTATCCCAAAAGATCTCATTCTAACCAATTCATCTTATCTTAAGGGATTCTCTCTTATCTTAATAGATTCATCTTATCTTAAAAAGATTTTATCTCATCTTAATAGACCTAACTTATCTCAAAAGATTCTATTTCATCTTGTCCTAATAAGCATACCTATACCAACCAATTTGCTTATCTTATTATAATGCAACGACCAAGATCTAATCCTAAATAATGAGGTCTTATCTAGTCGAAGCTAGTTATACCTAGATTTGATCTAATGTGACAGGTTAATCTAACCTAACGAAGGCTAACCTCAAGTTGAGCTAATCTAATATAAGTTGCTTAAGCAAGTTGGATAATGCTAGTGGCATAAATTAGACCCTACTCCTATAAAGATGATTAACCTAAACAGTTCCCTATATCAGTTCAGCCATATACAAGTACTTGACTTATGCGTTGGGTTGTAAAATCTGTGTAGATCGACATAAAATTATAAGCATCCAAGATTTTCAACTATCATAACTTATCCTACTCACATCTACCTACTTGTCCCTAATTCGAATAACAACTCCAAGGATGAAGACCAAAGATGATCAACCTCATCAAGAAAGATAAGCACCAATTCAAGTCTTCAAGGACCAAGCGGGATCACCAGATGAGTCAGGAACCACTACCCATGATGAAGTCTTTTCCTTGCCATAATCTTTCTCACCTCAACCTGTCCAGCCTATATCCAACATACTATACTCTACTAATCACCCACTATTGTCTATAAAAAAAGTATATGACTTTGGAGTTTTGAACCAATTATAGAATAAAAGCCGGATTACAAACCAATCCTTTTGTATCCCTTTTCTTACAAATCTCGAGGACGAGATTTTTGTTAAGGGGGGTAGGATTTGTAACACCTCAAAATTGTGTTGGTCGAATTCGTTAAAATTCTTCAAAGAGTTTGAATTTAAAATACCTTCTAATAAGGTTTTTCTTTTGTGAAAGCTACACTTCCTAGAATAAACATCAACTAAAATGATTTCTATTCAAGTATTTGTTCGATTATATATCTCTAAAAAATGCTACACCCTAAGGAGACATTTTCTTGAACCACTATTTGGTGTGCATGAACGGGTTATGTGGAATCATTTCTTAAATAGGATTAATAGATAAATAAATAGACGAATAAAATATTGATGCATCTCATGCTGGAATTTTTGCCTTTGCATTTCATTTTAAAGTTTAAACTTGGACTTGAACTTGATTTTGTAAATGCAAAAGAAAATAGGAAATAAAAAAAGAGAGAAAAAATATAGAAAAGAAACCCCCTCCCCGTACTGGGCCAAATGCGTGGGGCGGCCCAACGCAGTCCGCGGCCACTGCGCCCTCTAGGCGGGTATCTGTCCCTGACGTGTGGGGCCCCTGCGTGGGGCTTCATTGCTATTGGCCGGATGGCTCACCGATTTGTGGGACCGGCTTGTCAGAGCTTTCTTCCCCAAATCGCACGCAACAGCCGCGATTTCATCGCGAATACCGCAGGCACCAACCCAGTTTGTTGCCAGATCATTGGGTTGTTGGGATCCGATTCGGGGTATAAAAACCGAGGCCGATCCCCCTAGCAACAGCTCCCATGGTTGCGCAGGCGCTGTCATCCCGCGACGGGTGGCTCCTTGCCAGGGCTGCGTGGCCGCTCTCCCTTTTCCCCATGGTGAAGCTCCCTCCATGGATGAGTCCCTGACCTTCCCTGTGAGCTCCCTCAAACCCGAGTGCGGACGCCCCTACGAGCTTTGCGGCCGCGCGCGCCAGGCCTTCGTCATCCGTGGAGCCCGGCGTTGTCCCTTCACCGCGCGCTGCTCATCCTCTTCCCTCTCCCCTCCTCGCCACCGCTCGGTGATCCGCCCAATGCCTCGCCAGAGCGCATGGATGTCGTGACGATCACCAATTCGGGGGTCAGAGCGTCGTGGCTGGGGCGATTTCTCAACGATGTTCATGGGTTGCCGTGAACCCACCTCGCGTCGTGGTCCAGCGACTGTGCAATCCCGATTGACGGTAAGAAGCCCCACTCTAGTCACCGTACTCTCTTAAGCGAGTAGACGCCGTTGATTGGGAGATTTGGGCAATGGCGCGGGGGATGGCCATCGCGCCGGCGAGTAGCGCCGCCGTGGAGACTGTACTCCGGTGTCGGGTGAGGATGGGTAGAGCCGGTCGTCGGATATAATTTGACGGCCGAGATTAAAACCCCAAATACCCCTTGGTATAATTAATGCGTGGTCGTTGATCCGGATCGGGCGATCATGATCGACTCGGGGTTGTTTTAGATCATGGCCGCTGAAGTCTGATCCGGCGATCCGCGGGCATACCGCTTCATAATCTAATCCGAGCCCCTGATTTCCGATCGGACGGTCGCGGTCAGGTGGGTACCCTTTCAGTCCGGGTCTTTTGCTAAAGAGTCCTCGAGGAACCTAGAAACTAACCCGCCATCCTGCACGGGGTGAATATGAGTCTCAGGGATTCTTGCTTTGTAACCCCTGGTTTTTCTGTTATTTGGCGCTTAGTCCGAACAGTTAATAAAACAAGAAAATGATTTTTAATACCAAATTAATTACAAGAACTTGTTTAATGCCTAGAAAATTCATATTAAATCCTTTTTAGTTCATTCTAGTGGCATTAATTTTGTTTCAATATTGTCTATCAACTAGTAACACTGTTTAGCCATGTATCTTGGAATAAAATTGTTCACATGAGTTAATCCCTTCTAAGTGCTAAATAACTTTGGAAATTCATAACTTGGTAACCGTAACTCCGAATTTAGTGGTTCTTGTTTCTACGACCTTGTAGCTTCGCATAGATTATTAATACACAGTTTATTCTTATGTTTGGTGTAATGTTAATTTTGCCTATACCATGTTTGTTTGTATTGCTACGACTAGCAGCGAGGTTACGAGTCACCTGAAGATCATCCTGGTACCTGGAATCTCAAGTGCCAGGCAAGTTGTGCCCTTGATCACTTCTTTTTACCCAGTCATGTTCTAATTAATTATAATGATCTGCATAGGTTAATTTTGATGGGACCCAATAGGATACCCTAGTTTGTCTATCTTTATACCTTGTTTACCACTGAACTTTCTGGGTAGTACTTGCTAGTGCTATATGTGGTTTTGGTATGGAGATACATTATTCATGATTACACTTTTGTTATCAGTTGTTATTTACTGTTCATGATAAGATCATTATGTTAATTGGAACATGGAGAACCACCCGGGAAAACAGTGCTACCACAAGGGTTTAATGGGACGCCCTTGGCTGATTAATTAGGAAAGCTAGTGGATGACTATCTTACCCGAAAGGGGCAAGGGCAGTAGGGGAGTGGTCAGTGTAGGGAGGCCCTTAGGATGATTTTGCTGCGATGGCGGTCATGCGAGGGATTCCTGCATTGGAGCTTCCTATAAACTGTAGCGGGTTTTCTGAAGCTAGTGGAACTTTGTAAAGGCCTCGTAGTGTTACCCTGCCTCGCCTCCTCGGTAGAGGTGTATGGGATTGGCCGTCTCTTGGCAGATGGGTAACACGACTTGTGGGTAAAGATGCGCAACCTCTGCAGAGTGTAAAACTGGTATACTAGCCGTGCTCACGGTCAAGAGCAGCTCGGACACTCACATGATTAATTTATGAAACTAAATTCAATTTGTCATATGCATTGCATCGCAGGTGATGTTGTTACTTTTATTCTACTACTTGATTGGGTTGGTATTTACTTATACTTAGTAATTGCTAATAAAATTTTGACCAACTCTAAAAGCAATGCTCAGCTCTAACCATCTTATTTGGTAAGCCTTACACTTCACGTGAGCTCCCACCTTTGGCGAGTTCATGCACATTATTCCCCACAACTTGTTGAGCTATGAACGTATGTGAGCTCACTCTTGCTGTCTCACACCCCCCACAGGTCAAGAACAGGTACCACAGGCTGAGGCGCATGGAGGATGCTGTGACGAGTTCGTGAGAGGTCTAGGCCATCGTCTCCCAGTCAACTTTGGGTTGCTGGACCGTTGTCTCCTTATAATGAATTTATTTATTTATTTTGTATAGAATTCCTTTTATGTAGTAAAGATGTGACATTCGATCCTGTGCCATGATTCATCATATGTGTGAGACTTGGTCCCAGCACACCTAGTGATTATGTTCGCGCCCGAGTTTTGGACCCCTAAAACCCGGGTGTGACATTAGGGGTACCCCTAAGACTCCTAAATCTCAGCTGGTAACCCCCATCAGCACTAAGCTGCAAAGGCCTGATGGGTGCGATTAAGCTAAGGCTCGGTCCACTCAAGGGACACGACCTCGCCTCGCCCGAGCCCAGCCTCGGGCAATGGCAGCCGACCCCGGAAAGTTCACGTCTCGCCCGAGGACCAGTCTTCGTCAAGAAGCAACCTTGGCCAGATCGCCACACCGACCGACCAAATCGCAGGAGCATTTAATGCAGGGATGGCCTGACATCCTATCCTGTCATGCGCCCTTCAGTCAACAGAGCCGAAAGTGACCTCAGTCACTTCGCCGCTCCACTGACCGGCCTGACAAGAAGACAGCGCCGCCTGCGTCGCTCCGACTGCTGTGCCGCTCGATAGAGTGAGGCTGACAGCAGCCAAGTCCAGCCTCGGGCGCCATAGGAAACTCCGCCTCGCCCAACCCTAGGGCTCGGACTCGGGCTCGGCCCCGGAAGACGACGAACTCCGCCTCGCCCGACCCAGGGCTCGGACTCGGGCTCGGCCCCGGAAGACGACGAACTCCGCCTCGCCCGACCCAGGGCTCGGACTCGGGCTCGGCCCCGGAAGACGACGAACTCCGCCTCGCCTGACCTAGGGCTCGGACTCGGGCTCGGCCCCGGAAGACGACGAACTCCGCCTCGCTCGACCCAGGGCTCGGACACGACCTCGACCTTGGACGACCGACTCGACCCCGACCTCGGAGGAGCCTCCGCCTCGCCCGACCCAGGGCTCGGACCGACCACGTCACAGGGGGGGGCCATCATTACCCTATCCCTAGCTAGCTCAGGCTACGGGTAACGGGACCGGCGTCCCATCTGGCTCGCCCCGGAAAACAGATAATGATGGCGCCCCGCGTGCTCCATGACGACGGCGACTCTCAAACCCTTACGGAAGCAAGGAGACGTCAGCAATGACTTGACAGCCCCGATAGCTGTCCTTCCGCAAGGCTCCAACGCTCCTCCGACGGCCACGACATCATATGAACAGGGTGCCAAAACCTCTCTGGCTGCCACGAAGGCATGAACTTAGGGCACTAGCTCCTCTCTGCTCGACACGATAGCGCATTGCTACACCCCCCATTGTACACCTGGACCCTCTCCTTACGCCTATAAAAGGAAGGTCCAGGGCTCTCTTACGAGAAGGTTGGCCGCGCGGGAGGACGGGGCGACGCGTAGAGTCCCTCGCTCTCCCCCCACGCAGACGCTTGTAACCCCCTACTGCAAGCGCACCCGACCCGAGCGCAGGACAAACACGGAGGCCGCGGGCTTTCCCCTCTCTTCTACCCCCCTTCGTGCTCCGTCTCGCGCCGACCCATATGGGCTGGGACACGCGGCGACGATTCACTCGTCGGTCCAGGGACCCCCCGGGGTCGAAACGCCGACAGTTGGCGTGCCAGGTAGGGGTCAGCTGCGTGTTGACAAACAGCTCCCCGTCAAGCTCCAGATGGGTAGTCTCCATTAACCTTTCCAACCCGGGACGGTGCTCCGTTTCGGGAGTCTTGAGTTCATGTCCCTCGACGGCAACTACGACATGATGCTCCTTCCTCCGCCGCGCGACGGCGACAATGGCGGCCGACAACCCGCCCGCCGGTGGCGGAATCGACGACGTCTTCCCCACGAGGCAGAAGAACGGCGTCCGAGTTTGTCCCGTGACCTCCCCCGCCGGAGGAGGAGGAGGCGGGGCAACCATGGCCAAGCAGGAGGCGGCACCTCATCGGCTGTCGAGCGAGTCGACGACGCCGGCGCCCCGACGGGGGACACGTCGGGCGTCGACCTCGCGTATGAGACGAAGACGAGTGTCGTTTCCCTGCAACACGCCAACTTCAAGCGGACGGACGACACCAGCACGCTCGCGAAGGACCTGCTGGGCGTCACCCTCGTACCTGAGATGATGGTGCAGTCCGCCGCCGACGTGACAACGTCACCACCTGTCGACCAAGAGGTACCGACCTACTCCCGTCTCGTGCCTTTTGGATTCGGCCTCGACCCACCAAGCGACCCCGCTTTGGTGGAAGCCTTCATAGAGGCATGCACCAGCCCTCCAGGGTACCATATGCGGTCACCCTGGGACCGGCTGACGGCCGTCTCGACCTACGGACCCTCGGGTTCCAAAGAAGATGACGAGCCCGACTTTGGTTGGGATTTCTCCGGGCTCGGTAGCCCCGGCGCCATGTGGGACTTTATGATCGCATGCGACTACTGCCTTTCCGATTGTTCCGACGGTAGCCACAACTTCGGCGACGGAGACAGCGGCCCAAGTCGTGAATGTTTCCATGTCGATCTAGGGGGTCCCGACGAAGGCAACCATCTTGGTATACCGGAAAACGGTGATCCCCCTAGGCCTGCGCCTCGCGTTGACATCCTTCGGGAGCTAGCTGTGGTCCCAGTCCCTGCGGGGGGTCAGGACGCACAGCTCGAGCAAATTCGCGAGATGCAGGCCAGGCTCGACGAGGGGGCAGGAACACTTGAGCCGCTCCGCCGGAACATCGGGCAGGAATGGGTAGGCCAAGCTCCGGCCGGAGAAGCGCGTCATCTACCCCAGGGTGTCCAGCTCCGCATCGCCGACGACGTCAGGACAAGGCCGCCACCGGCTTCAAGTGGGGTCAGCCAGAACCTGGCTGCAGCAGGATACTCCTCCGCGCAATGCCGGAACCATCAACCACCGAAGGGTGGCGGATCCGGGGAGAGCTCAAGAATCTCCTGGAGGATGCCGCGGTCCGACAGGCCGAGAGCTCTGCCTCTCGAAGGCAGGGATACCCCTCGGAGCACCGCGCCGCGACTTCCCGATTCGTTTGTGAAGCCTCGGTCCACACCGGGCGCACGCGCAACACAGCGCCTGCAGCCCCGGGACGCCTCGGCAACGAGCACCACCACCGCAACCATCGAGCCCGCCTCGACGAGAGGGTGCGCTGAGGCTACCACCCCAGGCGTGGGGGACGCTACGATAGCGGGGAGGATCGGAGCCCCTCGCCCGAACCGCCCGGCCCGTAGGCTTTCAGCCGAGCCATACGACGGGCGCCGTTCCCGACCCGGTTCCGAACCCCGACTACCATCACAAAGTACTCGGGGGAGACAAGACCGGAACTGTGGCTCGCGGACTACCGGCTGGCCTGCCAACTGGGTGGAACGGACGATGACAACCTCGTCATCCGCAACCTCCCCCTGTTCCTCTCCGACTCCGCTCGGGCCTAGCTGGAGCATCTGCCTCCGAGGCAGATCTCCAACTGGGACGACCTGGTCCAAGCCTTCGCCGGTAATTTCTAGGGCACGTATGTGCGCCTTGGGAACTCCTGGGATCTCCGAAGCTGCCGCCAGCAGCCGGGAGAGTCTCTCCGGGACTACATCCGGCGGTTCTCAAAGCAGCGCACCGAGCTTCCCAATGTCACCGACTCGGATGTCATCGGCGCGTTCCTCGCCGGCACCACCTGCCGCGACCTGGTGAGCAAGCTGGGTCGCAAGACCCCCACCAGGGCGAGCGAGCTGATGGACATCGCCACCAAGTTCGCCTCTGGCCAGGAGGCGGTTAGGGCCATCTTCCAGAAGGACAAGCAGCCCCAGGGCCGCCAGCCGGAAGATGTTCCCGAGGCGTCCGCTCAGCGTGGCACCAAGAAGAAAGGCAAGAAGAAGTCGCAAGCGAAACGCGACGCGGCCGACGCAAACCTTGTCGCCGCCGCTGAGTACTAGAACCCTCGGAAACCTCCCGGAGGCGCAAATCTATTCGACAAGATGCTCAAGCAGCCGTGCCCCTATCATCAGGGACCCGTCAAGCACACCCTTGAGGAATGCGCCATGCTTCGGCGTCACTTTCACAGGGCTGGGCCACCTACGGAGGGTGGCAGGGCCCCCACGACGACAAGAAGGAGGATCACCAGGCAGAGGAGTTCCCCGAGGTCCGCAACTGCTTCATGATCTACGGTGGGCCAGTGGCGAACGCCTCGGCTCGGCACCGCAAGCAAGAGCGTCGGGAGGTCTGCTCGGTAAAGGTGGCGGCGCCGGTCTACCTAGACTGGTCCGACAAGCCCATCACCTTCAACCAGGGCGATCACCCCGACCGCGTGCCGAGCTCGGGGAAATACCCGCTCGTTGTCGACCCCGTCATCGGCAACGTCAGGCTCACCAAGGTCCTCATGGACGGAGGCAGCAGCCTCAACATCATCTACGCCGAGACCCTCGAGCTCCTACAGATCGATCTGTCCTCGGTCCGGGCCGGTGCGGCGCCTTTTCACGGGATCATCCCCGGGAAACACGTCCAACCCCTCGGATGACTCGATCTGCCCGTCTGCTTCGGGACTCCCTCCAACTTCAGAAGGGAAACCCTCACGTTCGAGGTGGTCGGGTTCCGAGGAACCTACCACGCGGTACTAGGGAGGCCATGCTACGCCAAGTTCATGGCCGTCCCCAACTACACCTACCTCAAGCTCAAGATGTCGGGCCCCAACAGGGTCATCACCATCGGCCCCACGTACCGACACGCGTACGAATGCGACGTAGAGTGCGTGGAGTACGTCGAGGCCCTCGCCGAATCCGAGGCCCTCATCGCCGACCTGGAGAGCCTCTCCAAGGAGGCGCCAGACGTGAAGCGCCATGCCGGCAACTTTGAGCCAGCGGAGACGGTTAAGTCCGTCCCACTCAACCCCAGCAACGACGCCTCCAAGCAGATCCGGATCGGCTCCGAGCTCGACCCCAAATAGGAAGCAGTGCTCGTCGACTTTCTCCGCACAAACGCCAAAGTTTTCGTGTGGAGTCCCTCGGACATGTTTGGCATACCGAGGGATGTCGCCGAGCACTCGCTGGATATCCGAGCTGGAGCCCGACCCGTGAAGCAACCTCTGCGCCGATTCGACGAAGAAAAGCGCAGAGCCATAGGCGAGGAGATCCACAAGCTGATGGCCGCAGGGTTCATCAAAGAGGTATTCCATCCCGAATGGCTTGCCAACCCCGTGCTTGTGAGAAAGAAAGGAGGGAAATGGCGGATGTGTGTAGACTACACTGGTCTAAACAAAGCATGCCCAAAAGTTCCCTATCCTCTGCCTCGCATCGATCAAATCGTGGATTCCACTGCGGGATGCAAAACCCTGTCTTTCCTTGATGCCTACTCATGGTATCACCAAATCAGGATGAAAGAGTCCGACCAGCTCGCGACTTCTTTCATCACACCTTTTGGCATGTACTACTATGTTACTATGCCATTTGGTTTGAGGAATGCGGGTGCGACGTACCAAAGGTGCATGAACCACGTGTTCGGCGAACACATTGGTCGAACGGTCGAGGCTTATGTCGATGACATCATAGTCAAGACGAGGAAAGCCTCCGACCTCCTTTCCGACCTTGAAACGACATTCTGGTGTCTCAAGGCAAAGGGCGTAAAACTCAATCCCGAGAAGTGTGTCTTCGGAGTCCCCCGAGGCATGCTCTTGGGGTTCATCGTCTCCGAGCGAGGCATCGAGGCCAACCCGGAGAAAATCACGGCCATCACCAACATGGGGCCCATCAAGGACTTGAAAGGCGTACAGAGGGTCATGGGACGCCTTGCGGCCCTGAGCCGTTTCATCTCGCGCCTCGGCGAAAGAGGCCTACCTCTGTACCGCCTCTTAAGAAAGACCGAGTGCTTCACTTGGACCTCCGAGGCCGAGGAAGCCCTCGAGAACCTGAAGGCACTCCTTACGAACGCGCCCATCTTGGTGCCCCCTGCCGCCGGAGAAGACCTCTTGATCTACGTCGCCGCTACCACTCAGGTGGTCAGTGCCGCGATTGTGGTTGAGAGACAAGAAGAAGGGCATGCATTGCCCATCTAGAGGCCGGTCTACTTCATCAGTGAGGTACTATCCAAGACCAAGATCCTCTACTCGCAAATTCAGAAGCTGCTGTATGCGGTGATCCTGACGCGGCGGAAGTTGCGACACTACTTCGAGTCTCATCCGGTGACTGTGGTGTCATCCTTCCCCTGGGGGAGATCATCTAGTGCCGAGAGGCCTCGGGTAGGATTGCAAAGTGGGCGGTGGAAATTATGGGCGAGACGATCTCGTTCGCCCCTCGGAAGGCCATCAAGTCCCAAGTCTTGGCGGACTTTGTGGCTGAATGGGTCGACACCCAGCTCCCGGCGGCTCCAATCCAGCCGGAACTCTGGACCATGTTTTTCGATGGGTCGCTGATGAAAACAGGGGCAGGCGCGGGCCTGCTCTTCATCTCGCCCCTCGGGAAACACCTACGCTACGTGCTGCGCCTCCATTTCCCGGCGTCCAACAACGTGGCTGAGTACGAAGCTCTGATCAACGGGTTGCGCATTGCCATTGAGCTAGGGGTCCGACGCCTCGACGCTCGCGGCGACTCGCAGCTCGTCATTGACCAAGTTATGAAGAACTCTCACTGCCGCGACCCGAAGATGGAAGCCTACTGCGATGAGGTTCGGTGCCTGGAGGACAAGTTCTACGGGCTCGAGCTCAACCACATCGCCCGACGACACAACGAGACTGCGGACGAGCTGGCTAAGATAGCCTCGAGGCGGACAACGGTCCCCCCGGACGTCTTCTCCCGAGACCTACATCAACCCTCAGTCAAGACCGACGACACGCCCGAGCCTGAGAAGGCCTCGGCCCAGCCTGAGGCATCCTCGGCACAGCCCGAGGCGCCCTCGGCTCGGCCCGAGGCACCCTCGGCCCCCGAGGGTGAGGCACTGCGCGTCGAGGAAGAGCGGAGTGGGGTCCAGCCTAATCAAAACTGGCAAACCCCGTACCTGCAATATCTCCACCAAGGAGAGCTGCCCCTTGACCGAGCCGAGGCTCGGCGACTGGCGTGGCGCGCCAAGTCGTTCGTCTTACTGGGTGACAGAAAGGAGCTCTACCACCGCAGCCCATCTGGCATCCTCTAGCGGTGCATATCCATCACCGAAGGCCAGGAGCTCTTACGAGAAATACACTCGGGGGCTTGCGGTCATCACGCAGCGCCCCGAGCCCTTGTCGGAAACGCCTTCCGACAAGGTTTCTACTGGCCGACCGCGGTGGCCGACGCCACTAGAATTGTCCGCGCCTGCCAACGATGTCAGTTCTACGCGAGGCAGACCCACCTGCCCGCTCAGGCTCTGCAGACAATACCCATCACCTGGCCGTTTGATGTGTGGGGACTGGACCTCATCGGTCCCTTGTAGAAGGCACCCGGGGGCTACACGCACCTGCTGGTCGCCATCGACAAATTCTCCAAGTGGATCGAGGTCCGACCCCTAAACAGCATCAGGTCCGAACAGGCGGTGGCATTCTTCACCAACATCATCCATCGCTTTGGGGTCCCGAACTCCATCATCACCGACAACGGCACCCAGTTCACCGGCCGAAAGTTCCTGGACTTCTGTGAGGATCACCATATCCGGGTGGACTGGGCTGCCATGGCTCACCCCATGACGAATGGGCAAGTGGAACGTGCCAACGACATGATTCTACAAGGACTCAAGCCGAGGATCTACAGCGACCTCCACAAGTTCGGAAAGCGGTGGATGAAGGAACTCCCCTCGGTGGTCTGGAGTCTGAGGACAACACCGAGCCGAGCCACGGGCTTCACACCGTCCTTTCTAGTCTATGGGGCCAAGGTCGTCTTGCCCACAGACTTAGAATACGGTTCCCCGAGGACGAGGGCGTACGACGACCAAAGAAACCAGACCGACCGAGAAGACTCACTGGACCAGCTCGAAGAGGCTCGGGACATGGCCTTACTACACTCGGCGTGGTACCAGCAGTCCCTGCGACGCCACCACGCCCGAGGGGTTCGGTCCCGAGACCTCCAAGCAGGCGACCTGGTGCTTCGGCTGCGACAAGACGCCCGAGGGCGGCACAAGCTCACGCCTCCCTGGCAAGGGCCATTCGTCATCGCCAAGGCTTTGAAGCCCGGGACATACAAGCTGGCCAACAGCCAAGGCGAGGTCTACAACAACGCTTGGAACATCCGACAGCTACGTCGCTTCTACCCTTAAGATGCTTTCAAGTCGTTCGCACACCTCGTTCACGTTCAAAGTCTAACCATCAAGGAAGGGTCGGCCTTGCCTCGGCAAAAAGCCCGACCCTCCCTCGGGGGCTAGAAGGGGGGAACCCCCTCTGCGTCAAAATTTTCCTCGAAAAAAGACTTCCATCAAAAAGCTTTCGTGTCCCCCGGCTATGTCAGTAACAGGACCCCAAGAAACGAATAAGGGTGCATGTAAGTGGCAAGGCCGACCGAGCCGAGGGACTCCTACACCTCTAGGATACGGATACCTCACTCGTCGCCTACCACGAAAAATGACTCTTACTTGGGCAAGCTACCCTGCTACTGACGAACGAGTCCGGATAAAACAGAGGGAAAAGAAACACAATCTTATATTACGATAATAAAGTGATCGGACCTCGGCGGCCGCAAAAGACACGTATGCGTTCAAAGAAAACTGCTCAGGCAGAATCAGGCGTCGCCCGGAGAAGGAGCCACGCCCTCGGCTTCGTCTCCACCCTCGGCAGGATCCGCCCCGACCTCAGACGATGGCACAAGCGGGAGGATCTCTGCCTCGAAGGTGGTTGCCAGCACCGCGCTTGGGCCCGCGGCGGTCGCGTCAAGCCTTTGGACTTCGGCCAGGGCGGCTTCATCTTCGTCGGGGAGGCAATACCCCTCGCTGACCCACTCCAGATCCACGTCATAGTGGGAAGCGAGCACGGCGAAGGCCTGCCTGACGTCGTGATGCAATGCCTCGCGAAGTCTGCCACGTGCATGGTCACCCAAGGCTTGCAGGTGACATTGAAGGGAGCTTCACGAGGGGACATCATCGAAGCTGAAGACCCGGCAGAAGGCCGAGATGGCCTCAGACATGGCCGCGCGGTCGGCTTCCCTCTGCTCGGCCGCCTAAGCAAGCGCCCTGGTGGACTTATCGAGGGCAGTCTCGAGCTCTGCGAACAGCCAAAGCAGAAGACCTCAAACACGAGTTGAAGAACCAAGCTGAAACAAAATCTTCAAACAGCCGAGACATACCTTCGGCTCGGGCACGCTGCTCCGAGGATGCGGCTTGGGCCACGACGAGGTCTGCTGCAAGGGCTCCAGCCCGAGCAGACGCCTCGGCTAACTGGACACCAAGAGCCTCAACCCAGCTTTCGGCCTCGTCGGTCTGGCCCCGAGAATGGTCCTGCTCGCCGGTGGCCTGGTCAAGCTCCGACTGCCGCCGCTGCGCCTCTGCGCGTGCCACCACCACCTCCGCTCCTAGATCGACATAGAGCAACCGAAGGTCCGCCACCTCGGCGCTCTGTTGGGAGAGGCGCGCGGTAGCACTGGCAAGCGCGGTCCTCAGGGACCACAGCGAACCCTAGACATCAACCTCGCGGCGGATGGACGACGACTTGGCGGCGCTCAGATCCGTCAGATCCTGAGGGAAGGAAGCGGGGCGTCACGAAGAGTGCCTTAATCATGAGAAAGGTATGCCTGAAGTCATTACCTGGAGGATCTTGGGAACGTCCCTGCAAAGGACCTCCAAGGTCGACCGAAGCGATCCCACTGTTGCCTCGGCACACTCACGAAGCTCGTCCCAAGACTGCTCCTCCCGTTCATCGTCGAGAACGAAGAAGGGATCCGAGGCCCTGAAAGGGAAATGTGCCCTTGGGCCATTTCTAAGTATTTTGGTGATTTAGTGTCCAACACAAGTGCCTAAGTGTAAAAAGGTGGACAAAGTACAAATCAAGAATTAAGGTATGTTTCTCAGACTTAGTACATTGTTTTATGGACTAATGTATTGTGTCTAAGTGCTGGAAACAGGAAAAATCCAATTGGAAATGTCTTGGCTCGAGCAGCCAAGAATCTGCTGAGTCTGCAAGCACCGGACTGTCCGGTGGTGCACCGGACAGTGTCCGGTGC
Source organism: Zea luxurians (assembly GCA_029449295.1). Lineage (NCBI taxonomy): Eukaryota > Viridiplantae > Streptophyta > Magnoliopsida > Poales > Poaceae > Zea > Zea luxurians. Next base: position 2,112,955 of record JAOPSE010000064.1, on the reverse strand, counting down.
GCCAGGCTGGCTCGAGCGAAGTGGCTGCTCTCGGGAATTCACCGGCGACGTACGGCTAAAATTCACCGGACTGTCCGGTGTGCACCGGACTGTCCGGTGAGCCAACGGTCGGCCGGGCCAACGGTCGGCCGCGCAATCTGCGCGGGACACGTGGCCGAGCCAACGGCTAGAAGACGGCACCGGACTGTCCGGTGCGCCAACGGCTCTCAGGCTGCCAACGGTCGGCTTCGCTATTTAAGGAAGGAAATCGGGCACCGGACAGTGTCCGGTGTGCACCGGACTGTCCGGTGCCCCCGATGACAGAAGGCAAGAATGGCTTTCCAAGTTTGTGCTCAACGGCTCCTAGCTGCCTTGGGGCTATAAAAGGGACCCCTAGGCGCATGGAGGAGAATACCAAGCATCCTTTGAGCATCATTGATCACTCACACTTCATTCTTGCGCACTTGTTCGACATTTTAGTGATTTGAGCTCCGTTCTAGTGTGCTAGTCTCTTGAGCTCAAGTCTGGGTTTTGCGTGTGCGTATTCGCTGTGATCTTTGTGTCATGTGTGAGTTGCTAATCCCTCCCTTGCTCTGTGATTCTTCGTGAACATCTTGTGTAAGGGCGAGAGGCTCCAAGCTGTGGAGATTCCTCGCAAACGGGATTAAGAGAAGCAAAGCAACACCGTGGTATTCAAGTTGGTCTTTGGACCGCTTGAGAGGGGTTGATTGCAACCCTCGTCCGTTGGGACGCCACAACATGGAGTAGGCAAGCGTTGGTCCTGGCCGAACCACGGGATAACCACTGTGCCATCTCTGTGATTGATATCTCTTGGTTATTGTGTTGTGTTGAGATCCTTCTCTAGCCACTTGGCAAATTACTGTGCTAACAAGTAACCAAGTTTTGTGGCTTAAGTTTTTGAAGTGTTACAGGATCACCTATTCACCCCCCCCCCCCCCTCTAGGTGCTCTCAATTGGTATCGGAGCCGTTCTCTTCAAGAAAGGGACTAACCGCCTGAAGAGATGGATCCTAAAGGCAAGGGGATGGTGATCAACGACAAGGAGAAGGAGTCTTTCGTCAACGAGCCCAATGATGACAGGCCCACCGACTCAGGCTCGGGCCACAAAAGAAAAGACGGGAGGAAGAAGAAGACAAGGCGCATCAAGGAAATTGTCTACTACGACAGCGACGAATCTTCCTCCTCCCAAAAGGACGACGACGACTACGATAGACGAAAGACGGTTAACTCAAACTTTTCTTTCGATTATTCGCGCATCCCGCATAGTTCAAATGCTCAATTGCTCCCCATTCCACTTGGCAAGCCCCCTCACTTTGATGGAGAGGATTACGGATTTTGGAGCCACAAAATGCGTACTCACCTGTTTTCTCTCCATCCAAGCATTTGGGAGATTGTGGAAAGTGGAATGAAATTTGATAGCTCGGATAGCCCTGTGTTTATTAATGAACAGATTCATAAAAATGCACAAGCTACTACTGTGTTGCTAGCCTCTTTGTGCAGGGACGAGTATCACAAGGTGAGCGGCTTGGACAATGCCAAGCAGATCTGGGACACCCTCAAGATCTCTCATGAGGGAAACGACGTCACCTTGCTCACCAAAATGGAGTTGGTGGAGGGCGAGCTTGGACGGTTCGCGATGATAAGGGGCGAGGAGCCGACACAAACATACAACCGGCTCAAGACCCTTATCAACAAAATAAGGAGCTACGGGAGCACGCGATGGACGGACCACGACGTCGTCCGCCTAATGCTAAGGTCATTTACCGTTCTTGATCCTCATTTGGTGAACAATATACGTGAAAATCCTAGGTACACCAAGATGTCGCCCGAAGAAGTTCTTGGGAAGTTCGTAAGCGGGCGAATGATGATCAAGGAGGCAAGATACGTGGACGACGCGTTGAACGGTCCTAGTCATGAGCCTCAACCCATTGCTCTCAAGGCAACAAGGAGCAAGGAGGCGCTACCAAGCAAGGTGGCGCAAGTTGAGGCGGTCGGACTCAATGATGAGGAGATGGCCCTCATCATTAAGCGCTTCAAGACGGCGCTTAAAGGTCGCAAGGGGCAGCCAAGCAAGACCAAAGCCAAGGGGAAGCGCTCATGCTTCAAATGCGATAAGCTTGGTCATTTTATTGCTAACTGTCCCGACAATGATAGTGATCAGGACCAAGGGAACAAGAGGGAGAAAAAGAAGCATTACAAGAAGGCCAAGGGCGAGGCACATATCGGAAAGGAGTGGGATTCGGATTGTTCCTCCTCCAACTCTGACAATGAAGGACTCGCCGCCACCGCCTTCAACAAGTCATCCCTCTTCCCCAACGAGCGTCACACTTGCCTCATGGCAAGAGAGAAGAAAGTAAGCACTCATACTAGTAATTATGCTTCTTCGAGTGAAGATGAGTCTAGTGATGATGATGAGATAGATTACTCATGCTTATTCAAGGGATTAGATAGAACCAAGGTAGACAAAATTAATGAATTAATTGATGCCTTGAATGACAAGAATATGCTTTTAGAAAAACAAGAGGATTTGTTGTATGAAGAACATGATAAATTTGTAGAAGCACAGAAATCTCTTGCTCTAGAAATTAAGAGGAATGAAATGCTCTCTAGTGAATTATCTTCTTGTCATGAAACTATTGCTAAGTTAAAAAGTTTTAATGATGATTTAAATGCTAAACTAGAAGTAGCTAGTAAATCTAATTCTTGTGTAGAAATTGTTGAAACTTGTAATATGTGTAAAGATTTTGACATTGATGCTTGTAGTGATCATTTAGTTTCAATTTCCAAATTAAATGATGAATTAGCTAGTCTTAATGCCCAACTTAAGACTAGCAAGAATGAATTTGACAAGCTAAAATTTGCAAGGGATGCCTACACGATTGGTAGACACCCCTCAATTAAGGATGGACTTGGCTACAAGAGGGAAGCCAAGAACTTGACAAACCATAAGGCTTCCATCTCCGCCAAGGAGAAAGGGAAGGCCCCTATGGCTAGTAGTGTGCAAAAGAACCATGCCTTTATGTACTGTGATAGAAGACAACCTAGAAATGCTTATAGGAGTTGTAATGTATATAATGCCTTTGATTCTCATGCCATGGTTGCTTCTAGTTCTTCTTATGTGCATGATAGAAATGTTGGTAGGAGAAATGTTATTCATAATATGCCTAGGAGAAATGTCGTAAATGTTCCTAGGAAAGTTAATGAACCTTCTACAATATATCATGCTTTAAATGCTTCTTTTGCTATTTGTAGAAAGGATAGGAAGATAGTTGCTAGAAAATTAGGGGCAAGATGCAAGGGAGACAAAACTTGCATTTGGGTCCCTAAGGATATTTGTGCTAACCTTGCAGGACCCAACATGAGTTGGGTACCTAAGACCCAAGCCTAAATTTGCCTTACAGGTTTATGCATCCGGGGGTTCAAGTTGGATTATTGACAGCGGATGCACAAACCATATGACGGGGGAGAAGAAGATGTTCACCTCCTACGTCAAGAATAAAGATTCCCAAGATTCAATAATATTCGGTGATGGGAATCAAGGCAAGGTAAAAGGGTTAGGTAAAATTGCAATCTCAAATGAGCACTCTATCTCTAATGTGTTTTTAGTAGAGTCTCTTGGATATAATTTGCTATCTGTTAGTCAATTATGCAATATGGGATATAACTGTTTGTTTACAAATGTAGATGCGTCTGTCTTTAGAAGATGTGATGGTTCACTAGCTTTTAAGGGTGTACTAGACGGCAAGCTTTACTTAGTTGATTTTGCAAAAGAAGAGGCCGGTCTAGATGCATGCTTAATGGCTAAGACTTGCATGGGCTGGCTGTGGCATCGCCGCTTAGCACATGTGGGGATGAAGAACCTCCACAAGCTTCTAAAGGGAGAACACGTGATAGGTCTAACCAATGTTCATTTCGAAAAAGATAGACCTTGTGCAGCTTGTCAAGCAGGGAAACAGGTGGGAGGCTCTCATCACACCAAAAATGTGATGACAACATCAAGACCCCTGGAGCTGCTACATATGGACCTCTTCGGACCTGTCGCCTATCTGAGCATAGGAGGAAGTAAGTATGGTCTAGTTATCGTTGATGACTTTTCCCGCTTCACTTGGGTGTTCTTTTTGCAGGATAAGTCTGAAACCCAAGGGACCCTCAAGCGCTTCCTAAGGAGAGCTCAAAATGAGTTTGAGCTCAAGGTGAAGAAGATAAGAAGCGACAACGGGTCCGAATTCAAGAACCTTCAAGTGGAGGAGTTTCTTGAGGAGGAGGGGATCAAGCACGAGTTCTCCGCTCCCTACACACCTCAGCAAAATGGTGTGGTAGAGAGGAAGAACAGGACGCTCATAGATATGGCGAGGACTATGCTTGGAGAATTCAAGACCCCCGAGTGCTTTTGGTCGGAAGCCGTGAACACGGCTTGCCACGCCATCAATAGGGTCTACCTTCACCGCCTCCTCAAGAAGACGTCGTATGAGCTGCTAACCGGTAACAAACCTAATATATCGTATTTTCGTGTTTTTGGGAGTAAATGCTACATTCTAGTGAAGAAGGGTAGGAATTCTAAATTTGCTCCCAAAGCCGTAGAAGGGTTTTTATTAGGTTATGATTCAAATACAAAGGCGTATAGGGTCTTCAACAAATCATCGGGTTTGGTTGAAGTCTCTAGCGACGTTGTATTTGATGAGACTAATGGCTCTCCAAGAGAGCAAGTTGTTGATCTTGATGATGTAGATGAAGAAGACGTTCCAACGGCCGCGATACGCACCATGGCGATTGGAGATGTACGGCCTCAGGAACATTTGGAGCAAGATCAACCGTCTTCCTCAACTATGGTGCATCCCCCAACCCAAGATGATGAACAGGTACCTCAAGTGGAGGCACATGATCAAGGGGGAGCACAGGATGTTCAAGAGGAAGAAGCACCTCAGGCACCTCCAACCCAAGTTCGAGCGACAATTCAAAGGGATCATCCCGTCGACCAGATATTGGGTGATATTAGCAAGGGAGTAACTACTCGCTCAAGATTAGTTAATTTTTTTGAGCATTACTCTTTTGTCTCTTCTATTGAGCCTTTCAGGGTAGAAGAGGCCTTGCTAGATCCGGACTGGGTGTTGGCCATGCAGGAGGAACTCAACAACTTCAAGCGCAACGAAGTTTGGACACTGGTGCCTCGTCCCAAGCAAAATGTTGTGGGAACCAAGTGGGTGTTCCGCAACAAACAGGACGAGCACGGGGTGGTGACGAGGAACAAGGCTCGACTTGTGGCAAAAGGTTATGCCCAAGTCGCAGGTTTGGACTTTGAGGAGACTTTTGCTCCTGTGGCTAGGCTAGAATCAATTCGTATCTTGCTAGCATATGCCGCTCACCATTCTTTCAGGTTGTACCAAATGGATGTGAAGAGCGCTTTCCTCAACGGGCCGATCAAGGAGGAGGTGTACGTGGAGCAGCCCCCTGGCTTCGAGGATGAACGGTACCCCGACCACGTGTGTAAGCTCTCTAAGGCGCTCTATGGACTTAAGCAAGCCCCAAGAGCATGGTATGAATGTCTTAGAGACTTTTTAATTGCTAATGCTTTCAAGGTTGGGAAAGCCGATCCAACTCTTTTTACTAAGACTTGCGATGGTGATCTTTTTGTGTGCCAAATTTATGTCGACGACATAATATTTGGTTCTACTAACCAAAAGTCTTGTGAAGAGTTTAGCAGGGTAATGACGCAGAAATTCGAGATGTCGATGATGGGCGAGTTGACCTACTTCCTTGGGTTCCAAGTGAAGCAACTCAAGGACGGCACCTTCATCTCCCAAACGAAGTACACACAAGATTTGCTAAAGAGGTTTGGGATGAAGGACGCCAAGCCCGCAAAGACGCCGATGGGAACCGACGGACACACCGACCTCAACAAAGGAGGTAAGTCCGTTGATCAAAAAGCATACCGGTCCATGATAGGTTCTTTGCTTTATTTATGTGCTAGTAGACCGGATATTATGCTTAGCATATGCATGTGTGCTAGATTTCAATCCGATCCGAAGGAGTGTCACTTAGTGGCTGTGAAGCGAATTCTTCGATATTTAGTCGCTACGCCTTGCTTCGGGATCTGGTATCCAAAGGGGTCTAACTTTGACTTGATTGGGTACTCAGATTCCGACTATGCTGGATGTAAGGTCGATAGGAAGAGTACATCGGGGACGTGCCAATTCTTAGGAAGGTCCCTGGTGTCATGGAACTCTAAGAAACAAACCTCCGTTGCCCTATCCACCGCTGAGGCCGAGTACGTTGCCGCAGGACAGTGTTGTGCGCAACTACTTTGGATGAGGCAAACCCTCAGGGACTTTGGCTACAATCTGAGCAAAGTCCCACTCCTATGTGATAATGAGAGTGCTATCCGAATAGCGGAAAATCCTGTTGAGCACAGCCGCACAAAGCACATTGACATCCGGCATCACTTTTTGAGAGACCACCAGCAAAAGGGAGATATCGAAGTGTTTCATGTTAGCACCGAGAACCAGCTAGCCGATATCTTTACCAAGCCTTTAGATGAGAAGACCTTTTGCAGGCTGCGTAGTGAGCTCAATATCTTAGATTCGCGGAACTTGGATTGAAATGTAGCATACATGTGTTTATGCTTTTGATTATGTTCATTCTGCATATTGTTGTGGTGCTCAAGTTGTACAAACACTCCCTGGACCTCACAAGTCCTGTTTGCAAGTGATGCACATATTTAGGGAGAGCTGTGCTACAACTTGACCCTTTGTGGCTAACCATGTACTTGAGTTTGGTTGTTTTAGTCTCCAAGGAAAATTGAAAGGGAAAAGGTGGACTTGGACCATGCGAGACTTCCACTGCACTCCGATGAAAAGAGTAACTCTTCCAAGTTCATCGTTATACTCTTATTGCCTATTTGCTCTTAGTTGAAGATTTTGGTGAGGCAATGGGGTTAAAGGGCCAAGATTGATCCCGTTTTGGTGCTTGATGCCAAAGGGGGAGAAAATAAAGGCCAAAGCGATAAATGGATCAGCTACCACTTGAGAGATTTTGAAAATAGTAGAATAGAGCTTTTGGTTTGTCAAAACTCTTTTGTTGTCTCTCTTGTCAAAAGTTGGCTTCTTGTGGGGAGAAGTATTGATTATGGGAAAAAGGGGGAGTTTTTGAAATCTTAAATCAATTTCTCTTAGAATGACTCTCTTTATGTCTTAACATGTGTGTTTGACTTAGAGATAGAAATTTGAGTTTGATTTGCAAAAACAAACCAAGTGGTGGCATAGAGTGATCCATATATGTCAAAATTGAATCAAAACAATTTTGAGTTCTTATTTGATTTGATTTTGTACTTGTTCTACTTGCTTTATGTTGTGTTGGCATAAATCACCAAAAAGGGGGAGATTGAAAGGGAAATGTGCCCTTGGGCCATTTCTAAGTATTTTGGTGATTTAGTGTCCAACACAAGTGCCTAAGTGTAAAAAGGTGGACAAAGTACAAATCAAGAATTAAGGTATGTTTCTCAGACTTAGTACATTGTTTTATGGACTAATGTATTGTGTCTAAGTGCTGGAAACAGGAAAAATCCAATTGGAAATGTCTTGGCTCGAGCAGCCAAGAATCTGCTGAGTCTGCAAGCACCGGACTGTCCGGTGGTGCACCGGACTGTGTCCGGTGCGCCAGGCTGGCTCGAGCGAAGTGGCTGCTCTCGGGAATTCACCGGCGACGTACGGCTAAAATTCACCGGACTGTCCGGTGTGCACCGGACTGTCCGGTGAGCCAACGGTCGGCCGGGCCAACGGTCGGCCGGGCCAACGGTCGGCCGCGCAATCTGCGCGGGACACGTGGCCGAGCCAACGGCTAGAAGACGGCACCGGACTGTCCGGTGTGCACCGGACATGTCCGGTGCACCAACGGCTCTCAGGCTGCCAACGGTCGGCTTCGCTATTTAAGGAAGGAAATCGGGCACCGGACAGTGTCCGGTGTGCACCGGACTGTCCGGTGCCCCCGATGACAGAAGGCAAGAATGGCTTTCCAAGTTTGTGCTCAACGGCTCCTAGCTGCCTTGGGGCTATAAAAGGGACCCCTAGGCGCATGGAGGAGAATACCAAGCATCCTTTGAGCATCATTGATCACTCACACTTCATTCTTGCGCACTTGTTCGACATTTTAGTGATTTGAGCTCCGTTCTAGTGTGCTAGTCTCTTGAGCTCAAGTCTGGGTTTTGCGTGTGCGTATTCGCTGTGATCTTTGTGTCGTGTGTGAGTTGCTAATCCCTCCCTTGCTCTGTGATTCTTCGTGAACATCTTGTGTAAGGGCGAGAGGCTCCAAGCTGTGGAGATTCCTCGCAAACGGGATTAAGAGAAGCAAAGCAACACCGTGGTATTCAAGTTGGTCTTTGGACCGCTTGAGAGGGGTTGATTGCAACCCTCGTCCGTTGGGACGCCACAACGTGGAGTAGGCAAGCGTTGGTCTTGGCCGAACCACGGGATAACCACTGTGCCATCTCTGTGATTGATATCTCTTGGTTATTGTGTTGTGTTGAGATCCTTCTCTAGCCACTTGGCAAATTAATGTGCTAACAAGTAACCAAGTTTTGTGGCTTAAGTTTTTGAAGTGTTACAGGATCACCTATTCACCCCCCCCCTCTAGGTGCTCTCAGGCCCCACGGGTCCGGAACCGAAGCAACTGGCGCCGCCCCTTGGAACTGTGCCGCGCGGGGACAAGACTGTCGCTCGGCAGGGCGGGTCGCGGTTCTGCGCCCCCTTCTTCCGAGGCATCAAGTAGCGACACCTCGGCCATCTCAGCGTCGGCGACGACGGGTGGCTCCATGGCCAGAATGGCAGCGGCCTCGGCAGGAGCCGGTGACAGCGCCGGCAACACGTCTGGTGGGCTCGAGGCCGCAGCCGCGCCAGCAGTCTCCCTCGGCATGAAGGCCACCTCGGCAGAAGAGTCAGCCTCGGGAGCTCGCCCCACGACGACTTGTGCCGCCTGGGCCCCCCGCTTTGGGGCATCTTGTGAGAAGGCCAGCTGGCCGGCGAGGCCCGGTGCGGCACTGGCTGCAGAAACCGGCGCCATTTTGAGGGCCTTCCGGGGAGCCAGACCGGTCGAACCATGCCTCCGTTTGCTGGGAGGAAAAAGAAGAGCAGGATCAGGACACACGAAGGAGGAGCCAGGACAAAGATATCCTAAGATACTTACCCACTCCAGGCCACGATCAATCGTGCCTGTGGGGAGGTCTCTCGAGCCTCGATCTCCGAAGGTACCACCGAGGTCAGCCCCGCTGCCGGCTTCATCCATGCCTCGGGCGCCCGAGGCACAAGAGGGACAGACTGCCCAGGCACAGCCACGACGACCCGAGGGTCACCCTCCTGCACAGTCGGCACGGGCAACGGTTCTTCGGAAACAGGCGGCTCGGCCTGAGACCCCGGGGTCACCTCAACTACCTCGACCAAGGGGTCAAGTACCCCCTCGGCCTGCCCCCGTTCTTCGGACAGAGACCCCGACGTCCCAGCCCCGGATACCGACGGCGCCAGCCCGCTCGGGGGCTGGCTCGACGACCCCTGGCCCAGCCTCAGATCCGGGTTGAGGCCGAGACAGGCCGCCATGTCGTCGTCTTCATCATCGTCTTCATCATCGTCGTCGTCATCAGGCGTCTCAGGCGATGGCTCCCTCGGGAGCCCATCCCTCTCCTGCCGACGACGAAGCCTTTCCAAGGCGTCCCGAGCCCGCATCCGCTCGCGGGCCCGAGCCTTCTCCACGTCCTTCTTCTCCTTCCTCTTCTCCGCGGCGACCCTCCGCGCAGCCCGGTCCACCGCGTCCTCCGGGACCGGTGGCAGGGAAGACTTGTGAAACCCCACCTCCTGGAGACGGACGAAAGGTCTCGGCTGTGAGAACCAAGGGCAATCCGACACAAGAAGGAAGAAGGCGCGGACACTCACCAGGGACACACACCCGCGATCGGGACGCATCGAGAGCTGGGAAAGGGCGCCGGCGTCCGGCTTCCCCAACGTGCTCGCTACCCGCCTGTGGAGGTCTTCGATGGGAAGGGGATCCGAGGACATCCGCGAACCCTCCAAGTCGACCCCCGGCGTCATCTCCCAAAGCGGCAGCCGCCGCCCCGTCAAAGGAAGCACCCTCCGGCGGTGAATGGCGGCAACCACCCCGCAGCGGTGAGCCCTCCTTTCCACAGCTCCTCCAGGGCCTTCAGAAGGGGCTGGAGATTCTTCTGCCTGCCGCGCGGGGTCCCGTAGCGCCAGTTATCGGCGGCGGCGGTCACCACTCGCTGAGAAAACGACGGGAGCCTCCCGTCGTCATTTCGGAGATAGAACCACCGGCGCTGCCACCCTTTGTTCGAAGACGCCAGGACGGCGGGGATGTACTGCGGCGCCCGCGCCTGCCTCAGCTGGAGGATGCAGCCATCGGCCTGCACCGCCATGCAGACCCTCCTTTCCCCCGTCGGCGAGGCAAAAAGCACCGCAGAGAAGAGATGGGTCCACAAGTCCCAGTGAGGGTCAATCCCCAAGTATCCTTCATAATCCGCCGCAAAGATGGCAGCTTGTGAGATGGAGTTGGGACTGAGATTGTGCAGCTCCACCCCGTAGACATGCAGAATCGCCCACATAAAACGGCTTGCCGGCACTCCGAACCCCCGCTCGTGAAAGGAGACAAAGCTCACGACATACCCCGGCGGCGGGGACGGGGCGGCTCCGCTCGGAGGGGCCATCCACTCCGGCTGCGAGTCACCGAAGAGAGGGCAAAGCAAACCCTCAGCAACAAGGGCCTCCAAGTCATCCGCCGTGACGGTGGAGAAAGGCCACGGGTCACGCGGCGGGACAATGGTCACCCGGTCGGCCATCCCCAAGCGGAAGAGGTGGCAGCGGAGGAACTGGGTGCGCGGTTTCCTTTCTCTGGCTATTCCCTCGGGTTGCGAAAACCTAAGTGGGAGGCAAGCCGCTGAGTAAAGAACCGTCACCAGCCCCTCTCCCAAATATATAAAGGCCCAGGCGAGACCCATTCAACACTTCGCCCGAACTCGCCGCAAGATTCAAAACTCAAAGAGACGCTCATCCCTCGAACGGCTCGCGCACGCGCAACGGTCGCCCCGTGAACCACTCGTCCTGTCGCATTAACTCTACGGCAGGACAGGCGACACCTTTGGCAGGCGAAGCAGGCGACGCTTCACCTCCGCCATAATGACCGCGTCAAAAAAGGTGCGCCACGTCATTCGATTTTGTATCCTTTTCACTTCCTCTTTATCTCTCTTGCCTCAGGGGTCAGAAAAGGGGATACTCCGAAAGGGATCCTTCTCCGCGAAGGAAGCGGGCCCCGAGCCCCCCTACTGATCAGAGGTTCAAAGGCTGGCCCCTCGGAAGGGTTCAACAGCCGCCTCAGAGCGCTCGGGCTCCGCGCCCACTACTGGTCAGAGGTTCAAAGGCCGGCCCCTCGAAAGGGTTCAACGGCCGCCTCAGGCCACTCGGGCTCCGCGCCCACTACTGATCAGGGGTTCGAAGTCTGGCCCCCGAAGGGTTCGACAGCTGCCTCAGACGCAGAGCGAGGGATGACCCTGGGTATGTTCGATACATAACCGAGGCTCGGGCTGCGCTCCCGAGGTACTCTAGGACATTTCCGAGACCAACGGGAACGATTTTGTAACGGAATCCCACCAGAGGGAGGCATCGAGCCCTCGGACCCCGTCAGAAGGGGACCGGGTCCGGCAATTCACCCGTAGGTACTTTTGGGGCGCGCCTCTGGGCCACTAGCCGACCCCTAACAAATGGGGCACGGGCGTCCACTCGGATTACCCGTTAGCAACTCACTAGAGACACCATGTTCGGCGTCCTCCGAGGGCAACATGGCGCTTTCCCCCCTCCTCCTTGCGGAAAGGCGACGCAGGGGCGTATGTAAAAAGTCGAGTCTGTCCCTGACCGTCCTCTCGCTCTGTGCGGAGGCTCGGGGGCTGCTCTCGCAAACCCGGCTCTGGCCAAACCGTTGACAGCGTCAACATACCAGGCCGAGAACTTGGGACCCGACTGTTCACCCGGGCTACGGCCAGTTCGCATGAGGGAGCAGCTAGACCGGTCGAAACATTACGAAACGTACTAAGACCTCGAAGGAGTCAAACTACTCCACCGAGGCCTCGGGGGCTACACCCGGCGGGTGCGCTCGCGTGCACCCACCGGAACAAAAGAAAACCAAGGAAGGCCGGTCCCCTTGCAAAAAAGTGTGACAAAAGCCTCCAAGCGAGTATCAACACTCCCTTCGAGGCTCGGGGGCTACTGTCGGGGACCATAATTAGGGGTACCCCCAAGACTCCTAAATCTCAGCTGGTAACCCCCATCAGCACTAAGCTGCAAAGGCCTGATGGGTGCGATTAAGCCAAGGCTCGGTCCACTCAAGGGACACGACCTCGCCTCGCCCGAGCCCAGCCTCAGGCAAAGGCAGCCGACCCCGGAAGGTTCACGTCTCGCCCGAGGCCTAGTCTTCGTCAAGAAGCAACCTTGGCCAGATCGCCACACCGACCGACCAAATCGCAGGAGCATTTAATGCAGGGATGGCCTGACATCCTATCCTGTCATGCGCTCTTCAGTCGACAGAGCCGAAAGTGACCGCAGTCACTTCGCCGCTCCACTGACCGACCTGACAAGAAGACAGCGCCGCCTGCGTCGCTCCGACTGCTGTGCCGCTCGATAGAGTGAGACTGACAGCAGCCAAGTCCAGCCTCGGGCGCCATAGGAAACTCCGCCTCGCCTGACCCCAGGGCTCGGACTCGGGCTCGGCCCCGGAAGACGACGAACTCCACCTCGCCCGACCCAGGGCTCGGACTCGGGCTTGGCCCCGGAAGACGACGAACTCCACCTCGCCCGACCCAGGGCTCGGACTCGGGCTCGGTCCCAAAAGACGATGAACTCCGCCTCGCCCGACCCAGGGCTCGGACACGACCTCGACCTCGGACGACCGACTCGACCCCGACCTCGGAGGAGCCTCCGCCTCGCCCGACCCAGGGCTCGGACCGACCACGTCACAGGGGGGGCCATCATTACCCTATCCCTAGCTAGCTTAGGCTATGGGTAACAGGACCGGCGTCCCATCTGGCTCGCCCCGAAAAACAGATAATGATGGCGCCCCGCGTGCTCCATGATGACGGCGACTCTCAAACCCTTACGGAAGCAAGGAGATGTCAGCAATGACTCGACAGCCCCGACAGCTGTCCTTCTGCAAGGCTCCAACGCTCCTCCGACGGCCACGACATCATATGAACAGGGTGCCAAAACCTCTCTGGCTGCCACGAAGGCATGAACTTAGGGCACTAGCTCCTCTCTGCTCGACACGATAGCGCATTGCTACACCCCCCCCCATTGTACACCTGGACCCTCTCCTTATGCCTATAAAAGGAAGGTCCAGGGCTCTCTTACGAGAAGGTTGGCCGCGCGGGAGGACGGGGCGACGCGTAGAGTCCCTTGCTCTCCCCCACGCGGACGCTTGTAACCCCCCTACTGCAAGCGCACCCGACCTGGGCGCAGGACAAACACGGAGGCCGCGGGCTTTCCCCTCTCTTCTACCCCCCTTCGTGCTCCGTCTCGCGCCGACCCATCTGGGCTGGGACACGCGGCGACGATTCACTCGTCGGTCCAGGGACCCCCTAGGGTCGAAACGCCGACAAAACCAATACAAAGATAAAAGAAAGGGTTCAAAACAAAGGAGCAAAGTGTACCGAAGGCCGCCCTGGTCTGGCGCACCGGACAGTGTCCGGTGCACCAGGGAATCCAACTCCAAACTTGCCACCTTCGGGAATTCTAGGAGCCGCTCTGCTATAATTCATCGGACTGTCCGGTGTAGCACCGGACTGTCCGGTGTGCCAGCGGAGCAACGACTACTTTGCGCCAACGATCGTCTGCGGAGGCATTAAATGCGCTACAGTGCGCGCCTGCGCGCGCAGAAGTCAGAGCAGGCGCCAGAAGGCGCACCGGACGGTCTACAGGACCTGTCCGGTGCACCACCGGACTGTCTGGTGGCCCCACAAGTCAGAGCTCCAACGGTCGAACCCTAATAGTTGGGTGACGTGGCTGGCGCACCGGACTGTCCGGTGCGCCCGTCGACAGAAGCCATCCTCAACGTCCATTTTGGTGGTTGGCGCTATAAATACCCCCAACCACCTCACATTCATGGCATCCAAGTTTTCAGCATTCTCACCCCATACAAGAGCTATAGCATTCAATACAAGACACAAACAAAGAGATCAAGTCCTCTCCCAAGTCTGGAATCACTCCAAACAAATTAGTGACTAGAGAGAGAGACATTTGTGTTCTTTTGAGGTCTTGCGCTTGGATTGCTTTTCTTCTTCCTCATTCTTGTTTCCACAAACACTTGTAATCAAAACAAGAGACACCAATTGTGTGGTGGTCCTTGTAGTGGACTTAGTGTCCCATTTAATTGAGAAGAGAAGCTCACTCGGTCTCGGTGATCGTTTGAGAGAGAGAAAGGGTTTAAAAAGACCCGGTCTTTGTGACCACCTCAACGGGGAGTAGGTTTGGAAGAACCGAACCTTGGTAAAACAAATCACCGTGTCATCCATTCTTATTTGCTTGTGATTTGTTTTCGCCCTCTCTTTTGGACTCGCTTATATTTCTAACGCTAACACCGGCTTGTAGTTGTGCTTAAGTTTATAATTTTCAGATTCCGCCTATTCACCCCCCTCTAGGCGACTTTCAGGTGGCCTGCCGACGCCAAGACACACCCTACGATCTCTCATCCCCGACGGGATTCCTCCTGAGAGGCAAGATTTAGGTCTACTGCGAAGAAGACGACGTTATGCGCCATTACGGACCGTCCGAGCCTAGACGCAGACCGTTTGAACATACGCAGAGGAGAAGCCGCTTCTGCGCCAGGTCACGGACCGTCCGGCCCTGTGCCGCGGACTGTGAGTACTGTCACATAATCCGTTTCAGTGTTTGGCGTTCAGATTGGCGCCAACAGTTTGATTTCTCTCCATAACCATGATGTATATAGTGTACGTTAGTGTGATTTTTTTGTATGCCGACTTGTAGAATAGTGTGATATTTTTTTGGGGGTATGCCGACTTGCTTGCTTGGATTGGAGGACGATGCATGGGAACGGAAAGCGAGCCAATAATGGAGCCGGGGCAGGCACCGGCCGTGCCCAATCATTCATAGCTAGCTAGCATTATTTGTTGTTGACCATAGTCTATAGGTAATTATATAGAAACCTTACAATGTGGCGACTGCCGAGAGGACTCTCTCTATCTCTCATGTGCTGCGCCGCGCCGAGTCGCCGACCATTCGCCTGTGATCTCCATAGTATATGGCTTGTCTCTTTGTTGCACACGGATGTCAAGCTGAGCTGTGATGATGGTCCGGCCGGGTTGCCATGATAATTGATGCCTGGAGACACGGACACCTGACTTGGGAAACGAGGCCCCCTGTCTTCTATCTCTCCTCCGCTCCTCTACTGCTGCCATGAAGCGAATGAAGAAGAGTCTACGAGTCTGTTTGGTTCAGCTTTTTTCTAATCAGTTTTTCTGAAAATTTGGTTGTGAAGAGAATCTGGCTGTGAGGAGAATCTGAGTATCATTACGATTACGTGTGGAGGAAGATGAAGTTTTTCATAGGGGCCAGGATCTAGAAAGTGACGGATTCCTACTATTACAACGACTCAACCGATTATGTGTTTATGTTGATTTTGGATGGTTTTTGTCCCAACGAATTTTATAGAAGCTGACTGAAAAACTGAGCGTTTGGCAGTCCGTAGCAGCTTTTGCTGCCAGAAGCTGCTAGAAACCGAAACAAACAGGCCCTACGTGCGACTGCAGAGGCCGGGGAGGCTTCCGTGAATTCATCGTCAGCGATATACATGCGTGTGGTTTCGTCGATCTCGACGTGCGCCCGTCAACCTCCGTCTGTCCCATATAGTCCAAGCATCGAGTGCCGTCCATCCTTCACCGCTTCTGCTCTATCAGCACGAACCTAGTTTATCTTTATATTCACATTCGACCATCGTCTATATGTTTCACACTTGTAGATCACAAGTTAAAAAAAATCGGTTGTATAATATTATATCATGGCAATAATAAACTGAAGCCGGTTATCATTTTTGGCAAATAATATCGTGGACATATATATACACATGTCATGTGTTTGCACTTTGCGGTTTGCGCTATGTTCACTGTGACGAAAGCCGGCCGGGCGTCCGGCGGGAGAGTGGAGAGGAACTGGCTAAGGCTTTGTTCATTTATGTCGGATTGCATTTGAAATCGTTTCACGTAATCAAAATTTATATAAATTAAAAAAATAATCCGGTTAGGAATCATTCTGACCCACTAATTCAGCAGAAACGAACCAGGGCTAACTGAGGCCATGCAGCAGGAATCTCGCATGTTGTCGATGCCGACCACGCACAGATCAAAACCAAAGCAACCTTTTTGTTTTCTTTATTCCATTCCATCTAGAGGGACACAGCACGTACTCGTAGTTAGTAAACCATTATATAAGAAAACCACTCATGCAGCGTGCTCTGCCAATAAACAGAGGACCTTAGAGCGAGCGAGCGAGCGAGTGAAGGACGAGGACGAAGAATCGCATGCATGCGTTGCGTATGCGTGCACAGACACAGACAGACGCGAGAGCGTCCAGTCCAGCCGTCAGGTTTTGAAGTAAGCAGAGCATAGCACCAAGAAAAATGGTGGGGGAAAAAAAAACGAAGGCGCGCACGCACATGTCGCATACACGAAGAGAGGAGTGCGCGGGAAGGGAACGGTCGCGCCGCAGCCGACATGTAGCAATGCACGCACGAGCCAGCACGACGGTGGCGGCGTGGCACTTGGCTGCTGCCTGCGTGGATGTGATGTGAGTCCATGCGACTATCTGAGACCACAAGAATAATAAAATTACATTTCATGGGTTTTCATTGATATATATATATACACAGAGACACAGGATGAACGATGGATGGGTCTATGGTTATCGTCGTCTGAACCAAAAGACCCAACCGCACCAGTCTACCAGAAAACTAACTGTACTAGCCAATCACGGGGATGATTCGCCCGTCGTCCGTTAACGACGAACTGTAGTTACAAACGATGGACGCATTGTAGTTACAAACATTCAAGATTTACTTCAAGTCATTCGGTGTTTTTAAAACTTTATAAGGAATAAACATTCAACAATTTTAGGCCATTCATTATTTAACGAGGTACAGCAGCAGGAATAGACATCCAACAATTTAAGATTTACTTCAACAGGAATAAACGCTTAAGTAATTTTAAAGAAACATTCAGTAATTCAACGTTTAACGGAGTATAGCGGTAAATCATAAAATCGTTCAACGATTAGAAGACTAAATTGCTAACGAGAAAAAAGATCCATGAGTCCAGGGCAGGAGCTAGGCAGATGTTGCGGTGGATGAGTTGGGGCGCGACGGCGAGGAATTGTAGACGCTGGGTGGCTGGGTTCGGTCGATGATAGGTTGGACTAGATCAGAGCAAATATATTGAATTATAGATGGATCAGGATAGATTGGGTGAGCTTGCACACACGGTGGTTCGGATATTGGACTTCGTTCCATCACACTAGGTGATGAACTACGATACTGTTTGGTTTAAGTAATCACTCTATCTATCTAAAATGAGATGGTGTATCATGAGTCAATTTCTTAAATTTGGTGGGATGATCATATTTCTTATATTAGTACTAACTAACTAACTATGAGAAGATGAGGTGGTGATGGATCAACTCGTTCCATTTCATAAACCAAACAAAAAAAAAAGTGAAGCGTGCGAAGATAATGGACTAGCTCATTCCTCAAACCAAACATCCCATACATATATATGTGTGTGAAAAGAAGGTTTTAGGTAAAACACGTCCATCACGTCTCGTGGTTTTTTAAGACTCACCATGTAGGCATTATATAAGAGAGAGAGGTAATTCTCACGTGGAGGAATCGTGGCAATTGGTTCACTAGCAAGTAACTGACGGTTTGTTTGAGATTATATAATCTAACTTATTTTAAAATAATATTTAGTTTAAAATAGATTATATAATCTAAACATATTATAATTTTAAACAAACATGGCATTGGACCCTATTTATTTATTACCCTTTAAATTATATAATGTAGCTTAAATAATTTAAGAGACAACAAACGACCCGGATTGTGGATTATATAATCTAGATGAGTAGATTATAATAATATATAAATATGTCATTAGATGCTTATATAATCCATAAGCTAGATTATATAATTCTGAAGGGAAATAAACGGGGCCTTCAACAAGACAGTTACATCATAATACCGTGTAAAATATTTATAACATTGACACCTAAAAATCACCATCAACAATATGCATGCATACATTATAGCTAGCATGTCCGGCCGAATGACCTGGGTGATGTATTTTGAGTTAAGTGAAGGCCACAGCAATGGTACTAGCCGGATCATGCACATCGGGCATGTGGGGTAACGTGCGTCTCTGTGTACCACTGTACCTTGTGCTTCACCGGAATTGCCTGACGGCACGGGCCACGTAGGCCGGCTCCAAAGCACGAGGCGGGTGCCGCGTGTCCAGGCGGGCCTCAGCTCAGCTGCCAGCCTGCCACCACTGTGCCGCTGCATTGGTGGTCGTGTGGTACAGGCTGCAGCGCAGCACGACGTGTCACGTGACAGC
The DNA here is from genome assembly GCA_029449295.1 of Zea luxurians. NCBI lineage: Eukaryota > Viridiplantae > Streptophyta > Magnoliopsida > Poales > Poaceae > Zea > Zea luxurians. The sequence continues at coordinate 2,094,304 of JAOPSE010000064.1, read as the reverse complement.
GGGCAAGCCGCAAGCCCCCTGTGCCAGTGCCAGTTGGTATGGTATGGTCGTCTCCACCCGTCCACCGTCAACCGGCAACCCGTTCATGGCCGCTGGCGGTGGCGCCATGGAATCTCCAATTATCGATGGATCAGGCGGGGCCGGCGGGACATTTCTCTCGTCGGGCTCGACAGCAGCAGACGCAAAAACAGCTGCCCTACAAGGCGTAGTACAATAAATGCTCTTTTAGAGCAGATTTTAGGGTTATATAAAGGCTCTTCTCACCTGTGTATATACAATAACTATATACGGCAAACATATTTCGACGGGTCAAACAATCGTTGGAATTGAATTCCGTTTTAATAATTATAATTTAGACAAAACTAATTAAGTTTATATATTTATATATTATTCTAAATCATATGAGAGAGATAGTTATATACTACATTTATGTTATAGCGGCGCAAGTAGAAAGTGTACTATAAGTTGTACATCAAAATAATAACATGTAAATCTATAGAATCAATTCTCATCTCTCACATCATGAATATAAGAAATGCTTATATGATAACTTTAGAAAGTGGTGGAATGTCATATTCTAAAAAAAATAACCTATTTCATTAGTAAGATTTAAATTCCTCAAAATGAAAAAAATAAACGAGACCTAAACGTAATTAGCTAGCTTATATGCCTATGGTGTATATATATATATATATATATATATATATATATATATATATATATATATATATATATATATATATATATATATATATATATATATATATATATATATATATATATATGCGCAAGTGCGAAGGTTGTTCGTTGACGACGACATGTCCATGTTTGCAGTCCTGTCTAGACTGCCTAGTCTTTGGCGACGTGACGGTGGCATCACGATAGAAATTTGTTTTTCTAGATGTATTCTATTCTGAGCCTGATTTGAGAACTGTCTTACGTGAGCAGGCCAACAGTTCGTTGTTACATGAGCAAGATATTAGAGGCTAGGTTGTCCACTTACATGAATAGGATAGCAGGTCGTACTAGCATTGTTTATGGTTGGACTAACCAAGCGAATATTGTTTGGACCGGTTAAATAATTAAGTATTACTTGAGGAGGCTCCAATATTTTAGGGCCTTGAGCGGCCGCCCAGCTCGACCCCTCAGGTCCGGCACAGAGTACGTACATGAGTCGTTTGGATGTTTCCACCACATAAATGAGTCGTTTGGATTCTCAAATTAAACTAATTATCCTAGACTAGACAAAAATGAAACTATAGCAAGCAAATTTGAAAAGTTGAAAGCGGAGAATGAGAGAAGGTGCCCAGTAGTGAATGATTGCAGTCTCTCATAAGTCATAACCAGCCAGACAAGTAAACTGACAACAGGACACGGAAGGAAGCCAACTGTGGTTCTCTTCTCTCTTAAAAAAATAACGAGAAAGCGCTACTACCCTACTGCATAAATATGGTACCCAAGATAAGCCTGCAACCTTCTCCGTTGCTTTTCTTTCAGAGATGATGAGGATTCCTGCTAGCTTTAATTAGTTTCTCCACTGCAAAAAACAAGGTTAGGTTAGCTAAACTAAACTAGTGGACACGGACGCTCCTTCAAGGTTTGCTGGTGGTGCAGAACACAACACAACACAACACAACACATACATCCAGCACACTTTCCAAAAAGCTCAAAGAGTGACCAGACACACACTACACCATGGAGGAATTAGTGGTCAGTTTTTTCCCAACACATACATCCTTAATTTTTCTCTAATCCATCTCCAAATAAAGAGTGGCGATCATCATCACCCAAGACCAGTCCACTGTCCACCCCCCAACAGCAAGAACGCATGCAAAGATCTTTCCCCCTGGTTCCCTGTCCCTAAAGACGCTAATAATTCCTTGACACGTACATGCCCTCCCTATATACATCATCAGCATTCAACTATGCAAGTGCCTGTCGCCTAAAGAAAAGCCTCACGGCAGCACCCACCGCGCCTCAAAGCGAGCACTTGACCTGTCTCTTAGACTACGCACTACTACTGATGCCGCTACTGTAGCTTGTGATGACTGACTGAATTAATAAATAGAACAAAGCTTAGCCTACTACCCGGCGAATGCATGACTTGGCCTCTAATAAGGATCCACGGGACGGGAGAGCGGTGCTCTGATCTAACTCTGACAAACTTTAAAGGGGGGCATATGCTGGCGTGCATGGAATCATCGGCCATTCATCACATAGTCATGTACGGTTTAATTATCTCCTATTATACTAATCAAGTGGCTGGCACAGCTGCCGTAGTAATTAATTAATAAAGAGTTTTTTTATTGGGATGCCAATATTTGTTTGTCTGTCCGTTCCTCCTGTCTCACGCAGGCTGTGGTTCGGTCAGGCAGGCCGGCATCTGATGGACGGAATCAGAGATAGATCCCCTTGCAGCCAAGGGAGTATTTGGAGGGAGACGGGGAGGGAGGGGGTCACTAGTCACTATGCAGGCACTAGCTCGCTCGATCAGATCTCTGTTTTAATCTTGGCTCCAGCTGTCTAGTTTGGCATTTGATTTATTAAGTCCTTTCCAGAGCTAAAGTTTAGTCACTACCTTATTTAGTTGCAGGGACTGAAAGCATTCAGAACACGTTAAATGACTTGTAAGAATACATTCAGAACAAAGGTAAACATCACGACTTGCATTTGACGTGCGTTTGGATTGTAACTATAAGAAATCATACATGGATGGAATGAAAGCCTTCATGAACGGTGACATCTCTCCTACTTTTACTAAAACGAAAGGCGACCGGCTTAACAGTTTTTTTTCTCTCTTTGTAGCTAGTACTTATCTATTGGTCTCTAGAATCTCAACAGCAAATTCCCTGTCACTATCTACAGTGTCCCTAAAAGACATCGCTTTTTCTTTTGCTCGATAGATGAGGAACAGGGGAGGAAATACATAACATGGGTGGCGTTGAAACAAGGAAATTTAGAAGGAACCAAAATATGGATAGACAAAACTAAAGCCAGAAGGTTTCTAAATGAATCTTGTACATTTTATTCAATCACACATGCTCGCTATTCACTAACCACTTAACCAGCATCCATGCTAATAATGGAAGCCCGCACCTCACATCCTGACAAGGACGAAGTCAAAAATATGATTTTTTTTTCATTGTTGGGGCCAGAGGTATAATTTTAATTTGGGATTAATTTTAGTCCAATGGAAACTGTACCAGCTTTAGATCCTGGCCCCGTCCCTGTAGCTAACAAATCATTTTCCGAGAAATCAAATGTCTTATCCAAACTTCACCAGAAATATGACATGATAAACAAAAAACGAAAAAATAGGGAGTGTGAACCATTTTAATTCCCTTGATGGAGAGCATTATTTAGTCTGTTTTAGTCTCTTTGTTTGGTTTTAATTTATACTGATTTCTATTATTTTTATAGTGTTTTTGTTTTTTATGAATTGATTAAACAGCCTGTTGAAAACACAAAAAATATTTTAAAAAAACATTTATTTCACTTCCCCCGAGCTCAGACGGTCAGACCCTGAAATCTGATAAAATCCAGTCTCAACTCCACGTCCCCCACTCTCCATTATTCTTCCCCTTCTCTCTCTCTCTCTCTCTCTCTCTCTCTCTCTATTCTCCTCCGCGGCCGCGGCCGCCCCACGCTCTTCCTCCTCCTCCTCGCTCGTCGACGGTGACCCTTGCGGAGCCGCGTGGATACCTCGCCGGGGAGATCTGCCTGCCGTCTCTACGGGCAGGTACCAGAGTTGGAGCGTGGTTACTGGCGGGCTGTGGCTGCATTCGGCCTCCCGCTCCTCCTACACGCGCGCGCCCGGCCTCCTTCAAGGTTGGCTCTGAAGACAAAGCCCAAGCTCCCTGCGCTGCTGCGCAAGCGGCCGACCTTCCTGCCGGCGGTACTCCCTCTGCTGGATCCTCTGTCTAGCGTTGCAGCTGCCAGCGCTTCTCATCCTCACTCTACCGGAGTGGAGATCCGTCCGGGCGTGGGTTGATTCCTTCTTTTCGGGGTGAGTGATTGTAGCTTGTTTGGGTGGATGCTCCGAGAGGTCGTTTTCTTGGAACCCATCCTTTGCTGTGGCCATGAGCAATCAAATCGCGCATTAAGACGTGGATTTGTGTTCTCCATCGCGCTAGCCGCTAGGTCCGACGAATCTTGTTCACCCAGCTGTGGCTCGGCTAGGTTCTTCAGCGCGCAAGACCGTTCTCACTCTGCCCCACCCAAAAAAAATATCGGTTCATAACAGCTCCCATGGCCCACGCTAAGTCCATCCCTGAACCTGCCGACATCATGTTTTTCTTCTTCTTTTTTTCTGGGCACAAGACTAGTCAAATGCTGCTCACTGGGTGCATTGGCGCCTTAGGTTTGTTCAAAATGTGTGGTTTTGGTAAAGAAGAAAATTATTGGGCTCCAAGGGGCTGGAAATCTCAAAATTTGCAGAGGGGACGTCCTTTTCAGTGGGTTGTTTACGGGAGCCAAAGTTTATTTTTCGTGAACAGTGTATTGCGAGCTTGCCAGTTGGTTTTAACTCTTCCATTTCTGCTAATAGTATCTGGACATTTGATTTGCCCCATTCTACAATGTCCAGACCCGTTCTTTCCTTTTAGCCTAAGAAAAGGCCTTGCCAAATATTCAGAGTGAAATGCTAATGTTATCTGTTTTTCTTGTGATTATTGTAGTCGGATGTTGGAGCTTAGGTAGTAGCCAACGATGGAAGCAATGGAGGCCGAAGAAGGTCCTTTTCTGGCTAATGATGCCAAGGTATCATCTTTACACGGAATATGTCTGGTATTCCTGTTAATCTGTTGTTTGCCTAACTTCTGTAAGTACATCATAAAAGCCTGTTATGTTTATTGATCAATGAGAGCCACCTTTTCTTTTCCATATTATTTAGGTAGTATTTGTTTCAATGGTTAGTATTATCACAATGCTTTGATTTCTATAAGGTTCCTTTTTCTTTAAAAACTAGTTTGTACTGCATTGGGCAAACATTATACTTGTACTGTAATAAGTTACTGGGACCTTATAGCTTTCCGTTTTGGGGTTTGCTTAATTTCGCAGTGAATCTGATTTTTTTTTCTTGTTTATGCAGTTGCACGCAGGAATTTGTAGAGCATTTCATCCTTCTGTATCTAAGCTTTCCGCCATCTTCCCCTTTATCGAAGCATCAAGACCCAGAAGCAAGCCTGGTATACAAGCATTGTGTTCACTACATGTAGCTCTTGATAAAGCCAAAGGGCTTCTTCAACATTGTGCAGACTGCAGCAGACTCTACTTGGTAACCTTTTATTCTCCTTGCCCTACTACTGCAACATACTAATTTCATTGTACGGTATTTCTTCTGTTTTTTTTGTGTGCAATTGGAACAGTTTATTTTAATAGATATTATATTTCACTTCTAGGCCATCACTTCGGAAACTGTGCTTTTAAAGTTTGAGAAGTCTAGAAGCCAGCTTCAGGAGAGTCTAAGGCGCACTGAAAGCATAGTAACTGAAGATATTGGCTGTAAGGTATATTGTGCACAAAACTCATCTAGCCATTTTTTTCTCGACCAAGGGGAGAGACCCCCCTGACTTATTTTCTTAAGAAGTTGGTGCCGCGACTCGAACCCGTGCTGGTTCAGCAGACTGCTTCTTTGGCGTGTCCGGCTGACCAGTTGCACCGTGAGAGTGTTGGCATCTAGCCAATATTTTGGTTCACCATTCTTTGGCGTTTTGCTTTTGTGGCTTCATGGTTTTGCGATTATTACAGTGTGTAGTATGTATTGACACCCTGAACATGTTTATGTACAGATTGTGGAGATTGTTGGTGAGCTGGAGGAAATTGTTTTTACATTAGATAGATCAGAGAAGGAAGCTGGTGATGAGCTGATCAAATTGCTCCAGAGAAATAATAAAACAAATGGTTCCAGTGACAGTGGGGAGCTTGAGGTATTCCATATGTCTGCTCTTAAATTGGGAATTACATCTTCTAGGGCAGCACTCACCGAGAGAAGAGCCCTTAAGAAGCTAATTGAGAAGGCGCGTTCTGATGAAGACAAGCGGAAGGAGCTTGTTGTGTCATACTTGTACAATCTCATGAGGAAGTACTCAAAGTTCTTCAGAAGTGAGACTGGTGATGATACAGATTCTCAGGGGTCGTCTCCATGCTCGCCAACAGTATTAGGCATGGATGATATGTATGGGCCGTACAACAATGGTCGGGCATTTAGTAGACAGCTTTCGAGCATTCAGTCTTTCAATTCAAGGTTTGGATCTTTCAATTCTAGGCTTGGATCATTCAATTGCAGACGTGGTGGTGGTCCAAGGTCTGAGAATATGTCAATCCCTCCTGAAGAACTTAGGTGCCCTATTTCCTTACAACTCATGTATGATCCAGTCATCATTTCATCCGGGCAGACTTATGAGCGTATTTGCATTGAGAAATGGTTCAACGATGGTCACAGCACATGTCCTAAAACTCAGCAGCAACTTGCCCACCTGTCATTGACTCCAAACTACTGTGTTAAGGCCCTGATTGCGAGCTGGTGTGAGCAGAACGATTTTCCGGTTCCTGATGGTCCACCAGGGACTTTTGATGTAAACTGGAGACTTGCTTTGTCTGACACTGAGGCTGCAGGCTGTGTGTCAGTTGAAAGTTTTGATTGTGCTAATGCAAAGAGTGTCAAGATTGTCCCAATGGAGAACCTTAGAAAGGAGGAGCCAGCAAACAGTGAATCGGGAACTCTGGATGACGGCTCCTGTAACGATTTTGATTTGAACGAGGGCTATGGGAACTTGCTGCTCCTGCTCCATGAAAGAAGTAACATGAACAAGCAGTGCAGGTTGGTGGAGCAGATAAGGTATCTTTTGAAAGACGACGAGGAAGCAAGGATCCAGCTGGGCTCAAATGGCTTTGCCGAGGCACTGGTTGAATTCTTGAGGAATGCTGTGAATGATGGAAATGAGAAGGCACAAGAAGTTGGTGCAATGGCTCTTTTCAATCTTGCAGTCAACAACAACAGGTATTGTTTCCTAGTTGTGTGGCTGTCCCTGATTGTTGCTAGTTGAAAAAAAAATACTTATTATTACTTAAACTTAGTGAAGTATTTTTTTTCTTCTTATCAAAACCCTTTCTTATTTCAGAAACAAGGGGCTCCTGTTATCTGCTGGAGTCACCGATCTACTTGAGCAGATGATATCGAATCCACGGCTATCTGGTCCTGCCACAGCACTCTACCTGAATATTTCCTGCCTTCCTGACGCGAAGGCCGTCATCGGTTCGAGCCAGGCCGTGCCGTTCCTAGTCGACCGTCTGTACAGCCAAGACGGCAGCGACACGAGAGGAAGCTCCTGCAAGCACGACGCCCTGTACACGCTGTACAACCTCTCGAGCCACCAGGCCAGCGTGCCGGCGCTTCTAGCCGCGGGCATCGTGGACGCTCTCCACTGCCTCGTCACGGAGTCTCCAGGGTCGGAGGAGGGGCTTGGCTGGACAGAGAAGGCTCTGGCGGTGCTCATCAGCCTCGCGGCCACCCAAGCTGGCCGGAAGGAGATCATGTCCACCCCCGGCTTGGTCAGCACGCTGGCGATGCTGCTGGACACGGGCGAATCGACGGAGCAGGAGCAGGCGGTGTCGTGCCTCCTGGTGATGTGCGGCGCCGACGACAAGTGCATCGCGCCGGTGCTCCAGGAAGGGGTGGTCCCGTCCCTCGTATCCATCTCGGCGGCCGGGACAGGGAGGGGCAGGGAGAAGGCCCAGAAGCTCCTGAAGCTGTTCAGGGAGCAGAGGCAGCGGGACACGCCGCCGCCACAGCAGCAACAGCAGCAGCTGCATAGCCAGCTGGCGGAGGGCGGGAACGGTGGTGGTGGCGCTATCGTGTGCCACCGGGAATCGAAGCCGCTGTGCAAGTCCAAGTCCAGGAAGCTGGGCAGGACGCTGAGCTCGCTGTGGAAGAACAGGGGCTTCTCGCTGTACCAGTGCTAGGAGATGCATGCTAGAGTAGTGTTTTGAGTTGATCAGTGGGTCTGCGTCTGTACACAGTACATCATCTTCTGCCTTGTTTTTCTCAACTGGTCCTTTCTTCCCCCCCTTCTCCTCTTGGGGTGTTGTTTTATTTGAGGTAAAAAAAACTTGATGTTCTTCCCCCCCTCCTCGGTTGGGTGATGTAGGGCATTTTCTTCCACCTCGGCCTTGACAAGTCATTTGTACAGTTGCTGCTGCTTCAGTCTATCTGATACTCAGTTTCCCCTTTTCAGATCAGGCGCTTCTTCCCATTCAATTCAAAACCCAACACGGCTTGCAGCTTGCAAGGAACTGATTGTTCCCATTCTTCTCCTGACTCCTGCCTTGAAGAAGACCCATTGCGCATTGCATTGTGAGGTCAAGGTGTAGACTGTAGGTAGACTCACGGCTCTTTTATCAGCAGCCTGAGCATGACGCGAAAAACCTAACCAGAGCCGAGAACAGGCTTGCCCCATGGCTGACTCTGACTGAGACCACTGAACGACAGGTGATGCGCCGCAAGCCCACAAACAAAAGTTTGTTTGGCTTTAATTCATATCAGTTTCTATTGCTTATACAGTGTAGATTGTAGCAGTCGGCTATACTCCGAAACGAAAAGCTGCTGGCTAGGCTAAGGCACTGCTACGGGTGGCGACAATGCAGGGTTAGGTAAGATTGACAGCAGGAGAAGGACAACGACACCAGGTCGCAGAGATGAAAGGGAAATAATGGCGTCCGCACATCCTGCCGACAGGAACGGACGTACAGAGTTGACACTCCGAGAGCCACACGGAATCGACGACATGTTCGATGACGCCTCGTCCCCGACATCTCACAGGGGCCCCGGACCCCGAGTGGCTAGGACTGGGCGGACGGCCGCGGACCCCGTTCCGTTCCTTCAATCATCACCGTTCAGCACCCAGGTGTTTGATAGAAAGGTGTCTGTGTACAGTAGATAAGACTATACGCACTTATAGTAATCTAAATTTACACTATAAAAGAATGTTTTATTCTCGTCAGCAAGCTATCTTATACCATAATACTCCACAGTCATATTTACCCTATGAGCATGTTTGGATGGCTTTCCTTAGCAGCCAAACCAACTTGCTAGTTCATTTCCCCTGCCAAAGTTTGCCGTTTCCTAGGCAGCCAAAATTGGTGCCAAAGTTTGGCCGGCCAATATATTGGCACAGGCAATTGAGGAGAAATCCTATACCAACTAACATATATTTTATATTATTTCTTTCCACTTCACTTCATTCTTTCTCTGCACAAATCCTCCTCCCTCTTCGCCACCTCCTGTTTACAGTAGAAAAAGTGTTAAGGGGGTGTTTGGGAACAAAGTTTTTCTGCAGTTTTGGAAGAATACTGCAGTATTCTTAAATACTGCAGTATTATATACATAATGGTGTTTGGCAAGCTTGGTAAAATCTCTGTTTTCAAAACTGAAGTATTGCAAATACTATAGTTGTTTTAAGGCATTCTAAACTTAGCTCTGGACCTCAGTTTTCAAAACTGCGGTATTATAAACTACGGTATTGTCATAACTAAAGTATAGTATAGTATTTCAAAAACTGTGGTTTTCAAAAACTTTGTTCCCAAACAGGGCCTAAGTGTGTACGCTGGAAATGGAGTTGCCCATGCCCTTCCAATATTTACAGTTGTTGATAAGGTACCCCGCTGCAGAGTTTTTGTTTACTGTATGCTAGTAGGGTCCTCTTTAGAGCTGCTCAATGGGGATAACCTAACTAGATACTATGATTATAGTTCTGTCTTATTTGTTAAGTCTAGAATGGAACCAGTAGGTCCCCTAAAAAGAACCTGTATGGAATTGGTTTAAAAGTAAAGACCACATAATTGCGATAAAGTCAAATATATTAAAACATTACTGCCACTCCAGTTAGGAGTTTTTTTCCTATATATTGTTCTTTCACAATTATATGATTATAACACTGCCGGGTCTCTCTATTAGTAGAGTAAAGTAAATAATTCTCTAGATATTTCTAGCAAGATAATAACAAAAAAAAATAGAAATTTGATCAAACCATTTGTATTCTCCTTCGGTACGCATCGCCTTACATCTACAGTTTGCACAGGTCAGTCGATCAACTGCCCTCCTGCTGCTTTAATCTCCGTCCACCCATGACCACGAGGTTAATTTGAAACCAACGGGCCAGCAATTATTTGTGGCGGGAAAGCAAAGCTGCTAGAACGATAGACAACGGCTGCGATGGACCGAAGGCAAGGCGAGGCCTCCACGGCTCCACCTCCACTCCACTCAACCGAGCGAGCGGTAGAAAAAAGTTCGGAGGAGCGAAAGAGGCCGCGGAAAAGGCGTGCAAGCGGCCGCGAGGGAATCCAATTCCAATTCCAATTCCAGCCTCACGTCCTCCCCTCCCCTCTGCCCTGCCCTGCCCTGCCCCGCTTTGTTTTACATTCCATTCCATCCCATCCCATTTTGCAGCTCCTCCTTCCGTGCTCGCTGCGCCCTCCTGCTTCCACCCCCGGCAGCGGCAGGGGCAGGAGGAGACGACGGTCGCCACCGGCGCCCTGCACCGGCGGATGTCGGATCGGGAGCTCCGCCCCCTGCGCTCCATCAGTACGTTCCAAACGCCGTCCGTTTCTAGCAGCGGTAAAAAAAGATGGGCTTCTTTTAATTTCCTTCTGGTGGCGATCGGCGATCGAAAGGCAGGCAGGCTGATTCCTTGCTCCTTCTAGTAGCGGTTCCTGGCTTGTTTATCAGAGATGGTTTGGTCTTGGACGCGATCGGGAATAAAAGTGCCTGCATCATTGCTGATTATACAAAAAGACACCGTAACAATGATAAGCTACCAATGGCGTAGCAGCAAGATGCCTTTTCTAATTCCACCACATCCTTCTGCTTTTGTATGCATGTCTGTATATAATGGTACTATGGTAGCAGTTCTAAAGCTGCACCTTCAGAGATCCTTTGCTAAAATCAGAAACCAGATAATATAATCTCCTCCTGACAATCCACGCTACCAATCTTATAAGCCGAAAGCAACACTGCATGTTTTCTTTATGTGCGGGCAACGCCATCTGATGGCTCCCACCTCCCATGGAGGTGTTCATCATCGAGAGGTTCTTTCTGGTCGACAGAACACGCGTTGTCAATTTCACTGACGCCGCCCCTCACGTTTAACTGCAGGAATCACAGGGGACGGTCGATGCCTGTTCAGGTCCGTCGCCTACGGCGCCTGCCTGAGGAGAGGAAAGCATGCGCCCAGCGACAGCGCCCAGAAGGAACTGGCCGACGAGCTCCGAGCCAAAGTGAGTGTGTCCGTTACACCTGGGCTTCTTGATTATTACTAAGCGCGTCCTTGTTCCGTGCATCTCGACAGAACGGAATAATCTCCCCGTCTTTCACTGCTAATAACCTGCCGTTGATCTGTTCCAGGTAGCTGATGAGTTCGTCAAGCGAAGAGGAGACACCGAATGGTTCCATCCTCTTTCCATTACTGCTTTTATGATATATGTATTATTAAATTTCCATGGACGTAATATCTGTTTCTGCATACAGACTATATATTCCCATACAGCAACTTTACACATTTAATTTTGTTGATAGATGTCCTTCCATCCTTAATAAAGATCTAATGCCAAAAGAACATGCTCCAGCTCGAAATATACAAAGACGACTATGTCTTATTAACTCCTTTCCGATCTTAGGTTCCTTGAAGGCAGCTTTGAGAGTTATGTGAGACAGATGAGAAAGCCTCATGCTTGGGGAGGGGAACCTGAGCTGTTCATGTGTTCCCACGTTCTCAGGTCGGTACGGTGGCCAAGCTGTCCGTGCTAAGTGTAGCCCTTTCTTTTGTACACATCGTTATGCATGGTCAGCGAGGACTGAGACTGAGAAAACGCTGCGTCGCAGGATGCCCATCACCGTCTACATGTATACGGGCAGCTCCGACGGCCCAAGGATCATAGCGGAATACGGCCAGGAATACGGAAAGGACGATCCAGTCCGCGTTCTCTACGACGGCTACGGGCACTACGACGCACTCCAGCCATCTCTCGTAAGAACACAATCATCGAGACTGTAAGTATTCTGCACTGAACAGAATCCGACAATAGGCAGGCTTTTTTGCACTACTAGATTGCTCTTTTGGCTTCAGTGCTCTCATCTAGCTCGGAACCAGTAACACACCCCCCTCCCCTGGCCCTGTGGAATCTGCAGGCGAGGTGTGTAGGTCACCGGGGGCTGCGCTGCCTAAGCTTCTTCTACAGGACAGCTGCGTAACTGCGAGCAGCTCAAGATTTGACGACGCTATTTTTTTACTCCAGTTCGACACAGCCGTATAGCGAATACGAAACTATGACTGTACCAGCCTTTTCTGTTCTTCAACGTTTGATGTATAAATAAACACACGCACACACACCAAAAAAAAAGGAAAACAAACTCGTCACCCGAGTCAGAAAATCAGTTGAGCTACTTCCTGGTACCATGCCCAGCATCGAGTGACCGACCGTGTAAAGTTTCTTCGATCATTTTTGCTCAACAAGAATGCTGCATAGAAAAAAAAAGCTGAATAATGCTCAAGTTGTCATGCTAAAATTCTCTTGGACTTCGTATGGGGTGGCATGAACGCTCGGTCAGTGCTCGGTTTCTGAGTTACGGTCTTGTCCAAATCCAGTGACAAAAATTAAAAAAAAAAGATGAGCTCGATGAAAAATGGAGCACAGATGATATTCCTACAACAATTTTACCAGCAACAACAATCCCAGTCGCGTTGAAAGGGAGGACTTCTTTACACGCAAGCCAGAGCCACCGCGTCGCGGTAAAACTAAATTACAACATCCTACTTGTTATCTCCTGAAGCAACAGCTCTGGTTTAACAGTCACATTGTTACGGCATAAAACCCCTCCTCCGTCTGCCTCTCCAGCATCAGCAGCAGCTCTTGTTGCCTAGGCAACAGCAGTTTGCTTGGTCGTGTTTTAGCTTCTGCAAGGATCCATGTTTTTTTTTAGCATGGTAAGACATAGTGTATTTTTGTTTGTAGGTATGTCGAGATAAAGACTCAAGTCACAAATATATATATATTTTTTGTTTGCACACCAAGCGATACGTACGTACCTCGACTTGGTCCTTGAGCTCTTTGATGTAATCCACAGCAAGGTCCAACATGTCCGACGTATTCGTTTGCTGCGTGTTCAGGAGAAACACCAATAAACACGCTGACGAAAATGGCTACGGCAACGAACAACAACGAGAACAGGTAGATTCGGTTGTTCAGCAATCCCGCACGGGAAAATCCTACGGACGACGATAATTAATGGCTATGGCTCATTGCAGATCTTAAGCTCAGCTTACCTTGTCCATGTTGGGCACGAGGTCTTGCAGCTTCTTCAGCCTCTTGCTGATCTTCGTCCTTCTTTCCTGAACGTACGCCAGCGAACAAGGAAAACGAAATTGGTTTCTGTGCTGACATAATCCAGCATCAAAGCTGGCAGTGTGGCACCATATATTGCGCCGTGCTTTTTTTTTAGCGAATCGGTAGGGAAAGGATCGAGTAGATGGACTGACCCTCTCGGCAATGCTCCGTGGGTGAGTCGCGCAGCCACGCCTCGCACGCACTCTGCAGGCGACGGAGTCCTGCTGCAGCTGCAGGTAGTCGTCCATGCCGGGCAGCTCCAGGGACGAGTTGGACAGGCCGAACTGGACATACATATAGCAAGCCAAACAAAAAAAACAGCTCACTCCCGTCAGCATGGAACCACGCCGTCGATGATGCATGACGCCGGGGAGCGGCAAATTAAGGCCGGAGCTAGGCAGGCTAGGCACGGAAAGCGGCGCGCGCTGACCTGCGGGTCAATGGTGCTGAAGCTGGCGACCATGTCGTCGGCGCCGGCGGCGGGGTCCACCTTGGGCTTCTTGCTGGGGGCGGACGAGAACATGATGGAGTTGGTGTCGTCCCAGGAGCCGACGGAGAAGGTCCTGGAGAGGTAGGAGGAGGACTGCGCGGCGTCGCTGGAGCTGTTGCACCCGCCGGCGCCCACGATGCTCTCCCCGATGTCGGCCGGTATCATCCCCATCTCCGAGATCTGCGGCAGGTCCTGCCTGGAGAAGCTCCACTGCGAGCTGAGCTGCGCGTGGCCGTGGCCGGGGCCCAGCGCGGCGTCGCTGCCCGCCTGCGTGTAGCTCCCCATCGCTCCTCCGGTCGCCGCCATTCCTGCAGTGGGCCGGCGCATCCGGAAGATCGAACACACGTCAAACAGGTAGACTATCGCTGACCCGTGCCCGCATGTCAGCGACCGTTCGTCGAGCTTGAGGTAAAAGGCATTCTTTTGGTATTTTAGTAGTATAGTTCTTTTTTTTTCACGCTTTCTTCCTTTTTTCATTTTAAGAAAAACAAGAACATTGTACCATTGCTAGAAAGATTTGTTGTCGAGAGAGACTTCTTTCGGCTCCACGGTGGTGCGAACCCATCGATGATCTTTCTTGTCTATCGCGTTCTAGAGCTAGAAAGTAGTTGGATGAACGGCTGGTGAGTGCTGCTGACTGCTGACAAGCGCTGCCCAGGCCCCAGCAGGTTCGCCGTAGCTACGGCCGGATTCGCAGCGGGACGGCCAGGAACGTTCGCCGTCGCGTCACCTACGTCGGCAGCATATAGGAACCTGGGCCGCCTTTCCGAAAACCGAAAGAGCAGACAGTGGAGGGGACGGGACCAATCCGCGTGTATTTGTTTTTACGTTAATTTCATACTGTGGTTGCGATAGGATTCGGCAAGGTGCGTTGCATTTGCACAGCGCTTGCGACGATGTTGCGGCACGGATTCACTACCAAGGGAGGGAAGCATTGTTAATGAGAGCCGAGAACGCTGGACATGTGCGCCGGTGGGTGGGTGATCGACTTGGCGTCAGAATGACGGGTCAATGGTAAGTACGTAGTATTGGTACGCGATGATTAGATAAAAACAACGAGGCAGAGCTTTGTTTGTTTAATCGTTCATCGTTGGACGGTTGGAGCAACGACACCAATTGGGCGAGCGGAGCTGGAGCTGGAGCTGGAGAGGAGTATTTTATTCTATACAACGGCCGCCGGGCACATGCCAACCAACCAAATCCGCGAGACCAAGACCTGACCAACGTTATGCTGATTTACTCTAGTATTATTCTAGCTTAGCTGAAGCCGAAAGCGCAGTGATTACAGCTACCGCCATTTACTCTAGCAGTTTAGTTACTGTTACTCCTACCTTGGGTTCGAATTCAACGTGCTCCTGCCTCCCTAATCACGGCAAAGCCGGAAAACGACGACCGAGACACGTACCCCAGCAAGCGCAAGCTGGATGGAGTTACGCTTACGGCTTACGCAAGGGAGAGAGAGAGAGAGCAAACGCACCGTGCGGGTCGGTCATGAGGCGGGAGAGCAGCCCGGCGGGGGAGCTGCTGTGGCGGAACAGCGGGGAGGCTGCGGGGGGAGCCAGCAGGTGCTGGTGCTGCTGCAGCGGCGGCGGCACGCGGATCTCGCCGGAGCCGCCGTACGCCCGCTCGAGGGGCGGGCGTCCGCAGTCGGTGCGGCAGCTGGACTCGCAGGAGGTGAGCCCCGAGGACTCGGCGGAGTAGAACCGGCTCACGGGCGGCGGCGGCGGCGGCGCGGGGTCGCCGCGGGTGACGGAGTCGGCGATGGCGGCCAGGAGCGAGCCCGGCGCGGAGCCGTACCGGGCCAGCCCCTGCCCCTGCCCCTGCGCCGAGGGCGGCCGCATCGCCCCGTGGAGCGCCGGCGTCAGGTGGTTCATGGCTGCTGCCTGCCTGCGCGCGGGCCGGGCGATCGGTCGTGGACTGTTGCTGTTGCTGCTCCCTCTGCCGCTGCTCTGCCCTCGGCAATCAATCCGGCTCGCTCTCTCTCTCTCTCTCTCTCTCTCTCTCTCTCTGCCTGCCTGTCTGTCAGTGCGAGCGAGGCGGATGGTGGTGCGGTGGTGGTGGTGCGTGCGCTGCTGCTTTTGAGCGCGGCGTCCGGGGGGCAGGGGGGATGGATCAGAGGTCTCATGGTCGTTCGTGGATGGGCGGGTGCACGCACCGGTTTCGGGCGTTGGGGCCCACCCGAGATGGACAACACAGGGAAGACGGAAGATGCGGCGGGGGTTACAGGTGGACCGAGACCTGGGCGCCAAGTCAGCCGCAGGAGACGGTCATGTGCGTGCCAGGCCAGCCGACATGCTTGCAGCGTGCGTTCACAATCGCGAAGCTGACCGGACTGCTACTCTGCTCTTAGCTCTCTGTTGGGCTTTTCCGGGCCTGGGTCGAAGGCCCGTTTCTGTGACTGTCTCTTTCACTTTCTCCCTGACCCTCTGCCCTCGCGAGACGGGTACTAGTACCTATGGCTATTGTTAGAAAATATTTTATGTGATCTAATTCCAAGGGGTGCGACCCGTTGTGGTGTCCCTTCACTATGTATATATATGTACACTTCATGAGATAATAGAACAGTCCTGTCATTTGTCATTCTCTCTGTATCTCTTCACTTGTCTCTCTCCACTGAGTTCCAATACGTTATCAGCACTGCTCCGAGATAAGAGAAGAAAATTTCTGCTGAAGTTCCTTGGTCGTACGAACAAGAAGACCAAGCCGAACACTACCATTAACAGGCGGTTGCAAAAGTTAATGCATCAAGACGTTGATCAAGGGCACATCCTGCAGATCTAGATATTGTGAAAAGAACATTAAAAATGGTAGGATCATTACCCTTTTCTGAAGTGTTCTTTTGGCACTGTCGTCCTTTCAATTTCTACACAAATTGCATGAAGGACATTGCCGGGCACCCTGGCCGTGGCTTCGCGGGCTGCAGAGGCCATGAATGCTTCCCAGATCCCACCTCGCGAACTGGCAGGGCCCGCTCCTGGCCAAGGCCGCGCCCGCGCAGAGGGCCACGCGCGCGCGCCGAAGTGGTCGCGCGCCGCCGGGATGTCCGCGTCGTTTCGCGCCCGCGACAGGCAGCGCCATGGCCGTTGCGCCATGCAGGGGCCGCGCAAGGCTGCGTGCCGAGGGGCCGCGCCCGCACGCCGCCGTACAGGGGACGCGTGCCGCGTGCCGAGAGGCCGCGGGGCTGCCGCGCGCCCGCGCCCCCACGCGCCGGGGCTTGCACCACGCACCGCCGGGGTCGAGGCCGACCGCCTAGCCGCTGCGTGCCGAGGACCTGCGCCTGGCAGACGGACCACAGCCGGGGGGCTGTGCTCGCTTGCGCAGAAGGGTCGCGGGCCCGCGCGCCGCCGTCAAGGGACCGCGCCATTGGGACTTAGCGTCGCCTGCCCGTCAGCCGCCAGGGTGGCTGCGCGTCCGCGCCCCCGCACGCCGGGGCCGCTGCCCGGGCGCGCCATGGCCGCCACTGGTCCCGGCCCTCGCTCGGCCTCTCCCTCCGCGCCGTGCTCCGCCTGTCGGCCACGCCCCCGCCCGGCTCCTCCTCCTCGGCGTCCGGAGCGGGCTACCTCGACGATGACGCGGACGAAGAGATTCTCGCCTTCCGCGTCAGCCCATGGCTATTCTGGCGCCGCCGCGGGTCCAGACGGTTCCGCGCTGGCGACCGCCTCGTCGACCTGGCGTGGGATCTCTCTCGCGCGCGCTTCCCGGTCTCCGGGTCCCCCGAGCCCTCATCGGGCTTCTTCGTCGCCGTCGTCGTCTGCGGCGAGATGGTCCTCGCGGCCGGGGACCTGACCGATCTGGCCGGAGGACACGCCCGCCCGCCCGCCGCCGCAGGATCGCGCTCGGGCATCGCCGCGGGGACGCGCCGGCCGCGTACACGCGCCGCGGCAAAAACCGCCGAGGGCTACCGGCGGCCGCCGCCAGTACTGCTGAAGAAGAGCAGTTAAGGTTCAAGCCCTGCTGGATCAATCTATAATGAATGGGGCACTTCTATGGGCCACAAATGTGGATAGTAGGTCGCTTCTAATTTTTGTTATTATCTCTATTTTTATTTTCTGCAGTTTTTCAGGCAAAAGACTATGTGATTGTTCAATTACTGTTTTCATCAGTATTTAGTATCTAAATATAAATATTTAGACTGATGATGATACATATAATTGTAAATATTTGCCTTTTTCTATTATGAAAACTGCAGACTCGTTTGTGAATTATTATTTTTTTATTCACATATTTTCGACTTGCTTTTGTTTTTGCATTCTTTTATGTTTGCATGGAAAACATAGCATATTAATAAGTCGAAATTAATGGTCCTCATGCAATATGATATTGCATTTTTGGAAAAGCATAGGGTGATGGAGTCCTAAGCACTGGCTGCGCTAAATTCTTTATAGAGTTTAGTAGCCTAGAGACCGTGTTTTAGGCCGCATTTGAAATGCCTATCACTATGAGGTCTACATCTTTCGAGATGATTACCTATACGTGCTACCCAAAAAGATCACGGACCATGCAGGCGTCGTGGGCTATGGAGCCAGGCTAGACGCTGCAGTCATGATGACAACTAAAAAAAATTCTTTTAATTAAGTACTACTTAATTAAATGATGAATTCTTGCAAAATATGATACATATCTTGAACTTGGGATTATTCAACACATGATGGAGATCTAGGCTTTGGCTGCAATAAGTTCCTGGAATTTATTTGCCCTGAGACCAAGCTTTTAGACAGCAAAATGCTATTTGCCCATCAGTAAGAGGTCTACATCATATGATCATGATGATTACCTATGTGTTCTCCCAAGTAGATATGTTGGAAATGTGATGTTGGTTATTCACCTTTATGGTGATTTCCATTTTATTTTTGAAATTTTGGTCAAGCACAGGGTAGTGGAGTCCTAAGCATTGGCTGCTGTATGTTCTTTGAATATATCAGCCCAGAGACCATGCTTTCAGGCAGCAAAAGTTTTGCCCACTACTGGGAGATCTACTCCTATGTTTAATTACATGGAGATTATCTACGTTGTGTACACCAATTTTCAAAAAATCCGTGGTACACTTTATGTGACACCTGCAATTCTCCAACATATAAAGATATAATATATTTTGCGACAAAGTTGCAACAGCAAATGAAAATGGTTAAGGCATTTGAAGGATAATTATTTAATAGAGTTTGATGAACTCGCTTAATGGGCTTAATTATCCTTAATGTTCATTGGATATGTTCATTTCATTTTTGCATGATATGGGAATTCACCTCTTCGATTTGGAGGAAATGAGATGCTCTCTTTCTCTTATGGTTCTTATGAAAAGAACTTATGTGCTTTTGCGGCTTGATGTGCAAGCGCAAAATGAATAGCAAAGAAAATCATAAGACTTGTGGACTTATGAGTATATGTCTACATTATGTTGTAGACTAACACTTTGTATTCATATATTTTGCTTGAAAGCAAATATACAAGCACATTAAAAAGAGAAGGGCAATGAGTATGACAAACTCATTTGTCATTACACTATACGTGATATAGTGTTGTATGCCTAAGCATCTAATCTTGTATATGAAATCCCAATATATACAAACTACTCATGAAAGCTAAGATATGAAGGGTACTTCAATCTTCCATCTGACATGATAACAGTGGTTAGTTGTGTAAATCATGATTTGGACTAATCATGTAACAACACTTCTTTTTCTAAGAGAAGACCACTTTGTTAGATGATTTGCTTTTGAGTAATATTTAAATGATGCATGAGATTTGGTATAATCTCATAATTGATGTTGTGATAGGTTCAACTCATGCGGTGTGAGTTGAACACACTCATGTGATTTGAGTGTAAAAACTCATATGAATTTGAGTTAAACAAACTCATCGATTGGAGTTGATCACTCATGTGATTTGAGTTGAACAAACTCATCGATTAGAGTTGAACCAACTCATCAAGGGAGTTGAAGACTCATTGATTTGAGTTGTGCAAACTTGTACAGGGATTCTTCCAATTGAGGAAGAAACATGCAATGTGGAGAATTGAGCCACAAACTCTATAAGTGGGGAAACAAAATATTCTCATATTCCTTTGGAAAGAGGAAATAATATTTTAACAATCGCTTCGCGCGATATCATGATATGTTAATATCTAGTCCCCTTTTGGTAATGGAAGTATCAAGGATGTGTTGATATATCCTAATTTGATCTTACCAAATTAGAGATATCCATAAAATTTCTATCATGTGGAAACACAAAGTGATAGTGATGGATATTGCATGTGTTTCTCGGAAACATTTCTTATGGATTGTATTCTATGTACATCCTCTCGTACAATGTGTTGCATTTGTTAAACTTTTCATGTGATGTTACTTACCATGCGGGTAAGACTGAATTGGTCATTCCATTGTTGGATGAAATGAAAAGTTATGGACAATTCTATTGGTCATGTTTTTCCCATAAGATGGATACTTGATGAGTATCATTGGGATTGAGATTTTAAGTCCCTCTTATCTTAAAATCTGATCTGAATTGGTTAAGTTCTTTGAATTGTTTCAAAGAAACGAGTGTGGTCCATTACAGAGATTGTATGGACATTGAAGGCTTTATATGGTTCTCTGGTGCATCTATATGATGACCTCAAGTGTGTCCTTTGGACAACACATGACCATTAAGTAATAATGTCTCAAGCTTGAGCACATTAGCCTCCACACTACTGAATTTACCAAATGTGCTTACAACGATGATTGTTTGTCTTGGTATTCAGAATGATATCCATAAAGGATATGATGAATCTATGATAGATTCGAAAATTTCAGATCATTAATGACCATCAGTAATGAATTGTAATTTCCAACTGGTTATGGTTGGAATCAGGAAGTTGTGCACGCTCCTGACTTGTGATTAACTGCATGTACTGTATGTACAAGTTCCCCTATGGTTTTTAGTACGTGGGAATCCGTGAAAGATTTCCCATGCGTACATTGGGTATGTTCCCAAATCTCACCACCGCAGCGTACATATATGGGCACACAAAAAAAAACTGGGGATCTATGTGAGAATTCATTCTCCGTCGATCATTAAGTTTTAGAATCTCTTCATGAGAATCTATTTATGGCCCGTACGCTTGCTTGAATCATGAGCTTTTCCAGGCATTAGGGGGAGATTTCAAGTACCAAAATGAATGCCAGGAAATTATAATGAATGCAGTAAGCATTCAGGCTCAGGATCACGTACTAAAACTGAACCTTTGGGTTCGAATGATTTGCAAGATGTTGCAAATTAACTGCCATGTGCATTTACTATGAGGTGTCACTCAAATTAATCCTATGTGGAAGTGCCAGAAAGAGTGGTTAAATAGAACACCACTAAACTCCCTATTGCAACATTGTTGTAAATAAGAGGGGGAGAAGTATGGTCACAAATTGGGATTAAGATGCTTGCAAGCAACTGAAGGCTAGGCCTTCTGAGATAGTAAATGCAGACCAACTATTCGTTGGTAACCAACCTAGTGTTGGTAGACACCTAGAGGATATGGATTATCCTGTGAATGGAAGACATTCAAAACCTAGCTCAGTGCGTACTGATGAGGCTAGGTTATCGGAAGCCCTTGATTCTCGTTTTGGGATTTCACGAGGAATCATAAGGGTACATAAAAATGACTTTATGTCAACTGGAGAATTGTGTTATTTAAAAGCTACAAGTGTCGACACATACATCTCAGCAATTGTATATGCGCTCCAAGTGATCCAAAAGACTATGGCCATAGCAGAGCACGAGTATGCTCAAACTGGATCTTGTTGAGTGATACAATGTTCCAGAGATAGCCTTGCTCACCGGAAAGAAGTGTTAACTTATTTTCACTTCAAGGTATCTTACTATGGATACAAGTTTGTTTTCATGGACTTGGAAACAATGAGGTGGTGAGAAAGCATGGCTAGTAGCAACTGGGTTTATACGCAAACTCAAGCATTATTTTAATGCTATAAATTCTCCTCTACTGTGAGTAGTTAAATTCCGATACAATAATATGGGCAGTAAATCATCTATCTGTGCAGTTGATAGATATAGTGACAACATGTGCATATGTGGTCACTGGATTATGGTATTTATGGAGTCTTGAAGGATTCCAAATACATAATCACCAATCACAAATTTGCAATGCTTGGAAAGTCTTTGTGACTTAGAGCATCCTGGTCAAATATGGTACATTCGACCTAGTGAATCCTTCCTTCTGAAAGGATACACAAAGAATGATATGTTTAGTACAAATATGTGCAGCATATTTATAAACATAAATTCCTTATCGACGGAGTTCGAGATAGAGGATACGAATTGAAAGAGATTTTCAATTCAAAGTAAACTATCTTGAGTATCTTGGATACAAAAATTGTCTATATCCAACATATATTGAAGAAATTCAATATGAGAGAATCATTGTTATTTGATTCTTTCCGATCATGAGATGTGCTATTGTATCTTGCAAGAGCATCCGGCCGGATATTGCTTTGCAAAGATTTGCTAGCTAACAGCACATGAGATCGAGTTATGATCTCCAGGTGTACTCATGCTCTCCTTATGTTTGGATATACTGATCTTGGATATCTATAGAAGATCCCCAGGTACAAGATCAATGACATACTTCCAGTAAGTTGGACCTACTGTTTGATAAATGTTGATCAATAGAGATTAATGGTCACTTACACTAATCATTCTATAGTACACTTCGTGAGATTGTACAGAATGATATACTACATACTGAGGGTATGTGGTGGTCATGATTTTATATCATTGACCTTATTATCTATGGTGATAATATTACTTTGTGTTGTTTAGATGAAAAACAAGTTAAGAACTAAGTCTATACCTTACTCCACATTTTAAATATGTTTGAGAGTAGGTATGAGATGACTTAGTAATTTGCAAAGATCAGGGGGAGTTTCCTCTTGATCAGAAGAACTTGTTTATACATCATGTTGTACTCTTTTCTTTGTATGAGTTTTCACCTATTTGGGTTTCTCATTCAAAGTTTTTAACGAGGCAACATCAACACAAGGCCTATGTCGTATCATCTTTGACTTTTCCCCACAGGGGTTTTTATGCATGATGATTACAAGCATATTTTTCTTTTGGAGTTCAATATGAGTTTTACTCATAATCCAAAAGATATTGTGTACTCCTTATTTTTCCCACAGGGTTTTTGAGGAGATAATATATAAGAAGATAACTGACAGATGATCAAATGAAGTTGGAATTGATCAAGGGGGAGTGTTAGAAAATATTTTATGTGATCTAATTCCAAGGGGTGCGACCCGTTGTGGTGTCCCTTCACTATGTATATATATGTACACTTCATGAGATAATAGAACAGTCCTGTCATTTGTCATTCTCTCTGTATCTCTTCACTTGTCTCTCTCCACTGAGTTCCAATAGCTATGTTCGGTGGGGATGGGATCAGATAGGATGCCTTGCTGGCTGCTGACGCTGCATCAGGATCAGATATTACTAAGGACACTAGTATATTTGCGGTTTTACATCTTCTACTAGTACCACAGTAGTTTAGATTGCTGCGGCTGTAATCCATAGAGATAGAACATTTTATTTATTTCTGGAAAACTAACAGCTTGCACAGGTCTCCATCTTTGAAATCGAACATTTTATTTATTTCTCGGCGGTGGGAAAAAAACTGATGCTCCGAGTTCTATCGTAGACGAAAGTATAATACTTTCCTCAATAGCCTCTCTATCATACTTTATATTTCAAACTTCATTTCGAAAATAGTTCAAATAGGTACACACAGCATGGCCTAATAAACTCTGCATTTGCCGACCCCCCTGGGGCTCGTCTCCGCTCCGGCACGCGGATCCGACTCCGGCAACAGCCACGCACGGCGGGGTACCGCCACCCCCATCCATATTCTATTCTGGTTCGTCGGTTCCCCATGTCGGGGGGGAAGGAAGAGTACGCTCGCACGACGGCGGCGCTGCCCCTCCGAGCAGACAGCCTCATGCCCACCAGCCTTTACTTTGGCTGCCCGGGATGCCAACGGCCCAACAAATGTTTTCTATTACAAGTATATGCATAGCAGCCATAACGTGCTTGCGTGCATGGGCTGGAGCGCCCGGGATCTGGGCAGTTCTTTCCTACTCCTACACTTGTATTTGGCAATTGGCATGTGCGTGAGTGTGTCTTTAGTAGTAATCAAGACGATGTTATGGTGTGTCGGATTCAGGACCATGTGTACGCTTTCCCAACAATGGTGCCACAGTCCTTTCCTGAACCCATATTATTCAAACAGTTTCATGTGTCCGGTTGTAGTATGTAATCTTAAGCATCAAGATAGTTGAGTTCCATCTAACATTCATGTCGACACCAAATTTTTTCTAGGAGGAACACCCATACTCAAACAATAACTCTTGTATGCAGTAATTCTTTGGTCTGATGAATTCGAAAAGTTTATAGCAGTTCTGAAGTCCTCAAGCTAATGTATTTCCCTTTGCAACCCAGACTTCACTATGAGATTGACAATATGGCATGCACAACTTTGAGACAGTAGAATAGAAGACAACTCATCTTGTTACTCATCTGTTGTAGTAACATGCAATGAAAATATTTTAGGGCACGTATAACCCTCATTTTTTGATCGGTTTTTCAAGTATAAAAGACATATAAGAGCAACTCCAGTAGTTTTTTAAAATACTCCTTAAATCAATAATTTAGGTAGTTAAACTAAAAACTCCTCTTCAAATAAATTTATTAAATTTTGCTACTTCTCATCTAACCTATTTCCTGCTTACATGTGGCAACCTTTTACCCACTCGCGAAACAACAAAGAATAGCGACGATTTTTATTTCGACACTTTTTTCGCACTCACGACTCACACGACGGCAGGGAGAGCACTATTCTCGCACTACCGGAATCAGCTTCTTTGCCGTGTGTCTGAGACACACGGCAAAGGCTATTTTACACTCGGCAAATGCTTTGCCGAGTGTAACACTCGGCAAAGAACGCTCGGCGAACTGTACATCGGCAACAGCATCTTTGCCGAGTACTTTTTGTCGGGCACTCGGCAAAGACTTTGCCGAGTGTCATTTGGCACTCGGCAAAGAAAAGTCACCGTCACGGCGCCAAGTGACGGTGACGGATCCTTCGCCGAGTGCCCACGGCGACACTCGGCAAAGGAGGTTTATTTGCCGAGTGTCTGGTGGACTGGCACTCGGCAAAGAACCCTCCAGTGGGCCCCTTTGCCAGTCCCTTTGCCGAGTGCCTTGGCAGTGGCACTCGGCAAAGATGTCTTTGCCGGTTCCCAGGTTGCCTTCTTTGCCGAGTGCCATTTTCAGCACTCGGCAAAGACGGCTTTACCGGTTCCCAGGTTTCCTTCTTTGCCGAGTGCCATTGTCAGCACTCGGCAAAGATGGCTTTACCGGTTCCCAGGTTGCCTTCTTTGCCGAGTGTCATGGTCATAGCACTCGGCAAAGCGCCCCTTTGCCGAGTGTTACACTCGGCAAAGTGACCAGAATGTCCCTTTTTTATTTGCTTTTGTTGTTCCATCCAAACAAACAAAAGATATATATGATTCACATCACATTATATATCAATCACATCACAGAATGAACACATTTATCATCAACACCATATATATCACAAAGTCTCACTAAAGTCTCACAAATATAAGTAAGGATCATCACAAAACAGATATAAGTCTGCGTCATCACTAACATCACCAAGTATCTCACAAGATAAAGTTTAACTAACATCACCAACACTCATAAAGGTAAGTCTGGATCATCACAAAACAGATCATCAACGAGGTGGGCATCTGGACTGGTTCGGCGAAGGGCTGGACGAAGCATGAGGGTTGTTCGACGCCGCCGATTGACCCTGCATAGAGAA
This sequence comes from Zea luxurians, assembly GCA_029449295.1. Taxonomy (NCBI): domain Eukaryota; kingdom Viridiplantae; phylum Streptophyta; class Magnoliopsida; order Poales; family Poaceae; genus Zea; species Zea luxurians. The sequence continues at coordinate 2,068,574 of JAOPSE010000064.1, read as the reverse complement.
TAGATTGTATGTGTGAGAACATATGAATATATATCATGCAGTACTAAAATTTTGATACTCACAGGAGTAGTGAACTCAGCAGGGTCAGTTGCAGGGAACAACGGAGGTGGTGGAGCATGACCCTGTGCGGCGCCAAGGCTCTGCACGTACGCGAACAAATCCGCCATCCTCTTCTCCAGCTCCTCACGTTGCCTCCTCTCATCATCTAGCTGAGTCTGTAATATTTCGCCCTAATGTTACGATAATGCAAAGAGAAGATATATAAAAATCAATGAACGATGAATAGATAAGGAATAACCTGGAGTTGCTGGATACGATGCTGTGAGGTGTCCTGCCGAGGTCGTATGGCTGGGCTCGCGCTCGTGCTCCTTGCTCGCACCTGAGAGAGAGTGGGAGTGGAGGACGAGTCGATTGCCCCGTCGGCAATCCAGTACCGCCCATGCCTCTTGCCTCCTCCGACCCTCATGAGGACATCTCCGTCGATGTCCTCGGTCCTCGGATCGTAATCTGGCCCATGGACCTCCTTGGCCATTGCGGTGTACTCACTGAGTCGGCTGTGGATGGCGGGGTTGGTGTACGCCTCGGGCCCGTCATCCGGGTTGTAGGTGACGTCGGACGTCGCCTTCCCCTTGTGGGCCATGGCATATGCCGAGAACGTGGAGCAAGGCGCGCCACCATGTGCCGCCGACTGCGAGAAAACCAACGATATGGTTAGAAATCATGTCTAATCGAAAGTTATATACCTAAATAAAAAAGAGCGCGTACCCATGCTTCCGCGTATTTGCCCAGGCTGCGGCTGCCTTGATGGTGGGAGGGACCTTGCATCAGCAAACGCCGTTCCCGGCTAGCGTTGTGCGCCTCGTCCCACTCAGCCGAGCACCACCTCTGCACCATCTTCTCCCAGCACTCAGGATGCGCGGCGCACCAATGAGGAATCATCTAAAAAAATATAAGTACACCGCATATCAGAAGATAAGAATAAGCATATTTAGTACCAATAATAAAGTTTTGTATTTACCTGCAAGTACTGGTCCGCAGTCAATGACATGGTTCGGGCGTCCTTCTTGTTCACCTTCTCCCCAAGGACGGAGCCGTGGTAAGTGACGATGGCCTGGATGCGCGCCTCGTAGTGCATGTCCACGACGAGCTTCTTACAGCACGTCGTAGACACCACATCCGCCCTGGCCTCGTATCCAGCATCGCACCTGAAGAAATCCTACATACAAAGACGATGTATCCATACATTATTTAAAGAATATGCAACAAATGCGACTTATTAAACAATATAGTGCGAGGAAGACTTACCCACAGCTCTTGCTTGACCCGCTCCGCCTTGTTGTTGAATTGTCTGCCGTCCCGATCTACTGCATCGGGGGCGACGGCGTAGTGGTCGAAGGTGTACGCTGGGCTCGTCACTCCGGCGTACTCGACAAGCCCAGGGAAGTGTTCCCGGCATAGAAGGCCGAGGATGCCATTGGGGTTGCGGCCGTGACCCCCTGCAGTCTCCAAAACCATCCAAGACCTGTCGAAGTGATTAAGATGAAGTATTAGTTTCTATTATTAATTTGAACATATAATATGAAAAAGCAGCAACAACATCTAAAGTTACCTACCTCTCTCCATCGGGTCGTATGAGCGGACGTCTGTCACGAAGTATGGGTCACTTAGGTAGGCTCGCGGGACCTCGCAGGTAGATACTCCTCGAACCTGAGGAGCCAGAACCTGAGACGTCCTGCTGAGCGGCGGCGTCGTCGTCGTCGTCCTGCTGCGCCGCATCGTCGTCGTCCTGCTGTGCCGCATCGACAGCGGCTTGCTGCTCCACCTGCTGCTGTACGGCGTCGTCCTGCTGCGCCTCCTCCTCCGTCCTACGGGTGCTCCTCCTCCCCCTCCCCCTCCCCCTCCTCGTCCTCGTCCCACCGCCCACCATCTTTGTCCAACAACCTGCAATTAAGAGTAAACAATTAAGCACAGATAAAAAAATATGTATTTAGAAACATATGCAAAATAAATGAAATATAGCATTACATCGATTAAAAATAATCTTCATATGTGTCCGGGTTAGCCGGATCATAAGTGTCATCATCACTATCAACCATTTCATAGTCAACATCATCTGAAGGCGCAACTTCGTCATTGGCATTGCCTTCAAGTATTTCTAAGTCATTCTCATTTTGCACCTCATCATCCTCGTCATCAACAACCATTTCAATATCTACTTCCATTCCGATCGCTTCGGTTAAGTCTATCTCAAATTGCCCTTCGAGCCCATCTTCTTGGAAGAACTCTCCGTCATATGTGTCCGGGTCTAAGTTATAATCTTCATCGTTTGGAACAGGTAATTTAGCGTGCGGTGATACCTTATACACAACATCCCAACCCTTAAGATGTTGTTTCGTTTGGCACGCATATGGAAGATAATACACTTGTGTGGCCTGTTGGGCCACAATGTAGACATCGTCTCCTGTTAAGGTGGAATCCTGTCGAATTTCGACTATCCCAAGATTAGAATGTGTCCGTCTCGTAACTTCAGGGTCAAACCAATGACATTTGAATATCACTGGAGTAAGAGGTTTGGAACCATAAAAATTGAGTTCATATATTTCTTCAATTCTTCCATAATACTCGACCTCGTCAAGCCCGGGCGTAAAGACTCCAGAACACGTGGTTTTTGGACAGCCCGCGGTTGCGTAGATGGAGTTAGTTTCCATGCTCTACTCCGATCCGAGATAGAATTTCGGCAGCACCTCCCCGCTGTTCTCCGGATACACGTCCTGGCAGGGAGAGTGTACTGTCCGGAGAACAACAGGGAGGTGACGCCGAAACTCTTTCTCGGACCGGAGTAGAGCATGGAAACTAACACCATCTACGCAACCGCGGGCTGTCCAAAAAACGTGGACAATTCGAAACTGATACATTTGTAGATATGCAAAGATCTGCATATCTACACCGTATCACTTTCGAACGGGAGACGCCTAACTGGGTTACGTGATCTACGACCATGATGCGGAAATAGAGGTTATACCTAGGGTGGCGGTGGAGTCAGGCTAGTGGGGCTGTGGCGGGTCGGTGCAGTGGCGACGCGACGCGGTGCAGGCAGACCCGCAGCGGCTAGGAAGACAAGTATCTTCTCTGTAAAAAAGAAACACAAGTCTATTAATACAAAAACCTGCAAATAACACTAACAGCACGATGGCTGACATGCACACAGTAACAAAAAATTCACCTAAAGTATACACTGCTACGCTCGTGGGATGCACACACTAACAGCACGATGGCTGACATGCATGATTCAAACTTAACAAGAACAAGTGAGCCAGCGATCTTGATCCAACACCCACCTCTGGTTTTTACCCGACCTCCAAAACAATCCAGACCACAAGGAAAGTCTCAACGCGGAGGCGGTAGCGGCAGCAGCGTCGATCGATCGGCCGGCGTCTACGGCCTACGTTCGACCTGCTGCCTCGACGGACGGCCGGCTCGATCTCGACCGATCGCCGGTCGTCGATCGGAGATCGATGGAGTTCACCGCTCCCCCGCCCGCGACCCGATCGGGCGGCGGAGAGGAGAGGGCGGCTGCTGAGCACAACCAGCACCAGCAGCAGCAGCATGCGACGGTGGAGAAGGAGCACATGTTCGACAAGGTGGTGACGCCGAGCGACGTCGGGAAGCTGAACCGGCTGGTGATCCCGAAGTAGCACGCGGAGAAGTACTTCCCGCTGGAGGGCCTCCTGCTCAGCTTTGAGGACCGCACGGGGAAGCCCTGGCGCTTCCGCTACTCCTACTGGAACAGCAGCCAGAGCTACGTGATGACCAAGGGCTGGAGCCGCTTCGTCAAGGAGAAGCGCCTCGACGCCGGGGACACAGTCTCCTTCGGCCGCGGCGTCGGCGAGGCGGCGCGCGGCAGGCTTTTCATCGACTGGCGGCGCCGACCCGACCCGCCCGTCGTGCACCACCAGTACCACCACCGCCTCCCTCTCCCCTCCGCCGTCGTCCCCTACGCGCCGTGGGCGGCGCACGCGCACCACCACCACTACCCAGCAGCTGGGCACACGGAACCAGTAACACCTTGCCTGTGCGCCACACTCTGAGTTTGTAAGGGCTGATTTGAGCCATTAAGCTTAACTTGTTGAGTTTATTTTGCTTTAGTTGTAAAATTGTCGTTTTATCTCTTTAAATAGAACTTCAAGAAGCTATCATAGCACTGCCAACTAAATCCTAATTCCAAGTTGTGGTTTTATTCCCCAACATTTGGTATCACAGCACGGGGGGCTTTTCACCTAGAGGATGTCGACCTCGTCTGGCCTTTGAAAGGGAGCAGTAGCCGCCGTGGATGCCACGAAGCATGCGACATGCTTTGCATCGCCCCGGCAAAGGAGACGACAATGCAAGCAGCTGAGGTGTTCAGAGCAGCGCAGGCCAAGGCCAAGGCTGCAGCCACTGCTGCCGTTGCCCCTGCCCTACCGTGGAGGATGACGACGACGAGAAGCCAACACACATGTCGTAGAGCCCTCATAGGCTCCACGTCTCACGTCGCCAGAGCTATGGCTGCCCGTCATCCACCAGGTGATCAAAGAGTTCTGGAGGGCACGTCATGGTTGATGCTCATTGACGAACAACAAGGGAAGTTCGGTGATGAAGGTGAAGATGAAGGCCCAATAGCTTTGGGATGTTGTTGAATTCACGACGCCGGCTTCCACGACAATCGACAAGCGTTTGAAGCCGTCCTCGCTTCCATTCCAGCAAATATGGCTGCTACGCTCGTGGGACAAGCCAATCGTGAAGCATGCCAGGGACTCCATCTTGACACACATCAACGTCGACCGTGTTCACAAGGCCACCTTTCATAAGCTACACCTATACCGGGACTGCCTAGCATTCCACCATGAGGAGGACATTGATGCCTTTGCTCTTCGCCCCTGCGGCCTAGTACAAAAGTTGATCCGACATGGTAATGACGACGTTGATGAGCAGAAGTCGATGGGGTGGTACCTGTGCATCGTCTCAAAGTATACCTAGATTGCTCTAGCCTCTAGCGAACCACGATGACACATATCTAAAATTTGGTGGAATTGACAAGCCGCACACACAGGATATTCTACATCTGGCACCGTCGTGGGAGCCTCCTCGCCACAATAACCAGCCATAGCCACCTGTACATGCTACACTTGAAGGTGGCCCGACCACTCTACCTAGCTACCCACTGCAATAATGAGTTATAAAACTGGTACAAGTGCTTCGGGAATATACCAGCTGGGAGGCCGAGTGCGCGACGACGGCGGCGGTGGTCGCCACGGGCGCGCGACGACGGTGGTGGGCGCGGCGGTGCTCGCCGTGCGCGACGACAGCGGTGGGCGCGACGGCCGTGGGCGCGGCGAGCGCGAGCGGCCGGCGGTGCTCGCCGCGGGCGCGACGGCGGGTGGCGGCGCGACGGCGGGCGGCGCTGCTCGCCGCGGGCGCGACAGCGGGCAGCGGTGCTCGCCGCAGGCGCGACGGCGGGCGCCTCGACGGCGGGCGGCTCGACGGCGGGTGGCGGCGAGAGGATGGGCGGCTCGACGGCGGCGCGGCGTGACGGCGGCGAGCGAGCGAGCGTGAGAGAGAGAGTGAGAGAGAGTGAGAGCGTGAGAGAGAGACGCGGGCGCCGTAACGCTATTAAAACGTTCTTTGCCGAGTGCCCGCGATCCGGCACTCGGCAAAGATTTTTTAAAAATTAAAAAATAAACTTTGCCGAGTGCTGGATCTCCGGCACTCGGCAAAGTCCCCTTTGCCGAGTGCTGGATCTCGAGCACTCGGCAAAGATGTGTTGTATAGACTTTGCCGAGTGCCCAAGGACAGGCACTCGGCAAAGTTGTCTTTGCCGAGTGCTAACTGGACAGCACTCGGCAAAGTATATTTTATTTTTTTTTATTTTTGGCAACCAAACTTTTTGTGGTGTGTTCCTATACTATGTAGACCTACAAGTACCATTTTGGTATAATTATAAAAGTGTTTTTTATAACTATTAGATTTAGTTCGTTTATTTGAATTTCTTCGGAAAATTTAGATTTGAACTGTAGGTCACTCGAAACTTGGAAAACCGTGCATTCAAAAATGATATTCATGTTACTTAGCATAAGTTACGACCGATTCCAGGAGCGGACCGGAAACTTCGAGCAACATGCTCACTAAACATGGCCGTGAACTTGCCATCCACATGTTTAAAAATTGTATAAAACACAAACAAAGTCAGAAAATCCTGAAACTTGTCCACGTGTCACGATATCATATGTACAGGCTGCGATAAAAATTTTAGAATGTTTGGAAAAAGTTGTGGGACACTATGTGTAGAAACCTAGGAGAACTACATTGAAACTCTATGATTTCATGTGTAGTTCTCTTAGGTTTCTACACATAGTGTCCCACAACTTTCTCCAAACATTCTAAAATTTTTATCGCAGCCTGTACATATGATATCATGACACGTGGACAAGTTTCAGGATTTTCTGACTTTGTTTGTGTTTTATACAATTTTTAAACATGTGGATGGCAAGTTCATGGCCATGTTTAGTGAGCATGTTGCTCGAAGTTTCCGGTCCGCTCCTGGAATCGGTCGTAACTTATGCTAAGTAACATGAATATCATTTTTGAATGCACGGTTTTCCAAGTTTCGAGTGACCTACAGTTCAAATCTAAATTTTCCGAAGAAATTCAAATAAACGAACTAAATCTACTAACGATTGAAAACTCTGTTAAAATTGTCCACAAATGATACATGTAGGTCTACATAGTGTAGGAACATACCACAAAAATTTTGAGAAACAAAATAAAAAAAAATAAAAATATACTTTGCCGAGTGTCTATAGATGACACTCGGCAAAGTATGCTTTGCCGAGTGCCTACTATGTGGCGCTCGGCACAGAACCTCTTTGCCGAGTGCCAGCCGTTGACTCTCGGCAAAGACTGACGGCCGTCAGCTTTGGGACGGCCGCTGACGGCCGTTTGCCGAGAGCCCCCTTTGCCGAGAGTTTGACACTCGGCAAAGTTGTCATTGCCGAGTGTCGCCCTGTGCCGAGTGTTCAGCACTCGGTAAAGGTCGCTTTGCCGAGTGCCTAGCTTTACCGAGTGCGGCGCTCGGCAAAGCCTTGTTTGCCGAGTGCCCGACAAAAGACACTCGGCAAAGAATACAACACTCGGCAAAGCCTGCGATTCCGGTAGTGTCGTCACCACCCCAAACAAAGGATATATGCTTGGAGGGTGTGTTTACGTAAGACGATCGCAATAGTCATTGGATAATATATAAACAAAAGGATATGTTGACATAATTTACCTTCAGGTCTCACGTGCATGGATTCAACTATATCCGTATGCTAGGTATCCTACCGCTGCTGTAATTCTAGACAACCGAAAGTTTTGTCACAGATCCAATCAAAACACAAGTAGGAAATAGGCCCATTTATTTTTTTCAGCGTGAATAGACTCAAAACCAAATTGCAAATTATAAAAAATATAATCATATTTGAATAATATCCCATTTAAGCAATGTCTATTTATATGATATATAAAAACTATAGTCATATATGGGCAACTAACTATAACCTTTTATTCTAAATCACTACATATTACTACACCCCAGTAGGGCAGACTTAGCTGCAGCTGGACGGCTGATATGTGGGGTCGATCGTGGCTTGGCTCCATGTGTTAACCGTCGGACGTAACGGCAGAGAAAACGTTTGCTAGTACACCTATAAAGTGGGACTCTAGGAAGAACACGCTCGCCTCTAACCACTGCAGCTCATGTTGGTTTGTGTTATACAAAAATCGTATGTGATATATAGAAACTACAGTGATGCACATACAACTAACTAGTCTCAATTTTAAGTAAATGTTCAGCTTAAGAATCTTTGCTAAACAACAGTGGAACCAAGAGTATTTTTGTGCCTTAGATTCTGGTGGTGTTATTGAATTTTATTAGGCTTCACCTAACTTTATTCAACTAAAATAAAATAAATCCTATGGTCAAGATTAAGGTGTTGTTTGGTTGAGCCACTAAAGCGTTAACGGGAGTGTAATTGGCTACCATTGTTATGTGATACATTGCAATGATTACCATCCTTTGTTCGTGTGTCGGGTACTATAATTAGGGGTACCCAGATTACGTTCCTGATCATACCATAACACCCAGCACCGGACCAAGTCACGATTCGCCCGAGGCTTCGCTTGCCGGCTGCACATCTATGCTTCACCCGAGCCCAACCTCAGACAAAGGATACGCCTGCATGTAGGGCTAGAAATGAGCCGAGCCAGGCTCGGTCACTTTGCGAGCTCGGTAGTGAGACTCGGCTCGATATAGGCTCGCAAGCCGGCTCGGCTCGCAAGCCTGTACACTTAAGTACTCAACAATGGTAATTACAGTCATTAGCTCAAATTTGAAGCACAATATGTTCCATATAATAAAAAATTATGTCCCTGCACTCTAGTTCCTTATGAGTTGTGACCAGTCCCTACGGGAGGACGACGGAGGTTGGAGAGTGGAGACCTCGACGAGACGTAGTGCCGCGGTGGGCGCTGGTGGCCAGTGGCGGCATCGACTCGGGCGAGTAGGGCAGTAAGCAACGGAGATACGAGACTTGAGTCACGGACGGCTCCCTCCTGGTCCCAGAGTCTCCCAGACACGGTATTTCCTAGGGTTTGCTCTTGGGCTCTTCTCGGGCCTCTGGTAAGTAGTAGTTTGGGCCGAGCCTCGAGCCGGCTTGGCTCATTAGTGTAGTGAGCCACGGAATTAGGCTCGGCTCGGGCTCGTTTAGGCTAGTGAGCTTCACCGAGCCGAGCCGAGCCTGATCGAGCCCGAGCTGGCTCACGAGCCTAGAGCTTTTTTCTAGCCCTGCCTGCATGGGTCCTCAACCCACCTAGGAGCACCCTTGGATGGAAAACACATATCCACCTTGCTCAAGGCATCTCGGGCGAAGGTCCAGCCATGAGCCCGGCCTTGGCCAAAATTCTCAGAACCGCAAGACATGTGCATTAAATGCACATGGTACGAACACCTGCCCCGCCAAAGACGCCAAAGTCAACAAAGGGCAATAGGACCACACTCAAATCTACTTTCACCACCCACGATGACGCACGGGCCGAGGGGTTGTGTGGTTTGTCTAAACTCACTCAACTAACTAGGATTCACCTAGAGCAAGCGCTAAAGCGGTCTAACTAACCTAAGCACTCCGCAAAGCACCTACGCTAATCACCGAGTGATTCTATTAAGCACTTGGGTGTTTGAGCTCTTGGAAATGTGCACTATATGCCTTGGTATGTTGCTTGGGCTCCCACACCTTCAAATGGCCGGTTGGGTGAAGTATATATAGGCCCCAACTCCAAAATAGCCGTTGGAGAAAAGCTGCAGTTCTCTGCGGCACACCGGACAGTCCGGTGGTGCACCGGACAGCGCACTGTAGCATGTCCGGTGCGCCTAGCCGTTGCCTTGTCAGAGCAGGTGACCGTTGGCGCCGCAGGCTTTCCACACCGGACAGTCTGGTGCTCACACCGGACAGTCCGGTGGTCTTCTCTCTGGGTGCCACCTGGAACTAGCCATTGGGCTGCAGTTCCCTGGTGCACCGGACAGTCCGGTGCTCCACGCACAGACAGTCCGCAGGCAGCACACTTGGACTTTTCTTGGATCTTCTTAATGTCTTCTTTTGAGGTGTTGCTTTCCTCAATTCCTTAGTCCAAGTAAATCTTGCATCCTATGAACTACAAACACAAACACTAGAAAACTTATTAGTTCACGGATTGTGTTCATCAAACACCAAAACTCAATTAGCCAAATGGCCCGGGGTCCATTTTCCTTACAATCTCCCCCTTTTTGGTGATTGATGACAACACAACCAAAGCAAGCAAATAATACAAGTATTTGAATGAAAATATGCAATCTACTTGCTAGGATGCATGTTTGTCCCCACAATGTGATATTATGGACTTAAGCCTCACCCTAACTCCATAATTCACTTACTTCCTATTTTAGGACCAAGTAACCAAAACCACTTGAAATACCATTTGTAGATATAAAATTTTAAATTTGTGGTGTTTGGTGTTTGGTGTTTGATATAGTTTTCATTGCTTTGGTCTCTAAACTTCTCCCCCTTTGGCATCAACCACTGAAAAGGAAGACATAAACAACATATAGGAAATAAATAAAAGCTTGCCCTCAAAAAGATTACTCCCCCTAAATGAGTGTTCTCCTTTAGAACGAGTTTTCTCCCCCTTTAGAGATGAATAAAAGCTCCCCCTGACAGAGATCTTAGGAAAAAGCATGTGAAAATTAGAGGTGCAAGACATGATTTGAAAAGACTAACTTCCCTTATGCATAGGTAACAGAATATGAGTTAACTATTTATGCATTTTTAGCAACATGGAAGTATATGATATGAAATATAGTCTAATCAAATATTGGAGAAGACATGTAAATGATACTAGATGCAGTCTCAAAAGATACCGATTGAAATTCAATGGCGAGCTTGATAGACATGAGAGTTCTTGGAGATTTTGCAGTGGAAGATTGTTGTCTTTCTCCGGGGACCTCATTTTCCTTACAATGAGACTATCACATGAAATAGACTTGAAAAGGTGTTAGTCTCAAAGTATTAGATTATAGAGTAACCTCCCCCTGAAGGTGTGCATACAAGTATTGAATACTTGTAGGAGACATGCACTTTGATTTGATATTAAGAGGGGTAAATTATCTATAATCCGAACTTTGGCACATATAAGTTAAATGATACAATTTGTAGAATTCAAAATTTTTAATTGATGTATCATTTATTATGGAGTGATATAGAAGCTATGTGCCGTGCTTAAATAAACATTTTAAGCCATGTAGGTTTGCTTAAGTATATGAATTGAAAACGAGCAATCCTACCATGTGATTTACCTAGTAAGCATAATTCTAAACAAAAGTAAATAACAAATGTAATACAAGGCAAGAAAGGTAAACTAGACACAAGGTAAATAGATACGCATATCTAAAAACAAGAGATACAATAAATCTAGTTGCCTTAGTCATGGGTGGAAAATTTGGGTCCAAAATTTTCACTAACCCACTTGGCAAGTAAACTTGATCCAATATGATGTATCCCATGATATACATCCCAACTTTGCCAAGTCTCCAAATTTCCCGATGACCTTCGGTCTACTCACTTCTCTTTCAGGATCCAAACCTTCTTGGTGCTTTTCATGGTTGAAATTATTTCCTTTGGTACCCAGATGCGTTTGGCCCCTTTTCCTTTGTTGGCTTGCTTGTTTGGCCTTGATTGCTATCACCTTTCCATTCTTTTTCTTCTTGATCAAATATGGTGTAGCAGTCTTTTTGTCCACCTTTTTGATGTAGGTCTTGGAGATTTTGCTTGATGGCTTTTGCTTGAGCTTTTGCCTTTATTTATCCCCGGTCATCGCCTTGCATTGGAAAGACTTATGGCCTTCCTTGTGGCATAGCCTACAAATCACAGTTTCTCCCTCCATAGGCTTATTCACTCCCGCAGTGGTGTTATCCTGTGGAGGTCGGATTTGTTTGGCTTTGTTTTTCTTGTCATACGAAGCCTTGCCAAGGCGAGCCACTTCTTGCTTTAATTGTTCATTTTTCTTTGCAACCTCATCCGAACATGTTTCTACAACAATATTCTCAACAAGAACTTGGTTGCAGGGGTTAGAATCATCAATTAAATCAAAGCAGGAAGTAGAAGCATCTTTCTTAATAATTTCAGGTATTTCAGCTAAAGATGTTGCTGGGGTGCTACCAATGTTTTCTAGCTTAGTAGTTAGCTCATTATTGTGTATGCTAAGAATTTCTATTTTCTCTAGCAAATTTTCAATAGCTTCTTGGGAGCTAGCTAACTTAGCCTTAAGTTTTTCATTCTTTTTAATGAGACCATCATCGGTAGCGGTGGATGGAGCACTAGATTCTAATAGCTCAATTGTAGTTGACATCTCACTATTTAAGTTTGCAAAAGTTTCAAATTTTTCTAGCAAACCTTTATAATCATTTTGGGAGCTAATCAACTTATTTTTCAAAGTTTTAAGTTGAGCTTTTTGCTTGGTGCAAACATCCTGGAAAAATTCTACGACTTCCGCAAACTCATCTACATAGGGCTTTCCCTCACCTTCATCATCACTACTACTTTCATCACTAGAGGATGGAATGCTTTTGTTACCTCTTGCCATAAGGCATTTGTGTGATGACCGTGATGAGCGTGATGAGGACCGGTGGCTGTGCGTCCTTGGAGGTTCATCTTCACTTAAAGAATCATCCCAAGTTCTAACACTTGTTAGCGTCTTGCCTTTGCTCCTCTCCTTTTTGGGTTTGGCCATATTTGGACAGTTGTCCCTGAAGTGACCCTTCTCCCCACATGCGAAGCATCCACTCTTCCTTTGCTTTTTCCTGTCAATGTTAAAGAGAAGATCTTCGACCTGCAGGGGCACACCCATTAGATTAATCTTGCGGATCATCCTCATTACCTTTCCAATGCGTCGGATTGTTTCTTCATCCTTGGAGGATGATGTGCATGGTTGATTATCTTCATCATCATCACTTTCTTCTTTTTCCACTTCTTCACTTGAGGAACTTGGAGTGGGAGCCTTCTTTTTGCCCTTCCTTTCATCACATGCAAAATCATATGGTCTTGAGGAAGCTGGCTCCTCTCCCCGACATATTTTTCGCGACATCTCAAAAGCCGTGATTTTCCCAATCACAATGGTCGGGGTCATGTTGCTCAAGTCCTCCATGTTGTGAAGGATGGTGATGATGCTCCCATATTTTTGTTGTGCTAGCAGGGAGATAATCTTCCTCACAATGTCCACATCACCTAGCTTATTAATGCCAATAGAATTGAGCTCATTGATAATTAGATTCAAACGAGGATACATGTCTCTAACAAGCTCATCATCTTTCATAGCAAAAGAATTATACTCATTTAAGACTAGGCAATGTTTTTGTTCATGGGCATTGGATGTGCCGTCATGGAGCTCATGCATTTTTAGCCAAATCTCATTAGCAGTTTTCAAGGTAAATACTTGATTAAAAATATCTATGCTAAGAGATTTATACAAGCAATTTTTGGCTCTAGCATTTAAATGAATTTCTTTTTCCTCACTCGTGGTGGGTTTCTCAGGATTCTTGAGGGGTTTCATCCCGTCACGAGTGACTCTCCAAACACCTAGATCAACGGCCTCTAGGTAACAAGCCATTCTAGCACTATAATATGGGAAGTTAGTGTCGTCGAAGTGTGGTGGCCTATGGGTATCCATCCCTTCCTCTAAAAAGCATCGGCTCTTTTAGCGGTGAAGCTAAAGCGATTCGAATGAGCCAAACCGGCTCTGATACCACTTGTAGGAAACGGGTGACGCCTAAGAGGAGGGTGAATTAGGACTTCTAAAACTTTCACTAAACTAGGCCACAAATAAATCCCTAGAACAAAACCTATACAAATAATCAAACTAGAATGTGCAAACTAGGTTTTGTCTAAGTGCTGCTATCTCTACCACAATGGCTAAGTTTCAATCTACACTAAATGAGTATGAATACAAGATTGAAACTTAAATGCTTAATATAAATGCGGAAACTTAAAGAGCAAAGTAGAGAAGCAAACTCTCATGGATGACGCCGGTATTTTTACCGAGGTATCCGGAACCACGCAAGGTCTTGACTAATCCTCATTGGTGCCCCTACGCAAAGGGAAGCCCACACAAGGGCCAAGCACCACGGTCGAGTAACTCCGTAGAGAGCCACGGGCCTTCTCCACGCGCAAGTGGTGCTCCGCTTCCGGCTCCTCTCGGACGCTCCCCGCCGTCTCCACTATCGAGCTTCCGGCCGAAACGCCGCGGGCCTCGTTCCCTTCGGTACACGGTGGCGGTCGTGACACAAACGCGGTTGTCACGGTCTCGCAAGACTCTTGCCCCACTCGGTACAATTACAACGGCCCGCGCAAGAGCCGAGGGGTTGTGTGGTTTGTCTAAACTCACTCAACTAACTAGGATTCACCTAGAGCAAGCGCTAAAGCGGTCTAACTAACCTAAGCACTTCATAAAGCACCTACGCTAATCACCGAGTGATTCTATTAAGCACTTGGGTGTTTAAGCTCTTGGAAATGTGCATTATATGCCTTGGTATGTTGCTTGGGCTCCCACACCTTCAAATGGCCGGTTGGGTGAAGTATATATAGGCCCCAACTCCAAAATAGCCGTTGGAGAAAAGCTGTAGTTCTCTACGACACACCGGACAGTCCGGTGGTGCACCAGACAACGCACTGTAGCATGTTCGGTGCGCCTAGTCGTTGCCTTGTCAGAGCAGGTGACCGTTGGCGCCACAGGTTTTCCACACTGGACAGTCTGGTGCTCACACCGGACAGTCTGGTGGTCTTCTCTCCAGGTGCCACCTGGAACTAGCTGTTGGGCTACAGTTCCCTGGTGCACCGGACAGTCCGGCGTGTCGGCACCGGACGGTCCGGTGTGCCACCGGACAGTCCGGTGCTCCACGCACAGACAGTCCGCAGGCAGCACACTTGGACTTTTCTTGGATCTTCTTAATGTCTTCTTTTGAGGTGTTGCTTTTCTCAATTCCTTAGTCCAAGTAAATTTTGCATCCTGTGAACTACAAACACAAACACTAGAAAACTTATTAGTTCACGGATTGTGTTGTTCATCAAACACCAAAACTCAATTAGCCAAATGGCCCGGGGTCCATTTTCCTTACACTGGCCACGACCTCGGCCTTAGAAGGAAACTCTGCCTCGCTCGAGCTCGGCCTCGGCCAATTTCCCTGGCAGGGGCGCATTGAATGCCACCAACACTCTCAGGAATCCCACGGGAGACCACTTTAATTACTGTACCAACCACTCTAGGCATGGCTACGTACTCGTGCGCCGACCTGGCCTTAGCCTCGGGAGAAGTCTCTGCCTCGCCCGAGCCCGCCCTCGGCCACAAGAACCAACAAAGAAACACACATCACTGTCAATCCTCCCGCGAAACCGCTGAAGACGGGATGGCTACATAACCACAAGGTCGGTGTCCATATTCTTTCTGCCATCCCGGATGACGGATGGGCCAGATTACCATGCATGTTTCACCATGCTAAGCACTATTTCAACCACTATGACTTGACACACTTCTAAACGTCTCGTCCACACCCCTCATAGGACAGGCTCGGGTATGCATCCGAGCCCCTGACCCCGGCCTCGACTGTCTACCCGGTCAAAGCATAGGCTATAGGAACTGGACATCCTTCTCTTGATCAAAGGCAACATCTAGGACAAGGGCCCTCCCGCCGACCATACTGCTACATGGGCTCGGATTCATCTACTCTACAACGGCCCGACGACCTTTGTACTCCTGGTCTCCCCCCTTGCGACTATAAAAGGAGGAGTTCAGGGTCCCCAGGAGAAGGGGAATAACACTTGACGTTTGCTCTCCACTTTCGATATTGACACGTGCCTCAATCACTCTCATAGACTTGGGATTCTCTCCCTCTCTCGATTAGCTTGTACCCCCTACTATGAGCACCTAGGTGCAGGATAATATAAGTTTCATCCCCCTCTCTACAAGTAGGGCCTTCTCTTGCCTAAACCAGGATAAACCTTATGTCTTCTTGCATCACCCATCTGGACTAGGGCACGCAACACAAATTTATGTGTTGGTTAGGATCCTTGGGTCGAAACACCGACAGTTTGTTTGGTGCATGCAGTTGTCTGGTAACCTAATAACTTTTGGAGGGAGCGAGAACGACTTTGTACTAGTCTGTATTCATTCCCTCCACTGGTGGTTACACACACGCTCAACCAAATGTTTAACAAAGTGAATTAGTAGTGACATGATGTGATCCCGAGAGAAAAGCGTCGAACTAAACATCACCTAAATGTTATGTGTAATATAGACTGCGTAATACGATGAACATGGTTTGGCCAGACCAAACAAACACGACATGGTACCTGGTGGGTTGGTTTAGTCATTTTGAATTGATTAATGGTGGATTGATTGTGATTGATGGATGAAGTTATATCAGTTACGGTTATGGTTACTAGTAACTTCTATAATTGTAGCTCTAGTTAATAGTAACTCAGATTGTCATGGTTGTAATTAATGGTAACTTCTATAATAGATCCCTACCTAGCATGTCAACTATCGGTGTTTAGTACCATACAATTCACCACAATATGATTCATGTGGTGGATTTATTCCTAAGAATTTTGAAGGATGAATTATGATGGTGTATAAGATAAACGACACAAGATTTATACATATTAAGGTAGCAAAATCAGTGTACCTTATGTCTTGTATGAGATGGTTGAAGTTTGTATTGTGTAAAGATGAGTTACAACCATGAGTTGGTGTCATGAGTTATCTCTAGATGTGTCTGCTTTTTAGATCTATCAAATAATGTGTATGGAAGGGACCTATATCCTTTTTATATAAAGATGCTAAAGTTACAAGTTAGTTACGTGTTATAGATTTAATCATGTCTCAATCTGAGTATAAACCACAATAGATATTGTAACCGAATAGAACATCGTCTTGTGTTTGTTAGGGATACACCATCTTGTACCATATCTCTCTGAAACCATGTTTGTGTTTGTGACATCTAATCAGGTGTGTCGTAGATCAGGTTTTTGGGAAGTGTGTAACATGGCTGCTCAATGCCGATCGATTGACGACATCATCTTATACCGGTGTTCTTGCTTTGCGTTATTCCTGGTTGATGTATGCGAGACTTCACTGCAAACACCTTCCTACATAGTTGTCGTCGGTGTTCTAAAAACATAGACTAGTAATATATGTGATTTGCACTTTCAGTGCGGATGGTGTGCAAGAAAGACACAAGGATTTTATACTAATTTGGGAGAAAGTCCCTACTGAGAGCACCTAGAGGGGGGGTGAATAGGTGATCCTGTAAAAACTTAAACTTAAAGCCACAAAAACTTGATTAAGCGTTAGCACAATAAGGCCAAGTGGCTAGAGAGGAGTCCTTGCAAAACACAACAACCACAAGAGGATCAACACAGATAGACACAGTGGTTTATCCCGTGGTTCGGCCAAGTACAAAACTTGCCTACTCCACGTTGTGGCGTCCCAACGGACGAGGGTTGCAATCAACCCCTCTCAAGTGGTCCAAAGACCCACTTGAATACCACAGTGTTTTGTTTTGTTTACTATATCCCGCTCGCGAGGAATCTCCACAACTTGGAGCCTCTCGCCCTTACACTTTGATGTTCACAAAGAAGCACGGAGTAAGGGAGGGATGAGCAACGCACATAAGACACAAAATCAGAGCGACAACACGCACACAAGTCGCAACAAGAGCTCACAACACAACCCAACGAGTTCACAACTCAAATAGAGCTCTAGTTGCTCTCACAAAGAATCAAATGCGCGAAATCGAAGTCTTGGTGCTTAGGAATGCTTTGAGAACGCTTGGTGTGCTCCTCCATGCGCCTAGGGCCTCCTTTTATAGCCCCAAGGCAGCTAGGAGCCGTTGAGAGCATTCCAGGAAGGCAATTCTTGCCTTCAGTCGCCTGGCGCACCGGACAGTCCGGTGCACCACCGGACACTGTCCGGTGCGGATTTCTTTCCTTATTTGGCGAAGCCGACCGTTGGAGATTCAGAGCCGTTGGCGCACCGGACACTGTCCGTGCACACCGGACAGTCCGGTGCCCCATTGTGACCGTTGGCTCGGCCACACGTCACGCGCGGAATCCTCGGCCGACCGTTGGCTCGGCTGACTGTTGGCTCACCGGACAGTCCGGTGCACCACCGGACAGTCCGGTGAATTATAGCTGTATGCCGTTAATCATCTCCCGAGAACGACGAGTTCGCCTGTGAATGGCTCACCGGACAGTCCGGTGCACCACCGGACAGTCCGATGATTTATAGTCGTACACCGCCGTCGAAGTCCCGAGAGCAGCAAGTTGACAGTCGCCAGCCTGGCGCACCGGACACTGTCCGGTGCACCACCGGACAGTCCGGTGCACCCAGACTGAGCAGACTTTGGCTGAACACATCCATCTCTTTTCCAATTTGATTTCTCCTGTTTCCAGCACTTAGACACAACGCATTAGTCTCCAAAACAATGTACTAAGTCTTAGAGACATACCTTTACTCTCGATTTGCACTTTGTCCAACATTTGGCATAGATTAACACTTAAGCACTTGTGTTGGCACCCAATCACCAAAATACTTAGAAATGGCCCAAGGGCACATTTCCCTTTCACCTACGTCCAGTCATATAACTTGTGTTACCCTGCACTATGTCTGTAGCAGGGATGGATTACTAACTCGGTCAAGGAAGAGCTCGATGCCCAAGCCTCTAGTGTGGAGTGCAAGTGGAGTGAAGTGCCCAGTGCAGTTATTGGTGTTGGCTAGTTGTGCTAGCTTGTTGCTTGTGTCATTCGATCATGGTCCTCTCCTTCCTTTTATAGACCATGGAGAAGGGAGGCCTTACTACATAAATCTAGAGGTCGGATGGGACACATAAGAGCCCAGCCTTATTGTGTTGTTTCTTGTCCTCTAGGATACTTGCTGATCAAAAGGCCCTTTTGGGTTCATGTTAGCGTAGCCACGTGTGCCACGTCGATATGCCTCTTGTCCTACAACATGTCCTTAGTTACCCTTCGGGCCACGGAGTGGTCAGAGCCATGGTCAGCTTTAGTCCATATGATGCATGCATGCTAGCGAATTTCCTGGAATGGCCATTCAGACTATCCTCGATGTCAAAGCATGTATGCTGACATATCAACTCTCGTGCTATCATTCGAACTACACACCTGTGTCAGAGTTTATCTCTTTCGTGCTGTCATTCAGTATGATCCCAAGAATTATAGTTTTTGAGGGGTCGAGCGCAGCTCTCGACCTAGGTCGAGCGAAGTGGTCTTTTAGGGCGTGGTTTTGTACCCTGACCCCTCGGACAGTTAGAGGTCGGATGAGACGGATACCCAAGGTCAACCTGTCCTACCCTTGGCTCTTGGGGTTGATCGAGATAGAAACACGAGGTGAGACCATTTTGCGAGGGTCGAAAGTCATAAGACATATTATTTAGGGTTTATGTTATAAACAGGTTATGCACCCCGACCTGTGTGGCCTCTAACTTCTAGCAATACTATGTCGATTAATGTGCAAATTCGAGCATGGGTCCATATTCTTTACTCGATGTGTACAAATAAGGCCCTATTTAGAAGCTTAGTATTTTTTGCAGTTTTGAGATTATACTATGGTATTCAATGATACCGTGGTATTGATGGCCAAAATGTGTTTGGTTGGTACATGTAAAACACTATTTTAAATATCATGGTTTAGCCAAAACTGTGGTATTTTTTTGAGTTTTGGAAACTCCACTCAGGACCTTGGTTTTTCTTTTGTTCTCTCTACGAATACTTTGGTTTTTCTAATGGAACCAAACACATCTCAGTTTTCAGCAATACTGTGGTTTTACTGCAGTAAGGCGATACCGTAGTATTTCTGTCATTTACCATTATAAACTATGGTATTTCAAAACTATAGTATTTTAAAACCGCATTACCAAACAGGTCCTAAATGGTACTTCCTCCGTTCTTTTTCTTATTTATCGTGGTTTAGTTAAAAATGAACTAGGCAGCGATAAATATTGTGAACGAGGTAGTACATCGTTTGAGTCTACTGTTGCGGGTTAGTTAGAAATGAACTTGCGAAACAGGCAGGGAAAACCACGTACTACGTAGGCCGTTGGAGCAGCCAAACTGGCGGCTGCCGCGTTCCGGTTTCCAACGGCCTTGATCGCGATGCTGGCAACTGTAAAAAGGTGTTTTTTTAGCGCCCCAAAATGGGGGGTGATTGGCACGGAGACCAGCTGCAGTGCAACTGCAGGTGATCGATGTGCTGCGCTGCGCACTTGCAACCAGCCGGGCCGGGACAAGTTGGCAAGTTGCCGGATGCGCACGCCTGGAGGCTGGAGCTGAAGAGGGGGCGCGGGCACCGGGCAGAGCGGGTGCACGTGATGCCGGCGCGCGGCACGGAGGGTCGGAGGCGCTCCGGATTCCGGACCGGTGGCCAAGACCAAGTGGCGGCACTCGCCGCGTGTGCATCTGCACCTGGCAGCTCACGGGGCAGTTAGAAATTTGGGTTAACCTAAAAAGTTCGGATATGGTGCTTCGAGCAGTTAGAAATTTCAGTATTAAAAGTTGCTACCTGATTTTATCAGGTATATTCTGCTGACACCTAGGCCGCCATGAGCTGCACGAGCAAGTCAAGGTGAGTTCGGAACCCACAAGTCGCTCGAAGCGTAGCCTTTGCTCAAAGTCGTCTGGCTCCTCCGTTGGAAAAAAAAAGCAAGGAATATAAAAATTTGCTTTTTTGGGGGGAGAGAGTCAACTAGCTCGATCAAAATCGTCTAGCTCTTCCGTACGTTGGAAAAGCAAGGAGTATAAATTTGTTTTTTTTTGGGGAGAGAGAGTCAACTAGCAGCTCGAGCTCAGATGGATGGTGTCTGGTTAGGGTTTGTATATATATATATATATATATATATATATATATATATATATATATATATATATATATATATATATATATATATATATATATATATATATATATATATATATATATATACACACACGCAGCGTGGTCGTGGTCGGCTCTCCGGGAGCTGACAATCGATTGCCATGTGTTGACGCCTTTTCGGAGCGCCAAACACTCAACAAGAACCGTGGCGGTGCCCTCTGCACAGGGGCGGACGGTCCGCGCGCAGGGGTCGGACGGTCCGCGGCCTGATGCGAGGCGCGGTGGTGCTCTCTGCGCAAGGGCGGACTGTCCGCGGCCTGGGGCCGGACGGTCCGCGGTCTGGTGCGCGGCTAGGGCTCCTGCCTGACGGTCGGACGGTCCGCGCTCTGGGGCCGGACGGTCCGCGTACGCAGGGACGGCGGAAGATCGCCGACGGCGCCTGGATCTCGCTCCCGGGAGGGACCCCGTCGGGGAGTAGAGATCCTAGGTGGTGTCTAGGCTCGGGCAGGCCGACCTAGACTCCTCTAATCGACGTAGAGTCGAGGAGAGGCGGAGAATTTGGGGATTGGAAGACTAAACCGAAACTAGACTAGAACTACTGCTAGGATAAAATGCGAAATAGAAGTTGTATTGATTCGATTGATGATTACAAATCGGCCGTATACCTCTCTATTTATAGAGGAGGGGGGCTGGACCCTTTACAAACTAATTCCCGAGCTTATCCCGCGATTTTAGCTAACAACCGTAGCACAAAACTCGAAACCCTAATCTGCTCTGCGCACGCGCGGACCGTCCGGCCCACAGGCGCGGACCGTCCGGACCACGGACCGTCCGGCCTCAGGGCCGGACAGTCCGCCGGCTCATTTCTGGTTCGAACACCATGCCTTCTTGTTGAGACTTTGGAAGTCGTGGTCGAGTAGCAAATAAAAAAGAAAGTCAGCTAATAAGGTTCATCCTGTACGACAGTATGACGCACGTGCCTGCTAGGTACGCTCTGATTGCCTGGAGATTATTATGAGCATTGACATATTTACGTGTGCAATGTAAATGCTACATTTGCAATAGGCACGGTACGATTCTGTATTTCCAAAAATCTGTTGACATATGTTGCTTTCAGCCAGTAGTTAAAAGGCGTTTTATGGTTTATTCAGAGATCCTTACCATTTATTTAGAGAGAGAGAGAGGCAGATAGCGGACCCGGACTGCGTAGATAGAGAGAGAGAGAGAGGAAGGCCTACAATACAATCTATCGGAATCTGGAAACGAAAGGGAATTGGACCCTTTCTCTTGTAGATCCTCGCGCGTATTTGGGTCTGGGCTGGGCCGTATGTGTGTGGTGGCGACACTCCAGGCGCAAGTCACAAATTAAGCGCCTGCTTAAATTTCGTGAGCATGACTTTACAGCTACTACTATTACATTACCCGTCGACGGTACACAATCATATTTTATGGTATTAGTTGGGAAGGACGAGGTTGTATCCGCAATACAATCAATCGTTAAGCAAAGTAAATTTAAAGGTGGTAATAGAACACGATTCAAATGCTTCTTCACAAAATGGTAGTGAACTAAATAAATTTTAGTTCAAAAATAAATAGAAATATGGTCCGATCCTAATCCGATTCTATCCTTAAATCTTATCGTATAAAATTTAGATCACATTGTCTCCCAGAAGTAAACCAGTCTTGTGGACCCTCTCTACAAAAAATACCTATAATAAATAAATTTAATATCAAAGTGAATGTATTGCCCATAGACCGGATATTTAATTGATAAGAATAAATATTACACTTTATTTTAGCCAAAAGACCGAGAAAGATATGAGTTGAAAAATAACACAGCATATTTTTTTATAGGGCTCCTTGTAGCTCGTCCTACTTCAGCTAGCGGGGTGGTATTAGTGTGTACGATTTCTTGTCGTATTGGACTTAGACTTGGTCGCTTCTCACAGCCTATATGTGGTGTTACAGCCTACTGGTAGGCGAGAAGCCTTATGAAAAAAAGAGTAAAAAGGGAGTAGAAATCTATTAGGATTGTAACAACCTTGACGACTTATAACTCAAGACATTGACTCCATATAAACACACGGTATGACAACCGGCTTTAAAGACCCACAACATCTTCTACTAAACATATGCTAAACTATTTTCACTTAGACACACGTATTAAACACATAATCCATGGACATATAGAACCGTCAAGATGTCTCTGGCTATTGTACAATAATCTGATAGAGAAGAAAACATGCCTCAATAATTGTCAAATAAAGGCCATGCAGGGATTCATGATGCAGCATGCATGAGCCATGCATGAGTTAAGTGGTGTCCAGTATCATCTTGCGTCATGCATGAGGAGTGGTTAATTCCGATCTATCTACAAGAAACAGGTGAGCTAGTGAACCAAATACCTCGAACATTAGCCAGCCCCTACGTATCTGTCGTCCATGCTTTGCATCAGAAGGCCACCAACCATCTCTATCATATTCCCAACTGGCCTAGCTCTAGCGAAACAATACATGCTCAACATCGAATGGAGCTATAATAAAATGCTCGCCAAGAACCCGTGTCTTTGCATCTCCATCGCAAGCGCGACGACATGTCGGCCTTGTAGCTCATCACTTCTGAGGAAGCACTTCTCTAGCCGCTAGCAATGACTTGTGCCCCTTCATCTCTCTTCTCCGCCACGATGCTTGTGATGATGGCGCTCATCATGCTCATCGGCGACGGCGGCACTATGTGCCACGCCGTGTGACATCTTTGCCGATGCCCCGTGAAAGTCGCCTAGAGGGGGTGAATAGGGCGAAACTGAAATTTACAAAGTTAATCACAACTACAAGCCGGGTTAGCGTTAGAAATATAATGCGAGTCCGAGAGAGGGCGTAAAAACAAATCGCAAGCGAATAAATAAGTGAGACACAAGGATTTGTTTTACCGAGGTTCGGTTCTCTCAAACCTACTCCCCGTTGAGGTGGTCACAAAGACCGGGTCTCTTTCAACCCTTTTCCTCTCTCAAACGGTCCCTCGGACCGAGTGAGCTTCTCTTCTCAATCAAACGGGAACCAAAATTCCCCACAAGGACCACCACACAATTGGTGTCTCTTGCCTTGATTACAATTGAGATGATCGCAAGAAAGAATGAGAAAAAGAAGCTGTCCAAGCGCAAGAGCTCAAATGAACACAACAATCACTCTCTCTAATCACTAAAGCTTTGAGTGGAATTGGGAGAGGATTTGATCTCTTTGGTGTGTCTAGAATTGAATGCCAGAGCTCTTGTAAGTAGTTGGAAGGTGGAAAACTTAGATGCCTTGAATGTGGGGTGGTTGGGGGGTATTTATAACCCCAACCACCAAAAGTGGCCGTTGGGAGACTGTCTGTCGCATGGCGCACCGGACAGTCCGGTGCGCCACCGGACACTGTCCGGTGCGCCAACCACGTCACCTGGCCGTTGGGTTCCGACCGTTGGAGCTCTGTCTTGTGGGCCCGCCTGGCTGTCCGGTGGCGCACCGGACAGGCCCTGTAGACTGTCCGGTGTACCACCCGCGCGTGCCCTGCTCCTCTGCGCGCGCTGGCGCACATTTAATGCGTTGCAGTCGACCGTTGCGCGCGAAGTAGCCGTTGCTCTGCTGGCTCACCGGACAGTCCGGTGTTACACCGGACAGTCGGTGTTACACCGGACAGTCCGGTGAATTTTAGCAAAGCGGATTCCCGAAGTTGGCGAGTTCAGAGTCGCTCTCCCCTGGGGCACCGGACAGTCCGGTGAATTATAGCGAAGCGCCTCTGAGATTTTCCGAAGGTGAAGAGTTCAGCTTGGAGTCCCCTGGTGCACCGGACAGTCCGGTGCGCCATAACAGGGCAGCCTTCGGTTGTCCCTTGCTCTCTTGTTTGAACCCATTCTTGGTCTTTTTATTGACTTTTTGTGAACCTTTGGCACCTGTAGAACTTATAGACTAGAGCAAACTAGTTAGTCCAATTATTTGTGTTGGGCAATTCAACCACCAAAATCAATTAGGAAATAGGTGTAAGCCTAATTCCCTTTCAATCTCCCCCTTTTGGTGATTGATGCCAACACAAACCAAAGCAAGTATAGAAGTGCAAAGGTTACTTAGAATTGAGCCAATAGAAATTCATAAGATATGCATGGATTGTTTCTTTATAATTTTAACATTTAGGACCACGCTTGCACCACATGTTTTGTTTTTGCAAATTCTTTTGTAAAATCTTTTCAAAGACATTTTGCAACTAGTCAAAGGTAAATGAATAAGATTTTTGAGAAGCATTTATAAGATTTGAAAATTTCTCCCCTGTTTCAAATGCTTTTCCTTTGACTAAACAAAACTCCCCCTCAATAAAATTCCTCTTAGTGTTCAAGAGGGTTTTAAGACATCAATTTTGAAAATACTACTTTCTCCCCCTTTTGAACACAACGAGATACCAATTTGAAAATCATAAGTTTTAAAATTTGGTGGTGGTGCGGTCCTTTTGCTTTGGGCTTAATACTCTCTCCCCCTTTGGCATGAATCGCCAAAAACGGATGTTTGAGTGAAATATAAGCCCTTTTATGAACTACTTTCTCCCCCTTTGGCAAACAAATAATATGAGTGAAGATTATACCAAAAGACGGAGAGATGCTCGGAGCGACGATGAAGGATGAGTGATGAAGTGGAGTGGAAGCCTTTGTCTTCGCCGAAGACTCCTTTTCCCTTTCAATCTATGACTTACCATGCAATGGACTTGAAAGAACACATTAGTCATAGCACATGAAAGAGATGGTCAAAGGTATACATATGAGCTATGTATGCAAGACATCAATAAAAATTCCTAGAATCAAGAATATTTAGCTCATGCCTAAGTCTGGTAAATGTTTGTTCATCTAATGGCTTGGTAAAGATATCGGCTAATTGATCTTTAGTATTAATGTATGCAATCTCGATATCTCCCTTTTGTTGGTGATCCCTTAAGAAGTGATACCGAATGGCTATGTGTTTAGTGCGGCTATGCTCAACGGGATTATCCGCCATGCGGATTGCACTCTCATTATCACATAGAAGAGGAACTTTGGTTAATTTGTAACCATAGTCCCTAAGGGTTTGCCTCATCTAAAGTAGTTGCGCGCAACAATGGCCTGCGATAATGTACTCGGCTTCGGCGGTAGAAAGAGCTACGGAATTTTGCTTCTTTGAAGCCCAAGACACCAAGGATCTTCCCAAGAACTGGCAAGTCCCCGATGTGCTCTTTCTATTAATTTTACACCCTGCCCAATCGGCATCCGAATAACCAATTAAATCAAATGTGGATCCCCTAGGATACCAAAGCCCAAACTTAGGAGTATAAGCCAAATATCTCAAGATTCGTTTTACGGCCGTAAGGTGAGCTTCCTTAGGGTCGGCTTGGAATCTTGCACACATGCATACAGAAAGCATAATGTCCGGTCGAGAAGCACATAAATAGAGTAAGGAACCTATCATCGACCGGTATACCTTTTGATCTACGGATTTACCTTCCGTGTCGAGGTCGAGATGCCCATTGGTTCCCATGGGTGTCTTGATGGGCTTGGCATCCTTCATCCAAAATTTGTTTAGAATGTCTTGAGTATACTTCGTTTGGCTAATGAAGGTGCCCTCTTGGAGTTGCTTCACTTGAAATCCTAAGAAGTACTTCAACTCCCCCATCATTGACATCTCGAATTTTTGTGTCATGATCCTACTAAATTCTTCACATGTAGATTCGTTAGTAGACCCAAATATAATATCATCAACATAAATTTGGCATACGAACAAATCATTTGCAAGAGTTTTAGTAAATAAAGTAGGATTGGCCTTACCGACTTTGAAGCCATTAGCAATAAGGAAATCTCTTAGACATTCATACCATGCTCTTGGGGCTTGCTTGAGCCCATAAAGCGCCTTAGAGAGCCTATAGACATGGTTAGGATACTCACTATCTTCAAAGCCGGGAGGTTGCTCAACATAGACCTCTTCCTTGATTGGTCCATTGAGGAAGGCACTCTTCACGTCCATTTGGTAAAGCTTGAAGCCATGGTAAGTAGCATAGGCTAATAATATACGAATTGACTCAAGCCTAGCTACGGGTGCATAGGTTTCACCAAAATCCAAACCTTCGACTTGGGAGTATCCCTTGACCACAAGTCGAGCTTTGTTCCTTGTCACCACACCATGTTCATCTTGCTTGTTGTGGAAGACCCATTTGGTTCCTACAACATTTTGATTAGGACGTGGAACTAAATGCCATACCTCGTTCCTAGTGAAGTTGTTGAGCTCCTCTTGCATTGCCACCACCCAATCCGAATCTTGAAGTGCTTCCTCTACCCTGTGTGGCTCAATAGAGGAAACAAAAGAGTAATGCTCACAAAAATGTGCGACACGAGATCTAGTGGTTACCCCCTTATGAATGTCGCCGAGGATGGTGTCGACGGGGTGATCTCGTTGGATTGCTTGGTGGACTCTTGGGTGTGGCGGTCTTGGTTCTTCATCCTCCTTGTCTTGATCATTTGCATCTCCCCCTTGATCATTGCCATCATCTTGAGGTGGCTCATCTTTTTGATCTTCTCCTTCATCAACTTGAGCCTCATCCTCATTTTGAGTTGTTGGAGATGCTTGCGTGGAGGAGGATGGTTGATCTTGTGCTTGAATGGGCTCTTCGGATTCCTTAGGACACACATCCCCAATGGACATGTTCCTTAGTGCGATGCACGGAGCCTCTTCATCTAATTCATCAAGATCAACTTGCTCTACTTGAGAGCCGTTAGTTTCATCAAACACAACGTCACAAGAAACTTCAACTAGTCCTGAGGACTTGTTAAAGACTCTATATGCCCTTGTGTTTGAATCATATCCTAGTAAAAAGCCTTCTACAGTCTTAGGAGCAAATTTAGATTTTCTACCTCTTTTAACAAGAATAAAGCTTTGCTACCAAAGACTCTAAAATATGAAATATTGGGCTTTTTACCGGTTAGGAGTTCATATGATGTCTTCTTGAGGATTCGGTGTAGATACAACCGGTTGATGGCGTAGCAGGCGGTGTTGACCGCCTCGGCCCAAAACCGATCCGAAGTCTTGTACTCATCAAGCATGGTTCTTGCCATGTCCAGTAGAGTTCTATTCTTCCTCTCCACTACACCATTTTGTTGTGGCGTGTAGGGAGAAGAGAACTCATGCTTGATGCCCTCCTCCTCAAGGAAGCCTTTAATTTGAGAATTCTTGAACTCCGTCCTATTATCGCTTCTAATTTTCTTGATCCTTAAGCCGAACACATTTTGAGCCCGTCTCAAGAATCCCTTTAAGGTCTCTTGGGTTTGAGATTTTTCCTGCAAAAAGAATACCCAAGTGAAGCGAGAATAGTCATCCACAATAACAAGACAGTACTTACTCCCGCCGATGCTTATGTAAGCGATCGGGTCGAATAGGTCCATATGGAGGAGCTCGAGTGGCCTATCAGTTGTCAAGATGTTCTTATGTGGATGATGGGCACCAACTTGCTTTCCGGCTTGGCATGCGCTACAAATCCTGTCTTTCTCAAAATGAACATTGGTTAGTCCTAAAATGTGTTCACCTTTTAGAAGTTTGTGAAGATTCTTCATTCCAACATGTGCTAGTCGGTGATGCCAGAGCCAGCCCATGTTAGTCTTAGCAATTAAGCAAGTGTCAAGTTCAGCTCTATTGAAATCAACTAAGTATAGCTGACCCTCTAACACTCCCTTAAATGCTATTGAATCATCACTTCTTCTAAAGACAGTGACACCTACATCAGTAAATAGACAGTTGTAGCCCATTTTGCATAATTGAGATACGTAAAGCAAATTGTAATCTAATGAATCAACAAGAAAACATTGGAAATGGAATTGTCAGGAGATATAGCTATTTTACCCAAACCTTTGACCAAACCTTGGTTTCCATCCCCGAATGTGATAGCTCGTTGGGGATCTTGGTTTTTCTCATAAGAGGAGAACATCTTCTTCTCCCCTGTCATGTGGTTTGTGCACCCGCTATCAATGATCCAACTTGAGCCCCCGGATGCATAAACCTACAAAACAAGTTTAGTTCTTGACTTTAGGTACGCAAATAGTTTTGGGTCTTTTAACATTAGAGATAAGAACTTTGGGTACCCAAACACAAGTCTTTGCTCCCTTATGTTTGCCCCCAGCATACTTGGCAACAACTTTGCCAGATTTGTTAGTCAAAACATAAGATGCATCAAAAGTTTTAAATGAAACATTGTAATCATTTGATGCAATAGGAGCTTTCTTCTTAGGCAATTTAGCACGGGTTGATTGTATAGAGCTAGGTGTCTCACCCTTATATATAAAAGCATGATTTGGGCCAGAGTGAGACTTCCTAGAGTGAATTCTCCTAATTTTGTGCTCGGGATAACCGGCAGGGTATAAAATGTAACCCTCGTTATCCTGAGGCATGGGAGCCTTGCCCTTAACAAAGTTAGACAATTTCTTAGGAGGAGCATTAAGTTTGACATTGTCTCCCTTTTGGAAGCCAATGCCATCCTTGATGCCAGGGCGTCTCCCACTATAAAGCATACTACGAGCAAATTTAAATTTTTCATTTTCAAGTTTATGCTCGGCAATTTTAGCATCTAATTTTGCTATATGATCATTTTGTTGTTTAATTAAAGCCATATGATCATGAATAGCATCAAGGTCAACATCTCTACATCTAGTGCAAATAGAAACATGCTCAACGGTAGATGTAGAGGGTTTGCAAGTTTTTAGTTCAACAATCTTAGCATGTAATATATCATTTTCACTTCTAAGATCGGAAATAGTAACATTGCAAATCAAAATCTTTGGCCTTAGCAGTCAATTTTTCATTTTCATTTCTAAGGCTAGCAAGAGAATCATTCAATTCTTCAATCTTAGCAAGTAAATCAATATTATCATCTCTAAGATTGGGAATTGAAACATTACAAACATTAGAATCAACCTTAGCAATAAGTTTAGCATTTTCATTTCTAAGGTTGGCAATAGTGTCATGGCAAGTGCTTAGCTCACTAGACAATTTTTCACATTTTCAACTTCTAGAGCGTAAGCATTTTTAACCTTAACATGCTTTTTATTTTCCTTGATTAGGAAGTCCTCTTGGGTGTCCAAGAGTTCATCCTTTTCATGGATGGCACTAATTAATTCATTTAATTTTTCTTTTTGTTGCATGTTTAGGTTGGCAAAAAGGATACGCAAATTATCCTCCTCATCACTAGCATTATCATCACTAGAGGACTCATATTTAGTGGAGGATTTGGATTTAACCTTCTTCTTTTTGTCGTCCTTTGCCATGAGGCACTTGTGGTCGACGTTGGGGAAGAGGAGTCCCTTGGTGACGGCGATGTTGGCGGCGTCCTCGTCGGAGGAGGAGTCGGTGGAGCTCTCGTCGGAGTCCCACTCTCGGCAAACATGGGCATCGCCGCCCTTCTTCTTGTAGTACCTCTTCTTCTCCTTTCTTCTCCCCTTCTTGTCGTCGCCCCTGTCACTGTCACTTGATAATGGACATTTAGCTATAAAGTGACCGGGCTTACCACACTTGTAGCAAACCTTCTTGGAGCGGGGCTTGTAATCCTTCCCCCTCCTTTGCTTGAGGATTTGGCGGAAGCTCTTGATGATGAGCGCCATCTCCTCATTGTCGAGCTTAGAGGTGTCGATTGGTTGTCTACTTGATGTAGACTCCTCCTTTTTCTCCTCCGTTGCCTTGAATGCGACCGGTTGTGCTTCGGACGTGGAGGGGCCATCTAGCTCGATAATTTTCTTTGAGCCTTTGATCATCAACTCAAAGCTCACAAAGTTACCTATTACTTCCTCGGAGTCATTTGTGTATATCTAGGATTTCCTCGAATTAATTGAACTTGCGTAGGGTTAAGAAAAACGAGGGATCTTAGAATAACCTTGACCATCTCATGATCATCCCATTTGGTGCTCCCGAGGTTGCGCACTTGGTTCACCAAGGTCTTCAAGCGGTTGTACATGGTTTGAGGGTCCTCGCCTTGGTTGAGTCGGAAACGACCGAGCTCCCCCTCGATCGTCTCTCGCTTGGTGATTTTGGTCACCTCGTCTCCTTCATGCGCGGTCTTGAGTATGTCCCAAATTTCCTTCGCACTCTTTAACCCTTGCACCTTATTATACTCCTCTCGACTTAGAGAGGCGAGGAGTATAGTGGTGGCTTGGGAGTTAAAGTGGTGGATTTGGGCCACTTCGTCCGAGTCGTAGTCTTCATCCCCTACGGATGGTATCTGTACACCAAACTCAACAACATTCCAAATGCTTGTGTGGAGTGAGGTTAGATGATGCCTCATTTTGTCACTCCACATATTATAATCTTCGCCGTAAAAAAACGGTGGTTTGCCTAATGGAACAGAGAGTAAGGGAGTACGCTTTGAAATACGGGGGTAGCGTAGGGGGATCTTACTATACTTCTTGCGCTCATGGCGCTTAGAAGTAATGGACGGCGCGTCGGAGTCGGAGGTGGAAGGTGATGAAGAGTCGGTCTCGTAGTAGACCACCTTCCTCATCTTCTTTTTCTTGTCACCACTCCGATGTGACTTGTGGGAAGAGGATTTCTTCTCCTTCCCCTTCCCTTTGTTGCGGGACTCTTCCGATGAAGCCTTCCCGTGGCTTGTAGTGGGCTTGTCGCCGGTCTCCATCTCCTTCTTGGCGTGATCTCCCGACATCACTTCGAGCGGTTAGGCTCTAATGAAGCACCGGGCTTTGATACCAATTGAAAGTCGCCTAGAGGGGGGTGAATAGGGCGAAACTGAAATTTACAAAGTTAATCACAACTACAAGCCGGGTTAGCGTTAGAAATATAATGCGAGTCCGAGAGAGGGCGTAAAAACAAATCGCAAGCGAATAAAGAAGTGAGACACAAGGATTTGTTTTACCGAGGTTCGGTTCTCTCAAACCTACTCCCCGTTGAGGTGGTCACAAAGATCGGGTCTCTTTCAACCCTTTCCCTCTCTCAAACGGTCCCTCGGACCGAGTGAGCTTCTCTTCTCAATCAAACGGGAACCAAAATTCCCCGCAAGGACCACCACACAATTGGTGTCTCTTGCCTTGATTACAATTGAGATGATCGCAAGAAAGAATGAGAAAAAGAAGCAGTCCAAGCGCAAGAGCTCAAATAAACACAACAATCACTCTCTCTAATCACTAAAGCTTTGAGTGGAATTGGGAGGGGATTTGATCTCTTTGGTGTGTCTAGAATTGAATGCTAGAGCTCTTGTAAGTAGTTGGAAGGTGGAAAACTTGGATGCCTTGAATGTGGGGTGGTTGGGGGTATTTATAACCCTAACCACCAAAAGTGGCCGTTGGGAGACTGTCTGTCGCATGGCGCACCGGACAGTCCGGTGTGCCACCGGACACTGTCCGGTGCGCCAGCCACGTCACCTGGCCGTTGGGTTCCGACCGTTGGAGCTCTATCTTGTGGGCCCGCCTGGCTGTCCGGTGGCGCACCGGACAGGCCCTGTAGGCTGTCCGGTGTACCACCCACGCGTGCCCTGCTCCTCTGCGCGCGCTGGCGCGCATTTAATGCGTTGCAGTCGGCCGTTGCGCGCGAAGTAGCCATTGCTCTGCTGGCTCACCGGACAGTCCGGTGTTACACCGGACAGTCCGGTGAATTTTAGCAGAGCGGATTCCCGAAGCTGGCGAGTTCAGAGTCGCTCTCCCCCTGGGGCACCGGACACTGTCCGGTGGTGCACCGGACAGTCCGGTGAATTATAGCGAAGCGCCTCTGAGATTTCCCGAAGGTGAAGAGTTCAGCTTGGAGTCCCCTGGTGCACCGGACACTGTCCGGTGGTGCACCGGACAGTCCGGTGCGCCATACCAGGGCAGTCTTCGGTTGTCCCTTGCTCTCTTGTTTGAATCCATTCTTGGTCTTTTTATTGACTTTTTGTGAACCTTTGGCACCTGTAGAACTTATAGACTAGAGCAAACTAGTTAGTCCAATTATTTATGTTGGGCAATTCAACCACCAAAATCAATTAGGAAATAGGTGTAAGCCTAATTCCCTTTCACCCCGGCCCCCACCGCTCCTACCTCCGTCTAAGACATTCCTGTCGTGCTGGTCGTCCATCATGCCCTTGGATACCCTTCCACTGATGCTCATCGTACCGATGGTTCCCGTGGTGGGTGCCGTGCCACAGATCCCTGTGGTGCCGAACACTACTGTGTTGCCCCTAGCTATGCCGGCTGCAGTACCCCCGTCATGCCAAATTGATGTTGCCGTCAATGCCCATCGTCGTGCCTAAGGTTGGTGGCTTACCGCCGATGCCCTCCATCCCGACGACGTCGGTCTCCGGTAGGTCCCACGCACGTGACATGAACTCGGTGGGTAGGCCTGTGAAGATGCCCGTGGAGTCGGTGATTATGTACGTGCATACCTTGGAGGACATAGGCGAGTCGGAGTAGATGGGGAGCGTGAGCGTCAGGCCACTGGCAGCAAGCAGATCCATCACCGCCATCGCTTGAGGGGCCTCGGTGCGGTTTTTTGTAGCAGGGTTGGTGGGCGGATTAGGATGAGTAAAGCGGATCCATTCCGCAACTGCTGAAACCGCTTTCCATGCGTTGGTCTGGATGGAAGACGCAGTGTGCATGGGTTTGCCAAAATCGCTTTCCCCGTCACCTACGGAACGGTGGGCGTGGGTTGTTGGGCTCCTGTCACAGTCATGCTACAGTTGGCGCGAGCCCACCTGACATGCCCATCGTTGCTATGCATGGAAGACGCGACATGCGTGGATTTTTGTGTTATTGTATGGGTGGTTGTGGTGCTCGCGCGCCGTGCGGGGGTCTAGATTCGCTGAGGACGGGGAGTGAATGGATAAATTGGATTTTATGCTATCTATGTGAAGGGAATGTGTCGACCTGTGGGTCCATTTGAAACAATTAGAATAAATTATTTGTAAAAATACGACACGTGACTTTCGTCGAAACTGCTGGTTTAATATAGTGGAGAATACTAATAGCATATGCTTGCTCACGTAAGTATGGATGCAGGCATGGCACGTCGTCAGTGCATTAGTTTGAAATAAGAATTCCGTATATATTTTCGGGAAGCCGCGCGCGTGGCGCCCAAGCGTCACGGAAGAATCGTCTGTGCTGTCGTACGTCACCGGAGACGACCGGACCTCGCTCGCTCTCTTGTCCGATCGTCGAGCTGACTGTTTAGAAAAGTATCTGAGAATGAATCTCCGATGTCTGTATTCCATTAACATAAACAATAAATACATAGTGAACAGACGGCTTCACACCCGCACGCTCGTTCGGTTGAAAAGCACGTTTACTTTATGCGTTTACATTATTACTAATTAGGATTAAGGGAATGAGTAATTGCTAATCTTCTGGAGACTTCTTGTTCTCTCTGGATGAGATCACCACCGTCTATTTTTTTTCTTTAACACTCCCCCTTGATCGAATCTATCCTATTACATCATCTAGGAATACAAAACTATTTTATATCTATCCTATTTAGTGTACTATTATCTTACAAAAACCCTGTGGGAAAAATAGATAATAAGACACATTTTCTCTGTTGATATTACCTCATTAAAAACTTTATATGGTAAAACCTCTTTGAGAGAAAAATCCATAAAAAGAAAAGAGTATAATATAATGTCAACTAGGTTATATTGTGGAGAGTGATACTCCCCCTGATTCCTGCAAATCTTTAAGTCATTTCATACCTATCCCTTTAACATACTTTGAAAATGTGGAATATGGTAATGACTTTGTAAATAAGTCACCAAGATTATCACATGACTTAGTTTGCAAAATGTTTATTTCCCCATTCTTTTGTAACTCATGAGGATAAAACAATTTTGGAGCAATATGTTTTGTAATATTACTTTTTATATAACCAGTTTCCATCTGAACAACACAGGCAGCATTATCTTCATAGATAATGGTTGGTGAGTTAATTGAACCAATGCCACATGACTGCGTTATGTGGTTTATCATTCTGCGAAGCCAAGTACACTCCTTAGAGGCTTCATATAATGCAATAATTTCAGAATGATTAGTGGAGGTAGCTACCAAAGTTTGTTTGGATGATTTCCAAGAGATAGCGGTTCCACCCTGTAAAAATACAAAACCGGTTTGTGATCTGGCATTATGGGGATCAGATAAATAGCCAGCATCAGTATATCCAATTAAAGTAGGGTCTTGACTTCTACTATAGAAAAGACCAAGATCTCTCGTGCCATTAAGATATCTAAAAATATTCTTAATTCTAGACCAATGGCGCTTTGTAGGAGCTGCACTATATCTCGCAAGTAAATTCACTCCAAATGCAATGTCCGGCCGGGAATTATTTGCAAGATACATGAGTGCTCCAATAGCACTGAGATATGGAAATTCAGAACCCAAAATTTCTTCTCCTTCATCCTTTGGTCGAAAAGGATCTTTATTCATATCAAGAGACCTTACAACCATAGGAGTTTTGACTGGATATGCTTTATCCATATTGAATTTCTCTAATACTTTCTGGATATATGCCGATTGATATATAAAAATTCCTGAAGGTAAATATTCAAGTTGAATACCTAAACAAAATTTGGTTTGACCCAAATCCTTCATCTCAAATTCCGTCTTTAAATGATGACGTGCTTCATTTATATCTTTTTCGCTTCCAATAATATTGAGGTCATCAACATATACTGAAATGATACAAAATCCAATGGAGGACTTCTTAATGAACACACATGGACAATCATCATTATTAGTGTATCCTTTAAGAGAAAGGAAATCACTTAAGCGATTGTACCACATTCGCCCTGATTGTTTTAAGCCATATAGTGACTTTTTCAACTTTACACAATACATGTTACGATTTGCCGATGGATTCGGTATATTTATTCCATCGGGAACTTTCATATAAATTTCCGAATCCAGTGACCCATATAAATATGCGGTTACTACGTCCATCAACTGCAAAGATAGACGATTTTGTACTGCCAGTGAAATTAAGTATCGAAATGTTATGCCACTCATTACTGGAGAGTATGTTTCATTATAATCAATGTCGGGCTTTTGCGTAAAGCCTTGTGCTACTAACCTTGCTTTATATCTCACCACTTCGTTGTTTTCGTTTCGCTTACGAACGAAAACCCACTTGTATCCTACTGGGAAGGTACCTTTAGGTGTTAACATCACTTCCGAGAATACTTCTCTTTTATAAAGCGAGGCAATCTCTTTTTCAATAGCTTCTCTCCACCGATTCCAGTCTGAGCGTTTTCTACACTCTACCATGGATTTAGGATCTAGATCATTAAGGATGTCAGCAACTTGTTCAGAGAAATAAGAGTTGACTACAGTAGCCTTGCGGTCAAAGGTTTCGCCAGTTTCAATATAATTGGTAGCAAGTTCATCTACCCTTAAGGACACATCAGGATTTCCCGTATCCATGGTCCTCGGGTTTTCCGATATTACTTCTTCGACTATGCACGCATTCGAAGAGGGTTGTGTATCAATTCCACATTGTGTTTCATCAACTTGTTGTTGATGTGCATTTACCGTCTTTCTTTTCTTTAAAGGAAGTGAATCCTTATTGATTGCCTTACTTCTCCCCCTTTTATTAGTAGGATTTTGAGCGGTTTTGTTTGGTACCTCCACTCTTTCAGGCGCGTTTCTAGCAGGAATGAAAGACTTTATTACACCTTTGTAATTAGTGAATGCATCAGGCAGGTTATTTGCAATATTTTGCAAACCAATAATTTTCTGAACTTGGAGTTCATTTTCTTTAGTACGGGGATCTGAGGAGGAGATACTCTTCGCATCCCAATCAATTTCTCGGCATTCTCCTTTCTGGTACTTGAAATCTCCCCCTAATGCCGGGAAATGTTCCTCATTAAAAATACAATCAGCGAACCGGGCCATAAATAGATCACCCGTTAGGGGTTCTAAATACTTTATTATTGACGGAGATTGGTAACCCACATAAATCCCTAACTTTCTGTGGGGGCCCATAGAGGTACGCTTTGGTGGTGATATCGGTATATAAACGACACACCCGAATTTACGCAAATGGGAAATCCTAGGAGGGTCCCCTCGTACTAACTCCAAGGGAGAGGAGTCATGATATGCAGTTGGTCTTAGTTGTAGTAGGTCGGCAGAGTGTAAAACTGCATGACCCCAACATGACGTAGGCAAAGAGCAATTCATTAGTAATGGACGTGCAACAAGCTTTATTCTTTTGATTAAAGATTCAGCCAAACCATTTTGAGTGTGGACATATGGGACTGAGTGCTGAACCTGAATTCCTAAAGCCATACAATAATCATTAAAGGCATGGGAGGAAAATTCAGCAGCATTGTCCATTCGGATCGATTGGATCCGATGTTCAGGATAATGTGCCTTTAGCTTTATAATTTGTGACATTATTTTAGCAAAAGCATGATTTCTAGTAGACAGTAAACACACATGTGAACATCTTGTAGATGCATCGATTAAAACCATAAAATATCTGAACGGTCCAGAAGATGGCTCAATTGGGCCACAAATATCGCCTTGAATTCTTTCAAGAAATCTAAGTGGTTCCGCTCGAATTTTAAGAGGTGAAGGTCTTAAAATCAATTTCCCTGTAGCACATGCAGTGCATATATAATCTGAAGATTTGGGAAATTTTGCTTCAGTCAAATCATGTCCAATAGAATTGGTGATAATTTTTCTCATCATCCCGATACCTGGGTGCCCTAGTCGATCATGCCAAATTTGAAATGCATCGACATTCTGAAAAATTACCTTGTATGCAACATGTTCAATGGGCTTGATGTATGTATAATATAATCCGGATTCTAGAGTTGGAATTTTTTCACATATTTGTTTGCCATATTCAGTAGGTTTGGTAAGAAGTAGATATTCTTCTTTATTTTCTTCATATGTTTCCACATGGATCCCATTCTTACGAATATCTCTATAACTTAATAAGGTACGAGTTGAATCGGGATATAATAAAGCATTCTCAATCACAATTTGAGTACCCATTGGGAGAGTGATAATGGCTCTACCAGAACCAACTATCAATGCATCTCTTCCTGCAATTGTTAAAACATTTCCTTCCCTTTTCTTTAAAGTCTGGAAATATTTTATCTCAGTTAATATAGAGTTTGTGGTACAGCTATCCACAAGGCATAATTCCTCCTCCAATGAACCATTTCCGGTAGACATCTTCTCTGTTTTTCTCGCCTGAGTTTCTAATTGGCTTTTTTTTCTTCCCTGATGTCGACGGCGGTGGTTCACGGCGAGTCCTTCCGTGGTTTCTTGATGTCTTGATGTCGACGGTGGCCTCTCTCAACAGTTAGAGACGTGTGCTGATAACGTGTTTAGAAAAGTATCTGAGAATGAATCTCCGATGTCTGTATTCCATTAACATAAACAATAAATACATAGTGAACAGACGGCTTCACGCCCGCACGCCCGTTCGGTTGAAAAGCACGTTTACTTTATGCGTTTACATTATTACTAATTAGGATTAAGGGAATGAGTAACTGCTAATCTTCTGGAGACTTCTTGTTCTCTCTCGATGAGATCACCACCGTCTATTTTTTTTTCTTTAACACTGACGATGGATGGTCCGGTCATCAGCGATCGCGAGTCAGTCAGTCGGTCGGTATACCACGGACGGACTTGATCGTCCAAGAACACTTCGTGCACGCGCGTTGCGCCAGCTGAGATGACGACGAGACGACTACGACCTCTTTTAGCAATTATTGGCAGGCAGAGGCAGGGCGCGCAGGACGGACACCCGCCAAAGTCCTGCGCACGTACGTCGCCGTCGCACAAAGCCCGGCCGGCCGGTCCACGCGATATTTCCATCAATTCTTGTGTATTGAATGGAGCGAGGCGGACGGATCGCCCCGGCCCGGCCAGCGCCAGCCACGGCTAGGTAGGGATCGCTTTCGTTGACACGGAGCGCAGCTTGTCTCTGGCCAGCAACGCGCCATGTCGACGGGGCCTTGTACGTCGGCTTCAGTTCAATTCAACCCTTCAAGTCAGCCATGTACGTTCACTCTACTCTACTATATAGTCTGGGTACCCTGGACCGTTTGGTAGAGATTTTTGCACAGCTTCGCAAAGCTGGCCTGTTACTTGTCTATCGAACTGTCTTCGTCCGCTCAACTTCATCATGTTATGAGTGAAGGAAAATGAATAATGATACATAGATTATTGGTTGGATGGATTGAGTCGTGGGCCAATCCATTGTGACGTGCGTCAATTGGTCGTACAACTATATATATATGGGAAGTCTAGATCTGTTACTAGACGTTTCTCAACAGAATCTGTGTGACTAAATGGATAAGCACGTATTGAAAATGTGCTTTCTCTCCTGAGTTAATCTTATGTGGATCGTCTGGACTAACTCGCGGACTATTCAGACCATATGGTCATACCGTCCGGCCTTTCTAGATGTCATATATGATACTCAACACAACCGAACACTGTTCTATTATTACAAATTTGAGAAAATGCCTGTAAGGCAGTCCATAGACCATAGTTGGTCCGACATGGAGACGAGTGGGCGTCGAAATGCACTAAGGTCCCGTTTGTTTCGTTGGAATTGAATTCCATTTTAATAATTATAATTTAGACAAAATTAATAAAGTTCATATATTTATATATGTAATATATTTGTATATTATTCTAAATCATATGAGAGAGATAGTTATATACTGCATTTATGTTATAGCGAAGCAATTAGGAGAGTATGCTATAAGTTGTACATCGAAAAAATAGCATGTAAATTTATAGAATTAATTTTCATCTCTCACCCCATGAATTTGAGATAGTCTTATATGATAACTTTAGAAAGTGGTAGAATGTCACATTCTAAAAAAAATAGTCTGAACGGGACCTACGGAAGGAGATCAGGCGCCCAGCAAAGACCGCGTCGCATTCGACGATGATGATGGAGGCATCCGTCCGTGCGTAGGACTGATATTGAGGCAGTTCGGCTAGTCTCATTCGAGTTTGATCTGGATCGTTAAGATAACGAGTCATACAGTCAACTCGGCTTGGCTCGTTTACAAGCTCGAGCCAGAGTAGAAAAAAATATGTATATAATAATCAATATCTAGTTAATTTCAAACTAATTTGACAATACAAAATATTAATTATACTCATATTTTCACATACCACGTCAATGTAGCACCAAATTAACACAACTAATCAGTCATTAATTCACAATTCAAAAACATGTTTATCAGTTTAACCCATAGTTACATTAACATTATTGTATAGATCAATTTAACACATAGACACAGGTGGTCAATTATTAATTTAACTCATAGACTATAGACACCACACATATATATAACATGTTCATCAATTGTTACGTAATGATATGCATATAGTTTCGTTTTGCTGAAATGTGATAGCTCATTTAGCTCGCGAGCTAGCTCATTAACAAATCGAGCAGGCTCGTTAACGAACTGAGCTAGGAGGTCAGCTCAGCTCTTGAAAAAAATCGAACGAGCTGAGCTGACCATGAACCGAGCGAGCCGATGATACACGAGCATTTCGTCCAGCCTATCTGTGTGCCACTGCCAGGGTTCACCAAACTGGTGGGACTTCAAAAACTGGTTATGACTGATTAATAGTGATTTATCGGCGTAAACCGATAAAAACGGCCTAATCCAAATTCAAACCATTTTTTGAATCTGCTTGGTTTGACATCGATTTATCAGCAGATATGACCGATTTATCGACCTTAATCGGTTCTAGAACCGATAAACCGACAACACATCAGGTAAATCCGAATCTCTTGTTTTTGGCAAATAAAAACATGTTTAGGTCTCAATAATTGAACAAAAAAATGTCCCAAATGTTATCACAAGTTCAATAACAATATTTACCGATGGTAATTTAAAAATATTTCAGGTGAAAAGAGAAAAATCCCCCTAACCCTAGTTCCTATTCAACCGCCGATTAATCAGTTCAACACATCGATTTATTAGCCCTACACTTTGATTATTTTAAGTTTGAAATCCATTGCATATTTTGAAATTTGGTTTCAGCAAAAAGTCTTCAAATATTTATCACAAGTCCAATAACATATTTAATAACTTTTGTTTGAGTTAGGTTGATGACAATGGCTTTAAGAACCAATAGTTTTTGGTTAGATCTTAGTATTACTATTTAATACTTTTATACCTATGACTATCTAGCGAGTATAAAAGTTTTTGCCTTCAAATCATTATAGGGTGTCCGAAGGGCACTTAATGTTCTAGTGATCTATTATTATAAGTATTGTTAGCCCATATTTTATGTAGTAGTAATATTTTGAAAAGATTTCTAGTGAAAATGAGAAAAAAAAATCCTCTAAAACCCTAGCCCCTACTCGGCCACCAGCTAATTAGTTATACACATCGATTTATCGGCTTTAGGGAGCGGCTAATCGGTAATCCCGACCGATATATTAGGTTTTTTCCCTCTTTTTTGTATTTTTTCGAAACTTCCATGACTTTTAGTTTGAAATCCGTTGCGTATTTTAAAATTTAGCTTCAACAGAAAGTATTCAAATAATGCATAGTATTTATATAAAAAGTGGCATCAAAAGTTTTCAAAATTTACAAATTTTACCTAATTTAAAATCTAAAATCGGTGATACGGTAGAGCCGACCGCCACCGATTACCGGCTAGCCCGGTTACCCAAACGGCTCGGCGATCCCTGGCCACTCCCGCCGCCACACCCCTGTCGCAGCTTGCTTGATGGAGCATAAGGAAAATCTTGCGATCCCAGCTAGAGGAGTTCAGTTTGTTCAGCGACTGCGGGGGGTTTTCAATACTTTGCCATTCATCAGCTCGGTCTCCCCATATCCTTGTGATATCCAAGACACATCACCGTTGCAAGTCTTTTAAATATCGAAATAAAAAAAGAGATTGAGATTGAGTACGTATACTAAGATGTTGTTTAGTTCACATATTTGGAACGTGAAAGGTAATAGATAACGTTAAACCATGTTTGTTTAAGTACAAATAAAATCAAATATCACACTGGAAACTAATATATACCGGCATATTCAAACTTAATACCGCCGTCACTTGAATATGATTTTGTCATTTACGTTACAATTTATAAACCAAACAACACCTAATTTGGAGCTGACATTATCAGCAGCAGATTAGATATTACCTATGTGTTTTAGCAAGAGGGGACAGGCCGGATAAGCAATGGCGGAGGGATGGGCCACTTTTGTCTTGCTATATGTTGAAGGCGGGCCTACAATCCAACGTAGCTGCATACTCTCTCTATGTAAGTACCTACCACCGTGATTAAGGAGTATGAATTTTTCTAGTCATATCATATCGAGTATTTAAATATTAGTTAGAAGTATTAAATATACTTTAATTATAAAATTAATTATACAGATAAGGACTGAATGGGCCACTTTAGAAAACAGTGTTATTATTTACGGTACAAAACGACCATATGCATGACCTAGCCAACTGTATGCTGCACCGCACACATATGATTGCTCCCGTCAGCGTCATAATTTCAATCATCGGCTAATCGATCAGTCCGTCCGTCCGTCCGTTGGTCCTGCACGGGATCCTTTTCGGACGCCCCTATCATCGCGACGCGACGCGACGGGACGCGACGGCAGGGTGGTCTTGGCGATCTGGGTGGCAAATTGGTGGCCAAGTCGGCCTGCGAGCCTGCAGGCAAGGAGTTGCTTGCGTTCGCGCTGGCTCCGTCGATGGAAGGGCTGTGGAAGTAGTAGAGTAACTGTTACCTCGCGCTCGCCTTGATTCTGCCTGCAACGCTGCCCCCTGGGCATCCTCCTCCCCTCTTCTTGCATGGCGCCTGTAGGAGCACTCTATGGCCGCAGCGCTACCCTCTACAGCGCCCTCTATGCGTCGGCTCCCTTCTCTCCCCTAGATATAAGTGTGTCACTGTTTATCCTTAAACACTGTGCTGTGGGTCCGCGAGTAATTGTTAGTAGATAAAAAATTAATAGTTGATATAGAAAATGATATTTTATAGTTGTAGTGGCGTATATGAGGAGTATTTAGGGGAACCGCTGCGGGAGATGAAAAAATATGAGAAAAATAGGAAGAAAAAGTGATATAGAGGGAAAAATTTAGAGGTAACGGTTGCCGGATAGCCTGAGCGTCCCTTTCCGCTCCGCGTCCTGCATGCGTCGCCGTTGCATTGGTGGCCGGTGTGCCTGACTGCCTGTCCCAGCGACAGAGATCGAGCGGTAGCGCCAGGGAGTGACCCCCGCCGTCTTTGAACAGAATCGTCCATGGAAAGCTGCCTCTAGCTAGTACTGCTACCTCTAGCTAGTACTGCTACCTCCATCGAAATCCTGCGTCAAAGTTACTGCTGCACGTACGGTACTGTGTGACTCGGCCCAGCGATCGCTTCATTATTTGCACCGATGCTTCTGGATGAATGCAATGCCATGGTAGACGAGGACTAAACCGATTCAGCAGTGCTGTGCACATGCTAATCACACAATGCCGGCCGTAAGCAGGGGAGCACGAGTAGCGTGTGCTCGGGCAGCTCTTGTCTAGACTACCACATCTCGCTCGCGCTGTCATTTTGGATGAGAAAGGGTGAAACCGTGCCAACCGTGCCACCCTAAAATGTCGACGCGCGTGCCATGGTCAATGGAGAATGAAGTTGAGATCCAGCGAGCGGCTGGCGCAGTGGCGTAGCTAGAATTTTAGTGATAGATGGTTCAATTTATTTTAACAATCGACAAATAGCTAGGCATGTAATAAAAAAGTTTACGAAATATAATATGATTAAATAAAAAGGTCGTTACAATCATCTACATTTTAAAAATAAAAGTATAAAAGTCATTTGACATTAAAAAATATAAAAAAATTAATCGAACTAGGCTTGTTAATCTATATTAACAGAGACGGTTGTGTTACGTCGCCCGACTCTTTTAAATAATTAATAGAGGTAGGCTTGTTAAGACAACCACCTCTGTTAATATGTATTAACAGAGGCAGGTTTTTTAAATTGCCCGCCTCCGTTGATCAATGCCTATAAGTACCTGAAAGCCACTTTGAGGGGGAGGTTTTGATCTTGGATTTCTTAGGTACGTTGAACGATCAGAGACTAGGAGATCGCAAAGGTTGGTACACACTCCCTAATAAACCCCTTTATCTCCACTTTTCATTTGAGGCTCTCTAGATCTAGATAGATCTAGTTTTGCATGAAGGAGAGAGAAAGTATATGTTGGTGTTAATTTGCTATATTTTACAGGATCAGAGGGCATCGCAAAGTTGCTAGACTGCTATATACGTACACTCTTGTGTTGCCTCTCCTATTCTTTTCTCGATATCTTTTTCAACTAATTGATTAATATAATCTCTCAAGATTTTATATCTAATTTCTAGGAATATAGATGTATGAATTAAAGAGAATGGAACTCGAGTGCGTGCTTGAGGTAAAAAGTTTGTTGCCGTTGCAAAGAAACATCGAGAGAGTATGAGTCAATCGACAACCA
The DNA here is from genome assembly GCA_029449295.1 of Zea luxurians. Taxonomy (NCBI): domain Eukaryota; kingdom Viridiplantae; phylum Streptophyta; class Magnoliopsida; order Poales; family Poaceae; genus Zea; species Zea luxurians. The sequence continues at coordinate 2,024,630 of JAOPSE010000064.1, read as the reverse complement.
TCTACCTGTGTGCTCACTGTAAGAACACGAAAGACCATAAAGACGCCACAATGCTATCTCATTTGATCATGTTTGGTTTTATCAAGGACTACACACTTTGGACTTTCCACGGCGAGAGAGGATATGCTAGTATAGATGGTTCATCATCTGGTGTAGGAAATTCATTGACGACGACAAATGCAGGTGGGCCAGCTGGCATCGTTGTTGCTAGCGACAATGATACTGATCATCGTGATTACATCAGAGTGGACAATTTGTTCGGTGACGATGCTGGCGACGATAGGGGTGGCAATGAGGATGTTGGTGCTACATTGCTAGAGCCTAAGGATGTGGAGCTTTTTGAGAACATAGCTAACCGCCTTGACGAAGAGGACACTCTGTTTGGGAACCCGAGGTGGCTAGAAAATTTTAAAAAGATGAAGTAGTTGACAATTGATTCGCTCTATGAAAATGTGCGCTATGTCGTGTCCAATTTTATGTGTGAACACGTTGCACTAGTTTTTTTTTCAGCGGAAATCAAACGTGAAAAGTAAACAACACTAGACAGTAAAAGGGAATAAACAACAAATGAAAAGTGATCAGCACTTACATGAATAAAATTGATTTTTGTACAGTAGCCGAAGTGTAGAGAGATTTATTCACATTTGAGAGATAACTAGTCATGTGCCCATGAGTTGCTATAGTTTCTTATATCATTAAAGTAGATCTTGTTAAAATATGTTCAAAATTTTAAAATAAATAATTGAAAGTCTTGAACAGTTTTATGAGGATGGTGACGGTGGGGTCTACTCGTAGGCATTGGGCGGTGGCCCGCACCACAACAGGTGTCCGACTGTCCATGTCGTTGTCTCCTCAATCAAACAACTACAATATTGAATTAAACCTATCTAATCTTAAATTTGTCAAATTAAAAACTCACGTACCTTAATCGATGACCTGACAACTCTATCGCGCATTCATTTGGTACACACTCCCTAATAAACCCCTTTATCTCCACTTTTCATTTGAGGCTCTCTAGATCTAGATAGATCTAGTTTTGCATGGAGGAGAGAGAAAGTATATGTTGGCGTTAATTTGCTATATTTTATAGGATCAGAGGGCATCGCAAAGTTGCTAGACTGCTATATACCTACACTCTTGTGTTGCCTCTCCTATTCTTTTCTCGATATCTTTTTCAACTAATTGATTAATATAATCTCTCAAGATTTTATATCTAATTTCTAGGAATATAGATGTATGAATTAAAGAGAATGGAACTCGAGTGCGTGCTTGAGGTAAAAAGTTTGTTGCTGTTGCAAAGAAACATCGAGAGAGTATGAGTCAATCGACAACCATCTACCTGTGTGCTCACTCTAAGAACACGAAAGACCATAAATACGCCACGATGCTATCTCATTTGATCATGTTTGGTTTTATCAAGGACTACACACTTTGGACTTTCCACGGTGTCGGTGTTTTGGACCCGGGGGACCCTCAACCGACTAGTAAATTTTATGATGCGTGTCCCTGCCTGGATGGATTGATGCAAGATGAAACACAAGGTTTATCCTGGTTCGGGCTAAGAAGGCCTTACTTCCAGCAGGGGGAGGATGAGGCTTATATTATCTTGCACCGGGGTGCTTGTAGTAGGGGATACAAGCTTTGCGAGAGAGGGAACGGATCCCAGGTCTCTTGAGGGGTCTAGTGTTGTGGAGAGGAGGTTTGCCCTGAAGTGTTTTGTTGATGTTGGGTGAGCCATCTCGGTGAGCTTTTTTTCAAACTTGCCTTGGGAAGGCCCTGGGCATCTCCTTTTATAGGTACAAGGAGGTGACCCAGCTGTACATATGGGGGTGTAGCTATGCGCTAACGTGGACGACGGAGAAGTGCTTGAGCCCTGTAGAAGCGTGGCCGGCGGCGTGGCCCCAGGTCCTGACCCCTGTAGCGGTGCGGCCGGCTCCGCCGAGTTGAAGCCGAGCTCTGTAGTGTCGTGGCCGGTGGTATGGTCTGGTGTCACACCCGGTTTTTAGAAGGTAAACCGAATGCGAACCATGTACGTGCCAGGATCAGTTGTTCACGTACACAGCAGTTACATAACATGGACATCATCACACAGTGCTCAAATAGTATTAAAAAGGGAAATAATAGTCGATTACATCATACGTCTGAGACGTCCATATAGTTCTTACAATAAATCAAAGTGCGGAAAAGAAACGTAGATAACGCGGCCTTCACAGGCAGCCGACTGGGGGTTGCCGCTAACCCACGCCTAGAACTCGTCGTAGTCTTGGAACTCCTGGAAGTCTCCTTCCACAGCTTCATCTTCTCCTGAGCAGTGGTTGCAATGCTGACAACCTGGGGGGGGGGGTTTGGTGTGTAGAGCAAGGGTGAGTACACATCAACATACTCAGCAAGCATCCCGTTTGGCTGTAGTGGACTAGCTTTATGTGGGGATAAGTCAAGCAGTTGCTTTTAGTTGGTCAGGTTATTACTTACTAGTAGAAAGCCAGGTTTTAACATTAACCCAAGTTATTAGCCCAATGTATCCTTCCCAAACGGAAAGAATACCACTTACCAGCACCATAATCATAATCAGAATCATCAATCTCATTGCCACCTGTACCAAAATGCCTCTGATCAAATATCACTAATCTCTGGAGCTCCCTTGGCCGCTCATAACCGCGAGCACGGCTGATATATCAGTTTCATAACACTCTGCAGAGGTTGCGCACTTTACCCATAAGCCGTGATTCCCTCTCTAGCCCGGGCTTGCAAGACCCTTATTCACTCCCAAGGTGAATGGCTAGGGATTCACTACGAAGCCTTTACAAAGATTCCCCGGGGCTGTAGCCACCCGTTAGGTTTCCTAAATGTACCGCACTCCTCCCCAAGGGACAAATCAACCTTGGCAGAGCGAGCCGCATACACCGAGCCCCATTGACGGCACGACGGCTAAGCGAACTACACCCCGGTTCCTCCAATTATTCAGCTAAGGGCGTCCCATTCCACCCTCATGGTTGCACTGTTTTCCCGGGCGGTCATCCATTGAACAGGTCCTTACGGAGAGGCACTCGAGAAACCACTCGAGTCCCCTTAAATGCCACAAGTATGATCATAAATAAGAAGGGGAAAACAGCGTATCATAGATAATCACATCATGTTCATTGATTAGAGTTGAGCAATAGCATCAGACTAAGCAGTAATAATCCGACCCAAATAGGTAACAAGGACATGAATAACAAAAGCTAGTAAATCCTTAGGTATAAATGTGTAATGCGGGAGGTGAATTAAAGAATGAATAGGACAGAAATAGGTCAAAGGACACTTGCCTCCACCAACCGACTGCTGCTCAGGGGCTTCTCCTGCGAATTCCTCGGGCTCTTCGACCGGATCGTTCTCTATGCGAGCGCAAACACACATACATCCACATATTTAATACAAAAGAACAGTACACCATACAAGGGAGCAAGTAAAACGAATATGCATCAAGTGTGACATTCGATATCGCATTTGTTATGGTTAGAAAGAAACGGGGAAGGGTCTCGCAGGGGGTTAAAGCTTATGCACTAATGATTAGTTACAACAGGTTCTTAACAAAAGAATTCTGTTATATACACTAATGGAAACCTAGTCCTTTTAAGTTGATCAACATTGAATGAAATAAACAATTAATTACGTGAATCAACTAGCGTAACGGAATTTTAAATTGAGCTTCCTATTTTCAATAGCATGAACAATGATTAGCCTACCTAAAATAAAATAACTATGATCACAGAAAATAAAATAAAATAAAATAAAATAAATAATAAAAAAAATAAAAAACAGGGGGGGGGGGCGGTTGAACCGGCCCTAGGGGCGGTTGAACCGGCCGGGGGCAGGGCGGCCAAGCGCGGGGGGGGGGGGGGGCTGAGCCGGGGCGGTTGAACCGGCCCGGGGGGCGGTTGAACCGGCCGGCGCAGGGGCGGCCGAGCACGCAGGGGCGGGCGCGCGGCCAGCGGCCAGGGCGCGGCCGGGCGCGGCTAGGGCGCGGCCAGGGCGCGGGCTGGGGCGGCCGGGGGCGCGGCCAGGGGCAGCCGTGGCCGGCTGGGCGCGGCCAGGCGGGCGGCCAGGCGCGGCCGGGGCCAGGGCGCGGGCTGGGGCGGCCGGGGACGCGGCCAGGGGCGGCCGGGCGGCTGGGCTGCCAAGGAGAGAGGAGGGGAGAGGGAGGGAGGAGGGAGGAGAGAGGAGGGGGGGGGGGCTCACCGGGGCGGGCGGCCGAGCTGCAGGGGCGGCGGCCGAGCAGGGGGCGGGGCTAGGGCAGGGGAGGGCGGCGGTAGGGAGAGAATGGGAGAGAGGGAGGGAGAGGGAGAGGGAGTTGGGGAAAAGGGGAGGGGGTGGGGGCGGTTGGGCCTATTGGGCCCAAAGGGGGCGCGCAGGGGGGCGGCTGGGCCGGCCAGGGACGGCCCACGGCGCGGGAGAGAGAGAAAAAGAGGAGAGAGGAAGAAAAAGAAAAAGAAAGAAAATGTTTTCTCCTTATTTTCGAAATCCGATCTTCCTAGATGAATGCATTTGCGCTTTCAAACAATCAAAGAATGCATAGTTCGGCATGGTGCATCAAACAACATAAAACAATTTTAGGGTTTTTCTTTACACGGGAATTCCAAACCGAATCCCGCTAGCTTTGGAAAAAGTCAAGGTCTAGCGAGGGGAAAAAGAAAAAGAAAAGGTAACGCCCGAATTTGGCGAGTGAAGAAAAGAAAAAATTCAACTGCAAAATTCGGGGCGTTACAAACCTATCCCCCTTAAAAGAATCTCGCCCTCGAGATTCAGGGCTGGCTAGCAAAGAGCTCTGGGTACTTGGCCATCAAATCATCTTCACGCTCCCAGGTTGCTTCTTCCTCAGAGTGGTGATTCCATCTGACTTTGCACATTCTGATGGTCTTCCTTCGGGTGACTCTATCTGCAACCTCAAGGATCTGAGCTGGCTTCTCGACATAGGTCAAGTCCTCCTGGACTTCCAGACCTTCCACTGGCAACTGCTCTTCTGGCACACGCAAGCACTTCTTCAACTGAGACACATGAAAGACATCATGCACAACTGACAAATTCTCTGGCAGACTGAGCTGATAGGCCACTTCTCCACGCTTTGAGAGGATCTGGTACGGACCAATGTAGCGGGGTGCTAGCTTGCCTTTGATTCCGAACCTTCTGACTCCTCTGATCGGTGACACCTTCAGATAGACGAAGTCTCCGACTTCAAAACTCAGCTCTCTTCTTCTTGTGTCTGCATAGCTTCGCTGCCTCGATTGCGCTATCTTCAGATTCTCTCGGACCATCTTGATGTTCTCTTCGGCTTCAAGCAAAATATCTGGCCCAAACACTTGCTTTTCTCCAGGCTGATCCCATTGCAACGGAGTTCTACAACTCCTTCCATAGAGCGCTTGAAATGGTGACATCTTCAAACTGGCCTGGTAACTGTTGTTATAGGAAAACTCTGCATAAGGCAATCGCTTGTCCCATCCGGACTGATCTTGCAGCGCACAGGCTCTCAACATATCTTCAAGAATTTGATTGGTTCTTTCGGTCTGGCCATCTGTCTGCGGGTGATAAGCTGAACTGAAATTCAGATGTGTGCCCAAGGCTTCATGCAACTGCTGCCAGAAATGAGAGGTGAACTGCGTTCCTCTGTCTGACACTATCTTCTTTGGCACACCATGAAGACAAACGATCCGAGACATATACAACTCTGCCAATACTGCACTGCTGTAGCTGGTCTTGACAGGTATGAAGTGGGCTGACTTGGTTAAACGGTCCACTACTACCCAAATGGAATCGTAGCCGGCTCGAGTGCGAGGCAATCCGACTATGAAATCCATACCGATTTCATCCCATTTCCACTGAGGGATCTGCAACGGTTGCAACAATCCAGCAGGTCTCTGGTGCTCTGCCTTAATTCTTCGGCAACTATCGCACATAGCCACATGCTCTGCGATTTCCCTCTTCATTCCATACCACCAGAATTTCTTCTTCAGATCCTGATACATCTTCTCACTGCCAGGGTGAATCGAATAGGCTGTCTCATGAGCTTCCTTGAGAATCAACTCCCGAATGGGCTGGACGTTGGGAACACACAAGCGGTCTTTGAACCATATCACGCCTTCTGCATCTTCTCAAAAATCCTTGCCTCTGCCATCTAGAATCAGTCGCCAAATCTCACTGATCTTCTCATCATTCTTCTGCGCTTCTTTGATTTCTCGCTCCAAGGTAGGTTCCAGTTCAACTGTGACTCCTCGCGAATTGTTCAGAAATCCGAGACTCAACCTGTCAAACTCCTTGGCCAACTCATAAGGCATCGGACGAGCGACCATCACATTGACTTGACTCTTTCTGCTCAAAGCATCTGCCACTACGTTGGCTTTGCCTGGATGGTAATGGATCTCCAACTCATAGTCTTTGATCAACTCTAACCATCTTCGTTGCCTCATGTTCAATTCTGACTGAGTGAATATGTACTTCAGACTCTTGTGGTCTGTGTAAACATCGCATTTCTGTCCATACAGATAGTGCCTCCATGTCTTCAGTGCGTGAACCACTGCTGCCAACTCTAGATCATGGATTGGGTAATTCTTCTCATGAACCTTCAGCTGTCGGGACGAGTAAGCCACAACTCTTCCCTCTTGCATCAACACGCATCCCAAACCTGTGTAACAAGCATCACAGTATACAGAGAAGGGCTTGTGCACATCAGGCAAGACTAGGACAGGCGCTGTTGTCAACTTCTCTTTCAGCGCTTCGAAAGCCTCTTGACATTTCTGGGTCCACTTGAACTCAACCTTGTTGCCTAGCAACGCTGTCATTGGTTTCGCAATCTTCGAAAACCCTTCAATGAATCGCCGATAATATCCGGCCATTCCAATGAAGCTCTTGATTCCTCGAGCATCCGTTGGCGCTTTCCAGTTCAGAATGTCTGCCACTTTCTTCGGATCCACAGCCAATCCTTCTTTGTTGATTATGTGACCCAAGAACAGGACTTCACTGATCCAGAACTCACACTTGCTCAACTTTGCATACAACTGGTGCTCTCGCAATCTCTGCAATACCATCCTCAAATGATCTGCGTGCTCTTCTTCGCTTTGAGAATAAACCAGAATGTCATCAATGAATACCACCACAAACTTATCAAGATAATCCATAAATACACTGTTCATCAAGTTCATAAAGAACGCTGGTGCATTGGTCAAACCAAAAGACATCACTGTGAACTCATACAAACCATACTTGGTAATGAATGTCGTCTTCGGAATGTCCGAAGGTCGGATCCTGAGCTGATGATAACCTGACCTCAGATCAATCTTGGAGAACACACTGGCTCCTCTCAACTGGTCAAACAGATCTTCTATTCTGGGCAAAGGGTACTTGTTCTTAATTGTGACTTCATTTAGAGCTCGATAATCGATACACATCCTTTTGGTGCCATCTTTCTTTTCCACAAACAGGACAGGGGCGGCCCAAGGCGAGGTGCTTGGCCGGATGTAACCTTTCTCTGACAGCTCATCAATCTGCTTCTTAAGCTCAACCAACTCTGGTCCGGATATTCTGTAAGCTCTCTTGAAGATAGGGGCGGTTCCAGGAAGAAGCTCTATGGCAAACTCAACTTTCCGCTCTGGTGGCATACCCGGTAAGTCCTTTGGAAACACATCTGGGAATTCAGACACAACCTTGATACTCTCAATTGGGTCTGCTTCACTGCTATCGACAGCCATCTGATAACAACTTCCTTTCTTCGGCTCAGGCGAGACTAACTCGGTCACCACTTCCTCTCCTAGTGGGGACACCAACTTGATTGTCCTTTTATCACAACTGATAACTGCCTGATACTTATCTAGCCAATTCATCCCTAGGATGACATCTATTCCCTGAGTACCCATTACTATAAGGTTAGCGGGAAACGTTATCCCCCTTATTTCCACACTTATATTCAAACATATGCTATCAGCTCGAATTCTACCACCGGCTGAGTCAATTTGAATGGGGGTTGACATGGCAGTAATTGGAAGATTATGTGCTTCTACCCATGATGCAGTAATGAAAGAATGCGTTGCTCCAGTATCAAATAACACTTCTGCAATATGGGAGTCGACTGGGAACATACCTACTATCATGCCGGGAGTCTCCTGAACTGCTTCAGCCTCCAAGTGGTTCAGTCTTCCATGATTATAGCGCTGCTGAGGGCGGTTGCCTGCTCCAGACTGAGACGCATTCTGCTTTGCTGGGGCATTGGGGCCTGACTGCTGCTGGGCTGCCTTCTTCGGACATTGCATCACCCAATGGCCTTGCTCTCCACAGTGGAAACATGCTCTGTTTCCAACCTGAGCTGGTGCTGCCTGATTGTTCTACTGGTTTGCTGGGGCAGGAAGACGAGGTGTCTGCTGATTCTGCCTCTGAAACTGACCTCCTGATTGATTGCTCTGACGGTTCTGGTACTGATGCTGAGGATACTGCCTTTGAAACTGCTGATGCTGCTGACGCTGCTGATGCTGCTGAGGTGGACGCTGGTTCTGCCTGAACTGCTGAGGTTGATTGCCTGAAAAACGAGGACGGCTGCTGCTTCCAGGCTGGGGTCCACTGATCTTGCGCTTACGATCCTCCATCTCCTTACGCTTCCTTTCTGTCATGATTGCTCTGTCAATCAGGTGCTGGAATGTCGGGAAGGTATGATTCATCAGTTGGTACTGAAGAGGGTCAACCAAGCCTCTCAAGAAACGGTACTGTCGCTTGGCATCAGTGTTGACGTCTTTAGGAGCATAGCGGGACAACTGCAGAAACCTGTCTCGATACTCACTGACAGATGATGACCCTTGCTTAAGGGCCAAGAACTCCTCCTTCTTCACTGTCATCAGACCTGCGGGCACATGGTACTGACGAAAGCTACCTCTGAACTCTTCCCAGGTGATGGCATCGGGGTTGGCATGGGTGGCGAGGTAAGACTCCCACCATGATTGGGCTGCTCCTCTCAACAGACGGGGACCATACAAGACTTTCTCCCTGTCATCACACTGAGCGGTATGCAACTCTCGCTCCACGGTGCGCAGCCAATCTTCAGCATCCATGGGGTCAGAAGAGTGAGCGAACGTTGGGGGATGACCTCTCATGAATTCAGCACGCTTGTCTCTAGGCATCTGAGGCATCTGAGGCTGGGGTGGAGCCTGCTGCTGTTGCTGCTGCTGCTGCTGCTGAATGGCGGCCAGAGTCTGACCGATGGCCTGAACTGCCTGAGTCTGCATCAGAAACATCTGCTCAATCGACATCGGGGGCGGGGGCGGCAGATGCTGCTGCTGAGGCACCTCATCCTGCGGAGCGGCTTGCTCCTGCTGAGCACGCCTTCCTCCTCTGCGCCTGTTCTCTGACATCTGCAGAACGCAACCACACATCAGAACTGATCTGGCAAATCTTGCAGCATAAGAAAAGAGTATAGAATTCTCCAACAGCACTGAACAGATGAGCATCTTCACTGATCTCCAACACAGACCACACAGCTTCTCAGATAAAGAGGAAAGTAGAATAAAGGTTTCCCAACTATATAACTAACTCCATTAACATAATAGGTAAACCAAAATGCAGGGGATACCCACACTCTGGTGACAGTCATTACAAAGATCCAAACCAAACATAGTTCATCATGACAAACATAAATGCACAGGATATAGCAAACTACCCTGTCTAACTAAGACTAACTAAAACCGAGACTAACGCTAAGACTGAAGCTTCTATGTATATATATTTCGTATTAATTACAAGACCCAACTCTAACGATCTATGGTTCTAGATTTATCTTGGTCTTGCAGTCGGGATTGCCATAAGACTGGAGTCCACGCCGAGGTGAGCGATACGGGTGCTGAGTCCCGACGGGGGCGGGGGAACCATCATCCAAGTGACGACGTTCCGCGCGCTCAGCCCGCAGCAGGGCGGTCTCAGCACGAGCCCTACTCAGCTCGTCTAATGCATGGTCCAGCTCCGTGTTTAGCACGGCGGCTAGGTTGACTGTGCTGCTCAACCTAGGATTGTCCTCACCAGCAGGTGAAACAATCACGCCTCCTGTGCTGCCAGATGGACGGCGGGGGTAATACTTCAGGTCGAGACCGTCAGCTACCCCACCGAGAACCGAGCAGTAGTGCGAAAGCGCACGCCGTGCAGCATCCTGCATGGCTGCCTCAGCTGAGTCCCGCTCAGAGATAGAATAGTGCTCTGAGCAAGCCTCCGTGCCCTGGAGACTGTTCTCCGGACGGCGCACCAAACAGGTCGCCTCCCAGCGGTCCGGGTAGACCCCGCGACTATGCTGGTAGACCACACAGCGATACTCGATGGACCAAGTACGCCGGTCAAGTGCCCGACGTAGCAGGGTGTCGAGCGCGTCGTGGAAGTGACACCCGCGAGCAGCGTCGCGAGTGATAGGTCGAGCAACCCATCCTTCCGGCTCATGGTTAGCAGAGAGGTCGATGTCGTGGCTCAAGCTGTCGTCGCCATCTCCGTCGGCTGGGTCTCCTCCAGCAGCGACTCCAGAAGATGGGGCGCCCAGTGGTGGTGCAGGGGGCGCCTCCAGGGGAAGCACAGGGGAGCAGCTCCTCACAGACTCTATCTCCTGTTGGAGCGAGAAAGAAGAGCCCTGCTGCTCCTGTCGTCGACGTTCCTGCTCCTCATGCAGGCGGTGGTGCAGTCTCTCCAAGTGGCTGGACTGTCCGGCCACGGGACGGCGAAGCGGACGCTCAGCAAGGCGGGAGGGTAAGAAGGGGATGACGGACTTTCGTGCAGTGTGTCTAAGTCGAGCCATCTACAAAAGACATCGCAAGCAAAAGGGTGAGAACAGAATTAATATGACCAGCAAGTAATGAATCATAAATGAATGAAGGATCAGAATAAAACAAAATTTTCAGCAAGGTATAATATATAGTAGAACATAGGTTTGGTCAGTAGGACCAACTTTTGAAGGGATACCAAAGTCAAGGCAGGGACAGAGGTCTATAGTCCTTAGAACGACCATTCTACTCTAGGTTAGCGGTCCTACAGTCAGCACGGCTTTGATACCACTTATGTCACACCCGGTTTTTAGAAGGTAAACCGAATGCGAACCATGTACGTGCCAGGATCAGTTGTTCACGTACACAGCAGTTACATAACATGGACATCATCACACAGTGCTCAAATAGTATTAAAAAGGGAAATAATAGTCGATTACATCATACGTCTGAGACGTCCATATAGTTCTTACAATAAATCAAAGTGCGGAAAAGAAACGTAGATAACGCGGCCTTCACAGGCAGCCGACTGGGGGTTGCCGCTAACCCACGCCTAGAACTCGTCGTAGTCTTGGAACTCCTGGAAGTCTCCTTCCACAGCTTCATCTTCTCCTGAGCAGTGGTTGCAATGCTGACAACCTGGGGGGGGGGGTTTGGTGTGTAGAGCAAGGGTGAGTACACATCAACATACTCAGCAAGCATCCCGTTTGGCTGTAGTGGACTAGCTTTATGTGGGGATAAGTCAAGCAGTTGCTTTTAGTTGGTCAGGTTATTACTTACTAGTAGAAAGCCAGGTTTTAACATTAACCCAAGTTATTAGCCCAATGTATCCTTCCCAAACGGAAAGAATACCACTTACCAGCACCATAATCATAATCAGAATCATCAATCTCATTGCCACCTGTACCAAAATGCCTCTGATCAAATATCACTAATCTCTGGAGCTCCCTTGGCCGCTCATAACCGCGAGCACGGCTGATATATCAGTTTCATAACACTCTGCAGAGGTTGCGCACTTTACCCATAAGCCGTGATTCCCTCTCTAGCCCGGGCTTGCAAGACCCTTATTCACTCCCAAGGTGAATGGCTAGGGATTCACTACGAAGCCTTTACAAAGATTCCCCGGGGCTGTAGCCACCCGTTAGGTTTCCTAAATGTACCGCACTCCTCCCCAAGGGACAAATCAACCTTGGCAGAGCGAGCCGCATACACCGAGCCCCATTGACGGCACGACGGCTAAGCGAACTACACCTCGGTTCCTCCAATTATTCAGCTAAGGGCGTCCCATTCCACCCTCATGGTTGCACTGTTTTCCCGGGCGGTCATCCATTGAACAGGTCCTTACGGAGAGGCACTCGAGAAACCGCTCGAGTCCCCTTAAATGCCACAAGTATGATCATAAATAAGAAGGGGAAAACAGCGTATCATAGATAATCACATCATGTTCATTGATTAGAGTTGAGCAATAGCATCAGACTAAGCAGTAATAATCCGACCCAAATAGGTAACAAGGACATGAATAACAAAAGCTAGTAAATCCTTAGGTATAAATGTGTAATGCGGGAGGTGAATTAAAGAATGAATAGGACAGAAATAGGTCAAAGGACACTTGCCTCCACCAACCGACTGCTGCTCAGGGGCTTCTCCTGCGAATTCCTCGGGCTCTTCGACCGGATCGTTCTCTATGCAAGCGCAAACACACATACATCCACATATTTAATACAAAAGAACAGTACACCATACAAGGGAGCAAGTAAAACGAATATGCATCAAGTGTGACATTCGATATCGCATTTGTTATGGTTAGAAAGAAACGGGGAAGGGTCTCGCAGGGGGTTAAAGCTTATGCACTAATGATTAGTTACAACTGGTTCTTAACAAAAGAATTATGTTATATACACTAATGGAAACCTAGTCCTTTTAAGTTGATCAACATTGAATGAAATAAACAATTAATTACGTGAATCAACTAGCGTAACGGAATTTTAAATTGAGCTTCCTATTTTCAATAGCATGAACAATGATTAGCCTACCTAAAATAAAATAACTATGATCACAGAAAGTAAAATAAAATAAAATAAAATAAATAATAAAAAAAATAAAAAACAGGGGGGGGGCGGTTGAACCGGCCGGGGGCAGGGCGGCCGAGCAGGGGCGGCCAAGCGCGGGGGGGGGGGGGGGGCTGAGCCGGGGCGGTTGAACCGGCCGGCGCAGGGGCGGCCGAGCACGCAGGGGCGGGGGCGCGGCCAGCGGCCAGGGCGCGGCCGGGCGCGGCTGGGGCGCGGCCAGGGCGCGGGCTGGGGCGGCCGGGGGCGCGGCCAGGGGCGACCGTGGCCGGCTGGGCGCGGCCAGGCGGGCGGCCAGGCGCGGCCGGGGCCAGGGCGCGGGCTGGGGCGGCCGGGGACGCGGCCAGGGGCGGCCGGGCGGCTGGGCTGCCAAGGAGAGAGGAGGGGAGAGGGAGGGAGGAGGGAGGAGAGAGGAGGGGGGGGCTCACCGGGGCGGGCGGCCGAGCTGCAGGGGCGGCGGCCGAGCAGGGGGCGGGGCTAGGGCAGGGGAGGGCGGCGGTAGGGAGAGAATGGGAGAGAGGGAGGGAGAGGGAGAGGGAGTTGGGGAAAAGGGGATGGGGTGGGGGGCGGTTGGGCCTATTGGGCCCAAAGGGGGCGCGCAGGGGGGCGGCTGGGCCGGCCAGGGACGGCCCACGGCGCGGGAGAGAGAGAAAAAGAGGAGAGAGGAAGAAAAAGAAAAAGAAAGAAAATGTTTTCTCCTTATTTTCGAAATCCGATCTTCCTAGATGAATGCATTTGCGCTTTCAAACAATCAAAGAATGCATAGTTCGGCATGGTGCATCAAACAACATAAAACAATTTTAGGGTTTTTCTTTACACGGGAATTCCAAACCGAATCCCGCTAGCTTTGGAAAAAGTCAAGGTCTAGCAAGGGGAAAAAGAAAAAGAAAAGGTAACGCCCGAATTTGGCGAGTGAAGAAAAGAAAAAATTCAACTGCAAAATTCGGGGCGTTACATCTAGTCGTCGAGGTGGCCTTGGAGCTTGTGTCCTGCTAACGTTTCTTTGACTTTGTAGAGAGCTGAGGACAGTCAATGTCATGGGCGCATGTCAGGGATCATCATTACCTGTTACTGGAGTAATTTGATGTGACACCGGTCTTGTTCCTTCATAGCCTGAGGTGGCTAGCTAGGGGAAGGATAGTGTTGTATTCCCTGTTCGCGTAGTCGGTCCGAGGCCATCTCGGGCGAGGCAGTGATTTCTCCTGAAGCCGAGGCCTAGGTCGGGCGAGGCGAAGATTTCCTCCCGAGGCTGAGGCCGAGGCCTGGGTCGAGCGTGGCGACGATTCCTTCCGAGGCCGAGGCTGGGGTCGGGTGAGGCGGAACTCCCTGCTGCGCCCGAGGCTGAACTCGGGAGAGGCGGTAACTTACTGTTGTTAGTCTTCCCCCGGTAGTGGTTGGAACGGGGTGAATAGTGTCATTATCCTGTCAGAACGATCAGTAAAAGGGTGAAGTGACTGCGGTCATTTCGATCTTGCCAACTGCGGTGCGCGTGTCGGGATAAGGTGTCAGGTGATCCCTACATTAAATGCGCACGTGATACGGTCGGTGGCAAGGTGGTTTTGGCCGAGGCCGCTATACGACAAAGTTTACCCGAGCTTTGCCTCGGGCGAGCTGGGGGTGCGCCCACCGCCTGAGGGGGCCCTCGGGCGAGCCGTGAATCCGTTCGGGACTACTGTTCTTGCCCGAGGCTGGACTCGAGCGAGACGGGACCGCGTCCCTTGGTAGACGAGGCCTTGACTTTGAACCATGCTTACCAGTCTTTATGGTTTGTTTTAAAGACGTTCTCCAGCCATATTTAGGAGTACTAGGGGTACCCCTAATTATGGTACCCGACAGTAGCTCTCGAGCCTCAAAGGGAGTGTAAGCACTCGCTTGGAGGTTCTATCGGATTTTTGCAAGGTGACTGGTCTTTTTTAGTAGTATTTTGTTTCGATGGGTGCGCGCGAGCGCACCCGTCGGGTGTAGCCCCCGAGGCCTCGGAGGAGTGGTTTGACTCCTCTGAGGTCTTAATGCTCTTCTTGTTATTCCTTGATCGGCCTTGTTGTTCTCTCCTGCGGCCTGGCCGTAGCTCGGGTGCATAGTCAGGCTCCAAGTTTTTAAGTTAGTTTGTTGACGCGGTCAACAAATTAGCCGTAGCCTGGTGCGAGAGCAGCCCCTGAGCCTCTACACGGAGCGAGAGGACGATCAAGGACCGTCTTGGCTTTTTATAGTACGCCCCTTCGTCGCCTTTCCGCAAGGGGGAAGGGGGGAACACGCCATGTTACCCTCGGTGGGCACCGAATACGGTGTTTCCAGTGAGTTGCTAACGGGTAATCCGAGTGGACGCCCGAGCCCTGTTCGATAAGGGTCGGCTGGTGGCCCAGAGGCGCGCTCCAAAAGTACCTGCAGGTGATTCGCTGGACCCGGACCCATTTGATAGGGTCTGAGGGCTCGGTGCCTCCCTCCGGTGGGATTCCATTACAAATTGTTCCCACTGGTCTCGGAAATGTCCTAGGGTACCTCGGGAGCGTAGCCCGAGCCTCGGCCATGTAATGGACGTACCCAGGGTCATCCCTGACTCTGCATGCTCTGGGGCGGCTGTCGAACCCTTTTGAGGGGCCAGCATTCGAACCCCTGATCAGTAGAGGGCTCGAAGCCCGAGTGCTCTGGGGCGGTTGCCGAACCCCGCAGGGCGCAACCTTCGAACCCCTGATCAGTAGGAGGGCCCAGGGCCCGTTTCCTTTGCTGAGAAGGACACTTTCGAAATATCTCCTTTCCCGATCCCTGCGGAGAGAGAGAGAGAGAGAGGGGAAAGGAAGAAAGGAAATAAACTAAAACAGTGTGGCACACCTTTTTGAGGCGGTCATAATGACGGAGGTGGAATGGCGCCCGCTCGCCTGCCAGGGGTGACGCGTGTCCTGCCAAAGAGTTAATGCGACGGGACGGGCGACTCGCGGGGTGTCCGTTGCGCGTGCGCAAGCCAATCGAGGAACGGAAAAAAACCGTTTTGATTTCTAATTTAAAATTCACGTGGGGCTCGGGCGAGGTTTTTGGGTGGATTCTGCCCGAGCCTTTATATACCTGGGAGAGGGACCGGCAGCGGTTCTTTACCTTGCCATTTGCGCTTCCGCCCTTGCCTTCTGCCTTTGCTTTCACAACTTGAGAGAGTAGATAGAGACAAGAGAAAACCGCGCACCTCGTCCCCTCCGCTTCCACCGCTTCCGTTCGGCAATGGCTGACAAGACGACCGTCATTCCGCCGCACGACCCGTGGCCCTTCTCCACCGTCACTGTGGAGGATCTGCAGGCCCTCGTTGCCGAGGGTCTGCTCCGTCCTCTCTCCGGCGGGCCGCAGCCTGAGTGGTTGGCCCCCGGGAGCGAGGCCGACCCGACTCTGCCGCCGGGGTATGTGGTCAGCTTCACCCCTTTTCATGAGCGGGGGTTTGGGATGCCGGCGAGCCGCTTCATGCGGGCGCTCCCGCACTACTATGGGGTGGAGCTTCACAACTTCAACCCTAACTCCATCGCGCAGGCGGCCATTTTCGCGGCGGTTTGCGAGGGGTTTTTGGGGATTGACCCCCATTGGGACCTGTGGACCCATCTCTTCTCCGCGGAGTTCTCCGCCGTGTCGACGGACGTGAAGAAGGTTCGTATGGCGGTGCGGGCTGGCGGCTACTATGGGGGCTGGTGGCTACACCCTCCAACTGAGGTCGGGGCGCGCACAACAGTACATCTCTGCCTCCCTTGTGTCTTCGAACAAGGGGTGGCAGAACCGGTGGTTTTATCTCCGGAATGACGACGGAGTGCTGCCGCCCTTTTCTCAACGAGTGGTGACTGCCGCCGGCGATAACTGGCGCTGGGGGGGCACATGCGAGAACTAGGAGAAGCTCCAGCCCATTCTCCGTGCCCTGCAGAAGCTCCAAGCCAAAGGCCTTACAGCCGCGGGGGTCGTCGCCGCTATCCACCGCCGGAGGGTGCTCCCATTGGCAGAGCGGCGGTTGCGGCTTTCAGAAATGAAGCCGGGAGTCAATTTGGAGGGTTCACGGATGTCCTCGACCCCCCTCTCCACCAACGACCTCCTCAGACGGATAGCAGGCACGGTAGGGAGGCTGGACGCTGGCGTCCTTAACCAGCCCCCGATGCGTCCCGACCACGGGTATGTGTCCCTGGTAAGTGTCCAACCCTTCCTCTGTTTTGTGCCGTGTTTCCTACGTTTTTAGCCCTTACCCTTGGGATTTTTGCTCGTCCCTAGGAGTTGAGGAACTTTAAAACCTCCCGGCCACCGGTCCCGGAGGACGCGGCGGGCCGAACTGCGCGTAGGCTCGCCGCGGAGAAGGATAAGCAGAAAAAGGACGCAGAAAAGGCCCGAGCTCGCGAGAGGATGCGAGCTCGGGAAGCCTTGGAGAAGCGTCGTCGGAGGCAAGAAAGGGACGGGCTCCCGTTGGAGCCGTCGCCGGACACGCCCGATAACAACGACGATGATGATGACGACGAGGACGACGACATGGCGGCCCGACATGGCCTCAGTCCGGATCCAAGGCTGGGCCAGGGGTCATCAAGCCAGCCTCCAGGTGGGCTGGCACCACCAGTGTTTGGGGCCGGGACGCCAGGGTCCCGGTCCGAGGAGCGGAGGCGGGCCGAGGGGGTACTTGACCCCTTGGCTGAGATAATTGGGGTGACTTCGGGGGGTCAGGCTGACCCGCATGCCCCCCGAGAGCAAGTGCCCGTGCCAGCCATGAGGGAAGTTGTTCCCTCGGCTGTCGTGACATCGCCCGGGCAGGCCACTCTCTCGACGCCTCGGGCGTCCGAGGCGGAGGCAGCGTCGAAGCCGGCCGCTGGCCAACCCTCGGCAGCGTTTGTGGAGACCAGGGTCCGAGAGGTTTCCCCGCAGGCACGATTGGCCTTGCCCTGGAGCGGGTAAGTATCTGAGGGCACCCTCGTTTTAGTCATTTTTCTGTGTATCTTGATTATGTCTTTTCTTCCTTTCAGCAAGCGGAGGCAGGGCTCGGCTAGTCTAGCCCCCACGAAGGCCCTTAAGACGGGGCCGACCACTTCAGCTGGAGCTGCGGCGCGCCACGCTGGTTGGTTGGCCTCCGCGCAAGGCGCCCTCCGGCGGGGGGCCCAGGAGGCACAGGCTGTCATGGGGCAAGCCTCCCAGGTCGACCCCCCTGTTAGAGCGGCCATCGTGCCAGGGGAGGCCGTTGATGCGACTGCGGCCTCGAGCCCGCCTTCCTCGTCGCCGACGCCGATGTCGATCCCTGCCGGGGCCGCTGCTAGTGCGCCCACGGAGCCGCCTGCTGCCGCCGATGTCGAGATGGTTGAGGTGCCTCCGCCCCCGGCTCCTTCGGTCCTGGTCATCCCCGATTCCCCCGTTTTCGACCATGGGGAGGGGGCGGCCGTTGTTGCCGAGGTTGGTGAGCAGAGGCCTGTCGCCCTAACCGAGGAGAGGCCCGATGCGTCAACTGCAGAGAGACCCGAAGCCTTGGACGCGGGGCGCGCAGATCCTTGGCCCGTCGTGGGGAGCAGCGGCCTCATCCCCACGCAGCTCAATCCCAATGAGTGGGGAGCGCAGCCGCTTGTGTTCTGGGGCCGCGATACCTCAGAGCCTCTCCTTTCTGAGAGCACCTAGAGGGGGGTGAATAGGTGATCCTGTAAAAACTTAAGCTTAAAGCCACAATAACTTGATTAGAGGTTAGCACAATTAAACCAAGTGGCTAGAGAGGAGTTCTTACAAAACACAACAACCACACGAAGATCAACACAGATAGACTCAGTGGTTTATCCCGTGGTTCGGCCAAGTACAACACTTGCCTACTTCCACGTTGTGGCGTCCCAACGGACGAGGGTTGCAATCAACCCCTCTCAAGCGGTCCAAAGACCCACTTGAATACCACGGTGTTTTGCTTTGTTCACTATATCCCGCTCGCGAGGAATCTCCACAACTTTGAGTCTCTCGCCCTTACACTTTGATGTTCACAAAGAAGCACGGAGTAAGTGAAAGTCACCTAGAGGGGGGTGAATAGGGCGAATCTGAAATTTACAAACTCAATCACAACTACAAGCCGGGTTAGTGTTAGAAATAATAATGAGTCCGAGAGAGAGGGCGCAAAACAAATCGCGAGCGAATAAAGAGTGAGACACGTGGATTTGTTTTACCGAGGTTCGGTTCTCGCAAACCTACTCCCTGTTGAGGAGGCCACAAAGGCCGGGTCTGTTTCAACCCTTTCCCTCTCTCAAACGGTCCCTCGGACCGAGTGAGCTTCTCTTCTCAAATCAACCGGGAACAAAACTTCCCCGCAAGGACCACCACACAATTGGTGTCTCTTGCCTCGGTTATAAATGAGTTTTGATCACAAGAACAAATGAGAAAGAAAAGAAGCAATCCAAGCGCAAGAGCTCAAAAGAACACAACAAATCTTTCTCACTAATCACTAAGGCCTTGTGTGGAATTGGAGGGGATTTGATCACTTGGGTGTGTCTAGAATTGAATGCAAGAGCTCTTGTAAGGTGTAGAAGTGTGAAAACTTGGATGACTTGAATGTGGGGTGGTTGGGGGGTATTTATAGCCCCAACCACCAAACTAGCCGTTTGGTGGAGGCTGTCTGTCGCATGGTGCACCGGACAGTCCGGTGCGCACCGGACAGTGTCCGGTGCGCCAGCCACGTCACCAGGCCGTTGGGTTCTGATCGTTGGAGCTCTGACTGCTGGGCCCGCCTGGATGTCCGATGGCGCACCGGACATGCACTGTAGAGTGTCCGATGCACCACTACGCGCGTGCCTGACTTCTGCGCGCTCTGGCGTGCATTTAATGTCGCTGCAGGTGACCTTTGGCGCCGAAGCAGCCGTTGCTCCGCCGTTACACCAGATAGTCCGGTGCACACCGGACATGTCCGGTGAATTATAGCGGAGCGAATTCCCGAAGCTGGCGAGTTCAGAGTCGCTTCTCCTTGGAGCACCAGACACTGTCCGGTGTACACCGGACAGTCCGGTGAATTATAGCGCGGCGCCTCTGAGTTTTCCCGAAGGTGCTAAGTTCAGCTTGGAGTCCCCTTGTGCACCGGACACTGTCCGGTGCGCCCTCCTAGGGTGTCTTCGGCTGTCCCTTTGCTCTTTTGTTTGAACCCTTTCTCTTGGTCTTTTTATTGGCTTATTGTGAACCTTTGGAACCTGTAGAACTTATAAACTTGGGCAAACTAGTTAGTCCAATTATTTGTGTTGGGCAATTCAACCACCAAAATCAATTTAGGAAATAGGTGTAAGCCTAATTCCCTTTCAATCTCCCCCTTTTTGGTGATTGATGCCAACACAAACCAAAGCAAATATAGAAGTGCATAATTTGAACTAGTTTGCAAAATGTAAGTGCAAAGGTTGCTTAGAATTGAGCCAATAAATATTACTTACTAGATATGCATGGATTGTTTCTTTATTTTTAATATTTTGGACCACGCTTGCACCACATGTTTTGTTTTGCAAATTCTTTTTGTAAATCCTTTTCGAAGTCCTTTTGCAAAATAGTCAAAGGTAAATGAATAAGATTTTGCGAAGCATTTTCAAGTTTTGAAATTTTCTCCCCTTGTTTCAAATGCTTTTCCTTTGACTAAACAAAACTCCCCCTCAAATAAATTCTCCTCTTAGTGTTCAAGAGGGTTTTAAGATATTAATTTTGAAAGGTGCTACTTTCTCCCCCTTTAGAACACAAAGAGATACCAATTTGAAATTTACCAATTGAAAATCATTAATTTTTAAAATTAGGGTGGTGGTGCGGTCCTTTTGCTTTGGGCTCATACTTTCTCCCCCTTTGGCATGAATCGCCAAAAACGGATACTTTGAGTGAGATATAAGCCCTTTGATAACTACTTTCTCCCCTTTGGCAAATAAAACATATGAGTGAAGATTATACCAAAGACGGAGAGATGCTTGGAGCGACGGCGAAGGATGAGTTATGGAGTGGAGTGGAAGCCTTTGTCTTCGCCGAAGACGCCAATTCCCTTTCAATACACCTATGACTTGGTTTGAAGTTCACTTGAAAGCACATTAGTCATAGCATATATAAAAGAGACATGATCAAAGGTATATTTATGAGCTAAGTGTGCAAGACATCAAAAGAAATTCCTAGAACCAAGAATATTTAACTCATGCCTAAGTTTGGTAAAAGTTTGTTCATCCAATGGCTTGGTAAAGATATCGGCTAATTGATCTTTAGTGTTAATATATGCAATCTCGATATCCCCCTTTTGTTGGTGATCCCTAAGAAAATGATACCGAATGGCTATGTGCTTAGTGCGGCTATGCTCAACGGGATTATCCGCCATGCGGATTGCACTCTCATTATCACATAGAAGAGGAACTTTGGTTAATTTGTAACCATAGTCCCGCAGGGTTTGCCTCATCCAAAGCAATTGCGCGCAACAATGGCCTGCGGCAATGTACTCGGCTTCGGCGATAGAAAGAGCGACCGAATTTTGCTTCTTTGAAGCCCAAGACACCAAGGATCTTCCCAAGAACTGGCAAGTCCCCGATGTGCTCTTTCGATTAATTTTACACCCGCCCAATCGGCATCTGAATAACCAATTAAATCAAATGCGGATCCCCGAGGGTACCAAAGCCCAAACTTAGGAGTATAAGCCAAATATCTCAAGATTCGTTTTATGGCCGTAAGGTGAGATTCCTTAGGGTCGGCTTGGAATCTTGCACACATGCATACGGAAAGCATAATGTCCGGTCGAGATGCACATAAATAGAGTAATGAACCTATCATCGACCGGTATACCTTTTGATCGACGGATTTACCTCCCGTGTCGAGGTCGAGATGCCCATTGGTTCCCATGGGAGTCTTGATGGGCTTGGCATCCTTCATTCCAAACTTGTTTAGAATATCTTGAGTATACTTCGTTTGGCTAATGAATGTGCCATCTTGGAGTTGCTTCACTTGAAATCCTAAGAAATACTTCAACTCCCCCATCATCGACATCTCGAATTTCTGTGTCATGATTGTCACACCCGGTTTTGGAAGGCAAACCGAATGCGAACTATGTACGTGCCAGGATCAGAACTCACGTACACAGCGATTACATAAATTAACATCGTCGCACAATGCTCGGATAGTAACATAAAAGAGTATTAACTTATTACATCACAGAGTCATAGACATCCACATAGTCATCAAGTTAACAGTTAAATCAAAGTGCTAGCGAAACGCAGTAAAGATAAAGCCTTCACAGGCAGCTGACTGGGGGTTGCCGCCAACCCACACCTAGAATTCGTCGTAGTCTTGGAACTCCTGGAAGTCTCCTTCCACGACTTCGCCTTCTCCTGAGCAGTGATTACAATGCGGACAACCTGGTGTTTGGTGGTAAAGCAAGGATGAGTACACATCAACGTACTCAGCAAATGTCCCGTTTAGCTGAAGTGGACTAGCTTTATGTGGGGTTAGGCTCAAGCAGTTGCTTTTAGTTGGTCAGGTATTTATCATTAGTAGAAGCCAGATTTTTAGCATTAACCAACCCATGAACCATTTCCTCATCGAGGAACAACATCATCATATTCGAACCAAAACCATAACATAATCCTTGTATCTCGAACCATCTGTATCTCTAATCAAAGAGGATCCCAAGGCTGCTCTTAACCGTGAGCACGGCTGATATATCAGTTTCACTACCCTCTGCAGAGGTCGCACACTTTACCCATGAGTCATGATTCCCCTTTCTGCCCGGGGAGAGCTAATCCCCATTGACCACTACCTAGGTGGTCCGGCAGGGTATCACTACGTAGCTTTTACAAAGATTCCCTAGAGGTCATAGCCGCCCGTTAGGTTTCTCCAGTTTGATAAACACAGTACCTCTCCCCGCAGGAGGGTGACTAACAAAAGCAAAACGAAAGAACCTCGGCACTCAGCCTCGGCAGAGCAAGCACTGTGCCTGGACCCCATTGACGGCACGACGGCGAAGCAACTACACCTCTAGTTCCTCTAATTAATTAGCTAAGGGCGCCCCATTTCACCCTCATGGTTGCACTGTTATCCCGGGTGGTCTCTCAACGAACAGGTCCTTACGGAGAGGTACTCAGGAAACAGCCTGAGCCCCCTAGAGTATCACAAGATCATCAACATAATCAGGATAACAGTATCGTATCATAAATAGTCACATCATGTTCATTGATTAGGTTAAGGCAATAGCAAAATGCTAACCATAATAATAACCCAAAAGGTCATCAAGGATAAGGTAAAGTGTAAAGCTAGTCAATCCTTAGGTTTCAAGTAAGTAATGCGGGGTAGTAAGTTATAAATGAATAGGACATAATTGTAATACCCAAAATTATATAAGAGTTGATCTCGTTATGTGTTGTGCCATCCGCACATTATTAACTCATGGAAATAATCACATTTAAAAAAAAAATTAAATAAGACACTTCAATAAAAATATGCATCATATTGGGATTTTTGTTTGTGCATCTGAAGGTAAAAGTTGGAACTCAAACTTGAAATTGATTTGAAGTTAAAATAGAAATTTGAAAGTCAAATGAACAAATAAATGGGAAAGGAAAAGTTCATGAAACCCTTTTAATCTTCCCATAAATAAAAGGGAAGAGAATGAATCATAATATTTTAAAACACTAAAGTTATACTCATATTAAAGAATATTTGGCCCTTGGAAATTGAAGCTCAAAACAGGGATTTAAATTCGGTTTGAACACTTGAATTTGAAATAGAAAAGAAAAAAAGAGAAAAGAAAACCCGCTGTTGGGCCGCTAGCCTCACTTTCGGCCCACCCACCGAATCGTCCCACGCGGCCCACTCTGCTTCGCATCCGCGCGTGGCGTCTGTGCCGCTGACACCATGGCCCCTCCTGCCAGGGTCTCTCTCCCCTCGTCGTGCGCCACTGGAAGCCTGGGCCCGATCGTCAGCTGCTTCTCCAACGCCTGGCCATCCTCGCGCGGATCTCGCTTCGTGGAGGACGCTAACAAACCAAACGCGCCGACGCAGCCGCGACTCCGAAATCCGCGCTGAGATCGCGACCGATTCTTCAGCTACGCCCGCGCGACCTGATCTCCCATATAACCGGGCCACCTTCGACACCGCTGCTTCCTCTCTTCGTAGCCGCGCGGAACGACAAAAGCAGAGGGGTGAGATTGGAGATGCAGGCGGCCGTGGTCGATTCGGACATCTGGGCAGTGCCGAGCTCGCGGAACGTGGCTGGGAGCATCTCCGGGACGCCTGGGTGCCAGGGAGACCACCAATTTGGTGTGGGTGGCCATTGCGATTGGGGATTTCTCGCCGGGGCCCGATTCGCCGCGACGCCGCGTGGACAGCTTCATCCGGCCTCCCATCCATCGGTAATGCTCCTTGGACCGGTTCGATACCTCCTCTACATTGTGTATCACCTCGTTATGCTTCGAATCAAGTCCGGGGTCGCCAAAACCCGTGGCTCCGGCGAAGCTCCGCCGCATCCCGTGTCAGCTCCGCCGAGGTCGTCGGCGTTAGGAAAGGAGAGGGCTCTGGGGCGTAGATCCTCGGATCAAGGTCTGAGATTAAATCCACGGGGTACCGATTCGGGGATTGCTGCTCGGCCGTTGATCAGATGACCAACGGTTGTGATCAGAAGTGGGGCACCGCCGCCGCGGGCAGACCCTAGGATGGTCAGGGGTTTCGGCACCATCGATCGGGGCATGGACGGTTGGGATTAGAGCGCGCGATAACGTATTGGGTGGGTGATGCGCGACGGTCGGATCGCGATCGGGCGAATCTGGCACAAGTAGGATCTGGGCGGTAGATTTGAGATCTTACGGTCAGCGATGCGTACCGTTTCGTTTATACTGCGATTTAATCTGGAACGTAGGTGTATGATCGGACGACCCAGATTGCACCGTACCCCTTCGCGGGTATCTTTTGCAAAAGAGACCTCCTGTTTCCGTGAAAACAACCCGCCGTCCAGAGCAATAGTGCTCTGAGTCTCGGGTTATTTGTTAAACAGCCCCCTGCGTTTCCCATTAATTGAGGCCCAGTCCAGTGATCATTTAATTTGAATAAATAGAATAGAAAATGGATTTTTAATATGAAAATGATTACTAGAACTTAATAAATTCATAGAAAATTCATACTAACTCCAAATTAGTCCATTCCAGTTCCTAAAATTTTGTAATTTTATTCTTTATCACCTAGATCCTCTGTTATGTCATGAAAACAGTAAGAAATTTATTTATCACTTAATCCTATTTAAAGCACATAAAACCTTTGAAAATCCATAACTTAAAATCTATAACTCGAAAAATTATGATTCCTGTTCCTAGGATTTTATTTTATTGAGTAGAATATTTCTGTGTATTTTGTTTATATGTTTGGTGTATTGTTAATTTCTCTATATGCACTGTGCTTGTTTGTATTGTGGCGAGTAGAAGAGCCCGTGACTGAGGATCCTGGTGAGCAGCAGGTTGAAGTAGCTGAGCAGGAGCTCATTGAAGGCAAGTTGTGCCCTTGACCACTTTTTACCCAATAATGTTCTTTAATTTCACATACTCATGCATAGGTTAATTTTGATGGGACCCAATAGGTCACCCTAGATTGTTTATCTCATTACCTTGTTTACCCCTGAATCACTTGGGTAGTTTGCTATTGCTTTACATGGTTTTGGGATAATCATTTATTATATCTATGTTCCAATTATTCTTGTTATTCTGTTTATGTTCATGTTGAGATCATTAATGTTAATTGGAACATAGAGCTTAACTTGAGAACCACGTGCCACCACAAGGGAGGAATGGGACCCCTTGGCTGACTAATTAGGAAAGCTAGTGGAAGACTACCTTACCCGAAAGGGGCAAGGGCAGTAGGGGAGTGGTCAGTGTAGGGAGGTCCCTGGTTGATTTTGCTGCGATGGCGGTCAGCCAGGAACCCTGCATTGGAACTTCCTATAAACTGTAGCGGGTTTTCGGAAGCTAGTGGAACTTTGTAAAGGCCTCGTAGTGTTGCCCTGCCGCGCTTCCTAGGTAGAGGTGTATGGGATTCGCGACCCCTTGGCAGATGGGTAACATGACTTGTGGGTAAAGGGTACAACCTCTGCAGAGTGTAAAACTGGTATACTAGCCGAGCTCACGGTCATGAGCAGCTCAGGACTCTCTGATGTTTAAATTATGGAACCTAAATTCAATTTTGTCATTTGCATTGCATGGGTTTGTTATTAATCTTGTTCTATTACTTTACTTATGGTTTGGTATTTACTTACACTTAGTAATTGCTAATAAAATTTTGACCAATTACTTAAAAGCAATGCTCAGCTTTAACCACTTTCATTGATTAGCCTTACACATCACATGAACTCACACCTTTGTGAGTTTATGTCCACTGGTTTCCCCACAACTTGTTGAGCTATGATCATGTGTGAGCTCACCCTTGCTGTCTCACACCCCCCCCACAGGAGCTGATCAGGTGGTTCAGGAGGAGCCGCCTAACACTGAGGAGTTCGATCTGATCTAGGTGGCGTTTCCCAATCGACATTGGCGCCGACGATCCTTAGTTCGTTTTATCTTTATTATTTTATTTTGTAATAAGTCTTCCGCTATGTAATAAATACTCTGATGTTTTATGACATTTATCTCTATACACTCTGTTATTATATGTGTTGTCTTCATGGCGCATGTATGAGATGCACCCGGCTTTGTTCCTTAAATCCGGGTGTTACAGAAGTGGTATCAGAGGAAATGTTGACTGTAGGACGAAACCTAGATAGAAATGGATAAACCCTTACCTACTTACCTTACTCTGATTCATTCTATACTTACCTTATCTTGATCCTGTCTCACCTTCTACTGTTCCACTCTGATCATTCTTATCTTTTCTACTCTAAGACAAGAAGGATTTCACACCTTGGAATCCTACATTTATAACCTTTCTAAGAGATAGGAGACCTAAGACGAAATTAAAACTATTTTCTCTATTAAAAAAAAGTTGGTTGATTGTTCTGATGATCAATGTCTGATTTGCTTCTTTGATTGATTGAAATAGTATAGACGGGCATCTTAGCATGTACCGCCATAAGGTAATGTATTAGCTTTAGTGGATAACACACTAATCTACTTAGCTAATAAATCCTCCGCAGTAACAATCCTCATAATTACTCGCCTTGTCTATAATTCTTCCTTTCTTACCTTGTGTGTCTAACCTAGATGGGCTACCCCTATACTGTTAGAAGAGAGCAGTATAGACTTGATCCTTGGTATGTCGTGTTTAAGAAAGGCAAAGGCAGTTTATACACTGTGCTAAAGGAACCAAAGAACTCACCAGTTCCAAGGGAGAAAGATTTGAAGTTGAAGTTGCAGTAACTACCACCATCAGACTAGCGGCATTCTTAGTAGATGGGAAGTTTGTTGGTGTCAACATCCGTGTGGTTAGAGATTTTTCGGATGTCTTTCCAGAGGAGTTACCAGGGATGCCACTAGATAGGGAAGTTGAGTTTGTCGTGGATCTCTTACCTAGGACTGCTCCTAATTCTAAACGGCCATACCGGATGTCCATAGAAGAGCTAAAGGAACTTAAGAAACAATTAATGGAGTTACAAGAGGCTGGGTATATTCGTTCGGATTCTTCACCTTGTGGAGTGCCAGTTCTGCTTATACAGAAGAAAGATGGATCGCAAGGGATGTGCATGGATTATAGGACCCTTAATGATGTCACCATGAAGAACAAGTGTCCATTACCCCGCATTGAGGATTTATTTAATCGGATGAGAGGTGCAAGGGTATTCTCGAAGATTGATCTCTGATCGGGTTACCATCAAATGAAGATTAGGCCATAGGATATTCCCAAGAGGGATTTCTCGACTCGATATGGATTATATGAATTCACTGTTATGTTGTTTGGATCAACCAATGCACCAGCCTATTTTATGGATCTGAAGAATAAGGTGCATGATCTGGACAGATTCGTCGTGGTTTTCATGGACGATATTTTTTTTATTCCAAGAGTGATAGTGATCATGAGGAACATATGTGATTGGTACTACAGAAGCTTTAAGATAATCAACTCTACGCCAAGTACGGTAAATGCGAGTTTTGGATTGGCGAGGTGCCATTTCTTGGACATATCATTTCTAATGGAGGGATATTAGTGGATCCTGCTAAAGTCAAGGAGATAGTGGTGTGAAGCATACCCACTACAGTTACTGAAGTCCGAAGATTCTTGGGACTAGCAGGATATTATCGGAGATTTATTGAAGGATTTTCTAAGATTGCTAAGCCATGACCTCGCAGTCTCGCTTCTAGAGAAGGGAAGAGATTTCAAGTGGGACGAGAAGTGCCAAGATAGCTTCGATCAATTAAAGGAGAGGTTACCGTCACCACCAGTGTTGGATATGCCCGATCTACAGAAGGGATTTGATGTTTATTGTGATGCATGTGGCCAAGGCTTGGGATGTGTGCTCATACAAGAAGGACATGTGATTGCCTACGCTTCTCGTCAATTGCGGAAACAAGAGTTGAACTACCCCACTCATGACTTAAAATTGGCAGCCGTTGTGCATGCGCTTAAGATTTGAAGACATTATATCATGGGAACCAAGTGTCAAGTATACACGGATCATAAGAGTTTGAAACATATATTCACTCAGAAGGATCTCAACCTTAGGCAATGTCGTTGATTGGAGCTTATTAAGGATTGTAATTTGGAGATTCACTGTCACCCGGGCAAGGCAAATTTGGTTGCAGATGCCTTGAGATGAAAGGAGCATGTTCATTCAACTGTTGTTGCCCAGCTACCTCATGAGATTATTGAGGATTTCAGAAGACTTAACCTGGGGATAGTCGCTCACACTGAAGGAGTTATTATTGATGTGGAACCTACCTTGGAGCAAGAAATCCACAAAGGACAGGTTGGTGGTGCTAAAATACAAGAGATTAAGAATCTGATTACTGAAGGACGAGTTCCGGAATTTACGGAAGATGAGCAAGGCATTATATGGTTCAAGGATCGGATATGTGTTCCTGAGATTGATAGTCTTCGTGAGACTGTTTTAAAGGAGACCCATGACTTGGATTATTCTATTTCATCCTGGGAGTGCCAAGATGTATCAGGATTTGAAGCAAAAATATTGGCGGTATGGATTGAAAAGAGATGTAGCCGCACATGTGGCCATGTGCGATGTATGTCAAAGAGTTAAGGCTGAACACCAGAGGCCAGCTGGACTATTGCATCCACTGAAGATACCCGAGTGGAAATGAGAGGAGATTGGTATGGATTTCATTACTGGATTGCCTCGCACCCAGAAAGGATATGATGCTATATGGGTGATTGTGGATAGATTGACTAAAGTGGCTCACTTTATTCCTGTCAAGACTACTTATAAAGGTTCTCAGCTAGCAGAGTTATATATGGCTCGGATTGTGTGTTTACATGGAGTACCAAAGAAGATCGTGTCTGATTGAGGTTCACAGTTTACCTCAAGATTTTGGAGAAGCTTTCATGAGAACATGAGTACAAAGTTGAATTTTAGTACAGCTTATCACCCTCAGACCGATGGACAGACCGAAAGGACTAATCAAGTGTTGGAAGATATGTTGAGAGCATGTGCCCTTCAGCATGGAGGAAGTTGGGATAAGAGTCTACCATATGCTGAGTTCTCATATAATAATAGTTATCAGGCCAGTCTGAAGATGTCACCTTTTGAAGCTTTATATGGGAGGAAGTGCAGGACTCCTTTGTATTGGGATCAGACTGGAGAAAGACAGTTCTTTGGTCCTGAACTGATTCAAGAAGCAGAAGAACAAGTTCGTATAATTCGAGAGAATTTGAGAGTGGCTCAAACCAGGCAAAAAAAGCTATGCGGATAATAGAAGGAGGCCACTGGAATTCGAAGAAGGAGATTATGTGTATCTCAAGGTGTCACCACTGCGTGGAATGAGGAGATTTAAAGTTAAGGGCAAATTATCCCCTCGCTATATTGGACCATTCTTGATCTTTAGGTGAGTTGGGGAGATGGCATACCAACTCGAGTTACCTGCAAGTCTATCGGATGTGCATAATGTGTTCCATGTGTCTCAACTTAAGAAGTGTCTCCGTGTCCCTGAGGAACAGTTACCAATGGAAGAGCTCAGTGTTCAAGGTGATCTGACTTACACGGAGTACTCGATCAAGATTCTTGACACTTTGACTCGAGTTACAAGAAATAAGGTGATAAAGATGTACAAAGTACAATGGAGTCACCATGGAGGATACGAAGCTGCATGGGAAAGAGAAGAAGAACTTCACATAGTTTTTCCCCATCTTTTCCCTCGTTCTTCCTAAATCTCGAGGACAAGATTATTTTTAAAGGGGGTAGGATTTGTAATACCCAAAATTATATAAGAGTTGATCTCGTTATGTGTTGTGCCATCCGCACATTATTAACTCATGGAAATAATCATATTTAAAAAAAAAATTAAATAAGACACTTCAATAAAAATATGCATCATATTGGGATTTTTGTTTGTGCATCTGAAGGTAAAAGTTGGAACTCAAACTTGAAATTGATTTGAAGTTAAAATAGAAATTTGAAAGTCAAATGAACAAATAAATGGGAAAGGAAAAGTTCATGAAACCCTTTTAATCTTCCCATAAATAAAAGGGAAGAGAATGAATCATAATATTTTAAAACACTAAAGTTATACTCATATTAAAGAATATTTGGCCCTTGGAAATTGAAGCTCAAAACAGGGATTTAAATTCGGTTTGAACACTTGAATTTGAAATAGAAAAGAAAAAAAAGAGAAAAGAAAACCCGCTGTTGGGCCGCTAGCCTCACTTTCGGCCCACCCACCGAATCGTCCCACGCGGCCCACTCTGCTTCGCATCCGCGCGTGGCGTCTGTGCCGCTGACACCATGGCCCCTCCTGCCAGGGTCTCTCTCCCCTCGTCGTGCGCCACTGGAAGCCTGGGCCCGATCGTCAGCTGCTTCTCCAATGCCTGGCCATCCTCGCGCGGATCTCGCTTCGTGGAGGACGCTAACAAACCAAACGCGCCGACGCAGCCGCGACTCCGAAATCCGCGCTGAGATCGCGACCGATTCTTCAGCTGCGCCCGCGCGACCCGATCTCCCATATAACCGGGCCACCTTCGACACCGCTGCTTCCTCTCTTCGTAGCCGCGCGGAACGACAAAAGCAGAGGGGTGAGATTGGAGATGCAGGCGGCCGCGGTCGATTCGGACATCTGGGCAGTGCCGAGCTCGCGGAACGTGGCTGGGAGCATCTCCGGGACGCCTGGGTGCCAGGGAGACCACCAATTTGGTGTGGGTGGCCATTGCGATTGGGGATTTCTCGCCGGGGCCCGATTCGCCGCGACGCCGCGTGGACAGCTTCATCCGGCCTCCCATCCATCGGTAATGCTCCTTGGACCGGTTCGATACCTCCTCTACATTGTGTATCACCTCGTTATGCTTCGAATCAAGTCCGGGGTCGCCAAAACCCGCGGCTCCGGCGAAGCTCCGCCGCATCCCGTGTCAGCTCCGCCGAGGTCGTCGGCGTTAGGAAAGGAGAGGGCTCTGGGGCGTAGATCCTCGGATCAAGGTCTGAGATTAAATCCACGGGGTACCGATTCGGGGATTGCTGCTCGGCCGTTGATCAGATGACCAACGGTTGTGATCAGAAGTGGGGCACCGCCGCCGCGGGCAGACCCTGGGATGGTCAGGGGTTTCGGCACCATCGATCGGGGCATGGACGGTTGGGATTAGAGCGCGGATAACGTATTGGGTGGGTGATGCGCGACGGTCGGATCGCGATCGGGCGAATCTGGCACAAGTAGGATCTGGGCGGTAGATTTGAGATCTTACGGTCAGCGATGCGTACCGTTTCGTTTATACTGCGATTTAATCTGGAACGTAGGTGTATGATCGGACGGCCCAGATTGCACCGTACCCCTTCGCGGGTATCTTTTGCAAAAGAGACCTCCTGTTTCCGTGAAAACAACCCGCCGTCCAGAGCAATAGTGCTCTGAGTCTCGGGTTATTTGTTAAACAGCCCCCTGCGTTTCCCATTAATTGAGGCCCAGTCCAGTGATCATTTAATTTGAATAAATAGAATAGAAAATGGATTTTTAATATGAAAATGATTACTAGAACTTAATAAATTCATAGAAAATTCATACTAACTCCAAATTAGTCCATTCCAGTTCCTAAAATTTTGTAATTTTATTCTTTATCACCTAGATCCTCTGTTATGTCATGAAAACAATAAGAAATTTATTTATCACTTAATCCTATTTAAAGCACATAAAACCTTTGAAAATCCATAACTTAAAATCTATAACTCGAAAAATTATGATTCCTGTTCCTAGGATTTTATTTTATTGAGTAGAATATTTCTGTGTATTTTGTTTATATGTTTGGTGTATTGTTAATTTCTCTATATGCACTGTGCTTGTTTGTATTGTGGCGAGTAGAAGAGGCCGTGACTGAGGATCCTGGTGAGCAGCAGGTTGAAGTAGCTGAGCAGGAGCTCATTGAAGGCAAGTTGTACCCTTGACCACTTTTTACCCAATAATGTTCTTTAATTTCACATACTCATGCATAGGTTAATTTTGATGGGACCCAATAGGTCACCCTAGATTGTTTATCTCATTACCTTGTTTACCCCTGAATCACTTTGGTAGTTTGCTATTGCTTTACATGGTTTTGGGATAATCAGTTATTATATCTATGTTCCAATTATTCTTGTTATTCTGTTTATGTTCATGTTGAGATCATTAATGTTAATTGGAACATAGAGCTTAACTTGAGAACCACGTGCCACCACAAGGGAGGAATGGGACCCCTTGGCTGACTAATTAGGAAAGCTAGTGGAAGACTACCTTACCCGAAAGGGGCAAGGGCAGTAGGGGAGTGGTCAGTGTAGGGAGGTCCCTGGTTGATTTTGCTGCGATGGCGGTCAACCAGGAACCCTGCATTAGAACTTCCTATAAACTGTAGCGGGTTTTCGGAAGCTAGTGGAACTTTGTAAAGGCCTCGTAGTGTTGCCCTGCCGCGCTTCCTAGGTAGAGGTGTATGGGATTCGCGACCCCTTGGCAGATGGGTAACATGACTTGTGGGTAAAGGGTACAACCTCTGCAGAGTGTAAAACTGGTATACTAGCCGAGCTCACGGTCATGAGCAGCTCAGGACTCTCTGATGTTTAAATTATGGAACCTAAATTCAATTTTGTCATTTGCATTGCATGGGTTTGTTATTAATCTTGTTCTATTACTTTACTTATGGTTTGGTATTTACTTACACTTAGTAATTGCTAATAAAATTTTGACCAATTACTTAAAAGCAATGCTCAGCTTTAACCACTTTCATTGATTAGCCTTACACATCACATGAACTCACACCTTTGTGAGTTTATGTCCACTGGTTTCCCCACAACTTGTTGAGCTATGATCATGTGTGAGCTCACCCTTGCTGTCTCACACCCCCCACAGGAGCTGATCAGGTGGTTCAGAAGGAGCCGCCTAACACTGAGGAGTTCGATCTGATCTAGGTGGCGTTTCCCAGTCGACATTGGCGCCGACGATCCTTAGTTCGTTTTATCTTTATTATTTTATTTTGTAATAAGTCTTCCGCTATGTAATAAATGATGTTTTATGACATTTATCTCTATACACTCTGTTATTATATGTGTTGTCTTCATGGCGCATGTATGAGATGCACCCGGCTTTGTTCCTTAAATCCGGGTGTTACAATAATGGGTCAGAGGACACTTGCCTTCACCAAACTGCTGATCAGGAACTTCCTCTGCAACTTCCTCGGAAAACACAGACTGCTCGTTGTCTACGTAAAGTAATCATTCACACTATGCACTTGGGAAATAACAAGCAAAAACAATATACCAAACATATGCAGCAGAGAGAGATCACAAGTTCATAATAAAAAAGGGATAGGCACTCTGGTATTCTCTAGGTCTGGGGTAGAGGACTATACAGAGTGAGTCATTATCCACTAATCAGGTTTAAGTCAGTGGTGGGGGTTAAATCATTACATAGTGTTAAGTCTGTAAACTTAAGTGCTCCAACTTTTATTAAAATCTACTATCTTTTATTTATCTCAAATAGGGTTCCCATAACATTAATTTTACCCTAATGATCAACTATTAATTGGGACATAGAAACAGTAGGGAAACATTGCATAAACAGATAGATAATAATATTATGAACATTTTGCAATTTGAAGCACCTAATTTGGAGTTCATATGGCAAAGTTATGAATTTTACAAGTTTAGGGGTTAAAAATATACCCTAAGGACCTATTTTGAATTAAATAAAAGGTCCGAGGACCTAACTGTAAGAAACCAGGGACGGCGGGTTCAAATTCCAGAAAACCGGGGGTCTCTTTAAGAAAACGCGCGGGCGAAGGGGTATCGGGCTCCTACAGCCGTTGGATCTCGGATCGACGACCAGGATTAGATCCTGTGGGTGGGCGTGCGAGCGCGCGGCGGCCTGGGTGGCTGACAGGCGGGGCCGGGCGGGCAGCGCGGGCGCGGGGCTGACAGACGGGGCCGGGCGGCAGAGCGGGGCGCGGGCGGGCTGACAGGCGGGGCCCAGTTGGCAGGGAGGCAGGGCGCGGGGGAAACGGCTCTGGGCCGTTGGATCTTGGGCGGACGGCTAGGATTGGACTCGGCCTATTTAAAACGAGGCCGTCCGATCTGAGATGGACGGCGGGGATGGGGCGGCTGGCTTCTGTCTCCTTCCCCAGCCAGCTGAGGTGGCGGCGCCTGTCCCCGCGGCGGAGGTGCTCGCCGGAGACGAGGGGCGCGGGGGCCCTGTGGGTCCTTGGGGCGATCTGAATGGCCGGGGAGGTTGGGGAGGGCACGGGGAATTCTTTGGTGGGGTCTGGGTCGGGGCAGGGACACCGGAGGAGGGCGGTTCACGGCGAAGCGGCTCGGCGGCGGCGCTAATCGACTCCGGCGAGGAATTAAGCGCAGCAGAGAGCCAGAGAGGGGAAGGGAGGGGGCATGGGAGGTTCCTTACCTCAAGGCGAACTCCGGGGATTCCTTGGGGGCGGCG
Source organism: Zea luxurians (assembly GCA_029449295.1). Lineage (NCBI taxonomy): Eukaryota > Viridiplantae > Streptophyta > Magnoliopsida > Poales > Poaceae > Zea > Zea luxurians. Next base: position 1,989,842 of record JAOPSE010000064.1, on the reverse strand, counting down.
ATGACGCGACGGTGGCCCGGGACGACGGTGGCGGGCCTCCGCGGCTGCACGGTGGACGGCGGGTGAGCGCGGGCAGAGGGAAATAGGGAGGGGAAGGGGAAATTGGAGCGCGTTCCGGATTGTGGACGTCAGGGCGGAGCTTACCGTGGCAAAAGGCACGGCGGAGCTCCAACGACAACGGGGAAACGAGCTCGGGACGGCGGCGGTTCGCGACGATGGCACTCTGGCGTGCGCGCAGCGAGGGGGAGGTGAGAGAGGGGTCGGCAGGTGCGCAAATGAGGGAGGGGGAGATGGCGAGCGAGGTTCGGGGCTCAAGTGGCCGAGGGCGAGGTAGTTGCGAGCTCCACGCGCGACGTGGGCGCGGAGTCCGCGGCACGCGCGGCGGCGGTTACGCGGAGACGACGGGGCTGACTGAGGGGGCCCACGGGCAGAGAGAGAGCGAGGGAGCGGGCGCACGCGCGGGGAAGCGGCAGCGCCGACAGGTGGGGCCGGGCGAGCAGAGAGAGCGGGGGAAGCGAATGCGGGCGCGGGGAAGGCGGCCGCGCCGACAGGCCGGGCCCGCGGGCAGAGAGAGAGGGAGGGGGGAAGGGCGTGCGCGCGGAATGGGCCTAGCTGGGCCGAAAGGCCGAGGAGAGCGGGGGAGTGGGCTTCTTCCTTTTTTCTTTTTATTCTGGAATTGTTTTTCCCTTTTCTTTTTTATTTTCTCTATTTGATTCAAATCCAAATGAGCCACAAATTCAAATTAGACCTTTTGAGAATTATGCACCAAACAAAAGTGAAATCTAGGGTTCAACATGATGCAACAGTTCACACTCCCTTAGGGTTTAACCTATCACACTATTATTACAAATAAAATAAGCACTTTTCTCCTAAAGAAAAGATTGGGGAAGGATGAGAAAAAGGAAGTAACACCTGAATTTGTGAATATGAGCAAAGAAATTTTATACCCCCAAATTCAGGGTGTTACAAACCTATCCCCCTTAAAAGAATCTCGCCCCGAGATTCAAGGTTGGTCAGCAAAGAGTTCAGGGTATTTGGCTTTTAGATCATCTTCTCGTTCCCAGGTTGCTTCTTCCTCGGAGTGGTGACCCCATCTGACTTTACACATTCTGATGGTATTCCTCCGGGTGACTCTGTCTGCAAACTCCAGAATCTGCGTTGGCTTCTCTATGTATGTCAGATCCTCCTGGACTTCCAAACCCTCCACTGGCAACTGTTCTTCTGGTACTCGCAGACACTTCTTCAATTGTGACACGTGGAACACATTGTGCACTGCCGACAAACTTTCTGGTAGGTTGAGTTGGTAGGCCACTTCTCCACGCTTTGCTTGAATCTGATATGGTCCAACGTACCGGGGTGCTAACTTGCCTTTAACTCCGAACCTTCTGACTCCCCTGATGGGTGACACCTTCAGATAGACGAAATCCCCCACTTCGAAACTCAGTTCTCTTCTCCTTCGGTCCGCATAGCTTCGCTGTCTTGACTGGGCTATCTTCAGATTCTCCCGAACCATTTTGATATTCTCTTCGGCTTCAAGCAGGATGTCGGGGCCAAACACCTGTCTCTCTCCAGGCTGGTCCCAATGCAGCGGAGTCCTACAACTCCGTCCATAGAGTGCCTAAAACGGTGACATCTTCAAGCTGGCCTGGTAGCTATTGTTGTAGGAGAATTCTGCGTAAGGTAACCTTTTGTCCCCTCCTGACTTGTCTTGCAACGTACAGGCTCTCAGCATATCTTCTAGGATCTGGTTAGTTCTTTCAGTCTGCCCGTCTGTCTGCGGATGATAAGCCGAGCTGAAGTTCAAATGGGTGCCCAAAGCTTCTTGTAGCTGCTGCCAAAAATGAGAGGTGAACTGCGTTCCTCGATCTGACACTATCTTCTTCGGCACACCATGAAGGCAGACTATCCGTGACATGTATAACTCAGCTAACGTTGCTCCGGTGTATGTGGTCTTCACAGGTATGAAATGGGCCGCCTTTGTTAAGCGGTCCACAACCACCCAGATGGAATCATAACCGGCCCGGGTACGGGGTAGGCCAACTATAAAATCCATCCCGATCTCATCCCACTTCCACTGAGGAATCCGCAATGGCTGCAACAATCCGGCAGGCCTTTGATGCTCTGCTTTAGTTCTCTGACAGCTATCACAGATGGCGACATATTCTGCGATCTCTCTTTTCATGCCATACCACCAAAACCTCCTTTTTAAATCCTGGTACATCTTTTCACTTCCCGGGTGTATGGAGTAGGCTGTCTCATGAGCTTCCTTTAGGTCAGTTCCCGAATAGGTTTGAGGTCGGGGACACACAATCGGTCCTTGAACCATATTACTCCCTCTTCATCCTCTCGAAAGTCTTTGCCTCTTCCTTCTAGGATTAGCTGCCGGATCTTGTTGATGCTTTCATCATCCTTCTGCCCTTCTTTGATCTCCCGCTCTAGGGTGGGCTCTAATTCCACTGTTACTCCTTGCGTACTGTTCAGGAAACCGAGACTCAGTCTGTCGAATTCCTTGGCTAACTCATATGGCATTGGGTACGTGGCCATCATATTGACTTGACTCTTCCTGCTCAGAGCATCTGCAACAACATTGGCTTTGCCCGGATGGTAATGTATCTCCAACTCATAGTCCTTGATCAATTCCAACCATCTTCGCTGTCTCATGTTTAACTCTGACTGGGTGAATATGTACTTCAGACTTTTATGATCTGTGTAGATGTCGCACTTCTGCCCATACAGGTAATGTCTCCAGGTCTTCAAGGCATGAACTACTGCTGCCAACTCCAGGTCATGTGTGGGATAATTTTTCTCATGGATCTTCAGCTGTCGAGATGAGTATGCTACAACTCTTCCTTCTTGCATTAGCACACATCCCAATCCGGTGTAAGAAGCATCGCAATACACTGAGAATGGCTTGTGAACATCAGGCAGGACTAACACTGGAGCTGTAGTCAATCTATTTTTCAGTTCTTCAAATGCTTCCTGACACTTTTGGGTCCACTTGAACTCAACTTTCTTCGCTAGTAACGCTGTCATTGGTCTAGCAATCTTTGAGAAGCCTTCGATGAAACGCCTGTAATATCCAGCCATTCCAATGAAGCTCTTGATCCCACGAACATCCTTTGGTGCTTTCCAATTCAGGATATCTGCCACTTTCTTTGGATCCACTGCCAACCCATCTTGATTTATGATGTGACCCAGAAACAAGACTTCATGAATCCAGAACTCGCATTTGCTCAGCTTGGCATACAGCTGATGCTCTCGAAGTCTTTGCAATACCATCTTCAAATGCTCTACATGATCTTCCTCACTTCGAGAGTATATAAGAATATCATCGATAAACACTACCACAAACTTGTCCAGATAATCCATGAACACACTGTTCATCAGGTACATAAAGAAGGCTGGCGCATTTGTTAAACCAAAGGACATAACTGTGAATTCATATAACCCGTACTTGGTGATGAATGCTGTCTTCGGTATGTCCGAGGGTCGGATTCTGAGTTGATGGTAACCTGATCTCAGATCTATCTTCGAGAATACGCTGGCACCTCTGAGCTGGTCGAACAAATCTTCTATCCTTGGCAGGGGGTACTTGTTCTTGACAGTGACTTCATTCAAGGCTCTGTAGTCTATGCACGTCCTTTTGGTACCATCTTTCTTCTCTACAAACAACACCGGAGCGGCCCAAGGCGAGGTACTTGGTCTGATGTAACCCTTCTCTAACATCTCATCTATCTGCTTCTTGAGTTCCACCAATTCTGGTCCAGACACTCGGTAGGCTCTTTTGGAAATGGGGGCGGTACCAGGGATAAGCTCTATGGCAAATTCGACTTTTCTCTCGGGTGGCATGCCCGTTAGCTCCTCGGGAAATACGTCCGGAAAGTCCGACACAACCTTGATAGCCTCGAGCGGGTTGGGCTCCTTACTATCAACCGAAATCTGGTGACAGACACCCTCCGCTGATTGAGGCATCCTTAGCTCGGCCACTACCTCTTCTCCTGATGGGGACTTTAATGTTACGGTCCTCTTGTCACAGCTAACATTTGCTTCATACTTCATTAACCAATTCATCCCTAGAATGACATCTATCCCAGGGGTGTCTATTACTATTAAGTCACTGGGGAATCCTATCCCCCTTATTTCCACCCTTATATTTGAGCATATTTTATCTGTTTGCATCTTGCCACCAACTGAATTAATCCTCATAGGAGGCATCATTGCCTCTACTGAGATGTTATGCATTTCTACCCATGTTGCAGTGACAAATGAATGAGTTGCACCAGTATCAAATAGCACTTTCGTGGGATGAGATTCGACTGAGAACATACCTACTGCCACATCTGGTGCATCCTGGATCGCTTTGGCCTCCAAGTGGTTCACCTTTCCACGGTTGTACGCTTGGTTACGATTGCCTGCTGTCGGCTGCAGTACACCTTGCCTTGTTGGAGCATTGGGGTTGGTCTGCTGCTGCGCCGCCTTCTTCGGGCACTGCATCGCCCAGTGGCCTTGTTCTCCACAGTGGAAACATCCTCTGCCTCCTCCTTCTTCACGATCATCAATCCCTCCGGCACATGGTACCTGCGGAAACTCTCGCTGAATTCTTCCCAAGTGATGGCTTCGGGGTCAGCATGGGTGGCGAGGTAGGACTCCCACCAGGACTGGGCTGCTCCCCTTAGCTGACGGGGACCATACAGAACCTTCTCCCTGTCGTTACATTGAGCGGTGCGCAGTTCTCTCTCCACTGCGCGCAACCAGTCTTCTGCATCCATGGGGTCAGCAGAATGGGCGAAGGTAGGAGGGTGCCCTCTCATGAACTCACCACGCTTATCCCGTGGCATCTGGGGCATCTGCACTTGCAACTGGGGTTGGGGTTGCTATTGAGCCTGCTGCATGGCCGCCAGAGTCTGCCCAATGGCCTGCACTGCCTGAGTCTGCATCAAGAACATCTGCTCCACTATCATCGGGGGTGGCGGGGGAGGCTGCCTCTGTTGTTCCTCCTGCTGGTCATGCTGCTCTTGCTGAGCACGCCTGTTGCATCGGCGCCTGTTGTCAGACATCTGTGGGAGACATTCATACATTAGCGTTGATCTTACAACCCTCCAGCATAAGAAAAGAGGATACAGAATTCTTCATGACACTGAGTGAACAAAGAGCTTCACTGATCCTCATAATGATTCAACACAGCTTCTCAGATAGAAAGGAAAGTAGAAGTAAATGGCTTCCCAACTAAATAACTGACTTTACTAACATTATAGTTAGGCCAAACTGCAGGGGAAACCCACAGGTTAGCAACAGTCATTACAAAGATTCGAATCCAGCACAAGTTCATCATAACAAGCATGCAAGCAACTAATAAGCAAACTAAGCTAATTGGAAACAACTGATAAGCAAACTAAGCTAACTATCTAAGACTGAGACATCTGACTTAAGAATTATTACAAACTTCGACGCTAACGATCTAAGGATCCAGATCTATCCTGGTCTTACAGGTAGGGGAACCATAAGTGTGGTGACCACGTGGCGGCGAGCGGTATGGGTGCTGAGTCCCAACAGGAGCGGGAGAACCACCCTCCTGGTGATGACGCTCCGCCAGCTCAGCACGCAACTCCACAATCTCCGTTCGAGCCCTGCTCAGCTCGTCCAGAGAGTGATCCAGCTCAGTGTTAAGCACTGCGACTAGGTTGACTGTGCTGCTCAACCTAGGGTTAGCCTCACCAACAGGTGAGACAACCACACTCTCTGTGCTGCCAGTAGGGCGGCGGGGGTAGTACCGAAGGTTAAGACCGTCGGCCACGCCACCGAACAAAGAACAGTACTGGGAGAGTGCACGCCGTGCTGCATCCTGCATAGCCGCCTCTGCAGTGTCCCTCTCGGAGATGGAATAGTGCTCCGAAACGGCCTCCGCACCCCGGAGGTCATCCTCCGGACGGCGAACTAGGCAGGTAGCCTCCCAGTGGTCCGGGTACCTCCCACGACTGTGCTGGTAGACTACACAACGATACTCGATCGACCAGGTATGCCGGTCAAAAGCCTGGCGCAGCAAGGTGTCGAGTGCGTCGTGGAAGTGACAACCGCGAGCGGCGTCACGGGTGATGGGTCGGGCGACCCATCCTTCCGCCTCCTGTGGCTCAGAAGACTCCGTGCTGTGGTCTGAGTCGTCGTCGTCGGGGTCTCCTCCAAGACCTCCTCCAGTAGCTCCTCCAACATCCGGGGCGTCCCGCGGTGGTGCAGGGGGCGCCTCCAGCTGGGCAACAGAGGAACGGGGCCTCACGGACTCCACCTCTCGCTGGGATGAGGAGGAAGAGCCCTGCTGCTCTCTGTGCTGGCGCCGGCGTTCCTGCTCCTCACGCAGGCGGTGGTGCAGTCTCTCCAGGTGACTCGACTGACCGGACACGGTGCGGTGCAGAGGACGCTCCGCAAGTCGAGACGGCAGGAAAGGAATCACCAACTTACGTGCAGTGTGTCTAAGACGAGCCATCTACAAAAGACACCGTAAGCATAAGAGTAAGAGCAGAACTAATATGACAAGTGAATAAACCATAGACAGGATAAGATAAAAATTTTAACAAGGTATAATATAGTATATATATATGTAGTAAAACATAGGGTTGGTCGAGGTGACCGACTTTTGAAGTAACATCAGAGGTCAAGGTGAGAGGGAAGGTCAATAGTCCTTAGTACGACCAGTGCTACTCTAGGTCAGCGGTCCTACAGTCAGCACGGCTTTGATACCACTTATGTCACACCCGGTTTTGGAAGGCAAACCGAATGCGAACTATGTACGTGCCAGGATCAGAACTCACGTACACAGCGATTACATAAATGAACATCGTCGCACAATGCTCGGATAGTAACATAAAAGAGTATTAACTTATTACATCACAGAGTCATAGACATCCACATAGTCATCAAGTTAACAGTTAAATCAAAGTGCTAGCGAAACGCAGTAAAGATAAAGCCTTCACAGGCAGCTGACTGGGGGTTGCCGCCAACCCACACCTAGAATTCGTCGTAGTCTTGGAACTCCTGGAAGTCTCCTTCCACGACTTCGCCTTCTCCTGAGCAGTGATTACAATGCGGACAACCTGGTGTTTGGTGGTAAAGCAAGGATGAGTACACATCAACGTACTCAGCAAATGTCCCGTTTGGCTGAAGTGGACTAGCTTTATGTGGGGTTAGGCTCAAGCAGTTGCTTTTAGTTGGTCAGGTATTTATCATTAGTAGAAGCCAGATTTTTAGCATTAACCAACCCATGAACCATTTCCTCATCGAGGAACAACATCATCATATTCGAACCAAAACCATAACATAATCCTTGTATCTCGAACCATCTGTATCTCTAATCAAAGAGGATCCCAAGGCTGCTCTTAACCGTGAGCATGGCTGATATATCAGTTTCACTACCCTCTGCAGAGGTCGCACACTTTACCCATGAGTCATGATTCCCCTTTCTGCCCGGGGAGAGCTAATCCCCATTGACCACTACCTAGGTGGTCCGGCAGGGTATCACTACGTAGCTTTTACAAAGATTCCCTAGAGGTCATAGCCGCCCGTTAGGTTTCTCCAGTTTGATAAACACAGTACCTCTCCCCGCAGGAGGGTGACTAACAAAAGCAAAACGAAAGAACCTCGGCACTCAGCCTCGGCAGAGCAAGCACTGTGCCTGGACCCCATTGACGGCACGACGGCGAAGCAACTACACCTCTAGTTCCTCTAATTAATTAGCTAAGGGCGCCCCATTTCACCCTCATGGTTGCACTGTTATCCCGGGTGGTCTCTCAACGAACAGGTCCTTACGGAGAGGTACTCAGGAAACAGCCTGAGCCCCCTAGAGTATCACAAGATCATCAACATAATCAGGATAACAGTATCGTATCATAAATAGTCACATCATGTTCATTGATTAGGTTAAGGCAATAGCAAAATGCTAACCATAATAATAACCCAAAAGGTCATCAAGGATAAGGTAAAGTGTAAAGCTAGTCAATCCTTAGGTTTCAAGTAAGTAATGCGGGGTAGTAAGTTATAAATGAATAGGACATAATGGGTCAGAGGACACTTGCCTTCACCAAACTGCTAATCAGGAACTTCCTCTGCAACTTCCTCGGAAAACACAGACTGCTCGTTGTCTACGTAAAGTAATCATTCACACTATGCACTTGGGAAATAACAAGCAAAAACAATATACCAAACATATGCAGCAGAGAGAGATCACAAGTTCATAATAAAAAAGGGATAGGCACTCTGGTATTCTCTAGGTCTGGGGTAGAGGACTATACAGAGTGAGTCATTATCCACTAATCAGGTTTAAGTCAGTGGTGGGGGTTAAATCATTACATAGTGTTAAGTCTATAAACTTAAGTGCTCCAACTTTTATTAAAATCTACTATCTTTTATTTATCTCAAATAGGGTTCCCATAACATTAATTTTACCCTAATGATCAACTATTAATTGGGACATAGAAACAGCAGGGAAACATTGCATAAACAGATAGATAATAATATTATGAACGTTTTGCAATTTGAAGCACCTAATTTGGAGTTCATATGGCAAAGTTATGAATTTTACAAGTTTAGGGGTTAAAAATATACCCAAAGGACCTATTTTGAATTAAATAAAAGGTCCGAGGACCTAACTGTAAGAAACCAGGGACGGCGGGTTCAAATTCCAGAAAACCGGGGGTCTCTTTAAGAAAACGCGCGGGCGAAGGGGTATCGGGCTCCTACAGCCGTTGGATCTCGGATCGACGACCAGGATTAGATCCTGCGGGCGGGCGCGCGAGCGCGCGGCGGCCTGGGTGGCTGACAGGCGGGGCCGGGCGGGCAGCGCGGGCGCGGGGCTGACAGACGGGGCCGGGCGGCAGAGCGGGGCGCGGGCGGGCTGACAGGCGGGGCCCAGTTGGCAGGGAGGCGGGGCGCGGGGGAAACGGCTCTGGGCCGTTGGATCTTGGGCGGACGGCTAGGATTGGACTCGGCCTATTTAAAACGAGGCCGTCCGATCTGAGATGGACGGCGGGGATGGGGCGGCTGGCTTCTGTCTCCTTCCCCAGCCAGCTGAGGTGGCGGCGCCCGTCCCCGCGGCGGAGGTGCTCGCCGGAGACGAGGGGCGCGGGGGCCCTGCGGGTCCTTGGGGCGATCTGAATGGCCGGGGAGGTTGGGGAGGGCACGGGGAATTCTTTGGTGGGGTCTGGGTCGGGGCAGGGACACCGGAGGAGGGCGGTTCACGGCGAAGCGGCTCGGCGGCGGCGCTAATCGACTCCGGCGAGGAATTAAGCGCAGCAGAGAGCCAGAGAGGGGAAGGGAGGGGGCATGGGAGGTTCCTTACCTCAAGGCGAACTCCGGGGATTCCTTGGGGGCGGCGATGACGCGACGGTGGCCCGGGACGACGGTGGCGGGCCTCCGCGGCTGCACGGTGGACGGCGGGTGAGCGCGGGCAGAGGGAAATAGGGAGGGGAAGGGGAAATTGGAGCGCGTTCCGGATTGTGGACGTCGGGGCGGAGCTTACCGTGGCAAAAGGCACGGCGGAGCTCCAACGACGATGGGGAAACGAGCTCGGGACGGCGGCGGTTCGCGACGATGGCGGTCTGGCGTGCGCGCAGCGAGGGGGAGGTGAGAGAGGGGTCGGCAGGTGCGCAAATGAGGGAGGGGGAGATGGCGAGCGAGGTTCGGGGCTCAAGTGGCCGAGGGCGAGGTAGTTGCGAGCTCCACGCGCGACGTGGGCACGGAGTCCGCGGCACGCGCGGCGTCGGTTACGCGGAGACGACGGGGCTGACTGAGGGGGCCCACGGGCAGAGAGAGAGCGAGGGAGCGGGCGCACGCGCGGGGAAGCGGCAGCGCCGACAGGTGGGGCCGGGCGAGCAGAGAGAGCGGGGGAAGCGAATGCGGGCGCGGGGAAGGCGGCCGCGCCGACAGGCCGGGCCCGCGGGCAGAGAGAGAGGGAGGGGGGAAGGGCGCGCGCGCGGAATGGGCCTAGCTGGGCCGAAAGGCCGAGGAGAGCGGGGGAGTGGGCTTCTTCTTTTTTTCTTTTTATTCTGGAATTGTTTTTCCCTTTTCTTTTTTATTTTCTCTATTTGATTCAAATCCAAATGAGCCACAAATTCAAATTAGACCTTTTGAGAATTATGCACCAAACAAAAGTGAAATCTAGGGTTCAACATGATGCAACAGTTCACACTCCCTTAGGGTTTAACCTATCACACTATTATTACAAATAAAATAAGCACTTTTCTCCTAAAGAAAAGATTGGGGAAGGATGAGAAAAAGGAAGTAACACCTGAATTTGTGAATATGAGCAAAGAAATTTTATACCCCCAAATTCAGGGTGTTACAATGATCCTACTAAATTCCTCACATGTAGATTCGTTAGTAGACCCAAATATAATATCATCAACATAAATTTGGCATACAAACAAATCATTTGCAAGAGTCTTAGTAAATAAAGTAGGATCGGCCTTGCCGACTTTGAAGCCATTAGCAATAAGGAAATCTCTTAGGCATTCATACCATGCTCTTGGGGCTTGCTTGAGCCCATAAAGCGCCTTAGAGAGCCTATAAACATGGTTAGGGTACTCACTGTCTTCAAAGTCGGGAGGTTGCTCAACATAGACCTCTTCCTTGATTGGTCCATTGAGGAAGGCACTCTTCACGTCCATTTGGTAAAGCTTGAAGCCATGGTAAGTAGCATAGGCTAATAATATACGAATTGACTCAAGCCTAGCTACAGGTGCATAGGTTTCACCGAAATCCAAACCTTCGACTTGGGAGTATCCCTTGGCCACAAGTCGAGCTTTGTTCCTTGTCACCACACCATGCTCGTCTTGCTTGTTGCGGAAGACCCATTTGGTTCCTACAACATTTTGGTTAGGACGTGGAACTAAGTGCCATACCTCATTCCTAGTGAAGTTGTTGAGCTCCTATTGCATCGCCATCACCCAATCCGAATCTTGAAGTGCTTCCTCTACCCTATGTGGCTCAATAGAGGAAACAAAAGAGTAATGCTCACAAAAATGTGCAACACGAGATCTAGTGGTTACCCCCTTATGAATGTCGCCGAGGATGGTGTCGACGGGGTGATCTCGTTGGATTGCTTGGTGGACTCTTGGGTGTGGCGGCCTTGGTTCTTCATCCTCCTTGTCTTGATCATTTGCGTCTCCCCCTTGATCATTGTCGTCATCTTGAGGTGGCTCATCATTTTGATTTTCTCCTTCATCAACTTGATCCTCGTCCTCATTTTGAGTTGGTGGAGATGCTTGCGTGGAGGAGGATGGTTGATCTTGTGCATTTGGAGGCTGTTTGGATTCCTTAGGACACACATCCCCAATGGACATGTTCCTTAGCGCGATGCACGGAGCCTCTTCATTACCTATCTCATCAAGATCAACTTGCTCTACTTGAGAGCTGTTAGTCTCATCAAACAAAACGTCACAAGAAACTTCAACTAGTCCTGAGGACTTGTTAAAGACTCTGTATGCCCTTGTGTTTGAATCATATCCTAGTAAAAAGCCTTCTACAGTCTTAGGAGCAAATTTAGATTTTCTACCTCTTTTAACAAGAATAAAACATTTGCTACCAAAGACTCTAAAATATGAAATGTTGGGCTTTTTACCGATTAGGAGTTCATAGGATGTCTTCTTGAGGATTCGGTGTAGATACAACCGGTTGATAGCGTAGCAGGCGGTGTTGACCGCCTCGGCCCAAAACCGATCCGGCGTCTTGTACTCATCAAGCATGGTTCTTGCCATGTCCAATAGAGTTCTATTCTTCCTCTCCACTACACCATTTTGTTGTGGGGTGTAGGGAGAAGAGAACTCATGCTTGATGCCCTCCTCCTCTAGGAAGCCTTCAATTTGAGAGTTCTTGAACTCCGTTCCGTTGTCGCTTCTTATTTTCTTGATCCTTAAGCCGAACTCATTTTGAGCTCGTCTCAAGAATCCCTTTAAGGTCTCTTGGGTTTGAGATTTTTCCTGTAAAAAGAATACCCAAGTGAAGCAAGAATAATCATTCACAATAACTAGACAGTACTTACTCCCGCCGATGCTTATGTAAGCGATCGGGCCGAATAAATCCATGTGCAGGAGCTCCAGTGGCCTATCAGTCGTCATGATGTTCTTGTGTGGATGATGAACACCAACTTGCTTCCTAGCTTGGCATGCGCTACAAATCCTGTCTTTCTCAAAATGAACATTTGTTAATCCTAAAATGTGCTATCCCTTTAGAAGTTTATGAAGATTCTTCATTCCAACATGGGCTAGTCGGCGGTGCCAGAGCCAACCCATGTTAGTCTTAGCAATTAAGCAAGTGTCGAGTTCAGCTCTATCAAAATCTACTAAGTATAGCTGCCCTCTAACACTCCCTTAAATGCTATTGAATCATCACTTCTTCTAAAGACAGTGACACCTACATCAGTAAATAGACAGTTGTAACCCATTTGACATAATTGGGAAACGGAAAGCAAGTTGTAATCTAATGAATCAACAAGAAAAACATTGGAAATGGAATGGTCAGGAGATATAGCTATTTTACCCAAACCTTTGACCAAACCTTGGTTTCCATCCCCGAATGTGATAGCTCGTTGGGGATCTTGGTTTTTCTCGTAGGAGGAGAACATCTTCTTCTCCCCTGTCATGTGGTTTGTGCACCCGCTATCGATGATCCAACTTGTGCCCCCGGATGCATAAACCTACAAAACAAGTTTAGTTCTTGACTTTAGGTACCCAAACGGTTTTGGGTCCTTTGGCATTAGAAACAAGAACTTTGGGTACCCAAACACAAGTCTTAGAGCCCTTGTGTTTGCCCCCAACAAACTTGGCAACTACCTTGCCGGATTTGTTAGTTAAAACATATGATGCATCAAAAGTTTTGAATGAAATGCTATGGTCATTTGATGCACTAGGAGTTTTCTTCTTAGGCAACTTAGCACGGGTTGGTTGCCTAGAACTAGATGTCTCACCCTTATACATAAAAGCATGATTAGGACCAGAGTGAGACTTCCTAGAGTGAATTCTTCTAATCTTGCTCTCGGGATAACCGGTAGGGTACAAAATGTAACCCTCGTTATCTTGAGGCATGGGAGCCTTGCCCTTAACAAAATTAGACAATCTTTTAGGAGGGGCACTAAGTTTGACATTGTCTCCCCTTTGGAATCCAATGCCATCCTTGATGCCAGGGCGTCTCCCACTATAGAGCATACTTCTAGCAAATTTAAACTTTTCATTCTCTAAGTTATGCTCGACAATTTTAGCATCTAATTTTGCTATATGATCATTTTGTTGTTTAATTAAAGTCATATGATCATGAATAGCATCAATATCAACATCTCTACATCTAGCACAAATAGACACATGCTCAACGGTAGATGTAGAGGGTTTGCAAGAATTAAGTTCAACAATCTTAGCATGTAATATATCATTTTTATCTCTAAGATCGAAAATTGTAACATTGCAAACATCAAAATCTTTAGCCTTAGCAATCAATTTTTCATTCTCATTTCTAAGACTAGCAAGAGAAACATTCAACTCATCAATCTTAGCAAGTAAATCGACATTATCATCTCTAGGATTGGGAGTTGAAACATCACAAACATGTGAATCAACCTTAGCAATTAATCTAGCATTTTCATTTCTAAGGTTGGCAATAGTGTCATGGCAAGTGCTTAGCTCACTAGTTAATTTCTCACATTTTTCAACTTCCAGAGCATAAGCATTTTTAACCTTAACATGCTATTTATTTTCCTTGATTAGAAAGTCCTCTTGGGAGTCCAAGAGATCATCCTTTTCATGGATGGCACTAATCAATTCATTTAATTTTTCCTTTTGTTGCATGTTTAGGTTGGCAAAAAGAGTGCGCAAGTTATCCTCCTCATTGCTAGCATCATCCTCATCACTAGAGGTTTCATATTTAGTGGAGGATCTTGATTTTACCTTCTTCCTTTTGCCGTCCTTTGCCATGAGGCACTTGTGGCCGATGTTGGGGAAGATAAGTCCCTTGGTGACGACAATGTTGGCGGCGTCCTCGTCGGAGGAGTCGGTGGAGCTCTCGTCGGAGTCCCACTCGCGGCACACATGGGCATCGCTACCCTTCTTCTTGTGATATCTCTTCTTCTCCTTTCTTCTCCCCTTCTTGTCGTCGCCCCTGTCACTGTCACTAGAAATAGGACATTTGGCAATAAAGTGACCGGGCTTACCACACTTGTAGCAAACCTTCTTGGAGCGGGGCTTGTAATCCTTCCCCCTCCTTTGCTTGAGGATTTGGCGGAAGCTTTTGATGATAAGCGCCATTTCCTCATTGTCGAGCTTGGAGGCGTCGATTGGTTGTCTACTTGATGTAGACTCCTCCTTCTTCTCCTCTGTCGCCTTGAATGCCACCGGTTGTGCTTCGGGCGTTGAGGAGGTACCTTGCTCGATGATTTTCTTTGAGCCTTTGATCATTAGCTCAAAGCTCACAAATTTTCCTATAACCTCCTCGGGAGACATTAGCTTATATCTAGGATCACCTCGAATTAATTGAACTTGTGTAGGGTTAAGAAATACGAGGGATCTAAGAATAACCTTGACCATCTCATGGTCATCCCATTTTTCGCTCTCGAGGTTGCGCACTTGATTCACCAAGGTCTTCAAGCGGTTGTACATGGCTTGTGGGTCCTCCCCTTGGTGAAGCATGAAGCGACCGAGCTCCCCCTCGATCGTCTCCCGCTTGGTGATTTTTGTCACCTCGTCTCCTTCGTGCGCGGTCTTGAGTACGTCCCAAATTTCCTTCGCACTCTTTAACCCTTGCACCTTATTATACTCCTCTTGACTTAGAGAGGCGAGGAGTATAGTTGTGGCTTGGGAGTTAAAGTGGTGAATTTGGGCCACTTCATCCGAGTCGTAGTCTTCATCCCCTACGGATGGTACCTGTACACCAAACTCAACAACATTCCATATGCTTGTGTGGAGTGAGGTTAGATGATGCCTCATTTTGTCACTCCACATATTATAATCTTCACCGTCAAAAACCGGTGGTTTGCCTAATGGAACGGAGAGCAAAGGAGTACGTTTTGAAATGTGAGGATAGTGTAGGGGGATCTAACTAAACTTCTTGCACTCATGGCGCTTAGAAGTGACGGACGGCGCGTCGGAGCCGGAGGTCGATGGTGATGAAGAGTCGGTCTCGTAGTAGACCACTTTCCTCATCCTCTTGTGCTTGTCGCCTCTCTGATGCGACTTGTGGGAAGAGGATTTCCTCTCCTTCCCTTTCCCCTTGTTGGAGGAGTCTTTCTTCTCCTTCCTCTTGTTGCGGGACTCTTCTGATGAAGTCTCCCCGTGGCTTGTAGTGGGCTTGTCGCCGGTCTCCATCTCCCTCTTGGTGTGATCTCCCGACATCACTTCGAGCGGTTAGGCTCTAATGAAGCACCGGGCTCTGATACCAATTGAAAGTCGCCTAGAGGGGGGGGGTGAATAGGGCGAATCTGAAATTTACAAACTCAATCACAACTACAAGCCGGGTTAGCGTTAGAAATAATAATGAGTCCGAGAGAGAGGGCGCAAAACAAATCGCGAGCGAATAAAGAGTGAGACACGTGGATTTGTTTTACCGAGGTTCGGTTCTCGCAAACCTACTCCCCGTTGAGGAGGCCACAAAGGCCGGGTCTATTTCAACCCTTTCCCTCTCTCAAACGGTCCCTCGGACCGAGTGAGCTTCTCTTCTCAAATCAACCGGGAACAAAACTTCCCCGCAAGGACCACCACGCAATTGGTGTCTCTTGCCTCGGTTACAATTGAGTTTTGATCACAAGAACAAATGAGAAAGAAAAGAAGCAATCCAAGCGCAAGAGCTCAAAAGAACACAACAAATCTTTCTCACTAATCACTAAGGCCTTGTGTGGAATTGGAGAGGATTTGATCACTTGGGTGTGTCTAGAATTGAATGCAAGAGCTCTTGTAAGGTGTAGAAGTGTGAAAACTTGGATGACTTGAATGTGGGGTGGTTGGGGGTATTTATAGCCCCAACCACCAAACTAGCCGTTTGGTGGAGGCTGTCTGTCGCATGGTGCACCGGACAGTCTGGTGCGCATCGGACAGTGTCCGGTGCGCCAGCCACGTCACTAGGCTGTTGGGTTCCGACCGTTGGAGCTCTGACTACTGGGCCCGCCTGGATATCCGGTGGTGCAACGGACATGCACTGTAGAGTGTCCGGTGCGCCACTACGCGCGTGCCTGACTTCTGCGCGCTCTGGCGCGCATTTAATGTCGCTGCAGGTGACCGTTGGCGCCGATGTAGCCGTTGCTCCGCCGTTACACCGGACAGTCCGGTGAATTATAGCGGAGCGAATTCCCGAAGCTGGCGAGTTCAGAGTCGCTTCTCCTTGGAGCACCAGACACTGTCCGGTGTACACCAGACAGTCCGGTGAATTATAGCGCGGCGCCTCTGAGTTTTCCCGAAGGTGCTAAGTTCAGCTTGGAGTCCCCTTGTGCACCGGACACTGTCCGGTGCGCCCGCCCAGGGTGTCTTCGGTTGTCCCTTTGCTCTTTTGTTTGAACCCTTTCTCTTGGTCTTTTTATTGCCTTATTGTGAACCTTTGGAACCTGTAGAACTTATAAACTTGGGCAAACTAGTTAGTCCAATTATTTGTGTTGGGCAATTCAACCACCAAAATCAATTTAGGAAATAGGTGTAAGCCTAATTCCCTTTCAGTAAGGGAGGGATGAGCAACACACACAAGACACAAAATCAGATCGACAACACGCACACAAGTCGTAACAAGAGCTCACAACACAACCCGACGAGTTCACAACTCAAATAGAGCTCTAGATGCTATCACAAAGAATCAAATGCGCGGAATCGAGGTCTTGGTGCTTTAGAATGCTTGGGGAATGCTTGGTGTGCTCCTCCATGTGCCTAGGGGTCCCTTTTATAGCCCCAAGGAAGCTAGGAGCCGTTGAGAGCATTCCAGGAAGGCAATTCTTGCCTTCAGTCGCCTGGTGCACCGGACAATCCGGTGCACCACCGGACACTGTCCGATGCAGATCTCTTTCCTTATTTGGCGAAGCCGACCGTTGCAGATTCAGAGCTGTTGGCGCACCGGACACTGTCCGGTGCACACCGGACAGTCCGATGCCCCCTTGTGACCGTTGGCTCGGCCACACGTCACGCGCGGAATCCTCGGCTGACCGTTGGCCCGGCTGACCGTTGGTTCATCGGACAGTCCGGTGCACCACCAGACAGTCCGGTGAATTATAGCCGTACGCCGTTAATCATCTCCCGAGAACGATGAGTTCGCCTGTGAACGGCTCACCAGACAGTCCGGTGCACCACCGGACAGTCCGGTGATTTATAGCCGTACACCGCCGTCGAAGTCCCGAGAACAGCAAGTTCGCCAGAGCCAGCCTGGCGCACCGGACAGTCCGGTGCACCCAGACCGAGCTGACTTTGGCTGAACAGAGCCATCTCTTTTCCAAGTCGATTTCTCCTGTTTCTAGCACTTAGACACAATACATTAGTTCTCAAAACAATGTACTAAGTCTAGAAACATACCTTTGGACTTGATTTGCACTTTGTCCATCAATTGGCATAGATTTACACTTAAGCACTTGTGTTGGCACTCAATCACCAAAATACTTAGAAATGGCCCAAGGGCACATTTCCCTTTCAATCTCCCCCTTTTTGGTGTTTTATGCCAACACAACAAAAAGCAACTAAAGGAAGTGCAACATCAATACAAATGAAAACTCAAAATTGTTTTGATTCAAATTTGGCATATATGGATCACTCTTTGCCACCACTTGGTTTTGTTTTTGCAAATCGACCTCAATTTCCTATCTCTAAGTCAAACATACTTGTAGAGACATAAAGAGAGTTGTTCCAAGAGAAATTGATCATTGATTTCAAAAACTCCCCCTTTTTTCCCATAAACGACTATTCTCCCCACAAGAGACCAACTTTTGACAAAAGAGACAACAAGAGAGTTTTGACAAACCAAAAGCTCTATTCTACTATTTTCAAAATTTCTCAAGTGGTAGCTGATCCATTTCTTGCTTTGGCCTTATTTTCTCCCCCTTTGGCATCAAGCACCAAAACGGGATCAATTTTGGCCCTTTAACCCCATTGCCTCACCAAAATCTTCAAATAAGATACAAAGGCAATAAGGATATTGAGATGGACTTGGAGTGAGTTACCCTCTCATCGGAGTGCTGTGGAAGTCTTTCATGGTCCAAGTCCACCTTTCCCTTTCAATCCACCTTTGAGACTAAATCAAGCAAACTCAAGCACATAGTTAGTCTCAAAGGGTCAAGTTGTAGCACATCTCCCCCTAAATATGTGCATCACTTGCAAAAGGACTTGTGAGGTCCAGGGAGTGTTTGTACAACTTGAGCACCACAAGTAAACAACAAAATGCATAAGGAACATGATCAAAACATAAACACATGTATGCTATAAATCAATCCAAGTTCCGCGAATCTAAGACATTTAGCTCACTACGTAGCCTGCAAAAGGTCTTCTCATCTAAAGACTTGGTAAAGATATCGGCTAGCTGGTTCTCGGTGCTAACATAAAACACTTCGATATCTCCCTTTTGCTGGTGGTCTCTCAAAAAGTGATGTCGGATGTCAATGTGCTTTGTGTGGCTGTGCTCAACAGGATTTCCCGTTATGCGGATAGCACTCTCATTGTCACATAGGAGTGGGACTTTGCTCAGATTGTAGCCAAAGTCCCGGAGGGTTTGCCTCATCCAAAGTAGTTGCGCGCAACACTGTCCTGCGGCAACATACTCGGCCTCAGCGGTGGATAGGGCAACAGAAGTTTGTTTCTTAGAATTTCATGACACCAGGGACCTTCCTAAGAATTGGCACGTCCCCGATGTACTCTTCCTATCGACCTTACATCCAGCATAGTCGGAGTCTGAATATCCAATCAAGTCAAAGTTAGACCCCTTTGGATACCAGATCCCGAAGCAAGGCGTAGCGACTAAATATCTAAGAATTCGCTTCACGGCCACTAAGTGACACTCCCTTGGATCGGATTGAAATCTAGCACACATGCATACGCTAAGCATAATATCCGGTCTACTAGCACATAAATAAAGTAAAGACCCTATCATTGACCGGTATGCCTTTTGATCAACGGACTTACCTCCTTTGTTGAGGTCGGTGTGTCTGTCAGTTCCCATCAGAGTCTTTGCGGGCTTGGTGTCCTTCATCCCAAACTGCTTTAGCAAGTCTTGCGTGTACTTCGTTTGAGAGATGAAGGTGCCGTCCTTGAGTTGCTTCACTTGGAACCCAAGGAAGTAGTTCAACTCGCCCATCATCGACATCTCGAATTTCTGCGTCATCACCCTGCTAAACTCTTCACAAGACTTTTGATTAGTAGAACCAAATATTATGTCATCGACATAAATTTGGCACACAAAAAGGTCACCATCGCAAGTCTTAGTGAAAAGAGTTGGATCGGCTTTCCCAACCTTGAAAGCATTAGCAATTAAAAAGTTTCTAAGGCATTCATACCATGCTCTTGGGGCTTGCTTAAGTCCATAGAGCGCCTTAGAGAGCTTACACACGTGGTCGGGGTACCGTTCATCCTCGAAGCCAGGGGGTTGCTCTACGTACACCTCCTCCTTGATTGGCCCGTTGAGGAAAGCGCTCTTCACATCCATTTGGAACAACCTGAAAAATGGTGAGCGGCATATGCTAGCAAAATACGAATAGATTCTAGCCTAGCCACAGGAGCAAAAGTCTCCTCAAAGTCCAAACCTGCGACTTGGGCATAACCTTTTGCCACAAGTCGAGCCTTGTTCCTTGTCACCACCCCGTGCTCGTCTTGTTTGTTGCGGAACACCCACTTGGTTCCCACAACATTTTGCTTGGGACGAGGCACCAGTGTCCAAACTTCATTACGCTTGAAGTTGTTGAGCTCCTCCTGCATGGCCAACACCCAGTCCGGATCTAGCAAGGCCACTTCTACCCTGAAAGGCTCAATAGAAGAGACAAAGGAGTAATGCTCACAAAAATTTACTAATCTAGAACGAGTAGTTACTCCCTTGCTAATGTCACCCAAAATTTGGTCGACGGGATGATTCCTTTGAATCGTCGCTCGAACTTGGGTTGGAGGTGCCGGTTGTGCTTCTTCCTCCATCACATGATCATCTTGTGCTCCCCCTTGATCACATGCCTCCTTTCGATGAACCTGTTCATCATCTTGAGTTGGGGGGGGGTTCACCATCGTTGAGGAAGAAGGTTGATCTTGCTCCTTTTGTTCCTGTGGCCGCACATCTCCAATCGCCATGGTGCGTATCGCGGCCGTTGGAACGTCTTCTTCATCTACATCATCAAGATCAACAACTTGCTCTCTTGGAGAGCCATTAGTCTTATCAAATACAACGTCGCTAGAGACTTCAACCAAACCCGATGATTTGTTGAAGACTCTATACGCCTTTGTATTTGAGTCATAACCTAACAAAAACCCTTCTACAGCTTTGGGAGCAAACTTAGAATTTCTACCTTTCTTCACTCGAATATAGCATTTGCTCCCAAATACACGAAAGTAAGACACATTGGGTTTGTTACCGGTTAGCAGCTCATACGAAGTCTTCTTGAGGAGGCGGTGAAGGTAGACCCGGTTGATGGCATGGCAAGCCGTGTTGACGGCTTCCGACCAAAATCGCTCGGGGGTCTTGAACTCTCCAAGCATCGTCCTCGCCATGTCTATGAGCGTCCTATTCTTCCTCTCTACCACACCATTTTGCTGTGATGTGTAGGGAGCGGAGAACTCGTGCTTGATCCCTTCCTCCTCAAGGTACTCCTCTACTTGAAGATTCTTGAACTCAGACCCGTTGTCGCTCCTTATCTTCTTCACCTTGAGCTCAAACTCATTTTGAGCTCTCCTGAGGAAGCGCTTGAGGGTCCCTTGGGTTTCAGATTTATCCTGCAAAAAGAATACCCAAGTGAAGCGAGAAAAATCATCAACTATAACAAGACCATACTTACTTCCTCCTATGCTTAGATAGGCGACGGGTCCGAAGAGGTCCATATGAAGCATCTCCAAAGGTCTTGATGTGGTCATCACATTTTTTGGATGATGAGAGCTTCCCACCTGTTTACCTGCTTGACAAGCTGCACAAGGTCTATCTTTTTTGAAATGCACGTTAGTTAGACCTATCACGTGTTCTCCCTTTAGAAGCTTGTGAAGGTTCTTCATCCCCACAAGTGCTAAACGGCGATGCCACAGCCAGCCCATGCAAGTCTTAGCAATTAAGCATGCATCTAGACCGACCTCCTCTTTTGCAAAATCAACTAAATAAAGTTTGCCGTCTAGTACACCCTTAAAAGCTAGTGAACCATCACACCTTCTAAAGACAGACACATCTACATTTGTGAATAAACAATTATATCCCATATTGCATAATTGACTAACGGATAACAAATTATATCCAAGAGACTCAACTAAGAACACATTAGAAATAGAGTGCTCGGATGAAATAGCAATTTTTCCTAACCCTTTCACCTTGCCTTGGTTCCCATCACCGAATATTATTGAATCTTGGGGATCCTTGTTCTTGACGTAGGAAGAGAACATCCTCTTTTCCCCCGTCATGTGGTTTGTGCATCCGCTGTCGATAATCCAGCTTGTACCCCCGGATGCATAAACCTGCAAGGCAAATTTAGGCTTGGGTCTTAGGTACCCAACTCTTGTTGGGTCCTACAAGGTTTGTGACAATGGTCCTAGGGACCCAAATGCAAGTTTTATCTCCTTTGCATCTTGCCCCTAATTTCCTAGCAATTACCTTCTTATCCTTTCTACAAATAGCAAAGGAAACATTGCAAGTATGAAAAATTGTAGAAGGTTCATTAATTACTTTCCTAGGAACATGAACAATATTCTTTCTAGACACATGCTGAATATTTTTCTTAGGCAAATCTCTATTATGCACAACATGGGAACTAGAAGCAGTCATAGCATATGAATCATAAGCATAGGTCCTATACGCATTTCTAGAAACTTTTCTATCACCATAAATGAAAGCATGGTTCTTTTGAACACTACTAGCCATAGGGGCCTTCCCTTTCTCCTTGGTGGAGATGGAAGCCTTATGGCTTGTTAAGTTCTTGACTTCCCTCTTGAAGCCAAGACCATCCTTAATTGAGGGGTGTCTACCAATCGTGTAGGCATCCCCTGCAAATTTTATTTTATCAATTTCACTCTTGCTAGTCTTAAGTTGGGCATTAAGACTAGCCAATTCATCACTCAATTTAGAAATTGAAACTAGGTGATCACTACAAGCATCAACATCAAAATCTTTACACCTATTACAAATTGTAACATGTGCTACACAAGATGTTGATTTATTTGCTATTTCTAACTTAGCATTCAAATCATCATTTATGCTCTTTAAGCTAGAAATAGAGTCATGGCATGTAGACAATTCACTAGAAAGCATTTCATTCCTTTTAATTTCTAAAGCAAGGGATTTTTGTGTCTCTACAAATTTATCATGTTCTTCATACAACAAATCCTCTTGCTTTTCTAATAACCTATTCTTATCATTCAAGGCATCAATTAATTCATTAATTTTATCAACCTTGGTTCTATCTAGGCCCTTGAATAAACATGAATAATCTATTTCATCATCATCACTAGACTCATCCTCACTTGAAGAAGCATAAGTAGTATTTCGAGTACATACCTTCTTCTCCTTTGCCATGAGGCATGTGTGATGCTCGTTGGGGAAGAGGGCCGATTTGTTGAAGGCGGTGGCGGCGAGTCCTTCATCGTCGGATGAAGAGCAATCCGAGTCCCACTCCTTACCAAGATGTGCTTCGCCCTTAGCCTTCTTGTACTTCTTCTTCTTTTCCCCTTTCTTCTCTTATTCCTGGTCACTATCATTATCGGGACAATTAGCGATAAAATGACCAATCTTACCGCACTTGAAGCAGGAGCGCTTTCCCTTCGTCTTGTTCTTCTTGGGATGCTCCTTGCGGCCCTTTAGCGCCGTCTTGAAGCGCTTGATGATGAGGGCCATTTCTTCCTCATTTAGTCCCGCCGCCTCAACTTGCGCCACCTTGCTAGGTAGCGCCTCCTTGCTACTCGTTGCCTTGAGAGCAACGGGTTGAGGCTCATTGATTGGACCATTCAACGCGTCGTCCACGTATCTCGCCTCCTTGATCATCATTCGCCCGCTTACGAACTTCCCAAGAACTTCTTCGGGCGACATCTTGGTGTACCTAGGATTTTCACGAATATTGTTCACCAGATGTGGATCAAGTACAGTAAAAGACCTTAGCATTAGGCGAACGACATCGTGGTCCGTCCATCGCGTGCTTCCGTAGCTCCTTATTTTGTTGATGAGGGTCTTGAGCCGGTTGTATGTTTGGGTTGGCTCCTCTCCCCTTATCATTGCAAATCTCCCAAGCTCGCCCTCCACCAACTCCATCTTGGTGAGCATGGTGACATCGTTCCCCTCATGTGAGATCCTAAGGGTGTCCCAGATCTGCTTGGCATTGTCCAAGCCGCTCACCTTATTGTACTCTTCCCTGCACAAAGATGCTAAAAGGACAGTAGTAGCTTGTGCATTTCTATGGATTTGTTCATTTATGAACATAGGGCTATCTGAGCTATCAAATTTCATTCCACTCTCTACAATGTCCCATATGCTTGGATGGAGAGAGAACAAGTGACTACGCATTTTGTGACTCCAAAATCCGTAGTCCTCCCCATCAAAGTGTGGAGGTTTGCCAAGAGGAATGGAAAGCAAATGTGTATTTGAACTATGCGGAATACGAGAATAAACGAAAGAGAAGTTTGAATTAACCGTCTTTCTTTTCTCGTAGTCGTTGTCGTCGTCCTTTTGGGAAGAGGAAGATTCGTCGCTGTCGTCGTAGTAGACGATCTCCTTGATGCGCCTTGTCTTCTTCTTCTTCCCATCTTTTCGTTTGTGGCCCGAGCCCGAGTCGGTAGGCTTGTCGTCCTTCGGCTCGTTGACGAAGGACTCCTTCTCCTTATCATTGATCACAATCCCCTTGCCCTTAGGATCCATCTCTTCAGGCGGTTAGTCCCTTTCTTGAAGAGAACGGCTTTGATACCAATTGAGAGCACCTAGAGGGGGGGGGGTGAATAGGTGATCCTGTAAAAACTTAAGCTTAAAGCCACAAAAACTTGATTAGAGGTTAGCACAATTAAACCAAGTGGCTAGAGAGGAGTTCTTGCAAAACACAACAACCACACGAAGATCAACACAGATAGACTCAGTGGTTTATCCCGTGGTTTGGCCAAGTACAACACTTGCCTACTTCCACATTGTGGTGTCCCAACGGACGAGGGTTGCAATCAACCCCTCTCAAGCGGTCCAAAGACCCACTTGAATACCACAGTGTTTTGCTTTGTTCACTATATCCCGCTCGCGAGGAATCTCCACAACTTGGAGTCTCTCGCCCTTACACTTTGATGTTCACAAAGAAGCATGGAGTAAGGGAGGGATGAGCAACACACACAAGACACAAAATCAGAACAACAACACGCACACAAGTCGCAACAAGAGCTCACAACACAACCCGACGAGTTCACAACTCAAATAGTGCTCTAGATGCTATCACAAAGAATCAAATGCGCGGAATCGAGGTCTTGGTGCTTTAGAATGCTTGGGGAATGCTTGGTGTGCTCCTCCATGCGCCTAGGGGTCCCTTTTATAGCCCCAAGGCAGCTAGGAGCCGTTGAGAGCATTCCAGGAAGGCAATTCTTGCCTTCAGTCGCCTGGTGCACTGGACAGTCCGGTGCACCACCGGACACTGTCTCGTGCGGATCTCTTTCCTTATTTGGCGAAGCCGACCGTTGCAGATTCAGAGCTGTTGGCGCACTAGACACTGTCCGGTGCCCCCTTGTGACCGTTGGCTCGGCCACGCGTCACACGCGGAATCCTCGGCCGACCGTTGGCCCGGCTGACTGTTGGTTCACCGGACAGTCCGGTGCACCACCAGACAGTCCGGTGAATTATAGCCGTACGCCGTTAATCATCTCCCGAGAACGACGAGTTCGCCTGTGAACGGCTCACCAGACAGCCCAGTGCACCACTGGACAGTCCGGTGATTTATAGCCGTACACCGCCATCGAAGTCCCGAGAACAGCAAGTTCGCCAGAGCCAGCCTGGCGCACCGGACACTGTCCGGTGCACCACCGGACAGTCCGGTGCACCCAGACCGAGCTGACTTTGGCTGAATAGAGCCATCTCTTTTCCAAGTCGATTTCTCCTGTTTCCAGCACTTAGACACAATACATTAGTTCTCAAAACAATGTACTAAGTCTAGAAACATACCTTTAGACTTGATTTGCACTTTGTCCATCAATTGGCATAGATTTACACTTAAGCACTTGTGTTGGCACTCAATCACCAAAATACTTAGAAATGGCCCAAGGACACATTTCCCTTTCACTTTCCCTCAATGATGAGGGAGAGGAAAGGTTGCGGAAAGTTTTCCGCGACTATAGCGAGGCGGTGATGAGGTCGCTTAAGACGGCCACAGATGTCCTTTCCCAAGACATTCCTAGGGTCTTCCAGGTAAGGATTTAGACGCACACCTCGTGTGGTTAGAGCATTCTTTGTGATATTCCATTTTTCTTTTCAGGAGCTCGCGGACATGAGCACCGCTAAGTCGCTGTTCCTCCGCCGTGAGAGCAGCGTTTGGGAATCACTGTGGCTCCAGGGGGTCACGCTTGCCGAGGCCAACGAGCGCCTCGCCCAACAGAGCGTCGAGGCGGTGGACCTTCGGCTGCTCTGTGAGGAGCTAAAGTCAGAGGCAGCGGCGGCACGGATAGAGGTGGCGTCAGCATGGACGGAGGCTTCGTTGGCTCGGGAGCAGGTGGCTTCCCAGGCCGAGGAGATGCAGCAGCGACAGCTGGAGCTTGGCTAGGTCACCAGCGAGCGGGATCAACTCTAGGGCCAAGCTGCCGAGGCCGCGAGCCGAGCTGAGACCTTTAAGGGACAACTGGCTGAGGTCACGGAGCGGCTAGCCGAGGCGACTGCTCGGGCCGGGATCCTTTCGGAGGGCCTGGCCGTAGCCGTCGGGTCAGCCTGGTCCACCCAAGCTTTGGCTTCACAGCAGAGTGCCCGGGCCAAAGGTATGTTTTGCCAGCTTTGTGATTTTGCTTTAGTTTAACTCTTCTCCTCATGTCTGAATATTGTCTGGCTGCCTTCAGGGTTCGAGATAGCTCTTAATGAGTCCATTAAGAACTGCAAGGCGCTTGCCCGGGCGGCCGAGTAGAAGAAGGCTGACCGCACGACCATGTCCGAGGCCATTTCGGCCTTTTGCCGGACCTTTGGCCTTGACGACGTCCCCTCGGGCAGCTCCCCCCAGAGTCGCCTGCGGGCCTTGGGTGGCCACGTGCGCAGCAGACTCCGCGGGGCGCTGCATCATGGTGTTAGGCGGGCCTTCACCATCCTTGCTTCCCACTACGATGTGGATTTGGAGCGGGTCAGCGAGGGCTACTGCCTACCCGATGACGAGGATGCCGCCTTGGCTGAGGCCCAAAGGCTTAATGCGGTTGCCGAGGGTCTAGGCGCGGCGCTGGCTTCCTTTTTTGAGGTGGAGATCCTTCCGCCCGTGTTGCCGTCCGAGGCCGAGCCACATTCTGCTGCCCCTGCCAGCGAGGCTGCTTCGTCTGCCGTAGGTGGAAACAACGCCGAGGGTGCTGCTCCTCCCCCTGCCGACGCCTGAGCCTGTGTAGAATGGTTATTTTAAGTATGTGTATGTTTTCTGCGGTTGCTGAGGCCTAAACATTTGGATGTTTGAGTCTAAAGCTGCGTTGCTCTTGAGTCGTGTTTTCCTTGCATTTCTTTCCTCTCGTTTCGAGCATTAGGACTTGTTCGGTAGCAGAATCACTTATCCGAGCATGAGTTACCTTTCGCGGAAGGTGGTGCGTGAGGTATCCGTATCCTGGAGGCGTAGGAGTCCCTTGGCTCGGTCGGCCTTGCCGTTCGAGGTCTCTCTCGTTTGTTTTTAGAATTCTGTTATCGATATAGTCGAAAGGCACGAAAGTCGTTTTGGTAGAAAACTTTTTCCGAGGAAAATTTTGACGTAGAGGGGGTTCCCCCCTTCTAGCCCCCAAGGGAGGGTCGGTCTTTGCCGAGGCAAGGTCGATCCTTCCTTGACGGTTAGACTTTATTTATTCATGTAAAGGAATCGATATACATGAACGACTTGAAACATTTAAGGGTAAAAGCGATGTAGTTGTTCGATGTTCCAAGCGTTGCTGTAGATCTCGCCTTGATCGTTGGCCAGCTTGTATGTCCCAGGCTTCAATACTTTGGCGATGATGAACGACCCTTCCTAGGGAGGAGTAAGCTTGTGGCGCCCTCGGGTGTCTTGTCATAGCCGAAGCGCCAAGTCTCCAACTTGGAAGCCTCGGGGCCAAATCCTTCGGGCGTGATAGCGTCGCAGAGACTGCTTATACCGCGCTGAGTGCAGTAAGGCTACGTCCTGAGCCTCTTCCAGCTGGTCCAATGAATCCTCCCAGCTGGTTTGGTTGTTTTGGTCATCGTATGCCTTGGCCCTCGGGGAACCGTATTCTAAGTCTGTGGGTAGGATGGCCTCAGCCCCATAGACCAAGAAAAACGACGAGAAACCCGTGGCTCGGCTCGGTGTTGTCCTTAGACTCCAAACCATCGAGGGTAGCTCTTTTATCCACTGCTTGCCAAACTTGTTGAGGTCATTGTAGATCCTTGGTTTTAGTCCCTGCAAAACCATGCCATTAGCGCGCTCCACCTATCCATTTGTCATCGGGTGAGCTACGACGGCCCAGTCCACACTGATGTGGTGGTCCGCGCAGAAGTCTAGGAACTTTTTCCCAGTAAATTGCGTGTCATTGTCGGTGATGATGGAGTTTGGGATCCCGAAGCGGTGGATGATATTTGTAAAGAACGCCACCGCCTGCTCGGACCTGATGCTAGTTAAGGGTCGGACTTCGATCCACTTGGAGAATTTATCGATGGCGACCAGCAGGTGCGTGAAGCCCCTGGGTGCCTTCTGCAAGGGACCGACGAGGTCCAGACCCCACACAGCAAACGACCAAGTGATAGGTATTGTTTGTAGAGCTTGAGCAGGCAGGTGTGTCCGTCTCGCGTAGAATTAACACCCTCGGCAGGAGCGTACAATCCTAGTGGCGTCGGCCACCGCGGTCGGCCAGTAGAAGCCTTGATGGAAAGCGTTTCCTACGAGGGTCCGAGGCGCTGCATGGTGACCACAAGCCCCCGAGTGTATTTCACGTAACAACTCTTGTCCTTGGGTGATGGATATGCATTGTTGGAGAATGCCTGAGGGGCTGCGGTGGTACAACTCTTTTTCATCACCCAGTAAAATGAACGATTTGGCACGCCGAGCCAGTCACCGGGCTTCGGCCTTATCGAGGGGCAGTTCTCCTCGGAGGAGATATTTC
This sequence comes from Zea luxurians, assembly GCA_029449295.1. Lineage (NCBI taxonomy): Eukaryota > Viridiplantae > Streptophyta > Magnoliopsida > Poales > Poaceae > Zea > Zea luxurians. The sequence continues at coordinate 1,961,451 of JAOPSE010000064.1, read as the reverse complement.
AGGTACGGGGTTTGCCAGTTTAGGATTGGTGTGACCCCATTCCACTCTACCTCGACATGCAGGGCCTCACCCTCGGAGGCTGAAGGTACCTCGAGCTGGGTCGAGGTCCCTTCGGGTTCGGGTGCGTCGTTGAGTTTTACGGATGGTTGATATATGTCTCTGGAGAAAACATTCGGGGGAACCATTGTCCGTCCCGAGGCTATCTTAGCCAGCTCATCTACAGTCTCGTTGTACCATCGAGCAACATGGTTGAGTTCCAACCCATAGAACTTATCTTCCAAGCGCCGAACTTCGTCACAGTAAGCCTCCATTTTTTGGTCGCGGCAGTGAGAGTTCTTCATGACTTGGTCAATAACGAGCTGCGAGTCACCACGAGCGTCGAGGCGCCGAACCCCTAGCTCGATGGCGATGCGCAACCCATTCACCAAGGCCTCGTATTCGGCCACGTTGTTTGATGCCAGAAAATGGAGGCGTATTACATAACGCACATGTTCTCCGAGGGGTGAGACAAAGAGCAAGCCAGCGCCTGCTCCAGTTTTCATAAGCGACCCATCGAAGTACATGGTCCAAAGTTCGGCCTGGATTGGAGCTGTAGGCAATTGGGTGTCGGTCCATTCAGCCAGGAAGTCAACCAAGACTTGGGATTTTATGGCCTTCCGAGGGGCAAATGAAAGTGTTTCCCCCATGAGTTCCACTGCCCATTTTGCTATCCTACTCGAGGCCTCTCGGCACTGGATGATCTCCCCCAGGGGGAAGGATGATACCACAGTCACCGGATGAGACTCGAAGTAGTGTCACAACTTTCGCCGTGTTAGAATCACTGCGTACAGTAGCTTCTGGATTTGCGGGTAGCGGATTTTAGTCTCGGATAGCACCTCGCTGATGAAGTAGACTGGCCTCTGGATGGGCAGCGCATGCCCTTCCTCTCGTCTCTCGACTACGACCGCAGCGCTGACCACCTGAGTGGTTGCGGCTACGTAAATCAAGAGGGCTTCTCCCGCAGCGGGGGCACCAAGATGGGTGCATTAGTAAGGAGTGCCTTAAGGTTTCCGAGGGCTTCTTCGGTCTCGGGAGTCCAAGTGAAGCGTTCGGTCTTCCTTAAGAGGTGGTACAAGGGTAATCCTTTCTCGCCGAGGCGCGAGATGAAGCGGCTCAGAGCCGCAAGGCATCTGAGAGCACCTAGAGGGGGGGGGGTGAATAGGTGATCCTGTAAAAACTTCAAACTTAAGCCACAAAAACTTGTTAAGTGTTAGCACGATTATTGCCAAGTGGCTAAGGTGAAGTCTCAACAAAACACAGTACCACAAGAAAATCAAGCACAGGGGTGACACAGTGGTTTTATCCCGTGGTTCGGCCAAGACCAACGCTTGCCTACTCCACGTTGTGGCGTCCCAACGGACGAGGGTTGCAATCAACCCCTCTCAAGCGGTCCAAAGACCCACTTGAATACCACGGTGTTTTGTTGTTCCTTTCACTATCCCGTTTGCAAGGAATCTCCACAAATTGGAGTCTCTTGCCCTTACAAGTATATGATCACAAAGAAAGCACAGAGTAAGGGAGGGAAGCAACACACACAAATCCACAGCAAAAGCGCACACACACGGCCAAGAATCGAGCTCACAAGACTATCTCAGAGTTCTCACTTAGAACAGAGCTCGAATCACTTAGAAACACCGAATGCGCAGAGACTTAGTGTGGATGATCAAGAATGCTCAAAGGTTGCTTGTGTGTCTCCTCCATGCGCCTAGGGGCTCCTTTTATAGCCCCAAGGCAGCTAGGAGCCGTTGAGAGCAAATCCGGAAGGCCATCCTTGCCTTCTGTCGTCGGGGGCATCGGACAGTCCGGTGCACACCGGACACTGTCCGGTGCCCGATTTGTTTCCTTATCTGGCGCTGCCGACCGTTGCAGACCGTTGGAGATCTGAGAGCCGTTGGCGCACCGGACATGTCCGGTGCACACCGGACAGTCCGGTGCCGTCTTCCGACCGTTGGCTCCGCCACGTGTCCCGCGCGGATTGCGCGGCCGACCGTTGGCCCGGCCGACCGTTGGCTCACCGGACAGTCCGGTGCACACCGGACAGTCCGGTGAATTTTAGCCGTACGCCGTCGGCCAATTTCTCGAGAGCGGCCAGTTCGAGCCGAGGCAGCCTGGCGCACCGGACACTGTCCGGTGCACACCGGACAGTCCGGTGCTCCAGACCGAACTGGGTCTTGGCAGCACACAGCCAAGTCTTTTTCTCCTCTTCTTCTTTCTGTTTCTAACACTTAGACAAATATATTAGTACACAAAACCAATGTACTAAGGCTTAGAAACATACCTTTACTTCATGATTTGCACCTTGTTCATCCATGTACATAAATTCACAATTAAGCACATGTGTTGGCACTCAATCACCAAAATACTTAGAAATGGCCCAAGGGCACATTTCCCTTTCAATCTCCCCCTTTTTGGTGATTTATGCCAACACAACATAAAGCAACTAGAACAAGTGCAAACTCACTTCAAATAAAACTTAAATTTATTTTGAATCAATTTTGGCATATATGGATCATCCTTTGCCACCACTTGGTTTGTTTTTGCAAATCAAACTCAAATCTCTATCTCTAAGTTAAACACACATGTTGAAGCATAAAGAGAGTCATTCCAAAAGAGATTGATCAAAGATTTCAAAAACTCCCCCTTTTTCCCATAATCAATACTTCTCCCCGCAAGAAGCCAACTTTTGACAAGAGAGACAACATAAGAATTTTGACAAACCAAAAACTCTATTCTACTATTTTCAAAATCTCTCAAGTGGTAGCTGATCCATTTATTGCTTTGGCCTTTATTTTCTCCCCCTTTGGCATCAAGCACCAAAACGGGATCAATCTTGGCCCTTTAACCCCATTGCCTCACCAAAATCTTTAATTAAGAACAAATGGCAATAAGAGTTCATGAGATGAACTTGGAATAAGTTACCCCTCATCGGAGTGCAGTGGAAGTCTTTCATGGTCCAAGTCCACCTTTTCCCTTTCAATTCTCCTTTGAGACTAAAACAGGCAAACTCAAGCATATGGTTAGTCTCAAAGGGTCAAGTTGTAACACGTCTCCCCCTAAACATGTGCGTCACTTTGCAACGGACTTGTGAGGTCCAGGGAGTGTTTGTACAACTTGAGCACCATAATAAGCAACAAGATGCAAAAAGGAACATGATCAAAAGCATGAATACATGTATGCTACAATTCAATCCAAGTTCCGCGAATCTAAGACATTTAGCTCACTACGCAGCCTGCAAAAGGTCTTCTCATCTAAAGGCTTGGTAAAGATATCGGCTAGCTGGTTCTCGGTGCTAACATAAAACACTTCGATATCTCCCTTTTGCTGGTGGTCTCTCAAAAAGTGATGCCGGATGTCAATGTGCTTTGTGCGGCTGTGCTCAACAGGATTTTCCGCTATTCGGATAGCACTCTCATTATCACATAGGAGTGGGACTTTGCTCAGATTGTAGCCAAAGTCCCTGAGGGTTTGCCTCATCCAAAGTAGTTGCGCGCAACACTGACCTGCGGCAACATACTCGGCCTCAGCAGTGGATAGGGCAACGGAGGTTTGTTTCTTAGAGTTCCATGACACCAGGGACCTTCCTAAGAATTGGCACGTCCCTGATGTACTCTTCCTATCGACCTTACATCCAGCATAGTCGGAATCTGAGTACCCAATCAAGTCAAAGTTAGACCCCTTTGGATACCAGATCCCGAAGCAAGGCGTAGCTACTAAATATCTAAGAATTCGCTTCACTGCCACCAAGTGACATTCCTTAGGATCGGATTGAAATCTAGCACACATGCATACGCTAAGCATAATATCCGGTCTACTAGCACATAAATAAAGTAAAGACCCTATCATTGACCGGTATGCTTTTTGATCAACGGACTTACCTCCTTTGTTGAGGTCGGTGTGTCCGTCGGTTCCCATCGGAGTCTTTGCGGGCTTGGCGTCCTTCATCCCAAACCTCTTTAGCAGGTCCTGCGTGTACTTCGTTTGGGAGATGAAGGTGCCGTCCTTGAGTTGCTTCACTTGGAACCCAAGGAAGTAGTTCAACTCGCCCATCATCGACATCTCGAATTTCTGCGTCATCACCCTGCTAAACTCTTCACAAGACTTTTGATTAGTAGAACCAAATATTATGTCATCGACATAAATTTGGCACACAAACAAATCACCATCACAAGTCTTAGTGAAAAGAGTTGGATCGGCTTTCCCAACCTTGAAAGCATTAGCAATTAAGAAATCTCTAAGGCATTCATACCATGCTCTTGGGGCTTGCTTAAGTCCATAGAGCGCCTTAGAGAGCTTACACACGTGGTCGGGGTACCGCTCATCCTCGAAGCCAGGGGGTTGCTCCACGTACACCTCCTCCTTTATTGGCCCGTTGAGGAAAGCGCTCTTCACATCCATTTGGTACAACCTGAAAGAATGGTGAGCGGCATATGCTAGCAAGATACGAATGGACTCTAGCCTAGCCACAGGAGCAAAAGTCTCCTCAAAGTCCAAACCTGCGACTTGGGCATAACCTTTTGCCACAAGTCGAGCCTTGTTCCTTGTCACCACTCCGTGCTCGTCTTGTTTGTTGCGGAACACCCACTTGGTTCCCACAACATTTTGCTTGGGACGAGGCACCAGCGTCCAAACTTCATTGTGCTTGAAGTTGTTAAGTTCCTCCTGCATGGCCAACACCCAATCCGGATCTAGCAAGGCCTCCTCTACCCTGAAAGGCTCAATAGAGGAGACAAAAGAGTAATGTTCACAAAAATTAACTAGTCGAGACCGAGTAGTTACTCCCTTGCTAATGTCACCCAGAATTTGGTCGACGGGATGATCCCTTTGAATCATCGCTCGAACTTGGGTTGGAGGTGCCGGTTGCGCTTCTTCCTCCATCACATGATCATCTTGTGCTCCCCCTTGATCACACGCCTCCTTTTGATGAACCTGTTCATCGTCTTGAGTTGGGGGTTGCACCGTCGTTGAGGAAGAAGGTTGATCTCGTTCATCTTGTTCCCGTGGCCGAACGTCTCCAATTGCCATGGTTCGTATAGCGGCCGTTGGAACATCTTCTTCATCTACATCATCATAATCAACAACTTGCTCTCTTGGAGAGCCATTAGTCTCATCAAATACAACGTCGCTAGAGACTTCAACCAAACCCGATGATTTGTTGAAGACCCTATACGCCTTTGTATTTGAATCATAACCTAATAAAAACCCTTCTACAGCTTTGGGAGCAAACTTAGAATTTCTACCCTTCTTCACTAGAATGTAGCACTTGCTCCCAAAAACACGAAAGTAAGATACATTGGGTTTGTTACCGGTTAGTAGCTCATATGAAGTCTTCTTGAGGAGGCGGTGAAGGTAGACCCTGTTGATGGCGTGGCAAGCCGTGTTCACGGCTTCCGACCAAAAGCACTCGGGGGTCTTGAACTCTCCAAGCATCGTCCTCGCCATATCGATTAGCGTCCTGTTCTTCCTCTCTACCACACCATTTTGCTGTGGTGTGTAGGGAGCGGAGAACTCGTGCTTGATCCCTTCCTCCTCAAGAAACTCCTCCACTTGTAGGTTCTTAAACTCGGACCCGTTGTCGCTCCTTATCTTCTTCACCTTGAGCTCAAACTCATTTTGAGCTCTCCTGAGGAAGCGCTTGAGGGTCCCTTGGGTTTCAGACTTATCCTGCAAAAAGAACACCCAAGTGAAGCGGGAAAAGTCATCAACAATAACTAAACCATACTTACTTCCTCCTATGCTTAGATAGGTGACGGGTCCGAAGAGGTCCATATGCAGCAGCTCCAGAGGTCTTGACGTGGTCATCACATTCTTGCTGTGATGTGCTCCTCCCACTTGTTTACCTGCTTGACAAGCTGCACAAGGTCTATCTTTTTCGAAATAAACATTTGTTAGACCTATCACGTGTTCTCCCTTTAGAAGCTTGTGGAGGTTCTTCATCCCCACATGTGCTAAGCGGCGATGCCACAGCCAGCCCATGCAAGTCTTAGCCATTAAGCATGCATCTAGACCGGCCTCTTCTTTTGCAAAATCAACTAAGTAAAGCTTGCCGTCTAGTACACCCTTAAAAGCTAGTGAACCATCACATCTTCTAAAGACAGACACATCTACATTAGTAAAAAGGCAATTGTATCCCATGTTGCATAGTTGACTAACAGATAGTAAATTGTAACCAAGAGACTCAACTAAAAACACATTTGAAATTGAGTGCTCATTAGAAATTGCAATTTTACCTAACCCTTTTACCTTGCCTTGATTCCCATCACCGAATATAATTGAATCTTGGGAATCCTTATTTTTGACGTAGGAGGTGAACATCTTCTTCTCCCCCGTCATATGGTTTGTGCATCCGCTGTCGATAATCCAGCTTGAACCCCCGGATGCATAAACCTGCAAGGCAAATTTAGGCTTGGGTCTTAGGTACCCAACTCATGTTGGGTCCTGCAAGGTTAGCACAAATATCTTTAGGAACCCAAATGCAAGATTTATCTCCCTTGCATCTAGCCCCTAATTTCCTAGCAACTATTTTCCTATCCTTTCTACAAATAGCAAAGGAGGTGTTTAAAGCACAATAAATTATAGAAGGTTCATTCACTACTTTCCTAGGAGCATGAATAACATTCTTTCTAGGCACATGAGCAATATTTCTCCTAGGCATATGTACAACATTTCTCCTACACATATTCCTATCATGCTTGTAAGAAGAACTAGAAGCAAACATGGCATGAGAATCATAAACATGTGAATCAAAATCATTATAAGCATTTCTAGCATTTCTCCTATCACTATACATAAAAGCATGGTTCCTTTTAGCACTACTAGCCATAGGGGCCTTCCCTTTCTCCTTGACGAAGATGGGAGCCTTATGGCTTGTTAAGTTCTTGGCCTCTCTCTTGAAGCCAAGACCATCCTTAATTGAGGGGTGTCTACCAACCGTGTAGGCATCCCTTGCAAATTTTATTTTATCAACTTCATTCTTGCTAGTCTTAAGTTGGGCATTAAGACTAGCCAATTCCTCATTTAATTTGGAAATTAAAACTAGGTGTTCACTACAGGCATCAATATCGAAATCCTTACATCTAGTGCAAATCTTAACATGTTCTACACACGAATTAGATTTATTTGCTACTTCTAATTTAGCATTTAAATCATTGTTAACACTTTGTAAAGTAGAAATGGTTTCATGACAAGCAGATAGTTCACTAGAAAGCATTTCATTTCTTTTAATTTCTAAAGCATATGATTTTTGTGCCTCTACAAATTTATCATGTTCATCATACAATAAATCCTCTTGCTTTTCTAAAAGCCTATCCTTTTCATTCAATGCATCAATCAGTTCATTGATTTTATCTATCTTAGATCTATCTAAGCCCTTGAACAAGCATGAATAATCTATGTCATCATCATCACTAGACTCACTATCACTAGAAGAAGCATAAGTGGAGTCTTGAGTACTCACCTTCTTCTCCCTTGCCATAAGGCAAGTGAGACGCTCGTTGGGGAAGAGAGCCGATTTGTTGAAGGCAGTGGCGGCGAGTCCTTCGTTGTCGGAGTCGGAGGAGGAGCAATCCGAGTCCCACTCCTTTCCTAGATGTGCCTCGCCCTTTGCCTTCTTGTATTGCTTCTTCTTCTCTCTTTTGTTCCCCTTTTCCTGGTCACTTTCATTATCGGGACAGTTAGCGATAAAATGACCAAGCTTACCACATTTGAAGCATGAGCGCTTCCCCTTGGTCTTGGTCTTGCTTGGCTGCCCCTTGCGACCATTTAGCGCCGTCTTGAATCGCTTGATGATGAGAGCCATCTCTTCATCATTGAGTCCGGCCGCCTCAATCTGTGCCACCTTGCTGGGTAGCGCCTCCTTGCTTCGTGTTGCCTTGAGAGCAAGGGGTTGCGGCTCGTTGATCGGACCGTTCAACGCTTCGTCGACGTATCTTGCCTCCTTGATCATCATCCGCCCGCTTACGAATTTTCCAAGCACTTCCTCGGGCGTCATCATCGTGTACCTGGGATTCTCACGAATATTGTTCACGAGATGAGGATCAAGTACGGTAAAGGACCTGAGCATTAGGCGGACGACGTCGTGGTCCGTCCATCGCGTGCTCCCGTAGCTTCTTATCTTGTTGATAAGGGTCTTGAGCCGGTTGTACGTTTGTGTTGGCTCCTCGCCCCTTATCATCGCGAACCGTCCAAGCTCTCCCTCCACCAACTCCATCTTGGTGAGCAAGGTGACGTCATTTCCCTCATGAGAAATCTTGAGGGTGTCCCAGATCTGCTTGGCGTTATCCAAGCCGCTCACTTTATGGTATTCATCCCTGCACAAGGAAGCTAGAAGAACAGTAGCAGCTTGTGCATTCTTATGAATTTGTTCATTAATGAACATGGGACTATCCGAACTATCAAAGTGCATTCCACTCTCCACAATCTCCCAAATACTAGGATGGAGAGAAAATATGTGACTACGCATTTTGTGACTCCAAAATCCGTAGTCCTCTCCATCAAAGTGTGGGGGCTTGCCGAGTGGAATGGAGAGCAAATGTGAATGTGAACTTTGCGGAATACGAGAGTAATCAAAAGAAAAGTTCGAATTAACCGGTTTTCTCCTCTCGTAGTCGTTGTGGTCCTCGTCCTTTTGGGAAGAAGTAGACTCGTCGCTGTCGTAGTAGACGATCTCCTTGATGCGCCTTGTCTTCTTCTTCTTCCCGTCCTTCCGTCTTTGGCCCGAGCCGGAGTCGGTAGGCTTATCGTCCTTTGGCTCGTTGACGAAGGATTCCTTCTCTTTGTCGTTGATCACTATACCCTTCCCCTTAGGATCCATCTCTTCGGGCGGTTAGTCCCTTTGTGAAGAGAACGGCTCCGATACCAATTGAGAGCACCTAGAGGGGGGGGTGAATAGGTGATCCTGTAAAAACTTCAAACTTAAGCCACAAAAACTTGTTAAGTGTTAGCACGATTATTGCCAAGTGGCTAAGGTGAAGTCTCAACAAAACACAGTACCACAAGAAAATCAAGCACAGGGGTGACACAGTGGTTTTATCCCGTGGTTCGGCCAAGACCAACGCTTGCCTACTCCACGTTGTGGCGTCCCAACGGACGAGGGTTGCAATCAACCCCTCTCAAGCGGTCCAAAGACCCACTTGAATACCACGGTGTTTTGTTGTTCCTTTCACTATCCCGTTTGCAAGGAATCTCCACAAATTGGAGTCTCTTGCCCTTACAAGTATATGATCACAAAGAAAGCACAGAGTAAGGGAGGGAAGCAACACACACAAATCCACAGCAAAAGCGCACACACACGGCCAAGAATCGAGCTCACAAGACTATCTCAGAGTTCTCACTTAGAACAGAGCTCGAATCACATAGAAACACAAACGAATGCGCAGAGACTTAGTGTGGATGATCAAGAATGCTCAAAGGTTGCTTGTGTGTCTCCTCCATGCGCCTAGGGGCTCCTTTTATAGCCCCAAGGCAGCTAGGAGCCGTTGAGAGCAAATCTGGAAGGCCATCCTTGCCTTCTGTCGTCGGGGGCACCGGACAGTCCGGTGCACACCGGACACTGTCCGGTGCCCGATTTGTTTCCTTATCTGGCGCTGCCGACCGTTGCAGACCGTTGGAGATCTGAGAGCCGTTGGCGCACCGGACATGTCCGGTGCACACCGGACAGTCCGGTGCCGTCTTCCGACCGTTGGCTCCGCCACGTGTCCCGCGCGGATTGCGCGGCCGACCGTTGGCCCGGCCGACCGTTGGCTCACCGGACAGTCCGGTGCACACCGGACAGTCCGGTGAATTTTAGCCGTACGCCGTCGGCCAATTTCCCGAGAGCGGCCAGTTCGAGCCGAGGCAGCCTGGCGCACCGGACACTGTCCGGTGCACACCGGACAGTCCGGTGCTCCAGACCGAACTGGGTCTTGGCAGCACACAGCCAAGTCTTTTTCTCCTCTTCTTCTTTCTGTTTCTAACACTTAGACAAATATATTAGTACACAAAACCAATGTACTAAGGCTTAGAAACATACCTTTACTTCATGATTTGCACCTTGTTCATCCATGTACATAAATTCACAATTAAGCACATGTGTTGGCACTCAATCACCAAAATACTTAGAAATGGCCCAAGGGCACATTTCCCTTTCAGCATCCCATGACCCTTTGTACTCCCTTTAAATCTTTGATAGGCCCCATGTTGGTGATGGCTGCGATTTTCTCCGGGTTGGCCTTGATGCCTCATTTGGAGACGATGAATCCTAGGAGCATGCCTCGGGGAACTCCGAAGACACACTTCTCGGGATTGAGTTTTACGCCCTTTGCTCGCAGGCACCCGAATGTTACTTCAAGGTCGGAGAGGAGGTCAGAGGCTTTCCTTGTTTTGACAACGATGTCATCGACATAAGCCTTGACCGTTATGCCGATGTGCTCTCCGAACACATGGTTCATGCACCTTTGGTATGTAGCACCTGCATTCCTCAAGCCAAATGGCATAGTAGTATAACAATACATGCCGAAAGGTGTGATAAAAGAAGTCGCGAGCTGGTCGGATTCTTTCATCTTGATTTGGTGATAGCCTGAATAGGCATCGAGGAAAGACAGGATTTCACACCCAGCAGTGGAGTCCACAATTTGATCAATGCGAGGCAGAGGGTAGGGAACTTTTGGACATGCTTTATTCAACCCAGTGTAATCTACACACATCCTCAATTTCCCCCCTTTTTTCTTTACAAGCACAGGGTTAGCTAACCATTCTGGATGGAATACCTCTTTGATGAACCCTGCTGCCATTATCTTGTGGACCTCCTCACCTATGGCCATGTGCTTTTCTTCATCAAAATGGCGTAGGTGCTGTTTCACGGGTCGGTCATCGGCTTAGATGTCCAATGAGTGCTCGGCGACATCCCTCGGTATGCCTAGCATGTCCGAGGGACTCCACGCAAAAACCTTGGCGTTTGCGTGGAGAAAGTCGACGAGCACTGTTTCCTATTTGGGGTCGAGCTCGGAGCCGATCCTGACTTTCTTATCGGCGCCGTCGCTGGGGTTGAGAGAGACAGACTTGACTACCTCGGCTAGCTCGAAGTTGCCGACATGCCACTTCAGGTCGGGCGCCTCTTTGGAGAGGCTATCCAGGTCGGTGATGAGGGCCTCGGACTCGACGAGGGCTTTGGCGTACTCAACGCATTCCACGTCACACTCGTAAGCGTGGCGGTACGTGGATCCGACTGTGATGACTCCCTTGGGGCCTGACATCTTGAGTTTGAGGTACGTGTAGTTGGGGACAGCCATGAACTTAGCGTAGCATGGTCTTCCCAGCACCGCGTGATAGGTTCCTCGGAACCCGACTACCTCGAAAGTGAGGGTTTCCTTTCGGAAGTTGGAGGGAGTTCTGAAGCAGATGGGCAAGTCAATCTGCCCAAGGGGCAGGATACACTTGCCGGGGGGCAATCCCGTGAAAAGGTGCTGCACCGGCTCGGATCTTGGACCGATCGACCCCTAAGAGCCCTAGGGTCTCAGCATAGATGATATTGAGGATGCTGCCTCCGTCCATGAGGACCTTGGAGAGCCTAGTGTTGCTGATGACAGGGTCGACGACGAGCGGGTACCTTCCTGGGTTTGGTATGTAGTCGGGGTGGTCGTCCTGGTCGAAGGTAATGGGCTCGTCGGACCAGTCTAGGTAGATTGGCGTTGCTACCTTCACCGAGCAGACCTCCCGGCGCTCTTGCTTGCGGCGTCGAGCCGAGGTATTCGCCACTTGCCCACCGTAGATCATGAAGCAGTTGTGGACCTCCGGGAACTCTTCTTCCTTGTCGCCCCCCTTATTGTTGTTGCCTTGGTCCTTGCCATCTTCCACCGAGGGCCCAGCCTTATTGAAGTAACGCCGGAGCATGTCGCAATCTTCAAGGGTGTGCTTAACGGGACCCTTGTGATAGGGGCACGACTCCTTGAGCATCTTGTCGAACACGTTGGCCCCTCTGGGAGGTCTCCGAGGGTTCCTACGCTCGACAGTAGCGACGAGATCTGCTTCAACGGTGTTGCATTTTGCTTGCGCCTTCTTCTTGCTCTTTTTATTTGTGCCGTGCTGGACGGACACCTCGGGGACGTCTTCCTTGTGCCTTCCCTGAGGCTGCTTGTCTTTATGAAAGATGGCTTCAACGGCCTCCTGACCAGAGGCGAACTTGGTGGCTATGTCCATCAATTTGCTTGCCTTGGTGGGAGTTTTGCGTCCCAGCTTGCTTACCAGATCTTGGCAAGTGGTGCCGGCAAGGAATGCTTCGATGACGTCCGAGTCGGTGATGTAGGCAACTCAGTGCGCTGCTTTGAGAACCGTTAGATGTATTCTCGCAGGGATTCCCCTGGCTGCTGCCGGCAGCTCCAGAGATCCCATGAGTTCCCAGGGCACACGTATGTACCTTGGAAATTATCAGCGAAGAGCCAGACTAGGTCGTCCCAGTCGAAGATCTGCGCAGGAGGCAGATGCTCCAGCCAGGCTCGGGCAGCATCGGAGAGGAAGAGGGGGAGGTTGCGGATGATGAGGTTGTCATCGTCCGTCCCTCCCAACTGGCACGCCAGCTGGTAATCCATGAGCCATAACTCTGGCTTCGTCTCCCCTGAGTATTTGGTGATGGTAGTCGGAGCTCGGAACCGGGTCAGGAACGGCGCCCGTCGTATGGCTCGGCTGAAGACCCGCGGGCCTGGTGGTTCGGGTGAGGGGCTCCGATCCTCCTCACTGTCGTAGCGTCCTCCACGTCTAGGGTGGTAGCCTCGGCGCACCCTTTCCTCGAGGCGAGCTCGACGGTCGCGGTGGTGTTGCTCGTTGCCGAGGCGGTCCAGGACCGCAGGGGTCCTGTCTCCTGTGTGCTCGGTATGGACCGAGGCTTCTCGCACGTGTCGAGAGGGCTCGGCGTGATGTTCCGAGGGGCATCCCCGCCTTCGAGAGGTAGAGCTCTCAGCTTATTGGACTGCAGCATTTTCTAGGAGGTCCTTGAGTTCTCCCTGGACACGTCGCCCCTCGGTGGTGGATGGCTCCGGCATTGTTCGGAGTAACATCGCCGCTGCAGCTAGGTTCTGGCTGGTCCCGTTGAAGTTTGGGGGCAGCCTTGCCCTGGCGTCGTCAATAATACGGCGCTGGACGTCCCGGGCTCGATGACGCGCTCCTCTGGCGAGGGCTCGGCCTGCCCACTCTTGCTCGAGGTTTTGTCGAAGCTGCATAAGTCGCTCCATTTCTTCGTCAAGCTTGGCCTGCATCTCGCGGAGTTGCTCAAGCTGCGTGTCCTGACCCCCCACAGGGGTCCGGGCCTCAGCTAGCTCCCACGAGATCTCGACGTGAGACGCAGGTGCAGGGGCGTCGTTGTTTCTTGGTGTGCCGAGGTGGTTGTCTCCGTCGTGCTCCTCCTGATCGATGTGGAAGCACTCGCAAGTTGGGTCGTAACCCTCGTCCTCAAGGCCGTGGCCATCGTCAGAGTCGCAGGAGAGGCAGTGGTCGCATGCGGACATGAAGTCTCGCATGGCTCTAGAATCGCGGAGTTCGGAGAAATCCGTACTGAAGTCGGGGTTGTCCTCTTCCTCGGGACCCACAGGTTCGGAGGTAGAGGCGACCGTCAGTAGGTCCCAAGTTGACCACATATGGTACTCCGGGAGGTCAGGATGTGTCCTTGTGGAAGCGCTCGCCGAAGTGGGGTTGCCTGGCGGATCGAAGCTGAATCTAAAAGGAACAGGATGGAAAACTGATGGTACCTCCCGGTCGGTGGATGGTGGTGAGGTTGCAATGGAGATGAAACGTGTCGCCATCTCAGGCGTGAGACTAATGCTTGACAAGTCCCTCGCAAGGGTGTCGACATCATCAGTACGCCTGGGGTTGACACGTTGTCGGGAAGCGACGCCCGTCGTTGTCCCAGGTGCGAGGCTAACGCCTGACATGTCCCCCGCAGGGGTGCTAGCGCCGTCAACTCGCTCTGGTCCAACAGCCAACGAGGTGCTGCCTCTTTCCTGGCCATGGTTGCCCCGTCTACGTCTCCTTCGGCGAGGAGGATGGCGGGGTAGACCCGAGTGTCCCTCTTCCGCCCTAGGGAGAGGACGATGTTGGGTTTGCCTTCGCCGGGCGAGCCGATGACCGTCGTCAGTGTTGTGCTACGATGGAAGGAGTATCATGTCGTAGTTGCCGTTGAGGGACATGAACTCGAGACTCCCAAAGCGGAGCACCATCCTGGGCTGAAGAGGCTGCTGAAGATTGTCCATCTAGAACTTCTTGGGAGAGTATTGTCAACACGCAGCGGCCCCTACCTGGCGCACCAACTGTCGGTGTTTTGGACCCGGGGGACCCTCAACTGACTAGTAAATTTTATGCTGTGTGTCCCTGCCTGGATGGATTGATGCAAGATGAAACACAAAGTTTATCCTGGTTCGGGCTAAGAAGGCCTTACTTCCAGCAGGGGTAGGATGAGACTTATATTATCTTGCACCGGGGTGCTTGTAGTAGGGGATACAAGCTTTGCGAGAGAGGGAACGGATCCCAGGTCTCTTGAGGTGTCTAGTGTTGTGGAGAGGAGGTTTGCCCTGAAGTTTTATTGATGTTGGGTGAGCCGTCTCGGTGAGCTTTTTTTAAAACTTGCCTTGGGAAGGCCCTGGGCATCTCCTTTTATAGCTACAAGGAGGTGACCCAGCTGTACATATGGGGGTGTAGCTATGCGCTAACGTGGACGGCGGAGAAGTGCTTGAGCCCTGTAGAAGCGTGGCCGGCGGCATGGCCCTAGGTCCTGACCCCTGTAGCAGTGCGGCCGGCTCCGCCGAGTTGAAGCCGAGCTCTGTAGCGTCGTGGCCGACGGTATGGCCTGGTCGTCGAGGTGGCCTTGGAGCTTGTGTCCTGCTGACGTTTCTTTGACTTTGTAGAGAGCTGAGGACAGTCGACGTCATGGGTGCATGCCGGGGATCATCATTACCTGTTACTGGAGTAATTTGATGTGACACCGGTCTTGTTCCTTCATAGCCTGAGGTGGCTAGCTAGGGGAAGGATAGTGTTGTATTCCCTGTTCGCGTAGTCGGTCCGAGGCCGTCTCGGGCGAGGCGGTAATTTCTCCCGAAGCCGAGGCTTAGGTCGGGCGAGGCGAAGATTTCCTTTCGAGGTCGAGGCTAAGGCCGAGGCCTAGGTCAGGCGAGGCGAAGATTTCCTCCCGAGGCTGAGGCTGAGGCCGAGGCCTGGGTCGAGCGTGGTGACGATTCCTTCCGAGGCCAAGGCTAGGGTCGGGCGAGGCAGAACTCCCTGCTACGCCCGAGGCTGAACTCGGGAGAGGCGGTAACTTACTATTGTTAGTCTTCCCCCGGTAGTGGCTGGAACGAGGGGAATAGTGTCGTTATCCTGTCAGAACGATCAGTAAAAGGGTGAAGTGACTCCGGTCATTTCGATCTTGCCAACTGCGGTGCGCGTGTCGGGATAAGGTGTCAGGTGATCCCTGCATTAAATGCGCACGTGATACGGTCGGTGGCAAGGCGGTTTTGGCCAAGGCCGCTATACGACAAAGTTAACCCGAGCTTTGCCTCGGGCGAGCCGGGGGTGCGCCCACCGCCTGAGGGGGCCCTCGGGCGAGCCGTGAATCCGTACGGGACTGCTGTTCTTGCCCAAGGCTGGGCTCGGGCGAGACGGGACCGTGTCCCTTGGTAGACGAGGCCTTGACTTTGAACCATGCTTACCAGTCTTTATGGTTTGTTTTAAAGACGTGCTCCAGCCATGTTTAGGAGTACTGGGGGTACCCCTAATTATGGTACCCGACACACGGCGAGAGAGGATATGCTAGTGTAGATGGTTCATCATCTGGTGTCGGAAATTCATTGACGATGACAAATGCAGGTGGGCTAGCTGGCATCGTCGTTGCTAGCGACAATGATACTGATCATCGTGATTACATTAGAGTGGACAATTTGTTCGGTGACGATGCTGGCGATAGGGGTGGCAATGAGGATGTTGGTGCTACATTGCTAGAGCCTAAGGATGTGGAGCTTTTTGAGAACATAGCTAACCGCCTTGACGAAGATGACACTGTTTGGGAACCCGAGGTGGCTAGAAAATTTTAAAAAGATGAAGTAGTCGACAATTGATTCGCTCTATGAAAATGTGCGCTATGTCATGTCCAATTTTATGTGTGAACACGTTGCACTAGTTTTTTTCAGCGGAAATCAAACGTGAAAAGTAAACAACACTAGACAGTAAAAGGGAATAAACAACAAATGAAAAGTGATCAGCACTTACATGAATAAAATTGATTTTTGTACAGTAGCAGAAGTGTAGAGATATTTATTCACATTTGAGAGATAACTAGTCATGTGACCATGAGTTGCTACAGTTTCTTATATCATTAAAGTAGATCTTGTTAAAATACGTTCAAAATTTTAAAATAAATAATTGAAAGTCTCGAACAGTTTTATGAGGATGGTGATGGTGGGGTCTACTCGTAGGCATGGGGCGGTGGCCCGCACCACGACGGGTGTCCGACTGTCCATGTCGTTGTCTCCTTCTCAATCAAACAACTACAATATTGAATTAAACCTATCTAATCTTAAATTTGTCAAATTAAAAACTCACGTACCTTCGATGACCTGACAACTCTATCGCGCATCCATTTGGTAGCCGCATAGGTAATCGTTTTGCTTCTATGCCCCACATCGATTTAATGTATACATGTCTAATTGGGCCATACCTGCTGGGCGGCCATGTCCCTACACGGTTTAGCCTAGCCCCACATGTTTTTATTTTCCCCCTATTTTTTATAATAATATCTATATTATACTTGAGTATAAAATATATATAACATAAAAATATATTGGTTTATGTTGGCTAGATGAGTGTAAATGTATGCTTGAAACCAATCACCATGGTTCGAACCCTAATTATATAATTTTAGCTTACTTATTTTACTATCGAAATCTTATTTACCATTTTAGCTTATTTCTCTACTATACTTAAAACACCAGTTTCAACGGTCGTCCTGCGTCATCTTTTTACAAAAAAAGTCCTTATCCTTCTCCGGACCATCTCCTCCCGACGCGTCAACCTCACACCCGCACACAACCACCCAGTGCATGCGGTCGCCCGTGGCCTGTGCTTCCTCGACCCAGTGCTCCACGCATGCCTCCAATTAACCTCCGCCGCCCTCGCTTCCCCCCCCCCACGCTCCACGCATGCCACAGTTGCGTGCGCTCGTTAAATCTCCTCACTTCTTCTCCGGATGGTTTCAGTTCTGTTTTTTCCTCTCTCCCGCCCTAGATCCGCTGAGATTGGGGCGGCCTGGGCTTTTCTGTGTCTTTTTCCCTGGTTCGCTGTGTGATTTGGTGCTGTTGGTGGTTGTGTGGAGCGAAGACGGTGTATAAGGGGCGGAGGACGAGGAGCACAACCTGTCGGTGTTTTGGATCCGACCGCACACCCGGGGTTGCCCCTCAATGTGCTTTTAGGAGTAGGACGGTGTTATCGACTGTAGCTCAATGGTTCGTGCTAGTTGCATGAGAGACAGTAAACAATTATTTACAGGTTCGGTGTCACACCCGGATTTTAGGGGTCCAAAACCCGGGCGCGAACATAATCACCAGGTGTGCTGGGACCAAGTCTCACACATATGATGAATCATGGCACAGGATCGAATGTCACATCTTTATAAATAATAGGAGTTCTATACAAAATAAATAATTACATTATAAGGAGACAACGGTCCAGCAACCCAAAGTTGACTGGGAGACGACGGCCTAGACCACTCACGAACTCTTCACGGCATCCTCCATGCGCCTCATCCTGCGGTACCTGCTCTTTAACCTGTGGGGGGGGTGTGAGACAGCAAGAGTGAGCTCACGTACGTTCATCGCTCAACAAGTTGTGGGGAATAATGTGCATGAACTCGCCAAAGGTGGGAGCTCACGTGACGTGTAAGGCTTACCAAAGAAGATGGTTAGAGCTGAGCATTGCTTTTAAAGTTGGTCAAAATTTTATTAGCAGTTACTAAGTATAAGTGAATACCAGCCCAATTAAATAGTAGAACAAAAGTAACAACTTCACCTGCGATGCAATGCATATGACCAATTGAGTTTAAGTTCCATAATTTAATCATGTGAGTGTCCGAGCTGCTCTTGACCGTGAGCACGGCTAGTATACCAGTTTTACACTCTACAGAGGTTGCGCATCTTTACCCACAAGTCGTGTATCCCATGTCGCCAGGGTTTGCAAAGCCCTTAGACACTTCCGAGGTGAATGGCTAGGGATCCACTACGAGGCCTTTACAAAGTTCCACTAGCTTCCGAAAACCCGCTACAGTTTATAGGAAGATCCAGTGCAGGAATCCCTTGCAGGACCGCCATCGCAGCAAAATCCTCCCGAGGGCCTCCCTACACTGACCTCTCCCCTACTGCCCTTGCCCCTTTCGGGTAAGGTAGTCTTCCACTAGCTTTCCTAATTAATCAGCCAAGGGCGTCCCATTCCACCCTCGTGGTAGCACTGTTTTCCCGGGTGGTTCTCCATGTTCCAATTAACATAATGATCTTAACATGAACCATAAATAACAACTGATAACAAAAGTATAATCATGAATGGTGTAATCTTCATACTCAAAACCACATATAGCACTAGCAAGTACTACCCAGAAAGTTCAGTGGTAAACAAGGTATAAAGATAGACAAACTAGGGTAACCTATTGGGTCCCATCAAAATTAACCTATGCAGATCATTATGATTAATTAGAACATGGCTGGGTAAAGAGAAGTGATCAAGGGCACAACTTGCCTGGGCCTTGAGATTCCAGGTACCAGGATGATCTTCAGATTCTCGTGACCTCACTGCTAGTCGTAGCAATACAAACATACATGGTATAGGCAAAATTAACATTACACCAAACATATATGAAAAATACATATTAATCATCTACATATTGAAATAAGATCACAGGAACAAGAATTATTAATTTTGGAGTTATAGAATTCAAGTTATGAATTTCCTAAGGTTTAATGTGATTAAAATATGATTAAATGATAAATACATTTTCTGACAGAGTTCATGTCAAAACAGAGACACTAAATGATGAAGAATATTATTACAAAATTTTAGAAACTGGAATGGTTCAATTTGGAGCTAAAATGAATTTTCTATGAATTATTGAAGTTCTAGCAATTATTTTTCTATTAAAAATAACATTTATAAATTAATTTCTCTGGTTTTACACTGCTCTGGACTGGGCCTCAATTAATGGAAAACGCAGGGGGTCTTTGCGCAAGTTTACCGAGACACAGGGAACAGGGTCCCTGGACGGCGGGTTGAATCCGAGAAAGCCCAGGGTTTCTTTTATAAAACATACCCGCGAAGGGGTATTGTGAGATCTGAGCCCTCCGATCAAAATCGGACGCCCCAGATTAGATCGTGCTTTAAATGAAACGGTATGCAATATGAGCCCTTGGATCCGAGATCAGCGGTTGTGTTTTAATGAAACGAGATCGAATCTGGGTCACTGGATCCCGATCGAACGGCGCAAATCCACCCCACCGAACCGGTATCGCCCATTTAATCCTAGCCGCAAGATCATCGATCCACGGTCGAAAGCCCCCTACCCATCCTTCTAATCCTACCCGTACATGGCCCAATCAACGGCCCAGGGCACATCTTCCCCAACCCGGTGGCCAGGCACGGCCGAAGAACACCACCCGCGGTGGCGGGCTCCGGCGAGCTCGAACCAATGGAGCGCTGGTGCACGATACTCAAATCGGAGGAGATTATACGAAGCGGACAGGATGGCAAAGTGTTTGGTGGCATTATTACCGTGTGGTATGTAGCAAGGTGCCTTGGCCACAGCGAGCGGCGGAGATCGATCCACCGGTGACGAATCGGCGCGCCACCAGTCGCCAATCCCGCACGCTGAGGCCACGGTCGAGTCACACTCCGCAGGGTGAAGCTCCCAGGTCCAGATCCGAGGCCCGAACGGCAACCAAGGCGGGGTTCCGCGGCGGCGCCCAATTTTCTCCCTCCTCTCGGTTCACGGCAACGATGTGGCTCTCTGATGATCTGAGAGGATGAAGTGGGGGGGGGGCTCGGTCGGCTTTTAATAGGGCAAAGGAGCGCTGAGGTTGTTGCGAGGTGCACGCAACCCGCGGAATCGGCGGAGGCGGGTCGCCGGCATGCGCGCGAGGCTGTTAGGAGGTAGGCGAAGCTGACAACGCGGGGCCACTTGGCGGAGACAGCAAAGTCACAGGCGCGCTGGCGTGAGGCTGTCCCGTGGGACCAGCGTGTCGGCGCGTGGGTGCACTGGGTTGGGCCGCGCAGGAGATAAGTGGAGATGGGCCGAATAGGGTGATGTAGGCCCAGGTAAGCTTTTATCCTTTTTCTTTTTATTTTTCCTTTCTATTTTCTTCTTTCTTCTTTTAGTTTCCAAATTCCATTTTAAATTCAGATTTTAAATTCAAATCTTGTGCCAGTTTATCCTCAATTTATATTGTGAAATAAAAAGTATAAATTTTGGAAATATATAAATTTCCCTTATATTATATATATATCTTCTCTCTTTCACTACTACATAATATTTCCAAAACCCCAAAGTGCAACTTTGGGTTAACTTCAAATTCTCAATTCCATTATTATATTTTATTATTATTTTAAATGCACATACAATTAAAACTCCATCATGAGTGCCAAATATGGTTCTATTTATTATTTTATTCACTTAAGCAAATGCTTTTAAATAGGGAGATGAGTCTTCAAATGTTATGAGAGTTCTAAAGAGAGAAAAAGAAAAATTCTAATGCAAGATCTTTGAAAAGTTTTTACTATATTCTCAAAATGAGATTTAGGGTGTTACAAATCCTACCCCCCTTAAAAATAATCTCGTCCTCGAGATTTGTAAGAAAGGGATGTATATCCATATTGTTCTCGGAACATATGCACAAACAAAGAAATCTCAGCATGAGGTATAATTCTTTAACAAAACATAGGGTCAATAGACATTATTGTTTCTTCTAAAATAATATCATATCATCTACTAACTAAAGTAACATCTAGATCTTACAAATCATCATAATTTATATCTATGTAGCTTGGTGGAGCTGGTGGTGGTGGAGGTTGTTGTTGTTGTTGTCTCTCCAACCGTGCTTGCCTTATTTCTTGGCGGACCTGACGTATTTCCTCGCGTTGTTGTCTTATCTGGTTTTGCATCTCGGTCACCAGGTCTGTTAATTGTTGTATTACCAGTCTTTGGGTAGCAACCACTTGATTGATCTCGACAGGTGGAGGATTTGGAGGATTCATTTCTGTTTGCTGTTACGTGATAATCTTTCCTTTCCTGGTATTGACCATGAAAGTTAGAAGCATATGGTAATAGTTTTGCAAAGGAACTTATTCAATAAGCGGAATGAATAAGCTAGTAGCTGGTTATAATCTGAAGATTCTTTAGTAGGGCTTAATCTTTGTTTTACGTCCAGATTGGGGTAACCAGTTGTATAAGGTGAATATCCAAGGGTAAGATGGAATCTGGCAAGATGAGAGATATATATGGGTGAGATAGATTACAAGAAAAAGTTTGTTTGTTATTAGGTGGGAATAAAAAGGTTATACCATTCATCATGGCTCTATTGGTTAGATCAAATCTCATGCATGTGGCTGAGTGGGTTTAAGGCACTAATTTATTTTTAAGTGCATGAGGGGTATGGATTTTATCTCTTGTACCAGTATTAAGTAACTTACTCTAGATTAGATCATAATAGATTAGATAAAATCTAGATTAGGTTGGATATGACTAGGTTAGACTAGTTTAGGTCAGATAGATCTACTAGGGTAGGATACATGTTAGAATCTTTTGGGATAGGATGGATTATATGATGTAGGTAGGTTAGAATCTCTTTCTAGGTTAAAATCGAGGGGTTATGCAACTATCAAATGGTTAAGGTGGTTGCATATGGCCAAGTCGATATGTCATTTTAATTTAGTGCAGGGTGAACTAGGTTAAGACCAGTCTTATAGGAGTAGAGTCTAATCTATTTCATCAGTATTATCAAAGATATTTGATAAGTCACTTTAGAATAGATCAGATCTAGGTTAGATTGGTGTGACTAGTTTGACTGGATAAGATCTAATTAATTTGCATTAGATCACGGTTGTTGGACTAGGATGGATAAGTATGCTTATTAGGATAAGATGAAATAGAATCTTTTGAGATTAGTTAGATCTATTAAGATGAGATAAAAATCTTTTTAAGATAAGATGAATCTATTAGGATAAGGGAAAATCTTATTAAGATAAGATGGATCTATTTGATATATTCTAGTGGGGAATATTCTTTGTTGATCTATTTTATAAATATTTTCCCTTGTGTCTAGGTGTATATGTAGATGCAATTGTGGACATTACTCCACAACCCATCACACTCAAACAAAGATCCAAATCAGACAGATATCATAAGAACAAACATTCAAATACATAGATAACCATAAAAATAGTTTTGTTTTTGTTCCTGAGAGTAGGTCTCCTATTCCTAAAGGTCACTTTAGGCACAGGATTTCAAAGTGTGAAATCCACATTTGTCTTTAGAAAAAGAAAAGGTAAGGACAATCAGAGTAAAGCGGAAATAGATGAGAAAAGATTAAGATAAGTTTAGAAAAGAATCAGAGTAAGGTAAGTAGATAAGGGTTATCCAGTTCTATCTAGGTTTCGTCCTACAGTCAACATTCCTCTGATACCACTTCTGTCACACCCGGATTTTAGGGGTCCAAAACCCGGGCGCGAACATAATCACCAGGTGTGCTGGGACCAAGTCTCACACATATGATGAATCATGGCACAGGATCGAATGTCACATCTTTATAAATAACAGGAGTTCTATACAAAATAAATAATTACATTATAAGGAGACAACGGTCCAGCAACCCAAAGTTGACTGGGAGACGACGGCCTAGACCACTCACGAACTCTTCACGGCATCCTCCATGCGCCTCATCCTGCGGTACCTGCTCTTTAACCTGTGGGGGGGGTGTGAGACAGCAAGAGTGAGCTCACGTACGTTCATCGCTCAACAAGTTGTGGGGAATAATGTGCATGAACTCGCCAAAGGTGGGAGCTCACGTGACGTGTAAGGCTTACCAAAGAAGATGGTTAGAGCTGAGCATTGCTTTTAAAGTTGGTCAAAATTTTATTAGCAGTTACTAAGTATAAGTGAATACCAGCCCAATTAAATAGTAGAACAAAAGTAACAACTTCACCTGCGATGCAATGCATATGACCAATTGAGTTTAAGTTCCATAATTTAATCATGTGAGTGTCCGAGCTGCTCTTGACCGTGAGCACGGCTAGTATACCAGTTTTACACTCTGCAGAGGTTGTGCATCTTTACCCACAAGTCGTGTATCCCATGTCGCCAGGGTTTGCAAAGCCCTTAGACACTTCCGAGGTGAATGGCTAGGGATCCACTACGAGGCCTTTACAAAGTTCCACTAGCTTCTGAAAACCCGCTACAGTTTATAGGAAGATCCAGTGCAGGAATCCCTTGCAGGACCGCCATCGCAGCAAAATCCTCCCGAGGGCCTCCCTACACTGACCTCTCCCCTACTGCCCTTGCCCCTTTCGGGTAAGGTAGTCTTCCACTAGCTTTCCTAATTAATCAGCCAAGGGCGTCCCATTCCACCCTCGTGGTAGCACTGTTTTCCCGGGTGGTTCTCCATGTTCCAATTAACATAATGATCTTAACATGAACCATAAATAACAACTGATAACAAAAGTATAATCATGAATGGTGTAATCTTCATACTCAAAACCACATATAGCACTAGCAAGTACTACCCAGAAAGTTCAGTGGTAAACAAGGTATAAAGATAGACAAACTAGGGTAACCTATTGGGTCCCATCAAAATTAACCTATGCAGATCATTATGATTAATTAGAACATGGCTGGGTAAAGAGAAGTGATCAAGGGCACAACTTGCCTGGGCCTTGAGATTCCAGGTACCAGGATGATCTTCAGATTCTCGTGACCTCACTGCTAGTCGTAGCAATACAAACATACATGGTATAGGCAAAATTAACATTACACCAAACATATATGCAAAATACATATTAATCATCTACATATTGAAATAAGATCACAGGAACAAGAATTATTAATTTTGGAGTTATAGAATTCAAGTTATGAATTTCCTAAGGTTTAATGTGATTAAAATATGATTAAATGATAAATACATTTTCTGACAGAGTTCATGTCAAAACAGAGACACTAAATGATGAAGAATATTATTACAAAATTTTAGAAACTGGAATGGTTCAATTTGGAGCTAAAATGAATTTTCTATGAATTATTGAAGTTCTAGCAATTATTTTTCTATTAAAAATAACATTTATAAATTAATTTCTCTGGTTTTACACTGCTCTGGACTGGGCCTCAATTAATGGAAAACGCAGGGGGTCTCTGCGCAAGTTTACCGAGACACAGGGAATAGGGTCCCTGGACGGCGGGTTGAATCCGAGAAAGCCCAGGGTTTCTTTTATAAAACATACCCGCGAAGGGGTATCGTGAGATCTGAGCCCTCCGATCAAAATCGGACGCCCCAGATTAGATCGTGCTTTAAATGAAACGGTATGCAATATGAGCCCTTGGATCCGAGATCAGCGGTTGTGTTTTAATGAAACGAGATCGAATCTGGGTCACTGGATCCCGATCGAACGGCGCAAATCCACCCCACCGAACCGGTATCGCCCATTTAATCCTAGCCGCAAGATCATCGATCCACGGTCGAAAGCCCCCTACCCATCCTTCTAATCCTACCCGTACATGGCCCGATCAACGGCCCAGGGCACATCTTCCCCAACCCGGTGGCCAGGCACGGCCGAAGAACACCACCCGCGGTGGCGGGCTCCGGCGAGCTCGAACCAATGGAGCGCTGGTGCACGATACTCAAATCGGAGGAGATTATACGAAGCGGACAGGATGGCAAAGTGTTTGGTGGCATTATTACCGTGTGGTATGTAGCAAGGTGCCTTGGCCACGGCGAGCGGCGGAGATCGATCCACCGGTGACGAATCGGCGCGCCACCAGTCGCCAATCCCGCACGCTGAGGCCACGGTCGAGTCACACTCCGCAGGGTGAAGCTCCCAGGTCCAGATCCGAGGCCCGAACGGCAACCAAGGCGGGGTTCCGCGGCGGCGCCCAATTTTCTCCCTCCTCTCGGTTCACGGCAACGATGTGGCTCTCTGATGATCTGAGAGGATGAAGTGGGGGGGGGGGGCTCGGTCGGCTTTTAATAGGGCAAAGGAGCGCTGAGGTTGTTGCAAGGTGCACGCAACCCGCGGAATCGGCGGAGGCGGGTCGCCGGCATGCGCGCGAGGCTGTTAGGAGGTAGGCGAAGCTGACAACGCGGGGCCACTTGGCGGAGACAGCAAAGTCACAGGCGCGCTGGCGTGAGGCTGTCCCGTGGGACCAGCGTGTCGGCGCGTGGGTGCACTGGGTTGGGCCGCGCAGGAGATAAGTGGAGATGGGCCGAATAGGGTGATGTAGGCCCAGGTAAGCTTTTATCCTTTTTCTTTTTATTTTTCCTTTCTATTTTCTTCTTTCTTCTTTTAGTTTCCAAATTCCATTTTAAATTCAGATTTTAAATTCAAATCTTGTGCCAGTTTATCCTCAATTTATATTGTGAAATAAAAAGTATAAATTTTGGAAGTATATAAATTTCCCTTATATTATATATATATCTTCTCTCTTTCACTACTACATAATATTTCCAAAACCCCAAAGTGCAACTTTGGGTTAACTTCAAATTCTCAATTCCATTATTATATTTTATTATTATTTTAAATGCACATACAATTAAAACTCCATCATGAGTGCCAAATATGGTTCTATTTATTATTTTATTCACTTAAGCAAATGCTTTTAAATAGGGAGATGAGTCTTCAAATGTTATGAGAGTTCTAAAGAGAGAAAAAGAAAAATTCTAATGCAAGATCTTTGAAAAGTTTTTACTATATTCTCAAAATGAGATTTAGGGTGTTACATTCGGGCCGCTTTGAAGTGCGTAATACCCTACGTCCTGGCGAGAGTGCTGTATATGGTGAGTTACAAGGTAGTTCTCTAGTGCGTAGGAAGTTGGGGTGGATGGCTAAGTAGTGAGTTCGATCCCTTTTGAAGGGGTGCCCCCTAGGCCTTATATATTCGACCGTGGGGCAATACATGCGAATATGATAATCACGTGCACCTAAGAAATAGTGAACCGATTGAGTCTATCTTCCTATAGTTCCGCCGACCCATCCTCGCTCGGTTCCGTCGTACGGGCTTCCAGCGTGGGAAGGTCGGGTCTCTGTTGTGATTACTCGCTCCAAGTCATTGGGTCGTCTGGGCTTGCTCCGATCCGGCCTTATGTCGATCTGCTTCACTGGTCGTCTCTCCCAGGCCCACCAGGGGATGACCTCACGAATTAGGGGGCCCTTGGGCCCTTCGTGAGGTCTTTTATCCTTTTGGTGGACCCGGGGGATATCTGTCCCCCACAAGCCCCCAATCTTTGGGTCGATTTTGAAATAAACGGCCCAATGATCCTAGGTCCAGCTTCCAGTCTTATGATTTTAACAAGAAAAATGCTTTGGGGATAAGCTTGCCGGGCCAACGCTTCTGAATTCTGGATGGTCCGGTAAAAACGATTTTTCACTGCCTTCTTCTGCTTTTATTGCTCGAAACTTGATGTTCTGTCTCAGACTCTTGCTTCGGAGGTTAGCATTTCGTACTGCAGGACTTCGAACTTCATTGGGCGCACCAAAGGTGCACCCAATGGGTGTAGCCCCCGAGCTTCGAGTGGATTTTTGAAAATAATCTACTCGAAGGTCTTCACTTTGAGTATTATCAGAAATCACCTTCATCTTCCACTTGTATTTTGTCGGAGGTCAACCTTGTATTGATCTTACCCTATGCTTTAGAGGTCAGCATTGTCCTGATCTGAGATGATGATTCATTGGGTGCACCGAAGGTCCACCCAATGGGTGTAGCCCCCGAGCTTCGAGTTGATTTTTGAAAATAATTCACTCGAAGATCTTCATTTTATGCCTTTTTTCAGTAATCTTCTTCCCTTTTTGCCGAATGCTTTGGAGGTCAGCACTATGTTATCGATATTATGCTTTAGAGGTCAGGGTATATTTTGTCTTTGAGGCCGAGTTCATGATCTGCTCATATCTTGCTAGGCGGTGCAATTTATTTGATCTGTGACTGATTGGACGTTCGACAGGTGACCCTTGGCTAGTCTTTGTTATCACTTCTTGCTTCAATGCTTCTGTCGATTAGACTTGTACCTTGTTGGCTATATTTGGCTTTTCTTTGATCCTTGCTGATATCTCACTTTTGTCTTGAAGTATTCATTGCCCGTGCTGCACGGATGTGACAGTTTTGAAAAATATACTGGTATTTCCTAGGTGTCCCCCAATGGGTGTAGGCAAGGGACGGCTTGGTACACTGAGTGTTTTAGCAAACTGTCTCTGAGTAGTAACTTGATGTGACCGCGGGTGTAATCATATCGCCCGCGCAGTTGACTGGAGTCCCAATGGGTGTTGTGTTGCGTGAAACGGCGTCAGCCACCTGACGTGTCTTCAGACGGTTTGAATTGCATATTGAATTTTTGCGACTGTTCAGTGGCCATGGTAGGAGGTGAGCGGTTGCCTTCTTCTTCTATAAATAGTGTTCTTGCTTCCCCGGCATTTTCACATCTCTTACTGCTCTCTGCTGCTTGCTCTCTTCTTCTTCCTTCTTCTTCACCATGGGCAAGAGTAAGAAGGGTAGCGGTTCTTTGCCTCGTTCTGGTGACAAGCGCAAACGTGAGCCGACTCCTCCTTCGGAGGACTTTGACAACTCAGAGTACTCGAAGGAGGAGTTCTCCTCCGAGTCTGAGGGGTCTCTGGCCCCTGTCTCTCCCCCCGCGTCGTCTGATGATTCAGACGACTCTCAGGGGATTGCCGCGGAGGTCTGGACCTACATCCGGGCTGTCGAGCGCGCCGAGCTCGAGGGCTCGAATGAGTCGGAGTACTCCTTGAACGAGGAGGAGGGCAGCGGCGGAGATGGCGGAGATGGCGACGACGACGGAGGCGATGGTGACGGTGGCGACGGCAGCGGCAAGGGCGGTGACGACAGCGGCAAGGGCAGCGGTGGCGACGATGGCAGCGGCGGCAAGGGCAGCAACAGCAAGGGCAGCAACTAGGCTAGTGGCTAGATGCCACTGGTTTTAGATGTTAGTATAGATTAGTAGTAGAAATAGTATTAAGTGAAATAATGTAGTAGTAGTAGTATAGAGTAGTGGAATGTAATGTAGTAGTAGTAGGGAAGTATCAACTCATAGCGAGTTGATTTGTAAGCTTTGTAGCTTCCCTTTATGAAGAACGATTTCGTCTCCTCTTGTGTTAAATACTTCGCCTCCTGGTCTGTTGATGATCGTTGTCCATGATGTTCTCTGTCTACCATGCTTGAGTAGTAACTTAGAGTTTTCGAATCATTCTTCCGTTCGTTTTCTCTGCGTCGTTGGTGCCTCAGAAGCAGCGGCCGAGTTATTATTGACAGCGTTAGCACTTCTGAAGTAGCGTCCGAATGATGGCGGGGCCATGTCGGTGTTTTGGAGGTAACAGCCGAGTGACCAATGGCAACGTCGGCGTTTTAGAGGTAACAGCCGAGTGACTGACGGCAACGTTGACGTTTTAGAAGTAACAGCCGAGTGACTGACGGCAACGTCGGCGTTTTAGAAGTAACAGCCGAGTGAAGTCAGATATTGTCAGCGTTTTTTAGAAACAACAGCTGAGTCAATTTGGGCCGCGTCGGCCGTTTTGGAAATAACGGCTGAGTGATGACATGGCACGCCGGCTTTTTTAGAAATAACAGCTGAGTGATGACGTGGCACGCCAGTGTTTTAGAAATAACCGATGGGTGATGACTGGGCACTTTTTGGAAACGACATCTGGCCCGGGAAAACCCTATACGCACTGCACTGTTCCGTGTCTCCACATTCCGTGCCCTAGTTCTTGCTTTCCTGCATCCAGGCCCTCTCTGCCGATTTGCAATTCTGCTTTCGCTCTGCTCGCCGGCGAGGTTGAGATGGCACCCAAGCGAAAAACCTCGAGTTCATCCGTTGCTGTCATTCTCCCCATCGATCCCAACAGCCAGTTGCCTTTCGCAGGTAACCATATGTCTGTTGTTTCTGAGTCTGACCTTCTCCATCTTGTGTCCATCGGAGTTCTTCCTCCGAGAGAGCTCTGTTCCTGGCGGATCTGTTGTGGGGTCACTGTTCCAACAGAAGACACCCATGAATCTGTTGTTTATGTTTCATTTCTTCTCCGCGGCCTTGCTCTTCCTATTTCTCCATTTTTCCGCGGTATCCTCGATTTCTACCACTCGAATCTGACCCATCTGAATCCCAATTCCATTCTGCAAATCTCTATCTTTGTTCATTTGTGTGAGGCTTTTCTTCGCGTTCTGCCGCACTTTGGCCTGTGGAAGTTCTTGTACCATTGTTGGCCTGGGATGGCCGGAGGGCAGCACCAACTGGTAGGGGGCGCGAGCTTGGAGATGCGCCGTGGGAGGAAGACCGATTACCTTGACATCCCACTCAAAGACAGCATCAAAGGATGGCGCTTAGAGTGGTTTATCGTGGAGAATCATGGGAATTCCCTCCCACCACGGTCAGGGAGACAATCGGATGTTCGTACTCCGAGCTGGATCGAATCCCCCACAGACCAGGAGGTGGCCGAGGCAAAGGCTCTGTTGGCTGAAGTTGGATTGTTGAAGGAGAGAGGTCTGACTGCAGAGGCTGTGGTTGCTGATTTTGTCTTCAAGAATATTCAGCCATTGAAAGACAGGGCACATCTGGCCTATCTCTACCGAGGCCTGACTGACTCAACCCGGGTTACCAACAGAAGAATTCCTGCTGTGGATTTGGTGAACCAGCTTGAAATGATACTCAGAGGCAAAGTATCAAATGTTGGCGCCCCTGTTGCGTATTCGGCTTGGCACCTGCCTCCTTCTAAGGCCTTCACTCATTTTGTGTCAAATCCTCCTGCTGGTGATGGCGGTTTGGGCCTTAGAGTGCGACCCTCTGCCGAAGAAGTTAGTACTTTGGTTGCTTCGCTTGAAGAAATTCCTGATGATGAACGGCAGGTTCATTTTGAGGTGCCTCTGGATCCCAGTGATGCTGAGATAGGTGCTATGCTGGATATGTTGGCTGCCGATTCTTCCGATGCCGCTCCTGCTGAAACATTGGCGGTGGTGCCCATCCCTGGGGCTGACAAAGCCTTGGACGCTCAGAAGACTTCCAATGCTTGTCCAAAACGTTCTCGCCGAGTTGATCAAGCCTCTTTTCCTGCTGAGGGGGAGAAAAAGAAGAAGAGATGTCTTCGTCAGGTGTCTAGCTTGGATCAAGGTGCCGGTCCTTCTGCTCCTGTTGCTGAGGAAGTGCCAGTTTCTGAATTTGCTGAAGCTGATCCCAATGGGTGTGACCCGTCTGACGCTGATCCCAATGGGTGTGCTGCCCGTGTTATCGGTGAGGATGATGAAGAAGAGGGCGAAATCCCTCTGATTCGGAAGAACAGCCGTCGTTATATAGCTAGTGGGGAAAGTAGTGGTGTTCCTTCTCCTGCCTTGTCTGCCCTCATTGGTCTGCAAGAATTATCTCTCGTAAACTTTGATCAAACTCTTGAAGACATGGTTCCAGAAGATCTGTTATCAGAACCAGCAGATGGTGGCGCGATAGATGTTTGTGTTGATGTGCTCGACGCCGGGTTGGGGTCCTCCCGGGCAGCGTCCCGCGCCTCATCGACCTTGGAGCGCGGTCTTGAGGGTCAGGAGGCTGGTTTGGATTCCCCTGCTCCCATGGAAGTGACCGAGGGACCTTCAGCCTTAGAGGCGGCTGATGCAGAGAACTCGGCCCTCAATGACGGTGCTGGCCTTTACCCAGCCCCCGAGTGTGCTGCTGGAGATGATCCGGCTCAGATGGATAGTGCAAGCTACTACCCAGCCCCCGAGGGTGCTGCCGGAGATGATCCGGCTCGGATGGATAGTGCAGGCTACTACCCAGCCCCCGAGGGTGCTGCCGGAGATGATCCGGCTCGGATGGGTAGTGCAAGCTATGATCCAGCCCCTGAGGGTGTCCGAGCGGGTTCTCCCTCTTGCACTTCCATGGATGTTCACGTAGGGTCTTCTCCTTCACACTCTAGTTGCATGGTGATAGCCCAAGCCTTTGGTCAAGGGGTCGCTTTAGAGGCCAGCGTATCTGATGACAAGGTTTTGGGTTCTGCTGATGACACTGAATTGGTCCCTGCTGAATCGTTGCAAGTTGCTCCAGGTGGTGATCCTTTGCCGAGCCATCAGTTGATCTCTCACGACTTGGGAGTCGCCTCCTTCTTCTCTAACTTCCAGGTATTTTGGTTGCTTCTGGTCTAACTTTTACCCAAACAGATAATTATTCTCATGCTCGTCTGCTTTTTAATGCCAGGCGTTGGTCGACGAGATGTCTAGTCGGTTGAGGTTGCAAGGTGCTTCTGTCCCGGAAGGAGCTTTGTCTCTGGCGTGTTGGAATCCGGTGCTGCTTCAGCGGCGTGTTTATGACTTGGAGGCGGCGAATGTTGGTCAGTGCTGTTCTGCTTCCTTCTGGCTACCTTATCAAACTGCTTCTTATTTTAACGCCTTTGCTTGACAGCTTTTCGCCAGATATGACTCGACAGTATTCTGCTCTTGAGGAATAACACTCTCAAGATCAAGCTGAACTGGTCCGGCGGTGTTCTGATCTTGAGGAAAAGTATTCCCAAAGTCAGACAGAGCTAGCCCAGGTCTCTGCTTCTCTGAATGACGCCAACACGCTGAACTCTACTCTCCGCGCTCAGCTCGACTCTGAAAAGGTGACCTGTGAATCCGGGCTTTGTCTTGCTGTGTTCTTATTGCTTGCTTGACGTTTGAGGAAGCTGATTCCTGCTTGCAGGAAGAAAAATGTGCCCTTGTTACTTCTCGCGACAATCTTGACAGGCTGTACCGTGACTCTAGCAACTCGCTGACCATCTTGGAGAGGAGTCATCGCTTCACCAGGGAGGAGTTAGACAATCTTCGTTACAAGCTGCAGGAGTCCTTAGATGACGTGATTCGCCTCAGGGAGTTGATATCGGCCGAAGATGTTGTCATCAAGAATCTGCGTGCTTCCAAGAAATCTGTCGCCTAGGAGATAGAGACCGCTCAGTTGGCTGTCAAGGTTGCTGAAGAGACTTCCGCTACCCTGAGGGCCCAGCGCGATAAAGCTATGGATAAATCCATTTGCGCGGGGCGGATTCTGATGAGGAGACCTAGTGTGGTTGTCCCAGACGACATAGTGGCAGATGTGAACGCCGCTCCTGATTCCTCCAGCCGTCCTTCTTCGTCAGTTGCTCCTGAGAAGAATGTTGCAAAATAGAAAGACATTGCGTGCTTTGAGCGCGCGGTTAACGTGCTCGGATATTTTGTTAGAGGTCACCTTCTTAGTATTGAATGCTACTATCATTCTCCTATTGTTTAGAATTCAACAGTATCTATATTTGTAGAAGTAAAATGCAGCGTGATGGTTTCGAGACTTTTTCATGGGACATAGAGGCCGCCCCTGGATGAGTAACTGTATGTGCGCCGAGTGTGCTGCGCCAGTTTAAGCTAGAATTAACTCAGACCGATTGCTCAGTTAGTGTGGTTTAGTGGTCACCCTGAGTTAAGCAAGCGTGAGCATGTTGCACTGTTTTAAGTCGTCGCCGACTTAAGCCGATTGCTCCGTTGACAGGGCATAGTGGTCACCCTGGGTTAAGTAAGCGTGAGCATGTTGCACCGCCTTAAGTCGTTGCCGACTTAAGCCGATTGCTCCGTTAGCAGGGTTTAGTGGTCACCCTGAGTTAAGTAAGCGTGAGCATGTTGCACCGCCTTAAGTCGTTGTCGACTTAAGCCGATTGCTCCGTTAGCAGGGCATAGTGGTCACCCTGAGTTAAGTAAGCGTGAGCATGTTGCACCGCCTTAAGTCGTTGCCGACTTAAGCCGATTGCTCCGTTAGCAGGGCATAGTGGTCACCCTGAGTTAAGTAAGCGTGAGCATGTTGCACCGTCTTAAGTCATCGCCGACTTAAGCCGATTGCTCCGTTAGCAGGGCATAGTGGTCACCCTGAGTTTAAGTAAGAATGCAGGTTGACAACGAACAATTTGAGCGCTCTCGAAGTCTTCTTATTGATGATATATTTCCCAGTTTATAGAGTACATTGTCGTCCCAATAGCTTTCGAAGTACAGCTAGGGGTAAAACTTCCTAAGGTGTTCTATATTCCATGAGTTCCCAATTTCCGTTCCGTCCATTTGAGTAAGGCGATATGATCCCGGCCGACTGACTTTTGCTACTATGAATGGTCCTTCCCATAGAGGTGACAACTTATGTCGTCCCTCCCCCGTTAGAATTCGGCGGAGGACGAGATCTCCTATGGCGAAGGATCGATGTCTCATGGTCTTATCGTGATAGCGCCTCAGGGTTTGTTGGTACCATGCTGATTGAATTACCATGTTCAGCCATTCTTCTTCGAGTACATCAACATCCTCCTGCCTAGTAGCCTCGGCTTCTGCTATGTTTTCAAAGATCAACCTTGGCGCCCCAAACTTGAGATCAGCAGGTAGCACGGCCTCTGAACCGTAGACCATGAAGAAAGGGGTATTTCCATGTAGAGCTCGACTGGGTTGAGTTCTTAGGCTCCAAACGACATATGGCAACTCCCTTATCCATTTTCCTACGAACTTTTCATTTTTATCGAAGACTTTTTTTTCTGAGGGCCTCCAATATCATCCTGTTAGCTCTTTCAACCTGCCCATTGGCTCTTGGGTGTGCCACCGAAGCATATTTGATCTGAATGCTCTTCTGCTCATAGAAATCAAAGAACTCTGAACTTGTGAAGTTGGATCCTAGGTCAGTTATGATACTATTCGGTATTCCAAATCTGAATATTATGTCTTATATGAATTCCACTGCCTTAGCTGAAGTTAAGGAAGCAATGGGTTTGAACTCTATCCATTTAGTGAATTTGTCAATAGTCACCAGCACATGAGTGTATCCTCCTTGAGCTTTCTTGAAAGGTCCAATCATATCCAATCCCCAGCACGCGAACGACCAAGTTATGGGTATCGTTTGCAGTTGCTGTGCTGGTAGATGCTGCTGTTTTGACAGGTACTGGCAGGCTTCGCACCTCTGGACTAACTCGGCTGCGTCGCTCTTCGCTGTTGGCCAATAGAAACCTGACCTGAAGACCTTCCCAACTAGGGTTCTGGATGCTGCGTGTACTCCACATTGCCCAGCATGGACCTCGTCCAGAAGTTGCTTTCCAGTAGCTGAGAGAATGCATTTCATGAGGACTCCTGATGCACCCCTTCTGTATAGCGTTTCCCCAATGAGTGTATAGAGAGCTGATTACC
Source organism: Zea luxurians (assembly GCA_029449295.1). NCBI lineage: Eukaryota > Viridiplantae > Streptophyta > Magnoliopsida > Poales > Poaceae > Zea > Zea luxurians. The sequence continues at coordinate 1,927,034 of JAOPSE010000064.1, read as the reverse complement.
TTGCAATGCGCTCGGCTGCATTCTTGTCATCTGGCTCCTCCTCATTTTTTATATATCTGATGATCGGCCTCCTCCAGTCATCAGAATCTGACTCTGGTTGGCTCAAAGTATTACATTCTTCTGCCTGATCCGGTGAGATGCTTGGGTGTGATATTTCTTGGACAAAGACTCCAGGCGGGACCTGAGTCCGACTGGATCCTAGCTTGGACAACACGTCAGCCACCGTGTTTCGATCTCTCTCCACATGGTGAAATTACAGACCTTCAAATTTGTCTTTTAATTTCCGGACGGCAGTGCAATATTTTCCCATGGGATCGCTTGAACAATCCCATTCTTTGTTTACTTGACTTATGACTACCATAGAATCTCCATATACCATCAGTCTCTTGATGCCCAGTGATATGACAATGTTCAGTCCGTGAATCAGAGCTTCATATTCTGCTGCATTGTTAGAGGCTGGAAATAACAACTGTAAGGCATATCTGAGGTGTTCGCCCCTAGGCACAGTAAAGAGGATTCCTGTGCCTGCTCCCTGTAGCTTTAACGAGCCATCAAAATACATTCGCCATACTTCTGCAGTTTCTGGGTTATCTGGTACTTGCTGCTCGGTCCACTCTGATACAAAGTCAACCAGTGCTTGAGTTTTAATGGCGGTGCGAGGTCAAAATTCAATGTCGTGAGATCCCAGCTCGCAGACCCATTTGGCTATTCTCCCAATGGCTTCTTTGCTGTGAAGGATATCCCCTATTGGAAAACCAGTGACTACTACGACTTTGTGGTCATCGAAGTAGTGACGGAGCTTGCGTGCAGTTAGAAGTACTGCATATAATAGCTTTTGAACTTGAGGGTATTTTTTCTTCGAGGGACCCAGAACTTCGCTGATGAAATAAACAGGATGTTGCACTGGATAAGCATGTCCTTCTTCTGCTCGCTCGACTACCAACACGGTGCTCACCACGTGAGTCGTGCAAGAGATATATAGCAGCAAATCTTCAGCTGGTTGAGTCGACGTGGCCCGTTGCGGCGGTTTCAGCACTGGCGGCGTCGTTAAGAACTTTTTCAACGCGTCTAGGGCTTCCTGTGCTTCTGAAGTCCATTGAAACTTGTCCACCTTCTTGAGTAACTTATAAAATGGTAAGCCTTTTTCTCCCAGCGTGGATATGAATCTGCTCAGGGCTGCCATACATCCGGTAAGCCTTTGAACCTTCTTCTGTGATCGCGGTGCCTCCATCTTCATGATAGCTTCGATCTTTTCTGGATTAGCTTCAATTCCCCGGTGGCTGACAATGAACCCGAGTAATTTTCCTGCTAGTACCCCGAAAATACATTTCTCGGGATTAAGCTTCCATCTATATCGCCGTAGACTGTTGAAAACCAGCTGTAAGTCTTCAATGAAGTTTTCTGAATTTTCTGTTTTGATTACCACGTCGTCCACATAAGCTTCCACATGCTTGCCCCAGTGATCGGCTAAGCATGTTTGAATAGCTCTCTGATAGGTCGCTCCAGCGTTTTTGAGGCCGAACGACATGGAGGTATAGCAGAAAGCACCGAATGGAGTGATGAACGCTGTTTTTTCCTCGTCTTCCTTTGTCAGGCTAATCTGATGATACCCAGAGTAGCAATCCAAGAAAGACAGCATAGAACATCTAGCGGTTGAATCTACCACCTGATCTATCCTAGGGAGCCCGAAGGGATCCTTTGGACAGTGTTTGTTGAGATCCATATAGTCGACGCACATGCGCCAATCCACCTTATTCTTTTTGAGTACAAGAACAGGGTTAGCCAGCCACTCGAGATGTAACACCTCTCTAATAAATCCAGCCGCGACCAAGCGAGCTAGCTCAGCGCGAATGGCCTCTCTCTTGTCGGGCGTGAAACAACGTAATTTTTGCCGAATCGGCCTCGCCGGGGGTAGACCTTCAGTTTGTGCTCGGCTAGTTCTCTCGGGACTCCCGGCATATCCGCAGGCTGCCATGCGAATACATCTCGGTTATCTTGCAGAAACTGGACGAGCGTGCCTTCCTATTTGTCACCCAGGCTGGAGTTAATGATGGCAGTCTTGCGTTCATCAGCGAACCCGAGGTTGATCCTTTTAGTTTCTTCAATCGGCCGCATAGAGATCGCAGCTTGAGCCTCATTTGTGGGTACCGTGAGGTCTTCTTCAGGCTTAGAGTTCACCTGCACAGAAGAAGTCACCGACGGTTTGGTGGTGAGGGCTGCCTGGATGGCCACTCGGAAACATTCTGTGGTGCCTTGGAAGTCAGCGCGCACAGTTATGATCCCTTGTGGTCCTGGCATCTTCAGTATCATGTATGTGTAATGTGGAATGGCCATGAATTTCGCCAGCCCAGGCCTCCCGATGATGACGTTGTATCCGCAGTCGAAGTTCGCCACCTCAAACCTCAGGTACTCGGTTCTGTAGTTTTCCGGAGTCCCGAAGGTGACCGGCATGTAGATGTGGCCCAGCGGATATTCTCCTTCAGTCGGCACGATGCCGAAGAAGGGTGTATCCGACTCATGGAGCTCTTTGAGGTGAACTCCCAGTCCTTGGAGCGTCCGGGGGAAGGTGACGTTGATGCTGCTCCCCCCGTCCACTAATACCTTCTTCACAATGCTCTCTCGGATCACCGGATCGACGAGGAGCGGGTATTTGCCTGGGTGATCGAAGTTAAGCCACTGATCTGCCCGAGTGAAGGTGATCGGGTGCTCCGACCATCGGTACGGAGCGGGAGGACCGGTGGTCGCCACCAGTATTTGGCGATCGTTGAGCTTTTGTTGTCTCTAGTTCTCCTGCGATCCGTGTCCACCGAAAATGACGTTGACCTCTCTGTTGACACGTGGGAAGGCTTCTCCTTCTCTCTCCTCCTATGGCTGGGGTTGTCGCGGTTCTCCTGGTCCTCCCTGCGGTGGAGGAGGGGGTAGAGGTTGGAAGGGTCGGCCGTGCCCGACGGAGTGCTTGAAGTCTCTACAGTTCCGAAGGGTGTGGCGCATGTCTTTGTGGTATGGGCACTGGGCGTCGAGGATGTCGTCCAGCGTGCGTTCGCCTCCCCGAGGTCCTCCTCGGGCGCGAAAGGCGGGCGGTCCGGAGGCATGGACCTCTTCGCGAGGCCTCTTCTCCCAACGCTTGTCGGGCTGTTGGTTCGTGTCACGTCGCGGCGCCGCCGGTGCCGGCTTTGTTCCTTTGATGAGGTCCCGAGCTCGCTCGTTGACGGTGATATAGAGGTTGGCTTCTCAGAACAGCTGTTCGGAGGTAGTCGGCACCTTCTGCAGTATGGTTCGGACGAGGGTTGAGTCATCGGATCCCCGGTAGAAGTCTTCGATCACCGCCGCTTCCGTGACCTCGGGGATACGATTTCTCATGGTTTGGAATCTCTTGAGGTACGACCAAAGAGTTTTGTCCCCCTGGCGCTTGATGGATTTGAGGTCCCATGGTTGCGCCGGCTTGTCGGAGAGGGACTGGAAGTTGGCGATGAAACGTCGACTGAAATCGCTCCAGTCATCGGTGCAATGTCATGGTAGGTGTCGCAGCCATTGCAGTGCATCTTGCCCGAGGACGATGGGCAAGTATGCGGTCATCATGTCCTCGGTTGCTCCGGTGGCTCGGGCAGCGGTGGTGTAGACGGCCAGCCAGCCTCTCGAATCCTGTTTAGGTTCATATTTGTCAACGTTGGATACCTTGAAGTTAGGAGGCCATTGAATGGCTCTGAGGCGCGGAGTAAGTGCCGACACCCCACATGTGTCCTCCTGTCGTTGGGGATGATGTCTGTCCCGGGGAGGGGAGTGGTTGTCGTGGTGCCTCGACCATCCCCAGGTGGTGCCGCCAGTCGAAGCCGTTGCCGACTCAGTCCTGGTGGCCTGACTCCGGGATGGGACGTCGTGGTCCCTGTCGTATTCTTCCCAGCGACGGATCTCGCTCTCATGTCGTCGTTCGCGTGAAGCGTTGATGGAGCTCCGTGCGTCTCCCCGACTGTTGATGGCATGCCGTAGATCATTCGGCGGATGTGCGAGGGGTAGAAGATGGTTGGCTACTCGAGTGAACAGTTGTCGGTAGCCCTCGGCATCGGGGGCCCGAGGGAGACCGTCGGCTATCTGAGCCAGTACTCCGCTGACTTCACTCGGCGTGTTCAAGGCTCGGGCGAAGTCGGGGTTCAGGTTGCGCCCGAAGAGTGGATTTTCCCGGCGTTGCCTTGTTTCCTGTTCGGCCTGTTGTTGAGCTCGCCGGCGATCACGCCGTCGAGAATTCCTCTTTTCCCGGAAGACACGCTCTTCCGGGGTTTCTCCCATCTCTGAGGCCTCGTCTCGCGACACAGGCTGCGCCGGGTCCCGCTCTCCGGCCTCGTGATGTCTCCGGATATTTCGGCGTCGGTTCCTTTGTCGGTGGGATTCCCGCTGAGGAGGTTCCTCTCCGGGTATAGTCGGCTCGTCGTCGGAGATGGGGGGCGACTCCACTCTCTCGATGAAGAGGACGTCGGGGTAGAATGTTGTAGCTGTCGTGACGATCTTCTTTCTGTTCTCCTTTGAGGGCGGAGGCGCAGAAAGAACAACTTGCTTCCTCCCGATTTTATTTGTTTCTTTCTTTCTTGTGATTTGTGTCCATTCTTTCATCGGAGAGGTAGACAGTGGAGTTTTCCGGGTTGGCGGGCCCCGGGCCTCTGTCCTGCCGGAGGCGATCTTTTTTCGGAGCATTGGAGGTTGCGCCTTTTCCTGCTTTTCCCCGATTTTCCCGGAGATTTTTGAGGAAGATCTTCTCTCTGTCGGATCTGCAATGCGATGCAGAGTTCCCTCCTCATCCGCTACAGATGAGATGGTTCCGAAGCAGAATGTGGACCTAGGGCGGAAGACGATCTTGTGCAGGAAGGTGACGGCCATTGAGCTAGCTTGGATCGACGACACACCCCCTACCTGGCGCGCCAGCTGTCGGTGTTTTGGATCCGACCGCACACCCGGGGTTGCCCCTCAAGGTGCTTTTAGGAGTAGGACGGTGTTATCGACTGTAGCTCAATGGTTCATGCTAGTTGCACGAGAGACAGTAGACAATGATTTACAGGTTCGGGCCGCTTTGAAGTGCATAATACCCTACGTCCTGGCGAGAGTGCTGTATATGGTGAGTTACAAGGTAGTTCTCTAGTGCGTAGGAAGTTGGGGTGGATGGCTAAGTAGTGAGTTCGATCCCTTTTGAAGGGGTGCCCCTAGGCCTTATATATTCGACCGTGGGGCAATACATGCGAATATGATAATCACGTGCACCTAAGAAATAGTGAACCGATTGAGTCTATCTTCCTATAGTTCCACCGACCCATCCTCGCTCGGTTCCGTCGTACGGGCTTCCAGCGCGGGAAGGTCGGGTCTCTGTTGTGATTACTCGCTCAAAGTCATTGGGCCGTCTAGGCTTGCTCCGATCCGGCCTTATGTCGATCCGCTTCACTGGTCGTCTCTCCCAGGCCCACCAGGGGATGACCTCACGAATTAGGGGGCCCTTGGGCCCTTCGTGAGGTCTTTTATCCTTTTGGTGGACCCGGGGGATATCTGTCCCCCACACAACCTGCTTACCATCGAGGACGAGGAGCACAACCTGCTTACCGTCGAGGACGAGGAGCACCTAATTTAGTAAGTCTCTGTTTGATGCTGCTTGTAAACCGCCGCCTCCAAGCCCGAGGAGTTTCGACCGGAGCGGTTCTTAGGCGAGGAGAAGAGCGTGGACGCCACCGTCTGCGGGAAGGTGGACTTTCGCTTCCTGCCGTTCGGCATGGGCGACCGCAGCTACCCCGGGATCATCCTCGCGCTGCCCATCCTTGTAGCTTCCCTATCTCCGTACGATTTGACCCAATGTGCTTATGTTGCCTCCTCATTTATTCCCCAATGCTCATCATTTTATTGCCTGCAGGAAACGATGAAATACTAATTTAGTAAGCCTCTGTTTGATGCTTATGTTGCCTCCTCATTTATTCCCCAATGCTCATCGTTTTATTGCATCAATCAATATAAATCCTAAAGCATGTGCAGATAGTAGAATTTTGCCATTTTTATTTTTCTGATATCTATACAAGATTTGTTTCCACTTGCATTTTTCTTCAGTTGAAAGTATGATTCTATCTTCTTCTTTGCACAGATTGCTTGCACTACCCAATCTGCTCCTGCCTAGGCTTGTTTAGTATAAGAGCAGTCGACTTCGCGCATATCCGTTGAAACAGTGCAGTGATGTGAATCTAGCAGATCTTTTAGTTCTATATTAAACTTTTTACTTCACTGTTGGAATTTACTACTTCCAGACACTCTATAATGATTTTCCTCTGCATTATCTTGTCTTACTATTGATTACATTATGTCAATCTGAATAAACCCTTCGCGCACTGATTGATACTACCTAGCTACGTGAGATTTCTATTGCTTGGTAGGTCTCAAATTTTTCATGAATTACCAATTCAGGTGTTTTGATTATTGTTCTATGTTTTCCCTCCAAATTTGCACATATATAGTTAATGCATGAAGTGTGTCATCAGATATACCCCATCCAGGTTGTGGTCCATAATTTTTATACTATTCTCTTTTTAGAGATGGCACTCCACATTCATGAAAATGGTATAGGTTGTGGTCCATAATGTTTATCAGTGTCTATAGTTCCAAACAAACCTTTATTTAGTCTATGCAACCTGTACATTGTCAGTTTCAGTAACCTTTAACCAGTTTTCAGTTTGTGTATTTTATTCAGATTGCATACTTGACTTTTTTTAGTTTGTACAATTTATTCAGTTTACAGACCTCACTATATTCAGTTTAAGCAGATTTCTACATACAACATTTTATTCAGTTAAGAGACTTCACCAAAGCAACAGCTCAATAGGGAAATCACGTCAACTGTTGGCTCAATGATACCTTTAGAATCATATGAAGGGGGAGAAAAGACAGATTATTGTGTCACTATGTGAACTATAATATTATTATCATGCATGGTTATTCTGAATTGCTTCCTGTTCTAGAATATTATTATTATCCTGCATGGTTAGCTAGAATAATAGTGTGGTCCAAGCTTCAATTATTTCGATATGTGAACTATAATTCTGAATTGCTGCATTCCCTATTGGTCTATAGTAGTGACCAGTTCTGATATGGTGTGTTCTGGTATTTATATGCAAGTACTTGTTATTCTGAAATGGTGTGTATATTTCTTATTTTTGTTTTCATCTCTTAATATGAGAAAATCGCTTTTATCAGAATACGTTACGAACAAATTAGATCCTTGAGAGTTATTATGGGTTCGACTGTTTCTATTTACTTTGAATTTTTTATTGTCAATAACAGCAGCTGAAGAAATGTAGAACTTATGGTTTGAAAATATGTAAATTAATTATGTAAATGTGATAGCTTGTGCTTTTTAGCTCTGCATTTTCTATCCTTTATGTGCTATGCTCCGTGCTTACCAAACTTTAAATGGGGAGTGGGGACTAGACTTCTTTAGAGTACCAACCAAACATAAATACTGACACAAAAGGGTGTTATAATATACTATTAATTGATCCCTAGGAAAGTTGACTATGTGATGTACTTATTTACTAAATGATTCATTATAAGGTCAATCTTTGAGTATATGCTGAAATAGTTCTTTTCAAAAGCTTGCACCGTGATCCAGGTGTTGGAGATCAGATTGGTTTGGACATCGTCGGCGAGCGCAACCTCATCGACACCTTCTGCTACCTCGGTGGCAAGGCAAGGTACGCTGAGGTCAAATGTAATACTATTCTGTACTTCGATTTGGTGTATTTTCCTTTTTTATGTGCCTACAAAATGTTGTTTTGTTCTACTTATCTATATTTTTTGACTTATCGTGCTTCGGTGGCAAGGCAAGGTGCGCTCGCCGAGTGGAGGCTCCGAGGTTAAGGGAGGCGCCGGGTGGAGGCTCCGAGGTCGAGGGAGGCGTCGGGTTGTTGGAGAAAAGGTGTGATATATATTCAATTATTAATTGTGTTATTTGCTGAAAAATATTTATATGATCTAGGGTATATTTGGTACTTCAGATTCAAAATGTGTTATAGTAAAAATTTATGTCCTTTGGATGCCTATTTACTTAGCTATTGATTTATCTTGTGGTATGCTTGTTTAATATTTTTAGAATAGTTTAAAATATATAAAAATGGGAAATGTGTGTCATCTATGTAATATAACTATTGTTATGACCTATGAACCAATAATATGGCTAATTGGCTATGACATACATGACAAACTAATATAACAATTCTTGCCAGATCTTGCTATGACACTCATGGCATGAACATACATCTATGTCAGTGAGTTAGTCTTTATGCATAATTTGCTTAAAAGTCAAACAGTGACAAAGGGGATACGAAACTATTTGAGAAGCCCGAAGTATATATTACCCACTTCAAGTTACCCTAAAAATTTTGTCCCAAGTGAAATACAATCAACATCAATGTTTAGAATCCCACTGGCAACTGAACAATTAACACCAGTTTATAGAAATCGAAGGCTTCCACCTGGTATGGAAAATAATGGATGTATGGATGGTTGCAGAAAATACAGATTCAAGTTTTTAATAGATTTTCTTCATATAGACAAAAGGTCAAGCATGGGAGATTCTCAATCAATAATACAAAAATCAGTCAAGCAATAAACAAGATAAAGTTCTAATAAAAATGCAGTAACACTGCATATGGAACAAAAACTGAACATAATATTAAAAGGAACTATGGTACAATTAGAAGCAGAGAAACTTTTACAAACTTCAAGAATCACAAAAGTACCAGACAACATATTTCTAATTTTCTACCACCGTAAGACAATACTAAAGTAAAAATGTATTAGAGACAAGTAACATTCCGAAGACATACCTTTCCCCACTCAGAACCTATGCCACTGCATCGCATTTTGAGGTGTATCATTTTTGTCCCCAACTCAGTCTCCACCTTCTTTCTTAGACAGTTTTCCTCAGGACCAAAGGACTCCAGATATGTCATGTAGCGATTATATGAAGCTTTAACATCATCTTCAATATAACCAGGTAAGGGACCCACGTTCTGCAAAAGTTTTGTCTTGATCAGACTGATATAAGCACCCTAAAAAATACATGAGGAAACAAAGATAACAAGTACCGACTTCGCCAGTCAGGCCACAAAGATCATCAAGAGCCATTCTTAGGGTAATCAAAGTTCCACTAAATTCTTCACATGCCTTAGCTGCATGAAATACATTTTTCAAAGCCTCTTGACCAGCACTATCATCGGTGGCTTTAGATGTTGCTTTCTTTGCTTCCACTACGAGAGAATCTGGAAGTTCATTCCAACTAGCATCCAACAAATCCTTAAATGCAGATTCTATCTTTGGATCAGATACATGTAGGCATACATTTGTTTTCATAGTGATACTGCATAAAGACAACGACACCAACTCCTACCAACGCTGAAACTAGGACGAAATATATTAGACCTTAAAATATTCTGCAGTTCACAACATCTTAGTTTATGTGTATATTAGACCCTTACTGTGCATTGAAACACTTTTAAATAATAAAACTCTAATAATTTACTTGAAAAAAGTAAACATCCAGCTGATTGAACCACATTCTGGAATTGATGTCTGTTATTAAACAAGCTCTATAAGTTCTAGACTTCTGCAGTCTTGTCCCGTTTTTATCTAGAACCGTCTAAATTGTAGAGATATGCCTGTTGTTTTGACCTCTCTACATATCTAGAACCGCCTAAATTGTTTGGGCTGGTGACTTAAGTTGAGTATGATAGAAAAAAGAGGTCAATTGAGTATGATCTTTATTTCAAGATCCTTGTGTTTTTGTGGTCATTTCAGTGTTTCATTCTGGTAATTGATGGGTTGATATAATTTTTGTTGCGTTCAAGTAACTGTGGTCTCGGTTTGGAAATAACAAATGAAGAAATAATCTTCTACCATTTATGGTCTCAAATTGGTGATTATGGTCTCAGTTTCAGCAATCATGCTTCAGTGCCCTTTGTCTACAAGAGAATGTTTTTTGTTTGGAATATTAACTGCAACTTGAGTAGGAAGTATCAAACCATGATTGATTGGTTGCCATAGTGCATAAACCAATTCATATAAGGCATTACCGTTTGGCAATTATTCTGATTTTCTTATGATCAAAGTTGATGTTCAAGGCTGGGAATACCACGTACTGGAAGGTGCTGCAAATTTGCTTTCAAGGAGGGAAGTTGAAGCTCCCTATCCCTACTACATATATGAAGAAGTTGAACACCTACTGCAGGCTGGCAACAGCAGTGCACAAGAGAAAAGACATATTATTGTGTCACTATGTGAACTGTAATATTATTATCATGCATGGTTAGCTATAATAATAGTGTGGTCCATGCTTCAATTATTTTCGATATGTGAATTGTAATTCTGAATTGCTGCATTTCTTACTGGTCTGGAGTAGTGGTCATTTCTGATATGGTGTGTTCTAGTGTTTATATGCAAGCACATGTTATTCTTTCTTATTTTGTTTTTTCTCTCTAATATGAGAAAATGATGGTCATCATATACGTTTAATATAATATAGTATAGGTCAGTTCTACTGTTTCTGTCTACTTATCTATTTATTGACTTATCGTGCTTCAGGCTCTCCTCTTATTTGGTTTACTCTTGTTAGATTTACTGAAGCATTTGGAGCTGCATTTTCTAGAACAACATTTTGTGTTCCGATCAGTGAGGTCAGTCATCCTCTATTGTTATATATTATTATTGCTTGTGGTTTATTAATCCGTCATAATTAAATATATTTGACTAGACTGTTCTGCTAATAAAGATTTAACATGCCTTGTTATGTCATGAATTAATATCACATCACAATTTGACATATGCTTCGATTATTGGATGTTTCAGGTTTATGATTAAATGGTTGATAAGTAAGCACATGAATTATATTGAATTAGATTTAAAATTTATATATGCAAAAGCTTAAGGAATATAATAATGTCAAACTGATGTGTGGTGGGGTATTGATTGGGGTATAAAGTTTATACGCATGTGGCCGGTAAATAGAGGTCGATGCTTTTTTAGATAAAATGGTAGATGGAAGGCTGCTTTTCTGTACGGAGCACATGCATCCATGCAGAATCCTCTCTCACCCACTTCTCTTCATTCCTCTATTCTGGATCTACCAATCATGAGAAAGGTATTTATTGAACCTCATTTATCAAACAAGGACAAATCACAACTCTCATTTTCAAGTCACAACCAACACAATTTCATAGAAACAAATTTTGAAACTCCACGACAAAATTTCATAGAAACAAATCCAGTTTTTGACAAGTCATGGTAAATGGTGATTTTTGGATCATCATGATTTAACTTCCTTTTCTTGACATGAAATGAGTACGTACTAAACTGAACTTGAACGCCTCTTTTACTAAACTGAACTAAAAATGCAAGTTTATCTAACATATTTTCCATAAAAAGGTTGTGATGGAACCGACTGTATTGAACCGTGAAAGAAATGTTGCAGACCGCTGAAAAAGGATGCCTATGTAAGTTATATATGAATAGTTACACGAAATGAAGCCTATCAATTTGGTGCACTGAAGCATTTCCACTGTGAGTAACTGTGTAGTTCTAATACTTGGTCAATATCATTTTTCTATAACTAATTATCTTTACTGAATTTAATGTTGTCTTATATCAAATGTACATACTTCAAGTGTACTTAGGACCAAATTCTTGGCAGAGTTGATAAAGTACAGGGAGAATGAATGTAATGACAATATTCCAGAATAAATACAAAAGATTATTAAGCGCATCAGTGTTTAGTTGCAAATAATATGAAGTACGGGAATACCACATATGTGATGTTATTTGCAAATACTCGAGTTTAGGATAAGAAACAAAGATTCAGAATTTTGGCTCTCACTTATTATTCCCGTCCTTTTGGTATGAATTTTAATGTATATTCAATTTGTTACCATTACAATCCTCGCGATGCACAAACATTATATTCACTTCTTAGACTTTGTTTTTGTGGTTTTCACGTTGTATTGTAAATTAATTTTTGTATTAATTTAATTCTTTATTCATTGTTGCCAGATAGTTTATAAGATTAAGATCGATAATATTATGTGTTATTTGTTTTTATGTAATTATTATGCACTGATGTTTTATATGTAATTACAGTGCACTGGCACTTGACTAGTACCATTTAAACCACAACTATAGGCCCAATTAACGCGAGTAGCGAACTGTTTGCACGCAGATGAAGGGGGCCGCAGGCTGGCAGGTTTGTATGGGCTGGTACATGCGGCAGGCTTGCATGCGCCGACCGTGCAATGCAATTGGATGAGGCAACAATCTATATGTGTGTATAATAGATAGTGAGCACGTAAAAAGGAGAGGTATTCAATATCAATAATGTGATGTATATGGCGATGCATTAGTTAAAAAGACAATGTATTTATTTCGTATGATTGGTTTCCTGTCGTTCGTGCTTATGTTCTCGGCATGCCTAAACCGCTCACATGCGGAGACTGATCTGCATGCGCAGGAGGGCGCTTTTTCACCAATTGGATACAGGAAGGGAGGTTCCTAGCCCATCCAAGCCAGCAGGAGCCTAGTGCTGACGAGCGTGCCAACTAATCATGCGGATTGTGTTCTAGGAGCGTGCAAGGCGGCTCCCATTTACTATTAAGCGATATGCATCGCCGAGAGATGATATGTATTTTTGGCTCTTCTCTAGCAAGCCACGCAAAATACATCACTAGTATGCATTGGCTGTTGGAGGATTGTTTTCACATGAACAATATCCGTTGGAAAGGCAAAAATCCTGTCCATCGCACCTATGCGTCGCACGCTAGGGTTAGTCTTGCCCGTGTGAAGGGGGCGGCATGGCCTGCATGCGCTGATGCACTGATGTGCACGGCAGCACGGGTCAAGCTAGGGGACGAGCGAGACGTTCTCGACGCACCACGAGACCGGTAGTCTATATTTGTACAGATGATAATAATAGTAGTAGTAATAACAGCAGCAGTAATAATAATAGTAATAATAATAATAATAATAATAATAATAATAATAATAATAATAATAATAATAATAATAATAATAATAATAATAATAATAATAATAATAATATAGCTTGGCATGTACATATAAATAATACTCCTCTGTCGCAAAATAAAATTTGTTTTAGAAAATTGATGGATTCATATAATACTTGATGTATGTGTTTTATATATATGTCTAAATTTATCATCATCTATTTAAATATAAACATAAAAACCAAAACCTAAATTGACTACTTTTTTGGGACAGATGAAGTAAAGAACAACGAACAACAAAACCCTATACATACGTATATAGTGTACATCACCTGATCCGGGTGAATGGTTTCGAGTCCTTTTCGCTCCACTTTTCGGGAGCAAATGAAGCACATCACCAACCAACCCCAATAAAACCTCATAAAGCAAGCTAAGGTAGATTTAGAGGCCACGTACCTACTTAAGACGATGGTGGTACGGTTGCATCATATCATGCTAGATCCGCAATCATCAATCGTTATGGGCCATGGGCATAGGGTTGTGGTATGTGTGGCCTTTATTTGTTCATGCATGGAGGGAGGCTAGCAAGGACAAGGAGGGTCATGGGCTCAATGGCTCAGCTAATTAGCTCTATTGACGTAGGAAGCCATCCCTGTCGTCTAATTCAATCTGGAGCCATATCATATATTTTTTTTCATTAATATTAGCTGACATATTAACTTTTGGAGATAATGCCATGGTATAATGCATTGAGAGTAGCCTTGTACCCTTGCACAGAGGCATACGAAGTTTTAGTGATTTGGTTCCATTCACCACATGCGCATTTTCTATCATATCAAAAGCTGTACACATGTGTACCCTTTCGCGACGAAATCTTAGTTCAAAAACCTTTTCTATTTAAACTCATTTTAAGGCCCCAAATATTTATTTCAATATTTAGTAAAGTTAATATGAAGAATTTACTTTTGCCCTATAATTAGAAGTAATTTGGGGCGATTCGGTTATACGATTCAATTTGTTGTATGATACTTCTATATTGAGCCCGTCCGCATTCGCGTGCTAGAAAAGGAACCCTGCAGGATAGGGTAGGATATAGAGTTTGAATAAATTAAGCTGCATCGGACGACTCTAAAATACGATAGGCTACGAGTGACCCTATATACAATGTACGCTTGTGTGAGACTGCATAGGAGAGAGGTGGGACAGAGGTGAGGTCCGAGACAAACGTCGTGGGAGGCTGTTTAAGAAGGAGGTGAAAATAAATAATATAATATGTTGTAGTTGTTATATGGTAGACATTTAAGATAAATATGACTACGAAAAATTGTGAGATAGAGTAGAGAATCTCTCTAATCAGGATAAATATATTATTTTTAAAGTAAAATTTTATAACAAGCTAAGTAAATCTCTCCTTAGGCTCTAGCTTGTCATGGTTGGGTACGAAGTACGATACTGCTTGTCTGCTTATCCTCAGCTCAACGGCGTGGCTCCACGGATCGATAGGCGGCACTTGTGCCTTGTGCATATGTGCTCCATTTTAATATCCTTCCTAATAATGCAATTATAGTATCTATATCTGTGAAAATAGTCTAATCTATTTATCACGAGAAATTTTATAATTAATCTGACAATACATTTTCATCATAAATATTAATATTTTATAAAAAATATTAATTTTAAAAGTACTATTTGTTAAAAAACGATTCTACATCCTGGCTGTTGAATTTATATTTAACTCTTCGGTGGTTGACACCCGTCAGGAGTAAAGTCTTATCCATTTGCCAAACAGTTAATGCACTTGTTTTTTTAGCCTGCATATGAAAGGGACACGTCATTAAGACAACAAATTAACTAGCCGTTACCCACCACCAAAAAGTAAATCCTTGTAAACTGTCTGTCCGGCAACCATGTTATTAAAACTATGGTTTTATAATACTATATTTCGATGTTGTTTTCCTGCATAATCAAACGCATGGGGCGTCCCGAGCCTCTACTCTCAGCGCTCGCCTCAGGAAATCACGGACCTCCATTCTCCCCAGATCTAGCGAGCAATAGCCCGAATCAAGTGTTGTTATCCGCGTTTCCACATTCTCGGGACGGTGATCTTCAGCTGAAGGGGTGCGGGGCGGATGGTTTCGTTGCTCGGGAGCGTTTTCCCCCGTCGCGCAAACCAGGTGGTGGGGATCCTTCGTTATCTCAGATCGATCCGCTGGTTTCCACCTTTTCTACCAAATTACCCCCCAAGATCTGCAAAGTCAGCTTTGGATTCAAAAATCAGAGGTGAGGTAAGTTCTTCGCAAGATTTTATGGAAGTCAGCTTGGGTCAGATCTCGCGACAGAGGATTCCTTGCTCGGAGAAGATGAAAGGGGCAGCGGATATCTCGCCGGTTGCCCGTCAGACCGTGAGGGGCTTGAATGCGGATAGTGCCCCATCACGTCAGCGCGTCCTGGTCAGTGGTTGCGCGCCAGAGCATGATGGCCATCTCTCCATCAGTCGGAGTAGGTCTGATTCTCATTGGGTGGAGGACGATGGTTGGACTGAAGTCAAGCCAAGGTACTGGTGGCGTAAAAACCAAGGAAATCTTGGGAAATCTCAGCAGTAGATCGACGCAAAAGGATCCAGCCTGTTCAAATCGAAGCTTCAGGGTAAATGTTTCAACTGCCTTTCACCAAACCATTACGCTTTTCACTGCTCGGCTGCTACCCGTTGCTGGCTCTATTTGCATACAAGACATAGGGCAAGGTTGTGCCCTAGGAATGACTACCTGAGTAAATCCATCACTACTCATAGCTGCCCTGTATCAGCGAAGCATTCATCGCAGAGCACAGGCATTTACAGTTCTACCTACCTGTAGTCCACTCCTTGTATCAATGCCCTTCAAAAAGGGCAGGGGATGCAGCTAGGAACTTCACTTGGCTCCTCCCCACACACACACAAGAAAACCTACAGGCAAGTTGTGCAGCAAGGTCAAGACATGGAAGCTCGCTACCCAGGAGACCCAATGGGGAGGCCTGCTCGTGCTCTCTGCGCTGTTGCAGCAACTGGATCAATCAGGCGTCGTAGGGATGAGTTGATCAACAAGGCAGTGGTTTGCTCCTTCGACGACAACAGCCATGAAGTGGACAGTCTTCAGGCAGGTGACATGCTTAGGGAAAAGTTCAATCTACAACATGGTCAGTACCAAATTGTCAAGCATTTCCCTAAACAGTTCTTCATCATTTTCTCTGATCCGAGATCAAAGCAGTGGGCTCTTGACCGAAATTCGGTCTCGTATCGTGGTCGGGTCTTTCATTTTGGTGATTGGTCAGAAGATAGTTATGCTAGAAAGACATTCTTCGAGTTTAGAGTTAAGGTCCGGGTTGAAGGTGTTCCTGTTCACTGCTGGGGGGAGGATGTGGTTGCAAGGGTACTGGGGAAGAGTTGTGCCATACACTATGTTCAAGAGCGCGCTAGGCGTAGAGAGCGCACGAGATCCTTTGATCTCTAGGCCTGGTGCTCTAATCCTTGTGAAATCCCTAAGGAAGTTTGGCTTACTATCACTGAACCTGACAGGGAGCCCCCTCCGGTTTCCACTCCTCTGCTGCTTGCTGGTGTTAACTATGATGTTCCATCAGATCTGAAAAAGGGCCATGTTTACAATCTTTGCAACCACATTGAGATAGTGGAAGATCTCTCGTTCTTGCGCGGGAGGGACAACAGGGGGGGACCTCCAAACCGTAAGCCTCGCAGAGAGTTTGAATGGAGTTATGGTGTCCTAGATTCCTTTGGCGAGAAAAGAGAGTATCCGGGTGAACGTCGTGGAAGGGATTTGGTTCACCGTGACTGGGATCAAGATGATGATGATGAGTATCAGCATGGTAGAAGACACGGCCCTCGTCAACATCGCAGCCTTTCTGGCTGGGTTCGTTCGTCACGTTGTCGGGGTGGGACTGATGACTGCATCAGCTCGAATGGAAAATACAGAACTTCCACTCCCTTCAGACGTCATGAGATGGGGATGCCACACTCAATGCGTTGGGTTCCTAAATTAAAAGCTAAAACTATTTCTTTTGCTGATCCGCTGATATCTGCTGTGTGGCCTTTCGAGGGCGCCGAGGGGGCTGCTGATGCTGACAGACTCTTGCTAAATAGTGGCACTAAAGCTGGCATGCAAGAGGCGCTTTTCTTCCATGCCGAAGGGGGGTCACCAACTAAGCTTATGGCACCCAAGGTAAATGCTTGTGCAGTTTCCTCTGCAGATACCCTACTCACTACAGGGTCGCCCCGTGTTGTTTGTTGATGAGCTGGTCGCTGGTGAAAGCCCCATCGAGGATGCAGTCAATTTATTTGACATCCAAAACGACCTCGCCATGCAAACTACTACATCTCCCAAGGTAATATCAAAGCTCTCTTCAGATAATGCAGTTGCTCCACTCCCTAGTAAGCCTGTTTCTAGTTCTTTTTTGAATCTGCATAATACCCTGAATCCAAATACCTCAATTGTGGACGCACATCAGCAGTCGCATCAGGGGTTTCAATATGTCGAGCCCCAAGTAGAATCAAATGGTAGTCATGCCGAGCATGTCTGTAATGTGATTGTTGTACAGGACGAATCTCTAATACCCTCAACTGCTGCGGCAGTAATCCGGCATAGGCAGGAGGCTTGTAGTTTACCATTGGATTCTCAGCCAAGCATCACTAACAACTCGCAGTTACAAAACTTCATCGCAACTATATCTATGCCACCAGAACCCCCTCTGATTCAAACCCTTCCACACAACAATTTACCTGACCAACAACATACAAATATGCCTGACCAAGCTTCCACCTCCGGCAAGAGATGTAGTGTCAGATTGGCTGCAAAGAAAAAATTATTGTTGGGGCGTTCTAGAGATTCAGTTTCCAAAGCTCAAGATATTCTGGTAGCTAAACTATACAACTCAGCAATAAAAAATAATTAGGGCTCTTTTGCTTCTTGTTCAACTAATGAAGTCAATCATTTTGAACAGATTACAAGGCTTTTTGCAAGGCCTCTTACCAAGGTTCAGATGGAGGAAATCATGGAGCTGGCCAATCAGGGAAAAGGAAGGAAAATCAACAATAAGAAGGGGCGCAAGGTGGCGCCCTTCTTAGCACCAGTCACTCGGTCTGCTTTGGAAGGCTGAGTGCTGTTGTCCTGTCTGTAATGGTGGAGATGGTTTGCTGATGTTACAGCGGTTGGTTCTTTTGGTGGTCCTTTTGGTGGTGTTGTTGTCAGTAGAGTTAGGTTTAGAGTCTGGCCGCTGGCTCTTGCTTCCAGGGCATCCTTGGCAGCTTCGTCTTCCTGCATTCAGTGTATGGTACTGCGTCTCACTCCAAGTGCACTCTCTTATGTTGTCGCGGATGAGGGTTGTTCAGTTGCACCCTATGTTCGTACACTTGGCTGTTATGAGTTCCTCAAGTAGAGGTGGCCTGTTGTTTTAATGTGTTCCAATTGCACTATTTTTCCTGGAACGTTAGGGGCTTAATTAATCCTGCTAAACGGGCAAGTGTGAGACAAACTATTAGTTCTACAGGTGCAACTATTGTATGTCTCCAAGAAACAAAAATCATGAGCTGGACCAATGAACTTCTCAAAGAAACTGTGGGTTCCAAGCTAGCGAACCAAACGGTTCATCTATCGTCCCAGGGTGCCTCTGGCGGAATCATCATCGCCTCTGATGCAGATTTTTTTGATATGTCTCTTTTGCATTGCTCATCACCTTATTCGATTTCGGTTAGAATCAGCTCGAAATTGGAGGACAAGGTTTGGGACCTCACTAGAGTTTATGGTCCTCAGCAAGAAAATGTGAAAATGGATTTCCTTAATGAACTTCATAATATTCACAATTTGGTGCGATCGGAATGGATGATTTTAGGGGACTTCAATATGATAAGGAGAGCACGGGAAAAAATAAAGGGATAATTAACAGAAGAATAATGAGTCAATTCAATAAGACAATTGATGATCTGCAGCTATTAGAACTTGATCTCAATGGTAGAGCTTTCACATGGTCAAATGAATAGAATGAACCTACAATGACGAGGATTGATAGATTTCTTGCGACAACAGAGTGGCATCAACTATTCCCCTCGGCAGACCTTCAGGCCATTGGCACAATGACCTCGGATCACTGTCCGCTAATTATGCAAGGTCGTTCTTCCTTCTCCTTCTTTAGGGGTTTTAGATTTGAGTCGTTTTGGACAAAAATCGATGGATTTAAGGAGGTAGTGTAGCACGCTTGGAACACTGGTGTCAATTCTGCTGATGCAATTCTTATGCTCCATGTGAAGATGCAACGCACAGCCAAGGCACTAAGCGCGTGGAGAAGAAAAATAGTCGGTAGTGTCAGTGTGCAATTGGCAATCATTCAGATAGTGTTAACCCTACTGGAGAAGGCTCAGGAAGCTAGGCAGCTCACCAGTGACGAATTGGAATTCAGGAAATGGCTTAAATCCAAAATTCTTGGCCTAGCTTGCATTCAAAAGACAATTGCAAGACAACATTCCAGGTTCATCTGGATGCGTCTAGGGGACGCTAATAATAAATTCTTCCATTTGATGGCCAACAACAGAAGAAGAAAAAACTATATTAGATCTCTAGTTCGTGGTGAATCAATATTGACCAGCCAACGAGATAAATTGCATGAGGCTCACCATCATTTTAATACAGTGCTTGGAACAAGTGGAGTGAGACAGAGGGCTGTTCGTTGGGATAATTTGGGTTACTTGCCATTTGAATTATCCGAGTTAGACAATGCGATAGAGGATAATGAGATCAAGAAGGTGGTTATGGGGTTACAAGTTGAAAAGGCGCCAGGTCCGGACGACTTCATTGGGCTGTTCTATAGATGCTGCTTCGACGTGGTTAAAGACGACCTTTCCAAAGCAATTAACGACTTTTATCACCTAAAATGCAGGAGCTTACACCTAGTTAATGAGGCAAACATCATTCTGCTACCCAAAAGAGAGATCTCTGACACAATAGACAAATTTAGACCAATCAGTCTTATAAATAGCTTCATGAAAATCATAACCAAAATTCAGGCTAACAGACTTGCACTGAGAATGAATGAGATCGTATCCACTGCTCAGAACGCCTTCATCCAGAAATGGTCAATTCACAATAACTTCCTATACGTTCAAAGGGTGGTCAGGAAACTTCATAAAAACGGCCAGCCTGCTCTATTTGCTAAGCTTGATATATCCAAAGCTTTCGACTCCCTAAATTGGGCTTACCTTCTCGATGTGCTAAAAGCCCGGGGATTCCCCCTAAGGTGGCGTAATTGGATCGTCGCAATTCTTGGTTCATCTACCTCCAGAGTTATCATCAATGGTCAACAATCAGACAAAATTAATCACAGGCGTGGGGTGCGGCAGGGGGATCCCCTTTCCCCTTTTCTCTTCATATTAGCAATGGATCCTCTGTAGAGGATGATCGAGAGGGCGGCTGAGGTTGGGTTACTGGGGCGGGTCCTGCCAAGAGGGGCAAAGCTTCGCTGCTCCCTATACGCAGACGATGCAGGGGTGTTTATCAGAGCGGATAAAACAGATCTCAAAGTTCTAAAATCGATTCTAGAAACTTTCGAAGGGTGTTCAGGGCTGAAGATAAACTTCGATAAAACAGAAATTTTTCTGATCCGTTACCTAGAGGCCCTATGGCCAAATCTTGTAGAAGCCTTCCCCGGTAAATTCGCTAAGTTACCCGGGAAGTACCTGGGTCTCCCCCTTCACTTTAGAACTATTAAAAGAATTGAGCTGCAACCTTTAGTTGAAAAATCAATAAAAGACTCACAGGATGGAAAGGAAGGCTTCTCTCAAAGGCAGGTAGAGAGACATTAGTTAAATCCGTGTTATCCGCACAACCTATTTATCACCTGACGGTCTTCCCGGCTCAAAAATGGCTGCTGAAAAAAATTGATAAGATAAGAAGAAGCTTCCTCTGGAAAGGATGTAATCCTGAGTCATGCAACGGGGGTCATTGTTTGATTAATTGGTCTACTACTTGCCTGCCAAAGTACAAAGGGGGATTGGGCATCCTAGACCTAAATCGTTTTGCGAGGGCTTTAAGACTAAGATGGCTGTGGTTGCGATGGAAGGCCAAAGACAATGCATGGGTGGATTTGCAACTGCCATGTGATAAGATAGATGAAGATCTTTTCAACGCTTCCACTTGTGTGAAGGTGGGTAATGGGAAAACTGCAGTATTCTGGAAATCTAGTTGGATCTATGGTCAAGCTCCAAAAAACATTGCACCAAGTCTTTTCAAAAAAGCAAAAAGGAAGAACATTTTGACTTTCCATGCCCTGAGAAACAACTGTTGGATCCAGTTATGCTCTCCCTACGGTGGTGCAGAAGAAATCAAGGAATTGGCCTCCCTTTGGCAGGCCATCAATAGTACAGACGGGCTCAATGATCTAGAAGACTCCATTTCTTGGAGATGGACGGAAGATGGTGAGTATAGTGCAAGCAGCGCATATAAGATCCAATTTGCAACAAATTATTGCACAATGAAAATTGACCCCATTTGGAAAGCAAAAACTGAACCTAAATGCCGTTTTTTGCGTGGACTCTTTTGCATAATAAAGTGTTGACTGTTGACAACCTTTAGAAAAGACATTGGCAGTGTAACCCAGTTTGCTGTCTTTGTAACTCAACCCTAGAGACGGTAACTTATTTAGGCAAGGATTGCCCTTTCAGTAGAGAGGTGTGGAATAAAATATTGATATGGGGGAACTGTTCTTTCCTGGGAGGAAACCTGACATCCGAGTCGCTGTATGATTGGTGGAGGAATCTAAGAGGTCTCTGTAATAGGCAATCTAGGAAAAAATTCGACGGGCTTATGATCTATTTTTGGTGGAGCTTATGGTTAGAAAGAAACAACAGGATCTTCAGGAATCAGCAGAAGAATCCAGATCAGGTCGCTTCTTTAGTGAAAGAGCTAGTTGGTGCTCTATTGGGTTAGTTTGGGCATGGTGGTCTCGGAGTTGTATTTAGCCTCAGTAGGTGGTTGAGTTTTGCCCTTCTTCTTTCTCCCCCCCCTTTTGTCTTCGTGATCGTGAGTGTCTTGTAAGTGTTTCTCCTCTCTAATATATTGGACCGGCAAATCTTTTACCCCTCCCTTTAAAAAAATAATACTATATTTCATATTATGACAATATCATAGTTTTTGCTAGCTCTAAGAAAATCATGGTTTGGCTAATAGTTAGCTTGTCTAAACTTCTTAGCTAATTTTGTCTAATAACTATTAGTTTTAAAAGTTTAGAGCAGGTCTTAACCTCCAGCTCTATTCTGGACGCGGCACAGGTGAAGTTGACAGCGTCCTAAATGGTGGCCGGAGCAGCGAGCACTCCGGGTCTATGGCCGCATGTGGGCGTCCATCTCACTCAAGCAAGGCTGCGGGCGGCGTGTCCTCTTCCAAGGTGGTCCATGTCAGTGCCCATATGTCACAAGCTAATTATTTAGATGAAAAATACACATATTTTGAAGTAGTTTGATAGGGATTTTTCCAGATGGCTAAATTTCATTGAACTTTGGACAGCGTCAGGTGCTGTTGGTCTACTATGATGACATGGTAAATCAAATGTGTTTATTACTCAATTTTTTCGATCAGGATCTTCCTTGGTTGTGTCGGACTTGTTGCTCCAAGGAAAAGGACAAAATTCTTTGTAGATTCTATCTTGCTTCACTCATTGATTTGATTGTCAGATTGCCGGTCTTTTTTTTTTGGCTAACTCATGGGATCTGTAGAAAACAAATGTGGTATGTGTAAAGGTTCTGTTTTGTTAGTTCCATGGCGGCACCATGCGGAGCTGCCGGGACCAGCTACACAGCGAGGTGTCCCGCGTCATCAAGTCTTTCTCCAAGGACAGGCCTCGTGATGACATGAGTGTCACCTAGCGGGGCACAACATGGGAAGCGCCCTGGCGATGGTGCTCGGGTATGACCTCTGACCTCTCCTAGCTCGGCTTGTTCTGTGGAACCAAGAGCACAAAAGATAAAGAGTCTCATGAGCTGCTGTGCTCTGACTGTATGGCAGGTTGAGCGATATGCTCTTAATGAAGTCAATGCTATAAGCAGGGAAATTGTCCTACAGAATTTCCTTAACGATTTCACCTATATGAGCTGACTGTGGGGTCGCAGTTCGGGAGAGAATGGGGTTTTCTCTCTAGTGGGCTCATGAATAGATATTAAAGGGCATGACCGTAATGCCCTGCCCCGTAAGAGAAGCAGATAATCTGCCTAGTACTATGTGCCTTTTGTGCGAAGATTCTCACACTAGGGTTTGTGGATCAAGGCGTAGTCCTCCGCTTACTCGTGCAGGGTTGGAGTACACTGGGATAGGCTTTGGTTCAAACCTAACAAGTACCTCTGCCGAAAAGTAGTATATAAACAGTACGGGAGCTCAATGACATTGATCAGATAATAAGAGTGAAAATGGTGGGGATTGCTGACTTTTTAAGTGATTTTCACTTTATTCAAAAAAAAAAGGCCAGCCAGGCTGGGCCGCTACAAGGCCCAAAGGCCGAGCAGCCCACCCAGCCGGCTGGAAGAGAGATCAGCACGTTCATAGGGCTGTGGTTGACGAACGAGCAGCACAGGGAGAACAGCAGAAGCAGAGCGGCTAGGGCTGGAGGAGAGTGGCGGCGCGCTCAACTGCTCACCGATTTGGACGGCAAGTTGGCCGTGATGTTCGGAAGTTCAGTGGAGCGCTCCTCCTCTCGGCCCCTTAAAGGATAGGCGCTCTCTCTCTCCGAAAGACGCACCGTGAGACTTGCTGTTCCACCCTTTCTCTCCCTGCTCGTTGATCCGGTTGCCGCCACCATTGCTGGTTGTTCTGTGGCTGCCGCACTTGTGGAGGAATTCATCCTCTCTGTTGGATTTAGAGGTGACACAGTGCTGCTCGGTTGCATACTGTATTCCTCTCTGTTGCTGTGCTTGGGTACATGTGTGGTGCCGTGCACTCTGTCTGGTCTCTGTCCACCGTGGCCTGGTGTTTGGGCTCCCTGCTGCGCGGTGTTCATCTTCTCGGGCTGGTGCCGTGGACGTATCCCTCGGTTCCGGCAGCGGCTCTAGTATCTCCGTCAACCTCCCGCCGTGCAGGCCCGGACGTGGGCGGCGGAATTGGCTTTCTGGGACAGAACCTTGTGTTCGCTGAGCTGGTCTTCCCATGTAGACAATCTACGTGCTGTGAGTTATTCGTTGCCTCATTTTATTTACTGTTTAATTTTGTGCAATCTGCTAGTATTAAATACTTGGGTGTGATTGCACTGTTGTGGGCGGATTTGTGTGCTCGATGATGATAGCGGTGTAGTGAGACAGCGTGACAGTCTGGGTTTTAGTGTATTATCATTTTCATCATTGATATTATTTGTGCCTAATTAAATCTCTCTTTGTTGAGGCTGTTTACCTGTGTTAAATTCTGTTAATTTATTTAGTAGACAGCTCCTTTCTATCAGTATTTATATTTGATTATTAGGCTTATTACATCTGATCTAAAACCCTTATTTGGTAAGATAGGACTGTCACGTTAGTCGAGGATCTCTGATCACCTTTTAGCGTTGGAGGGCTGTTTATTACAGCAACCCGCTATTTTGAGAGCAATAGTTTAAGATAAACAATTATGTTTATTTGTTTAATCTGTCTTCTTCATCTGCAAGCCATGTTTAATTATGAAATGGACCTGTGTAGCTATTTTACATGTTTACATGTCTTAGAATTGCTACTGTTCATTCCTGCTATAATTTCATATGGTATTTATCTGAGTTATATGATTGTTTTATTCGGAATTAGAATATTTAATCTATTTAAATATGTAGAAAGCATGTCACTTATTTCTATAATATTACAACAATCCAGAAAACCAATTCCTATTATGGCCTCCAGTTCTGATGTCATTAAGCCTGAAGCGTTCGACGGCGCAAGCTTTAAACGCTGGCAGATTAAGACTCGCATGTGGCTCACTGACCTAAAATTATTTTGGGTAGTGACGTCGGCTGTTCCCCAGGCTGCATCAGATGATTCTGATGATGCAGCGAAAGCCGCCGCACTAGCGGAGAAGGCCAAGTGGGATGAAGCCAATGAGGCATGCTTGTCTCGTCTGCTGAACGTCTTGTCGAACCGCTTATTTGACGTGTACTCTGGTTTTACCTCCGCTAAGGGTCTATGGACTGAACTTGAGAACGAGTTCTCTGAAGTTGACAATGGCAATGAGTCATTCACAACGGAAAACTACCTTAACTATAAAATGGTTGAGGGAAGGTCTGTTATGGAGCAGCTACAGGAGATTCAACTCCTTGTTAGGGACTTGGTCCAATATGGTTGCGTCCTACCAGACAGCTTTCAGGTGAATGCAATACTGGCAAAGCTCCCGCCTTCTTGGCGAGACTTTGTGACTTCACGCCGCCACATGAAGAAGCAAATGACTCTCACTGAGTTGTCAGCTGCGATAAATGTGGAAGAGCGTGCAAGGTCCAGTAACAAGCCATCCCAGCAACTTCAGGCTCACGTTGTTGAGAAGGGTGGAGATAGAAAATTGCAGAAGAAGAAGAAGAACTCTCCATAGAAGAATATGAACCAACCTAAGTCCAAAAAGATGAAGAAGAAAAAGGAGGACTTTATCTGCTACGTTTGTGGTGTCTCCGGGCATACAGCTCGGAGATGCAAACTTAGGAAGGGAAAAGGTCCTCCACCTCAGCGCAAAGAAGGGAACGTGGTGGTTAACTCCACCCCAGGGTATGCACTTCAGGCCTTTATGGCAAGTCCATCAGATGACTGGTGGATGGATTCCGGTGCTACTGTTCATATTTGTGCTGATCGATCCATGTTCTCTTCATTCCAGGGATACAACAGCGCACCAGTCTTGATGGGAAATGGTGTTCCGACAGCAGTTCGAGGTACTGGACAGATCTACCTGAAGTTAACTTCAGGAAAGACGCTCGTTCTGAAGGACGTACTCTATGTGCCATCGATGAGCCGGAACCTCATATCAGTGTCGCTGCTATGTCGACAGGGTCTCAAATTAGTGTTTGAGTCTAATAAAGTGGTCCTGTCTAAGTTTGGTACTTTTGTTGGAAAGTCATATGAGTCAGGCGGTTTGTTCCGTCTTTCTGTTTTGAACAATCATTCTTCTTACCATGTTAATGTGGTCTGTAATAACGATTCCATTAATAATATATGGCATTCCCGTTTGTGTCATGTGAATTTTGAGGCCATTAAGAGATTAAGTGACATGTCTTTAATTCCTGAATATAAACATGTTAAAGGTGTAAAATGTGGTATTTGTGTGCAAGCTAAGCAACCTAGAAAACCGTTTCATACGGTTGAAGGCAGAAGTACCACTCCTTTAGAACTAATTCACTCAGATATCTGTGAGATGAATGGTATAATCACAAAAGGCGGTAAAAGATACTTTCTTACCTTGATAGATGATGCTACCAGGTTCTGTTATATTTACTTACTCAGAACTAAAGATGAGGCACTAGAACACTTTAAGATCTATAAGACTGAAGTTGAAAACCAGTTAGACAAGAAAATTAAAAGGCTACGGTCTGATAGAGGAGGTGAATACCTTTCCAACCTTTTTGATGAGTACTGCAAAGAGTGTGGAATCATTCATGAAACCACTGCTCCATATTCACCTCAGTCAAATGGGGTAGCTGAAAGGAAGAACCGAACGGTGTGTGACTTAGCTAATGCTTTGTTGCAAAGTTCGGGGATGCCTGACATCTGGTGGGGCGAGGCAGTACTCACAGTGTGCTATGTCCTAAACAGGGTGCCGCCTCGCAACCGTGAGGCCACGCCCTATGAAGGATTTAAAGGAAGGAAGCCAGATCTTTCACATCTTCGGACTTGGGGCTGCCTTGCAAAGGTGAATGTCCCGTTGCCGAAGAAGAGAAAGTTAGGCCCTAAGACCGTAGACTGTGTCTTCCTGGGTTATGCACATAACAGTGCAGCTTATAGATTTCTAGTGGTCCATTCCGAGACAAGCGAAATCGCTGTAAATGTAATAATGGAGTCTCGGGATGTGACATTCTTTGAGAGCATCTTCCCTATGCAGGATAAGGAAGTAGTAGCCCCAGATGGTCCATCTCGGACATATTCTCTGCCCTCGAGTGTCCATGACCAGACTCCAGATTTGGAGTTAAGGAGGAGTAAGAGACAAAGGACTGAAAAGTCTCTGGGTGATGATTATATTATTTATCTAGTGGATGAAGAACCACGCTCCCTCACAGAGGCATATACATCTCCGGATGCAGAGTACTGGAGGGAGGCTGTCCGTAGCGAGATGGATTCAATCATCTCGAACGGAACTTGGGAGATAACTGATCTCCCAGCTGGTTGCAAGCCTGTGGGCTGTAAATGGATCTTTAGGAGGAAGAGGAGACCCGATGGTACTATTGAAAAGTACAAGGCCCGTCTTGTGGCTAAGGGTTTTACTCAAAAGAAAGAGGAGGATTATTTTGATACTTATTCTCCGGTGGCTCGATTGCCCACAATCCGTGTGCTTTTAGCACTGGCAGCTGCTTATAAACTCCTTGTCCATCAAATGGACGTAAAGACAGCATTCCTAAATGGAGAGCTGGAAGAGAAAATTTATATGCAGCAACCAGAAGGATTTGTGGTTAAAGGACAAGAGAGCAAAGTGTGTCGCTTGATTAAATCCTTATACGGTCTTAAACAAGCTCCCAGACAATGGCATGAGAAGTTTAATAATACTCTGACCACTGCCGGGTTTTGTGTAAACGAAGCCGACAAGTGTGTGTATTATCGCTTCTCTGGGGGCAAAGGTGTCATCATGTGTTTATACGTTGATGACATATTGATATTTGGGACCGATTTGGAGGCTATCATGGAGACAAAACTATTCCTCTCCCAGAACTTTGATATGAAGGACTTGGGTGAAGCTGATGTTATACTGAACATCAAGCTGATAAAGGGTGAGGATGGGATTACTTTGTCACAATCCCATTATGCGGAAAAGGTTCTGACTCGCTTTGGACATATGGACTGTAAACCAGTCACCACGCCCTATGATCCATCCTACACGCTCAGTAAATATGAAGGCGAGCCTGTGAACCAGCTATTATATTCACAGATCATCGGATCTCTCATGTACCTGAGCAGTGCAACTAGACCAGATATCTCATATGCAGTATGCAGACTGGCTCGTTATTCGGCCAGTCCAGGAGATAGACACTGGGTAGCCTTGTACAGAGTGCTTCGGTATTTGAAGGGAGCGATGAATCTTGGTATTAAATATACCGGATTTCCGTCAGTGCTTGAAGGATTCAGTGATGCAAACTGGATCTCTGACTCGGATCAAATGAAGTCTACAAGTGGCTATGTGTTCACTTTAGCTGGTGGGGCCGTGTCATGGAGATCGTCTAAACAATCAGTGTCGACACGTTCCACCAAGGAGGCTGAATTAGTTGCACTTGATTCAGCAGCATTGGAGGCTGAATGGTTGAGAAACCTGTTGTCAGACCTTCCAATGCTAGCAAAGCCGATACCGGCTGTCCTAGTATACTGTGACAACACATCTGTGTTGCTGAAAGTGAACAGTAGAAAGGACAACCAAAAATCCTCGAGGCATATCAGAAGACGACTTGATTCATGTCGGCATGCTAGAGAGACGGGTGTAATAACAGTAGATTACATCAAGTCTGAAAGGAACCTTGCTGATCCTTTCACCAAAGGGCTGGCTCAAAAGCCAATCCAAGCAGCGTGCATGGGAATGGGACTCGTACCCTGTTAGCGGTTTCAACTGCGGATAACTGTCCTGTGTGACCGGAGATCCCGAGATCCAGGCTCCAGGAAACGAAGCACTGTGGAACCAAGAGCACAAAAGATAAAGAGTCTCATGAGCTGCTGTGCTCTGACTGTATGGCAGGTTGAGCGATATGCTCTTAATGAAGTCAATGCTATAAGCAGGGAAATTGTCCTACAGAATTTCCTTAACGATTTCACCTATATGAGCTGACTGTGGGGTCGCAGTTCGGGAGAGAATGGGGTTTTCTCTCTAGTGGGCTCATGAATAGATATTAAAGGGCATGACCGTAATGCCCTGCCCCGTAAGAGAAGCAGATAATCTGCCTAGTACTACGTGCCTTTTGTGCGAAGATTCTCACACTAGGGTTTGTGGATCAAGGCGTAGTCCTCCGCTTACTCGTGCAGGGTTGGAGTACACTGGGATAGGCTTTGGTTCAAACCTAACAAGTACCTCTGCCGAAAAGTAGTATATAAACAGTACGGGAGCTCAATGACATTGATCAGATAATAAGAGTGAAAATGGTGGGGATTGCTGACTTTTTAAGTGATTTTCACTTTATTCAAAAAAAAAATAAGGCCAGCCAGGCTGGGCCGCTACAAGGCCCAAAGGCCGAGCAGCCCACCCAGCCGGCTGGAAGAGAGATCAGCACGTTCATAGGGATGTGGTTGACGAACGAGCAGCACAGGGAGAACAGCAGAAGCAGAGCGGCTAGGGCTGGAGGAGAGTGGCGGCGCGCTCAACTACTCACCGATTTGGACGGCAAGTTGGCCGTGATGTTCGGAAGTTCAGTGGAGCGCTCCTCCTCTCGGCCCCTTAAAGGATAGGCGCTCTCTCTCTCCGAAAGACGCACTGTGAGACTTGCTGTTCCACCCTTTCTCTCCCTGCTCGTTGATCCGGTTGCCGCCACCATTGCTGGTTGTTCTGTGGCTGCCGCACTTGTGGAGGAATTCATCCTCTCTGTTGGATTTAGAGGTGACACAGTGCTGCTCGGTTGCATACTGTATTCCTCTCTGTTGCTGTGCTTGGGTACATGTGTGGTGCCGTGCACTCTGTCTGGTCTCTGTCCACCGTGGCCTGGTGTTTGGGCTCCCTGCTGCGCGGTGTTCATCTTCTTGGGCTGGTGCCGTGGACGTATCCCTCGGTTCCGGCAGCGGCTCTAGTATCTCCGTCAACCTCCCGCCGTGCAGGCCCGGACGTGGGCGGCGGAATTGGTTTTCTGGGACAGAACCTTGTGTTCGCTGAGCTGGTCTTCCCACGTAGACAATCTACGTGCTGTGAGTTATTCGTTGCCTCATTTTATTTACTGTTTAATTTTGTGCAATCTGCTAGTATTAAATACTTGGGTGTGATTGCACTGTTGTGGGCGGATTTGTGTGCTCGATGATGATAGCGGTGTAGTGAGACAGCGTGACAGTCTGGGTTTTAGTGTATTATCATTTTCATCATTGATATTATTTGTGCCTAATTAAATCTCTCTTTGTTGAGGCTGTTTACCTGTGTTAAATTCTGTTAATTTATTTAGTAGACAGCTCCTTTCTATCAGTATTTATATTTGATTATTAGGCTTATTACATCTGATCTAAAACCCTTATTTGGTAAGATAAGACTGTCACGTTAGTCGAGGATCTCTGATCACCTTTTAGCGTTGGAGGGCTGTTTATTACAGCAACCCGCTATTTTGAGAGCAATAGTTTAAGATAAACAATTATGTTTATTTGTTTAATCTGTCTTCTTCATCTGCAAGCCATGTTTAATTATGAAATGGACCTGTGTAGCTATTTTACATGTTTACATGTCTTAGAATTGCTACTGTTCATTCCTGCTATAATTTCATATGGTATTTATCTGAGTTATATGATTGTTTTATTCGGAATTAGAATATTTAATCTATTTAAATATGTAGAAAGGATGTCACTTATTTCTATAATATTACAACATTCGCGACATGCCCTCGACTTCCTTAGCGTTCGCCGTTCATGACCTCAACGTGTATGTATCGACGATCAAGGTCGAAGCCTGTGGCAAGGCGTTAAGGTCCGACAATGCGGTGGCGGACAACAGAGGCGTCGT
Source organism: Zea luxurians (assembly GCA_029449295.1). Lineage (NCBI taxonomy): Eukaryota > Viridiplantae > Streptophyta > Magnoliopsida > Poales > Poaceae > Zea > Zea luxurians. The sequence goes on along the minus strand of JAOPSE010000064.1, from coordinate 1,896,190 downwards.
CATTCTCTTGAATAACAAAAGCATGGAGTTCGTCGGTATTAGAGCTGAATCCCTAACCCTAACATGGGTTGTGTGGTGTATTTATAATAGAGTTGTCGGGCCTAAGACCATTATATAGGACCCCATTACAAACAATACATAGTAACTCTAACTCCCCCACCGTCGAAACTCTAGCCACGTCAGATGTTGACATTGGACCAAAACTCCTCAAACAACAACATAGGGAGACCCTTGGTAAATATGTTGGCAAACTAAGACGTGGTCAGGACATGAAGAACCCACACATCCCCGACGGCGACACGGTCGCAAATGAAGTGGAGGTTGAACTCGACATGCTTCGTGCGATGATGTTGGACGGGGTTGGTGGATAGGTACATTGGCGCTGATGTTGTCACAATAGACAAGGGTGCTCCGCGGCAACGGACTGTGCAGCTCTTGGAGCAGCTGACGGAGCCACGCCGCCTTGACGACGTGTTAGCCACTGCACCGTACTCGACCTTGACGCTGCGGGAGATGATTGTCTGTTGCTTTGAAGACCAAGAAACAAGACTGTCGCCAAGGAACACGGTGAAGCCACAGGTGGACCGACGTGTGTCGAGACTACCGACCCAATTGGCATCGGTGTAGACGGTGAGGTCGGTTGTAACACCCTGAATTTGGGGGTATAAAATTTATTTCTAATGATCACCCAAATTTATGTGTTACTCTTCTCCCTCTCACCCTGGGTTCTATCTCACTCTAGATTCTCTCTACCTTTTATCCCTTTTTAAGTAGAATTAGCTTAAGTTAGTGGAGCTTAATTATTTATTTTTGCCAAAACACTATGGGTCATGACATGTTGCATCATGCTGAGCTTAAATATGCTTTGAATTGTTACACATGTTTGAATTAGTTTGAATTTGAAACTTGAATTGAATTTGGATTGAAAACCCTAGAGAAAAGAAATGGAAAAGCAATTGGAAAATCCAGAGAAAAAGAAAAAGGCAAAGCAGCCCAGCCGGCCCAGCTCAGCCCAGCCAGGCCGCGCGCCTGCGCGTCCGCGCCGCCTGACAGGTGGGCACCACCTGTTAGCGGCGGTTTCTGCCCCCGCGCGTTCCCCCTCCCTCTCTCTGCCCAGTGGGGCCAACTTGTCGGCGCCAGTTGTTTTCCCCTCCCCGCGCCCCTCTTTCCTCTCTGCCTCGCGGGCCCGTTCTGCCAGTCGCCGAGCCATTGCCCCGCGCACCCCTTCTCTCTCTCTCTGCGCCGTGGGCCTCCCCTGTCAGCTCCGCCCTCCCCGTGCCCGCCGTGGACCAGCGAGCGCGCACTCGCGCACGTCGCCAGGATCCTCGGCCACTTCGCTCTGCCCACGCCCAGCTCCTTTTTGAGCCCTGCCCATGCCCGCACTCACTCCCCCACCTCATTTCACGCAGTCTCGCCCTCGCTCGCGCTCTGCTCACGCCACCAGACCTCGCCGAAGACCCGTGCCCGCCCCCTGTCATCTAGCTCGCCGGAGACCGCGCCAAGCCACCCCGAGCTCCGCCCTGAGGTGAGACACCTATGCCCGTGCTCAGTTTCCCCAATTTCGCTCTGTGGTCGACCAATTTTGCTTCGCCGGAGTTTGGCCGTGGCGGTCCGCCGCGCCCGCGCGGTGACCGGCCAAATTAGCCAGGCCTAGTGCCCTGGTGTTGGTCCCTAAGGTACCCCTCCCTTTGCTGAAGCTACCCCAGGCCTTAGCGCGCCTCAAGCCCCCTCCCTGCGGCCAGAATCCCTCACCGGAGTTCCTTCGGTCCACCCGAGGCCTTTTCCCCGCCATTTCCCCCTCTCTGACCTCGGATTCGTGGCCTTTTCCCTGCCACTGAGTTCGCTGTGTCATTCTCTCCCTCCCTTCCCAATCCCGGCGACCCTAGAACCACCCTAGCACGCGCCTGCCCCAACTCCGGCGACTTCACCGTCGCGAGGAGGAGCGGTGCCGCCCGTAGCCATTCACCCCCCGGTCTGATCTCCCCCATCCGATCTTGATCGCACGACCAAGATCACGGGATACCGCTTCGCGCACGCGCGCCCTGCGCCCCTGGCCCACATGTCAGCGCCCGTGTCCCCTGGCACTAGGCCCGATCGGTTAGTGCGCCCTCCCCCTCGGTCGCTGACACCCCCTGGCCCGCCTATCAGCGCTCGCCCGCCCGCCTATCAGAGAAGAAAGGGAAGAAGGAAAGAAAGAACTATAGGAAGGCGAAGGGCGAGGCGCACATTGGAAAGGAATGGGACTCCGACTACTCTTCATCCGACTTCGATGATGAAGGACTAGTAGCCTCGGCCTTTGACAAGTTCTCCCTCTTTCCCAACGAACGCCACACGTGCCTTATGGCTAAGGAGAAAAAAGTACGTATTCGAGATACCCCTAAGTATTCTTCTTCTAGCGATGAGGAATCTTTGACGATGAAATAGATTATAGTGATTTATTTAAAGGATTAGATAGATCTAAGGTAGACAATTGATGCACTTAATGAAAAAGACAAGCTACTAGAAAAACAAGAAGATATTCTCTATGAGGAACATCATAAGTTTATTAGTGTTCAAAAATCTCTTGCACTAGAAGTTAGGAAAAATGAACTATTGTCTTTTGAGTTCTCTACCTGTCAGGATTCTATTTCTGGTCTAAAAAATTTGAATGCTGATTTAAATGCTAAGCTAGAAAAAGTTAATGTGGCTAGTTCATGTGTAGAGCATGTTGTTATCTGCAATAGGTGTAAAGATTTTAATATTGATGCTTGTAATGAACATGCCTCTACTATTTTTAAATTAAACAATGATGTTGCAAGTCTTAATGTTCAACTTAAGACTTGCAAGGATAACTATGAGAAACTAAAATTTGCTAGGGATGCCTACACCATAGGTAGACACCCCTCAATTAAGGATGGACTTGGCTTCCAAAAGGGGGCCAAGAACTTGACAAGCCATAGGACTTCCAATCTCAACAAGGAGAAAGGGAAGGCTCCTATGGCTAGTAGTTCTCAAAAGAACCATGCCTATCTTTATAAGAAAGTTGCAAATGTTACCCATCATGATAAGTGTCATAATCATTCTGTTTTCCTGTATGTCATGATGATGTATTTAGTTCTCATGCCATGTTTGCAACTAGCTCCTCTTATGCTCATGGTAGAAATAGGCCTAGGCATAATCATGCTATTTCTCATGCGCCTAAGAAAGTATCCACTGGTTCAACTACTATTTATCAAACATATGATGCTTCATTTGTACTGTCATGTAAAAATACTAAAGCAGTTGCTAGAAAGTTGGGATCTAAATGCAAGAGAGACAAAACTTGCATTTGGGTTCCAAAATCTGTTGTAACTAACCTTGTAGGACCTAACAAGAGTTTGGTACCTAAAACCCAAGCTTAATTACCTTGCAGGTTTATGCATCCGAGGGCTCAAGCTGGATTATTGATAGCGGATGCACAAACCACATGACGGGGGAGAAGAAAATGTTTACCTCCTATGTCAAGAATAGGGATTCCCAAGACACCATCATCTTTGGAGATAGGAACCAAGGCAAGGTTAAAGGCTTAGGTAAGATAGCCATCACAACCGAGCATTCGATCTCTAATGTGTTTCTAGTAGAATTTCTCGGGTACAATTTGTTGTCTGTAAGTCAATTATATCATATGGGCTATAATTTTTATTTACAAATATTGATGTATCTGTCTTTAGAAGGAGTGATGTTTCATTAGCTTTTAAGGGTGTATTAGACGGCAAGCTCTACTTAGTTAATTTCTCAAAAGAGAATGCCGATCTAGATGCATGTTTAATCGCTAAGACTAATATGGGCTAGCTCTGGCACCACCGTCTAGCACATGTTGGAATGAAGAACCTTCATAAACTTCTAAAGGGAGAACATGTGTTAGGACTAACCAATGTCTGTTTTGAGAAAGACAGACCCTGTGCAGCATGCCAGGCAGGAAAGTAGGTGGGAAGTACTCATCAAAGTAAGAATGTGATGACAACATCAAGACGACTGGAACTCCTACACATGGATCTCTTCGGGCCCATTGCCTATCTCAGCATCGGGGGAAGTAAATATGGTCTTGTTATAGTTGATGATTTTTCCCACTTCACTTGGGTGTTCTTTTTGCAGGATAAATCTGAAACCCAAGGAACTCTAAAGCGCTTCTTAAGAAGAGCTCAAAACGAATTTGGGCTAAAGGTGAAGAAGATAAGAAGCGTTAATGGATCTGAGTTCAAGAATCTTCAAGTCAAAGAATATCTTGAGGAGGAAGGCATCAAGCACGAGTTCTCCGCTCCCTACACACCACAGCAAAATGGTGTAGTAGAAAGGAAGAACATGACTCTAATTGACATGGCGAGGACTATGCTTGGAGAATACAAGACGCCTGAGCGGTTTTGGTCGGAAGCTGTAAATACAGCTTGCCATGCCATAAACCGGCTCTATCTGCATCGCCTCCTCAAGAAGACGTCATATGAACTCCTAACTGATAACAAACTGAATGTTTCGTATTTTTGTGTATTTGGGAGAAAATGCTACATCTTGGTAAAGAAAAGGTAGACATTCAAAATTTGCTCCCAAAGCAATAGAAGGTTTTTTACTAGGATATGACTCAAATACAAAAGCGTATAGGGTCTTCAACAAACCATCAGGATTAGTTGAAGTCTCTAGTAATGTTGTATTTGATGAAACTAATGGCTCTCCAAGAGAGCAAGTTGATCTTGATGATGTAGATGAAGATGAAGTTCCAACGGCCGCAATGCGAACTATGACAATAGGTGATGTGCAAACACAGGAACCACAAGAACAAGATCAACCTTCCTCCTCTACATTGGTGCATCCCCCAACACAATATGGTGAACAGGTACCTCAAGAAGAAGGGTAGGATCAAGGGGGAGCACATGAAGAACAGGATAAGGAGGAAGAAGCTTCACAAGTTCCTCCAACTCAGGTTTGGTCTATAATCCAAAGAAATCATCCAGTGGATCAAATTCTGGGTGATATCAGCAAGGGAGTAACAACTCGCTCACGTTTAGCTAATTTTTGTGAGCATTACTTGTTTGTTTCTTCCATTGAGCCTTTTAGGGTAGAAGAAGCCTTGTAGGATCTGAACTGGGTGTTGGCCATGCAGGAAGAGCTCAACAACTTCAAGAGAAATGAAGTTTGGAGCCTGGTGCCACATCCAAAGCAAAAAGTTGTGGGAACTAAGTGGGTGTTCCGCAACAAGCAAGACGAACACAGAGTGGTGACAAGAAATAAGGCTCGACTTGTGGCAAAAGGTTATGCCCAAGTCGTAGGTTTGGATTTTGAGGAGACTTTTGCTCCTGTGGCTAGGCTAGAATCAATTCGAATATTATTAGCCTATGCTGCTCACCATTCGTTTAAGTTGTTCCAAATGGACGTGAAGAGCGCCTTCCTTAATGGACCAATCAAGGAGGAAGTGTACGTGGAACAACCCGCTGGCTTTGAGGATGATAGGTATCCCGTGTTAGAAATATGCCCTAGAGATAATCATAGAGATGAGCATATTTCTTTGTATCCATGATATATATATTGCTTAATTGAATATCCATGGAAGGCACCTTGTATTGATTAGCAATTATGTGAATTGTTTGTGAGATTCTTTACTTATATGGTTATTCTAAATGATGTCCCTAGTCAGAGTCGATGACTAGCACATGTATTAGTTGATGACTACATTTCACAAGTCATGAACATGGAGATGTTAAACTAATAATGTGGGCGCATGTATGACATGAGGCTGGACCGACCCAACGTAAGATATTGTAATATAGTTCTCTTTTTGCAACATGAATACTGTATCCTTAGACCTGAGATTGTCGCATGTTCTCATGATGTGAATTGACTTACTTAGGGACTATCAAACGCTATTCCATAACTGGGTAGTTATAAAGGTAGTTTTGGGTTTGTTAGGAAGCATGCTGTGAGGCATGGTCAGTCAAGATGGAATTTGTCCCTCTCTTTGTGAGAGAGATATCTCTGGGCCCCTCGAGTGATTGGATCAAGAAATGCATGGCCGTGCTAGGGTTAAGAGTTAACCATTGAAAGGATTCCAATTCACAGTATCGAGAAAGAGAGGTCAGCTTAGAGCCAGACCAAATATCGTGAGACAAAGGGAACAACATGTACTTAATGTTGCAATGGTTCGTCTGATATGATCTTTACGTGCGCATAGGAGTTGACATGTCTTGCTAGAGGCCGCTGTCAATTATTGGGCCAAGTAAGAGTACTCGGTCTATGTCTATTTGTACGTGAACCTATAGGGTCACACACTTAAGGGGAAGGAAGCCTAACTCGGATTAGATCCGAAATTAGACTGGGCTTTAGGGTTACTGATGGGCCTCCGTCCACCATAACGCCTATATAATGAGGGGCAGGGGCGCGGTTAGGCTTAACCTAATTCGCCACCTAAAAACGAGCAGCCGCCGCTCACCTCTCGCCCTCGCCAAGCTGCCGTCGCGAACCTAGCAGTTCGGTATGCGGCGCTTCCTCCCTGTACGTGTGGATACCTCGGAGGTGCTGCATCTGGAGCACTAGGACGAATCGTGCGAGGACGTGAAGGACGCCGACGACTGCACGACATTGCTCGACGCGTTCGTCTACATCGAGACGTCTTCCGCTGCTCTGCGCGTCTAGTGGTAATTCCATGACCTATAACCACAGTAGTTCTTGGTATTATGGGGTTGAAAATTTTGTTTTGCGCTAGCGTAGCCTCCCCGTAATCCTACATCCCGACCACGTCTACAAGCTCTCTAAGGCACTCTATGGACTTAAGCAAGCCCCAAGAGCATGGTATGAATGTCTTAGAGATTTCCTTATTGCTAATGCTTTCGAGGTTGGGAAAGCTGATCCTACTCTCTTTACTAAGACTTGCAATGGTGATCTTTTTGTATGCCAAATAGATGTCGATGACATTATATTTGGTTCTACTAATAAAAAGTCTTGTGAGGAGTTTAGCAGGGTAATGATGCAAAAGTTCAAGATGTCAATGATGAGCGAGTTGAACTACTTCCTTGCATTTCAAGTGAAGCAACTCAAGGGAGGAACCTTCATCTCCCAAACGAAGTACACTCAAGATTTGCTCAAGAGGTTTGGGATGAAGGAACAGACGGACATCTGGACCTCAACAAAGGAGGTAAGTCCGTTGATTAAAAGGCATACCGGTCAATGATAGGATCTTTGCTTTATCTTTGCTCTAGTAGACCGGACATTATGCTAAGTGTATGCATGTGTGCTAGATTTCAATCCGACCCCAAGGAGTGTCACCTTGTGGCCGTTAAGCGAATTCTTAGATATTTAGTCTCTACGCCTTGCTTCGGGATCTGGTATCAAAGGGGTCTACCTTTGACTTAATCGGATACTTAGATTCCGACTATGTCGGGTGCAAGGTTGATAGGAAGAGCACATCAGGGACTTGTCAGTTTCTGGGAAGGTCCCTGGTGTCTTGGAGCTCTAAGAAACAAACTTCTGCTGCCCTATCCACCACTAAGGCCGAGTATGTTGCCACAGGACAGTGTTGCGCGCAACTACTTTGGATGAGGCAAACCCTTCGGGACTTTGGCTACAATCTGAGCAAAGTCCCACTCCTATGTGACAATGAGAGTGCAATTCGCTTAGCGGATAATCCTGTTGAACACAGCCGCACTAAACACGTAGACATCCGGCATCACTTCTTGAGAGACCACTAGTGTCACACCCGGTTTGAGAAGGTAAACCGAATGCGAACCATGTACGTGCCAGGATCAGAAACTCATGTACACAGCGATTACATAATTGGACATCATCACACAATGCTCGAAATAATAGCGGAAAGGTACTTCATTACATCAAGATGTCCAAGACATCCACAGAGTCTAATACATAACCATTGTTCAACATAAATATCAAAGTGCGAAATTACGAAACGTAGATGCTAAGCCTACACATGCAGCTGACTGGGGGTTTGCCACTAAGAACTAGAACTCGTCGTAGTCCTGAAACTCCTTGAAATCTTCCATGTTGCCAGCATCACCTCCTGAGTACTGAGTATAGTGGGGACAACCTGGGGTGGGGTGGTTTGTAAAGCAAGGGTGAATACACATCAACATACTCAGCAAATGTCCCGTTTGGCTAAAGTGGACTAGCTGTATATGGGGTTGAGGTCAAGAAGTTGCTTTTAAGTTGGTCAAGTATTTATTATTATTAGTAGAGCCAACTTTTAGTAATAAACTCAGTTATTACCCAAAAGTACTTCCTCAAACGAGGAAATACCAAAGATTAGATTTTATAGCATCATTGTTAATCATCATCATAAAAGTATCCATAGTTCTTCTAATCAAAGAGGATCCCAAGGCTGCTCTTAACCGTGAGCTCAGCTGATATACCAGTTTTTAACACTCTGCAGAGGTTGTAAACTTTACCCACAAGTCGTGATCCCTTTCCAGCCTGGGTTGTACAGACCCGATCTTCACTACCAAGGTGAATGGCCAGGGATACACTACGTAGCCTTTACAAAGACTCTGTTGGTGCATAACTGTTCGTTAGGTTTCGCCAGTCGTACAAATGCAGTACACCTCCCCAAGGTGGGTGACTAACAAAAACCAAATCGAATGAACCTCTGCACCCCAACCTTGGCAGAGCGAGCACTACACCCCGGCCTCCATTGATGGCCCTCCGGCAAAGCCAACTACACCCCTAGGTTCATCTAATTAATCAGCTAAGGGCATCCCATTCCACCCTCATGGTTGTACTGTTATCCTGGGTGGTCACTCCACGAACAGGTCCTTACGGAGAGGTACTCAGGAAAAAGGCCTAAGCCCCCTAAGGTATCACAAGATCATTCACATAATCAGGATAACAGTATCGTATCATAAATATTCACATCATGTTCATTGATTTAAGTTAAGGCAATAGCAAAATGCTAACCATGATAACCCCAAAAGGTAAACAAGGATAAGTGAATACAGACTAGTCAATCCTTAGGTTTCAAAAAGTAATGCAGGAAAGTGAATCATAAAGTATGTAGGACATATTAGGTCAGAGGACACTTGCCTTCACCAGGTTGCTGCTCAAGGAGGTCTCCAACAACACACTCAGGAACCTCGGACTGCTCATTGTCTAAATAAAGTGAGCATGCATTCAATACATTTGGAAAGTACAAATGAACAACACACCACACATGTACAAACATTGGATCACATCTTAAAAGGACATAATACTACATAAGGGATACTAAATTCAAAGTATAACATAAACTATAACATACATTAACTCTATTTGAAAATAGGTTATTATTTCCCCTAAGTGTTACTTACAAGTACATAACATAGTTCACTTTACTTTATTGTGACCTAAATTTAGACCAGAGATGATTTCATGTAATACACATTATTAGTCTCACAAGATTAAACAGGTTTAAATCTCTAGGGTTCTCCTTTTATTTATTTTATTAAATAAATAAAAATACATCTACCTTAGTTCATATTCAATCCTAAAAATTAGAATGTGCAGACAGTAAATGAAACCATTTTATTCAGATAGAGAATAATTCTATGAACATTTTGCAATCTGAATCACTAAATTTGGAGTTCATATGCAAAAGTTATGAAATAAACAAGTTTGGGAATTCAAAATATGAAATTAGGGCAAATTCTTTTAATATTTAAAAGTCTCGGGCTAAATCTGTAAGATTACAGGTGCTTGCGCGCGAAAACCAGGGACGACGGGTTGATTTCCAATAAACCGAGGGTCTCTTTAATAAAACAGCCACGCGGAGGGGTATCGGGTGAATCTAACCGTCAGATCTAAAACCAACGGCTGAGATTAGATCTGCGGTCGAGGGCGCGCGCGCAGGGCGGGCGAGCACTGACAAGCGGGCCAGGGGCGTCAGCGGCAGAGGGGGAGGGCGCACTAACCGAGCGGGCCCAGCGCCAGAGGACTTGGGCGCTGACAGGCGGGCCAGGGCACGCGTGCGCGAAGCGTTATCCGTGGTCCGAGCCGTTCGATCTGAATCGGACAGAGGGGGTCCGAGCCATTCGATGTGAATCGGACAGAGGGGGTCCGAGTCGTTCGATCTGAATCAGATGGAGGAGGTCCGAGCCGTTTGATCTGAATCGGACGGAGGGGACCAGATCAAGGGGAAACAGACGGCTGCGGGCGGCGCCGCTCCTCTCCGCGGTGGTGAGGTCACTTGAGTTGAGGCTGGCGCGAGCTAGGGTGGCTCTAGGGTCACCGGAGTTGGGCAGAGAGGGAGAGGGCACCAAGGCGAACTCAATGGCGGGGAAGAGGCCATGAATCCACGGGCAGAGAAGGGAGAACGGCGGTGAGAAGGTCTCGGGTGGACCGGAGTAACTCCAGTGAGCCATTCCGGCCACGGGGTGGGGACCTAAGGCGCGCTAAGGCCTAGGCTAGCTTCAGCAGAGGCAGGGGTGACATAGGGACCTACTCCGGGGAACTAGACCAGGCTAAATCGGCCGGCCACCGCGCGAGCACGGCGGACCGCCGCGGCCGAGCACCGGCAAAGGCGAAATTGGCCGAGCACAGGGCGCAATATGGGAAATTGGGCACGGGGACGGGTGTCTCACCTCGGGGCGGAGCTCAGGGAGGCTTGGAGTGGTCTCTGGCGAGCTGGGTGGCCGGGAACGCGGGCGTGGGTCTTCGGCGACGGCTGGAGGCGTGGACAGAGCGCGAGAGAGGGCGAAGCTGCGTGAAATGAGGTGAGGGGTGTGCGCGGGGCACTAGCGGGGTTCTAAGAAGGGAGCTCCGCGCGTGGGCGGGCGTCATAGCCGAGAAATCTGGCGACATGCGTGAGTGCGCACGCGCCGGTCCACGGCGAGCGTGGAGGGGGCGGAACTGACAGGTATGGTCCACGGTGCAGAGAGAGGAGAAAGAGGCGTGCGGGGCAACGACTCGGCGACTAGCGGACCGGGCCCGCGAGACAGAGAGAGAGGGAGCGCGTGGGGAAGAAAACTGGCACCGACAGGCTGGCCCCACTGGGCAGCGAGGGAGGGAGGGAGGGCGCGCGCGAGGGAGAACTACCGCTGACTGGTGGGGTCCGCCTGTCAGACGACGCGGGCGCGTGGCCTGGCTGGGCCGACTGGGCTGGTTTGGGCTGCTTTCTCCTTTTCTTTTTCTCTGAATTTTCTAATTCCTTTTCCATTTCTTTTTCTATAGGGTTTTTCAAATCCAAATCCAAACTAGGTTTTAAATTCAAATAAATTCAAACTTGTGCAATACTTCAAAGAATATTTTAAACTCAGCATGATGCAACATGTCATGACTCATAAGGTTTTGGCAAAAATAAATAATTAACCTCCACTAGTTTAGGCTATCTCTAATCAAAAAGGAAAAAGGGAGAACGAATCTAGAGAGAGAAAACCTAGAGTGAGAAAAAGAAGAGTAACACATGATTTTGGGTGATAATTAGAAAGAAATTTTATACCCCCAAAATCAGGGTGTTACAACTAGCAAAGGGGAGATATCGATATTTACCATATTAGCACCGAAAACCAGCTAGCCGATATCTTCACCAAGCCTTTAGATGAGAAAAGGTTTTGCAGGTTACATAGTGAGCTCAATGTTAGATTCGCGTAACTTGGATTGATCTATAACATACATGTGTTCTATGCCTTTGATCACAATCTTTAAGCAGTCATGTCTTTAATTGCTTATTATTGGTGCTCAAGTTGTACAAGTCATCCCCGGACCTCACACGTCCCTATGCAAATGATGCACATGTTTAGGGGGAGGATGTGCTACATGTTGACTCTCTTGAGACTAATGTGTTTGTTGAGTATTTTTGACATAGTTTCAAAGTTGTATTGAAAGGGAAAAGCGAACTTGGACAAGAAAGAGCTTCCACTGCATTCCGATATAAAGGTATCTTGTCCTAAGTTCTTCGTTGTGATCTCATTGCTTTTTGCTCTTAGTTGATATTTTGGTGAGGCAATGGGGTTAAAGGGCCAAAAGTTATCCCGTTTTGGTGCTTAATGCCAAAGGGGGATAAATTAAGGCTAAAGCAAATGGATCAACCAACCACTTGTGAAATTTCAGAAATTGTAGAGTTAGAAGCTTTGTATTTGATCAAAACCCTCTTATTGCAAAGATTGTTCTCTTATGGGGGAGAATTTTGATTATGGGAAAAAGGGGGAGTTTTTGGCATTTGATCAAATTTACTCTTGATAGATCTCCTAATTTGCCAAAACAAGTGTGTTTGACTTAGAGATAGGAAAAGAAGTTGTTTTGTAAAAATAAACCAAGTTGTGGCAAAAGTGATCCAAATATGCCAAATCCTATGTGAGATAAATTAGTCTTCAATTTGCACTCTTTGAGAATGATATTGCACTTTTAGTTGCTTTTGAATGTGTTGGCATAAATCACCAAAAAGGGGGAGATTCAAAGAGAAATGTGCCCTTGGGCCATTTTTATAAATGTTTTGCTGATTAGATGCCCAACACAAATTATTTTGGTTCATATGTGCTAAGTACTAAAGAAGATGCAAAGCAAGAATCAAGGTATGACTTTAGCGTTAGTGAATTGTTTTGGTACTAACATATTCCTCTAAGTGCTAGGAACCTTGATAAATGAACTGAGATTGGATTGAAGATGGTTGGCCAAAACTAGCTAGGATGCACCAGCCTGCGGTGCACCGGACTGTCCGGTGTGCACCAGACAGTGTCCGGTGCCCAGGCTGGCCCCGGCAACGAACTCGTCGCTCTCGAGAATCGCCAAGGACGCCATGGCTAAAAATCACCAAACTGTCCAGTGGTGCACCGGACTGTCCGGTGAGCCAACAGTGTCCTCGCCAACGGTCAGCAGCACGATCAGCGGGTGACGCGTGGCTAAAGCTAACAATCACTTGGTCGCGCCGGACTGTCCGGTGTGCACCGGACAATGTCCGGTGTGCCAAGGGGACCGATGTATCAACGGTCGGCTTCACCAGAAAAGGAAAGGGATCAGTCACTATTCATGTCCGGTGGTGCACCGGATTGTCCGGTGCGCCAACCGGCAGAAGCCAAGAATTGCCTACCAAATGGAGATCCAATGGCTCCTAGCTGCCTTGGGGCTATAAAAGGGACCCCTAGGCGCATGGAGCACTACACAAGCCTCCATTGAACATCCTAAGACGCCTAGACTCCGCAAGCACGCATCCGGATCTTCGTGTTTGAGATTTGAGCGCTTCTTGAGTTGTAAACTCCATGCGTTGTGTTTTTTGTGTGCTCACATCTTGACTTGTGTGCGTGTGATTGCTGCTATTCTTGCGTGTGTTTATTTCCCTCCCTTACTCTTGTGGCTTTGATTGTGTTCAACATTGTAAGGGTGAGAGGCTCCAACTGATGGAGATTCCTCACAAACGGGAAACAACTCTAAGGAAGAAAACCGTGGTACTCAAGGTTGATCATAGGATCACTTGAGAGGGATTGAGTGCAATCCTTGACCGAAGGAGGTCATCACAACGTGGAGTAGGCATTGGCTGAACAACAGAATAAAATCATTGTGTCTCTTGTGCTACTTCTCGTTGTGATTGGTTTCTCTCCTTGAGATCTCACTTAATCCCTTGTGCTATTGTTCCTAATTTCAATACTCATTTTGAAGGAACAATCAAGTGAAGAGTTCTCTCTATAGCATCTTGGTTTGAATCTTGCTAACATATCATCAACCAAGTTTGTGCTATTTAGTGTTGATTTTTACAGGATCACCTATTCACCCCTCCCTCTAGGTGCTCTTAGCCACTACCATCCATCCGATCGCAATGAGGCCAAAAGGTTTCAACATAGGAGCAGAGACTTCACAATCGTTGATGGCCATCTTTACAAAAAGGGAATCATCTAGCTTATGTTGAAATGCATAACTGAAACCGAAGGCTTAGAGCTTCTCCGCGAAGTCCACAGCGGAACTTGAGGATCACACTCAGGACCGAGGGCCCTTGCAGCTAAGGTAATTCGTCAGGGATTCTATTGGCCCGCAGTCATATGTACGGCCAACCGAGTCACCAGATTATGTGAAGCATGCCAGAAATTCTCGCCCCAAACAACCGCCCCTTCGCAACTTACCAAGCTCATCGCCCACACCTGGCCGCTTCAGTGGTGGGGCTTGACATTGTCGGACCACTACCCACAGCTCAAGGGAATCTAAAATTCACCTTCGTCGCCATCGAGTACTTCACCAAATGGATCGAGGGCAGAGCAGTCTCCACAATAACATCGAAGACCGCACAAAAATTTTTCTGGCAGAATATCGTATGTCGGTTCGGAGTCCCATTCAAACTAACAGTCAATAACGGCAAGTAGTTCGATAACCAATACTTCCGAGAATTCTACAACTCCATCGGCACGAAGGCAGTGTTCGCCTCTGTCTACCACCCACAGTCCAACGGTGTAGTCGAACACACCAACGACAAAATCTTTAGGGCTATCAAGAAAAGGCTCCTTGATGACAAAAAGGGCAAATGGGCAGACCAACTGCCTGAAGTCATATGCGCACTGAACATGACAGAGTCCAGACCAACTGGGTTCACACCATTCCGCTTGATGTACGGATCCGAAGCAATGACACCGCAAGAGTTAAAGCATGGATCCCCACGAACAAGCACAATGGCCACCCCTGACGTCGACGAGTCAACTTCCAAAGATCTTATCGACCGAGACCGTGTCCTCGCTCTGCAAGCCCTGAACAAATATCAAGAGCAGACTAAGGCATGGCGTGACAATAGTGTCATCCCAAGAGAGTTCAGAGAAGGAGACTTAGTACTCACAAGAACCATCAGAATAGAGTCTCGGGGCAAGCTTGAACCAAAGTGGGAAGGGCCATACATCGTCAAAACCAAAACATCGCCAAACGCTTATAGGCTCACCATAGCATCCGGCGAAGACCTAGAGCATTCGTGGAATATAGATAACCTGCACAAATTTTTTGTCTAAGATCCAAGGCCCACTTGCCTTTGTAATTCTTCAAACAATATTAATCAGGCCCACACTCTTTTCCTCCCTAGGGGTGATGTTTTTAACGAGGCGGAGCCATGTAATATAATACCGCAAAGCCCCCAACAAAAGCAATCCAGCGGGCATCATGGCCATGGGTGTCGAAAAAGACCGCGGGCAACAGTCTTCGACATTCGACGCACAAAACAGTCACCGCAAGAGGCAGCTTAGACTACCCTCGCGTGCGACACGTCCGAGCAAAAGCCGCCTAAGGGTGCAGCCAGACAAGCACAATAAGTGTGCGACAACACCCACAGGGTGCAAAGTCTTCGTAGAAAGACACGTCCGAGCAAAAGCCGCCTAAGGGTGCAGCCGGACTAGCACAATAAGTGCGCGACATCACCCACAGGGTGCAAAGTCTTCGTAGAAATACACGTCTGAGCAAAAGCCGCCTAAGGGTGCAACTGGACAAGCACAACAAGTGCGCGACATTACCCACAGGGTGCAAAGTGTTCGTAGAAAGGCACGTCCGGGCAAAAGCCGCCCAAGGGTGTAGCTGGAAAAGCGCATTAAGTGCGCAACATCACCCCCAGGGTGCGAAGACTTAAAAGAAAGGCACGTCCAAGCAAAAAGTCGCCTAATGGCATAGCAGGAAAAAGCATGGGAGCGCGTCACTACCAACTTGTTATCAAATCTCCCACAAAAGCAACTCTCATCTTACTAAAGTGCCACGCAAACACGATTACAAATCGAAGCAATCTCGCAATAAGCACAGCATGCAACATGCCATCATGAGTTACATATATAAAACGAAGGGCTCAACGACAACATCACACAATAATACAAATCACGGTTGTTACCCTCACAACTCTATTGCAAAGAGGGGGAGGACAACATTTTCACTCACTATCGCAACAAGAGCAGTGAGGGCAGCAAAAATGTCACATAGGCTCCGCCTTCGGAATAAGACCCGCCTCCCGAAAATTAAACAACATCATCCTTAGCCTTTCACCCTCAAACAGATCCCACAAGTCCCCCTCCCCAATACACGTTCCGGACGTCAAGGACAGTAGCTCGCGCTGACCACCCTGATCTAGTCGAAGGCGGGACCGCTCCATACCCATTCGGCGACGTCTCCCACTTCGTGACCTCTCATCGATGCTCTGTTTTGACACCACTCTTCGCCTACACGGGTCTTCATCCCTTGCCCCGGCCGAGGTGGCCAGCGCTTCGCGTGCATCAAATCGCAGCGGAGACTCCGACGCAGCTAAATCCAACACAGCAAAGTCCTCCTCAGAAGATTCCTCAACCCACAAAAAAGACTCCCAAATTCATCCTCGTTCAAGGACCACGACCCAAGTTCAGACCCCTCAAACACATTTCCTTTAAAAGGCGTTGCATTCGCAACCGTCAAAATATTAGTCCAACATCATCGGGGTTTGCTTGCGCAGGCCCGGGCGTCGGAACCAGCGCAGCAACCGACCTTCAGTATCACAAAAAGATACACCCAAAACCCAAAATCCCTAACATATCCCTTCCACCTGCACCGAAGCAGACGCCACCGCAGGGTCTTCACCGGAACCAGCCTGAGGCGTTGAGTGCCCTTCAGCTCCCACCTCCTCCGCACCACCTATCCGGGTCATCGAGCTCTCAAGACCGGCGAGGTCCTCGACTTCTTCCTCATTCATCATCTGCGAAGGCAACAAAGAAATTCAGTAAAAAAAGAAGAGAGAGAGAGAGAGATAAAAATACCTGCGCAAGTGCTCGATCAGCCCTCTCATGGACAGTGCCACGAATGTGAGGACCCCACATCCTATCATAAAGCGCCCCAGCGGACCGCTTTAGCACATCGTATTCAACCTGAAATATTCCACGGTCGAAGTCCTTGGTCGCCGGTCGAAGACTTCGAAATGCCTATATCCCTCGTGGGACAAGGCATTTGCTGCCCCCTCGCAGGTGACAAGCGATGCATAGGACATGAGGCCCGTCGTGATGGACGGGAGTGACTCCAGCTCCTCCTGCAGCCACCCGAGAAAGCGAAGACCCACCTCCTCCCCAGATCTATCAAAAGGGGCGGTCTGTGCGCTGAGCACGCGGTATGCGTCCACGAACAGCGTGTGCGCCCGCTCAACCCCGGCGTGGGTGGAGGCCTCTGTCTTCTCGGTATAGCTGCGCAAGCTTTTTAGCTCTGACTCCATGTCGGCAGTGCGCTTGAGGACAAGACCAGCCTCAGCAAGCGCGGCGTTGGATTCTGCGCGGGCATCCTAGGCCTCAACGCGAGCTTTCTCCGGGCCCTCCTTTTCCTCCGCAAGCTGGCGAATGAGGTCCTCCTTTTCTTTCCCCGCCGTCGACAGCTTCTCAAGCAAGTTGCGGCTTTTATTCTCCGTCGCTGACTTGTCCCACACTGCCTCCATGTGTTGCGTCTGGAGGCACTCAATCCTTCCCTCAAGCCGCCGCCTCTCGACGGCAAACTCCAAGGTCAGCGCCCCCGAAGCAATATGTTCCGTGAAGGCGGCCGCCTATCACAAAGATTTTTCAAAACAGAACCACAAAAATAACACAACCGCAAGCACTAATCACACTTACATATTTCAGCTGTTGTGCGACCGAGGCGGCCACGCCCGTCGCAGCGACAGCAGAAGCAACTTTGTCGCCGGCGCAGAATTTAGACAACGGGTCCTCTGAGGCCGCCGTGTCACCCTTCGTCCTAGTCGCCGCGGCCACCAGGCCGGCAGATGACGACACCGGCACGACAACTAGCTGTCCAAACTCTGCCCCTACAACGCGATCAAGTCAGAAACACGGACCTCGTCAAAAAAACTCACCAACAGGAGCCAACCCCATCTGGGCATCGAACATGGCGACCCCACCCACCAAGTAGTCGTCCACAGAAAGCTCCATGGAGACACCTTCGACCCCCGCCACTGCTGTCTCAGTAACACGCGGTGGCGAGGGGGGCCTTCGCCCACTGGCATGTGCGGCGGGCGGAGGCATACCGATGTCTAGGGCGGTAGGCTTCACGCTGGGCCACACCACCTTCACCTCTCGCCTCGGGTCCGCCTACCTGACGTGAGCCTGGCGCTTCTTCCACTATGCATCCTAGCGATCCTTCTCCATCACTGCCGATACAACAGCACCAACACTACCGGAATCCGAGCCTTTGCCGAGTGCCGGACGCTTTGCCGAGTGCCTTTTCTCGGGCACTCGGCAAAGACGGCTTTGCCGAGAGCCGCACTCGGCAAAGCTCGGCTCTCGGTAACGAGCGTCTTTACCGAGCGTAGGACACTCGGTACAGGTCCACACTCGGCAAATACATGTTTGCCGAGTGTCAAACACTCGGCAAAGGGGGCTCTCGGCAAAGAGCCGTCAATGGCCGTCCCAAAGCTGACGGCCGTCAGTCTTTGCCGAGTGCCAACCGTCGGCTCTCGGCAAAGATGCTTCTTTGCCGAGTGCCGCGCAGCTGGCACTCGGCAAAGGAAGCTTTACCGAGTGTCTTATCCAGACACTCGGCAAAGTATATTTTTATTTTTTTGATTTTGTCTCCCAAACTTTTTGTGGTATGTTCCTACACTATGTAGACCTACATGTATCATTTGTGGACAATTATAACATAGTTTTCAATCGTTAGTAGATTTAGTTCGTTTTTTGAAATTCTTCGGAAAATTCAAATTTGAACTGCAGGTCACTCGAAACTTGGAAAACCGTGCATGAAAAAATGACATTCATGTTACTTAGCATAAGTTACGACCGATTTCAGAAGCGTACCGGAAACTTCGAGCAACATGCTCACTAAACATGGCCGTCAACTTGGCATGCACATGTTTAAAAATTGTATAAAACACAAATAAAGTCAGAAAATCATGAAACTTGTCCATGTGTCATGATATCATATGTAGAGGCTGTGATAAAAAATTTAGAATGTTTGGAGAAAGTTGTGAGACACTATGTGTAGAAACCTTCTAGATTCACATTGAAACTCTATGATTTCATGTGTAGTCCTCTTAGGTTTCTACACATAGTGTCTCACAACTTTCTCCAAACATTCTAAAATTTTTATCACAGCCTCTACATATGATATCATGACACGTGGACAAGTTTCATGATTTTCTGACTTTGTTTGTGTTTTATACAATTTTTAAACATGTGGATGCCAAGTTCACGGTCATGTTTAGTGAGCATGTTGCTCGAAGTTTCCGTTACGCTTCTGAAATCGGTCGTAACTTATGCTAAGTAACATGAATATCATTTTTTCATGCACGGTTTTCCAAGTTTCGAGTGACCTGCAGTTCAAATCTGAATTTTCCGAAGAAATTCAAATAAACGAACTAAATCTACTAACGATTGAAACTCTGTTATAATTGTTCACAAATGATACATGTAGGTCTACATAGTGTAGGAACATACCACAAAAAGTTTGGGAGACAAAATAAAAAAATAAAAATATACTTTGCCGAGTGTCAGTTGGTTGACACTCGGCAAAGGAGGCTTTGCCGAGTGCCCACTGGTTGACACTCGGCAAAGAAATGTAAGTTAGACTTTGCCGAGTGTCAGCTCGTCAACACTCGGCAAAGGAGCCTTTGCCGAGTGTCCCCGATCTGGCACTCGGCAAAGCTTATTTTAAAATAAAAAAAATCTTTGCCGAGTGCCAGATCACGGGCACTCGACAAAGTGCGTTTACATAGCGCTGGTATGTTCTTCTTTCTCTCTCACTCTCTCACTCACTCATCCGCGCCGCCGCCGCCGTAAATCGCCGCCGCGCCCACCGCGCCCGTGCCCTCGCTCGCCGCCGCGCCGCCGGGACCCCACCGCGCCCACCGCGCCGCCGCGACGCCGTCGCGCCCGTGCCCTCGCTCGCCCACGCCGTGCGCGCTCACGCTCGCCCACGCTCGCCCGCGCCCACGCTCGCCCGCGCTCGCGCCCACGCTCGCCCGCGCCCACGCTCGCCCGTGCTCGCGCCCACGCCGCCGCGCCCACGCCCACGCCGCGCTCGCCCCGCCCAGGCCCGCGCTCGCCGTGCCGTGCCCACCGTGCCCGCCCTCGTGCTCGCCGCAGTCGCGCCCGCCGTGCCCTCGCCCGTCGTCGTGCCCCTCGCCTAACCCCTCGCCCTCGCCCGTGCCCCCGCCGTTTCCTCGCCCACCGCCCCCGCCCGTGACCCCGCCGCACTCCTCGTCGTGACCCCGCCGTTTCCCCGCCGTGCCCTCGCCCGCGACCCGTCGTCTCGCCCGTGCCGAAACCTCTAAGGTGATTACTTGATTTATGTTATACGTGTATGATTTATATGAAATGATTAGTTTTAATATTAAGTTAATTATATACGTGCATGATTAGGTTAATATGTAGTATTGTGGATTGCCGGCCATCGTGCCGTTGAATTATGCGTGGATGTCAGCCATCGTGCTGATAGTTTTATTTGCAGGATTTTGAAACCTCCCCGTGCAGGGGAGGTGCTGCCGAAATTTTCTGTTGCTAGGCTTTTGTATTAACAGACTTGTGTTTCTTTTTTACAGAGAAGATACTTGTCTTCCTAGCCGCTGCGAGTCTCCCTGCACCGCGTCCCGTCGCCACTGCACCGACCCGCCACAGCCCCACTAGCCTGACTCCACCGCCACCCTAGGTATAACCTCTACATCCGCATCATGGTCGTAGATCACCTAACCCAGTTAGGCGTCTCCCGTTCGAAAGTGATACGGTGTAGATATGCAGATCTTTGCATATCTACAAATGTATCAGTTTCGAATTGTCCACGTTTTTTGGACAGCCCGCGGTTGCGTAGATGGTGTTAGTTTCATGCTCTACTCCGGTCTGAGATAGAGTTTCGGCGTCACCTCCCTGTTGTTCTCCGGACAGTACACTCTCCCTGCCAGGACGTGTATCCGGAGAACAGCGGGGAGGTGCTGCCAAAATTCTATCTCGGATCGGAGTAGAGCATGAAAACTAACTCCATCTACGCAACCGCGGGTGGGATTAGGACCTATCGTCACCTATTAGAAGGTAGGAATGTAGTGTACATGCATTACATGTCTATATTAAACTATACTCGGTTATATATGTTAGAGGATGGAGGACCGTGAGTGGATGTACACGGGTCGTAGAGGAAGGAACGATGTCACCACTGAATGGATTAGAAAGACCGATGATTTCGTGGAACGGGCATATGGCGAAGCTGCTAAAGGAGCGAGTCTAGTCCCATGCCCGTGCAGCAAATGTGACAACCGGAAAAGAAAACCAAAGAAGACCATGGTAGAACATATTTGGAAGAATGGATTTACGCCGGGCTATACTCGGTGGATATTTCATGGTGAAGCGCATCGTACGAGAGAAGAGGTGCTGAGACAACGTGTCGAGGATTATGACGCGGATGCGGGGGTAGCGGATATGTTGAACGACTATCAGGAGGCACAGTACACGGGAGGATGTATGGATGACGAGCCAGAGCCGACTGCAAAGGCGTTCTAGAGACATGATCGACGTGGCACATAAGCCCCTTCACGGCCAGACAAAGGTTTCTCAACTGGATGCCATTGGGCGTGTAATGGCGTTCAAGTCGCAGTACAGCATCAGTAGAGATGCATTCGATGGCTTGTTGACAGTTATTGGGAGTCTGCTTCCGGATGATCATGTTCTGCCAAAGAGCATGTACGAGGCACAGAAACTACTTCGTGCACTTAAGATGACGTATGAGCAGATTCATGCTTGTCCAAAGGGCTGCGTGCTATTTAGGAAAGAATACGCGGAGGCAAAGTACTGTCCCAAGTGTAATTCGTCTAGGTTTATGGAGGTAGACTCTGGTGATGGACAGAAGAGGCAGCTCGACATCCCCTTGACAATCCTACGACACCTTCCGTTCATACCGAGGATCCAGCGTCTTTACATGACAGAGGAATCCGCGAAACAGATGACATGGCACAAAAATGGAAAACGATACAATCCTGACAAGATGGTGCACGCGTCAGATGGTGAAGCATGGAAACACTTTGATGACATTCACCGTGAGAAAGCCGAAGAGGCTCGTAATGTACGTGTTGCGTTGGCCACAGATGGGTTCAATCCCTATGGAATGAGCGCTGCCCCGTACACATGTTGGCCCGTGTTTGTTATCCCAATCAATCTCCCCCCTGGTGTGTGCTTTCAAAGGCAGAATATATTCGTGTCGTTGATAATTCCCGGACACCCGGGGAACAAAATGGGCGTGTACATGGAGCCTTTGATCGATGAATTGGTACGTGCCTGGGAGGAAGGGGTATGGACATATGACCGAGCTACGAAGACAAACTTCAGAATGCATGTTTGGTACCAGTACTCCATGCATGACTTACCGGCGTATGGGCTATTCTGTGCCTGGTGTGTTCACGGTAAATTCCCATGCCCAGTTTGCAAGGAAGCTCTCAGGTTCATTTGGTTGAAAAAGGGTGGCAAATATTCGTCCTTCGATAAACATCGACAATTTCTTCCTGCTGACCATCCATTCCGCCTAGACATCAAGAACTTTACGAAAGGTGTCGTAGTGACAGACCGCCCACCTGCAACGATGACTGGTGCCGAAATTCGTCAACAGATAGACGGGCTCGTGGCCAATACAGAAGGTGGTTTTGTGGGATATGGTGAGCAGCATATGTGGACACATAAGTCTGGCTTGACTCGGCTCCCCTATTATGATGACCTGCTCCTTCCATACAACATTGACGTGATGCACACTGAAAAGAATGTTGCCGAGGCACTGTGGGCAACAATTATGGACATTCCTGATAAGTCAAAGGATAATGTGAAGGCAAGAGTGGATCTGGCAGCGTTATGTGATAGACCAAAACTAGAGATGAAGCCGCCAAGTGGCGGAAAGACGTGGAGAAGGCCTAAGGCCGATTTCGTCCTAAGCAGGGCCCAGAGGAAGGAAGTACTTCAGTGGATAAAGATGTTGATGTTCCCTGATGGATATGCAGCTAACCTGAGTAGGGGGTGAACTTATCTACTATGCGAGTCTTAGGGATGAAGAGTCATGACTTCCACATATGGATTGAACGGATTCTTCCTGCGATGGTTCGAGGCTATGTCCCTGAGCATGTCTGGCTAGCGCTTTCAGAGTTGAGCTATTTCTTCCGTCAGCTTTGTGCAAAAGAGTTATCTCGGACCGTGGTTGCAGACTTGGAAAGATTGGCCCCCGTGTTACTGTGTAAGCTTGAGAAGATATTACCACCTGGCTTCTTCAATCCAATGCAGCATTTGATTCTTCATCTCCCCTATGAGGCACGAATGGGGGGCCCCGTGCAGGGACGTTGGTGCTATCCAATCGAGAGATGTCTAAAGACTATTCGAAAGAAATGTAGAAATAAATGCAAAATCGAGGCTTCCATTGCAGAGGCATACATTCTAGAGGAGGTCTCAAACTTCACAACAACTTATTATGGTGACAAACTGCCGAGCGTGCATAATCCACCCCCTCGTTACAATGATGGCGACAATGAATCGAACCTTAGCATATTTCGAGGTCAACTCGGAAGCGCAAGTGGCTCGACCACCAAGACCCTGACACATGAAGAGTGGCGGCATATCATGCTATACGTATTGACCAACCTTGAAGAGGTGACGCCATACATGGAACAATTTCTTCATGAATTCTGGCGTCGATCAAGGGACCCCACTCCACAGGAATATGACGCTCTTCTTAGAAAGGGTGCGAGAAATGGGTTGCCCGATTTCATTTCCTGGTTCAAACATAAGGTACGTGCTTAGTTTGTAAAAGAGATACGTCTTTAAACTCAATTTAGCGTCTTTTAACTTGCGAATACTTGCAGGGCCAAAGAGATCCGTCTATGAGTGCCGAATTGAGACAAGTAGCCAACGGCTTTGCTTATAGGGTCAAGAAATATTCTGGGTATGACGTCAATGGATACCGTTTTCGCACAACACACTACGACAAAAGTCGGCCCAATCGGAAAACAACGTGTTCTGGGGTCTTTACGCCGGGCCTTAACAATGTCGATTATTTTGGACGAATCGAAGAAATATATGAGCTCAATTTTTATGGTTCCAAACCTCTTACTCCAGTGATATTCAAATGTCATTGGTTTGACCCTCAAGTGACGAGACGGACACATTCTAATCTTGGGATAGTCGAAATTCGACAAGATTCCACCTTAGCAGGAGACGATGTCTATATCGTTGCCCAACAGGCCACACAAGTGTATTATCTCCCATATGCGTGTCAAACGAAAGAACATCTTAAGGGTTGGGATGTTGTGTATAAGGTATCGCCGCACGGGAGGTTACCTATTCCTAACGATGAAGATTACAACTTAGACCCGGACACATATGATGGAGAGTTCTTCCAAGAAGATGGGCTAGAAGGGCGATTTGAGATAGACTTAACCGAAGCTATCGGAATGGACGTAGATATTGAAATGGTTGTTGATGAGGAGGAGGATGAGGTGCAAAATGATAATGACTTAGTAATCCTTGAAGGCAATGACATTACTGACGAACTTGCATCTTCCGATGGTGTGGAGATTGAAATGCTTGATAGTGATGATGAGAGTTATGATCCGGCTAACCCCGACACATATGAAGATTATTTTTAATCGATGTAATGCTATATGACTTTTTATTTCGCACCTGTTTTTAAATACATCTTTTGCTTATTTGTTTACTCTTAATTGTAGGTTGTTGGACAAATATGGTGGGCGGTTTCCTGAGGAGGAGGAGGGGGAGGAGGAGTAGGACGGCGGACGATGCAGAGCAGGCAGCGCAACAGGACGAGGCAGAGCAGGCAGCGCAGCAGCAGGCGGCGCCTCAGGACGACAACGACCAGCAGCAGGACGACGACGACCAGCAGCAGGACGCCTCAGGTTCAGGCGGCTCTAGTTCGAGGAGCATCTACCTGCGAGGCCCCGCGAGTCTCCCTCAGCGTCCCATACTTCGGGACAGACGGCCGCTGATTCGGCCGGAAGGGGAGAGGTATGTAACTTTATGTTCTTCATTCTTGTTCATATTATGTGTTCAAAATCATAATATAAACTAATACTTTTTATTTATCACTTGGACAGGTCTTGGACGGTTTTGGATTATGCTGGGGGTCATCGTCGCCCCCCCAATGGCATCCTCGGCCTGCTGTGCAGGGAACACTTCCCTGGACTTGTGGAGTACGCCGGAGTGACGGGCCCAGCCTTCACCTTTGACCACTACGCCGTCGCCCCCGATGCAGTAGACCGGGACGGCAGGGAATTCAATAACAAGGCGGAGCGGGTGAAGCAAGAGCTGTGGGTAAGTCTTAGTATAATGTAAAATATGTCGCATTCGTTGCAAATTCTTGAAATAATGTATGGATACATCGTTTTTGTATGCAGGATTTCTTCAGATGCGATGCTGGATACGAGGCTAGGGTGGATGTGGTGGCCACCACGAGCTATAAGAAGCTCGTCGTGGACATGCACTATGAGGCCCGCATCCAGGCCATCATCACCTACCACGGCTCCGTCCTTGGGGAGAAGGTGACCAAAACTCAAGCCCGAACCATGTCGTTGACCAGGGAGCAGTACCTGCAGGTAAAGTCATGCATGTTTGGTACCAGTACTCCATACATGAATTTTATTTTATCTTCTGATATGCACTTTACGTGTTTACTTTGCAGATGATTCCACATTGGTGCGCCGCACATCCTCTGTGCTGGGAGCAGATGGTGGATAGGTGGTGTTCGGCTGAGTGGGACGAGGCGCACACAGCTAGCCGGGAACGGCGTTTGATGATGCAAGGCCCCACCCACCACCAAGGCAGCCGGAGCCTGGGCCAATATGCCGAAGCATGGGTACGCCACCTTTTTTATTTAGATATATAGCACTAAGTTAGATATTATTTCTAACTATCTCGTTGGTTTTCGTTGCAGTCGGCGTCACATGGTGGAAGGCCTTGCTCCACCTTCTCGGCCTATGCTATGGCCCATAACGGTAAGGCGACGTCCGACGTCACCTACAACCCGGATGACGGGCCCGAGGCCTACACCAACCCCGCCGTCTACAGCCGCCTCCATGACTACACCGCCATGGCGCAGGAGGTCCATGGCCCAGACTATGATCCGAGCACCCAGCCAATCGACACCGATGTGCTCATGAGGGTCGGAGGAGGCAAGAGACATGGGCGGTACTGGATTGCCGACGGGGCAATCGACTCGTCCTCCACTCCCACTCTGTCTCAGGTGAGAGCAAGGAGCACGGGCTCGAGTCCAGCCATACGACCTCGGCACGACAGCTCACAGCATCGCATACAGCAACTCGAGGTTAGTGTAACTCGTCCTTCCTTGAGTTATATACCTACTCTTTGAGTTACTATAACGTTGGCTTGTAATATTACAGACCCAACTAGAAGAAGAGAGGAGGGAACGTCGCGAGATGGAGGCGAGGATGATGGCGGAGCGGGAGGCGGAGCACCAGGCAGATCATCAGAGGATGGCGGAGATGTTCCAGTACATGCAGAGCCTTGGTGCCGCACAGGGCATCGCTCCGCCACCTCCATTGTTCCCTCCAGTTGACCCTGCTCTCTTCCACACTCCTGTGAGTATCAAAATTGTAGTTAGATGTTTGTAATGCATCTGGTATAACACATGCAATCTCTTCTCTGTGCAGGGCCAATCTGGGGCGGCATCCAACAACCCTCCGGAAGGGTTCAGCCCAACGCAGCCCCGGTCAAGCCGCCCACCTCCATGAGTGTTGTGTTTTCATTGTTTTAGACTTCTGTACTTGTGTATAATACTTATGTCTGTGTTTGATACTTATGTGAGAGCTTGCGACGTTAGAGACTTATGTTTGTGTTTGATACTTATGTTGAACACTTATGTTTGTGATGGATATTTATGTTTGTGGTGACGGTTTTATGTTTGTGTTGGCTATTTATGTCTGTGATGATATTTGTGATGTATATATGTGATATATATGTGATATCTTCTGTTTGTGTGGATGGAATACAAAAAACAAATAAAAAAGGTATATACTGGTCACTTTGCCGAGTGTTACACTCGGCAAAGAGGCTCTTTGCCGAGTGTCCGGGTCATAACACTCGGCAAAGAGCACAGACCTGGGCACCGGCTTAGGTTCTTTGCCGAGTGTTACGTCCCTGGCACTCGGCAAAGAGGTCGGCTTTGCCGAGTGCCACTCGGGACACTCGGCAAAGAACCTGACATGGGGACCCTCCCTGGCGGGTTCTTTGCCGAGTGTCCCAAGTGGCACTCGGCAAAGATGGATTCTTTGCCGTGTGCTGCACGGAAGACACTCGGCAAAACTAACTTCTTTGCCGAGTGTCACAGGGGACACTCGGCAAAGCCGCCGTCTTCGTCACTCGACGCCGTAACGGCTGCTTTTCTTTGCCGAGTGCTCTCTGGCACTCGGCAAAGATCTTTGCCGAGTGCCCGATAAAAAGCTCTCGGCAAAGAAGGCTTTGCCGATGCACTGTTCGCCGAGCCTTCTTTGCCGAGTGTAACACTCGGCAAAGCCTTTGCCGAGTGTTTTGAACGCTTCGCCGAGTGCTTCAGGCACTCGGCAAAGCGATTGATTCCGGTAGTGCAACATTCCTTCCGTAAGGGAAAATCTTCAAGTCACGAGCTAATCGAGACATAAAAACATCTTTGTCGGTCGCCCAGGGTATCAGAACGTTCCTAGGCCAGCGACCCCCAGTAACCTTCAGCATTCACGCAGAAGTTTCCCGAAGCTCAGGCGAAGACATCGTTTCACCGGGAGCTACGCACGTCTCCAGCAAATCCCTAACAAAATGATCAGAAGCCCTGAGTCCCAAATCCTCAACTGCAGTACCTAATTTTCTTTTTCAGGCGGCCGCACCCGGAGCCTTTTCCCGTGAGGGGCCCTCATCGGCCATTGGCATTGCCTGTTCCCCCAGCGGCCAGCAACGTCGACACAGTCTCTCTCCGGGTAACCGCCATACGACAAATGGTTCAGCTCAAAAACATGGTTCAACCTAGCGTTGGAACCGCGAATATCCCAACTCCTTAAAGTTTCTGTCTTCGGCACATACTTCCCAACAATCTTCACGGCCTCGGCCTCGACCTCACGCACAAACGCTGCTGCGTCTCGACCGCGAAGATCCACGGCGAAGGCTGGACTTCGCACCAGCTGGCCGCCCAGTGTAGGCATCTAGCGGGGGTCACTTTACCTAATGTCCAACAAGGCGCCAAGAGACACACCCTGTAGGCAATGAATTCCTCGACCAGGTCACGTCCGCTGCTTAGGCGGGCCGCATATTGGAGGGCCCCTTCATCTTCGTCTGCCACCTCGAATTATGGAAACGCCACATAACAATGTGAGCATAGAATGGCAGGGGGCAAACTCAGCAAGCCTTCAACATCCCCGGGAGCTACATAAAACCAAAAGTCCCACCAATTGCCCCACTTATTTCTAGCACAGAGGACTATCTCGACAACTTTAGCCGAGGTCTTCCCGGTCCTTGGTTTGAAGATGAATAATCCAAGTTGGGCTATTTTATCACCAATTTTTCTCTTCTGCCAGTGCAGACAACAATTTTTAGCGAAGACTTCCACAGACGGCTGCCCACCGTAGGAGGAGACGGCCCAGACGTACTTCGCAAGCGCCACCACCGCATTCGGTGTCAACTGATGGACTTGTACCTCGAACTTCTGCAACACCTCCACTACAAACCAATGCGTTGGCAGGCGAAGGCCAGCAGCAAAAAAGGCTTCAAAAACTATCAATTCACCCTCTGGCTCAGGGACCTCTTCCGCACCTAGGGCCCGCCCGACACCATTACCAAAATGCCCCAGCCACTGCATCTCTGTAATGTGACGGAACCTCCCAAGTCATTAGGCCCACCTACAGTTGTCCTTGTCCAACAGACATCAGACAACCCTGTAGATGTTCCTGAGTCACTTGACAAGTTCGGTATCTTTTCTCTTACCTTTCCAAGAACGTTTCACCCGTCTGACAGACAATATGTTCATCGGAGATGCGGAAATGCGGAAGTGATTACATAAACTTACCTTTATTGAAAAGTAAGAGTAAGTCGTTTAATACATACCAGAGTATAAGCGAGTGCAGAAAAGTATTATTACAATACCTGGGAGGTAAAAGCTCCTCCCATTAGTTCTTTACATAAAAGTTTTTAAGGAGCCGGTCCTCCGACAGCTTCATTCTTGATTATCTTCACTTTTCACCACCTTGGTACAAAAACAACAAAAGTTTGTTGTCTCCTCACCTAAAAACAACGGGGAAATAAACCCTGAGTATGGAATTACTCAGCAAGTCTTACCCGACTAAGAAAAAGACTCTCAAGGGTATGCTGGTTATATGGGAGTCAAGGTAAGGCCTTTCAATAATCAAAGACTCTGTTTGCAGAATTGCTTACTAAAGTGGATCCTTAAAATCCAATTTTATTGTCAGGTTAAGTAAAATTACCTGCAGCTAGAGTTCTTTCTACCCTAGTTCAATCACTTGACCTGCACTAGCCAATTTCTTATCAACCCTTCATCTTCACTGGATTGCTACGTGTAAGTCAGTGGCCAAGTCTCCATAACCGCGGAGGTATGACGATCCGAATTGATTATACTTAGCTGAGGATCTCCGATCACACGACATATGTAGCACTTAACCCTTGCATATGTCAACCCGCCACCGAGTTTCTTAAGACCAGATCAGGTTCACGCAAACCGAGAGCACAGATACACCACCGTCCAGCCTCTTGCCACGGAGGGTACACGCTACTCTCGCCACCGCTCCACGCCCATTTCGTGTTATCTTATTCTGGCCTTAGTCCACCCGAGGCAAAGCTTACCCATGATGAGGCATGTGACCAGTTAAAGGGTCCTCGGTCAGCAGGCCTACATCGACAAGGTCCTTAATCGACTCAGACGGAGACACTACACCGAGACTCTCTTTCTCGTGCAAGTCACCCGCCCGGTCTCAGCTTAATCATTTAACCCCAAAGGTTGGTACCTGGCAGAGGTACATCTTTTCCGATGTTGAATCCATCAAGGCCTTTGACAGATTCACCATCAAGTTTTATTTTGAAAACAACCCTCCCACTTTGCCAAACATCTTTTGTAAAACAAATCCTTTTGCTTTTCTAGAGCAATACTAAGCATAGAAAAACCTTTTTATAAAAACAGGGTTTCAAGGAAGGTAATCAAATCCAAGGAAAGTAATGCAGGAATTGTTTAAGCAAACAACACCTATTACCTAGTGCATCAAGCAAGTGAGAAAGATTTTAAAACACAAGGGGGGTGGCAAATGCACCGGGGCTTGCCTTTGTTTATGGGTGAGTCAGGCTCAGATCCACAAATATCGAAGTAGAAACAGTTCTCAGCCTGTGTTTCCAAAGGTGGTGGTACTTGCTCTTCAGTGGCTTCCACTTCTTCTTCGTGTTCTAATCATAACCATACATATATGTATAAGAATGAATGCCATGTAATGCTCATGAGGGTGCAAAGATAATACAACCTTATTATCTAAGTCTTGAATACAATTTTCCTTCACGGAACTCCGAGAACTTAGGGTTTCCGGAGTCGGTAAAGGGGTTCACAGGGCAGGGGGGTGTTTTGGGGTTTAGGGATCAAACAAGGTCCAAATCAACCCAATTTCTACCCAAGGCTTCTAAATAATAAAAGGAGCTCATATAAAAATTTTGAGCATTTTTGGGATTATTACTTATTTTCTAAAAATCCAGAACTACTTCTTTAAACTACTTAAAATGCCCTAAAATTCCCTGTTGAAACTAAAATTCATGAAACTATTTTTATTAAATTCTAGGGAAAAATAATGAGCCTAGGAAATTTGGTTTCACAATTTTAGGATTTTTCTACGATTTATAACAAATTTCCCAAGTTCTTCTAAAAAGAAAAAGGAAAAGATTTAACAGGACTGGGCTGATTTCGGCCCAGGCGACCCAATCCAGAGGGAAAGGCGCCCGCGCGCGCGCCCGCGCTGGCGACCTCGCAGAAAGGTCCTCGGCTTTAACGGCTAAACAGAAATAGGTCCATTCACTATTGCACTAAGTCACTGACATATTGCAGATAAGTCCCCGAGCTTCTAACTCTTTGCATCCCGAGATCCACGACGTTGGTGAACACAGCCGCACTCCGGTGAGCCACTGTACCGGCCGATTGAGGCGATGACCGGCGCTCCCGAGCGACAGACACCAAATCGGACCTATCCTAAGCTTTTCCCCCAACTCAATTGCATCTAAGACCAACTAAGGAGCTCTGGCCACGGTAACCGAGAGCATGGCGGCTAGAACATTGTGTTCCCGGCGATCCCTGGCGGTTCGGTTCGATTAAAGGGGTCGGGGAGCATCACCAACATGTAAGGGTGCTAGAACAGGAACGAGAAGGGAATGAGCAGACCTAGGGAAGGCTGGCCGCGGTGAGGTGAGTTCACGGTGGCGGAGAGTGGATTTGGGGCGAATCCAAAATTCGCGAGTTCTAGCGAAGGACTGCTAGCGATTAGCGGTGGCTGGGTGGATGATGATGTTATGCAGCTAGGGGAGGGCTCAATTTATAGAGTCCGTGCGCGGTGATCGCGAATTTGGGCGCTAACGCGCGGCGATCGGAGGTGAAGAAGAACCAGGCGCGCGTGAGTGCGTGTCCACGGTCGTGGCGAGCTCACCGGCGATGATGGGACTGCTATAGGAAGTCACGGTGGCGCGGTGGAAAGACTTGGACACGCGGCGCAAGGTCGGACGACGACTATCACCGGCGTTCTTATCGGCTTCCACCGCGGTGACACAGTACGGTGGCCGGAGTTCTTTAACGGCTGGAGCTTATCCACGGCGGTGATCTCCAAGCGTTGTCCACTGACCCTGAGCACAAGTCGGGCCGGCTGTCGCACGAATCACGGCGGCAATTAGTCGCCGGCGGTAAGTCAGCCGCGCTGTCGGTCTGATCTTCAGCGGGCACTGTACCATGGCGAGACCTCATCAGAGCACCTGACAGATCATATTTAGGTCACGTTTTCTCTCAAATTTCCATAGCAACCTATCTGAGGCTCTGCAGCAAATTTGTAGAGCTACAAACCAGCAATAATTCGGCTATAGGGATTGAACTCATTTGAGCACTGAATCAAAGTTGAATTCATACTTGAAGTTGGCTCTGTTACACTGAACATCAGAATTTCAGACTGAATCAGCCTGATAGCCAATCTTTAGGCTTAATTATCTCTGGATTTTTCTCAACAAGTGAACTTACAACCTTAAGCAAAGTTGTTCTCCTTAGTTTGCTCTATAATTTTTATGTGGTGACCTAGGGCAAAAACCCTAGAATTTGAAAGATACAATGCTCCAAAGTTGAGCCCTCAACACTGAATTTCAGACTTAGAATAAAACCTATTTGAGGTCCATTTTGCATTTAAGTCCAAAACCCAATATTTGGCTTACAAGTCCACACATTTGTGAACCAAAGGACTTGAGATACTTATTTGACTTTGTTTTTGCACTTTAGTCCAAAAGTGGACTAATTTTGCACATAGGTCCCTAGGGTTGGGATTTAGGGTTTTCCAGGGTTCTAATTGAGATTTTTAGTATCCCAAGGGTATAAATGTGATTCAACTTTGTTTTTGGGGACATTTTATGACTCTTTCCCTAAAGCCTTTAGGTTTTCTCATCTTGGGTTAAGTTTTACCCCTTTAATCCCTATTTAGGGTTGAGTTCCCTATCTAGGGTTCTATTTGCAAAACACTAAAAACAATACCCTTGTTTGAAATTTTTACCTAGTGAATGCACTCTAGGTGTATCAAACATATGCAATGCCAATGTTTATGATGTCATGCTCAAGTTTTAGTTACAGTAACACCAGGAGTGTTACATGTAACACCCCATTTCTCCCACACAATGAGTGTTGCCAAAGACCCTCCCCACAAACTCAAATAACATAAGAAAAGAAATGGAGACAGAAAACAAAGAAAAATCCGGCAGCACCTCCCTTGAAAGTGGCATAACGAGAGGCACATAGAGTTTATACATGATGTAAAAGAAAAGTAATCCATAGTGTATAATCGGGATGCAAAGGTAGTAATGAACATTCATGATCAAAATAAAATGAATTCAGCCAACCAAAAGAAAGTCGACCGCCAAGAATACTAGAACTTATTAATTCCCTGGCACGCACTATTTCATAACAATCAACCCCCTTGTCTTGAAACCCCTGTTTAACATCATTACTAAGCAGTGGTACAATTATTTAAGGGTGTAGTGACTGTGCTGCTACTTCCCTCCTTTCCCAAAAGCAAAGATCAAGTGCCTGCATCAAACAATGCAAGAGTGAGATGACACATCTCAGCAAGTAAAATGATCAAACAACAATTTGACAATGTAAACCAACTGTGTTTTAACAACCACATAGTTCACAACTTCCTCCTCGAATATTAAATTGCAGCAAGTAAACAAGATATCAATTACTCAGTTCCAAAATGAAATACAAGGTGAAGATCCACAATATCCACACCACCATAACAAGTTCCACATTTCACCCATGAATGCACATGGCTACAAATGCAGTAATGACTTCTGCCTTTATACCTCTAAGGATATGAAGCTGCATCATACCCCTTCTCGGGCAACGTATAATGCTTATTGTACTGGTACGGTCGGACCATAAGATCGCGACGAAACTTCCATGCCAAGGATGATGGATGCACTATGCATGACACCAACATGAGACCACCCCAAATAACATGTGTTAAACATATACTTCCATTCCTTCCAAATAATAATCAACGCGTATAACATGCTCGAACAATATCTTCAACATATGTAAATAATAGAACATGAATAGCTTCAAGTAACAATTCTCAAAAATGGATTACGAGAAAGAACACATTTGACATGGATGTAACCAAATAAAAGACACAAATCAACCAATGGTATAAACCATCACTATTTTACTTGCCTTCACCGGGGAATTTGGACAAGGCCCTAAGTACGATCCAGAAGTCCACCACCTGTTTTTGACACACAACTTAGTGCACAAAATCCACATAACCAACGCTCATAGACAACGCTGCGCCTATGCACAATTCCAAACCCGTCGCGAGCGACCTCTCTCCCCACCACCGACCAAAACTGCAGCGGCGCTGCTTGACAATTTCATATCTTTAAAATTATGACAGCAGTGGTAATAAAAAACTCCCGAACCTCTACATAAAATTCCTCACAAGTTTTGTATTCAAACGATAATTAAATTCCAACATCTAAATGGCCCCAAACAGCCCACAAGACACACTCTGCAATCTGTTTTTGGACAGCAACCTAGCCGGGTTCAAACAGCGATAACTCCTAAAATATACCTCCGAATCGAGCGCATAAGTACTCTTTGGAAAGGTATGACAAAACTCTACTTGATTATCACAATGATTACCACTAATTACCCATGAAAAATCCCCAGAAACTAATAATACTACTGTTGTTCGCCCACCCACAAAATTTCTGGACAACACCTCTACCGATTCGCACAGGTAAACATATAATGAATTGAATTGCAGCACAAATAAA
The DNA here is from genome assembly GCA_029449295.1 of Zea luxurians. Lineage (NCBI taxonomy): Eukaryota > Viridiplantae > Streptophyta > Magnoliopsida > Poales > Poaceae > Zea > Zea luxurians. The sequence continues at coordinate 1,861,805 of JAOPSE010000064.1, read as the reverse complement.
CAAAAGATAATCACAAAATCACCTTGAATTCTCCCCCTTTCCTCCCTCCTTCTTCCCTCCACCAAATTCCAATTGGAGACTTGCACCAACGCGACGTAGATCCAAGCGGGGAAGGGGCTGCCCTTGGAGAGGAGGAGATGGGGGCGGCGGCTAGGGTTGTGGTGGATGCAAGAGCTTGGGGAAGGAGGAGATGGGAGGGGGGCGGCGGCCAAGAGGGGCTAGAGGGAGGGGGCGGCTGCAACAAGGGAAACAAAGGGGGGCACACAAGGGGGGGGAGGAGAGGTCGGCTAGGGTTGTGGGGGGGGGAAGAAATAGTGGGCTCCCCACTGTCGGATCGAGATCAACGGCCCAAACCCACACTCATGCCTGTGCTCCCGTCCCCCACGTACAAATCAAACATAAATTCTACTGTTTTACTAATGTTTACCTCCTAAAATTCCAAACCCCCGTAGCATGAGACCCAAAAGAGAAAAACAAAGAAAGAATAAACTTCTTCTTTTTTTTGAAAATTGGGTATCACAATCTACCCCCCTTAAAAAGAATTCGACCTCGAATTCGGACGCTTCTAACGGAACGACAAAAGAAAGATTAATGAATCATCAAAACTCACCCAAAACAAAAAGTTCAGGATATTTCTGCAGCATCAGCACCTCGAGTTCCCAAGTAGCCTCGTGCTCAGACTGATTAGTCCACAAGACCTTAGCATACTTAATTGATCTCCTTCTCATAACACGCTCCGAGGACTCCAAGATACGCACCGGACGACACTCCAGAGTCAGATCCTGTTGTACAGCAATCGGTTCCATCTCGATTTGATGGTCCGGATCCCACAAAAACTTCCTCAACATAGAGACATGAAATACCGGGTGTACACCTGCCATGGAATCCGGCAATTGCAAGCGATAAGCCAAGCTGCCCACCTGGGCCAAGATAGTGAACGGTCCAATGTATCTCGGGCTAAGCTTTCCGGAGACACCAAATCGAACAACTCCTTTAGTAGGTGATACCCTGAGAAGGACTTGGTCATCCACTACAAATTCGAAGTCCCGCCTCCTCAGATCAGCATAACTCTTCTGACGGCTCTGAGCGGCCAAAATATTCTGACGAATTTCTCGAACCTTCTCAGATGTCTGCTGAACCCAATCAGGACCAACCAGAGATCTCTCTCCCAAGGTCACCCAGCACAGAGGGGAGATACACTGCCTGCCATATAAGGCCTCAAATGGTGCCATCTTGATGCTAGCCTGGTAGCTGTTGTTATAAGCGAACTCGGCCAACGCGAGATGATCCTCCCAGCTACCCTTCCAAGACAGAACACAAGCACGCAACATATCTTCCAAGGTCTGGATAGTTCGCTTCGACTGACCATTAGCCTGAGGGTGACAAGCGACACTAAGCAAGAGCTTGGTACCCAATGCACTGTGAAGACTCTCCCAAAATTTGGATACAAATTTGGAGTCTTGATCAGAAACAATGGACTTAGGCACCCCATGAAGTCTGACTACTTCCTTCATGTACAAGGGAACCAACTCCGAAGCTGAATTTGTGGTCTTCATGGGAATAAAGTGCGCATACTTAGTCAAGCGATCCACTACCACCCATATAGCATCCCTGCCCTGAGGAGAATGAGGTAAGCCTACCACAAAATCCATGGTGATATGCTCCCACTTCCACTCTAGAATTTCCAATGGCTTCAATAAACCCGTAGGCCTCTTATGCTCGGCCTTCACACGCTGACATACCTCACAGGCGGCCACATACTTAGAAACATCAACCTTCATCCTCTTCCACCAGAAGTTCTGCTTCAAATATCTGTACATTTTGGTTTTACCAGGGTGAACGGTGTAAGGCGTTTTATGAGCTTCTCTCAAGATATCCATCTTCACCTCTGATTTCTGAGGCACACAAAAATGGCCCCTGAAACGAACCAAATCATTCTCATCAATGGTGAACTCACGGGGTTTACCATCGCCGACCCTCTTTCGAGCTTCCTACAATAAACGATCCTGCTGCTGAGCGATACGCACTCTCTCCAGAAGGGAGGATTGAATGAGCATCTGGGTCTCCTCACTAGCGGTGCCGACATAGCACAAAGCGATCCCCATACGGTCCAGATCTGCGATCAAAGGCAAGGCCACTTTTGGAACCCCAGACCTGCTAAGGGCATCAGCCACCACATTTGCCTTCCCTGGGTGATAATGAATGGATAGATCATAATCTTTAATCAATTCGAGCCACCGACGCTGCCTCAAATTTAGCTCCTTCTGAGTGAAAATACACTTGAGACTTTTATGATCGGTGTAGATGTTACAAGATTCGCCATAAAGATAATGCCTCCACGATTTTAGAGAAAAGACCACCGCGACCAATTCGTGATCATGAGTTGGATAATTCCCCTCATGCTTCCTCAACTGCCTTGAGCCATAAGCAATCACTCTGCCTTCCTGCATCAACACATAGCCAAGACCAATTCGAGAAGCATCCGTAAAAACTGTGAAACACTTACCACTCTCAGGCAAATCTAGGATAGGGGCATTCACCAACTTGTTCTTCAATGTCTGATAACTGACCAAAAAATCGCTGGACCAGACGAAAAGAACACCCTTCTCCAAGAGTCTAGTCAAAGGCTTAGCAATGCTATAAAAATTTGGTATGAAACACCGATAATATCTGGCAAGCCCCAAGAAACTTTAGATTTCAGAGACACTAGAGGGTCTCTTCCACTCCACCACAGCCACGACATTCTTGGGATCAACTACAATGCCCTGCTGATTAATCACATGACCCAAGAAAGCCACTTTCGACAGCCAAAAGGCACACTTCTTCAATTTGCCAAAAAACTGATTCTTCCTAAGAGCACCCAGAACGAGACGGAGATGTCGCTCATGCTCTTCCTCTGTTTTTGAATAAATTAGAATATCATCTAGAAACACAACCACGAAGTCGTCCAAGAACTCATGTAACATCCTATTCATTGCTTTCATAAAAGCAGTAGGTGCATTAGTTAAGCCAAAGGACATGACTATGAACTCGAAATGCCCATACCTGGTGCAAAAGGCTGGTTTTTCAATATCCTCCTCTCGAATCCTCAATTGATGATAACCAGAGTTCAAATCAATTTTTGAGAACACCTAGGCACCCCTCAACTGTTCAAAGAGAACCTCAATGCGGGGTAGCGGATATTTATTCTTGAATGTCACTTGATTCAAAGCACGATAATCCACACATAACCTCTTGCTTTTATCCTTCTTCTCAACAAACAATACTGGAGAAGCCCATGGTGACCTGCTAGGCCTAATGAAACCCTTAGCTGGCAGATCATCCAATTACCGCTTCAATTCAACCTGCTCCTTTGGAGCCATCCGATACGGGGCCTTATGAATAGGCTACGTACCAAGAATCAGCTTGATTTCAAAAGCTGCATCGCGCTCCGGTGGAATGCCTGGAAGCTCTGCTAGAAACACGTCGGCAAAGTCACACACCACACAGATGTCTTGCACCCACAAAGCAGCCTCACTCTCCACCACCATGGAGAAAAGAATTCCCAACTTCCTTAACCGACGATCCGGAAGCAATTGCGACAACAAGGATAACATGAACTTTGGAGAACTTCTCAAGAATACCACCTCCCTACCCGACGGTCCCTGCAATAACATTGTCTTCCAAAAACACGATATAACTGTGTGATACTGGGATAACCAATCCATACCCAAGATAACATCAAATGCCCCCAAGGAAATCACAATAAGATTAGCTGAAAAGACATCATCAGCAAGAATGACGGAACAACCCTGACAAACTGAACAGCTACTAATGGAGCCATTAGTAGAACTAACCATAATTGGGTGACCCAACCTCTACACCGAAAGACCAGCCCGCGACACAAAATTCTTCAAAACAAACGAATAGCTAGCGCTAGAGTCAAAAAGAGCATGGGCCACAAACGAATCAACTGAGATCGTACCTGTCACCACGTCTCCCTGCTCTCTGCCATCCGCAGAGGGTAGCACATATGCTCCGGAAATACCCACAGAAGAGGAAGCTCCCAGAGTGAAGTTAACTGAAGAACCCCACTGAGTCGCCGGATGAGGCAGACATGGAGCTCCAAACTGAGACGGTATAGGAGTAGTCGGTGCAGGAGTAGGCGCGGCCAGATACTGAGAAAAACCTTGCATAGGCATGAACTGAGGAGTCTCGAGCACATAGAACTGCTGCGGAGGGGGTGGTAATAAAAATTGTTGCTTAGCGCTTGACATCATGTTGACAGTGCCCTGAGAAGAGGAAGAAGTCACTTGCTCCCATCTGAGCTTCCCATTGGGATTCCTCCTACACACCACATCCTTGTGATCTTGGCTACAGATAGAGCACCTGCCACTCCACTGACACTTGGCACGGCGATGCGCTTCCCCACAACAGAAACACACCAGCCCCAGCCCGGGCTTAGGAACAGCTCGATACCTCTGAGTACTTCCTCCTGAAGTACCCGATTCAGAGGGTTTACCACAGTAGGGGTGGTGGCGCTGGTGTTGCGACTTGCCCCTCTTGTGGGCTGGACCCCCAGTGTTGCCCCTCCTCGCGTCCTGGCCACGAGGCTGATCAACACCCGAAGACTTCTGTGACTCCATGGTGTACTGGTGTTGCATCTCCACACCCAATGCCTGCTCCGCTGTAGTATGAAAATCCACCAACGGAAAGGCTCCCAGAGCATGCCTGATAGAAGGTTTCAGGCCCTGACAGAACTGGCTCACCTTCTCCATCTCATTGTAAGCCACATGAGGAACAAAGTGGACCATCTTGTTAAAGCCCACTTCATACTATGTGACAGACTTATTCTCTTGCTTGAAAGACTGCAAATCAATCTTCATTTTCTCCAGGAAGGTGACCGGGTAGAACCTCCTCTCAAACTGCCTGATGAAAACATCCTAGGGCAAAACTCCTGGTGAGGAGTGAGCTGCCTGCACGCCTCTCCACCAAATTTGAGCCTCTCCCTTCAGCAACTGTGTGCCAAAACAAACACGATCACCATACACAATCTCGAAGACATCCATATTATCCTCCACATAAGTCAGCCAATCTGCCGCCTCAACCAGAGTACCACTGCCATCAAAGGTGTCCAGCTTCATGCCCATCCACTGCATCAGAGAGAGACCACTGACGGGAAGGGGCACCTCAGCCCCACCACCTGGAGCAGCACCCGCGGGGACAGCGCCCTCGGGCACTCCTCCACCTCCAGCACCCTGAGCAGCACCCGCAGGGGCAATAGGAATAGCTTGCCTCAGTATGGCCAACTCCTGCTGCATGGCCTCCATCGCGGCTAACATTGCCGCCGGACTCATAGAATCCCCACTAGGAACTTGCGGGTTGTCACGAGCCCTACGAGGCGGCATAACTGCAGCCATAGGAGTAAGTAAATAAGTAAATAAGGTTGGCATAGCATCTCATTAAATAATGTCAAACCAGCACTGACAATATCATAATATATCAATAGTAAAGCAGGAAACCCATCCTATATGTGCAGTGTGTCAATTTATCATTATTTCACTTGCTAGGACCTACAGCCTATTCCTCTGATACCAACTGTAACACCCCATTGCTCCCACACAATGAGTGTTACCAAAGACCCTCCCCACAAACTCAAATAACATAATAAAAGAAATGGAGACAGAAAACAAAGAAAAATCTAGCAGCACCTCCCATGAAAGTAGCATAACGAGAGGCACATAGAGTTTATACATGATGTAAAAGAAAGGTAATCCACAGTGTATAATCAGGATGCAAAGGTAGTAATGAACATTCATGACCAAAATAAAATGAATTCAGCCAACCAAAAGAAAGTCGACCACCAAGAAGACTAGAACTTATTAATTCCCTGGCACGCACTATTTCATAACAATCAACCCCCTTGTCTTGAAACTCCCTGTTTAACATCATTACAAGCAGTGGTACAATTATTTAAGGGTGTAGTGACCGTGCTGCTACTTCCCTCCTTTCCCAAAAGCAAAGATCAAGTGTCTGCATCAAACAATGCAAGAGTGAGATGACACATCTCAGCAAGTAACATGATCAAACAACAATTTGACAATGTAAACCAACCGTGTTTTAACATCCACATAGTTCACAACTTCCTCCTCGAATATTAAATTGCAGCAAGTAAACAAGATACCAATTACTCAGTTCCAAAATGAAACACAAGGTGAAGATCCACAATATCCACACCACCATAATAGGTTCCACATTTCACCCATGAATGCAATGGCTACAGATGCAGTAATGACTTCTGCCTTCATACCTCTAAGGATATGAAGCTGCATCATACCCCTTCTCGGGCAACGTATGATGCTTATTGTACTGGTACGGTCGGACCATAAGATCGCGACGAAACTTCCATGCCAAGGATGATGGATGCACTATGCATGACACCAACATGAGACCACCCCAAATAACATGTGTTAAACATATACTTCCATTCCTTCCAAATAATAATCAACGCGTATAACATGCTCGAACAATATCTTCAACATATGTAAATAATAGAACATGAATAGCTTCAAGCAACAATTCTCAAAAATGGATTACGAGAAAGAACAAATTTGACATGGATGTAATCAAATAAAAGACACATAAATCAACCAATGGTATAAACCATCACTATTTTACTTGTCTTCAACGGGGAATTTGGACAAGGCCCTAAGTACGATCCGGAAGTCCACCACCTGTTTTTGACACACAACTTAGTGCACAAAATCTACATAACCAACGCTCATAGACAACGCCACGCCTAATTATAATTCCAAACCCGTCGCGAGCGACCTCTCTACCCATCACCCACCAAAACTGCAGCGACGCTGCTTGACAATTTCGTATTTTTAAAATTATGACAGCAGTGGTTATAAACAAAAACTCCCGAACCATCTACATAAAATTCCTCACAAGTTTTGTATTCAAACAATAATTAAATCCCAACGTCTAAATGGCCCCAAACAGCTCACAAGACACACCCTGCAATCTGTTTTTGGACAGCAACCTAGCCGGGTTCAAACAGCGATAACTCCTAAAATATACCTCCGGATCGAGCACATAAGTACTCTTTGGAAAGGTATGACAAAGCTCTACTTGATTATCACAATGATTACCACTAATTACCCACGAAAAATCCCTAGAAACTAATAATACTACTGTTGTTCGCCCACCCACAAAATTTCTAGATAGCACCTCTACCGATTCGTATAGGTAAACATATAATCAATTGGATTGCAGCACAAATAAACAAAAGATAATCACAAAATCACCTTGAATTCTCCCCCTTTCCTCCCTCCTTCCCTCCACCAAATTCCAATTGGAGACTTGCACCAACGCGATGTAGATCCAAGCGGGGATGGGGCTGCCCTTGGAGAGGAGGAGATGGGGGCGGCTAGGGTTGTGGTGGATGCAAGAGCTTGGGGAAGGAGGAGATGGGAGGGGGCGGTGGCCAAGAGGGGCTAGAGGGAGGGGGCGGCTACAACAAGGGAAACAAAGGGGGGCGGCGTCCACACAAGGGGGGGAGGGGAGGTCGGCTAGGGTTGTGGGGGGGGGGGAAGAAATAGTGGGCTCCCCACTGCCGGATCGAGATCAACAGCCCAAACCCACACTCATGCCTGTGCTCCCATCCCCTGCGTACAAATCAAACATAAATTCTACTGTTTTACTAATGTTTACCTCCTAAAATTCCAAACCCCCGTAGCATGGGACCCGAAAGAGAAAAACAAAGAAAGAATAAACTTCAACTTCTTTTTTTTGAAAATTGGGTATCACAATCTCCAGCACACGGTCCGAAAAAATCCTTGAGGTCCTGAACTCGACGGTATGGCTGGGCTGCAGTTCAACCACCGCCAAATCGCTCAATGTCTCCTCGGACGACGGTGTGGCCGGCGACGCGCTCGCAGCAGACGAAGAAGAAGACATTGTCACGTATCATCGGCGGCGGTGCGGTTTGCTTGACACGAGCTAGATCTCCGGCGTAGAAGGAGCAAGGAGGATAGGCGAGCAGTTGTCAAAGCTAGGGTTTTTACAGCGCAAACTCAAGCAGGCAAAAGCCTTAGTCGAGGTCAGGTTTTCATAGGCGCGGAGCGACGCCTCGAGAGACCCGCAATCCCACAGTAACACGTCCAATCAATGGTCACATTTCAAAAACCCCCGCAGGACCATTTCAAGCGAGGGCAGCGTTTTCACCATCTCACGGCAGTCTTCGGTACCAGCTGACTTGGTCGAACTGGCCCCTCGGAGGGCAAATGTTGGGGCAAAGGCAATCACGCCACCCCTCGCTCGCCGACCTCTACCTCAACATTCCGCAGGTCGAAGGCCGCGCTAGTAGGCCCCACCGGCCAGACCGCGGACGTCGTCCGTGGTAAGGCCCAAGTGCCCCCTTCGCTCCGACAAGCCGAGACAAAAGCCACCCAACGACTTCAAGGATCGGGCGACCGAGGCAGCGAAGACCACAAGGCTTTGTCCCCCTCAGGGCGAGGGAGGGCCCAAGTGCAATTTGGCCCATGTTGTAGGGCCCCTCCCTCGGATGCCATGTGGGCAGAACGGGTTGGGCCGCATCTGTAATAAAGTGTGCTATAATGACTCACTGTAACCCCCCTATGAGGGAATATTCCGGGGATAAACTAGGTAACTGAGGGCCTAAATGTCCTTGACCAGGTCGGGCGGTCCCTCGGTTACCTATAAATACCCCCGTACTGTGCCAAAGCATGAGGGGAAAAATGCTATTGCTTTTGACACCCTATGTTAGAGGCATTAATCTACTCCCACCATTTCCCTATTAGATTCTGATGTCCCTGAAAGCATGTTCCAACAGCATCGGTGGCTAAAATTGAGGGAAAACGAATAGTTGTTGATATGCCTGCTTTGTAAACCATGACTGTTGCAAATACAATATATTAGTTATAGGATAAATATACGACCGTGTTGATAATAAATAAGACACTCACATTCATTGCTTGTTGTGCTTGTGCGTTGTAAGCATACATGTACTCTAATTGTTGTCGGAGGAATACCATTTGCTGCTGCCACAGCTCTTCATGAAATATTTCATGCCACTCCCTCCTAGCCTCCTATATGCTCGAGCGCCAACTACAACTGCTACCACAACCCGTCTGCGACGAAGAGCCCCCACGAGACCGCAACTCCGTTGAATTGATCACACCGGTAAACATAGAATACGTTGGAAAACAAGAAAATTAGCCAGTTGGTCATAATTTGAATCTTATTGAAAACAATTTCACAAGTTCATACCATCCATGGGCCTTTCCTCCAATAGAATGCACAACTTCAGCGTCGATGGTAGGCGCTCCTCGCCAATCATAGTCTTCACCATGCTTCTTGAAAGCATCTAGGCCCCTGGTTGGTTTTAGTGATTAATAACAACATAAGATTGTGACTAACGTGTGTTTTGCAGAGCAAATGGTAAGTTAGGTCGCTTTACAGGAAGTTGTGTTGCAACGGTGAAAACAATCTGTGAGATGAGAACTTGAAGCGACGACTAAAAAGACGAACCAAAAGATGAAGGTCTTCATATTCCGAGTGTCGAAGGAGTTGCGAACACTTAGTATAGAATTAGGTCTTCTATTTTATTTTAGCCGTACTATAAAGATGGGTTGTGGATGAGTAGTTTGACCAAGAGATTTGTAGTGTAGTGTTGGTGCATATTCACACTCACATCTAGTGCTAGATGTCACTCTATAACACACTCACAAGTTCGAATGAAAACGGTTTAGAAAAACCAAAGAAAACTGAAGTTAGGGTTGCTGTCCTAGGGGCACCAGACTATCTGGTGTGCACCAGACTGTCCAGTATGCCCTCTGATAGTGGGGCCAGCCAGCCTCGGGGGCAACGCTTCTGCCCTCGAGAAAACCCGAGAGCAACGAGTTCAGAAGTTGAATTTTAGCGGCCACACCGGACTATCCAGTGTGCACCGAACAGCTACTGTTCATTGTCCGGTGCACTGTCAGCCCAACGGCTAGCTTTTAGAACTAGCCGTTGGAGCCGACCGTTGGCGCATCGCACTATCCAGTGCTCCCATGCGCAGAACAGTCCAGCAACGGCTAGTTTGGTGGGTGGGGCTATTTATACCCCCTCCACCTACCTCATTGAGTGTCTTGCTGCCCACATTAAAGCCTACACATTGCTAGAGCATTGCAAGCACCACAAAGCCTAGTGAGGTGATTAAAAAATCTTAATCTCGTGTTAGGACCTCATTAGTGCAAGTGAGAGCCACCTAGAGCACACACCACATGCATTAGGCATCTCTTGGTCAAGTGAAAGTCTATGGCTTGTTACTCTTGGTGATTGGCATCACCTAGATGCCTTGGTGGTGTTTGGAGCGTGGTGATTACCCTAGAGGATTTATTGGTGACCCGGCTCAAGTTTGTAAGCGGTCGTGAGGGATTCACCGTGCCGGAGTGGCAAAGGATCACCTCATAGTGAGCACTTGGTTCTTGCAAGGACCAAGGGGGAGTGATACCCTTGCATGGGTGCTCCAACGAGAACTAGGGAAGAGTGCCGACTCTTCGATACCTCAGCAAAAAATTGGAGGAGTCTTATTAACCTTGCTTTATATTCCGCATTTAATTTGAGCATTTCACTTTGTTCAATTTCTTAGCAAGTATTTGAAGTAATGACTTAGAGTTGTTGTTTTCTAGTAGTATTTATTTGTTGCTAGTAGTTGGGTGAAGTTGGGCTCTTGCTTAGGGTTTAATATTTGTGGATTTTTTAGAAAATCCCAATTCACCCCCCCTCTTGGGCATCGTGATCCTTTCACTTCCTAACCATCTCCTACACATAAGTATCCTGCAAAACAATATGAAGGTTCATCACACATTTATTGTATAGCTATATGGCAAGAAAACATTAACACTAACAACTACTAACCAGACGCTCAGCGCCCATGTGACTGCATAGCTCTTCGGGGTCTTCATTGTTATTCCCTCTATGCCCTCGCCTAAAAACATCGATTTGTCTCGGGGCAACTCCAGTTTGAGCCTCCTGCAAATGTATGAGTTTAAACCGGTACCATTTCTGAGTAAAATAGAATACTACATATTCACCATTCGCTTTACCAACTGAATATGTCCATCAGCCCATAGGTATGGTTGAATTCATCCTCATCATCATCCCCGTCCTACTGATGGTGATGCCTGTGTCGATTCCTTTTTAACTTCTCAATCCACTCTAGCAAGCCCATATCTCACATAGAGCCCTATAAGCCTACAACCGTTGTTCCATCCATGGAAGAGTTACCTGCATCTAAGCGTTAGCATATAATTACATTCACATCTGAATGAGCTAGTAGATTAGATTTTTACCTCCATGTACTGGTCCACAGTCAAGTAGACATCTGAATACCTTCGAAAGTTTTTGATAGAATGCCCTCGATGCTTCACGTACGCGTTCACAACCTGTAGACGTGCATTGGAAAATGCATCCTCACACATCTTCTTTGCATTTTTCTCTAATACTCGGTCTGCATGCTCCTGAGCCTCATGTTCCACACGATTAGCTCGTTGTTCTCACGAACGCCTTCTTTATGCCATCACATGTGCATGATGGTTTTTTGATAGAAACAACCGTTTCACTCAAGGAGTTACTGGCAAGTAGTGAAGCTGCTTATGTGCAACATCTGTCATCACCTTGTCACCCTCATCATTATCAACTTTCACAAATCTAGATTGTCCATATTTCAGACATTTTTCTCCTGCATGCTCCGTCATCAAAAGCATACAATTATTTTTGCACACATCAATCTTTTTATAATCCATACCGAGACCTTTGATTATTGTCTTCGCATGGTACATGTCTTTAGGCAATTTATTGGGATTTGGCAGCACATCCCCAAATAACTTTAAAATCTCATTGTAATAGTTGTTCGAGAAAAGGTACATGGACTTAATGGCCATGAGCCGGGTCACAAAAGCAAGTATACTCACATCTGTGTGTTCGTTCAATGGCTCTTCAGAGTCTTTTAGTAGTTTAAAAATATCATAACCTCTAGTGTGGGAGGATCCTCGGAGCTTAGGTTTGACTCTAGACGTAGTGAATCTAGCATCTCATGCATCGCATCACCGCCAACCAAATCATTGTTCTCCTCCTCTTCTACATTCGGGATGGGTACTACCTCACCATAATGTGCCCACACCTCATATCTAGGCATAAATCCAAACTGACAGAGATCTATGCTAACTCTTTCCTTATTAAGAAATATAATGTTTTCGTGCCGCCTACAAGGGCATCTGATAGTGCCGGTTAATGACAAGGAGAATGCACGGTCCACAAAATATATGGTCTTAGCTACCCACTCATCAGAATGATATCCATTCCTACTCCAGCCATTGTACATCCATGCACTATCTTCAGTCATGCCTGATACTGTTAAAGTGGATCATGTCGTAAAAAAGCATTCAACTTACTTAGGTGTGTCGATCCTACATCTATTGGCAAGGTTAGGTTCGAAACACACCCAAGAGTGACTGACAGAACATGGATTTATGACAAGGCTAAATATGGTGCAGTGGAGAACAGAGAGGTTATGCCACCGGAATTTCATTCGGATCCTACTGGCTTGTCAAAATCCACGTCCTGTCAGTCACTCTAAGGCTATCCATAATAGGGACAATTCTAGATGGATATGTGTCACGTGCGTCGAGCACATGAGACAAACCTGTCTGAAACCGGTGACACATAGATTATGTTACTAAAAAATACCAGATATGTACGTTTCACGTGCGTCGAGCATGTGAGACGAGCCTGACTGAAATGATAATACTAAAGTAAAACATGTGCATAACAATAGCATCTCAAACCTCTAAAACAAAAACATGTACATATGAAATTCAAGTAAAACATCTCAAACGGCTAAAACAAAAACATGAGCAGCTAATATAATCAAACTAAGCAATAATGCATGTTAATACCAAACTTAAGATAAACATTACTTTAGTTAATAAAATCCAGCTATTATTCGTACGCATCATTTACTAAACATGTACATAAACAAATAGTAGACGGAGCTCGAGGCAGGGCTGCTGGAGGCCGGAGGAGTGGTGTCACCGGCCGAGGGTGGAGGTTGGAGTGGAGGTGAGGCCGACCAAGGGCCAAGCCGGCAGCAGGGACGACGGGGAGCGCTATCGGAGGCAGGCCAAGGGCGGAGCCGACAGCAGGGACAACGGGGAGAGCTGTCGGGGGTGTACTGCCGAAAATTAGCTCTTATTTTTTGCGGTGAGAGGGTGGCCGACGAAAATACCTCTGGCTGCCGAAAATGATCTACAGTCCTGTTGTGAGAGCCAGAGTCACTTCAGAGGAACTGGAACCGTGACAGAGGGGTCCTCAATTCTATCTGTCGGAGAGGAAATCTCCGGCCGGGTGGCGGAGTGCACCCGCCCTAAATCCTAACATGAGGAGGGGCCTAAGCGTTTTGCTTGTTACGCGGATTAGTGGATGAACTCATAAGAACACATGAGGGCTTAGAGTGGTTCGGACTGCCGGAGCGTAATACCCTACTCCACTATGTGTTGTATTGCTCGAGACCTTGGGTGGATGTGAGGATCCCCGTCAGTCTGTCCGTCTGTTGGGTCCTCCCCGAACTGTCTTGTAACGTTGCATGCCTCCCCTTTTATAGCTCAAAGGGGGACACTGAAAGTCGCCTAGAGGGGGGTGAATAGGGCGAAACTGAAAATCACAAAAATAATCACAACTACAAGCCGGGTTAGCGTTAGAAATATAGTGGAGTCCGCGAGAGAGGGCGCAAAACAAATCGCAAACGAATAATGAAGTGAGACACGCGGATTTGTTTTACCGAGGTTCGTTTCTCTCAAACCTACTCCCCGTTGAGGAGGCCACAAAGGTCGGGTCTCTTTCAACCCTTCCCTCTCTCAAACGGTCCCTCGGACCGAGTGAGCTTCTCTTTCTCAAATCACTTGGGAATCAAACTTCCCGCAAGGACCACCACACAATTGGTGTCTCTTGCCTCAATTACAAGTGAGTGTTTGATCACAAGACAGAATGCCAAAGAAAAAGAAGCGATCCAAGCGCAAGAGCTCAAATGAACACTACAAATCACTCTCTCTAGTCACTAGGGCTTTGTGTGGAGTTGGGAGAGGATTTGATCTCTTTTGGTGTGCTTTGCAATGAATGCTAGCTCTTGTATAGTGGTTGGAAGTTGGAAAACTTGGATACAATGAATGGTGGGGTGGTTGGGGTATTTATAGCCCCAACCACCAAACATGACCGTTGGTGGAGGCTGTCTGTCGATGGCGCACCGGACAGTCCGGTGCACACCGGACATGTCCGGTGCCCCCGCCACGTCAACAATGCCGTTGGATTCTGACCGTTGGAGCTTCTGACTCTGGGCCCGCCTGGATGTCCGGTGCACACCGGACACTTCCTGTTCATTGTCCGGTGCGCCAGTATGGGCGCGCCTGACATCTGCGCGCGCAGAGCGCGCATTAAATGCGCCGCAGGGAGCCGTTGGCGCCGAAATAGCCGTTGCTCCACTAGTACACCGGACAGTCCGGTGCACACCGGACATGTCCGGTGAATTATAGCGGAGCGGCTACCGCGCGAACCCGAGGCTGGCGAGTTGCGGAGGCCGCGCTTCCATGGAGCACCGGACACTATCCGGTGTACACCGGACAGTCCGGTGAATTATAGCGAAGCGGCCTGAGAAATTCCCGAAGGTGGCGAGTTTGAGTTGGAGTCCTCTGGTGCACCGGACACTGTCCGGTGTACACCGGACAGTCCGGTGCCTCCAGACCAGAGGTGCCTTCAGTTGCCTCTTTGCTCCTTTGTTGAATCCAAAACTTGATCTTTTTATTGGCTGAGTGTGAACCTTTTGCACCTGTATAACTTATACACTAGAGCAAACTAGTTAGTCCAATATTTGTGTTGGGCAATTCAACCACCAAAATTATTTAGGGACTAGGTGTAAGCCTAATTCCCTTTCAATCTCCCCCTTTTTGGTGATTGATGCCAACACAAACCAAAGCAAATATAGAAGTGCATAATTGAACTAGTTTGCATAATGTAAGTGCAAAGGTTGCTTGGAATTAAGCCAATATAATTGCTTACATGATGCGCATGGATTGTTTTCTTTGTTTTTGACATATTGGACCACATTTGCACCAAAAGTTTTGTTTTTGCAAACTCTTTTGTAAATTCTTTTCAAAGTCCTTTTGCAAGATAGTCAAAGGTAAATGAATAAGATTTTGCAAGGCATTTTCAAGTTTTGAAATTTTCTTCCTTTGATCAAAATGCTTTCCCTTTGACTAAACAAAACTCCCCCTCAAATAAAGTCTCCTCTTAGTGTTCAAGAGGGTTTTAAGACATCAAATTTGAAAATACTGCTTACTCCCCCTTTAGAACACAAAGAGATACCAATTTTGAAAGTTATCAATTGAGAATCATCAATTTTTTTAAAATTAGGGTGGTGGTGCGGTCCTTTTGCTTTGGGCTCATATTTTCTCCCCCTTTGGCATGAATCGCCAAAAACGGAAATATTAGAGCCCATAGAAGTACTTGCTCCTCCTTTGGTCATAGAATAAATGAGTGAAGATTATACCAAAGTTGGAGAGTGATGCGGAGCGACGGCGAAGGATGAGTGGTAGAGTGGAGTGGAAGCCTTTGTCTTCGCCGAAGACTCCAATTCCCTTTCAATATACCTATGACTTGGTTTGAAATACACTTGAAAAACACATTAGTCATAGCATATAAAAGAGACATGATCAAAGGTATTATTATGAGCTATGTGTGCAAGATTAGCAGAAGAAATTCCTAGAATCAAGAATATTAAGCTCATGCCTAAGTCTGGTAAAAGATTGTTCATCAAGTGGTTTGGTAAAGATATCGGCTAATTGATCTTTAGTGTTAATGTATGAAATCTCGATATCCCCCTTTTGTTGGTGATCTCGAAGAAAATGATACCGAATGGCTATGTGTTTAGTGCGGCTATGCTCAACGGGATTATCCGCCATGCGGATTGCACTCTCATTATCACATAGAAGAGGAACTTTGGTTAATTTGTAACCGTAGTCCCGCAGGGTTTGCCTCATCCAAAGCAATTGCGCGCAACAATGGCCTGCGGCAATATACTCGGCTTCGGCGGTAGAAAGAGCGACCGAATTTTGCTTCTTTGAAGCCCATGACACCAAGGATCTTCCCAAGAACTGGCAAGTCCCCGATGTGCTCTTTCTATTAATCTTACACCCCGCCCAATCGGCATCCGAATAACCAATCAAATCAAAAGTGGATCCCCGAGGGTACCAAAGCCCAAACTTAGGAGTATAAGCTAAATATCTCAAGATTCGTTTTACGGCCGTAAGGTGTGATTCCTTAGGGTCGGCTTGGAATCTTGCACACATGCATACGGAAAGCATAATGTCCGGGCGAGATGCACATAAATAGAGCAATGAACCAATCATCGACCGGTATACCTTTTGATCAACGGACTTACCTCCCGTGTCGAGGTCGAGATGCCCATTTGTTCCCATGGGAGTCTTGATGGGCTTGGCATCCTTCATTCCAAACTTGCTTAGAATGTCTTGAGTATACTTTGTTTGGCAAATGAATGTGCCCTCTTGGAGTTGTTTGACTTGAAATCCTAGAAAATACTTCAACTCCCCCATCATAGACATCTCGAATTTCTGAGTCATGATCCTACTAAATTCTTCACATGTAGATTTGTTAGTAGACCCAAATATAATATCATCAACGTAAATTTGGCATACGAACAAATCATTGTCAAGAGTTTTAGTGAATAAAGTAGGATCGGCTTTGCCGACTTTGAAGCCATTTGCAATAAGGAAATCTCTAAGGCATTCATACCATGCTCTTGGGGCTTGCTTGAGCCCATAAAGCGCCTTAGAGAGCCTATAAACATGGTTAGGGTACTCACTGTCTTCAAAGCCGGGAGGTTGCTCAACATAGACCTCCTCTTTGATTGGTCCATTGAGGAAGGCACTCTTCACGTCCATTTGATAAAGCTTGAAGCCATGGTAAGTAGCATAGGCCAATAATATACGAATTGACTCAAGCCTAGCTACGGGTGCATAGGTTTCACCAAAATCCAAACCTTCGACTTGTGAATACCCCTTGGCCACGAGTCGAGCTTTGTTCCTAGTCACCACACCATGCTCATCTTGCTTGTTGCGGAAGACCCACTTGGTTCCTACAACATTTTGATTAGGACGTGGAACTAAATGCCATACCTCATTCCTTGTGAAATTGTTGAGCTCCTCTTGCATCGCCATCACCCAATCCGAATCTTGAAGTGCTTCCTCTACCCTGTGTGGCTCAATAGAGGAAACAAAAGAGTAATGTTCACAAAAATGTGCAACACGAGATCGAGTAGTTACCCCCTTATGAATGTCGCCGAGGATGGTGTCGACGGGGTGATCTCGTTGTATTGCTTGGTGGACTCTTGGGTGTGGCGGCCTTGGTTGTTCATCCTCCTTGTCTTCATTATTTGCATCTCCCCCTTGATCGTTGCCGTCATTTTGAGGTGGCTCATCTTCTTGATCTTCTTGTTCAACATCTTGAGCCCGATCCTCAACTTGAGTTGGTGGAGATACTTGCATGGAGGAGGATGGTTGATCTTGTGCATGTGGAGGCTCTTCGGATTCCTTAGGACACACATCCCCAATGGACATGTTCCTTAGCGCTATGCATGGAGCCTGTTCTTCACCTATCTCATCAAGATCAACTTGCTCTACTTGAGAGCCGTTAGTTTCATCAAACACAACGTCACAAGAAACTTCAACAAGTCCTGAGGACTTGTTAAAGACTCTATATGCCCTTGTGTTTGAGTCATATCCTAGTAAAAAGCCTTCTAAAGTTTTAGGAGCAAATTTAGATTTTCTACCTCTTTTAACAAGTATAAAACATTTGCTACCAAAAACTCTAAAATATGAAATATTTGGCTTTTTACCGGTTAGGAGTTCATAGGATGTCTTCTTGAGGATTCGGTGAAGATATAACCGGTTGATGGCGTAGCAAGCGGTGTTGACCGCTTCGGCCCAAAACCGATCCGGTGTCTTGTACTCATCAAGCATGGTTCTTGCCATGTCCAATAGAGTTCGATTCTTCCTCTCCACTACACCATTTTGTTGTGGAGTGTAGGGAGAAGAGAACTCATGCTTGATGCCCTCCTCCTCAAGGAAGCTTTCAATTTGAGAGTTCTTGAACTCCGTTCCATTGTCGCTTCTAATTTTCTTGATCCTTAAGCCGAACTCATTTTGAGCCCGTCTCAAGAATCCTTTTAAGGTCTCTTGGGTATAAGATTTGTCCTGCAAAAAGAACACCCAAGTGAAGCGAGAATAATCATCCACAATAACTAGACAGTACTTACTCCCGCCGATGCTTATGTAAGCGATCGGGCCGAATAGGTCCATGTGTAGGAGCTCCAGTGGCCTGTCACTAGTCATGATGTTCTTGTGTGGATGATGAGTGCCAACTTGCTTCCCGGCTTGGCATGCGCTACAAATCCTGTCTTTCTCAAAATGAACATTGGTTAGTCCTAAAATGTGTTCTCCCTTTAGAAGCTTGTGAAGATTCTTCATTCCAACATGGGCTAGTCGGCGGTGCCAGAGCCAACCCAAGTTAGTCTTAGCAACCAAGCAAGTGTCGAGTTCAGCTCTATCAAAATCTACCAAGTATAGCTGACCCTCTAACACTCCCTTAAATGCTATTGAATCATCACTTCTTCTAAAGACAGTAACACCTATATCAGTAAATAGACAGTTGTAGCCCATTTGACACAATTGGGATACGGAAAGCAAATTGTAATCTAAAGAATCTACAAGAAAAACATTGGAAATAGTATGGTCAGGTGATATAGCAATTTTACCCAATCCTTTGACCAAACCTTGATTTCCATCCCCGAATGTGATAGCTCGTTGGGGATCTTGGTTTTTCTCATATGAGGAGAACATCTTTTTCTCCCCTGTCATGTGGTTTGTGCACCCGCTGTCGAGTATCCAACTTGAGCCCCCGGATGCATAAACCTACAAAACAATTTTAGTTCTTGACTTTAGGTACCCAAACGGTTTTGGGTCCTTTGGCATTAGAAACAAGAACTTTGGGTACCCAAACACAAGTCTTTGATCCCTTGTGTTTGCCCCCAACAATCTTGGCAACTACCTTGCCGGATTTGTTAGTTAAAACATATGATGCATCAAAAGTTTTGAATGAAATAGCATGATCATTTGATGCATTAGGAGTTTTCTTTCTAGGCAACTTGGCACGGGTTGGTTGCCTAGAGCTAGATGTCTCACCCTTATACATAAAAGCATGGTTAGGGCCAGAGTGAGACTTCCTAGAATGAGTTCTCCTAATTTTGCTCTCAGGATAGTCGGCAGGGTACAAAATGTAACCCTCGTTATCCTGAGGCATGGGAGCCTTGCCCTTAACAAAGTTAGATAAATTCTTTGGAGGGGCATTAAGTTTGACATTGTCTCCCCTTTGGAAGCCAATGCCATCCTTGATGCCAGGGCGTCTCCCATTATAGAGCATACTTCTAGCAAATTTAAACTTTTCATTTTCTAAGTTATGCTCACTAATCTTAGCATTAAGTTGTGCTATGTGATCATTTTGTTTTTTAATTAAGGCTAGGTGATCATGGATAGCATCAACATTAATATCTCTACACCTAGTACAAATGGAAATATGCTCAGTAGATGTAGAGGGTTTGCAAGATTTTAATTCTACAACCTTAGCATGCAACATATCATTCTTAGTTCTAAGGTCAGAAATTGTAACATTGCAAACATCTAATTCTTTAGCCTTAGCAATTAATTTTTCATTCTCATTTCTAAGGCTAGCAATAGAATCATTCAACTCATCAATCCTAGCGAGCAAATCAACATTATCATTTCTAGGATAGGAAGTTGAATCAATACAAACATGAGAATCAACCTTAGCAATTAAATTAGCATTTTCATTTCTAAGGTTGGCAATAGTGTCATGGCAAGTGCCTAGCTCACTAGATAATTTGTTACATTTTTCTATCTCTAGAGCATAAGCATTTTTTACCTTAACATGTTTCTTGTTTTCCTTGATTAGGAAGTCCTCTTGGGAGTCCAAGAGATCATCCTTTTCATGGATAGCACTAATTAGCTCATTTAATTTTTCTTTTTGTTCCATGTTAAGGTTGGCAAAAAGGATACGCAAATTGTCTTCCTCACCACTAGCATTATCATCACTAGAAGATTCATATTTAGTGGAGGAGTTAGATTTAACCTTCTTCCTTTTGCCGTCCTTTGCCATGAGGCACTTGTGGCCGACGTTGGGGAAGAGGAGTCCCTTGGTGACGGCGATGTTGGCGGCGTCCTCGTCGGAGGAGGACTCGGTGGAGCTCTCGTCGGAGTCCCATTCCCGGCAAACATGGGCATCGCCGCCCTTCTTCTTGTAGAACTTCTTCTTTTCTCTCCTCTTTCCCTTCTTGTCGTCGCCCCTGTCACTGTCACTAGACATAGGACATTTTGCAATAAAATGACCGGGCTTACCACACTTGTAGCAAACCTTCTTGGAACGGGATTTGTAATCCTTCCCCTTCCGTTGCTTGAGGATTTGCCGAAAGCTTTTGATGATTAAGGCCATCTCCTCATTGTCGAGCTTGGAGGCGTCAATTGGTTGTCTACTTGGTGTAGACTCCTCCTTCTTCTCTTCTGTTGCTTTGAAGGCCACCGGTTGCGCCTCGGATGTGGAAGGTTCGTCAAGCTCGTTGATCTTCTTTAAGCCTTTAATCATGCATTCAAAGCTCACAAAATTCCCGATAACTTCCTCGGGGGTCATTAGTGGATATCTAGGATTACCACGAATTAATTGAACTTGAGTGGGGTTAAGGAAAATAAGAGCTCTTAAAATCACCTTAACCACCTCGTGGTCATCCCACTTTTTGCTCCCGAGGTTGCACACTTGGTTCACCAAGGTTTTGAGCCGGTTGTACATATCTTGTGGCTCCTCCCATTGGCGAAGACGAAAGCGACCGAGCTCCCCCTCGATCGTTTCTCGCTTGGTGATCTTGGTGAGTTCATCACCCTCGTGCGCCGTCTTGAGTAGGTCCCAAATCTCCTTTGCATTCTTCAACCCTTGCACTTTGTTGTATTCCTCCTTGCTTAGGGAGGCGAGGAGAATTGTTGTTGCTTGAGAGTTGAAGTGCTCGATTTGAGCCACCTCATCCTTATCATAGTCTTCATCCCCTACGGATGGTACCTGTGCACCAAACTCAACAACATCCCATATGCTTTTGTGGAGTGAGGTTAGATGAAATCGCATTAAATCACTCCACCTAGCGTAATCTTCACCATCAAAAGTCGGTGGTTTGCCTAATGGGACGGAAAGTAAAGGTACATGTTTAGAAATGCGAGGGTAGCGTAGGGGGATCTTACTAAACTTCTTACGCTCTTGGCGTTTAGAAGTTACGGAGGGCGCATCGGAGTCGGAGGTGGACGTTGATGAAGTGTCGGTCTCGTAGTAGACCACCTTCCTCATCCTCTTGTCGCCTTTCCGATGCGACTTGTGAGAAGAAGATTTTTCCTTCTTCTCTTTGTGGTGAGAAGAGGAAGATCTTTTCTCCTTCCGTTTGGAGGAGCCTTTCTTCTTCTCCCTCCTCTTGGTGCGGGACTCTTCCGATGAAGTGCTCCCTTGGCTTGTAGTGGGCTTGTCGCCGGTCTCCATCTCCCTCTTGGTGTGATCTCCCGACATCACTTCGAGCGGTTAGGCTCTAATGAAGCACCGGGCTCCGATACCAATTGAAAGTCGCCTAGAGGGGGGGTGAATAGGGCGAAACTGAAAATCACAAAAATAATCACAACTACAAGCCGGGTTAGCGTTAGAAATATAGTGGAGTCCGCGAGAGAGGGCGCAAAACAAATCGCAAACGAATAATGAAGTGAGACACGCGGATTTGTTTTACCGAGGTTCGGTTCTCTCAAACCTACTCCCCGTTGAGGAGGCCACAAAGGCCGGGTCTCTTTCAACCCTTCCCTCTCTCAAACGGTCCCTCGGACCGAGTGAGCTTCTCTTTCTCAAATCACTTGGGAATCAAACTTCCCGCAAGGACCACCACACAATTGGTGTCTCTTGCCTCAATTACAAGTGAGTGTTTGATCACAAGACAGAATGCCAAAGAAAAAGAAGCGATCCAAGCGCAAGAGCTCAAATGAACACTACAAATCACTCTCTAGTCACTAGGGCTTTGTGTGGAGTTGGGAGAGGATTTGATCTCTTTTGGTGTGCTTTGCAATGAATGCTAGCTCTTGTATAGTGGTTGGAAGTTGGAAAACTTGGATACAATGAATGGTGGGGTGGTTGGGGTATTTATAGCCCCAACCACCAAACATGACCGTTGGTGGAGGCTGTCTGTCGATGGCGCACCGGACAGTCCGGTGCACACCGGACATGTCCGGTGCCCCCGCCACGTCAACAATGCCGTTGGATTCTGACCGTTGGAGCTTCTGACTCTGGGCCCGCCTGGATGTCCGGTGCACACCGGACACTTCCTGTTCATTGTCCGGTGCGCCAGTATGGGCGCGCCTGACATCTGCGCGCGCAGAGCGCGCATTAAATGCGCCGCAGGGAGCCGTTGGCGCCGAAATAGCCGTTGCTCCGCTGGTACACCGGACAGTCCGGTGCACACCGGACATGTCCGGTGAATTATAGCGGAGCGGCTACCGCGCGAACCCGAGGCTGGCGAGTTGCGGAGGCCGCGCTTCCATGGAGCACTGGACACTGTCCGGTGTACACCGGACAGTCCGGTGAATTATAGCGAAGCGGCCTGAGAAATTCCCGAAGGTGGCGAGTTTGAGTTGGAGTCCTCTGGTGCACCGGACACTGTCCGGTGTACACCGGACAGTCCGGTGCCTCCAGACCAGAGGTGCCTTCGGTTGCCTCTTTGCTCCTTTATTGAATCCAAAACTTGATCTTTTTATTGGCTTAGTGTGAACCTTTTGCACCTGTATAACTTATACACTAGAGCAAACTAGTTAGTCCAATATTTGTGTTGGGCAATTCAACCACCAAAATTATTTAGGGACTAGGTGTAAGCCTAATTCCCTTTCAGACATGTACAAGGGTACTTAGCCCCGACATGTGGGCCCAGGGACATAACAGATGTAATACTTAGAGCGACTAATGTTCGTCCGTAGCGCAATCTTCCTTGCGTCCTGATATCCGCGATCTACGTAGCATTGGCGTGCAGAGGAAGCTTCCCTGGCAACGTACGAGTGATGATGGATGAGCACAGTGCACCTCGCAGCACGGGCGTACTGTTTGGCAACGTAATGGATAGGCACGCCGCCTACAGGATGGCCTGGACGCCGCCTGCCAGCTGAGTGGACAGGACACATTAAATGCTAAACGGGCACATCGCCTGTCAGCCGGGTAGACAGGCAGCGCGTCTTCTCCGCAATCAATGCAGAGGCAGCGCGGCCCAGAGGCCTTACGTCAGGCTCCACCCGCTGGCTTACGTCATGGGCAGAGGGCCACGTGGCAGCATCGGGTCTCCGCCTGGGAGGGGAGCTGAGGCGTACAGGATGGGGTCTGGACATGTGTTAGTGCCGGACCCCTGCCTAGTCTTTGACCAGGGCTTAAGCATTTTCCATCCTGGCGCACCGGGACCCTGCTGTGAGTGGTCCGGACCCCTTGCGGAGGGGTCTGGTTCCCACCTTAGGGGCCCAGTATGCACACGTGGAGGTCCCGGACCTCCCCTAGGAGTCCTGTCCGCAAACTTAGGGGTTCGGCGCACTCCCATGGGGGTCCGGACTTACTGCAGATGTCCTAGAGCATACCACCATCTTGGACACGTGGCGGCCCTAGACCCACCCATGTGGTGAGGCCGGGCGCCGCTGGGGTCCTGAGCAACCGCCCTTGGTTGGGCTGAGGCACGCCTTGGTCACGGACGCAGCTCCACTGCCACGCGGCTAAGAGGTAGCTGCACGGGAACTGCGCCTTGATACAGTAGTAGGGGGTACCCCTGTTTCAGGGTACTGATAGTGGCCCCGGGCCCACCTTAGGGTAGGATGCGAGCCTGTAGGTGGGGCCAAAACTCGCACCATGCGTCAACATGGCATTAACTTCAGCTCATCGATGCACGTGCTATCAGTCTGCCTTTGGTCACGTCAACTGCCGCATCTGTCCTTGCGGTTGACGGTCGTGTGGCCCCCATGCTTGATGACTCCGCCGAGCCACGCGTGAGGCGCCTTGATCTTGCCGCCTTTAACAACTCACCCGGCGATATTGAAAGGGCGCAGTATTGCTGCGAACGGTGGTTCGACTTCTCTTCCCTAGGGTCTGACGTCCTAGGGGGATGGCTCGTAGGCCCGGGCCCTTGCGTCGGAGACTGAGCCGTCGGAAACAGGGCCTAGGCGGAGATGAAGAGGCGTACTACCGCAGGCGGCAGTACGCTCCTCGCGCATCGGTTCGCCTTACTCGGGAACTGGCACGCCAAGTGTATGACATGTGGGTCCGAGCCCCCATGCCAGGGCTGGATCGTTGGAGATGGCGAAGATGAAGAGGCGCACTACCGCGGGTCGGTAGCACGCTCTTCACGAGGCGGATTGACTTCTTCGCACTTGGAGACCACCGCACCAGCCGTATGACTTGTGGGACCAGGCCCCCGAGCCTTAGACTGGGTACATTGGTGTGCATCGGGGGAGACTTGCCTGTGACGCTTCGGGGCACGAGCGGGGGAATCTGCCTTTAAATAGGGGTTCATCCCTCGAGTAGCAGCCATGCCTTGCTTCCCCCCAACTCGCTATGCCCCTTTGTCTTCAGGGCCTCTAGATGGAGTGCGCCGGCGTTCGGTGGAAGGATCCGCGTCAGCGCCTTCCCCCTCGGCGACCTCGCCGCCGGGGAGCTCGCGCTCTTTGTTTCTTGCGCGATGGCGCAGCCGATCTCACCTTCTTCTTGCTTTTGTTGGAGGAGCATGACCTCGTGGGGGTTGGCGTTCTTCCACCATCACTCAGCTTCAAGGATTTTCATCATGCAGCCGGGCTGCGGTCTCCCACCAGTGGTCATCTACAAGGATGACCACCAGCCTTGTGGTGGTGAGAAACGAGCCGGGCTGCGGTCTCCCCCCTGCCCTTAGCTTCAAGGATGTTCATCAGCCTTGTAGCGGTGGAGAGCGAGCCAAGTTGTGGTTCTGCCTTCCGCATGAGCTGGTGGCTCCCTTGTTCCTCCAGCATTCAAAGGAAAGGATGTTCACCAGCCTTGCAAAGGAGGCGAACTTCGGCTACGCGGTGCCGACCGGACCACAAGCGCCGTCAGCCGCTGAGCTTCCAACTCCTTGGCTTGGATGGTCTTGTCATCACCCTCGTAGGAGGGCGGGGGCGAGGGCATCTTCGCCATGGTGCCCATGTTGAGGTGGTCACCGCCGCTGGCGAGCCACTGGTGAGCCACTGGTGTAGAGGTGGTCACCGTCGCTGGTCAGACCACCAGCGCCACCTGCCGCCGTGCCTCCAACTCTTTGCCTTTAATGGCCTCGTCGTCACCCCCCGTACGAAGACGGGGTGAGGTCCACTTCGCTATGGCACACGTGTTGAGGTGGCCATCACCGTTGGCAAGTCGCCAGGGAGGATTCCGCGAGGACAGTGGCCGCGAGCTTCCAGCGCGACCCTGCTGGCGTCGAGTAGTTTACACCTGTAGAAATGGAGCTAGGACTCCGATTGAAGGCAAATGTAATAATTTTTGCTCTTGTAAGGTACTTTTTTTAGTACTATTTATCAAGCAGTATTAGCACTTATCTGCGTATCACCTGCCCTTGTTGTATGTGATGTTGTCGACTCCTCCCTGGTACCTGCCCCCCTGGGATGCAGGCTCGATGTGTCGAGGTTGGATACCAGCGTACCTGAAAGAGTTGGCAACAACCCCCAAGAGGCAGCCTTGACCGGGACCTGGACCTGTACATAGCTCTGGCTAGGGGGCGTTAGTAGCACACCCATAGGTCCCTCGTCTGACATTAGCCACCCTTTGATACATGCTCGGGACTTGCAGGATTTAGTCTAGGAAGCCAAGTTGTGTGTCCGGACCCCCTGGATCGTGGCTCTAGATACTAGGACCCCCGTCGCAGAGTGGTGGAGCGTGCAGGCTTATGGTACGGGACCAGGCTAAGCGGCTACATGGCTCCGGACCACCCCAGGAGACGAGTGTCCATTCTCTGGAGCCGGACCCCAGGTTGTCGGACCTACAGGACTATAGCTCCAAATGCTAGGGTACCCGTCACAGAGTGTTGGACTGTGTAGGCTTACGGTACGGGACCAGGCTAAGCGGCTACACTGTCCTGGACCACCCCATGGAACGAGCTCCCGTTCCTTGGAACCGGCCCCCAGGCTGTCAGACCTCTAGATTTCGTAAGGGGTCCTAAACTGCAAGCCTGGCTGCTCAATCCGGGTGTCATCATGTCAGTACAGACGGGAACTGTACGGGTGGGTTAGGTAAAAATAATACCTGGAAACTGCAGGATAAAACTGTGGAGCAGGAAGATAAAGTTATCATAGAAGCACATCTAAGGGGGTAAATCTCCTTTTTATAACTTGACATGCACGGGTGTAAACCAAGAGGCCAGGTTCATGAGGGTGGACTTTATGAAAGGGAAATGTGCCCTTGGGCCATTTCTAATATAGTTTTGGTGATTAAGTGCCCAACACATATTGAGTGAGTAATCTTGTGCCAAATGATTGATGAAGTACAAATCAACAAGAAGGTATGATTCTAGACTTAGTACATTGGTTTTTGTGTACTAATATATTTGTCTAAGTGCTGGAATCAGAGAAAAGAGAAAAAGAGAAGAACTTGGCTCGAAGCAGCCAAGACTCAGAGCAGTCTGGCACACTGGACTGTCCGATGGTGCACCGGATAGTGTCCGGTGCGCTAGGCCAGCCTCCGGTGAACAGGCCACTCTCGGGAACTGACGGCGATGTACGACTATAATTCATCGGACTGTCCGGTGGTGCACCGGACTGTCCGGTGAGCCGTATGCGACGAAGTCGTCGCTCTAGGGAATCGTTCAACGGCGTACGGCTAAAATTCACCGGACGGTCCGGTGAGGCACCGGACTGTCCGGTGAGCCAACGGCCGACTGCGCCAATGGTCGGCCGCGCAATCCGCGCATGACACGTGGCCGCGCCAACGGTCGGCAGGGAGCACCGGACTGTCCGGTGTGCACCTGACAGTGTCCGATGCACCAACGGCTCCATTTCTGCAATGGTCGACTGTTCTATTTTTGGAAGGATATCTGCACCGGACTATGAACAGTAGTTGTCCGGTGGTGCACCGGACTGTCCGGTGCGCCACCCGACAGAAGGCAAGAATTGCCTTCCCAGATTGCTTCCAACGGCTCCTAGCTGCCTTGGGGCTATAAAAGGGACCCCTAGGCGCATGGAGGAGTACACCAATCAATTCTTGATCATCTCTAAGCACCAAGACTCCATTCTCGCGCATTCGATTCTTTGTGATAAGTGACTTGAGCTCTAGTTGAGTAGAGAACTCCCCGCATTGTGTTGTGAGCTCAAGTTGTGGCTTGTGTGCGTGTTTGTGTTCGTGCTTTGAGTCTTGTGTGTGTTGCTCTCCCCTCCCTTACTTCTGTGCTTCTTTGTTATCATCATTTGTAAGGGCGAGAGGCTCCAAGTTGTGGAGATTCCTCGCGAACGGGATAGAGTAAAAGAAAGGAAAACATCGTGGTATTCAAGTTGATCATTGGATCACTTGAAAGGGGTTGAGTGCAACCCTCGTCCATTGGGACGCCACAACGTGGAGTAGGCAAGTGTTACTTGGCCTAACCACGGGATAAATCATCGTGTCTCTTATGCCTATTTTCTTCGTGACTATTGTGTTTCACAAGAGCTCGGTCCTTAGCCACTTGTTTCTATTGAGCTAACACTTAACCAAGTTTTTGTGGCTACAAGTGTTTGATTTTTACAGGATCACCTATTCACCCCCCTCTAGGTGCTCTCAATTGGTATCGGAGCCGTTCTCTTCACGCAAGGGACTAATCGCCCGAAGAGATGGATCCTAAGGGAAAGGGGATGGTGGTCAACGACAAGACAAAGGAGTCCATCGTCAACGAGCCAAGAGATGATAAGCCTTCGGACTCTGGCTCGAGTCATAAGAAGAAGGACGGGAAGAAGAAGAAGAGGCGCATCAAGAAGATCGTCTACTATGACAGCGACGAGTCTTCTTCTTCCCCAAGAGACGACGAATACGAAGAGAAAAAAAAATGGTCAACTCAAACTTTTCTTTTGATTATTCTCGTATTCCATTCAATTCCAATGCTCATTTACTTTCAATTCCACTCGGGAAACCTCCACACTTTGATGGAGAATACAACCCATTTTGGAGTCACAAAATGTGTAGTCACCTATTTTCTCTCCGTCCAAGCATTTGGGAAATTGTTGAAAACGGAATGCTTTTTGATAGTACTGACAACCCCGTTTTCATTAATGAGCAAATCCATAAAAATGCACAAGCTACCACTGTTTTGTTAGCATCCTTGTGCAGGGACGAGTACAATAAGGTGAGCGGCTTCGACAACGCCAAGCAAATCTGGGACACCCTCAAAATCTATCATGAGGGGAACGACGCCACCATGATCACCAAGATGGAGTTGGTGGAAGGCGAACTAGGGAGGTTCACAATGATCAGGGGAGAGGAGCCAACGCAAACGTACAATCGGCTCAAGACCCTGGTCAACAAAATCAGGAGCTATGGAAGCACGAGATGGACCGATCACGACGTCGTCCGGCTTATGCTCAGGTCCTTCACTATTCTTGATCCTCATCTTGTGAATTCAATCCGTGAGAATCCCAGGTACACAAGGATGATGCCCGAGGAAATACTCAGAAAGTTTGTAAGCGAGCGTATGATGATCAAGGAGGCAAGATATGTTGATGAGGCATTGAATGGCCCAATGCCTATCTATGAGCCTCAACCCGTCGCTCTCAAGGCAACAAGTAGCAGGGAGACGCTACCTAGCAAAGTGGCGCAAGTTGAGGCGGCCGGGCTAAACGAGGATGAAATGGCCCTCATCATCAAGCGCTTCAAGATGGCGCTAAAAGGTCGCAAGGAGCATCCCAACAAGAGCAAGACGAAGGGAAAGCGCTCCTGCTTCAAGTGTGGTAAGACTGGTCACTTTATTGCTAACTGTCCCGATAATGATAGTGACCAGGGACAAGAAAAGAGCATGAAGAGGGAGAAAAAGAAGTCATACAAGAAGGCGAAGGGCGAGGCGCACCTTGGCAAAGAATGGGATTCAGATTGCTCTTCGTCCGACTCCGACGACGAAGGACTCGCCGCCTCGGCCTTCAACAAGTTGTCCCTCTTCCCCAACGAGCGTCACACCTGCCTCATGGCAAAGGAGAGGAAGGTAAGCGCTCGAGATAACTCTACGTATGCTTATTCTAGCGATGAAGAGTCTAGTGATGATGAAGTAGACTATTCTAGCTTGTTTAAAGGTCTAGATAGAGCCAAGGTAGAAAAAATCAATGAATTGATTGATGCATTAAATGAAAAGAATAGACTCCTAGAAAAGCAAGAGGATTTATTGTATGAAGAACATGATAAGTTTATTAGGGTACAAAAATATCTTGTTTTGGAAACTAAAAGGAATGAGATTTTATCTTCTGAAATCTCTGCTTGCCATGAATCTAGTTCTAGTTTGAGGAGTGTTAATGATGAGTTAAATGCTAAGTTAAAGGTAGCTAACAAATCTATTTCAAGTGTGGAACATGTCGTAATTTGTAATAGGTGCATGGATATTGATGTTAATGCTTGTAATGAACATCTTGCATCCATTACTAAACTAAATGGTGAAGTGGCTAGTCTTAATGCCCAACTTAAGACTAGCAAAAATGACTTTGATAAACTAAAATTTGCAAGGGATGCCTACACTGTTGGTAGACACCCCTCTATTAAGGATGGGCTTGGCTTTCAAAGGGAAGCCAAGAACTTAACAAGTCAAAGGGCTTCCATTTCCGCCAAGGAGAAAGGGAAGGCCCCTATGGCTAATAGTATTCAACGGAATCATGCTTTCATCTATAGTGATAAAAAGTTTTCTAGAAATGCTCATAGGAATTATGCTTATGATTCACATGCTATGATTTCATCTAGTTCTTATTTTGTGCATGGTAGAAATGTGCCTAGGAAAGTTTGTAATGAACCTTCTACAATTTGCCATGCTTGCAATACTTCTTTTGCAATTTATCGTAAGAATAAGAAAGTGATTGCTAGGAAGTTGGGGGCCAAGTGCAAGGGAGACAAGACTTGCATTTGGGTCCCAAAGTCTATTATAACTAACCTTGCAGGACCCAACAAGAGTTGGGTACCTAAAACCCAAGCCTAATTTGCCTTGCAGGTTTATGCATCCGGGGGCTCAAGCTGGATTATCGACAACGGATGCACAAACCACATGACGGAGGAGAAGAAGATGTTCACCTCCTACGTCAAGAACAAGGATTCCCAAGATACAATCATATTTGGAGATGGGAATCAAGGCAAAGTCAAAGGCTTAGGCAAGATAGCCATCACTAATGAGCACTCTATCTCTAATGTATTTCTAGTAGAGTCGCTAGGCTATAATCTGCTGTCTGTTAGTCAATTGTGCCACATGGATTATAATTGTCTATTTACAAATGTAGATGTGTCTGTCTTTAGAAGGAGTGATGGTTCACTAGCTTTTAAGGGTGTACTAGATGACAAACTCTATTTAGTGGATTTTTCGAAAGAGGAGGCCGATCTAGATACATGCTTAATTGCTAAGACTAGCATGGGCTGGCTGTGGCATCGTCGTCTAGCACATGTTGGGATGAAGAACCTTCACAAATTTCTAAAGGGAGAACATGTGTTAGATCTAACAAATGTATTTTTTGAAAAAGATAGACCTTGTGCAGCTTGTTAAGCAGGCAAACAGGTGGGAAGCGCTCATCACAGCAAGAACGTGATGACCACATCAAGACCTTTGGAGCTACTTCACATGGACCTCTTCGGACCCGTCGCCTACCTCAGCATAGGGGGAAGTAAGTATGGTCTTGTTGTTGATGATGATTTTTCCTGCTTCACTTGGGTATTCTTTTTGCAGGATAAATTAGAAACCCAAGGGACCCTCAAGCGCTTTCTAAGACGAGCTCAAAACGAGTTTGAACTTAAAGTGAAAAAGATTAGAAGCGACAACGGGTCTGAGTTCAAGAACCTTCAAGTGGAGGAGTTTCTTGAGGAGGAAGGAATCAAGCACAAGTTCTCCGCTCCCTACACACCACAGCAAAACGGTGTGGTAGAGAGGAAGAACAGGACACTTACAGACATGGCGAGGACGATGCTTGGAGAATTCAAGACGCCCGAGCAGTTTTGGTCGGAAGCTGTGAACATAGCTTGCCACGCCATAAACCGGGTCTACCTTCATCGCCTCCTCAAGAAGACGCCGTATGAACTTCTAACCGGTAACAAACCCAACGTATCTTATTTTCGTGTATTTGGGAGTAAATGTTATATTCTAGTGAAGAAAGGTAGGAATTCAAAATTTGCTCCCAAAGCCGTAGAAGGGTTTTTACTAGGTTATGACTCAAATACAAAGGCGTATAGAGTCTTCAACAAATCATCGGGTTTGGTTGAAGTCTCTTACGACGTTGTATTTGATGAAACTAATGGCTCTCCAAGAGAGCAAGTTGATCTTGATAATATAGATGAAGACGATGTTCCAACCGACGCAATTCGCACCATGGCGATTGGAGATGTGCGACCACAGGAACACCAAGTGCAAGATCATCCTTCTTCCTCAACAATGGTACACCGGCCCCAACTCAAGATGATGGACAGGTTCCTCAAGAGGAGGCATGTGATCAAGGGGGAGCACAAAAAGATCAAGTTGTGGAGGAAGAAGCACCATGGGCCCCTCCAACTAAAGTTCGAGCAACGATTCAAAGGAATCATCCCGTCGACCTTGCTCTAGATTAGCTAATTTTTGTGAGCATTACTCTTTTGTCTCTTCTATTGAGCCTTTCAGGGTAGAAGAGGCCTTGCTAGATCCGGACTGGGTGTTGGCCATGCAGGAAGAGCTCAACAACTTCAAGCGAAATGAAGTTTGGACACTGGTGCCACATCCCAAGCAAAACATTGTGGGAACCAAGTGGGTGTTCCACAACAAACAGGACGAGCACGGGGTGGTGACAAGGAACAAGGCTCGACTTGTGGCAAAAGGTTATGCCCAAGTCATAGGTTTGGACTTTGAGGAGACTTTTTCTCCTGTGGCTAGGCTAGAGTCGATTTGCATTTTGTTAGCCTATGCCGCTCACCATTCTTTTAGGTTGTTCCAAATGGACGTGAAGAGCACTTTCCTCAACGGGCCAATCAAGGAGGAGGTGTATGTGGAGCAACCCCCTGGCTTTGAGGATGAGCGGTACCCCGACCACATGTGTAAGCTCTCTAAGGCGCTCTATGGACTTAAGCAAGCCCCAAGAGCATGGTATGAATGCCTTAGAGACTTTCTAATTGCTAATGCTTTCAAGGTTGGGAAAGCCGATCCAACTCTTTTCACTAAGACTTGTGATGGTGACCTATTTGTGTGCCAAATTTATGTCTATGACATAATATTTGGTTCTACTAACCAAAAGTCTTGTGAAGAGTTTAGCAAGGTGATGACACAGAAATTCGAGATGTCGATGATGGGCGAGTTGAACTACTTCCTTGGGTTCCAAGTGAAGCAACTCAAGGACGGCACCTTCATCTCTCAAACGAAGTACATGCAAGACTTGCTCAAGTGGTTCGGGATGAAGGACGCCAAGCCCGCAAAGACTCCAATGGGAACCGACGGACATGTCGACCACAACAAAGGAGTCTCAAAGGTGGATTGAAAGGGAAAAGGTGAACTTGGACCATGCAAGACTTCCACTGCACTCCGATGAGAGGGTAATTTACTCCAAGTTCATCTCCATGCTCTTATTGCCTTTTTACTCTTAATTGACTGTTTTGGTGAGGCAATGGGGTTTAAGGGCCAAGAATGATCCCATTTTGGTGCTTAATGCCAAAGGGGGAGAAATTAAAGGCCAAAGCAAATGGATCAGCTACCACTTGAGAATTTTGAAAATAGTAGAGTTAGAACCTTTGTTTTGTTCAAAATACTCTTATTGTCTCTTATTGTCAAAAGTTGGGGAGAACGTTTGATTATGGGAAAAAGGGGGAGCTTTTGGATCTTTGATCAAATTCTCTTGGAATACCTCTCTTTATGCCTCAACAAGTGTGTTTGACTTAGAGATAGGAAAATGAGTTTGATTTCAAAAATAAACCAAGTGGTGGCAAAGAATGATCCAAATATGCCAAATTTGAATAAAAAACAATTCTTGTTCTCAATTGCTTTGATGTTGCACTTCTTTTAGTTGCCTTTTGATGTGTTGGCATAAATCACCAAAAAGGGGGAGATCGAAAGGGAAATGTGCCCTTGGGCCATTTCTAGTATAGTTTTGGTGATTAAGTGCCCAACACATATTGAGTAATCTTGTGCCAAATGATTGATGAAGTGCAAATCAACAAGAAGGTATGATTCTAGACTTAGTACATTGGTTTTTGTGTACTAATATATTTGTCTAAGTGTTGGAATCAGAGAAAAGAGAAAAAGAGAAGAACTTGGCTCGAAGCAGCCAAGACTCAGAGCAGTCTGGCACACCGGACTGTCCGGTGGTGCACCGGACAGTGTCCGGTGCGCCAGGCCAGCCTCCGGTGAACAGGCCACTCTCGGGAACTGACGGCGGTGTACGGCTATAATTCACCAGACTATCCGATGGTGCACCGGACCGTCCGGTGAGCTGTCTGCGGCGAAGTCGTCGCTCTCGGGAATCGTTCAACGGCGTACGGCTAAAATTCACCGGACGTTCCGGTGAGGCACCGGACTGTCCGGTGAGCCAACGGTCGACTGCGCCAACGGTCGGCCGCGCAATCTGCGCGTGACGCGTGGCCGCGC
The DNA here is from genome assembly GCA_029449295.1 of Zea luxurians. Classification (NCBI taxonomy): domain Eukaryota; kingdom Viridiplantae; phylum Streptophyta; class Magnoliopsida; order Poales; family Poaceae; genus Zea; species Zea luxurians. Next base: position 1,827,841 of record JAOPSE010000064.1, on the reverse strand, counting down.
CAATGGTCGGCAGGGAGCACCGAACTGTCCGGTGTGCACCGGACAGTGTCCGGTGCGCCAATGGCTCCATTTCTGCAACGGTCTACTGTTCTATTTTTGGAAGGAGATCTGCACCAGACTATGAACAGTAGCTGTTCGGTGCGCCACCCGATAGAAGGCAAGAATTGCCTTCCCAGATTGCTTCCAACGGCTCCTAGCTGCCTTGGGGCTATAAAAGGGACCCCTAGGCGCATGGAGGAGTACACCAATCAATTCTTGATCATCTCTAAGCACCAAGACTCCATTCTCGCGCATTCGATTCTTTGTGATAAGTGACTTGAGCTCTAGTTGAGTAGAGAACTCCCCGCATTGTGTTGTGAGCTCAAGTTGTGGCTTGTGTGCGTGTTTGTGTTCGTGCTTTGAGTCTTGTGTGTGTTGCTCTCCCCTCCCTTACTTCCGTGCTTCTTTGTTATCATCATTTGTAAGGGCGAGAGGCTCCAAGTTGTGGAGATTCCTCGCGAACGGGATAGAGTAAAAGAAAGGAAAACATCGTGGTATTCAAGTTGATCATTGGATCACTTGAAAGGGGTTGAGTGCAACCCTCGTCCATTGGGACGCCACAACGTGGAGTAGGCAAGTGTTACTTGGCCTAACCACGGGATAAATCATCGTGTCTCTTATGCCTATTTTCTTCGTGACTATTGTGTTTCACAAGAGCTCGGTCCTTAGCCACTTGTTTCTATTGAGCTAACACTTAACCAAGTTTTTGTGGCTACAAGTGTTTGATTTTTACAGGATCACCTATTCACCCCCCTCTAGGTGCTCTCACCTTACCGGGCTGGTGTATGCATATGCGAGACCTAATTACAAAAGAAGAAAAACTTAACCCCTCAGACTTGCTTCTATGGGTAGAACTTACGGTGATGCTCCATGCTCCACGGGCCAGAAAAAGGCATTCCAGCTGTAGCAAGGCGGTCTCCCCTAGGTCCGCATATTTCCGTCACCTTGAAGGGTCCTTCCCAGCTGGAGGTGGGTTTCCGGATCCCTTCTTGGTTTGGTACTCGCCGTAGGACTAGGTCCCGACCCTGGGCTCCCTACTACGCACGGACCGTTAGCAGCGATTGGGTGTCTAGCTATAATCGTGCATTTTGGGTCACCGCTTGACAACTGGCTCATCGATGGATTCGACGTCCCTGCGTTGTAGCTGCCCCTGCATAAGCCCATGAGAAGGCTAGACCCGTGAGGAGTCCAAAAGGGTTTCCGGGGGAAGGCAGGCTTCGGCCCCGTAGACCAGAGAGTACGGGGCCCCCTGGTGGCCCGTCTAGCTATCGTCACCAGAGTTGGAGCCTCCAGCGAAAACATCCTTTAGGACCCCCTCAGGTGATTGATACCCGAGGTCTAGTTCAGCCTTGGCCACCTCATCGTCGTCGACCCTTTCCTTGCCAGGTTGGCGATGAGGTGGGGAGCCATCCCCAGAAGACTGCTCACACCGCACGCTGACGCGTTTCGCAAGGTCGATGATCTCGTGACACTCCGTGGCGCTGTGGTGACCGTTGGGGTGCATAGGGCATGAGCTGCTGTTACCCTTCTACGGCCGTGGGCGTTTGTTGCGGTCGCCCCAGCCCCTAATCGCAGCTGCAACGACCAGAGCGACGGAGTGCGGCTTCTCATGGCCGCGGTTCTTTTTCTTCTTCTTTTTGTCGTCCTGAGCGACGGCACCTGAGCCACCCGTCTAGGCAGCCCCGGTTTGTGGCGCCGAGTGCCACGCACGGCCCCCAGCGGCCCTGGTGCACTTGTCGGCCAGAGCGAAGAGAGTGGAGACAGTTTCCACATCATGCGTGGCCAACTTCTCCAACATCTTTTTATCACGTACTCCCTAACGGAAGGCCATGATGATAGAAGCATCAGAAATGCGAGGTATAGTACCTCGCACCCTGGTGAAGCGGGAGATAAACGTGTGGAGAGTTTCTCCGGGCTCCTGCCTTACTGCGTGGAGGTGGGCCTCCACTCCGTGTTGTTGGTAAGCGCTGGAGAAGTTCACTATGAACCACACGTAGAGCTCTTCCCAGGAGTAGATTGATCCTTGGGCAAGGTTCACGAGCCAAGTCCGGGCGGGCCTAGACAAGGCGACATGAAAATATGTCACCATCATAGCGGTGTTTCCACCTGCTGTTGTGATAGCCGTGACGTACACCTGCAGGAACTCTGACGGATTTGACGTTCTGTCGTACTTTTCCGGCAGGTGCGTCCGGAACTTGGATGGCCAGGACGCCACGCGGAGATGATCTGCGAGAGCAGCGCAGCCCACGCCAGCCAACGGGACACTCACCTGGAACCGGGCGCCCACTGGGGTTTGTGGTGCTACCGCAGTGAAGTCTTTATCGAGGTTGCGACCCTTGATGTTTTGCCAGCGCTCTCGCGCCCTTTCCAGAGAGACGCGGGCATCCTCGCCCACACGCCTGCGGTTGAGTTCTGTCCGCAGGTCATTAGACCTCTCTAGAGAGACTAGAGCGTCCTCCGCCGCGCATCGGCGATAGAGCTCCACCCGCAGGTCCTCAGTCGGCGCTGCCCTCACCGAGGGTGAGCGCACAGACGCCGACGTCTCATGTTGACACCGGGACGACCGAGGTCTGAGCCTCGTTGAGCTAGAATGCGCCATGCCGAGTAGGTGGTCGACGTCGTCCCGCCATTGCTTCATGGCCCCTAGAGAGGCCGTGGAGCTAGGAGGATGGCGCAGCAACTCCCTGGCTGCTGACAGCGCCCCAGGTGCAGCCCTAGACGCCCTGGGTGTTTGCGTGGGAGTGTGCTGCCGTGCAGAGTGCACAGCAGCCGCTGCAGTAGGCGCCGGGATGTTGGTGGCCCGCGAGGTGGAAGAGGCAGCCTCCTCCGCCAGCATGAAGTCCTCGGGCACGAAATCTTGGTGCTCGACGATGTGAACCATGGTGTCGAGCAGGAAAACAAGCAAGAACCGAAAGCCAAGGCCCCTACCTGGCACGCCAAATGTCGGAGAGGAAATCTCCGGCCGGGTGGTAGAGTGCACCCGCCCTAAATCCTAAGATGAGGAGGGGCCTAAGTGTTTTGCTTTTTACGCGGATTAGTGGATGAACTCATAAGAACACACAAGGGTTTAGAGTGGTTCGGGCCGCCGGAGCGTAATACCCTACTCCACTATGTGTTGTATTGCTCGAGAGCTTAGGTGGATGTGAGGATCCCCGTTAGTCTGTTCGTCTGTTGGGTCCTCCACGAACTGTCTTGTAACGTTGCATGCCTCCCCTTTTATAGCTCAAAGGGGGGCACGTATAAGGGTACTGAGCCCCGACATGTGGGCCCAGGGACATAACGGATGTAATACTTAGAGCGACTAATGTTCGTCCCTAGCGCAATCTTCCTTGCGCCCTGATATCCACGATCTGCGTAGCATTAGCGTGCTGGGGAAGCTTCCTTGGCAACGTACGAGTGATGATGGATGAGCACAGTGCACCTCGCAGCACGGGCGTACTGTTTGGCAATGGAACGGACAGGCACGCCGCCTGTAGGCCGCCTGCCAACTGAGTGGATAGGACACATTAAATGCTGAAGGGGCACATCGCCTATCAGCGGGGTAGACAGGCGACGCGTCTTCTCCGCAATCAATGCAGAGGCAGCGCGGCCCAGAGGCCTTACGTCAAGCTCTACCCGCTGGCTTACGTCACGGGCAGAGGGCCACGTGGCAGCATCGGGTCTCCGCCTTGGAGGGGAGCTGAGGCGTACAGGATTGGGTCCATACACATGTCAGTGTTGGACCCCTGCCTAGTCTTTGACCAGGGCTTAAGCATTTTCCATCCTGGCGCACCGAGACCCTGCTGTGAGCGGTCTGGACCCCTTGCGGAGGGGTCTGGTTCCCACCTTAGGGGCCCAGTATGCACACGTGGAGGTCCCAGACCTCCCCTGGGAGTCCTGTCCGCAAACTTAGGGGTTTGGCGCACTCCCATGGGGGTCCGGACTTACTACAGATGTCCTGGAGTATACCACCATCTTGGACACGTGGCGGCCCCGGACCCGCCCATGTGGTGAGGCTGGGCGCCACTGTGGGTCCTGAGCAACCGCCCTTGGTTGGGCTGAGGCACGCCTTGGTCACGGACGCAGCTCTACTGCCACACGGCTAAGAGGTAGCCGCACAGGAACTGCGCCTTGATACAGTAGTAGGGGGTACCCCTGTTTCAGGGTACCGACACTATCCAATCTTTATGGATAAAGATTAAAACACGATCTAAGGCAGACTCTAGTAGCTCTCTTATTCTATCCCCTATCTTATATTGTATTTTAAACTTTACTCCATAAATAATGTCGCGTCCTCTATTTTACACCATAAAGTGGATACAGGAAGAATGTATGTGTGAGCAACACTGACACCAGTGAAGAGATGGCACCGGCAGGTCCAGCAAAGGTGACCGCGCCATGACGCAGGAGCAGGCCAAGGAAGCGCAATGTGAAGATTTCTAGGCCCGAATGGGTGAATGTGTGAGTGGGTTGTTGTGGCCCAGTGTTGGGATGGCCAGAGGGCGTGTATTAAAAGAACGCTAGCCGAATTGGACGGTTAAGGAATATGAGAAACCTGAACTAGCTTCTTCCTGCCCAAGTTCCCTTCTCTTCTCCTACTACTTTTCCTATCTATCTTCTTCCATTCCGGTGTATCAAGTAGGTAGGTAACAATTGGTATCAGATTCAGCGATTCTTAGCTGTGGAGCCTTGGAGCCTTCGATTCACCACACTCACTTTACTCGCTTTCGTCGCCGCCAAACCCTCATGAATCCGGATACTCAGGTGGTTTTGGATGAGATTGCGCGGCGCTTCTCGGAGCATGACGCGAAGTGGGATCGGCGTCTGGTAGATCAGGAATCCCGCTAGGATGCAGCGTTCTCTGAATTTACCAAAGGTCAGGAGCGACACGTTCAAGCGTTGGAGCAGAACACCAGCCTGATCGCGGACTGGCGCTCGTCCATGGAAGGGGTGGTCGACGATCTTCGTCTGGAGGTCGGCAAGGTATCAAAAAATTGGGAACGCGCCGTGGTGGACAAATCGACTTCCATGGAGGGAGTTCTCACGCCTTCACCTCCGGCTGTCGAGCCCTTGGCTACCCGATTTACAGCCGAACCGCCCCATGGGCACCACGTCGAATTGTTCACCGGGGAGGATGGATTTGGGTCGGTCACCACCCTACTCCATCCCCCGGTCAAGGGTACGTATCCTACAGCACCCCGGCATCACTTGTGCACGGCTCTTGAATTTCAATTGTCGGATCCTACTCAGGTCACGGGGGATTTACCTTGGGTGGGTGCTTCTGGGGAGAGATTCGAGGTCGTTTGCCTAAGCTGGATTTTCCTAAATTTGATGGAGAAACCCCCAAGCTGTGGATTAAGCGCAGTAGAGATTATTTTGACATGTATGCAGTAGAAGCAAGGTTGTGGGTGCGTGTGTCAACCATGCATTTTGTGGGAGCTGCTGCTCATTGGTTGTCATCCATAGAGGAGTCCTCCCAATTGGTTAGCTGGTCAGTGTTCTGTCAAGCTTTGCTAGAAAGGTTTGGTAGAGATGAGCACGCGATGTTTATTCGCCAAATGTTTAGCATACGGCAAACCACATTGGTGGCCGACTATGTTGAGAAATTTTCTAGGCTACATGATATTTGGCGGCGTATGGTCGTTCCATGGATCCTTTGTACTTTGTTCAGCGTTTTGTGGATCGGTTACGTGCTTGAAAGGGAAATAGGGTCAAACCTTTTCCATAAATAATTTTGGTGGTTGAATGCCTAACATAAATATTGGACTAACTAGTTTGGTCTAGATTATATGTTCTACAGGTGCATAAAGGTTCAACACAAACCAATAAAAGATTAAATATAGGGTTCAAATTCAAAGGAGCAAGAAACTTGAGTGTGCCCTGGTCTGACGCACCGGACTGTCCGGTGTGCCACCGAACAGTGTCCGGTGCACCAGGACCGTACAGAGCCAAACTCGCCACTCTCGGATTTCTTCTAGGTGCGCTCTACTATAATTCACCGAACTGTCCAATGTGACAGCGGAGCAACGGCTATCTAGCGCAATAGTCGACTGCAACGGACACCCTGCAACGCTACAGTGCGCGAATAGTGCATGCAGAAGTCAGAGCAGTCATCAGAGGCGCACCGGACAGTGAACAGTACCTGTCTGGTGCAGCACCGGACTGTCCGGTGCCACTAAAGGACAAAGCTTCCAATGGTCAGAAGCTCCCGAACCCTAACGGTTGGGTGACGTGGATGGCGCACCGGACTATCCGGTGCGCCCATCGACGGCAGCCATCCCCAACGGCTATGTGGTGGTTGAGGGCTATAAATACCCCCAACCACCACCACTCCAACCATACAAGCATTCAGCACTTTGCATTCAATACAAGAGCAATAGACTCCACTCCAAAGACATAATTTAAGTGATCGATCCGCTCAAAGTCCCCAACTCAACTCTAGCGCATTAGGACTTGTGAGAGGATCATTTGTGTTCCTTTGTTGCTCTTGGTTGCTTGGCTTGGCTTTCTTTTCTTTCTCACTTCTTACTCTCAAGTGCTTTGTAAGCGAGGCAAGAGACACCAATTGTGTGGTGGTCCTTGCGGGGTCTAAGTGACCCGTGAGCTTAAGGAAGAAGCCTCACTCGGTCTAGGTGACCGTTTGAGAGAGGGAAAGGGTTGAAAGAGACCCGGTCTTTGTGACCACCTCAACGGGGACTAGGTTCTTTAGAACTGAACCTCGGTAAAACAAATCACCATGTCATCCGCTTTCTTGGTTGATTTGTTTTCCCCCTCTCTCTCTCGGACTCAGATTTCATTCTAACGCTAACCCCAGCTTGTAGATTGTGTTTTAAGTTATAAATTTCAGATTCTGCCTATTCACCCCCCTCTAGGCGACTTTCAATTGGTATCACAGCCCGGTACTTCATTAGAGTCTAACCACTCAAAGTGATGTCGGTAGATCAAGCCAAGAGGGAGATCGTGACCGGCGGTGACAAGCCCGCAAGCCTTGGGAAGGCTCCATCGAGGGAGTCCAGCAACAAAGTGAAGGAGGGATCCCCTTCACACATCAAGCTGCATCGGAGTGGCAACAAGAAGAAGAAGAAGATGAAGAAAGTGGTCTACTACGAGACTGATTCTTCGTCGCCCTCCACATCCGGCTCCGACGCATCGTCCGTCACTTTTAAGCGCCATGAGCGCAAGAAGTATAGTAAGATGCCACTTCGTTATCCCAGCATTTCTAAGCGTGCTCCTTTACTTTCCATTCCCTTAGGCAAACCACAAGTTTTTGATGGTGAAGATTATTGTATGTGAAGCGATAAAATGAGGCATCACCTAACCTCACTCCATGCAAGTATTTGAGACATTGTTGAGTTTGGAGCGCAGGTACCATTCGTGGGGGACGAAGGCTATGATTCGGACGAGGTCGCCCAAATCAAGCACTTTAACTCCCAAGCCACTACTATACTCCTCGCCTCCTTGTGTCGAGAGGAGTATAATAAGGTGCAAGGATTAAAAAGTGCCAAGGAGATTTGGGATGTCCTAAAGACCACGCATGAAGGAGATGAGGTGACCAAGATCACCAAGCGGGAGATGATCGAGGGGAGCTCGGTCGATTCGTCGTCAACCAAGGAGAGGAGCCACAAGCGATGTACAACCGGCTCAAGACATTGGTCAATCAAGTGCGCAACCTCGGGAGCACAAAATGGGATGACCATAAAATGGTCAAGGTTATTCTTAGATCCCTCGTATTTCGTAATCCTACTCAAGTTCAATTAATACGTGGTGATCCTAGATATAAGCTAATGTCTCCCAAGGAGGTAATTGGGAAGTTTGTGAGCTTTGAACTAATGGTCAAAGGCTCCAAACATATTGTCAACTTGGAGCAAGGCGCCACCTCTACACCCGAGGTGCAACCCGTCGCATTCAAGGCAACGAAAGAGAAGAAAGAGGAGTCTACATCGAGTAGGCTCCCCATTGACGCCTCCAAGCTCGACAATGAGGAGATGGCGCTCATCATCAAGAGCTTTCACCAAATCCTTAAGCAAAGGAGGGGGAAGGACTACAAACCCCGCTCCAAGAGGGTGGGCTACAAGTGTGGTAAGCCCGGTCATTTTATTGCTAAATATCCATTGTCTAGTGATAGTGATAGGGGCGACGACAAGAGGGGGGAGAAGAAGGAGAAGAAGAAGTACTACAAGAAGAAGGGCGGCAATGCCCACGTGTGTCAGGAATGGGACTCCGATGAGAGTTCCACCGATTCCTCCTCCGACGAGGATGCCGCAAACATCGCTGTCAACAAGGGACTTCTCTTCCCCAACGTCGCCCACAAGTGCCTCATGGCAAAGGATGGCAAAAAGAAGAAGGTAAAATCTAGAGCCACCACTAAATATACAACATCTAGTGATGAGGGTAGCTCTAGTAAAGATGAGGATGATTTGCTCACTCTTTTTGCCAACCTTAACATGCAACAAAAAGAAAAATTGAATGAATTGATGGGAGGCTTTCATGAGAAGGATGAACTCTTGGATAGCCAAGAGGAATTCCTTATTAAGGAAAACAAAAAGCATGTTAAAATAAAAAATGCTTATGCTCAGGAAGTAGAGAAAAATGAAAATTTATCTAAGGAGCTAAGCATCTGCCATGATTCAATTGTCAATCTTAAAAATGAAAATGCTAATTTAAATGCTAAGATTGATAAATTAAATGAGATGATTTCTAACCTTAGAAATGAAAATGCTACTTTAAATTCTGAGGTTAAAGATATAAATGTTTGCAATGATTCTATTTCCTATCTTAGAGATGAAAATGCCATGCTAAAATCTAAGATAGATGAATTAAATGTTTGCAAACCCTCTACATCTACTGTTGATCATGTCTCCATTTGCACTAGATGTAGAGATGTTAATGTATAAGCTATTAATGATCACATTGCCATGATCAAACAACAAAATGATCATATAGCTAAATTAGATGTTAAAATTGCCGAGCACGAGCTCGAAAATGAAAATTTTAAATTTGCTCGTAGCATGCTCTATAGTGGGAGACGCCCTGGCATTAAGGATGGCATTGGTTTCCAATAGGGAAGCAATGTCAAGCTTAATGCCCCTAAGAAACTGTCTAACTTTGTTAAGGGCAAAGCTCCCATGGTTCAGGATAATGAGGGATACATTTTATATCCTGAAAATTATCCTGAACACAAAATTAGGAGAATTCATGCTAGAAAACCTCATAATGTTTCTCACCATGCATTCATGTATAAAAATGAGGCACCTAGCTCTAGGCATTCTACACATGTTAAAATGCCTAAAAGGAAAACTCCTATTGCATCAAATGAACCCAACATTTCATTTAAAACTTTTGATGCTTCTTATGTGCTCACTAACAAATCAGGCAAGGTAGTTGCCAAATATGTTGGGGGCAAACACAAGGGGTCAAAGACTTGTGTTTGGGTACCCATGGTACTTGTTTCTAATATCAAAGGACCCAAGACTGTTTGGGTACCTAAGAACAAGGCCTAAATTGTTTTGCAGGTTTATGCATCCAGGGGCTCAAGCTGGATAATTGATAGCGGATGCACAAACCACATGACAGGGGAGAAAAGAATGTTCTCCTCCTATGAGAAAAATGCGGATCCCTAAAGAGCTATCACATTCGGGAATGGAAATCAAGGTTTGGTCAAGGGACTTGGTAAAATTGCTATATCACCTGACCATTCCATTTCTAATGTTTTCTTGTAGATTCTTTAGATTACAATTTGCTTTCTGTATCTCAATTATGCAAAATGGGCTACAACTGTCTTTTTACAGATGTAGATGTTACTGTCTTTATAAGGAGTGATGATTCAGTAGCATTTAAGGGAGTGTTAAAGGGTCAGCTATACTTAGTTGATTTCAATAGAGCTGAACTCGACACTTGCTTAATTGCTAAGACTAATATGGGTTGGCTCTAGCATCGCCGACTAGCCCATGTTGGGATGAAGAATCTTCATAAACTTCTAAAGGGAGAGCACATTTTGGGACTAACAAATGTTTATTTTGAGAAAGACAAGATTTGTAGTGCATGTCAAGCAGGAAAGCAAGTTGGCACCCATTATCCACACAAGAACATCATGACAACGGACAGGCCACTGGAGCTACTCCACATGGATTTATTCGGCCCGATAGCTTACATAAGCATCGGCGGGAGTAAGTACTGTCTAGTTATTGTGGATGATTATTCTCGCTTCACTTGGGTATTCTTTTTGCAGGAAAAATCACAAACCCAAGAGGCTTTAAAGGGATTCTTGAGACGAGCTCAAAATGAGTTTGGATTGAGAACCAAGAAGATAAGAAGCCATAATGGGACGGAGTTCAAGAACTCACAAATAGAAGGCTTTCTTGAGGACGAAGGCATCAAGCATGAGTTCTCTTCTCCCTACACACCTCAACAAAATGGTGTAGTGGAGAGGAAGAATAGAACTCTACTGGACATGGCTAGAACCATGCTTGATGAATACAAGACACCGGACCGGTTTTGGGCCGAGGCGATTAACATCGCCTGCTACTCCATCAACTGGTTATATCTTCACCGAATCCTCAAGAAGACATCTTATGAACTCCTCACCAATAAAAAAGCTCAATGTTTCATATTTTAGAGTCTTTGGTAGCAAATGTTTTATTCTCATTAAAAGAGGTAGAAAATCTAAATTTGCTCCTAAGGCTGTAGAAGGCTTTTTACTAGGATATGATTCAAACACAAGGGCATATAGAGTCTTCAACAAATCCACTAGATTAGTTGAGGTTTCTTGTGACATTGTGTTTGATGAGACTAATGGCTCCCAAGTGGAGCAAGTTGATCTTGATGAACTAGATGATGAAGAGGCTTCATGCGTCGCGCTAAGGAACATGTCCAATGGGGATGTGTGTCCTAAGGAATCCGAAGAGCCTCCCCAAACACAAGATCAACCATCATCTTTCATGCAAGCATCTACACCAACTCAAGATGAGGAACAGGCTCAAGATGATAAGCATGAAGATCAAGAGGATGAGCCACCTCAAGAGGAGGACAATGATCAAGGGGGAGGTGAAGATGATCAAGACAAGGAAGATGAGCAAGAAATTCAGGGTCAAAGACTGCCACACCCAAGAGTCCATCAAGCGATTCAAAGAGATCACCCCGTCAACTCCATTCTCGGTGACATTCATAAGGGGGTAACTACTTGATCTCGAGTCGCACATTTTTGTGAACATTACTCTTTTGTCTCCTCTATTGAGCCATACAGGGTAGAGGATGCATTAAGAGATTTGGATTGGGTGCTGGCTATGCAAGAGGAGCTCAACAACTTCACGAGGAATGAGGTATGGCATTTGGTTCCACGTCCTAATCAAAATTTTGTAGGTACCAAATGGGTATTCTGCAACAAGCAAGATGAGCATGGTGTGGTGATAAGGAACAAAGCCTGACTTGTGGCCAAGGGTTATTCACAAGTAGAAGGTTTGGACTTTGGTGAAACTTATGCACCCGTAGCTAGGCTTGAGTCAATTTGTATATTACTGCGTTCTCAATCATTTACATGCATTCTCGTGGTCGTGGATATGTATACCAAATATGCAAATTTTTGCCTCTGTGGCATCCATACACAGCTCTCTCGGTGGCAAAGTTATTCCATAATTAGGTATATAAACACCCTGGTTTACCTCAGTCTATTGTTTCTGATTGTGATAGAATATTTATCAGTAATCTGTGGAGGGAGTTGTTTCGTCTGGCTAATGTGCAGCTAAGAATGAGCTCGGCTTATCACCCTCAGACCGATGGCCAAACGGAGCGTGTGAATCAGTGTCTGGAAACTTTTTTGCGTTGTTTTGTGCATGCCTGTCCTAATAAGTGGAGTCAGTGGTTATCTGTCGCTCAGTTCTGGTATAACTCTTCTCCTCACTCAGCCATTGGTCGGTCTCCGTTCGAAGTCTTGTATGGTTGTCGTCCCAGGTTTTTTGGCATTGATCATGACACTATCATCAGTACCACTGATCTGGCTTCATGGTTGCATGAGCGGCAGTTAATGTCTGATGTTATCAAACTGCATTTGGAAAGGGCCAAACTTCGTATGAAACGCCAAGTGGGCAAAGGTCAATTCGAGCGGCACTTTGCAGTGGGCGATTGGGTGTTCCTCAAGCTTCAGCCATATATTCAGTCCACTATCGCTGTTCGTGCCAGTTAGAAGTTATCATTCAGATTTTTTGGGCCTTTTCAAGTGATACAACGTGTTGGGCTGGTAGCGTACAAACTTCAGCTACCTCCGTCTTCTCGTGTGCATCCAGTTTTTCACGTATCTCAGTTAAAGAAGGTTGTGGGCACTGGAATGGTGGTTTCTCCTTCTCTTCCATCCGATAATTTCATGTTCAGTGTGCCTAAAAAGTTTTTGCAGCGACGTCGAATTTTACAGGGCGATAAATCAGTTCAGCGGGTGTAGGAAACAGGTGATGCCTAAGAGGGGGGTGAATTAGGACTTCTAAAACTTTTACTAAACTAGGCCACAACTAAATCCCTAGAGCAAAACCTATGCAAGAAATCAAAATAGAAGGTGCAAACTAGGTTTTGTCTAAGTGTTGCTATCTCTACCGCAAAGGCTAAGTTTCAATCTACACTAAATAAGTATGAATACAAGATTGAAACTTAAATGCTTAATATAAATGCGGAAACTTAAAGAGCAAAGTAGAGAAGCAAACTCTCATGGATGACGCCGGTATTTTTACCGAGGTATCCGGAACCACGCAAGGTCTCGACTAATCCTCGTTGGTGCCCCTACGCAAAGGGAAGCCCACGCGAGGGCCAAGCACCACGGTCGAGTAACTCTGTAGAGAGCCGCGGGCCTTCTCCACGCGCAAGTGGTGCTCCGCTTCCGGCTCCTCTCAGACGCTCCCCGTCGTCTCCACTATCGAGCTTCCGGCCGAAACGCTGCGGGCCTCGTTCCCTCCGGTACACGGTGGCGGTCGTGACATAAACGCGGTTGTCACGGTCTCGCAAGACTCTCGCCCCACTCGGTACAATTACAACGACTCACGCAAGAGCAGAGGGGTTGTGTGGTTTTACAAAACTCACTCAACTAACTAGGGTTCACCTAGAGCAAGCGCTAAAGCGGTCTAACTAACCTAAGCACTTCGCAAAGCACCTACGCTAATCACCGAGTGATTCTATTAAGCACTTGGGTGTTTGAGCTCTTGGAAATGTGCACTATATGCCTTGGTATGTTGCTTGGGCTCCCACACCTTCAAATGGTCGGTTGGGTGAAGTATATATAGGCCCCAACTCCAAAATAGCCGTTGTAGAAAAGCTGCAATTCTCTGCGGCACACCGGACAGTCCGGTGGTGCACCGGACAACGCACTGTAGCCTGTTCGGTGCGCCTAGCCGTTGCTATGTCAGAGCAGGTGACCGTTGGCGCCGTAGGCTTTTCCACACCGGACAGTCTGGTGCTCACACCGGACAGTCCGATGGTCTTCTCTCCGAGTGCCACCTAGAACTAGCCGTTGGGCTGGAGTTCCCTGGTGCACCGGACAGTCCGGCGTGTGTGCACCGGACAGTCCGGTGCGCCTTCGCACAGACAGTCCGCAGCAGCACACTTGGACTTTTCTTGAATCTTCTTAATGTCTTCTTTTGAGGTGTTGCTTTCCTCAATTCTTTAGTCCAAGTAAATCTTGCATCCTGTGAACTACAAACACAAACACTAGAAAACTTATTAATTCACGGATTGTGTTGTTCATCAAACACCAAAACTCAATTAGCCAAATGGCTCGGGGTCCATTTTCCTTACAATCTCCCCCTTTTTGGTGATTGATGACAACACAACCAAAGCAAGCAAATAATACAAGTATTTGAATGAAAATATGCAATCTATTTGCTAGGATGCATGATTGTCCCCACAAAATAAAATTATGGACTTAAGCCTCCCCCTAACTCCATAATTCACTTACTTCCTATTTTAGGACCAAATGACCAAAACCACTTGAAAAACCATTTGTAGATATAAAATTTTAAATTGGTGGTGTTTGGTGTTTGATATAGTTTTCATTGCTTTGGTCCCTAAACTTCTCCCCCTTTGGCATCAACCACCGAAAAGGAAGACATTAAAAGCATGTAGGAAGTAAATAAAAGCTTGCCCTCATCAAGAATTTTATCAGATGATACCACTTGAAGGATACTAAATTAAATCACATGAATCGTACCAGTTGAACGGATTACTCCCCCTAAATGAGTGTTCTCTTTAGAAAGAAGTTTCTCCCCCTTTTTAGAGATGAAGAAATACTCCCCCTGACAGAGATCCTCTTTTTAGGAAAAAGCATGTGAAAATTAGAGGTGCAAGACATAATTTGAAAAGACTAACTTCCCTTATACATAGGTAACAGAATATGAGTTAAGTACTTATGCATTTTTAGCAACATGGAAGTATATGATATGAAATATAGTCTAATCAAATGTTGGATAAGACATGTAAATGATACTAAAAGTAGTCTCAAAAGATACCAATTGAAAGTCAATGGCGAGCTTGAGAGACATGAGAGTTCTTGGAGATTTTGCAGTGGAAGATTGTTGTCTTTCTCCGGGGACTTCATTTTCCTTACAATGAGACTATCACATGAAATAGTCTTGAAAAGGTGTTAGTCTCAAAGTGTTAGATTATAGAATAACCTCCCCCTGAAGATGTGCATACAAGTTTTGAATACTTGTAGGAGACATGCACTTTGATTTGATATCAAGAGGGGCAAATTATCCATAATCCGAACTTTGGCACATATAAGTTAAATGATACAACTTGTAGAAATCAAAATTTTCAATTGATGCATCATTTACTATGGAGTGATATAGAAGTTATGTGCCGTGCTTAAATAACATTTTAAGCCATGTAGGTTTGCTTAAGTGTATGAATTGAAAACAAGCAATCCTACCATATGATTCACCTAGTATGCGTAATTTAAAACAATGGTAAACAACAAATGTAATACTAGGCAAGAAAGGTAAACTAGATACAAGGTAAATAGATACGCATATCTAAAAACAAGAAATACAATAAATCTAGTTACCTTAGTCATGGGTGGGAAATTTGGGTCCAAAATTTTCACTAACTTACTTGGCAAGTAATCTTGATCCAATATGATGTATCCCATGATATATATCCCAACTTTGCCAAGTCTCCAAATTTCCCAATGACCTTTGGTCCACTCACTTCCCTTTTGGGATCCAAACCTTTTTGGTGCTTTTCATGGTTGAAATTATTTCCTTTGGCACCCAGATACGTTTGGCCCCCTTTCCTTTGTTGGCTTGCTTGTTGGCCTTGATTGCTATCACCTTTCCATTCTTTTTCTTCTTGATCAAATATGGTGTAGCATCCTTTTTGTTCACCTTTTTGATGTAGGTGTTGGAGATTTTGCTTGATGGCTTTTGCTTGAGCTTTTGCCTTGGTTTATCCCCGGTCATCGCCTTGCATTGGAAAGACTTGTGGCCTTCCATGTGGCATAGCCTACAAATCACAGTTTCTCCCTCCATAGGCTTGTTCACTCCCGCAATAGTGTTATCCTGTGGAGGTCAGATTTGTTTGGCTTTGCCTTTCTTGTCATACAAAGCCTTGCCAAGGCGAGCCACTTCTTGCTTTAATTGTTCATTTTCCTTTGCAACCTCATCTGAACATGTTTCTACAACAATATTCTTAACAAGAACTTGGTTGCAAGAGTTAGAATCATCAATTAAATCAAAGCAGAAAGTAGAAGCATATTTCTTAATAATTTCAGGTATTTCAACTAAAGATGCTGCTGCGGTGCTACCAATGTTTTCTAGCTTAGTAGTTAGCTCATTATTGTGTATGCGAAGAATTTCCATTTTCTCCAGCAAATTTTCAATAGCTTCTTGGGAGCTAGCTAACTTAGCCTTAAGTTTTTCATTCTTCTTAATAAGACTATCATCGGTAGCAGTGGATGGAGCACTAGATTCTAATAGCTCAATTTTAGTTGATAGCTCAATATTTAAGTTTGCAAAAGTTTCAAATTTTTCTAGCAAACCTTTGTAATCATTTTGAGAGCTAACCAACTTATTTTTCAAAGTTTTAAGTTGAGCTTTTTGCTTAGTGCAAACATCCTGGAAAAATTCTACGGCTTCCGCAAGCTCATTTAGAGAGGGCTTTCCCTCACCTTCATCATCACTACTGCTATCATCACAAGAGGATGGAATGCTTTTGTTACCTCTTGCCATAAGGCATTTGTGTGATGAGCGTGATGAGGACTGGTGGCTGCGCGTCCTTGGAGGTTCATCTTCACTTGAAAAATCATCCTAAGTTCTAACACTTGTTAGCGCCTTGCCTTTGCTCCACTCCTTTTTGGGTTTGCCCATATTTGGACAGTTGTCCCTGAAGTGGCCCTTCTCCCCACATGCGAAGCATCTTCTCTTCCTTTGCTTTTTCCTATCAATGTTAAAGAGAAGATCCTCGACCTGCAGGGGCACACCCATTAGATTAATCTTGCGGATCATCCTCATTACCTTTCCGACGCGTCGGATTGTTTCTTCATCCTTGGAGGATGATGTGCATGGTTGATTATCTTCATCATCATCACTTTCTTCTTCTTCCTCTTCTTCACTTGAGGAACTTGGAGTAGGAGCCTTCTTTTTGCCCTTCCTTTCATCACATGCAAAAGCATATGGTCTTGAGGAAGTTGGCTCCTCTCCCCGACACATTTTTCGCGACATCTCAAAAGCCGCGATTTTCCCAATCACAATGGTCGAGGTCATGTTGCTCAAGTCCTCCATGTTGTGAAGGATGGTGATGATGCTCCCATATCTTTGTTGTGGTAGCAGGGAGATAATCTTCCTCACAATGTCCGCATCACCTAGCTTATTAATGCCAATAGAATTGAGCTCATTGATAATTAGATTCAAACGAGAATACATGTCTCTAACAAGCTCATCATCTTTCATAGCAAAAGAATTATACTCATTTAAGACTAGGCAATGTTTTTGCTCACGGACATTGGATGTGCCGTCATGGAGCTCATGCAATTTTAGCCAAATCTCATTAGTAGTTTTCAAGGTAAATACTTGATTAAAAATATCCATGCTAAGAGATTCATACAAGCAATTTTTGGCTCTAGCATTTATATGAATTTCTTTTTCCTCACTCGTGGTGGGTTTCTCGGGATTCTTGAAGGGTTTCATCCCGTCACGAGTGACTCTCCAAACACCTAGATCAGCGGCCTCTAGGTAACAAGCCATTCTAGCACTATAATATGGGAAGTTAGTGCCGTCAAAGTGTGGTGGCCTATGGGTATCCATCCCTTCCTCTAAAAAGCGTCGGCTCTTTTAGCGGTGAAGCTAAAAACGTTTCAAATGAGCCAAACTGGGCTTTGATACCACTTGTAGGAAACGGGTGACGCCTAAGAGGGGGTGAATTAGGACTTCTAAAACTTTTACTAAACTAGGCCACAACTAAATCCCTAGAGCAAAACCTATGCAAGAAATCAAAATAGAAGGTGCAAACTAGGTTTTGTCTAAGTGTTGCTATCTCTACCGCAAAGGCTAAGTTTCAATCTACACTAAATAAGTATGAATACAAGATTGAAACTTAAATGCTTAATATAAATGCGGAAACTTAAAGAGCAAAGTAGAGAAGCAAACTCTTGTGGATGACGCTGGTATTTTTACCGAGGTATCCGGAACCACGCAAGGTCCCGACTAATCCTCGTTGGTGCCCCTAAGAAAAGGGAAGCCCACGTGAGGGCCAAGCACCACGGTCGAGTAACTCCGTAGAGAGCCGCGGGCCTTCTCCACGCGCAAGTGGTGCTCCGCTTCCGGCTCCTCTCGGACGCTCCCCGCCGTCTCCACTATCGAGCTTCCGGCCGAAACGCCGCGGGCCTCATTCCCTTTGGTACACGGTGGCGGCCGTGACACAAACGCGGTTGTCACGGTCTCACAAGACTCTCGCCCCACTCGGTACAATTACAACAACTCACGCAAGAGCCGAGGGGTTGTGTGGTTTTACAAAACTCACTCAACTAACTAGGGTTCACCTAGAGCAAGCGCTAAAGCGGTCTAACTAACCTAAGCACTTCGCAAAGCACCTACGCTAATCACTGAGTGATTCTATTAAGCACTTGGGTGTTTGAGCTCTTGGAAATGTGCACTATATGCCTTGGTATGTTGCTTGGGCTCCCACACGTTCAAATGGCCGGTTGGGTGAAGTATATATAGGCCCCAACTCCAAAATAGCCGTTGGAGAAAAGCTGCAGTTCTCTGCGGCACACCGGACAGTCCGGTGGTGCACCGGACAGCGCACTGTAGCCTGTCCGGTGCGCCTAGCCGTTGCTCTGTCAGAGCAGGTGACCGTTGGCGCCGCAGGCTTTTCCACACCGGACAGTCTAGTGCTCACACCGGACAGTCTGGTGGTCTTCTCTCCGAGTGCCACCTGGAACTAGCCGTTGGGCTGGAGTTCCCTGGTGCACCGGACAGTCCGGCGTGTGGGCACCGGACAGTCCGATGCGCCTTCGCACAGACAGTCCGCAGCAGCACACTTGGACTTTTCTTGAATCTTCTTAATGTCTTCTTTTGATGTGTTGCTTTCCTCAATTCCTTAGTCCAAGTAAATCTTGCATCCTGTGAACTACAAACACAAACACTAGAAAACTTATTAGTTCACGGATTGTGTTGTTCATCAAACACCAAAACTCAATTAGCCAAATGGCCCGGGGTCCATTTTCCTTACAGCAGGTATTGGTGCAGTGGTCTTTCATGCCAGAGGAGCTTGCTACTTGGGAGGATGTCGAGAATTTACAGCAGCAGTTTCCTGATGCAGCTGTCTGGGGACATCCAGCATCCTTAGCAGGGGGAAATGTGAGCAACACTGACACCAGTGAAGAGATGGCACCGGTAGGTCCAGCAAAGGTGACCGCGCCGCGACGCGGTAGCAGGCCAAGAAAGCGCAATGTGAAGATTTCTGGGCCCGAATGAGTGAATGTGTGAGTGGATTGTTGTGGTCCAGTGTTGGGATGGCCAGATGGCGTATATTAAAAGAACGCTAGCCGAACTGGAGGGTTAAGGAATATGAGAAACCTGAACTAGCTTCTTCCTGCCCAAGTTTCCTTCTCTTCTCCTACTACTTTTCCTATCTATCTTCTTACATTCCGGTGTATCAAGTAGGTAGATAACAGTATGTGTTACTCAAACACAACTAACTTTGAGGCGTGGAAGTCTGGACATGCTACGTGTTGGCAGAGGATGGAGATCCTCCTACGAAATGGGAGGCAATGCCGCCGCGTGGTCAGTGAAAGGAGGCACGCAGCGATTGACCAAATAAGCTAGGGTGTTTCGGCCTGCCCACGCCGGTGCATGAGCTGTGTATTTCATAAGATTTTATTCCCAACGAATACAGCTAAAGAAACCCAAAAGGCTACTAGGCTAGGCAGGTTGCAAGAGCAGGACGGACAGATCCTAATTGAAAGCAACTGGGAGCTCCAGGATTGGATCGGTAGGAATCTCTCTCGTCACACGATAACTGAACAAGCAACTGCAGAAGATTAAGTAGAATATTTGCAATTTTATACTACCTCCTTTCTTTTATATATTTGTCGCTGTGCAGTTCAATTTTGAACTAAGCAGTGTCAAATAAAAAAAATCGAAGGGAGTACAAGAGCAGGGGGTCCCGTTACTGGTTAGCGTCATGCTGGCAATCTGCATGCCCCGAATCCTGAAAGACAGCTCCGATCGAGGGTCGGAGTCCCATCCCATGACATCGTAAACTTGTTTTTAGTTGTGTTGGGCACCAAAATGAGCGGACGGTCCTGCCCTTGGGCCCGGACGGTCCGCGTGTCCCGAGATTAGATTAACTTGGATATTTATCCTTATCTCGTGCGTGGTTCTCCATCTAATCACGTGGGAGTTTGTTGGCTATCTTTTAGGAAAAGGTCCAAACCTCCTCCCCTATAAATATAAAGGGGTACGGCCGATTGAGAACCCCCGAACACATTCCAATCGAATCAATTAGCTTATTTACTTTTCCTGCCCTAGGAGTAGATGTAGCATCGTTCTAGTTGTAGTCTTCCACATATCCACCTCCACCCCTATTCGACTCTACGTCGTCTAAATCCGTCTTGGGTGGCCTGCCGATCCCAAGATGACCCTAGGATCTCACCCCTCCCGGGGGGCAAGATCTAGTTGTCCATTCAAGACCTCTTCCTCGAATTGATCTCTTAATTCCTAGGCGACTCCACGTCGTCTGGGGACACCCCGGGTGACCTGTCCACCCGGAGCACCTTAAGATCTTTTCCCCCAGGGGACGAGATCTAGATTCCAACAAGGAGGAGGAAGACGACCCTGTCGCCAGGTCGCGGACCGTCCGGCCCTAGGGCGTGGACCGTCCGGCCGTCAGGCAGGGAACCCGAGCTCCTGCACCAGGTCGCGGACCGTCCGGCCCTGTGCCGCGGACCGTCCGCGCCTGACCAGAGAGCACCGCCGCCGGTTCTCGTTGAGTGATTGGCGCCCTAAAAAGGCACCAACATACTTTTTGGCGACTCCGCTGGGGACGAAGTTGCAGATCTACAAAATCAGGCTTACATGGCCGATTCTAAAGATCTCAACGGTGCTTCTCCAAACAGCAACAAAAGGCTGACTAATTTATCGGCCACTGAGCATAAAAGATTAGAAGATGACATGAAAAAAATAGACGAGGAGGCCCACCGACAAAAGGATCAGGTGCTCAAGGTGGCGGATAAGTGGTACCTCTCGCACTTCAGGGTAGACTGCCACCAGAAGACCGTCCAAGAAAGGGAGATAAACGCCGAGTATATGTTAGCCGTGCTGCAACAGCTCCCCACGATAGGTGATGTCAGGTCAGCCGATGATATTACATCTATTAAAATTTCTTTTGATAATCGGATTAAAAGTATTACGAAGGATATAGAGAGGATGGCACATGCATTAGGAAAAACTCACATGCCTGATTTTTTATCACATAAATTAGGCGCTGAAACAATTGCGCCAAACACATCGGCGACAAATGGATTTTCCCAGCCATATTCTGGTGTGCCGATGGACTCATATCCAGAACGACCGTCACCACCATCTTCGCTAAATGGTGAGTCAACCCTGAGCACGGCCGGACCGTCCGCACACAATCGCGGACCGTCCGACCCTCCGTCAGACCGTCCGGCACCCTACGCCGGACAGTCCGGAGTTACACAGAGCCCACCGGAAGGGTCACAGGTGTTGCCTGACGTGACCGGACAGTCCGAGGATAGTACCGGACCGTCCGATCCACCCGCAGACCGTCCGACTGTGCAGGTCGGACCGTCCGGAGCACCAGAAGTCACCTGCGATCCGTCTAGTGTGGAAGGCCGGCGTATATATAACCGGCCACCCAAGCCCCAAGAACCAAAAAAGTCACATGTCCCTGAGCTTGTTTGGCCCACTAAGGCCAAACCTTCTGTTCGCTCTCACCCGCACTCGACAAAAAAGGAAAAGGTTAAGTTCACATTTAATATTACTAAGTGTGATAAAATATTTGATGAGTTGCTTAAACATGGTAATATTAAACTATCACATGTAATTCCTCTGGTTGAAGAATTAAAAGGGCGTATATATTGTAAATGGCATGGCTCCTTTCTTCATAACACCAATGATTGTGCTGTCTTTCGTCGGCAAATACAATCGGCTATAAATGAAGGCCGGTTGAGGTTTCAAAAGGAGGTGAGGATTGACATGCCACCTGTCCCTGCCACCACATTAGAGCCGACAAGCAAAAAAGTCATAGTTCGGCCTGTGCGGCCGATAAAAGCAAAGATAAAAATATCGTCATTGGTGATCCCCGTACACCAAATATGTCACGCATAATGGTTACTCAGAAGACTCCGGACAAAAGAAAGACCAGAGGCACCGGGGGGCAAGCACGATCGGACACCCGATCATGGTCATCTGTCCTGCATACGCCAGACGATCCGGGTACTAAGGCCGAACAGTCCGAGACAGTAGCGGACGGTCCGGCTATAATGGTCGGACAGTCCGCAGACAGTCAGAAGCAGCAACCTCAGACCACCGGACCACAAGGTTCCAAAACAAGTGTTAGGAAACAAAATACTATTAAGACGTCTGGACGACTCAGTAGAGTCGGCCCTACTTTTGGTCAGTTGCTTGCCAAATATACGAAGAAGGCCGTTCCACACAACCGGCCAATAAAGCAGACGAAGTCAAAAGGGCGGTCTGTGCGAAAGCAAAAGCCGACTAAACAGACCCAAAAGGTAGCACAACCAAGATCGCCTTGTCATCCTCCTCCAGGGATAGCATGGTGCGTCCCGTTCTATCCATCGCCGATGTGTTGTCCTGCTCATGTGTGGGGTGGTACGGCGATGAATTCATATTACTGGCCCAATCCGTTTGCTTATTTGGGCTGGGGGGCACCACAAGTTTTTGCCTATTGACAGGTTGATCAGGTAGACATGGCCAAAGAGGATGCGATCCGAAACGGCCTCTGTGCATTAAAGTTCTATCAATTATTTATATTATCTGATCGCAAGAGCCGATGACTTGCATCGAGCTGAGTCCTTACATCGGGAACAAAAGCTCATGAGGTCAATTATTTCGAAGTTTTCACTGATGCTTTTGGTTCGCCAAGCTCCACCAAAAGGCAGGGGGGCATATGTTGGGCACCAAAATGAGCGGACGGTCCGGCCCTTGGGCCCGGACGGTCCGCGTGTCCCGAGATTAGATTAACTTGAATATTTATCCTTATCTCGTGCGTGGTTCTCCATCTAATCACGTGGGAGTTTGTTGGCTATCTTTTAGGAAAAGGTCCAGACCTCCTCCCCTATAAATATAAAGGGGTACGGCCGATTGAGAACCCCCGAACACATTCCAATCGAATCAATTACCTTATTTACTTTTCCTGCCCTAGGAGTAGATGTAGCATAGTTCTAGTTGTAGTCTTCCACATATCCACCTCCACCCCTATTCGACTCTACGTCGTCTAGATCCGTCTTGGGTGGCCTGCCGATCCCAAGACGACCCTAGGATCTCACCCCTCCCGGGGGGCAAGATCTAGTTGTCCATTCAAGACCTCTTTCTCGAATTGATCTCTTAATTCCTAGGCGACTCCACGTCGTCTGGGGACACCCCGGGTGACCTATCCACCCGGAGCACCTTAAGACCTTTTCCCCCAGGGGACGAGATCTAGATTCCAACAAGGAGAAGGAAGACGACCCTGTCGCCAGGTCGCGGACCGTCCGGCCGTCAGGCAGGGAACCCGAGCTCCTGCACCAGGTCGCGGACCGTCCGGCCCTGTGCCGCGGACCGTCCGCGCCTGACCAGAGAGCACCGCCGCCGGTTCTCGTTGAATGATTGACGCCCTAAAAAGGCACCAACAAGTTGGAATAATGTATAGTAGTAGGGATGCTGTTCGTGTTTCTGCAACAGAAAGAAGAGATATGTAAATCGAACAGATGATATGGCTTTGCGTGTTTGTCTGCTCTTTTTCGAGCAAGCTTTGCCTCCGTTACATGGTCGTTGGCTGTATTGTACGCTGTATCTGGGCCAACGAAAAAAACGAATTTAAACAAAGAAATCCCCTTTCGATCTCGTCCCTGAGAAGGATCGGGCTACGTTGATCGATGGACCGATCAATCGATCTGTACAAAAAAAAACAACTGAAGCGATCCTCCAAAAAATAAAATTATCCAAGAGGATCACTATTGGGCACTTGGGCAGTTAATCACGGCCGACGGTTGCTGAGGTCAGAGTCAGACAGACTCAGATGAGCCCCAGGGTCTGCACCAGGCCGCCCATCTGCAGGGCCGCGTCCTGCCATGGCAAGGCGCCCGCGCGTCGCCGCCCCACGAACTCCACCACCTTCGCCAGCACGCCGCCGTCGCTGCGTCGACTGACCACGGCTGGCTTGTCGCCACCGCTCTTGAGCAATGCGACGTACGTGCCCAGGTCGTGGACGCTGGCCAGGTCGCCCATCCTGAAGAAGTCCAGGGGCAGCTCCACGCCGACGTGGGTGTAGCAGGAGTCGCGCCACGGTCGGAGCGCCTGCACCCGCGCGGTGCCCTCGTTGAGGAAGATGCCCGGGAGCTTGGTGATGGGGTCGTGGACGTTGGCCACGCGCAGCGCCTTGACGCCCAGCTGGTCGCACCGGGCCTTGAAGGCGGCGTTCCCGACGCGGGGCCCGCCGAAGGAGAAGACGGTGACGGGCGCGCCGCGGTTGAGGCCCAGCTCCACGAGGTCGTACGCGAAGAGCAGCGCCAGCGCGCTCCCCATGCTGTGCCCCGCCAGGGTGACGCTGACGTCCTCGCCGGGCCGTGCCTTGGCGCACGAGCCGACGAGGCGCGACACCTCGCGCAGGAGCTGCTCCCGGCAGCTCCCCGCGCCGCCGAAGCGGCACGTCTTGTCGACGGAGGTGTAGAGGCTGAGGAATCCCGACTCCACCTTGACGTCCGGGCGCGGGTCGCAGGGGTCCAGGCGCGCCGGCTCCAGCGAGCTCATGAGGTTGGCCATCCACTCGGCGGGCGTCACCGTGCCGCGGAACGAGACCAGGACGTCGCGCCTGCCCAGCCGCCCCGTCATCTCGTCCGTGGACACGGCCACGTAGCCGATCCAGCGGCCGCGCCCGCTGGTGGACGGCTCCATGGTGGGCACCGTCACGTCCGCCGCCGCGTAGATGTAGCGCGTGATCTCGTAGCCGGCGCCGGCCATGCCCACCTCCTCCAGCATCCGCTCGCGGCCGTACTTGCAGTTGAGGTGCCGGCGCGACGCCGGGTCCAGGTCGAAGGCCTTGTAGCACGCGTCCACCAGCTCGCCGTAGCGCGCCACCTCGGCGCGCAGCAGCGGGTGCACCGCCGCCGGCTCGAGCAGCCCCTGCCAGTCGTCGCACCCCTGCAGCTGCCGCCACATGCCCGCCACGGTCGCCGTGGACGTGCTCCTCCGCGCCGCGTGCCGTGGCGGCGCTGCCTCCACCGGTGCGCGCGCCGCGGCGACGGCAGCCACGCTGTTGGCCGCGCCGCGGCACTGGACTCGCCGCCGCTGCTGCGCGCGCGGGCCCGTCGCGGCCCCGCATTGCTGGTGGATCGACGCCATTGCCGATGCTGCCTTTGTGGTGGCTGCCAAGGCCATGAGCTAGCAACCTAGGCGCGCTGGTGTCGTTGGCGGTGGGAACACGAAGACCATAGACGGCGACGAGAGGTGGAAGGATGAGGAGGGAGAGCGTTGCATGGAGCTAGGCGCGCGGGAGGGAGGCGGGTTTTATAAAGATGAGAGCGCGTGGAATTCACTTGCGGAGGCTTGCACGCATGTCCCAATCCGCCAATCCCTCCATATCCACCCCGTCGTCCCGTCCACAGTGCTAGTGTGCTACAGGGGAAGGAGAGACTTGCAGCGGCCGCGGCCGCGGCCACACCCAGACGCGCGCGCGCTTTTGTCAATAACTTGGTGGGGGCACCGGCACCGGCACCGGCAACACGCACGGCGACCTGCCTCCTGTCCTGGCATAATTGCGATTGGATGGATATGCAAAAGGAAGGGGCTAATTGCGATTAGGAGGAGTAATCTAGTGGGATTTCGATTCCTGGAAAGTGTGTTGCAGGGTAAAGAAAAGTGGTAGTTTGGCAAGTGATTGACCATGAGACGAATGAGGTGAATTGCAGGGGCTAAACTCTGGCAGCCTTTTTGGAGGGGTTTGGTTGGGGGTTGGTCGTGAGCTGAGATTGGAGATCCTCCTCCGCGGCCGGGGATGCATGGTCGTCATCATCACAGGTCTGGACTAGACTAGGGGCCACACCCACACCACAGACCCGGAGGTGATGGAATCTCAGGATTGCTGGATCCTGTCGTGCTGAACCCCAAGCAGAGGCAGAGCAGGATTGGAGAAATGTACTAGGATAGGCCTGCTGTGTGTCAGCTGCTGCACTCGATTGGTTATTTGAGTGTTCCCTTCCTACGAGGAGGACGGGCTTCTTTAACATGACAGAACAGTCCCCAGCGTCAAAAGGCAACTTTTTTTTGGGGGGGTTCTGAATCACCAAGGACGAAGGGAGTTCTATGGAGCAGGTGATGCTTCGTCAGGGACGTTCAGAATCTATAGCCGTCAGACAGCCTGGTTTGCAGTGACAACAAACCAGCCTGGACGTGGGCAGACAAAATCGGGAGTGCGTTTCATCAGGAATAAGAAGAAGAAGAAAAAAATTAACAGCGACACGTCCGTTTCAGAAAGAGCGTGACTGTAACAGAGACGGGCTAGCTGCCTCAACGCTTTCAGCTGAAAACGACCGCAACCGCCACTCGCCATCGAGAATGTAATGCACTCCAGCCTCCCACCCTTTTGCTCAGATGAAAAAAAAATAAAATAAAATAAAACTTCTGCAGCCTACTTCGAATTCCTGAGATGTCTTCACCTCATCAATCTTAAAAAACAATGCTAAACACCGAGCCACTTCTGTGCAGACGATTCTGCTGCTTCAAGATCGATGTTCTGTTGCTTTAAGATTGCAATTTTTCTGTGTGTGTGTGTGTGTGTGTGTGTTTTGATCTGTAGCGCTGCTAGCTGCCTGCTCGATCTGTCCTGTTGTGGTACCTTGAATTGAAGGGTAGGTACCATCGACACCACTAGTGTCGTAGTAGTACAACCACACAGCGTCAGCGCTCCAACAAGTTAGGGGCAGGGTAATTATGCCGAAAAGTTTAGTGCCAATCTGAAAGCTGACCAATCGGCCATTAACGTTGCTGCTGGTTGGAAAGCAGGTCGATCGGCGTCGGCCATCCATCCACGATCCGGGCGGACGTGGCCGAACCGAGGCCGCGCGCCGCCCGCGACGCGCCCCCGTCGGCCGTCACGGAGCGACGTGGCCGCGCAGGGCCTTTTGGTGGCGACATGGACGACGCCACCATTATGGGTGTCGGGGCGGGGCTACACATGGCAACGGGCGTATATTGTCCGTTGATACATCCTTGACAGCCTCATGCCCGCTAGTTAGAATTTTTGTACTCATTTCCGCGTTCGAACATCTATGATGAGGCAAAATTAGCACTGTCCATGCCCTCCTATCCATACCCGGATAAAACATGCCTGCAGTCATGCTCTCGTGTGAGAGAATACTAGCTAGTATACAATAAAAAAAAATCTTAGTTTTTGACGTCCACAAACATAAAGAACAAACCATAGCAATAAACATGAGTGTACCCGATCGTTTTGAAACAGTAGTAGTACTGTAGTAGTTCATACCAATAACAATGAAACCTGGCAAATACAAGCACATCGGTTCATCACATGTTCATGGTTTCACACATAAACGAGCAACACAACATTAGATCCATTACACACAAGTCTACTGTCTACCTAAGCCATTAAACACAACAACTAGTTCATTAGTCAAAATCCGAGACAGTGAGGCAGTATTCTTCTTTTTTCTTCCTTTATTGTCTTCGAGGCAAGACCGGAGGCTATTGAACCTTTCACCAGTGCCACCTACAATCAACATACATATACATTTGTAGATGCAACCCGCAGCACACATGAAAAAATATATAAAAAAATAGATTGAGAATGCACAAACACCTTTGGGACTGTGATGAAGCCAACATCATCGACCACACATAAAAAGCTTCCGGTATTTTAGGAGCAAGACGATACTCAATTAAAACCCTTTCACCAGTACTAGAAGATGATTTTGATGCAATAATGGTGATAGGGATAACCAATACGTCGTGATAAATTAGCCTCGAAGTAGGATGACGAGTTCCTTCCAATTTCTACCAACCCAAGATAACAGTTAGTTATTTTTATTATGAGGAAGAGATTTTCACCCCAAGTAAAGATCTAGCTCATTCTTACTTCTAATAAAGTCAGTGTTATTCTCATTTACAGCAAGAGTTTTAAAAATTGCCAGCACAACAGCTAGTGGTGGACTTGACAAATCGAGCGCCAGAGCATGACTTAAGATAGAGGCCCTTATTCGTATAGTATATATAATATATGTTGCTAGTAAACACAATCATGTATAAAAATATTCATATCTTTTTTCCATTAGTCGAAATCCGAGACAGTGATCTATGATGCAATATTCTTCTTTCTTTTTTTCATTGTCTTCAAGGCAAGACCAGAGGCTATTCAACCTTTCATTAGTGCCTAAAATCAATATCCATATACATTATTAGATGCAACCTGCATCACACATGAAAAATATACAAAGTATAGATTGAGAATGCACAAACATCTTTGGGATTGTGATGAAGCCAACTTCTACCACACATAAAAGCTTCCAATATTTTAGGAGTAAGACTATACTCAATTAAAACCGTTTCACCAGTACTAGAAGATAATTTTGATGCAATAATGGTGATAGGGATAACCAATATGTCATGATCAATTAGCCTCGAAGTAGGATAACGAGTTTCCTTCCGATTTCTGCCAACCCAAGGCATCAGGTAGTCATTCTTATTACGAGGAGGAAGAGATTTTTCCTCCAAGTAAAGATCTAGCTCATTCTTACTTCTAACAATGATAGTATTCTTCTAATCCGTAGCAAGAGATTTAAAAATTGCTAGCACAACAGTCAGTGGTAGTCCTGAGAAATCGAGGGCAGAGCAAGGCATAGGATATAGACCCTTATTCTTATAATATATACAATATATGTTGCTAATAAACACTCAAACGTACATAAAATTATTAATTCAAACTAAAAATACATGATACATGATTATCTTAAGATTTCTTCTTACAATATTAAGTAAACTAAAAAATATTATCGATTATGTAGCACTCACAAATCGTCAATAAAGTCAATCCTTCACCAATGAGTCGACCCTAATGATAATCTAATTAGTAATCTATAATCATCTTAGGCATTCAGCAAAATTTATAACGTATTAATAGCATGAACTCATCAACCAAAGAGGAATCGATGTTCATGGCGGCGACTCGGCGAATGGCAGTGCGGCTGTGTGTCGTGACTCGTGACCTACTGGCGCGGCAGACGACATCTTGCGCCCTGCAGCCACATGTTGCGATTTAGCGTGGGTGTGCGACGTCAGGTGCCCTATGACCGCGTGTTGCAAACTCTCTTGAAGCGATATGCTAATGGGCCACA
This sequence comes from Zea luxurians, assembly GCA_029449295.1. Lineage (NCBI taxonomy): Eukaryota > Viridiplantae > Streptophyta > Magnoliopsida > Poales > Poaceae > Zea > Zea luxurians. The sequence goes on along the minus strand of JAOPSE010000064.1, from coordinate 1,798,764 downwards.
CCACGCGCCAACCACCAATCGACGTGAGATAAGACACGTGTATCATTGTGTGGGCCAAACAAGCTGAACCAGTTATTTGTCCCAAGATTGCGTGGGAGTTGAGACTTAGAAATGTTGAATACATACTATCTATACATTATCGACCTGACCTACTAGAAATGGGAGCCCATGAAACCAGGGGCGCAGAGCGGTCACCCTGCCCGCCCTATCCAGGACCGATAATGACAGCGGCAACACTAAGTGAAGATTGGACACTACTAGATGATGTACTCACGTTCTCCTCTTTCACTTGGTAGTGTTTCATCAAATTAGTTAGCAGTTCATGGGCCTACATATTCTTCACCCAAAATGGTGATGTAACAAGTATGCAACATTATTGTCTTAAGACATAGATCAAGAATAGCAACAACATCCATAATACCATGGATATATGAGGCCCCAAGAGTTGATTGTAATTTTAATTTCACAAACTTTTTGAAGAAAAAGTTAGTTTTCACATACTTTGTCCTAGAAAACAACTCAGTGAGGTCATAGAATAATTATAATTTCTCAATAACTATAGTAGCAAATTTTTAATCTCTTCAGGTAGAAATTCATAGTTTCCATCAAGCCCTAAATGCTAAAAAACTTTCATGTAGGTTATACCAATACTAAGGATAATATATGTTGTGTTCCATCTAGTTTTGAAATCTAGGTGTAACTTCTAGTTCATTTCAACCTTTTGTAAGAGGTTTACTTTTTGCTCATTATCCACATGGCAGTTGCTGTCAATAATGTGGAAAATGCTTTAAGGGAGAGTGAGCATGCTCATATTCATGTTGATCTCTACCATGCTATCATGTATATTCTTGGGTACATAAGGGAGGTGTTGGTCACTCGTTTCTGATTTCTTCATACAATGAGACCAAAGTTCAACCTTCATCCTCAATTTCTCCTTCTTCGGGGAGAAGGTCGAATTTAAAGATGAAGATGCTACTATAGTTAATATGGTTGATATAATAAAGTGATGATTTAAGAAATGTACATATGAACATAAAGTATATACTTCCTTTGGCTCCTTTTTTATTAAATCAGAGATTACAATTGTACCATCAGATTTGTGAAGCTTACAAGACGAAAGAAGAATGATAGCTTCGTAAGCAAGAATCAACCATCCTTTTCATCGATCAAAAAACGATGTCAAAATGCATGTCATTGTCCCCCTATTTATAGGCGTAGAATACAGCTTTGATAAAATTACATTTACATCCTCAAGCCTATGCATTTGAACTATTTAGCATGGCAAGGATAAGGGTGTTTTTTTATTCTATCATATTGGCGAACAAACCTGAGAAGACTTGCTTCGGCTTCATCCAACTTCGTCCTTTGTCCCTTTACAATAGTGTCCTGAAGCTTGTACCTTCGTTCTAGACTGATTTATCCGAAGATGATTTTGGTAGGAGTACATGTAACACTTAGAAATGCACCAAAAACAACCATTATCTTGTTGTTTTGTGGACCTTTAGAAGAAGAAGGCTCCCAACAGGAGGCACCCATTGTTGCGTTTAGCCACCTATTGAGCAATATGTCCCAAGGTAAGGGGTTTGCGAGTGAAAGGGAATTAGGCTTACACCTAGTTCCTAATTAATTTTGGTGGTTGAATTGCCCAACACAAATAATGGACTAACTAGTTTGCTCTAGTGCATAAGTTATACAGGTGCAAAAGGTTCACATTTAGCCAATAAAAAGACCAAGTGTTGGATTCAACAAAGGAGCAATGAGGCAACCAAGGGCACCTCTGGCTGAAGGCACCGGACTGTCCGGTGTGCACCGGACATGTCCGGTGCGCCCAGAGGACTTCGACTCAGACTCTTCGCCCAGAGGACTCTTCGCCCAGAGGACTTCGCTCTCGGGATTTCTCGGAAGCCGGCGCGCTATAATTCACCGGACTGTCCGGTGTGCACCGGACTGTCCGGTGTGCCAAGGAAGCGCGGTCTCCGGAACTCGCCAGCCTCGGGTTCGCGCGGCAGCCGCTCCACTAAAATTCACCGGACTGTCCGGTGTGCACCGGACTGTACGGTGTGCCAGCGGAGCAACGGCTACTTCGGCGCCAACGGTCGACTCTGACAGTAAACAGTACACGCGGCAGAGTCAGAGCAGAGGATCAGAGAATCACCGGACTGTCCGGTGTGCACCGGACTGTCCGGTGCCGCATAAGGACAAAGCCTCCAACGGTCGACCAGCTCCAACCCCAACGGCTATGTGGTGACGTGGCTGTCGCACCGGACATGTCCGGTGTGCACCGGACTGTCCGGTGCACCATACGACAGACAGCCTACACCAACGGCTAGTTTTTGTTTGGTGGCTATAAATACCACCCCAACCGGCCACTTCAAGGTGTGGGAGCCCAAGCAACATTCCAAGTCATTTAGTTGACATACTCAAGCCCTCCCAACCACATATATTCATTGATCCATCCTATACACAAGATTTAGACCACTACAACCAACACAAGTGCCACAAAAGAGAGAGCAAGCAAAAGAGAGCTACTCATTTGAGTTTAGCACTAGTGCCTTGTGAGATTCATTGAGAGATAGTGTGTGCTTCATCTTTGTGTTCGTTTGCGCGTGGAGTTTTGACTCCCATTCGAACTTCCTCCAAAGTTTTGGAGGCTTGTAAAAGCTAGCAAGAGACACCAAAGATTGTGGTGATCCTTGTGGGATCGAGAGTGATCCTTGAGAAGAAGAAGAGCTCGCCGATCCTTGTGTGATCGGGAGAGAGGGAAAGGGTTGAAAAAGACCCGTCCTTAAGTGGACTCCTCAACGGGGACTAGGCCTTCGAGGGCCGAACCTCGGTAAAACAAATCACCCGTGTCCATTGTGTTTATTGCTTGTGATTTGTTTATTTTCCCTTGCTCTAAGTTTTCTTGCACCTTTATTTGCTAATATCATTTGGTGTTGCTTCAAGTCGAATTCCCATTTAGTGAAGCAACACGTTGCAAGAAAGAACTTGACCTAGTGCTCTTCTCATCTAAGGCTTCTTGCTTTGTTATTCTATTACTTGTCAATTGTATTGATTTATCACTTCCGCATTATTTAGCAATACTCCTTTCAAGCAAGATCTTAGTTTGTATACTCCTATATTTGTATATCTTGTTCTAACCACTAATCAAGGGATCTAGTTGGGGGATAAAGTTTTAATTTTCAGGTTTCGCCTATTCACCCCCCCTCTAGGCGACTTTCAATTGGTATCGGAGCTAGGCACTTCATCTTGAGTCTAACAACTCGAAGTGATGGCTCGTAGAAGATCCCAAAAGAACAAGAAGACCCAGGAGAACAAGGAGGTAACTCTTGAGATATTACTTTCCGATTGTTCAAATTATGATTCTTGGTCTACTAGAGTGATAAATGCTTTTAGAGCGGTAGACCCCCAATTAGAACAAATTTTAGTCAAGAGTATTATTCCTCCTAACTATGCTAGGGAAAATGCCTCCGAAGAAGATTTAAGATGTATACGCTTGAACTATCTAGCTTATGACATCTTAAGTAAATCCCTTAGCAAAGAAGATTATCATGCCTTCATAATAAAAAATGACAAACCCATTTGTGATATGCATGATATTTGGACTAGAATTAAAAGCAAATTTGATGAGTCCAAACATGATAGTTCATTTGATGCTTCTACTTCCTTTAGTCTTTGTGATACTAACCCTTGCAAGGAAGAAGAAGAAAATGAACGGTGGAGACCAAACGATGAATCCACCTCTCCAAAAGGTTTGTCTTCCCATTTCGATTCCCACATGTGTTGTGTGGCTAATGCAAATGATAGCGGAAGCACAAATGAGGATGAGGAGGAAGAAAGAAGCTTTGTGCATCTCTACGCTCGCCTAAGCCAAGAAGATAAGGCGGTCATGCTCAAACTTCTAGAAAGAGCAAGAGAGCAAAGCGAAGCTCGTCAAAGGCTAGAAGATATTCTCTCCATGAAAATGCTACACTTTGACGAGTTGACTAAGGAACATGAGGAGCTAAAGTGCTCTCATGTTGATTTGGTCCAAAGGTATGACACTATTTCAATTGAGCAAGATAACGCTTTACATTATATCGCTCAATTAGAAAATGGGAATACCTTGCTTAAGGACCAAGTAGAAAAGCTAAAAGTTGAGAATCTAGCTTTTCAAGAAAAATATGATATGCTTCTATGTTCTCATGAAAACCTTATGGATGATCATATCATATTGAATTTGACTCATGAGGTTGTGATAGAAAACATAAAATCCCAACAACCTCACTCGTGCACATGTATTCAAATTGATACTATATTACCATGTGCTAATGCTTGTTGTTTGTCGACAAGCAAATCTTCCTTTGAGCTAGAATTTGCAGGAACAAATGATGATTCATATCAAAAGCTCAAGGAAGAAAATGAGAGGCTAAAGAAGAGCTTGACACAACTAAAAGGGAAATGCGTTGCCCAACCTTCTCAAGATAACCGTGATCACATGGTGAAGAAGCTTGAGACGGGAACAACCGTGGCATGCACTACATCCCTTGAAGAAAATGTCAAGGATTTGAGGATTGTCAAGAGGAAGAAACAAAAGATGAAATTCAACACCTCCTCCAAAAGCCTCAACCACGCCTCCACAAAAGGTAACATCCAAGGTAATGATCAAGCCACACTTCACATTAAGAGGTGTAGGGAATGCTTTGAAGAGGGGCACTTGATTAGGTCATGTCCCTACATTAAAAATGGCTTGATTATTAACAAGGATGATAGACTTTGTTTTAAATGCTCCAAAAAGGGACACTTGCTTAGATCTTGTCCCCATTTAAAACAAAAAGGCATAGGGTTAGAAAAGAAAGTTTTTACTAACCATGTAGCAAGCAACAAACAAGGAAAGAAGAAAACTTCAAAACTTGAAAAACGTCTTTGCTACACATGCCGTAAGAAGGGACATCAATGCAAGGATTGTCCCATAGGTAAATCTTCCACTCCTAACTTGTCAATTACTTCTCATGTAACTAGGCAACCCAAAATTGCAACTTGTGCTAGAAAGGTAATGAGTTTACCTAATGCTAACGCAAAGGACTTTTGGGTTCCTAGATCTTTGTTGACTAACCGCAATGGACCCATCAAGCGATGGGTACCAAAATATACTTGACAAGCTTTGTAGGGGAAGGAGATGATATGAAGCCTTGGTGTGCTTGAGAGAGTCCACTCAAGCTATCAATCGTCAATGATCTACATACATGATTGACCCAAGGTTATTTTTCAAATTGCTATGTCTTAAACTCATATCATCTCGAGGAAGATATTATATGTTGTAGGAAGTGAAGAGATATCATGTGCAAAAATCAAGGCCTACAACATGGAGGAAAGTCAAAGGATGGTAACTTCTATGCTTTTAAGTGCAAGTTTTTTAGAATATCATTTCTTATGTGTCTTGTGTAGTCACATAGAAAAATTGAAGCACTTCAAATGTCTTTAAATTGATATTACCATTCTTTGAAGAATTTCCTCTCATATGGTAGATTGCACATTCATCATTTCCATTCTATGGCAATCTACATTGTCTAATTTATTGCAAGTATGTCATGGCATATTCTTTCTCTAATTATCTTGTTATTGCCATGATTCTAGATATAGAGAGATATTTCATGTTCTTAAAAGAATATGGTGTCATATAAGGAATTCAAATCCTTAGGACACTTGTAAAAGGAAAACTCTCTCTATAACTAGAATAGTGAGACTATTGATTGTATTTAAGTAACCCGAAGTAGTCTCACTTATAGAGAATAAGTTTCTCTTTGAAAGCGTGTAATCTAGCATGAAAAGAAAAATCAATCCAATGTTTTATGATGTATTTCTACTTGCTCAAAATTGGATATGATTCTTTCACATTTGTCGCTTTCCAAATCATGAATTAGATTTATTCCCATAATCTTAAAGGATTATTTATGCTTGTTTGATGAGATAAAATTGAGCATAACATCATCTATGGATAATCTAGTTCATGCTATGAAGTTTCCATGTTTTAGTAATCTAGCTTCCCATTCCTTATCAAAATGATTACAAAAATGGAAACTAGTGCTTGTGTTACCACTAACATTTCTCTTAAGTTCAATTATGAAAATCTACAAGAATGAAAGTGCACAAGCCTCATGGGTTGATCTTCACCCAAAGGAAGAAAGGTAAAAGCAAAGGTATGGAACTCATCTTCTTAAGTTTGGTTCCCATCTCAATGGGTATTTAATCTAAATTATCATATTCTACCCATGTGAGGAATAGATTCTTTATTGGACCAAAATTAACTAAGTATGCATTCAATATCATTGACCATTAGAATCTAATTCATGCCTTTGCTACATCCATTCTCATATTGATGCGCTTCTATGTCATGATAATAAATCCAATATGAAAAAGTAAAATTCCTTTGATTAATCAAAAATGATTAAAAAGGTGCTCATTCCTCTTTTCTGTTTTTGTGCACTAACGTTAAGGAATTTACTTCATGTCTGTGTGACTCATGGATGATGAATTATGCTTATTTCCTATCTAAAAGAAATCATCCATCACTATATACTTCCTTGTATTACTAACATTCTTCTTGAGTATTTTCAATAAGTTTGAAAGGAAAAAGAAGCCACTGCAAAGGGAGGACTCTCAAATGAAAGAGAAAAACATCAACAACAACAACACCTATTTCTACAAAACAATCAATGGTGTGGTTGTGAGTATTCTAAACCCTTTCATATTGAGAATTCTAGGCTCAAGTTAATTATTACAAATTTAATGAGCCTTGATCAAGATGTATAATGCTTCTCTCTATTTTTCTTTAAAGTAAATGCATCCGTTCAATTCATTCAAATACTTGATGCATATCTTTAGGGGGAGCCTTTTATCTTGATTATGTTGAGACTATTGCTTTATCTCAGTAATTTCATATAGTCTCTTGCATGAGAATAAGTTCCTCATGAAGTATGCTACTACTTTAAATTCTTGTCTTTCACTCTAAAGTAGCATAATTGCTGAATTCTCCTACTCTAAGCTAAATTGTTAATCTAAATGCGTATGTTGTTCTTTTGATCACATCTGTTATTTGCTTGATCATTGAATGACTTCAATCATCAATCTTGCTTCTTAGTGACGTATATACTTTCAATTGATATCTCTCTTGATATGCACTAAGTTAAAAGGAGAATTCATGATACATTTATGCAACTTGTGATCCATTTGATATTTGTTAACAATAACTTGAAAAGATCACTAGTTGTAGAACTCTCTCCTGTGCAAAATATTTCCATATATTGTCATTAAGAATTGGTCTTAAGCATCTAAGACTAAGGACAAGCACAATGAAGAGAGCGTCCCTATGTAAAGGTACAAAAAGGTAAAACTATCTCCTTTCATTTAAACTTGTACCTAAATCTTCCTTTTCTATACATTCTTTGCATATCTTGTATGAAAGGAAGAGAAAGCATGTTCATGTATTATCCCTGCTTCATACCTAGTTTAATTTCCCAAAATTCATTCCTGCTTTAGTGCATCTCTGGAAAAACTAGATGAAGTACTTTTATTGTCAAAGAGCTTAAAGCTTAACCTTGTAACGAGGATAAGCTGCCTTTGTTTCAAAGGTGGATGGTCCTTAAGTCTCTTTGAAATCCTTAAGGGAAAATGCCTAAATTGTTTACAACATGCTTTCATAAGTGCATGAATTGACATGAGCATCACTCTTATACTATGACACAATGCACTTCATAATCTGTATGATATAGATATGTTCTCACTAACCTAATTATGTGCAATTGGCATTTAAGGCCAAAATATGTGTTCCTCTCCATGCACATACTTAGGGGGAGCAATCTATGTTATATAGAACTATGATCATGCTTAATTTGATATATCCTCTTGATCATATCTCTTTTATTTGCTATGACTAATGTGTTTTTCAAGTGAATTTCAAACCAAGTCATAGGTACATTGAAAGGGAATTGGAGTCTTCGGCGAAGACAATGCTTCCACTCCACTCTACTACTCATCCTTCGTCGTCGCTCCGCTTCGCTCACTCCAACTTTGGTATAACCTTCACTCATTTATTCATGACCAAAGGGGGAGAAAGTACTTAAAGGGCCTATATCTCATTCTAAGTATCCGTTTTTGGCGATTCATGCCAAAGGGGGAGAAAGTATTGGCCCCAAAGCAAAAGGACCGCACCACCACCCTAATTTTAAAATTAATGGTTTTCAATTGGAAAATTTCAAATTGGTATCTCTTTGTGTTCTAAAGGGGGAGCAAATAGTATTTTCAAAACTTGATATCTTAAAACCCTTTTGAACACTAAAGAGGAGAATTTATTTGAGGGGGAGTTTTGTTTAGTCAAAGGAAAAGCATTTGGAACAAAGGAAGAAAATTTCAAAACTTGAAAATGCTTTGCAAAATCTTATTCATTTACCTTGACTATCTTGCAAAAGGACTTTGAAAAGAATTTACAAAAGAGTTTGCAAAAACAAAACTTGTGGTGCAAGCGTGGTCCAATATGTTAAAAATGAAGAAACAATCCATGCAATTCATGTAAATATTTATTGGCTCAAATTCCAAGTAACCTTTGCATTTACATTATGCAAACTAGTTCAATTATGCACTTCTATATTTGCTTTGGTTTGTGTTGGCATCAATCACCAAAAATGGGGAGATTGAAAGGGAATTAGGCTTACACCTAGTTCCTAATTAATTTTGGTGGTTGAATTGCCCAACACAAATAATGGACTAACTAGTTTGCTCTAGTGCATAAGTTATACAGGTGCAAAAGGTTCACATTTAGCCAATAAAAAGACCAAGTGTTGGATTCAACAAAGGAGCAATGAGGCAACCAAGGGCACCTCTGGCTGAAGGCACCGGACTGTCCGGTGTGCACCGGACATGTCCGGTGCGCCCAGAGGACTTCAACTCAGACTCTTCGCCCAGAGGACTCTTCGCCCAGAGGACTCTTCGCCCAGAGGACTTCGCTCTCGGGATTTCTCGGAAGCCGGCGCGCTATAATTCACCGGACTGTCCGGTGTGCACCGGACTGTCCGGTGTGCCAAGGAAGCGCGGTCTCCGGAACTCGCCAGCCTCGGGTTCGCGCGGCAGCCGCTCCACTAAAATTCACCGGACTGTCCGGTGTGCACCGGACTGTCCGGTGTGCCAGCGGAGCAACGGCTACTTCGGCGCCAACGGTCGACTCTGACAGTAAACAGTACACGCGGCAGAGTCAGAGCAGAGGATCAGAGAATCACCGGACTGTCCGGTGTGCACCGGACTGTCCGGTGCCGCATAAGGACAAAGCCTCCAACGGTCGACCAGCTCCAACCCCAACGGCTATGTGGTGACGTGGCTGTCGCACCGGACATGTCCGGTGTGCACCGGACTGTCCGGTGCACCATACGACAGACAGCCTACACCAACGGCTAGTTTTTGTTTGGTGGCTATAAATACCACCCCAACCGGCCACTTCAAGGTGTGGGAGCCCAAGCAACATTCCAAGTCATTTAGTTGACATACTCAAGCCCTCCCAACCACATATATTCATTGATCCATCCTATACACAAGATTTAGACCACTACAACCAACACAAGTGCCACAAAAGAGAGAGCAAGCAAAAGAGAGCTACTCATTTGAGTTTAGCACTAGTGCCTTGTGAGATTCATTGAGAGATAGTGTGTGCTTCATCTTTGTGTTCGTTTGCGCGTGGAGTTTTGACTCCCATTCGAACTTCCTCCAAAGTTTTGGAGGCTTGTAAAAGCTAGCAAGAGACACCAAAGATTGTGGTGATCCTTGTGGGATCGAGAGTGATCCTTGAGAAGAAGAAGAGCTCGCCGATCCTTGTGTGATCGGGAGAGAGGGAAAGGGTTGAAAAAGACCCGTCCTTAAGTGGACTCCTCAACGGGGACTAGGCCTTCGAGGGCCGAACCTCGGTAAAACAAATCACCCGTGTCCATTGTGTTTATTGCTTGTGATTTGTTTATTTTCCCTTGCTCTAAGTTTTCTTGCACCTTTATTTGCTAATATCATTTGGTGTTGCTTCAAGTCGAATTCCCATTTAGTGAAGCAACACGTTGCAAGAAAGAACTTGACCTAGTGCTCTTCTCATCTAAGGCTTCTTGCTTTGTTATTCTATTACTTGTCAATTGTATTGATTTATCACTTCCGCATTATTTAGCAATACTCCTTTCAAGCAAGATCTTAGTTTGTATACTCCTATATTTGTATATCTTGTTCTAACCACTAATCAAGGGATCTAGTTGGGGGATAAAGTTTTAATTTTCAGGTTTCGCCTATTCACCCCCCCTCTAGGAGACTTTCAGCGAGCATGTTGGAGAATCATAGGGTTCTCTAGCGTTGGAGTTTTCTAGCCAAGAACTATCTAGGTTGCTTGCACTCTACCGCTAGAGCAAGCTATGGTAGGGAAGAAGTTTAGAAATATATGTTGTTCACCCTATTTAACCACTTTCCATCCCTAACTTGTGAAGTGATATAGGCTCTTTTGTGCAGCAAGGTAGTTTAGGTGAGTAGCACATGTCCTTTTAGGGTTTAGAGTTGCTTAGCTGGAGTAACCATATGGTACATCTAATATTCAACTAGAAGACTCTTGGTTCTATTAGTTGTGCATGGAGTACCTGAACACTTGAGGCAATGTGGTGCCATCTGTGCAAACTCATGGTTCATATGCCGATTTATTTATTCTTCTTTACTATTTCTTGTTATTGTCTTTGTTGTTTAAATTTATTATGTTTTACTGTTTGTCTTGGTGTTATATTATCTAACATTGATCTATGGGGGCAAGACATTGTAGTCGTATTATTTTGATGGTAATGATATGTTATTCCCCCATGGATTTGTTCTAGTTAGCAAATGAGGTTGTATCTTGTTTTTGGTGAGTGGTATTGAACCATGGGACACATCTATGAGTTACCATCATTCTTATGATACATGTGCACCTCCTACTACTTGGTACAACATTTGGTATACATATATATTTTTTTATGTTGGTAGTGTAGATGTTGCTCCATGGGTCAATAGAATTCGCTTAGACACTTACACCTCGCATTTTCCTTCTTGAAAATGGAGGTTATCATGTTCTTGAGCTTGCTTTTGGAAGTTGTTACCGATCTACAAGGATTGTGATGACCAAAACTACTATAAAGAGGTGGCAGTAATTGGTTTCCTATTGATGTCTTGTTGGGTTGCCTAATGCTTGCTTGATTCAACCTTATGTCTAGGCAACAAACAAGACCTCCACTTTTCCCTTTTCCTATTTGGTTGTCAAGTGCTTGCTTGATTATACCTTTGTTTTTGTCAGTCCAGTGCTTACTTGATTGTATGACCTTTGTCTATTGTCCTGCTATAGTGTCACTAATGAATCTTTATGCTAGTTCAACCTTACACCTATTTGAGGCCATATTTTATTTGCCAGTGATGTCTATATTATTGTTGGATGTATTAGGATGCAAATCATTAGCTTGTTTTTGTCTTATACTTGTTACTAACCATATTATGCACTTGGTTGCAAACAAGATGAAGGTATATTGTGTGTCCATCACTCACAACACTAAGGCAAGTTATCCTCTGCTACTGCCAGCGATGTTTACTTTCATTTGATCATTGTACTACTACTTCTAAAAAATGAGTCAATCTATTTTCATTTTGCACATAATGATGATTTCTTGCTATGTTGTGTTCACGTGTTGTCAACCTAGAGTTGACTCCAATTGGTCATACTACCAGGACCAAGTCCATAGGTTTGATGGTGCTTCTTATTACAAGTATAACTCCTATCAGGATGCAATTGGTCCCTTCAACTCAAGAAGCAACTCAAATCCCACCTTAGCTAATACTGATGACATGTCTTCAAAAAAAAAGAAGCGACCGATGCACCCTCTTTCTCCTTAAAAAATTGTTAAGGAGTTGAGTTATTAGCACTCAACTCCTCATATAGAGTGCTTGGAATGACCAATTGGAATGACCACCTTAGCACTCAACTCCTATCTGGACCGAACACCTGCCTTTCGTCGGGTTGGTCCCAATGCAACGGAGTTCTGCAATTCCTCATATAGAGTGCTTGGAATGGTGACATCTTTAGACTGTCTTGGTAGCTGTTGTTGTAGGACGGAGGAGTATTGTTTAGCATATAATATAATATATTAATATTGTTTAGCATATAATATATTTTAAGCATGTTTTTAAATTTTTAATTTTTTACAAACAAAATTAATAATACAAGCAAATCAGTAAAAAAGAATCAAACGAATTATAAATTAGGTAGGACGGGAGAGTATTATTTTTGAGCTCGTTCATTTGCTCCCGAGTGGATTTATCTTGCCTTGAAATTAAAAGCAGTAGTGAGTGACGCTGAAGGGGCGTGTTGACGGTTAGTTATTAGCGGCTACTGTCGGATCCAGATGGTTGACGACAACTTTCGGCTCGCGTGTTGACTTGGTGGATTATATTGGACGGAGGCAGGGGGTCGGCGATCCAGCGGGCCCGCCCGGCAGCCCCTGCTGCGGTTGCCCTGTAGGCGTCGGTCATCAAGGCGTTGACGTTTTCCTCCCGCGCGCTCTCTGCGTGCGTACCATCGATATGATGCATTGATTGCGGTGGTGGATGGAGGTCACTGAAAAATCTTCTCTCTCTCTCTCTCTCTCTCTCTCTCTCTCTCTCTCTCTCTCTCTCTCTCTCTCTCTCTCTCTCTCTGCTACAGCCTACACAAACAAGACTAGAACCGGGAGGTCGAGGACCACACACACAGCAATGGGCTGGGACTGGGAGTGACGTAGTTCTGGGTCTGGCCGTCTGGGGAGGAAGCCATTTGTGTGGCCTAGCTGGATTATTCTTTCGCTTGTATTCCTGCAAACCAGCGAGTGCCGTGGAAGATAGCGATGGTAACCCGCAAGATGCTTACCTGCAAACGTATCTTAGCAGCAGTTGTATTTCTGCAATTAAATGGGTTATTACACACCCGTCGACATTCGTACAGACCCCACGCAACAACAGTTCACGAATCAATTAAAAAAAACAAACCGGACACGTGCCCTACTCTCGGGTCCTGTACGTATTCTGTCTCCGAACTGTGCACGAACACATATAATTCAGCAATCACATTAGATATATTATTATTTCGTGTGTTCTCACCTGACGTACGTACTGCCGCGGCGGCACAGGATACTTGGCTATCTGTGGGTTGACGTGGAGGTGTGGCCAGCTGGGTGGAGACGTGATATGTTAATGAGAGCTAAGCTAGCGCGACGTCGACGGGCAAGAGATAGAGGACGTCCGTCGTGGTCAAGACACAGTGCCAAGACGTACGTCAAGGAGAGAGAGGGTCGGAGGTGAACATGGCTGACCTGCGGAATTCAAGTGACGAAGCGCGCCAAGGTTACACACAGCCCCGTCGTCGACATGGCGCGTTCCTGGCCAGCCACGCCTTCACGCTACACGATGGCGGCTCCCTGAGAGCCTCTTTAACTCCGCGTCAACCGAAAGCGACGACCCCTGGCCTGGCCGATCAGTCCGCCTAGCTCGATCGAGCTCTCGGCTCTCGCTCCATCGACACACAGGCAGAACGAATCGATCGAAATATCGCGTCGAGTCGACCGGCCGCCCCTGCGACGGCGACGTACGTACGTTTTCCGAGCACAGCAAGCTAGTACGTAGCCGCTAGTTAGGCGCGCATGCGAGCCGCGAGCCCGCCACCGCCGCCGATGACAAAACGAGAAAAAGAGGTCGTCGTCCTCCTCGTCGCCCATCTTAATCGGGAGAGGTTGGCGCAGCGCACGAGCAGTTCTTCGATCAAGCAAGTCCGTTGTATTTGGTATGGATTTAGACATTTTTGTATTCAACTTAATCCCAAAAAAAAATCTCAGCAGATTTATGACAATATGTACTGCCGTAACAGTAGATAACACGTACGTGAAAATCGTACAGGTCAAAAAGATGAACTAAGCTGAGTTTAACAAGTTGCGACGGAGCTCTAGCTTCACTACCGGAATTTGGCTCTTTGCCGAGTGCCGTATTCTTTGCCGAGTGTTTTATTTCGGGCACTCGGCAAAGAAGCTCTTTGCCGAGTGCCACGCAAAAAACCCTCGGTAAAATAAAACACTCGGCGAAGAAGCTCTTTGCCGAGTGTTTTATTTTTGACACTCGGCAAATAGTTTCTTTGCCGAGTGTCTTTTTTTGACACTCGGCAAAGGGCTCTTTGCCGAGTGTCACAAATACAACACTCGGCAAAGAGCTCTTTGCCGAGTGTTTTTTCTCCAACACTAGGCAAAGACAATTTAAAAATCACATTTTAAAGTAGTAAATTAATTCAAATGAAAAAGTTTTGAACTACAAATTTGTATAACTCATCATGATGTACAATTTATATATTGACCATTTTTTCATATGACAAAATAAAAATAAATTTGTTCATAAAACCTATATCTCTCTCGTAGTTTATGAAACTACGAGAGAGACGTATAGAATTTGTGCATATTGTTAGAACCATTATGTGAGATAAACAAATGACCAAACAACCAAAATAAACTTTGTAGATCTTGAGAAGTTATAGAAGTTTATAGTTGACAACTTTTTTATTTGAAGTCATATTGTCAACGAAAACTACGTCTGAATTTTAAAAATTTAAAATTTGAATTTTGAAAACGACTTCGAAAGAAAAAACCACCAACATAAAAGTTATAGGTATTGAAGAGTTATGAAACTTTGTAGTTGACAATGTTTTGGTTTGAAATCATCTTGTTATGCAAAACTATGTTTAAATTTGAAATTTGAATTTTTCAAACTGTCTCGGATGGAAAAACTACCAAAATAAAAGTTGTAGGTCTTGAAATATAATAAAACTTTGTAGTTAACAATTTTTTGATTTGAAATCATCTTATCATTGAAAAATTCGTGTGAAGTTTTCAAATTTAAAATTCAAATTTTGTAAACGGTCTTGGATGTAGAAACTATTAAAATAAAACTTGTAGATCTCAAAAAGTTATGCAACTTTATAGTTGGTCACATTTTCAAATGAACTCATTTAGTGCCTTAAATAATCAAATGACTCTCAATTTGTTATAGTATATGGGGAATGAAAACGTAATATAGATATAATTGGTGTAGTAGTGTAGTGGTATAGGAGGATATGCGCGAGATAGAGGTTGCGAGTTCCAATCTTACCATTTACAAAATATATAAGTTTGATTCAGAATAATAGTTTAAAAATGATAAGGCAACGGGTAAGGTAATAGATAGGGTTGGAGAGTTGTTCCTAGAATTTAAAAAAATATTTTGCTGTTTTTTTTAATTTTTTTGATTCTTAATTTGCCGAGTGTTTTTCTTTGCCAAGTGCTTTTTGATGAGCTATTTGCCGATGAAATATTTGCCGAGTGTTACACTCGGCAAAGGCTTTGTCGAGTGTAAAATAGCCTTTGCCGAGTGTCTTAGACACTCGGCAAAGAACGCGATTCCGGTAGAGCTTCCCACAACTTTACAAAACTTGGCTAACCCTCTAGTACTCGGTATAGTAAATAACATTAGCTCATAGTACCTTTTAGGTAGCACATTGTTCTCTCAAGAGCACACCAATGATCATCTCCTAGATTTTACACAGCTTGGCTAAGCTTGCTCATAGCAAACAAGATACAAGACCTTGTAGCGCTAGCTAGATACATAATTTGAACCAAATATTCTGGAATTATCTCAATTGATCCCTCACCAATCTTTGATTTTTCCTCAGGATGGCAATCACTGAACCCAAAGTGACTCAAAACATTTCCCATATAATGGGATTGCATAAGTGTAATCCAACTGTCGCCTTCTCACACCAGCTTAATATTAAGAACCACATTAGCTTCTTCTAAATATTTCATTTCAAAATTATTAGACAAACAGTACTTTACTCAATTAGATCAAGACGGGTTCCAAAAACCACTATATCATCAACATATAAACACAATATCACACTTTCACCTCATCATGCATGCCGATAGTATACACATTTGTCTTGATTCACAATAAAGCTAAGGGATGTTAAGGTTTCGTTGAACCTCTCACTAGTACAGAGAAGTTCTATAGTGGCGGTCGTAAATCTATTTTTAGTGGCGTTTATCGTAACCGCCAGTGCGGGCCAGTAAAAATCATCATTTTTACAGGCGGGTAACTGAAGACCGCCAGTGAAAATCTGGCGGTCGGCGTAATAAAACCGCCAGTGCAAATCGTTTCCAGGAAACATAAAACAGATTTTAAAAATAGTAAAAAAAATTATTTGTATTAGGGGGCCTCAGCCCACCCCACCCCCCGCCCGTCTCCATAAGTCGCGGCATTTTTCGCGCGCTACGCGGTTGTTAGTATTCGAACCTTAAGACCTCACCCTCACGCGTATCCCCCACTACCACTCTGTCTATGACATGCTTTGTGTCTAGTTGGTAGTTGTTTTGTCCACATATTACAACCATTTGAGTGTAAATTTCTTATTTGAGACCCTAAACGAATTCAAATAAAAAAGTTGTCTACTACAAAGTTAAATAACTTTTGAAGTTCTACAACTTTTATTTTGACACTTTTTTCATCCGAGTTAGTTTGCAAAATTTGAATTTTAAATTTAACATACTTAGATTCAATTTTTGAGAACCGAAATGAGTTTAAATAAAAAAGTTGTCAACTACAAAGTTTCATAACTTTTAGAGATCTACAACTTTTATTTTGGTAGTTTTGTCATACGAGGTCGTTTGAAAAACTCGAAAAATTAAGGATAAAAATGATTTCTAGTGGCGGTTCCTTAAGAAAACCGCCACTAGAAATCGATTTCTACAGGCGGTTCCTTAAGAAAACCGCCACTAGAAATCATGGATTTTTACTGGCGGTTTTCTTAAGAAACCGCCACTAGAAATACGATTTCTAGTGGCGGTTTTCTTAAGAAACCGCCACTAAAAATAGCACAGTCGGTGGATAACCGGATCCATCTGTAAAAATATATCGTCCCGCAGGCGTTGAGCCTTTTTCTACTAGTGTCTCATATAATTTGTTAGGTGCTTGTTTGAGGTTATACAAGGACTAATAATTTACGTACCATGCATGCCTTCTTGACCATTTGTTATAAACCCATTTGTCTAATCCGTATAGACCTTCTCCTCTAACTTTTTATTTAGGAAAGTTGTCTTGAGTTCATCTAATAAATGAGAAGACCATGTGAGTCTGCTAGGAAAAGTAACACTCGAATTATGGTTAGTCGAGCAATATATGAATAAATACCAAAGTAATTATCACCTTCTTTCTAAGCATAACCTTTAGCCAAAAGCTTTGCCTTGTACATTCTAATGATACAAATAGGTTTAAACTTTTCTTGAACGTGCATTTGCATCCTACATGTTTACACCCATGAGGACATTCAATGAATCCATGCCACTCTCTATTGGTTCCTTTCAAAAGTTAGCATCATGAGTAGAATATACATCTTTGATAGTTTTTGGAGTGTCATCCACATGGTACACGATATAGTCATCACTAAAAGACTTTGTGATCCTTTATGTCTTAGTCTTTTGAGTTACTACAGAGTCATCCTCCTCAGAATTTTGCGCATAGGATTCCTCAACATGTGCTATTAGAATCAAATTCTCATGGTGTACTATAGGTTTATCACTAGATGTGGTAGGTGTATTTTTCATAAAAATTCAATTTCTTAAAATAGGATCTATGGACAATATAATCGTACCAACATGCATGTTAGAAACTCTAGAGTTTATTATTAAGAACATATATTCAATGTTGTAAAAACATAACCAAGGAAAAATAATGAATAATTTTAGCTCCAAGTTTGCATTTCTGGTTGAATGGCACATTCACCTTTGCCAAAGAACCCTAAATTTGCAAATAGGGGAGACTTTTCTCCTATTCCTTAATGGTGTGGTTCTTTATTCTTGGTAGGATCTCTATTGAGGACATGGCAAGCTATCAAAATAGCCTCACCCCATTGTCCCTTAGAGAGTCCTATTGTCTTTAACATGGTGTTAACTAACTCAATTAAAGCGTAGTTTTTTCTTTTGGCAATCCCATTGTTCCTCTCATGAATAATCTCATATTACATGCAAAATTAAAAAACATTTTAAAAGTATTCTCCACCTCAATTAGCCCATAACCATTTAATTTTTTTCTCTAAGTTAATTTCTACTTTAGATTTATAGATCTCAAACTTCATTTCTTTATTTAAAATTCATGAAGTATATTTTGCCACATTTAACCAATTCACCATTCATCCCGCATAAATCAGAATGAAATAATTCAAATAGCTCCATGTTCCTCGCCTTCGCGGTCTTGTGAGGCTTGTAAGGTTAATTAGATTGCACACACATGGTGCTTATAACATTTGACTAAATTAAATTTTATGATTAAAGTTAGGTTTGCTAGACATAATAAACAACCAAGATACGGTCGTGAATGCTAGATGTTCAACTCATTTAGAATAATAACATTTGTCACTTATTACAAATATCATGATGCAAAGGTAAGTGTTATGGGCATGTTAGTAGGCTTAGATGTGGGGTCCTGACCTCAGGGTTGTAATTCCCTTGATGGGCTTAGGAACATCCTTTTACGTTGTGATAGAACTATGCTTAGTCATATGAAGTCCTTTGTTCTCATGTCTCTGGGCTTCGAGGGGCTAAGGACCCGACGGTTCATATTACGTGACACCAGAGAACTTAGGGACTCAAGGACGAGCATAGAACCCGAAGCAACTAAGTGAACTAAAAGGCCTTAGGCTGCCTCCAACAAGGCACTGTAAAACGTTCTGTACTCTAAATGTAGGGTTCAGAGTGGTACTCTAGGTGCCCAGCAAGACACTCTAAATGGCACTCTAAATTTTAGAGGATGCCGCACGCACTCTAGATGTGGAGACTTCCAAGCGTCCGCTATCCGGGCGAGGGTTCGGGCTCCCGCGGTGGTGAAAAATCCGGACGCTCTATTCTCCTGTCGCTGGTGACCTCGATCCATCTCGGTGAGGAGGCCTCGCAGCGCGGCTCGTCGGAGGAGGCGGCCAAGCTGGGCTCGAAGAGGCCGTGCGCAAGCGGGTCCAGCGGCGGACCGCTCTCGGTGGTTGGAAGCAAGGAGGTGGCCGGCGACGAGAGAAAGATCCAAGACTCGGTTGCAAGCGTCGGTGTTGGTCGACGTCGAACCGCCATCGTGAAGAGGCTGAGAAGGTCCACAACACCGAAGAAGGTAGGTGCGGAGAAACGCAAGCGCAACTCCTCGCCGCCATCGTCATCGTCTTCC
Source organism: Zea luxurians (assembly GCA_029449295.1). Classification (NCBI taxonomy): domain Eukaryota; kingdom Viridiplantae; phylum Streptophyta; class Magnoliopsida; order Poales; family Poaceae; genus Zea; species Zea luxurians. The sequence goes on along the minus strand of JAOPSE010000064.1, from coordinate 1,779,504 downwards.
ATTCGCTCGGCTACTCCAGATCCGAAGAGAACAAGGTACAAAGCTTCGGTTGTGATTGCAGATCCATTTTCGTTTTATGGTTCTCGTACTTCATATGCTGCAAATCGTCCAGATCTAGGGTTTAGGGTTAAAGGCAACAATGAATCGACGGTTCTAGGATTCCTTGACCCCTAGGTTTTCTGTTGATAATAAATGATGTAAAAATTAAGAACATTGGATTGTGCTAAAAGCTTTTCTGTTCTAGGAATCGATGTGTTTTCAAAAATACATGGCCATGGTGCTTGAGACACTGAATCATGGCCAGTGGTGTTTGAGACACTGAATGTTTTGAAAAATATGTTATTAATAGCAAAACACAACTGTAAAATACATGGCTAGTGGTGTTTGAGACACTGAATCATACTATTTCCCACTGTCAGGCAACAAGTAACACCAGTTGTTTGGCAGAACATTATTATTATGTTGAGTAATGTTAATCAATATTTGAACTGCCTATTGCCAATACTAGCTGGTTCCGAGCGTATTTACCATCAATTTACCAACTAGCCGACGGTATACATCAAATTTTCAACTACGTTTTTTAACAAAAACATATGTTTTATGTAGACCATGGATTCGGAGAACGCAAAGCTCCAAAGAGCACTCGCTCATCTAATCAGAGTAGTGGAGCAGCGTTGTGCCGACATCGTCGATGTCATCCACGGTGCCTTCCAACTAGTTAGCACACCAGTCGTCAATGAAATGAATCGTGCTTTAGTTCAGATCGAGGACCTCGCGAAGGACCTTGATCACCTTGCACTGGAAAAAGATTAGGAGATGGAGCACATGGCCCCTTCAGAAATTGCTCAATCATCAGAAACAGAGGATGAGATTCTGATTGACTATGATTCAGAGTTGAACACTGATGATATCGTCGGCTACGACGACGGACATGACTACTCCACCGACGACACCTATCCCTACTAGATTACCATGCACCTAAATAAAGTGCTCGGTGCAACGAAATATGTTTTAGGTTTATGTAAGTCGTAGTAGTCTTTTGTATGTGAACATAACACTAAGGTTGTGTGCAACAAGTTCCTGATATCATTCATGTGATGTTTTGTAATGCCCTGAATTTGGGGGTAGATTTTTTTCTTCTTTTTACTCGCCAAATTCAGGCGTTACTCTCTTTCCTTTTCCTGTTTCGCTCCTTCTTCCCAATTTCAAACCAGGATAGTGATAGGTGTCCGTGTCATGTATAAACAAAACCTAAGTGTCATGGGTGTTGCATCATGCCGAACCGCATTTCTTTGTCTGATGTCGCGTGTTCGTCTCGTCCCGTTTCGGATTTCGGTTCGCGATTGGATTCCGTTTAGTGGTCGTCCGTGTCGTGGGTTTCGATCCACGATGTGGCCCCAGCCCGGCCCGCGCGCCCCCTGCCCTCCCTATGTGCGCCCCCCTCCCTCCCCCTAATCTCGTTGTCTCATTTGATTTTCTCCCGCGCAGTAACCTCCCTCTCCCTCTTCCACCTCTCTCTCTCTCCCCGTGGTGCCCTAGGGTTTGTAGACGGTGATCGCCGGAGTTTGGATCCCCGAGGTGAGTTTCCCCTCCCCTTCTCTCTCCCCCCTCCCCTTCTTCTTCCCCGCGCGGCCTCCCCTGCCCGCACCCGCGCCGCTCCCCGGCCCCGCGCCCAGCCTCGCCCCTCCCCAGCGAGCCCCTGCGCGCGCGCCCTCCCGCGCCCCGGCGAGCCCTCCCTCGCGCGCTCGCGCCCCTTGGCGAGCCCCTCCCCGGCCGCGCCCTCCCCGGTGGCTCCCCTTCCCGGCCGCGCCCGCCCCCGGCGAGCCCCTCCTTGGCCGCGAGCCCCTCGGCCCCGCGTCGCGCCTTGGCTGCGCGCTCCGCGCCGTGCCCTCATGCCCCGGCGACTCGCGTCCCGCGCGCCTGCAGAGTTCGCATGCCCTCGGCACGCGTAGCATGCTCTCGCGCGTGCGACCGCAGTCGCGCTGCATTTAATCCTCGTTTTAATCCTTTTTAATTGTTGTTTAGTCGATGCGCTGCGTCGCGTGCTTCGTCGCGCGATGGTCCTTTTAAATTTATATTTATTAATGTATTGCGTCGCGCACTTCGTCGCGCGACGATTCGTTTAATTTATATTTATTACAGTGCTGCGTCGCGCGCTTCGTCGCGCGACGATTCGTTTTAAATGCAGTTCCGTTGACGTAAGCCATCGTGCGTTTCCTCGCGCAACGCTTAACATTTATCTATAATTAATGCAAGAATCCCGTTGCGCGCTCTGTCGTGCAGCGAGTCATTTATTTCTTAATTCAATTTAAAGGTTGTGTCGTACGTCTCGCCGTACGACCACTCACTTTCATTCATCTTTATCTATTTATAATGATTAAACATGGAACATGACCTTACTTTATGCTAAACGCAGTGTCCAAATTAATGCCCTTCTGTTAAGCGAGTAGTTTAATTTATAATTGTGTAACGGGATCGCTTCTCGACCATAGACTCGACTGTCATTTCCTCTCTCTCTCTTAACCGTAATTGCGAGCCCCGCGTGGAACGTCTGTTTATTTATTGCATTCTATTGTATGGTGTACTGTTCCTTTGTATTAAATGTGTGGATGTATGTATGTTTGCGCTCGTATAGAGAACGATCTGGTTGAAGAGCCCGAGGAACTCACAGGAGAAGCCCCTGAGCAGCAGCTGGTTGGTGGAGGCAAGTGTCCCTTGACCTATCTTTGTCCTATCCATTCTATAATTCACTTCCCGCATTTACACAATTATACCTAAGGATTGACTAGCTTTTGTTATCCATGTCCTTGTTTACCTATTTGGGTTGAATTATTATTGTTAGCTTTATGCTATTGCTTAACATTAATCAATGAACATGATGAGAATTATCTATGATATGTTGTTTTCCCTCTTATTTATGATGATATACTTATGGCATTTAATGGGGGCTCAAGTGGTTTCTCGAGTGCCTCTCTGTAAGGACCTGTTCGTTAGATGACCGCCCAGAAAAACAGTGCAACCATGAGGGTGGAGTGGGACGCCCTTAGCTGAATAATTAGAGGAACCGGGATGTGGTTCGCTTCGCTGTCGTGCCGTTAATGGGGCTCGGTATATGCGGCTCGCTCTGCCAAGGTTGATTTGCCCCTTGGGGAGGAGTGCAGTACATTTAGGAAACCTAACGGGCGGCTACAGCTCCGGGGAATCTTTGTAAAGGCTACGTAGTGATACCCTGCTAGGTCACCTTGGTAGTGATCAATGGAGAGTCATGATCTCCGTGCAGAAAGGGAAATCACGGCTTGTGGGTAAAGTGCGCAACCTCTGCAGAGTGTATGAAAACTGATATATCAGCCATGCTCGCGGTTATGAGCGGCCAAGGAAGCTCTAGTGATTAGTGATACTTGATCAGAGATGTTTGGATTACAGGTGGCAATGAGATTGATGGTTTTGGTATCAACTATGGTAATGGTAAGTGGTATTCTTTCCGTTTGGAAAGGGTACGTTTGGGTTAATAACATGGGTTAATTCTAAAACTTGGCTTTCTCTACTAGTAATAATAATCTAACCAACTAAAAGCAACTGCTTGACTTACCCCCACATAAAGCTAGTCCACTATAGCCAAACAGGACACTTGCTGAGTATTTTGATGTGTACTCACCCTTGCTCTACACACCAACCCCCCCCAGGTTGTCCGCATTGCAACCACTGCTCAGGAGAGGATGAAGCCGTGGAAGGAGACTTCCAGAAATTCCAAGATTGCGACGAGTTCTAGGCGTGGGTTAGCGGCAACCCCCAGTCGGCTGCCTGTGAAGGCCGAGTGTATCTACGTTTCTTTTCCGCACTTAGATTATTGTAAAGACTATGTGGATGTCTCAGACATATGATGTAATCGACTATTATTCCCCTTTTATGTTATTATTTGAGCACTGTGTGATGATGTCCAGTTATGTAACTGCTGTGTACGTGAATTGCTGATCCTGGCACGTACATGGTTCGCATTCGGTTTGCCTTCTAAAATCGGGTGTGACATGTTTATGTTCACGTGCTATGTTCAATGTTATCAACTTTGCAATATTTATAGTATTCATCACTTGTGACTTTGTTGTGACTTTGATGTGCCTACCTTAAATCTACAACATGGGTACGGATTGAAACCAAGTAATGGCACAATATGGCAGTTTCCTATCCGAGGAAGATGGCACTCAGTTTCAGAACACTGCATTTGCTCCTCAGCCTGATATACCAGCCCAAGGGGCACCAGCAGCACCTCCAGTGAAGAAGGGTCCTCAATGCACAAAACTAGCAAATTTCACGTCGGAGGAGGATATGAGAGTTTGTCAAGCTTGGTTGGCTGCCAGTTGTGACCCCATAGTAAACACTGGTCAGAAGTGTCAAGGATTTTGGAATCGGATTACAGAGGCATACAACTCTCGCAGAGGATCAATGCCAGAGAGGTCTACGAAATCTCTAATGAGCAGGTGGGACAGTATCAAAACTCAATGTTCTACCTTTGCTAGATACATGATGGCTCTGCTTCGACAAAACCCAAGTGGTCTGACTGATGCAGATAAGGTACGTGTATGTACTTATGCATATGTTCTTCAATGTACTTAACAACACCCTAGGGGCCTTAATAATGCATATTTTATTTTGTAGACTTCTCTTGCAGCTACTCGGTTTGCTGCTGTTGAAAAGAAGCCCTTCCATTTCTTACATTGTTGGGCAATATTGAAGGATCAACCAAAATGGATGGACCAGCACATGGGTAACCAAAATCCTCCACCCAACCCAATAGGTACCCAATCAAATACTATTGACTTAGATGGTGGTGAAGACTCAGCTCCATCAAGCTTTACTTCGAAGAGGCCGCTTGGTCGTGATTCATCCAAGGAAAAGGCAAAGAAGCAAAGATCTGAGAACACATCATCCAATGATTCGGAGTACCTAACATGGATGGGTGAGCTTTCTTTGGAATGGTTATCTGTCTACAAATCAGTAGCTTCAACTGAGGAGAAGAAGTTGGAGTCCATGAACAGACATGAGGCAGAAACTCATCTTGGAGAGGAAGAAGCTGAACTTGGAGAAACTTAAGATGGAACGACAAAAGGTCAAGGAGGACACGGAACAGGAGGTTCTGATATTGAGCATGGATTTGAGTAAATGTAACCCCCTACTTCGACAGTACTACGAGGCTAAACAACAGGAGATACTGGCAAGGGTTACTGGAACCTCGTCGTCAAGCAAGTGAACGTTCAACATGTCATGGTAGTGGTTGAGGAAGTAATGTAATTTGTTTTCGAGAAAAAATTTATGTTTCTGCACTAGCGAACTTCACAATTTTCTGTTGTGTGATGTTTGAACTCTGTCATGTTGGTTAATAATAGTAGACTTGTTATTTCATTCGTGGATTACACCATCACACATTCCACAAGCACAAATTACAAAAACTTGTTATGTTTCCAGTACACATAGTAGCTTGGGACAAACATAAACTACGACATGACACATTACACATGACACTACGACATTTAATAAAATGTCATCATTTTATTATTGATGCAAACATAAACTTCATACTTAAGCAGCTCCGGATCCAAGCCGTGCCCAGTGGTGGTGGATTAGATCAACCTGCAACTGAGTATATTTCACTGGATCATGTAGTTGGTCATACCTATTGTGGATGTACTCATTGCGCTCGGACATGGAACCATGAGTAGTATCCGTCAAAACTCCGATGTTGTCGAAGCTTGTGTTCAAAGATGAAGGACCTTCATCTTCTACGATCATGTTGTGCAAGATGATGCAAGTTTTCATTATATCTCCAATGTGTTGTGGAGACCAACCATATGCAGGACCACACACTATGGCCCATCGCTTCTGTAGTACTCCAAAAGTTCGATCAATGTCTTTTCTAGCATGTCAATTTCGAAACATTTTTTCATACGAATGAAATATTGTGGCACGTTTTATCAGCAACAATTACACACAACATAACATGGAATGTTATTTATTTTGTACGATTCGAAATTATTAAACAACCATTGTTTTTTAGATTATTATTTCTAAAATTATTAAATACACTATTTTGTGCATCCTTTGTATAGCATGAAATGGGTACAAAACAAAGAAAATAGAAAAAGAAATGGAAAAAGAATTTTGTTAACACTGTAGCTTTAGGGGACCGAATTTAGGGGACATTGCTGGAGACTCAGAAGATATAGAGGATATAATCTTTTAGAGTGTACTGTAAAGGACAGAGAATATTTCTTTAGGGGACGAAATTTAGAGGACGCTGCTGGAGACAGTCTTAGGCTTTAATCCACATGAATTAGCACCATAAATACAAGAGTGCCCTGAATGCCTTGGGTCCTGGAGGGCTCCAGGATCTTGATGGAACTTATAAGGAATTGTGGTATACATCAGAGTGCCTCAATATCAAATTACGTGGTGTGAAGCCTCTGTCTTTATCAAGATAAGGGGGAGATCCCGAGGCATAGGACCTTGGGAGTAATTATCCTAGCTAGTTGATAGGTTCTTTGATGGCTTTCTATATGGAGATTTTTGAATGCGCCTTGGCGACAACTAAAGGTATAACTAATGTTAGAAATATAGGCATTTTCCATATCATTTTAATTCCATAAATTAATATTATGATGATGACATATAAAATATGGTTAATCATAGAAATAGCGATCTCAAATATATCCATAACAATACGGATCATGAGAACATAAAGCATATGAGTCATATAAATATAATAAGCATATAAACAGTCAGAACAACTGAGAATAAACAGACAGCAACTTAAACAGCATGACTGTAAAATTAAGACAAACAGATTTATTATATTACTAGTATGAACAGGCATCAGACATGTCATAATATAATACGACAAAACAGATTGGATAAATTTATGGCTATATATGAAACAACAGGTATGAACATATGAAACATATATAATCTGCAGAACGTAAAACAGTAAGGAGATGAATTGATCATACCCTCCCATGCGCTTCGAGGATCTAGATCCTTGTCCAACTTCACTTGTCATGTCGTACGAGATGAAGACGTCAGGAACCAGCGATGAAGACAACGACAGACGTTGGGCAGTCGCGTAGACGCTCCCCAAAAACCTAATTGTCGATCCCCCGTTGCAAGGTCTCGGATGGCACCGGCTTCGGAGGCACCTGCCCTCTCGCTTCTCTGTGCGCGCAGAGCTACGAGATGGAAACACCCACACTTGCGGCTGAACTGTGATTCTGAAGGTTCTGCTCTCGTGTACCAAGTGCCAGGGGTTCTCCTCTACTTAACCTCTCGCAGAGGGAAGCTAAAGGAGAAGGGTCGCATGTAGCACGCCAGGAGACGGGCAGCTGAAGGACAAAGGGTCTTGTGCGGCTGATGAAGAGACGGACAACTGAAAGGTTTAACCCGGAATTGAAACTCCCACGGTTAATGAGTGCTAAAAATTAACACAACCACACCACGCCCGCTCGCCGCCGCCGCCGCCTGCCTGCCTCGCCACGCCACGCCACGCCTGGCCCGAGCCCGGCCCGGCCGCCAGCGGCGGCGCGCGCGCGCGTGGCACGCCCTTGTCCATTTCTTGACTTCTCAAATTAAGTGGAATAATTCCCACCATATAAGTCAAGATAAAAGACCCTTGGACTTCCAATATGGTACTATTGGTATTCTCCACCATTACACACCATAGAGTTTATTCAATAAATAGGCCAGGCCCATAAAAGATCCAACAATCCCCACCAAACTCTAGGGTTTGTAATGATGAAGTATCAGAATCACAATCCTTTGATATACCAGTGTTTCGATGGAGACTGTTAAGTTGAACATCCATCTAGAATAAGAGTTTCACTCATTCACAACTGAACAATGGACTAAGCCTTGAATTGACAGTTTTGTGCGAAATAAGATTCACTCAAATCCTTTGCTGATACTAGGCTGCAAAAGGGTATTCCCGCTGTTTAGAAGCATATAAGTCACACTTCAGTGCCTTTCATGAGTATTTAGGGATTACCCAAATCCCATAGACTGTGACCAGCAGTCTGACTCATATAGGTGTATTCCTCAAAAGATGTTCTGTGGGACAACATCTCACCTTTATAAGACTCTTGGAATACATTAAGGTAAAAACCATCCTGCCTTACAGATAGGAAAGATGTGCATCAGAAATGAGTTAAAGAAGAGATCTTTCCTCACAATCTACTCCTAGCTTGTTTCTCCACTCTACTTCACGAGATCTCCGATCACATAGAGCAGGTTACCACTAGAGTAGATTTCACATGGGTCTCATACCCATTTCTCTCGATGCACTTTCTATCACATTGCGTGATAGACCCTTAATGAATTGATCTACCAGATTATTCGATGTGTGGACATAATCCACTGTAATAACTCCGAAGTTTTTCAGCTTTCTGACAGATTTCAATCTCCTCTTAACATGCCTTGTAGACTTCATGTTATTCCTAGAACCGTTAACCTTTGTAATCACCGTTTGGTTGTCACAGTTCATGGAAATAGCCGGTATCGGTTTTTCAACTACTGGTAAATCCAATAGGAAATCACGAAGCCACTCAGCCTCAGCCCCAGCAGTGTCTAATGCTGCGAGTTCTGCTTCCATTGTAGACTTTGTTAAGATAGTCTGCTTGCAAGACTTCCAGGAAATAGCGCCACCTCCAAACAGAAACACATATCCGCTTGTGGCATAAAGCTCATCAGCATCAGAAATCCAGTTGGCATCACAATAGCCTTCTAGCACTTTTGGGTTTCCAGTATAATGAATACCGTGTGACATAGTACCTTTCAAATACCGCAACACTCTCTCAAGAGCACGCCAGTGATCATCTCCTGGTTTCGACATGAACCGACTTAGCTTACTCACAGCATAAGAGATGTCTGGCCTTGTTGCGCTTGCAAGGTACATGAGCGAGCCAATGATCTGGGAGTATGTCAATTGATCCCTTGCTATTCTTCGATTCTTTCTCAATAGCACACTAGGATCATAAGGTGTTGGAGCAGGATCACAGTCACTAAAAGCAAAGCGACTCAATACCTTTTCGACATAATGGGATTGTAACAAAGTTACCCCACCATCAGCTTCTCTAACAAGCTTGATGTTTAGAATGACATCAGCCTCTCCCAAATCTTTCATCTCGAAATTGCTCGATAGAAGATATTTAACTTCCTCAATCACATTGAGATTTGATTCAAAGATCAAGATGTCATCAACATAAAGACACAGCATAACAGACTCACCCCCACCATACCGATAATATACACACGTGTCAGATTCATTTACAGCAAAACCAGCAACTGTAAGAGTATTATCAAACTTTTCATGCCATTGCTTAGGTGCTTGTTTTAGGCAATACAATGATTTTATCAACTGCACACCTTGTTCTCTTGACCATCCGCAATGAACCCTTCTGGCTGATCCATGTAGATCTCCTCATCCAACTCTCCATTAAGGAAAGCTGTCTTAACATCCATCTGATGAATGATAAGACCATAAGGGGCTGCCACGACTATTAATGTGCGAATTGTAGTCAATCGAGCCACTGGTGAGTAGGTATCAAAGAAATCTTCACCCTCTTTTTGGGTATATCCTTTGGCCACAAGCCTTGCCTTGTACCTCTCGATTGTACCATCAGGCCTAAGCTTTTTCTTGAAGATCCATTTGCAGACTATAGGTTGACAACCATAGGGACGGTCAACGACCTCCCAAGTTCCATTAGACATAATAGATTCCATCTCACTCCTTACTGCTTCCTTCCATAAGTCAACATCAGGAGAGGAATATGCCTCACTAATGGTAGTTGGTGTGTCTTCCACAAGGTACACTATAAAGTCATTACCAAAGGATTTTGCAACCCTCTGTCTCTTGCTCTTTCGAGTGACTATAGTGTCATCCTCCTCAGGGATGTGCACGTGAGAATCCTCAGCATGATCTATAGGAATAGACAGTTCGTGCTCATGGGGAATTATAGTCTCATGACTTGTATCACTAGGTGTATTCTTCATGGGAAACTCATTCTCAAAAAATGTTGCGTCTCTTGATTCCATGATAGTATCAACATACATATCAGGCACATCGGATTTTATAATTAAGAACCTATACCCAGTGCTGTGAAAAGAGTACCCAAGGAATACACAATCAACAGTTTTAGGCCCAAGTTTACGCTTTTTGTTGATTGGCACATTCACTTTTGCCAAGCAACCCCAAGAGCGCAGATATGAGAGATTTAATCTTCTCTTTTGCCATTCCTCGAATGGTGTGATCTCTTTGTTCTTTGTTGGAACTCTATGTAGGACATGACACGCTGTCAAAATCGCCTCACCCCACCATGCCTTGGATAATCCCGCTGTACTCAACATGGCATTCACCAAATCTGTTAGAGTGCGGTTTTTCCTTTCAGCAATCCCATTGGATTGTGGTGAGAATGGCGGTGTCCTCTCATGAATAATACCATGTTCCACACAGAACTCATCGAACACATTAGAGAAATATTCTCCACCTCAATCAGACCTTAACCGTTTTATTTTCCTCTCAAGTTGGTTCTCAACTTCAGCTTTATAGGTCTTAAAATAACTAAACGCTTCATCTTTTGTTTTTAAGAGATACACATAGCAAAATCTAGTGGAGTCATCTATAAAAGTGAGAAAGTATCTTTTACCCCCTTTGGTCAAAATTCCATTCATCTCACACAGATCAGAATGCACAAGTTCTAGAGGTGCCAAACTCCTCGCCTCAGCAGCCTTGTGAGGCTTGCGGGGTTGTTTTGATTCAACACACACATGGCACTTAGACTTTTTGACCAAGTTAAATTTAGGAATTAGATTTATATTTGCTAACCGCATAAGACAGCCAAAGCTTGCATGACAAAAACGTGAATGCCATAAATCTGTCTCATCAGAAAAATGAACAGAATTCACCATTTTATTACACACATCATGCAGTGATAAGCGGAACAAGCCTCCGCGTCATATCCTTTACCAACAAAAGTACCATGTTTCAACACAACACATTTATTCGACTCAAGAACAACTTTGTACCCATCTCGACATAGCATCGAAGCGCTAACGAGATTCTTCTTGATAGAGGGCACATGCTGCACGCTCTTCAATGGCACCGTCTTTCCCGAAGTAAACTTCAGAATGACCGTACCAACACCAAGAACATGAGCACGCGACCCATGTCCCATTAACAAGGCGCCAGACCTCCCGTCCTGGTAGGAAGAGAACATAGAGACATCAGCACACACATGAATGTTTGCACCACTATCCATCCACCACTCAGGTGAATTACAAACTGAGAGAACAAATGGTAAAGAATTACCATACACTACCGGACACAGCTCCTTTGCCGAGTGTCTCAGACACTCGGCAAAGACTATTTTACACTCGGCAAAGGCTTTGCCGAGTGTAACACTCGGCAAAGAACGCTTGGCGAACTGTAAATTGGCAACGGCCTCTTGCCGATTACTTTTTGTCAGGCACTCGGCAAAGAATTTGCCGAGTGCCATTTGGTACTCGGCAAAGAAAAGTCACCGTCACGGCGCCAAGTGACGGTGACAAATCCTTTGCCGAGTGTCTTCTTTGGCACTCGGCAAAGAGGCCAATTTTGCCGAGTGTCTGCTATCATGGCCCTCGACAAAGACGGCTCCAGTGGGCCCCACCGCCAGTCCCTGTGCCGAGAGCTCTCGTAGGCACTCGGCAAAGGAGGCTTCTTTGCCGAGTGTCTATTGGACCGGCTCTCGGCAAAGAGTCCTCCAGTGGGCCCCTTTGCCAGTCCCTTTGCCGAGTGCGCTGGGCGGCACTCGGCAAAGGTAGCTTCTTTGCCGAGTGTCTTGACCACAACACTCGACAAAGAAGGCTTTACCGGTTCCCAGGTGTCCTCCTTTGCCGAGTGCCATGATCAAGCACTCGGCAAAGATACCCTTTGCCGAGTGTTACAATCGGCAAAGTGACCAGGAAGTCCCTTTTTAATTTGTTTTTGCTGTTCCATCCAAACAAACAAAATATATATCATTCACAGCACATTATATATCATTCGCATCACAGAATCAACACATTTATCATCAACACTATATATATCACAAATATCACCACATAAATCAGGTTTCACAGCACATAAGTCTCACTAAGTATCTCACAAGACCAAGTATAACTAACATCACCAACACTCACGAATATAAGTCTGGATCATCACAAAACAGGTCATCAACGAGGTGGGCATCTGGACTGGTTCAGCGAAGGGCTGGACGAAGCGTGAGGGTTGTTCGACGCTGCCGATTGACCCTGCACAGAGAAGAGATTGCATGTGTGAGAACATATGAATATATATCATGCAGTACTAAAATTTTGATACTCACAGGAGTAGTGAACTCAGCAGGGTCAGCTGTAGGGAACAACGGAGGTGGTGGAGCATGACCCTGTGCGGCGCCAAGGCTCTGCATGTACGCGAACATCTCCGCCATCCTCTTCTCCAGCTCCTCATGTTGCCTCCTCTCATCATCTAGCTGAGTCTGTAATATTTCGCCCTAATGTTACGATAATGCAAAGAGAAGATATATAATAATCAATGAACGATGAATAGATAAGGAATAACCTGGAGTTGCTGCATGCGATGCTGTGAGCTGTCCTGCCGAGGTCGTATGGCTGGGCTCGCGCTCGTGCTCCATGCTCGCACCTGAGAGAGAGTGGGAGTGGAGGATGAGTCGATTGCCCCGTCGGCAATCCAGTACCGCCCATGCCTCTTGCCTCCTCCGACCCTCATGAGGACATCTCCGTCGATGTCCTCGGTCCTCGGATCGTAATCTGGCCCATGGACCTCCTTGGCCATGGCGGTGTACTCACTGAGGCGGCTGTGGACGGCGGGGTTGGTGTACGCCTCGGGCCCATCATCCGGGTTGTAGGTGACGTCGGACGTCGCCTTCCCCTTGTGGGCCATAGCATATGTCGAGAACGTGGAGCAAGGCGCGCCACCATGTGCCGCCGACTGCGAGAAAACCAACGAGATGGTTAGAAATCATGTCTAATCGAAAGTTATATACCTAAATAAAAAAGAGCGCGTACCCATGCTTCCTCGTATTTGCCCAGGCTGCGGCTGCCTTGATGGTGGGAGGGACCTTGCATCATCAAACGCCGTTCCCGGCTAGCGTTGTGCGCCTCGTCCCACTCAGCCGAGCACCACCTCTGCACCATCTGCTCCCAGCACTCAGGATGCGTGGCGCACCAATAAGGAATCATCTAAAAAATACAAGTACACGGCATATCAGAAGATAAAATTAAGCATATTTAGTACCAATAATAAAGTTTTGTATTTACCTGCAAGTACTGGTCCGGAGTCAACGACATGGTTCGGGCGTCCTTCTTGCTCACCTTCTCCCCAAGGACGGAGTCGTGGTAAGTGACGATGGCCTGGATGCGCGCCTCGTAGTGCATGTCCACGACGAGCTTCTTACAGCTCGTGGTAGCCACCACATCCGCCCTAGCCTCGTATCTAGCCTCGCATCTGAAGAAATCCTACATACAAAGACGATGTATCCATACATTATTTCAAGAATATGCAACAAATGCGACTTATTAAACAATATAGTGCGAGGAAGACTTACCCACAGCTTTTGCTTCACCCGCTCTGCCTTGTTGTTGAATTGTCTGCCGTCCCGATCTACTGCATCGGGGGCGACGGCGTAGTGGTCGAAGGTGTATGCTGGGCTCGTCACTCCGGCGTACTCGACAAGTCCAGGGAAGTGTTCCCTACATAGAAGGCCGAGGATGCCATTGGGGTTGCGGCCGTGACCCCCTGCAGTCTCCAAAACCATCCAAGACCTATCCAAGTGATTAAGATAAAGTATTAGTTTCTATTATTAATTTGAACATATAATATGAAAAAGCAGCAACAACATCTAAAGTTACTTACCTCTCTCCATCGGGTCGTATTAGCGGACGTCTGTCACGAAGTATGGGTCGCTGAGGGAGACTCGCGGGACCTCGCAGGCGAACCTGAGGAGCCAGAACCTGAGACGTCCTGCTGAGCGGCGGCGGCGTCGTCGTCCTGCTGCGCCGCATCGACAGCGGCTTGCTGCTCCACCTGCTGTTGTACGGCGTCGTCCTGCTGCGCCTCCTCCTCCGTCCTACGGGTGCTCCTCCTCCCCCTCCTCGTCCTCGTCCCACCGCCCACCATCTTTGTCCAACAACCTGCAATTAAGAGTAAGCAATTAAGCACAGATAAAAAATATGTATTTAGAAACATATGCAAAATAAATGAAATATAGCATTACATCGATTAAAAATAATCTTCATATGTGTCCGGGTTAGCCGGATCATAAGTGTCATCATCACTATCAACCATTTCATAGTCAACACCATCTGAAGGCGCAATTTCGTCATTGGCATTGCCTTCAAGCATTTCTAAGTCATTCTCATTTTGCACCTCATCCTCCTCCTCATCAACAACCATTTCAATATCTACTTTCATTCCGATCGCTTCGGTTAAGTCTATCTCAAATCGCCCTTCTAGCCCATCTTCTTGGAAGAACTCTCCGTCATATGTGTCCGGGTCTAAGTTATAATCTTCATCGTTTGGAACAGGTAATTTATCGTGCGGTGATACCTTATACACAACATCCCAACCCTTAAGATGTTGTTTCGTTTGGCACGCATATGGAAGATAATACACTTGTGTGGCCTGTTGGGCCACAATATAGACATTGTCTCCTGGTAAGGTGGAATCCTGTCGAATTTCAACTAGCCCAAGATTAGAATGTGTCCGTCTCGTAACTTCAGGGTCAAACCAATGACATTTGAATATCACTGGAGTAAGAGGTTTGGAACCATGAAAATTGAGTTCATATATTTCTTCAATTCTTCCATCATACTCGACCTCGTCAAGCCCGGGCGTAAAGACTCCAGAACACGTGGTTTTTTGAGTGGGCCGACTTTGGTCGTAGCTTGTTGTGCGAAAACGGTATCCATTGACGTCATACCCAGAAAATTTCTTGACCCTATAGGCAAAGCCATTGGCTACTTGTCTCAACTCGGCACTCATAGACGGCTCTCTTTGGCCCTGCAAGTTCAAACACGCTAGATTGTTATATTATTCGCACGTAAGAGCAACTTCAAATGACAAACTAAGCATGTACCTTACGTTTAAACCAGGAAATGAAATCGGGCAATCCATTTCCTGCACCCTTTCTAAGAAGGGTATCATATTCCTGTGGAGTTGGGTCCCTTGATCGACGCCAGAATTCATGAAGAAATTGCTCCATGTATGGCATCACCTCTTCAAGGTTGATCAATACATATAGCATGATATGGCGCCACTCTTCATGTCTCAGGGTCTTGGTGGTCGAACCACTCGCGCTTCCGAGTTGCCCTCGAAAAATGCTGAGGTTCGATTCATTGCCGCCATCATTGTAACGAGGGGGTGGATTATGCACGCTCGGCAGTTTGTCACCATAGTAAGTTGTTGTGAAGTTTGACACCTCCTCCAGTATGTATGCCTCTGCAATGGAAGCCTCGATTTTGCATTTATTTCTACATTTCTTTCGGATAGTCTTTAGACATCTCTCGATTGGATAGCACCAACGTCCCTGCACGGGCCCCCCCATTCGTGCCTCATACGGGAGATGAAGAATCAAATGCTGCATCGGATTGAAGAAGCCGGGTGGAAAGATCTTCTCCAGCTTACACAGTAACACGGGTGCCATCCTTTCCAAGTCTGCAATCATGGTCTGAGCTAACTCTTTTGCACAAAGCTGGCGGAAGAAATAGCTCAACTCTGCGAGCGCTAGCCAGACATGCTCAGGGACATAGCCTCGAACCATCGCCGGAAGAATTCGTTCAATCCATATGTGGAAGTCATGACTCTTCATCCCTAAGACTCACAGAGTAGATAAGTTCACCCCCCTACTAAGGTTAGCTGCATACCCATCAGGGAACATTAACATCTTGATCCACTGTAGTACTTCCTTCCTCTGGGCCCTGCTGAGGACGAAATCGGCCTTAGGCCTTCTCCATGTTTTTCCACCACTAGGCGGCTTCATCTCTTGGTTTGGTCTATCACATAACTCTGCTAGATCCACTCTTGCCTTTATGTTATCCTTTGACTTATCAGGAATCTCCATAATTGTTGCCCAAAGTGCCTCGGCGACATTCTTTTCAGTGTGCATCACGTCAATGTTGTGTGGAAGGAGCAGGTCATCATAATAGGGGAGCCGAGTCAAGCCCTACTTATGTGTCCACATATGTTTCTCACCATATCCCACAAAACCACCTTCTGGGTTGGCCACGATACCATCTATCTGTTGGCGAACTTCGGCACCAGTCATCATTGCAGGTGGGCGGTCTATCACCACGACACCTTTCGTAAAGTTCTTGATGTCTAGTCAGAATGCATGGTCAGGAGGGAGAAATTGTCGATGTTTATCGAATGACGAATATTTGCCACCCTTCTTCAACCAAATGAACCTAAGAGCTTCCTTACAAACTGGGCATGGGAACTTACCGTGAACACACCAGGCGCAAAATAGCCCATACGCCGGAAAGTCATGCATGGAGTACTGGTACCAAACATGCATTTTGAAGTTTGTCTTCGTAGCTCGATCGTACGTCCATACCCCTTCCTCCCAAGCACGGACCAATTCATCAATCAAAAGCTCCATGTACACACCCATTTTATTCCCCGGGTGTCCAGGAATTATCAACGACATGAATATGTTCTGTCTTTGAAAGCATACGTCGGGGGGGAGATTGATGGGGATAACGAACACGGGCCAACATGTGTATGGGGTAGCGGTCATTCCATAGGGATTGAACCCATCTGTGGCCAGCGCAACACGAACATTACGAGCCTCTTTGGCTTTCTCATGGTGAATGGCATCAAAGTGGGTCCATGCTTCACCATCGGATGTGTGAACCATCTTGTCAGGATTGTATCGTTTGCCTTTTTTGTGCCATGTCATCTGTTTCGCGGATTCCTCTGTCATGTATAGACGCTCGATCCTCGGTATGAACGGAAGGTGGCGTAGGATTGTCACGGGGATGTCGAGCTGCCTCTTCTGTCCATCACCAGAGTCTACCTCCATGAACCTAGACGATTTACACTTCGGACAGTACTTTGCCTCAGTGTGTTCTTTCCTAAATAGGACGCAGCCCTTCGGACAAGCATGTATCTGCTCATACGTCATCTTGAGTGCACGAAGGAGTTTCTGTGCCTCGTACATGCTCTTTGGCAGAACGTGATCCTCCGGAAGCAGGCTGCCAATAACTGTCAACAAACCATCGAAGGCGTCTCGACTCATGCTATACTGCGACTTGAACGCCATTATACGCCCAATGGCATCCAGTTGAGAAACCTTTGTCTTGCCGTGAAGGGGTTTCTGTGCCGCGTCAAACATGTCGTAGAATGCCTTTGCGGTCGCCTCTGGCTCGTCCTCCATACGTCCTTCGGCGAACTGTGCCTCGTGATAGTCGTTCAACATGTCCGCTACCCCGGCATCAGCATCGTAATCCTCGACGCGTTGTCTCACCACCTCCTCTCTCGTGCGATGCGCTTCACCATGGAAGATCCACCGAGTATAGTCCGGCGTAAATCCATTCTTCCAAATATGTTCTACCATGGCCTTCTTTGTTTTCCTTTTCCTATTGGCACATTTGCTGCACGAACAAGGGACTAGACTAGCTCCTTTAGCAGCTTCGCCAAATGCCCGTTCCACGAAAGCATCGGTCTTCCTAATCCATTCAGGGGTGACATCATTACGTCGAACGCGGCCCGTGTACATCCACTCACGGTCCTCCATCCTCTAACATATATAACCGAGTATAGTTTAATATAGACATGTAATGCATGTACACTACGTTCCTACCTTCTAATAGGTGAGGATAGGTCCTAATCCCACCCGCGGTTGCATAGATGGAGTTAGTTTCCATGCTCTACTCCTATCCGAGATAGAATTTCGGCAGCACCTCCCCGCTGTTCTCCGGATACACGTCCTGGCAGGGAGAGTGTACTGTCCGGAGAACAACAGGGAGGTGATGCCGAAACTCTGTCTCGGACCGGAGTAGAGCATGGAAACTAACACCATCTACGCAACCGCGAGCTGTCCAAAAAACGTGGACAATTCGAAACAGATACATTTGTAGATATGCAAAGATCTGCATATCTACACTGTATCTCTTTCAAACGGGAGACAACTAACTGGGTTACGTGATCTACGACCATGATGCGGAAATTAAGGTTATACCTAGGGTGACGGTGGAGTCAGGCTAGCGGGGCTATGGCGGGTTGGTGCAGTGGCGACTCGACGCGGTGCAGGCAGACCCGCAATGGCTAGGAAGACCTCTGCAAAAAATAAACAAGCCTGTCAATAAAAAAAATTCGGCAGCACCTCCCCTGCACGGGGAGGTTTCCAAAACCTGCAAATAAAACTGACAACACAATGGCTGACATCCACACATATATCAACGACACGATGGCCGACAATCACATTTAATCGACATCCATATCCACCATCACCAACTAATATTAATTTCTATGGCTAATTAACAGAAACTGGCAGAACCTATTTATGTTTACTGTTTATTTGTAGTGGAAACTAGAAGCAACCTGAAATACCATTGCTTCTTGTAGGTTTTTACTTCTACTTTCTTGACTATAATTACCTATACTTGCCATCTCGTCTTTCTATTCCTTTTGAAAGTAAACTTGTGACCCTTCGAAGCTATGAAAAGACCTATTATGTATAGAGCTTGACATGCCAACTACTATAGCTATAGTAAGTACTTCTAGCTATTCCTACTTGTTTTTTTCCTACTTGACTAGTGCTGACTTACTTCTTTGCCTATGAGAATTCTTATTATTCTCCAAACTGTGGTATCTGAAATGACCCACTTTCCTGAGCAAAAGAAAGCTTACTACAGCACGGTCTTACGTCCAGGAATGGAACATTCCATCTCTTCTTGTCCACTGGTATAGAAAGAATATGCATTCTTCAATTACGTACCGGAGGCGCGGACGGCGGAGGCGCGGACGGCGGCGAGCGGACGGCGGCGTGTGGGTGAAAGGGAATTAGGCTTACACCTAGTCCCTAAATAATTTTGGTGGTTGAATTGCCCAACACAAATATTGGACTAACTAGTTTGCTCTAGTGCATAAGTTATACAGGTGCAAAAGGTTCACACTCAGCCAATAAAAAGATCAAGTTTTGGATTCAACAAAGGAGCAAAGAGGCTACCGAAGGCACCTCTGGTCTGGAGGCACCGGACTGTCCGGTGTACACCGGACAGTGTCCGGTGCACCAGAGGACTCCAACTCGAACTCGCCACCTTCGGGAATTCCTCAAGGCGCTTCGCTAAAATTCACCGGACTGTCCGGTGTACACCGGACAGTGTCCGGTGCTCCAAGAAAGCGCGGCCTCCGCAACTCGCCAGCCTCGGGATCGCACCGCAGCCGCTCCGCTATAATTCACCGGACATGTCCGGTGTGCACCGGACTGTCCGGTGTAACCCCGGAGCAACGGCTATTTCGGCGCCAACGGCTCCCTGCGGCGCATTCAATGCGCGCTCTGCGCGCGCAGAAGTCAGGCGCGCCCATACTGGCGCACCGGACAATGAACAGGTGATGTCCGGTGTGCACCGGACATCCAGGCGGGCCCAGAAGTCAGAAGCTCCAACGGTCAGAATCCAACGGCATTGATGACGTGGCGGGGGCACCGGACATGTCCGGTGTGCACCGGACTGTCCGGTGCGCCATCGACAGACAGCCTCCACCAACGGTCAAGTTTGGTGGTTGGGGCTATAAATACCCCAACCACCCCACCATTCATTGCATCCAAGTTTTCTAACTTCCAACCACTATACAAGAGCTAGCATTCATTGCAAAGCACACCAAAAGAGATCAAATCCTCTCCCAACTCCACTCAAAGCCCTAGTGACTAGATAGAGTGATTTGTAGTGTTCATTTGAGCTCTTGCGCTTGGATCGCTTCTTTTTCTTTGGCATTCTTTCTTGTGATCAAACACTCACTTGTAATTGAGGCAAGAGACACCAATTGTGTGGTGGTCCTTGCGGGAAGTTTGATTCCCAAGTGATTTGAGAAAGAGAAGCTCACTCGGTCCGAGGGACCGTTTGAGAGAGGGAAGGGTTGAAAGAGACCCGGCCTTTGTGGCCTCCTCAACGGGGAGTAGGTTTGAGAGAACCGAACCTCGGTAAAACAAATCCGCGTGTCTCACTTCGTTATTCGCTTGCGATTTGTTTTGCGCCCTCTCTCGCGGACTCTATTATATTTCTAACGCTAACCCGGCTTGTAGTTGTGATTATTTTTGAGAATTTCAGTTTCGCCCTATTCACCCCCCCTCTAGGCGACTTTCAATTGGTATCAGAGCCCGGTGCTTCATTAGAGCCTAACCGCTCGAAGTGATGTCGGGAGATCACACCAAGAGGGAGATGGAGACCGGCGACAAGCCCACTACAAGCCAAGGGAGTACTTCATCGGAAGAGTCCCGCACCAAGAGGAGGGAGAAGAAGAAGGACTCCTCCAAACGGAAGGAGAAAAGATCTTCCTCTTCTCACCACAAAGAGAAGAAGGAAAAATCTTCTTCTCACAAGTCGCATCGGAAAGGCGACAAGCACAAGAGGATGAGGAAGGTTGTCTACTACGAGACCGACACTTCATCAACATCCACCTCCGACTCCGATGCACCGTCCGTAACTTCTAAGCGCCAAGAGCGCAAGAAGTTTAGTAAGATCCCCTTACACTATCCCCGTACATCTAGACATACTCCATTACTTTCCGTTCCATTAGGCAAACCGCCAACTTTTGATGGCGAAGATTATGCTAGGTGGAGTGATTTAATGAAATTTCATCTAACCTCACTCCACAAAAGTATATGGAATGTTGTTGAGTTTGGAGCACAGGTACCATCAATAGGGGATGAGGATTATGATACGGACGAAGTGGCCCAAATCGAGCACTTCAACTCCCAAGCCGCAACCATTCTCCTCGCCTCTCTAAGCAAGGAGGAATACAACAAAGTGCAAGGGTTGAAGAATGCAAAGGAGATTTTGGACCTACTCAAGACGGCGCACGAGGGTGATGAACTCACCAAGATCACCAAGCGGGAAACGATCGAGGGGGAGCTCGGTCGCTTCCGTCTTCGCCAAGGGGAGGAGCCACAAGATATGTACAATCGGCTCAAGACCTTGGTAAACCAAGTGCGCAACCTCGGGAGCAAAAAGTGGGATGACCACGAAGTGGTTAAGGTTATTTTAAGAGCTCTTATTTTCCTTAACCCCACTCAAGTTCAATTAATTCGTGGTAATCCTAGATATCCACTAATGACCCCCGAGGAAGTTATCGGGAATTTTGTGAGCTTTGAATGCATGATTAAGGGCTCAAAGAAGATCAACGAGCTTGACGAACCTTCCACATCCGAGGCGCAACCGGTGGCCTTCAAGGCAACGGAGGAGAAGAAGGAGGAGTCTACACCAAGTAGACAACCAATTGACGCCTCCAAGCTCGACAATGAGGAGATGGCCTTAATCATCAAAAGCTTTCGGCAAATCCTCAAGCAACGGAAGGGGAAGGATTACAAATCCCGTTCCAAGAAGGTTTGCTACAAGTGTGGTAAGCCCGGTCATTTTATTGCAAAATGTCCTATGTCTAGTGACAGTGACAGGGGCGACGACAAGAAGGGAAAGAGGAGAGAAAAGAAGAGGTACCACAAGAAGAAGGGCGGCGATGCCCACGTGTGCCGCGAGTGGAACTCCGACGAGAGCTCCACTGACTCCTCCTCCGATGACGAGAACGCCGCCAACATCGCCGTCACCAAGGGACTTCTCTTCCCCAACGTCGGCCACAAGTGCCTCATGGCAAAGGACGGCAAAAGGAAGAAGGTTAAATCTAACTCCTCCACCAAATATGAATCTTCTAGTGATGATAATGCTAGTGGTGAGGAAGATAATTTGCGTATCCTTTTTGCCAACCTTAACATGGAACAAAAGGAAAAATTAAATGAGCTAATTAGTGCCATCCATGAAAAGGATGATCTCTTGGACTCCCAAGAGGACTTCCTAATCAAGGAAAATAAGAAGCATGTTAAGGTTAAAAATGCTTATGCTCTAGAGGTAGAAAAATGTGAAAAATTGTCTAGTGAGCTAAGCACTTGCCATAAGACCATTAACAACCTTAGAAATGAAAATGCTAGATTAATTGCTAAGGTTGATTCTCATGTTTGTATTGATTCAATTCCCAATCTTAGAAATGATAATGATGATTTGCTTGCTAAGATTAAGGAATTGAATGAGTCTCTTGCTAGCCTTAGAGTAGAAAATGAAAATTTGATTGCTAAGGCTAAAAATTTTGATGTTTGCAATACTATTATTTCCGACCTTAGAACTAAGAATGATATGTTACATGCTAAGGTTGTAGAACTAAAATCTTGCAAACCCTCTACATCTAATGTTGAGCATGTTTCTATTTGTACTAGATGTAGAGATGTTGATATCAATGCTATTCATGGTCACATGGCTTTAATTAAACAACAAAATGATCATATAGCATTATTAGATGCAAAAATTGCCGAGCATAACTTAGAAAATGAAAAGTTTAAATTTGCTAGAAGTATGCTCTATAATGGGAGACGCCCTGGCATCAAGGATGGCATTGGCTACCAAAGGGGAGACAATGTCAAACTTAATGCCTCTCCTAAGAACTTGTCTAACTTTGTTAAGGGCAAGGCTCCCATGCCTCAAGATAACGAGGGTTACATTTTATACCCTGCCGGTTATCCTGAGAACAAAATTAGGAAAATTCATTCTAGGAAGTCCCACTCTGGCCCTAATCATGCTTTTATGTATAAGGGTGAGACATCTAGTTCTAGGCAACCAACCCGTGCCAAGTTGCCTAGAAAGAAAATTCCTAATGCATCAAATGATCATGCTATTTCATTCAAAACTTTTGATGCATCATATGTTTTAACTAACAAATCCGGCAAGATAGTTGCCAAGATTGTTGGGGGCAAACACAAGGGCTCCAAGACTTGTGTTTGGGTACCCAAAGTTCTTGTTTCTAATGCCAAAGGACCCAAAACCGTTTGGGTACCTAAAGTCAAGAACTAAAATTGTTTTGTAGGTATATGCATCCGGGGGCTCAAGTTGGATACTCGACAGCGGGTGCACAAACCACATGACAGGGGAGAAAAAGATGTTCTCCTCATATGAGAAAAACCAAGATCCCCAACGAGCTATCACATTCGGGGATGGAAATCAAGGTTTGGTCAAAGGTTTGGGTAAAATTGCTATATCACCTGACCATACTATTTCCAATGTTTTTCTTGTAGACTCTTTAGATTACAATTTGCTTTCCGTATCCCAATTATGTCAAATGGGCTACAACTGTCTATTTACTGATGTAGGTGTTACTGTCTTTAGAAGAAGTGATGATTCAATAGCATTTAAGGGAGTGTTAGAGGGTCAGCTATACTTGGTAGATTTTGATAGAGCTAAACTCGACACTTGCTTAATTGCTAAGACTAACTTGGGTTGGCTCTGGCACCGCCGACTAGCCCATGTTGGAATGAAGAATCTTCATAAGCTTCTAAAGGGGGAACACATATTAGGACTAACCAATGTTCATTTTGAGAAAGATAGGATTTGTAGCGCATGCCAAGCCGGGAAGCAAGTTGGCACTCATCATCCACACAAGAACATCATGACTAGTGACAGGCCACTGGAGCTCCTACACATGGACCTATTCGGCCCGATCGCTTACATAAACATCGGCGGGAGTAAGTACTGTCTAGTTATTGTGGATGATTATTCTCGCTTCACTTGGGTGTTCTTTTTGCAGGACAAATCTCATACCCAAGAGACCTTAAAGGGATTCTTGAGACGGGCTCAAAATGAGTTCGGCTTAAGGATCAAGAAAATTAGAAGCGACAATGGGACGGAGTTCAAGAACTCTCAAATTGAAGGCTTCCTTGAGGAGGAGAGCATCAAGCATGAGTTCTCTTCTCCCTACACTCCACAACAAAATGGTGTAGTGGAGAGGAAGAATCGAACTCTATTGGACATGGCAAGAACCATGCTTGATGAGTACAAGACACCGGATCGGTTTTGGGCCGAAGCGGTCAACACCGCTTGCTACGCCATCAACCGGTTATATCTTCACCGAATCCTCAAGAAGACATCCTATGAACTCCTAACCGGTAAAAAGCCAAATATTTCATATTTTAGAGTTTTTGGTAGCAAATGTTTTATACTTGTTAAAAGAGGTAGAAAATCTAAATTTGCTCCTAAAACTGTAGAAGGCTTTTTACTAGGATATGACTCAAACACAAGGGCATATAGAGTCTTTAACAAGTCCTCAGGACTTGTTGAAGTTTCTTGTGACGTTGTGTTTGATGAGACTAACGGCTCTCAAGTAGAGCAAGTTGATCTTGATGAGATAGGTGAAGAACAGGCTCCATGCATAGCGCTAAGGAACATGTCCATTGGGGATGTGTGTCCTAAGGAATCCGAAGAGCCTCCACATGCACAAGATCAACCATCCTCCTCCATGCAAGCATCTCCACCAACTCAAATTGAGGATGAGGCTCAAGATGTTGAACAAGAAGATCAAGAAGATGAGCCACCTCAAAATGACGGCAACGATCAAGGGGGAGATGCAAATGATGAAGACAAGGAGGATGAACAACTAAGGCCGCCACACCCAAGAGTCCACCAAGCAATACAAAGAGATCACCCCGTCGACACCATCCTCGGCGACATTCATAAGGGGGTAACCACTCGATCTCGTGTTGCACACTTTTGTGAGCATTACTCTTTTGTTTCCTCTATTGAGCCACACAGGGTAGAGGAAGCACTACAAGATTCGGATTGGGTGATGGCAATGCAAGAGGAGCTCAACAATTTCACAAGGAACGAGGTATGGCACTTAGTTCCGCGTCCAAATCAAAATGTTGTAGGAACCAAGTGGGTCTTCCGCAACAAGCAAGACGAGCATGGTGTGGTGACAAGGAACAAAGCTCGACTCGTGGCCAAGGGATATTCACAAGTCGAAGGTTTGGATTTTGGTGAAACCTATGCACCCGTAGCTAGGCTTGAGTCAATTCGCATATTATTGGCCTATGCTACTTACCATGGCTTCAAGCTTTATCAAATGGACGTGAAGAGTGCCTTCCTCAATGGACCAATCAAGGAGGAGGTCTATGTTGAGCAACCTCCCGGCTTTGAAGACAGTGAGTACCCTAACCATGTTTATAGGCTCTCTAAGGCGCTTTATGGGCTCAAGCAAGCCCCAAGAGCATGGTATGAATGCCTTAGAGATTTCCTTATTGCTAATGGCTTCAAAGTCGGCAAGGCCGATCCTACTTTATTCACCAAAACACTTAATAATGATTTGTTTGTATGCCAAATTTATGTTGATGATATTATATTTGGGTCTACTAACAAATCTACATGTGAAGAATTTAGTAGGATCATGACACAGAAATTCGAGATGTCTATGATGGGGGAGTTGAAGTATTTTCTAGGTTTTCAAGTCAAACAACTCCAAGAGGGCACATTCATTTGCCAAACAAAGTATACTCAAGACATTCTAAGCAAGTTTGGAATGAAGGATGCCAAGCCCATCAAGACTCCCATGGGAACAAATGGACATCTCGACCTTGACACTGGAGGTAAGTCCGTGGATCAAAAGGTATATCGGTCGATGATTGGTTCATTGCTTTATTTATGTGCATCTCGACCGGACATTATGCTTTCCGTTTGCATGTGTGCAAGATTCCAAGCCGACCCTAAGGAATCACACCTTACGGCCGTAAAACGAATCTTGAGATATTTGGCTTATACTCCTAAGTTTGGGCTTTGGTACCCTCGGGGATCCACTTTTGATTTGATTGGGTATTCGGATGCCGATTGGGCAGGGTGTAAGATTAATAGGAAGAGCACATCGGGGACTTGCCAGTTCTTGGGAAGATCCTTGGTGTCTTGGGCTTCAAAGAAGCAAAATTCGGTCGCTCTTTCTACCGCCGAAGCCGAGTATATTGTCGCAGGCCATTGTTGCGTGCAATTGCTTTGGATGAGGCAAACCCTGCGGGACTACGGTTACAAATTAACCAAAGTTCCTCTTCTATGTGATAATGAGAGTGCAATCCGCATGGCGGATAATCCCGTTGAGCATAGCCGCACTAAACACATAGCCATTCGGTATCATTTTCTTCGGGATCACCAACAAAAGGGGGATATCAAGATTTCATACATTAACACTAAAGATCAATTAGCCGATATCTTTACCAAGCCTCTTGATGAGCAATCTTTTACCAGACTTAGCCATGAGCTTAATATTCTTGATTCTAGGAATTTCTTTTGCTAATCTTGCACACATAGCTCATAATAATACCTTTGATCATGTCTCTTTTATATGCTATGACTAATGTGTTTTCAAGTGTATTCCAAACCAAGTCATAGGTATATTGAAAGGGAATTGGAGTCTTCGGCGAAGACAAGGCTTCCACTCCACTCTACTACTCATCCTTCGCCGTCGCTCCGCATCACTCTCCATCTTTGGTATAATCTTCACTCATTTATTTTATGACAAAAGGAGGAGAAAGTACTTCTATGGGCTCTAATATTTCCGTTTTTGGCGATTCATGCCAAAGGGGGAGAAAATATGATCCCAAAGCAAAAGGACCGCACCCACCACCCTAATTTTAAAATTGATGATTTTTAATTGGTAAATTTCAAAATTGGTATCTCTTTGTGTTCTAAAGGGGGAGTAAGTAGTATTTTCAAATTTGATGTCTTAAAACCCTCTTGAACACTAAGAGGAGACTTTATTTGAGGGGGAGTTTTGTTTAGTCAAAGGGAAAGCATTTTGAACAAGGAAGAAAATTTCAAAACTTGAAAATGCCTTGCAAAATCTTATTCATTTACCTTTGACTATCTTGCAAAAGGACTTTGAAAAGAATTTACAAAAGAGTTTGCAAAAACAAAACTTTTGGTGCAAATAAGGTCCAATATGTCAAAAACAAAGAAAACAATCCATGCGCATCATGTAAGCATTTATATTGGCTCAATTCCAAGCAACCTTTGCACTTACATTATGCAAACTAGTTCAATTATGCACTTCTATATTTGCTTTGGTTTGTGTTGGCATCAATCACCAAAAAGGGGGAGATTGAAAGGGAATTAGGCTTACACCTAGTCCCTAAATAATTTTGGTGGTTGAATTGCCCAACACAAATATTGGACTAACTAGTTTGCTCTAGTGCATAAGTTATACAGGTGCAAAAGGTTCACACTCAGCCAATAAAAAGATCAAGTTTTGGATTCAACAAAGGAGCAAAGAGGCTACCGAAGGCACCTCTGGTCTGGAGGCACCGGACTGTCCGGTGTACACCGGACAGTGTCCGGTGCGCCACCGGACAGTGTCCGGTGCACCAGAGGACTCCAACTCGAACTCGCCACCTTCGGGAATTCCTCAAGGCGCTTCGCTAAAATTTACCGGACTGTCCGGTGTACACCGGACAGTGTCCGGTGCTCCAAGAAAGCGCGGCCTCCGCAACTCGCCAGCCTCGGGATCGCACCGCAGCCGCTCCGCTATAATTCACCGGACATGTCCGGTGTGCACCGGACTGTCCGGTGTAACCCCGGAGCAACGGCTATTTCGGCGCCAACGGCTCCCTGCGGCGCATTCAATGCGCGCTCTGCGCGCGCAGAAGTCAGGCGCGCCCATACTGGCGCACCGGACAATGAACAGGTGATGTCCGGTGTGCACCGGACATCCAGGCGGGCCCAGAAGTCAGAAGCTCCAACGGTCAGAATCCAACGGCATTGATGACGTGGCGGGGGCACCGGACATGTCCGGTGTGCACCGGACTGTCCGGTGCGCCATCGACAGACAACCTCCACCAACGGTCAAGTTTGGTGGTTGGGGCTATAAATACCCCAACCACCCCACCATTCATTGCATCCAAGTTTTCTAACTTCCAACCACTATACAAGAGCGCTTGCAAAGCACATCAAAAGAGATCAAATCCTCTCCCAACTCCACTCAAAGCCCTAGTGACTAGAGAGAGTGATTTGTAGTGTTCATTTGAGCTCTTGCGCTTGGATCGCTTCTTTTTCTTTGGCATTCTTTCTTGTGATCAAACACTCACTTGTAATTGAGGCAAGAGACACCAATTGTGTGGTGGTCCTTGCGGGAAGTTTGATTCCCAAGTGATTTGAGAAAGAGAAGCTCACTCGGTCCGAGGGACCGTTTGAGAGAGGGAAGGGTTGAAAGAGACCCGGCCTTTGTGGCCTCCTCAACGGGGAGTAGGTTTGAGAGAACCGAACCTTGGTAAAACAAATCCGCGTGTCTCACTTCGTTATTCGCTTGCGATTTGTTTTGCGCCCTCTCTCGCGGACTCTATTATATTTCTAACGCTAACCCGGCTTGTAGTTGTGATTATTTTTGAGAATTTCAGTTTCGCCCTATTCACCCCTGAAAGGGAAATGTGCCCTTGGGCCATTTCTAAGGATTTTGGTGATTTAGTGCTCAACACAGGTACCTATTTGTAAAATGGAACAAGGTGCAAATCATGAAGTAAAGGTATGTTTCTAAGCCTTAGTACATTTGTTTTGTGGACTAACATGTTTGTCTAAGTGTTAGAAACAGCAAGAAGAAAAAGAGAAAAGGGGAGAGAATGACTTGGCTGTGTGCAGCCAAGTCCCAGCTCGGTCTGGAGCACCGGACTGTCCGGTGTGCACCGGACAGTGTCCGGTGCGCCAGGCCTCCTCGGCGCGAACTGGCCGCTCTCGGGAATTCGCCGACGGCGTACGGCTATAATTCACCGGACTGTCCGGTGTGCACCGGACTGTCCGGTGAGCCAACGGTCGGCCAGGGCCAACGGTCGGCCGCGCAATCCGCGCGGGACACGTGGCCAAGCCAACGGTCGGGATGGAACACCGGACTGTCCGGTGTGCACCGGACATGTCCGGTGCGCCAACTGAACGCAGATCTGGAGCAGCCAGCAACGGTCAGAAGTGCTGTTTTTGGAAACAAATCGGGCACCGGACAGTGTCCGGTGTGCACCGGACTGTCCGGTGCGCCACGAGACAGAAGGCAAAGATGGCCTTCCAGATTTGTTCCCAACGGCTCCTAGCTGCCTTGGGGCTATAAAAGGGACCCCTTGGCGCATGGAGGAAGCACACAAGCAACTCCTAAGCATTCTTGATCATCCACACAAGTTCTTTGCGCATTCGTCTGTGATTCTAAGCGATTCGAGCTCTGTTCTAGTGTGAACTCTGAGATAGTCATTCGAGCTCGAGTCTTGGCTGTGTGTGTGCGCTTTTGTTGTGGATTTGTGTGTGTTGCTTCCCTCCCTTACTCTGTGCTTTCTTTGTGATCATACACTTGTAAGGGCAAGAGACTCCAATTTGTGGAGATTCCTTGCAAACGGGATAGTGAAAGGAACAACAAAACACCGTGGTATTCAAGTGGGTCTTTGGACCGCTTGAGAGGGGTTGATTGCAACCCTCGTCCGTTGGGACGCCACAACGTGGAAGTAGGCAAGCATTGGCTTGGCCGAACCACGGGATAAACCACCGTGTCCCTCTGTGCTTGATTCTTGTGGTATTGTGTTTTGTTGAAGACTTCACCTTAGCCACTTGGCATTAACTGTGCTAACGCTTAACAAGTTTTTTGTGGCTTAAGTTTGAAGTTTTTACAGGATCACCTATTCACCCCCCCCCTCTAGGTGCTCTCAATTGGTATCGGAGCCGTTCTATTCACAAAGGGACTAACCGCCCGAATAGATGGATCCTAAGGGGAAGGGTATAGTGATCAACGACAAAGAGAAGGAGACCTTCGTCAACGAGCCGAAGGACGACAAGCCTACCGACTCCGGCTCGGGTCAAAGACGAAAGGATGGGAAGAAGAAGAAGACCAGGCGCATCAAGGAGATCATCTACTACGACAGCGACGAGTCTACTTCTTCCCAAAAGGATGAGGACAACGACTACGAGAGGAGAAAACCGGTTAATTCGAACTTTTCCTTTGATTACTCTCGTATTCCGCAAAGTTCACATTCTCATTTGCTCTCCATTCCACTTGGCAAGCCCCCACACTTTGATGGAGAGGACTACGGACTTTGGAGTCACAAAATGCGTAGTCACCTATTCTCTCTCCATCCTAGTATATGGGAGATTGTAGAGAGTGGAATGCACTTTGATAGTTCGGATAGTCCCATGTTCATTAATGAACAAATTCATAAAAATGCACAAGCTACTACTGTTCTTCTAGCTTCCTTGTGCAGGGATGAATACCATAAGGTGAGCGGCTTGGACAACGCCAAGCAAATCTGGGACACCCTCAAGATTTCTCATAAGGGGAACAAAAGAGAGAAAAAGAAACAATACAAGGAGGCAAAGGGCGAGGCGCATCTAGGAAAGGAGTGGGACTCGGATTGCTCCTCCTCCGACTCCGACAACGAAGGACTCGCCGCCACTGCCTTCAACAAATCAGCTCTCTTCCCCAACGAGCGTCTCACTTGCCTTATGGCAAGGGAGAAGAAGGTGAGTATTCAAGACTCCACTTATATTTCTTCTAGTGATAGTGAGTCTAGTGATGATGATATAGATTATTCTTGCTTGTTCAAGGGCTTAGATAGATCTAAGATAGATAAAATCAATGAATTGATTGATGCATTGAATGAAAAGGATAGGCTTTTAGAAAAGCAAGAAGATTTATTGTATGATGAACATGATAAGTTTGTAGAGGCACAAAAATCATATGCTTTAGAAGTAAAAAGAAATGAAATGCTTTCTAGTGAAATATCTTCCTGTCATGAAACCATTTCTACCTTAAGAAATGTTAATATTGATTTAAGTGCTAAACTAGAAGTAGCTAGTAAATCAAATTCTTGTGTTGAACATGTTGAAATTTGTACTAGGTGTAAGGATTTTGATGTTAATGCTTGTAGTGAACACCTAGTTCTAATTTCCAAATTAAATGATGAAGTGGCTAGTCTTAATGCCCAACTTAAGACTAGCAAGAATGAAGTTGACAAAATAAAATTTGCAAGGGATGCCTACACGGTTGGTAGACACCCCTCAATTAAGGATGGGCTTGGCTTCAAGAGAGAAGCCAAGAACTTAACAAGCCATAAGGCTCCCGTCTTCGTCAAGGAGAAAGGGAAGGCCCCTATGGCAAATAGTGCTAAAAAGAACCATGCTTTCTTATACCATGATAGGAGACATGCTAGAAATGTTCATAATGATTTTGATTCACATGTTTATGATTCTCATGCCATGTTTGCCTCTAGTTCCTCTTATAAGCATGATAGGAGGAATGTTGTATATATGCCTAGGAGAAATATTGCTCATGTGCCTAGAAAGAATGTTATTCATGCTCCTAGAAAATTAGTGAATGAACCTTCTACCATTTATTATGCTTGTAATGCTCCCTTTGCTATTTGTAGAAAGGGAAAGAAGGTTGTTGCTAGGAAATTAGGGGCTAGATGCAAGGGAGATAAAACTTGCATCTGGGTCCCTAAGAATATTTGTGCTAACCTTGCAGGACCCAACATGAGTTGGGTACCTAAGACCCAAGCCTAAATTTGCCTTGCAGGTTTATGCATCCGGGGGTTCAAGCTGGATTATCGACAGCGGATGCACAAACCATATGACGGGGGAGAAGAAGATGTTCACCTCCTACGTCAAAAGTAAAGATTCCCAAGATTCAATTATATTCGGTGACGGGAATCAAGGCAAGGTAAAAGGGCTAGGTAAAATTGCAATTTCTAATGAGCATTCTATATCAAATGTATTCTTAGTGGAGAGTCTTGGATATAACTTGCTATCTGTTAGTCAATTATGTCAAATGGGATATAATTGCTTATTTACGAATGTAGATGTGTCTGTCTTTAGAAGATGTGATGGTTCACTAGCTTTTAAGGGTGTACTAGACGGCAAGCTTTATTTAGTTGATTTTGCAAAAGAAGAGGCCGGTCTAGATGCATGCTTAATGGCTAAGACTTGCATGGGCTGGCTGTGGCATCGCCGCTTAGCACATGTGGGGATGAAGAACCTCCACAAGCTTCTAAAGGGGGAACACGTAATAGGTCTAACAAATGTGCATTTCGAAAAGGATAGACCTTGTGCAGCTTGTCAAGCAGGGAAACAGGTGGGAGGAGCACATCACAGCAAGAACGTGATGACCACGTCAAGACCCCTGGAGCTGCTACACATGGATCTCTTCGGACCCGTCGCCTATCTAAGCATAGGAGGGAGTAAGTATGGTTTAGTTATTGTTGATGACTTTTCCCGCTTCACTTGGGTATTCTTTTTGCAGGATAAGTCTGAAACCCAAGGAACCCTCAAGCGCTTCCTCAGGAGAGCTCAAAATGAGTTTGAGCTCAAGGTGAAGAAGATAAGGAGCGACAACGGGTCCGAGTTCAAGAACCTTCAAGTGGAGGAGTTTCTTGAGGAGGAAGGGATCAAGCACGAGTTCTCCGCTCCTTACACACCACAGCAAAATGGTGTGGTAGAGAGGAAGAACAGGACGCTAATCGATATGGCGAGGACGATGCTTGGAGAGTTCAAGACCCCCGAGTGTTTTTGGTCGGAAGCCGTGAACACGGCTTGCCACGCCATCAACAGGGTCTACCTTCTTCGACTCCTCAAGAAGACTTCGTATGAGCTACTAACCGGTAACAAACCCAATGTATCTTATTTTCGTGTATTTGGGAGCAAATGCTACATTCTAGTGAAGAAGGGTAGAAATTCTAAGTTTGCTCCCAAAGCTGTAGAAGGGTTTTTATTAGGTTATGATTCAAATACAAAGGCGTATAGGGTCTTCAACAAATCATCGGGTTTGGTTGAAGTCTCTAGCGACGTTGTATTTGATGAGACTAATGGCTCTCCAAGAGAGCAAGTTGTTGATTGTGATGATGTAGATGAAGAAGATGTTCCGACGGCCGCTATACGAACCATGGCGATTGGAGACATTCGGCCACAGGAACAGGATGAACGTGATCAACCTTCTTCCTCAACTACGGTGCATCCCCCACCTCAAGACGATGAACAGGTTCATCAAAAGGAGGCGTGTGATCAAGGGGGAGCACAAGACGATCAAGTGATGGAGGAAGAAGCGCAACCGGCACCTCCAACCCAAGTTCGAGCGATGATTCAAAGGGATCATCCCGTCGACCAAATTCTGGGTGACATTAGCAAGGGAGTAACTACTCGATCTCGATTAGTTAATTTTTGTGAGCATTACTCTTTTGTCTCCTCTATTGAGCCTTTCAGGGTAGAGGAGGCCTTGCTAGATCCGGATTGGGTGTTGGCCATGCAGGAGGAACTTAATAACTTCAAGCGCAACGAAGTTTGGACGCTGGTGCCTCGTCCCAAGCAAAATGTTGTGGGAACCAAGTGGGTGTTCCGCAACAAACAGGACGAGCACGGGGTGGTGACAAGGAACAAGGCTCGACTTGTGGCAAAAGGTTATGCCCAAGTCGCAGGTTTGGACTTTGAGGAGACTTTTGCTCCTGTGGCTAGGCTAGAGTCCATTCGTATCTTGCTAGCATATGCCGCTCACCATTCTTTCAGGTTGTACCAAATGGATGTGAAGAGCGCGTTCCTCAACGGGCCAATAAAGGAGGAGGTGTACGTGGAGCAACCCCCTGGCTTCGAGGATGAGCTGTACCCCGACCACGTGTGTAAGCTCTCTAAGGCGCTCTATGGACTTAAACAAGCCCCAAGAGCATGGTATGAATGCCTTAGAGATTTCTTACTTGCTAATGCTTTCAAGGTTGGGAAAGCCGATCCAACTCTTTTTACAAAGACATGTGATGGTGATTTGTTTATATGCCAAATTTATGTTGATGACATAATATTTGGTTCTACTAATCAAAAGTCTTGTGAAGAGTTTAGCAGGGTGATGACGCAGAAATTCGAGATGTCGATGATGGGCGAGTTGAACTACTTCCTTGGGTTCCAAGTGAAGCAACTCAAGGACGGCACCTTCATCTCCCAAACGAAGTACACGCAAGATCTGCTAAAGCGGTTTGGGATGAAGGACGCCAAGCCCGCAAAGACTCCGATGGGAACCGACGGACACACCGACCTCAACAAAGGAGGTAAGTCCGTTGATCAAAAAGCATACCGGTCAATGATAGGATCTCTACTTTATTTATGTGCTAGTAGACCGGATATTATGCTTAGCGTATGCATGTGTGCTAGATTTCAATCCGATCCTAAGGAGTGTCACTTGGTGGCGGTGAAGCGAATTCTTAGATATTTAGTCGCTACGCCTTGCTTCGGGATCTGGTATCCAAAGGGGTCTAACTTTGACTTAATTGGGTACTCAGATTCCGACTATGCTGGATGTAAGGTCGATAGGAAGAGTACATCGGGGACGTGCCAATTCTTAGGAAGGTCCCTGGTGTCATGGAACTCTAAGAAACAAACCTCCGTTGCCCTATCCACCGCTGAGGCCGAGTACGTTGCCGCAGGACAGTGTTGTGCGCAACTACTTTGGATGAGGCAAACCCTCAGGGACTTTGGCTACAATCTGAGCAAAGTCCCACTCCTATGTGATAATGAGAGTGCTATCCGCATAGCGGAAAATCCTGTTGAGCACAGCCGCACAAAGCACATAGACATCCGGCATCACTTTTTGAGAGACCACCAGCAAAAGGGAGATATCGAAGTGTTTTATGTTAGCACCGAGAACCAGCTAGCCGATATCTTTACCAAGCCTTTAGATGAGAAGACCTTTTGCAGGCTGCGTAGTGAGCTAAATGTCTTAGATTCGCGGAACTTGGATTGAATTGTAGCATACATGTATTTATGCCTTTGATCATGTTCATTCTGCATTTTGTTGCTTATTATGGTGCTCAAGTTGTACAAACACTCCCTGGACCTCACAAGTCCGTTGCAAAGTGATGCACATGTTTAGGGGGAGATGTGTTACAACTTGATCCTTTGAGACTAACCATATGTTTGAGTTTGCTTGTGTTAGTCACAAAGGAGAATTGAAAGGGAAAAGGTGGACTTGGACCATGAAAGACTTCCACTGCACTCCGACGAGGGGTAACTTATTCCAAGTCCATCTCTGAACTCTCATTGCCATTTGCTCTTAATTGAAGATTTTGGTGAGGCAATGGGGTTATAGGGCCACAATTGATCCCGTTTTGGTGCTTGATGCCAAAGGGGGAGAAAATAAAGGCCAAAGTGATAAATGGATCAGCTACCACTTGAGAGTTTTTGAAAATAGTAGAATAGAGCGTTTGGTTTGTCAAAACTCTTTTGATGTCTCTCTTGTCAAAAGTTGGCTTCTTGTGGGGAGAAGTATTGATTATGGGAAAAAGGGGGAGTTTTTGAAATTCTTGATCAATCTCTTTTTGAATGACTCTCTTTATGCTTAAACATGTGTGTTTAACTTAGAGATAGAGATTTGTGTTTGATTTGCAAAAACAAACCAAGTGGTGGCAAAGGATGATCCATATATGCCAAAATTGAATAACACCTAAATTTATGTCATTTGAATTGAGTTTGCACTTGTTCTAGTGGCTTTATGAAGTGTTGGCATAAATCACCAAAAAGGGGGAGATTGAAAGGGAAATGTGCCCTTGGGCCATTTCTAAGGATTTTGGTGATTTAGTGCTCAACACAGGTACCTATTTGTAAAATGGAACAAGGTGCAAATCATGAAGTAAAGGTATGTTTCTAAGCCTTAGTACATTTGTTTTGTGGACTAACATGTTTGTCTAAGTGTTAGAAACAGCAAGAAGAAAAAGAGAAAAGGGGAGAGAATGACTTGGCTGTGTGCAGCCAAGTCCCAGCTCGGTCTGGAGCACCGGACTGTCCGGTGTGCACCGGACAGTGTCCGGTGCGCCAGGCCTCCTCGGCGCGAACTGGCCGCTCTCGGGAATTCGCCGACGGCGTACGGCTATAATTCACCGGACTGTCCGGTGTGCACCGGACTGTCCGGTGAGCCAACGGTCGGCCAGGGCCAACGGTCGGCCGCGCAATCCGCGCGGGACACGTGGCCAAGCCAACGGTCGGGATGGAACACCGGACTGTCCGGTGTGCACCGGACATGTCCGGTGCGCCAACTGAACGCAGATCTGGAGCAGCCAGCAACGGTCAGAAGTGCTGTTTTTGGAAACAAATCGGGCACCGGACAGTGTCCGGTGTGCACCGGACTGTCCGGTGCGCCACGAGACAGAAGGCAAAGATGGCCTTCCAGATTTGTTCCCAACGGCTCCTAGCTGCCTTGGGGCTATAAAAGGGACCCCTTGGCGCATGGAGGAAGCACACAAGCAACTCCTAAGCATTCTTGATCATCCACACAAGTTCTTTGCGCATTCGTCTGTGATTCTAAGCGATTCGAGCTCTGTTCTAGTGTGAACTCTGAGATAGTCATTCGAGCTCGAGTCTTGGCTGTGTGTGTGCGCTTTTGTTGTGGATTTGTGTGTGTTGCTTCCCTCCCTTACTCTGTGCTTTCTTTGTGATCATACACTTGTAAGGGCAAGAGACTCCAATTTGTGGAGATTCCTTGCAAACGGGATAGTGAAAGGAACAACAAAACACCGTGGTATTCAAGTGGGTCTTTGGACCGCTTGAGAGGGGTTGATTGCAACCCTCGTCCGTTGGGACGCCACAACGTGGAAGTAGGCAAGCATTGGCTTGGCCGAACCACGGGATAAACCACCGTGTCCCTCTGTGCTTGATTCTTGTGGTATTGTGTTTTGTTGAAGACTTCACCTTAGCCACTTGGCATTAACTGTGCTAACGCTTAACAAGTTTTTTGTGGCTTAAGTTTGAAGTTTTTACAGGATCACCTATTCACCCCCCCCCCCCCTCTAGGTGCTCTCAACCCCCCCCCCCCCTCTAGGCAACTTTCAGTGGGCGGGCGGACAGTGGGGCGCGGGCGGCGGTGAGGCGGTGAGGCGGGCGGACGGTGGCGCATGGGCGGGCGGCGGTGGGGCACGGGCGGCCGGGCGCGGCGGGCGGTGAGGCGTGGCCGCGAGCGCGGGCGGCGGTGGGGAGGCGCCGGCGGCTTGCCGGAGCGCGGGGCGGGCTGCGGGCGTGGCGGCGGTGAGGCAGAGGGAGAAATGAAAGGAGAAGGAAAGGAGAAGGAAGAAGAAAGCCGGCCGTGCGGCCGGTTAAGTCACTTTCTTTGCCGAGTGCCCACGATCCGGCACTCGGCAAAGATTTTTTTAAAATTTTAAAATAAACTTTGCTGAGTGCCGGATCATGGGCACTCGGCAAAGGCTGCTTTGCCGAGTGCTAGGTGTACAGCACTCGGCAAAGTTCTGTTCTTTATACTTTGCCGAGTGTCAAAGGGCAAGCACTCGGCAAAGCCGCCTTTGCCGAGTGCTAACTGTGCAACACTCGGCAAAGTATACTTTATTTTTTTATATTTGGCAACCAAACTTTTTGTGGTGTGTTCCTACACTATTTAGACCTACTAGTACCATTTTGGTACAATTATAAAAGTGTTTTTTATAACTATTAGATTTAGTTCGTTTATTTGAATTTCTTCGGAAAATTCATATTTGAACTGCAGGTCACTCGAAACTTGAAAAGCCGTGCATGCAAAAATGATACCCGTCCTATTTAGCACAAGTTACGACCGATTCCAGGAGCGGACCGGAAACTTCGAGCAACATGCTCACTAAACATGGCCGTGAACTTGCCATCCACATGTTTAAAAATTGTATAAAACACAAACAAAGTCAGAAAATCATGAAACTTGTCCACGTGTCATGATATCATATGTACAGGTTGTGATAAAAAATTGAGAATGTTTGGAGAAAGTTGTGAGACACTATATGTAGAAACCTAAGAGAACTACATATGAAATCATAGAGTTTCAATTTGGATCTCTTAGGTTTGTACACATAGCGCGTCATAGTTTTCTCGAAATTTTTTCAATTTTTTTCATAGCCTGTACATATGATATCATGACACG
Organism: Zea luxurians; assembly: GCA_029449295.1. NCBI lineage: Eukaryota > Viridiplantae > Streptophyta > Magnoliopsida > Poales > Poaceae > Zea > Zea luxurians. The sequence goes on along the minus strand of JAOPSE010000064.1, from coordinate 1,741,532 downwards.
TGGACAAGTTTCATGATTTTCTGACTTTGTTTGTGTTTTATACAATTTTTAAACATGTGGATGGCAAGTTCACGGCCATGTTTAGTGAGCATGTTGCTCGAAGTTTCCGGTCCGCTCCTGGAATCGGTCGTAACTTATGCTAAGTAACATGAATATCATTTTTGCATGCACGATTTTCTAAGTTTCGAGTGACCTGCAGTTCAAATTTGAATTTTCCGAAGAAATTCAAATAAATGAACTAAATCTACTAACGATTGAAAACTCTGTTATAATTGTCCACAAATGATACATATAGGTCTACATAGTGTAGGAACATACCACAAGAAGTTTGGGAGACAAAATAAAAAAAATATAATATACTTTGCCGAGTGTCTAGAGAAGACACTCGGCAAAGCGTCCTTTGCCGAGTGCCCAATATTTGGCACTCGGCAAAGATTGACGGCCGTCAGCTGTAGACGGCCGCTAACGGCCCTTTGCCGAGAGCCATCTTTGCCGAGTGTTTGACTCTCGGCAAAGCAGTCTTTGCCGAGTGCTTGGCTGTGCCGAGTGTCCTGCACTCGGTAAATAAGATCTTTACCGAGCGTAGGACTTTGCCAAGTGCGGCACTCGGCAAAGTCGGCTTTGCTGAGTGCTCGATAAAAAGCACTCGGCAAAGCCACCGGCACTCGGCAAAGGCCCAGATTCCGGTAGTGATACCCAGATGTTCCATCTCCAGTTTCAGTGGTTACAACATTAGCTGATTTCTTGTCCTGTGTGAACTTGCGATCAGGGCACTCTCTAGCCCAATGTTGATCACTGCCACAGACAAAGCATCCTCCCTTTCCCTTGTTGTTGTTGTTCTTCTTTTTAAACTGTGCTGTTTGAATAGGTTTATTTGTATTCTCTTGTTTGTTCTGGTTTTTCTTCTTGTTGAACTTGCGAAAGTTTCTCTTCTGCACTACATTAGCAGTAGAGGTCTCAACACCTTTTCCATTGTCCTTTGTTCTAGCTCTTTCCTCAACATCAAGAGTACCAATGAGCTCTTCCACATTGAACTCTTGTCTCTTATGTTTTAGAGAGGTAGCAAAGTCCTTCCAAGAAGGTGGCAACTTAGCGATTATATCGCCAGCCACAAACTTGTTAGGCAAAGGACAAGGAAAAAGCTCGAGTTCCTTAACTAGTGCCTGAAACTCATGAGTTTGTTCCACTACAGATCGATTCTCAACCATCTTGTAGTCATACAACTGCTCCATGAGATACAGCTCGCTACCAACGTCAGTAACTCCAAACTTTTCAACAAGTGCATCCCACAGCTCTTTCCCTGTGGGAAGGATGATATAGCTTTTTTGGAATTTTGTGTCAAGTGCGCTAATCACTGCTCCTCGAAAGAGGTTGTCATCAGCCTTAAACTTAGCCTCATCCTCAGGAGGTAAGTTGGCAGGCTTGCCCTCAGCGGCATAATAACATGACATTGTAGTTAGCCACAACTCCATCTTAGCTTTCCAAATCAAGAAGTTTTTACCATCAAAAGGATCAGGCTTTAGTACAGCAGCAAAACCTCTGACAGAAAAATGCCTAACATTAGGTTTTTGGATTGTTAGAAATATAGGCATTTTCCATATCATTTTAATTCCATAAATTAATATTATGATGATGACATATAAAATATGGTTAATCATAGAAATCGCGATCTCAAATATATCCATAACAATATGGATCATGAGAACATAAAGCATATGAGTCATATAAATATAATAAGCATATAAACAGTCAGAACAATTGAGAATAAACAGACAGCAACTTAAACAGCATGACTGTAAAATTAAGACAAACAGATTTATCATATTACTAGTATGAACAGGCATCAGACATGTCATGATATAATACGACAAAACAGATTGGATAAATTTATGGCTATATATGAAACAGCAGGTATGAACATATGAAACATATATAATCTGCAGAACGTAAAACAGTAAGGAGATGAATTGATCATACCCTCCCATGCGCTCCGAGGATCTAGATCCTTGTCCAACTTCACTTGTCATATCGTACAAGATGAAGACGCCAGGAACCAGCGATGAAGACAACGACAGATGTTGGGCAGTCACGTAGATGCTCCCCAAAAACCTAATTGTCGATCCCCTGTTGCAAGGTCTCGAACGGCACCGGCTTCGGGGGTTCTCACAACCACGCCCGCTCGCCGCCGCCGCCTGCCTGCCTCGGCACGCCACGCCACGCTACGCCTGAGCCCGGCCGGGCCGGCGGCGGCGGCGCACGCGCGTGTGGCACGCCCTTGTCCATTTCTTGACTTCTCAAATTAAGTGGAATAATTCCCGTCAAGTTAAAAGACTCTTGGACTTCCAATATGGTACTATTGGTATTCTCCACCATTACACACCATAGAGTTTATTCAATAAATGGGCCAGGCCCATAAAAGATCCAACAATTAATCTTTTCTAGACGCTGGCAGATTGCATAAAAATAAAATATTATTTTATACATTATAAGTAGAATAAAGTTCGAAATATATAGAGGGTAGGAATAGGATAGAACCATCAGTGAGATCAATTAGACTGTCTTCAGCGGTTCCCCCTAAATTTCTCCCCCTATATCCCACTCACGTGCCACGTCAGCGTTCTCTCTCCCCCTATATCTCTACGCTCTACAGCGGTTCCCCCTATATCAATCCTCTATACCCCACCACAACAATATTATATACTTTCATCATCAACTAACTCAACTACCATCCAATATTAATTTTATTTTTATTTCTTCTTTGCACAGTACACGGGCGTAACTTGGACCACAATTAATTAGCAAAATTCATAATTACTATTAATACGTTAGTATAAATACGGTCGAATTTTATGTTTTTTTAAAAAAAAGAAATTCACATTCTTCTCGTACACGACACGAGTGGCTTCCACCACACGACTGGCTTCTACGGCAAGCCACGACCCTCTGGCTTCCTTCACACACCGAAGCCATCTATAAATAAGGTACCCCTGCGGGCATGCTTCATGTTGGGGTCGTGCTTCAGTGCGCCGAAGGTCTCGCACGAAGAAGCAGCTTCGGCTGAAGTCGTCTCCAAGAGATGGCCGAAGGTTCCTTTTCATGGAGCTTCGGCGTTACAAACCGACATAGAGATAGAATGACCTTTTTATCCATAGAGGTCTGAGTCAATGTTGTAAACTTTTGTAACGGGCATAATTGTAATTTGTCACAGGCTGCGACCTGTGCCTATAAATAGATGAACAGTACCTCTGTACTGTTCACGCGAACCTGTCATTTGCCTTCGCATCGCACTTGTATTTTCGCCTTCCTCAGAACCGAAGGTACATTTGTAATTTGAAATCATTTATATTCGTTCGTGTTAATAAAGATGGAAATGATTCTATGATAACATTTAAATGTTTATTTTATATCTCATGATTTATATGAGTACTTCGTCCCTCGTTATTATGTTTACGAAGGTACGCCTTTCGTAACCTTCGTCCGAAATTCTTTATATCCCGAAAGGATATAAGGTGGTGGAGGACGAAGGACTTTAACATTTAACATTTTCTGTGTTGCCTTGTTCTTAACTCTTAGCATTTGAGAACAAGCCCCCAACATTGGCGCCCACCTCCGGTGAACTCACTTCCACTTTTCTGAGCTGATGGCTTCGTTCAACAATCAAGCTGGAACTACTTCGGCTTCGAAGCTGGTGCTCCCGATAACAGGCGGTTCTTGCTCAGAGCCGGCTAACAAGAAGCAGAAGAAGGAGGCTCAGAGAAGGGTGCAGCATGTTGGAGTGCAGGGACCCTTCATCAAGTCAAAATGGTCCCACATTCCAATTACTTTCTCTCAGGAAGACCTTCAGCTTAAGGATTATCCTCATAATGATGCCATGGTTATCTCTTGCGTGATTAAAGGATTTCTGGTCCACAATGTCCTAGTTGATACAGGCAGTGCAGCTGACATTGTATTTGCTAAAGCCTTCAGACAAATGCAAGAGCCTGAAGACAAGATTCATGATGCTACGCACCCTCTTTGTGGCTTCGGAGGGCGGCAGATTGTAGCACTTGGGAAGATTACCATGCCGGTAACCTTCGGATTTGTTAACAACACAAGGACTGAGCAAATTGTGTTTGATATTGTTGACATGGAGTATCCTTACAATGCTATCATTGGCCGTGGTACTCTTAATGCCTTCGAAGCAATTCTTCACCCAGCTTATCTCTGCATGAAGATACCTTCGGACCAAGGGCCTATTGCTATTCATGGAAGCCAGGAAGCTGCTAGAAGGGCCGAAGGAAGCTGGACTGACTCCAAGGCAATCCATAACATAGATGGGGCTGAAGCTTGTGAACAATACAAATTCAGGAGGGAGAAGGCAGCTTCAGCGGATCAGCCGAAGCCCATGTTATTGTGTGAAGACATAGCAGAGCAGAAGGTACTGTTGGGCTCGCAATTATCTGAAGACCAGGAGAAAACCCTGATAAGGTTTTTATTCAACAACAAAGATGTTTTTGCATGGTCAGCCAATGATCTCTGTGGAGTAAATCGGGATGTTATTGAACATTCGCTCAATGTTGACCCTTCCTTCAGACCCCGAAAGCAGAGGCTTCTGAAAATGTCTGATGACAAGGCCGAAGGAGCTCGCAATGAAGTAAAAAGACTCCTCAGTGCAGGAGTTATCAGAGAAGTGAAGTATCCAGAGTGGCTAGCTAACACTGTTATGGTGAAGAAGGCCAATGGCAAATGGAGAATGTGTATTGATTTCACAGATCTCAACAAGGCTTGTCCGAAGGATGAATTCCCGTTGCCAAGGATAGACTCTTTAGTCGATGCAGCAGCTTCTTCAGAGCTCATGAGTCTCCTAGACTGCTACTCAGGCTATCATCAAATTTGGATGAAGAAGGAAGATGAGCCAAAAACCAGCTTCATAACCCCAAGTGGTACATATTGCTATCTTCGGATGCCTGAGGGGCTCAAAAATGCCGGAGGGAGTTTCAGCCGAATGACAGCGAAGGTTCTCCAGTCTCAGATAGGCAGAAATGTGCTGACTTATGTCGATGACATTATTGTAAAAAGCACGAAGCAAGAAAATCATATTGCTGATCTGCAGGAGACCTTCGCCAGCTTCAGACAAGCTGGTCTGAAGCTGAATCCAGAAAAATGTGTCTTCGGAGTGAAGAAGGGTAAATTTCTTGGATGCTTGGTTTCAACAAAGGGAATCGAAGCTAACCCAAATAAAATCGAAGCTATACTTCGAATGGAACCACCAACCACAAGAAAGGGGGCCCAAAGATTGACAGGAAGGCTGGCATCTCTCAACAGATTTATATCCAGATCAGCAGAAAGAAACTTACCATTCTTCGAGGTGCTGAAGTCAGCTGAAGTCTTTCAATGGGGCCCAAGTCAGCAAAAAGCCTTCGAAGAGCTGAAGCAATACTTAATAGATTTAACAACATTAACCCCACCAACGCCAGGGGCTCCCCTGTTGTTATATGTGGCAGCTTCGCACTCAGCAGTAAGTGCGGCACTTGTCCAGGAGAAGTTTGATGGACAGGTCAAGAAGCAGGTCCCAGTATATTTTGTATCTGAGGTCCTCAGTGTCTCAAAGAAAAATTATACAGAGCTGGAGAAGGTGTTGTATGCTGTTTTAATGGCATCCAGGAAGCTTCGGCATTATTTTCAGGCATACAATATTATTGTTCCTTCTTCGCAGCCGTTGAAGGATATCATGAGAAATAGAGAAGCTACTGGCCGGATTGGAAAATGGGCTGCGGAGCTCAATGAATTTTACATTGATTATGTGCATAGATCCTCAATCCAGTCTCAAGCATTGGCAGATTTTATTGCCGACTGGACGCCAGGGGCTCAGGACGAAGAAGCAAATAAAGGTGCCGAAGTATGGACAGTGTTTTGTGATGGCTCTTGGGGAACCTTCGGAGCAGGTGCAGCTGCTGTGTTGGTCTCACCGTCCAAGGTTAAAACTTGCTATGCAGCAAGACTTGACTTCAGCTGCACAAATAATATAACTGAGTACGAAGCCCTGCTCCTGGGTCTTCGGAAACTAAAGGCAATGGGAATCAGAAGGGCGATTCTTAAAACTGATTCCCAGGTTGTTTCGGGTCATATTGACAAAAGTTGCAAGGCTAAAGACCCGAAGCTTGAAAAATACCTAGACACGGTCCGAAGGATCGAAGCTTCCTTCGAAGGATTTTCTGTTAAGAATATCCCTCGAGGACAAAATGAGCATGCTGATTTGTTAGCCAAGTCTGCAGCACAGGGGCTGTCGCTACCTTCGGATGTGTTCTTCGAAACAATAAAGGCACCTTCAGTGGAGCTACTTGAAAGAGCAGTCCTTAACATTTCTCCTGTTTACAGTGAAGATTGGAGAACTGAAATAATCTCTTACCTTCAGGGTAACTTCCTGTCAGATGACGAAGCTTATAATAAAAGGATAGAGGCGAGAGCTCGTCCGTATGTCATGATAGAGGGGGAGTTATACAAGCATGGAGTTTGTGCCCCGCTGCTCAAGTGCTTGTCTAGACCCGAAGGTATAGAGTTAATGAAAGAGATACATGCAGGCCTGTGTGGATCCCACATCGGATCCAGGCCATTACTTGGAAAAGTGTTCCGCCAAGGATTTTATTGGCCGAAGGCAGCTTCGGATGCAGCGGAGCTAGTTCAAAAGTGCGAAGGTTGTCAGAAATGTGCGAGAGATCAGAAGCAACCTTCGTCTTTGACACAGCTGATACAACCCATCTGGCCATTGCAAAGGTGGGGCCTTGACTTGTTGGGTCCATTACCACCGGCCCAAGGGAATCTAAAATATGTTATAGTAGCTGTGGAGTATTTTTCCAAATGGATTGAGGCAAAGCCATTAGCCACAATAACTTCGGCCACTGTCCAAAAGTTTTTCTGGCAGAACATTGTCTGTCGCTTCGGAGTACCGAAGGCCATCACTGTAGATAATGGAGCGCAGTTCGACTCCGAAGCTTTCAGAAATTTCTGTGATCAAATTGGAACGAAGATCCATTTTGCATCAGTCAGGCATCCGGAGTCGAATGGGCTTGTTGAAAGGGCCAACGGCATCATAATGACAGGAATAATGAAGCTAATCTTTAATCAACCAAGGGGAAAGTGGCCAGATCAGTTGACCAAAGTGGTGTGGAGCCATAATACAACAACATCAAGGTCTACAGGCTTTACCCCATTTAAGTTGTTATTTGGTGACGAAGCAATAACCCCGGAAGAAGCCAAAGCTGGATCAATAAGAGTGGTAGCTTCGGCAGAATCAGGTCCCGAAGATACTTCTCTCGTGGAAAAAGATGCCTTAGAAGGGATCAGGCTTCAAGCCGTGGAGAATATCAATAAATACCAGGCTGAAACAGTCAAATGGCGAGATAGAAAGGTCCGGCTAAAAAATATTGAGCCGGGACACTTGGTGCTTCGGAGAGTGGCCAACCCAGATACAGTGGGCAAGCTACAATTGAAATGGGAAGGGCCTTTCTTAGTAGCATCTTCGTCGAGGCCTGGTTCGTACAGAATAAAGGACATGGATGGCAACGAAATTCCAAGATCTTGGAATGCAGATGAGCTTCGGAGATATTATGTATAACTCGATGTAATTTTTTATGTTTTTCTTTTTCTTTTTCATGGCACCCTTTTCCTTTCTAAAGGGGGAGAAAGGTTTTTAATGGGGCCATCATATGTAATTTCCTTTTTAGTTTTATAAGAGCAAAATCCCCCAAAGAATGTAAATGTAAAAGCTGAGAACGCACCATCGAGTGCCGAAACTAAAAAAAAGAGAGAAGAAGCTCCAAAGACGTCCCTAAGGGGATGCAGAGCTCTGATTCCGCCGAAAGTAAAAGGCGAAGAAGCTCCAAAGACGTCCCTAAGGGGATGCAGAGCTTACAGCGAAAAGTCAACGCTGATACCGCCTAAGTAAAAGGCGAAGAAGCTCCAAAGACGTTCCTAAGGGAATGCAGAGCTTATACTGCCTAAGTAAAAGGCGAAGAAGCTCCAAAGACGTTCCTAAGGGAATGCAGAGCTGATGTGTGGTTGGTTCTAAAGAAATAATGGCTGAGAGTGTAGCTTCGGACATGTGTTTTGGACATTCATTCGCACATTACATTACATCATGGCATTTGCATGCATAAGCATTCATTCATAGCATTTATGTACCAAAGTGGTTGCTTCGGCAAAAAGGAGAAGTGGTTTTTTATGATTCGTTATGTAAAAGAAAAGCTTCGGCAAAAAGGAGAAGTGGTTTTTTATGATTCGTTATGTAAAAGAAAAGCTTCGGCAAAAAGGAGAAGTGGTTTTTTATGATTCGTTATGTAAGAGAAAAGCTTCGGCAAAAAGGAGAAGTGGTTTTTTATGATTCGTTATGTAAAAGAAAAGCCTCGGTAAAAAGAAGAGGTGGTCCCTTATGCTTTGTTGTGTACAAAAAAGAAAAGCTTCGTCGCTCGGCAAAAGAAGAATTGGTCTATTATGCTTCGTTGTGTACGAAAAGAAGGGAAGGTGTTTTTTCGCTCTTGGCTCAAAATACTGATTTCGTCCACATCAAAGCACCCTAGTAGAAGGGTAAGAATATACTACAAGGTATGTACAAAGTTCCTTGAGAACAGTTCAATTGTATTTACAAAACTTGTTACAAAAGTATCCTGAGTTTTTTTTTCCTATAGTACATTTCTACTGATCTTCATTAAGCTTCAGCTTCGGCGACAGCTTTGGCGACATAACTTAAGCATCATCTTCACCTTCGTCATCCTACATAAATCAAGGAATCGTGAGTAAAAATCAAGTGCAAAGGAAAAGGTAAGTATGAAGTATCATTTCTTACTGGATCAAGATGACTTCGGGCTTCGTCTCCAGCCTTCTCCCGCCCGCCTTTTGTCCATATCATTTTTATAAATCTATTTGAGATGCTTCGGGCGAGGTCAGGTATATCATCCAGGATTGATGGAGATAGGGTGAAGTTGGGCCTGTTGACAATTTTTCCATGCTCGCAGCCGGCCTTCAGGAATGCAGCAACGGTACCCCGAGAAGCTACCCAGGCACAGAAGTCGCCGTGCCCGGCTATAACTTCGTCAAGTTCTTCGATTTCAGCTTCAATATGATCGAAGGCCTGTGGTAAATTTTCCGCTGAAGGGTTAAATTTCCCGCTGCTGGCTCCAACAGAGTAAAATATCTTTTTTAATCGTCCAATGCAATTATTGCTAAATTTCAAGCATTTGTCTTGAAGGCTTGTTAACGATTTCTTCAACTCTGAGCTGGTCTGGACTTCGGCTTCAAGCTTCGAATTAAGCTCTAGCTTCTCCTGATCGAATTGTTTTGATTGACTGATAAGCTTCGAATTCAACTCTGATACTTTAGCCTCAGTCTCAGCCAGCAAGCCTTCGGTCGATTGGAGCTCGAAGTCTTTCTTTTCAATGATGGCAGATTGTTCTTTTATCTTGCTTTCTAAGTTTTCAATTATAGCTTCGTGTTTTTTGTCTTCCAAATCTTGCTGCATCTTCAGAGCTTTGCTCAGTAGCATGCTCTGCACAGAAACAACTTACGTTGGTAACATTTTCATTATTAACAGCAATAAAAACCAGAGAAAAGGTTGTTTACCTTGAAGTTGGAGTAAAATAAGCTGCCAACGATATGTTGTCGTCGGAAGCGGCTGATGTCTGTCTCTAGCTTCGGAAAACCGATACTCTTTGATAGAGTACCGATTACCTTAGCTCCAGTTTGGTCTCGAATGCAGCCTAATTTTTCATCGTCCACACCTCCAAATAGGAGAGCTCCTGGTTTGTAGCCACAAGATTTGGCATAGTCCTTAAGTTCTTCCATTTCGGCCTTCGACAGTTTTTGCCCAATTAAATTTTGGAATGTGTAGGCTTCGTCGTCCGAAGTGTCCTCGGCTATTTCTTTCCCCTTCCCAGGCACTGTGGCCATGGTTTTTTCGGCAGCAGTGCCAGCTTCTTCTGCAGCCATGTCTTGCAAGATTTTGTCAATGTTCTCAATGGTAGTTTCTAAGTTTACATCTTCGGCTGTAGCGGCTTCAGCAGCCGCGACCTCCGAAGGTGCGACTTCGACGTTTGTGGTGCCTTCGGCAGCTGGTGTTTTCTGAATTGACGCCTTAGGCGGCGTCTTGTCGATAACTTCAGTTACCGCAATAATTCTTTGCCGCTTGGGCTTGCTTATCTTCGTTTGATCCGGCTCGTCCACCTTTTGAAAAAGCTTCGTCAGTTGGAGCCCTAATGGACTTAGCTTCGTGGGCATGGGTTCAGTCATTACCTTTAAAATTTCCTCCACGTCGCTCGTAGAAGGTGGTGTGGGGGTCCCCTCTTCTTCGGATATTTTTCGCTTCGGAGTTGATATTTTTCTTTTCTTGGGAATTTTCTTCTCTGTTGCTGGTCGTTCTTCATCCTTGGTCAGAGTTTCGGCCACTCTTTTTCTTTTGTGGCCCTCGGCACCCTTGTTCAACTGCTCATAGTCTGGGTACTCGAAGCCCAGGGCATCAAGCACTCGGTTCAGCCTTCGCTTCGGTCGGGCGCCGAAGGCCGCTGTCATTAGTTGATCCTCTTTTTTGGAGTAATTCCCCAGGATTTCATTACACATCACCTCAACTGTGTCTAACCACTCTTTGCAGGGTTTTTTAAAGTACTTCTTAAACTTGAAGTGATAAGGAAGCCGGACAAGCTCCCCCTTCTTCTTCTCTCCCTCCAGCTTCGGCATTTCCCACTCTTTTAGAGTAGGGAAAACTCTGAATGCCAAGAATTCCTGAACTAGATCCCTGGTGCCAATATGTTCTGAAATAATTTCAAATTCACCCAGAGCAGCCCAGGTGGGACCTTCTAGCCTGCCGATGTGGCATCGTGGCCTTGTCTCTCCAAAGATTAAATCCAGAGGGCTTTGTACCAATTTTTCTTTGTCTTCGTCAACTTTTACATAAAACCACTCAGATTTCCAGCCTGCTGGCCATTTGCTTCGGTAGCTGATGACAGGACACTTTGTTGTCTTCCGGTAGGCAAAATTATAGCAACCGAAATTATCATGTAGCCCATCTTTTCTAGCCTTTGTTTGGTAATGTAATTCGTGAACTCGGCAGAAGCTGTCGGCAAACGGTTCCACAGCTTGGCTTCGGAGGGCCCAGATATAAACATTGAGCCTAACGATGGCGTTAGGAGTCAATTGATGAAAGTAGATACCAAACCTCTTCAGTATCTCCGCAATAATCTTATGAAGAGGGAATCTCAGCCCAGCCTTTAAAAAGCTCTTGAAGATGACAATCTCATCCTTCTCTGGCTTCGGGGTGGTTTCTTCCCCCCCGAAGCGAAGCAGCTTCTTCTGATCTTCATTAAAAAAACCTGCTTTCACCATCTTCGAAAGGTCAGCCTTTGAAACAGTTGATTTCCCAAAATCCAGGTGACTGGGCTTGCTGGGCATGGCAATACGGTAGTCATCTTCGGGATCAGTCCCTTCAATGTTTTCTTCTTCTCCTTCGGCGGTTGTTGGGTTTGCTGCAGCACTGGGCATTTCTTCCGCAGTCACTAGACCGGAACGCTGCATCGCTTCGGAGATGGGCACAGTGTCCGAACCTTCGGCTTCGTCTCCCTCACGTACAACTTTGGCAGTAGATCGTACTCTCGCCATTTGATTCTGAGTTTGGGGAAGTCAGATACTTTTTTCTTCTTTCTTTTCTCCCGAAGCTCTTCTTTCTGACGAAGCAGACGTCGAGATGGACCTTCGTTCGATTCTGAGAATCAAGCTTCGGCTATAGTTAAAAATTTTGGCAGCGCAACAGTGCAAATAGCAATGAATGCTGTGGTAACTTCACACCTACCCGTCTGTTTATATAGTGCTGCAGGTAAGAAGGCGAAGCGGCAGGATTTTTTACACCAAGCGGGCAGTCACTCGAACTCGCTGTGCAGTGGACCGCAAAGATCAAACAGTAACTCTGCAAGGTGGGCCTGGCACGCGCTCGGAAGCCGGATCGTTTCTCCGCAACGAGCTCAGGGAAGGTGTTTTTTGGACCTTCGGCTTCCCGAAGCTGAAGAGGCTTTTTTCACGGGTCAAGCTCGTTACGAAAAACGATCTAGCACCGTGAAAGGGGCTACTGTTGGGGTCGTGCTTCGGTGCGCCGAAGGTCTCGCACGAAGAAGCAGCTTCGGCTGAAGTCGTCTCCAAGAGATGGCCGAAGGTTCCTTTTCATGGAGCTTCGGCGTTACAAACCGACATAGAGATAGAATGACCTTTTTATCCATAGAGGTCTGAGTCAATGTTGTAAACTTTTGTAAGGGGCATAATTGTAATTTGTCACAGGCTGCGACCTGTGCCTATAAATAGATGAACAGTACCTCTGTACTGTTCACGCGAACCTGTCATTTGCCTTCGCATCGCACTTGTATTTTCGCCTTCCTCAGAACCGAAGGTACATTTGTAATTTGAAATCATTTATATTCGTTCGTGTTAATAAAGATGGAAATGATTCTATGATAACATTTAAATGTTTATTTTATATCTCATGATTTATATGAGTACTTCGTCCCTCGTTATTATGTTTACGAAGGTACGCCTTTCGTAACCTTCGTCCGAAATTCTTTATATCCCGAAAGGATATAAGGTGGTGGAGGACGAAGGACTTTAACATTTAACATTTTCTGTGTTGCCTTGTTCTTAACTCTTAGCATTTGAGAACAAGCCCCCAACACTTCACTCAACTACACACTCGTCTCTTCTGTGTCATCCGCCATTCCATCAAAAGTACGTAGTACGTAGTCTTTAGTTCAGCTCGTCATGGACTCATTGAGAAGCCTAGTGTTGTCTTCGTCATCCGATGATTCGGACGATGAGCTCGATAACTTTTTGCTTTGGCAACATGTTGACCACCTTGTACTCGGAGACACGAGCACGCGTCGTAGGCGCTCCTCATTGCCTCGCCGTGTTATCCATAGGGACCACGCTGCTGGAGAAAATCTCATCAAGCACCACTACTTCGGACCTAATCCAATGTATCCATCACATATTTTTCGTCGAAGGTACGTTTCCTAAGTAATGTTTTTACTTTGATTTGGAGCTTCATTTTCTTATTTTTTGCTTTGTTTTCGTTTTTAGGTTTTGGATGCATCGTCCTTTGTTTCTACGTATCCTTCGTGCCGTTCAGCGAGAAGACGATTACTTCACAGTACGATGTGATGCAACTGGTTTAGCAAGGATTGGTCCATTGCAAAAAGTTTGTGCTGCTTTGCATATCCTTGCGTACGGGTTACCAAGCAATGCGGTCGATGAGTACATACAGATTGGACAGACTACGGCTAGGGACTGCCTTATCCGTTTCTGTCGCGCAATCATCTCTTCCTTTAGCGAACGATACCTCCGTATCCCTAACCACGACGACATTGCTCGCATACTTAGTGTAAACGTGGACAGGGGGTTTCCGGGTATGCTAGGCTCGATCGATTGTATGCATTGGGAATGGCGCAACTGTCCTACTGCATGGCGCGGACAGTTTTGTGGGCGCAATTCGAGGCCAACAATGATACTAGAGGCAGTCGTTGGGTATGACCTGTGGATTTGGCATGCCTTCTTTGGAATGCCTGGTACTAACAATGATCTCAACGTGCTTCATCGATCACCAGTGTTTGATCCGTTATGTAATGGGATGATGCCGCCAGTGCACTTCACTATTAATGGTACCACGTACAATTTCGGATACTACTTAGCAGATGGCATATATCCAAATTGGCCTACCTTTGTAAAAGCAATTCGTCACGCTTTTGAGGAAAAAAAGGTTCACTTCACAGCCAAGCAGGAGAGTTGTCGAAAGGACATAGAGCGAGCATTTGGAGTTTTGCAGGCGAGGTGGGTAGTTCTACGTGGCCCTGCTTATGGTTGGGATCGTAATCACCTCGCAGAGATGATGACTGCTTGTATTATTATGCACAACATGATTGTCGAGGACGAAGGAGATGGTGCAGCAAATGTGGACTTCATTGGCCCCACTGGTCCCCCAGAAGTTTGTAATAATATTCCTAAGGTCCGCAACGAGTGGCTAAACAATCATATCCGCTCTGAATTACCCAACGATCCCGAGCAGGACATCACATCTCAGACCACATACTTGTCTTTGCAGCACAACCTGATAGAACACCTTTGGGCACGTCGAGGGTCGATGGGTTGAAGGCCTTCATCCATATTATGTGGTTCAACAATGTTGTTATATTTGATTTATGAACTAAGTAAGTAGTTCAAGCAATGCAAGTCATGTATCTTGGGCGTCAGTGAAGAAGTCATGGTAACTGTCATGTGTAATGCATCTGCTACAAATAATTTGCATATGTTGCCAAACGTCTAGTCATGTATGAAAAAAACGTTATTATGAATATCAATATTATGACAATAAACAATGTTCAAAAACCAAGCTCATGTTCTCAAACTAGTAAGGAAATGTTCAAACTACTCGAAATCAAACAAGTCCAAACACACAGGACCAGGGTACGCCGATACAAAGGTGAGCAACACCTTATGAAATAAATTAGTACTCTCAGACAGGATTGTTGATGAAATAGTCGATTAAACCTTTCCTCCTCGCGAGGTAGACAGCTCTCAATTCTTCAGGTAAAGCATCCATGTCCATAGCATAAAGTTTCTTCAGCTCTTTGTCCTTTTGCTTCCTGTCTTCCATCATCAGTTTTTTTCCTGCACTTGTATTTCCTTGGATTGAACCTCCAACTTCTTGAGTTCAACTTCCTTCATGAACTCAATGTTCTGTTGTTTCAGGTCGGATTTTTCTTCACTTTGCTTCAATCTTGCTATTTGAATGTCATGGATTCTTGACAGGTAGTCAGTAAACTGGGATGAACTGGACATTGACTTCTTCCTTGATGCTTTCGACGAGTCACGTCCTAATGGTCTCTTGCCTTTCGAACCACCTTCATCAAATTCCACTTCATTAACAGACCCTGTAGGTGTTAGACTACGAACAGGCTCCGTCCCCGCATTGCCTCTCCAGGGGCTTCCATGAACCATGGCATCCCATTTGGGTTCGTTTTTTAGGCGCGTCCAGCAATGCATGAAATGAAAAGGCTTTTTCTATGACGTTGCATACAGAGTTGTAGCTTTCGAAGTCTACACAAGATTGAAAAGCAGTTGTCAGTGCATGAATAACATTAAGTGGACAAAAACCATGACATACATAAAGTATTACAAATGAATATCATTGTACCTTGTCGTTATCTGTGAGGCCACTCTGGTTCTCCCTTAGTACTCGAGCGTAGAATCCAACAAATTTTCCTGTTTCAGCTCTAATTTTGTCCCACCTGCTGCTGAGAGCCCTATTAAGTCTCAATGGAAACTCACCCCTAAGTTCATTGTACCTTTTCTCAATTCTAGCCCACAAACCCTCCTTCCTCTGCCCTGTGCTAATAACTGGGTCACTTCTAATCTCTAGCCATGTTTTGCAAAGCAACAGGTCTTCATCAGGTTTGAAGTTATGTTCCTTTGTCCTCCTAAATGCCGCAGGTGTATCTGAAGGTTTGGTAGGGCTGTTAACTTCATGGACACTGTGTTCTGCTTCGGATTCAAAATTTATAGGGTCAGTCTGGCTGGGAACATGGGTGGAAACCTGTGGACCTGGAATGGGTGGTACCATCTGTGGTTGACCGAAAGATGTTTGTGTAGGAGGACCCCCAGTATTCGTCATACCAAAATATGGGTTCCATGGATTACGAAAGGTATATGGAGATGGGTCATTAGGTCCCTGGGACCAAGTAGGATTGGTCATATGGGATGTAGGATTACTAAAAATAGAAGCCCGGGTTGGGTCCAAACCTTGGGCGTGCCACATCTGAGGATCCCACATGGGTGGGGGAAAATTTGGTTACCTGAATTGGGGCTGGCAGCAGGTGGTCGAAAAGGTGTGTTTGTGTTGTTGTCAGCCATTCTGGAATGAAATACATAAATACATTAAGTTGGACAACAGATAACAAACTTGGAGTACAAACTACAAACTTTAATGCATTTCACTTAAGGTTCATAGACAATGAACACAAGGATGAACCATTGCACATAATTTTCATACAAAAGGATGAAGCATTCCACATCAGGTCCGTACATAAGCAAACATAAGCTTCAAGCATTCCTACATCGGGTACGCAGGCATCACAGACAGAACACAGAAGTTCCTATTTTATTTGGATGCATTACTACCACTACGACCATGGTCTAGGTACCACTATTACAGGTTCCAAATGCTATACCTAGTGGACCTGTCCGAGTCGTAGGAGTCATTGTCACTGGCCTCATACAATTCTGGTGAGGAAGGGGGGTGAAAGTGAATTGTCTAGGCACTGTCTTCGCAGGCTCAGCAAGGTTAATTTGTTCTTCCATCCTCTCCTTCTCTGGGTCAGACCTTGCTTTGCTCTCGAGTGCATCCTGCTCCATCAGATCTACCTCCTTTCGAATAGCAAGGAGAGCATTCAGAAGGTAATGCTCGTCACCCAAATGATGGAAAGCCTCTTCTAAAAAGGTCCTAATGTTCACAGCACCACTTTCCACTGAGGATGCAAGATTGAGGACCAAGTGTTGCAGCACTTTGGCATCATGGCTGCTCATCTTGATTCCAATCCTCAGCAGTTGGCCCTTGGCTAGACAAGGTGCATACATGAAAAAAATAGGGGCAGTGTTGTTACTAATTGGTGCAATTGAAGTGTTCATGTCAGTTAGGAAACATGTGTGGGCTGCAATATAATAAAGTCATGGGCCAAAGAAATAAACCAAACTGTTCATGCCAGTTACCAAAGAATTGTTGGTTGCAATGTTAATGCAGTTTAAAGAATTTGAACACAGTATCCGTGGCTTGGTCCATATGTTCGTTGCTTAAAAAAACAAACTTCCACAAGAAACATGGAAGCGCAGACAACATACATAGACAATACAGTTAATCAGATGATTAAATACAAAGAACTAAAGCGAAAAAGGATTTAGAACCTCAGTTAGTTGAAGTGGACTTCAAATAATGAAATAAATTTTTGAAGCTGCATAATAAGTAAAGGTTGCGTCAGTTGCATGCAATGCTTAGTCATGTAAGGAAAGACTAATCGAAATTGTATGGTAACTGAGTGGAATTCATAGACAGAGTTACTTAGTCCAATTCAAATATATGGATATGCAACAAACAAGGCCTTCTGTTGTGGAATGAAACGGTAATTGGTACTTAGTTATTCGCATAGGAAGAGGAACATTCATTTCTTGAACAGGTACATAGAGGAAACAACATACAAACAACATACAAATTAATTCACCAGTGACACATTGATGGATAAACAAAAATGACCACACGACGATGACGACTATCAAAATCAGACAAGAGTGTTCATGTTGTTTCCTATGATCCAAAACTAAAAGCGAACTTCGACATGGTGTACATGATATGGACGGATCACTTAGGCTTCATACGCTAACAATAGGCCATTCGGACAACCGAGTTAACCCTAGCTGTCAAAGTTCGCCATGAACAAATACATCGATCTACTTAAAATGTGAAGTACATGTAAACCCTAGGGTTATTCGAAGGAAGGTGTTTTTGGGAGACGGATTCAATCCGAGCTGAAGAACTTGGAGCAGCGATTGACGTACCTTGGACCTTGAAGCTCGAATGACGCAGATCGACTCAGCGTAGATCTGTCGGCGAATCGATGAACTCCCGTTGACCTCCACCTCGCAGACGACGAACCGGCGGACACAGACGACCGGCGGCGGCGTCTTCGCACGGATCGGCCGGGTCGCCGCTCCGCGCACTTGGCCACTGGATCCGCGTTGCTGACGACGTCTGCTGCTCGCCGCCCGGACCAACAGAAAGGATTCGCGGCCGACGGCGGATCCACGGCTGCCTTCTCCTGGAGCGGTGCGGTCGCCCTTGAATCGCCTGGACCTCCCTCGTCGGAGTTTTCCGACCGCGTGCGCTTGTCTGGGAAGCTACCGGCCGAGGGGGAGGCGAGCGCCGTAGCGTCCTCTTCCATTTAGCGAGAGAGAAGGAATCGGGAGGGGAGAGGAGGAGGAAGAGGGAAGCGTTGAAGGGGAAGGGGGCGTACTGTAGCCCCTATATGGGCTACAGTAATAGGGGAGGGGGTGCCAAGGGTGCACCGTTGAATATAGTCTTATACCTTCAGCTAAACGAGACCCTGCTGCCACTGCGGCTGTCAGTGTCAGGACGGGGCCGATGCGTCATGCGTTGCGTGCGTGCGCGTATCCCGATGACGGCGACGGTGGCGGCGCGCATGTTGCGCCTCGCGCGGGCCGGGGCGTCGTGGAATCCCGAGTCCCGGGGGCATCCACAGCACGGACGTTCGCGCCGCCTTCTGACACCTGGCCTGGCCACTGTAGGAGTTACAGATGGCCAAACGGGCCGCCCGGCCCGGCCCGGGCCCGGTGAAGCCCGGCAAAAAACCGGGCCGGGCCTGCTGAGCCATCGGGCTTAATTTTCTGTCCAAGCCCGGCCCGCAGCGGGCCTAAACGGGCCGGGCCGGCCCGTTTAGCACGAAAAAAACGGGCCGCAAAGCGGGCTAAACGGGCCGATAAACACGTTTTAGTGTAAAAAACGGGCTTAACGGGCTTAGAGGTAAACGGGCCGTGCCGGGCTAGCCCACCGTGCCTAGTTTCCTGTCCAAGCCCGCCCGCTTATTCTACCGTGTCGGGCTCGGACCGGACCCAAAAAGCGGGCTTCGTGCCGGGCTCACAGGCCTCGTGCTTTTTGGCCATCTATAGTAGGAGTATACACGACCTCTAGCCTGGTACGGCAGTGCACTGCAGCTATTATTAGTCGGCACTTGTTATGGAGCACCGACGTGCTTGCCACGTACGAGTACGATTAGGTTGTGAAGTCTTCGACTCTTCGTTACCAGCTGGCCGTGGAGACGTCTCGTGTAGGTGTAGTCCACGGGCTCCGCATTGCTGCCTTGCTTGTAGACCTGCTGGGAGAGCATGCATGCAGCAGCGCATGCACCGCCGTCCGCTCGCGCGTGGAATTTCCAGCTTCGTCGGCCGGCCGGTTAGCATGCGGAGTATCTAAGCTAGCCGAGGAAGATCCATCGACGACGATGTTGCATTGCATCCTCGCTGCATCATATTCATCGGAGGCAGCAATTGAACGTCTCTCATTTGACAGACGATGTTTGTCGAACCTTCACGCTATTCGGTTATTGGCTGGCCGGCCGGCCGGTGGCGGCGGCGCTTGTTCGTCCCGGCTTCTTTCCTCCGGTCCGGCCGCTGGCCGGTCGACGGAGAAACCACGACGCATTACCGGAAAAAAAAAGGCAAAGGACAAACTTGACGCGCGCGCGCCTGCATTTTTACTTTCCTCGGGATTGATCGATCGCAAGGAATAAAGTGCCGCGGTGGCGCGACGAAAGGAAAGTCTTTCCTCCGTCGCAGCCAGTAGTACGTCTCGTCGCGCGCCGGACGGACCGGACGACACCAATCGGAAAGGCCGCCGGCGGCCGGCGTTGAAAGTCTGCCGGGCTGTGGCGCTTTCCAGTCCCAGGAATAAATCCATGGAGAGAGTCGAGAGGCCAGTCAGGGACGATGCCGGACGCATGAGCACGCGCGGTGGCGGTGCTGGTGTTCGTGTTCCATACGGGAAGCTTCTTGGCTGCTGGCTGCCTGGTGCAGTGCAGTGCAGGG
This sequence comes from Zea luxurians, assembly GCA_029449295.1. NCBI lineage: Eukaryota > Viridiplantae > Streptophyta > Magnoliopsida > Poales > Poaceae > Zea > Zea luxurians. The sequence continues at coordinate 1,721,885 of JAOPSE010000064.1, read as the reverse complement.
CAGTGCGGACATGAGTGCGTTCGTACACGCATGGATGCATGTGTTTCACTTGGCAACGTCGTCAGAACAGGTTGGAACTTGGAACAAATAGAGCTGATGAATTGGACCAGTACAAATTCGTCTTACCGATCGAAATCACATTACGACTCTAGCTATATGTAGGAAGAAGGGAAGCTTACACTGTATTTCCTATAAACATTACTGTACGCTCGCTAGAGGAGATCTCTTACTACTCTTCGGTTTTTAAACACGTACTGTCTCAGTTCATAAATGTAAGGATTCTTAAGGCGTAGTCCAGTTATATATATATATATATATATATATATATATATATATATATATATATATATATATATATATGGACGAACTAATGGAAGCCCAGGGCTTCCATTAGTATCGGGAAGCCCCAGCCAATTAGACGGAATCGGTCAGAGCGCAGGTTTGTTCGGCGGTTTATGGTCTGGTCGAACCACAGCGTAAATCATAAGACAAGAGATCGTAAACCCTTGTGTATTTTAGCGTAAAATGATGTACGCGATAAAATCGCGAACGATAACCGAAGCCTCCCGAAAATATCGCCCAGCATGCACGTAAGCAGAAACGCCAGGCATAAATATGTACATACAATTGCGTAACTGGTTGCATATACTTCAGTAAATATAAATATGTTTCAACAAACCGCGATAAATTCTCTCGAGTTGTTATCACCAGTCCGACAATATCTCCTGGCATGCAGGAACAAACTTTATAGTACGTAATTGACCGAACTAAATAGCGTAAACAGTGTACACGGGATTGGTTAGCTCAGGGCATATAAAAAGGAACGTGGCGGCTGATTGTATTGCATAGTTTACAATGGATGACGGCAGAGAAGAAGAAGCAGGCGATGATAATTCTGCGTCATTGCACAGAGCTGCACAAGGTACATTTGCAATTGAATTATTACTTCAGTTCATAAAATAATTAGACAAATATGATGGCCGGCTTGCAGACACATGCAGTGGTCTACCAACAGCGCCCACATCAAGAATTATATCTCCAAACTGTGGTGTGAGTCCACGGATAAATATAGTAACACCACCTGCAGAATTACGAGCGCCAGGGGTCAATGATGGCAATACAACAATAATTGAAACAATGGTAGCAGCAAATCAAATGGTTCCTATGAGAACCATTAGTGATCATGAACAAGATACACCTAATATCCTCCGAAGTCATGTAAGTTATTTATCTTTTGGTTATGTCAATTATACAATTTAAATAACATTAAGACTGTAACTAATATAAAATTAATTGTATTTATGATTATGTTAATTCACAGCCTGAAAGTATTGATCCAACCATGGTGCCTAGGATCGGTATGACATTTGGAAATGTCGATGAGGCATACAATTTTTACAGTCGTTACGCATATGAGGTTGGTTTTCCACTTAAAAAGTATAGGGAGAGAAAGAACTGTAAGTGGTTAAATTGTTCAATGGAGGGTAGAAATACAGAAAGGTTAGCTAGTAATCCTAGAATCCGTAATACATCATCGAGGAGAACACAATGCAAGGCTGGTTTGAAACTAAAAAAAATCTATGATGACTCGAAAGAAAATATTGTAGCCGTAAGAATCGATCTGGTGCACTTAGAACATAATCATGAATTCATTAAGAAGGATACTGTAAAGAAACACCTACAATGCAACAAGACTCATGATCCTGAGTACATGGAGTTTCTCAGTTCAATGCAGCAAAGCAGAATCCCGCAACACTGTATCATGGACTTCGTGTCTGAGATGCATGGTGGTCCAGAAAACGTACCAATTACAGCAAAGGACATTGCTAATTTGTAAGAATCATTTTCTTTATGTATCTATTATATAAATTTTAAAATCCATTTCAAGTTAATGAGTAATAATTATAAATTTTTGTTGAAATATACAGGAAACAGGCAAAGCAACGAGAAAAGAATGCCAATGATGTGTCTAAGCTTTTGGCTTTTTTTTCATTATGCAAAAGGGATAATCCACAATTTTTCTCTGATTTCCAGTTAGACAACGAAGGAAAAATATTGAGTATTTTTTGGTCTCATGCTAGTCAGCAAGGAGAGTATGTTGATTTTGGGGATGCAGTTACCTTTGATACAACTCATAAGACTAATTTGTATGGAAAACCCCTAGGAATGTTTGTTGGTGCAAACCAACACCTACAATGCACAGTGTTTGGGTTCTCATTATTGGGAGATGAAACTGTTGAAACATTCGAGTGGGTATTTAATGCATTCAAGACATGCATGGGGACTGAAGGACCAAGAGTCATGTTGACAGGTATGATTTATGTAGATATAATGACTATAAACTCGAAGTACATGCAATATAAATTCAATATCCTGTGCGTATTTACAATGCATGTGAGTCTTGTTTTGTTATGTAACATACAATGTTTGCATAAAAATATGCATATAATAATGTCAGACAATGAATATTTACAGATCAAGACCCTGCAATGCCAGTGGCATTACGTCGGGTCTTCCCAAACACAGTCCACAGGTTGTGTCTATGGCATGTGCAAAATAGGTACATGCCATTTCTAAATGAGTTGTATGCACGATATGCTGAAGCGGATTTTAAGACAAAATTCCAGTCTATAGTACATCATCCATTGACTGAAATAGAGTTTGAGGCTGCATGGAAATTGTTGATTGATGAATTCAACCTGCATGAAGATGGAACACTTAGAAAATTATATGCAATGCGTAAGGAGTGGATACCTGTTTTTTTCAAACATGTCTATTGTGGGCTTATGGTGTCTACGCAACGTAGCGAGAGCATGAACAAACTCGTGAAGAGCGCTCATGTAGATTAAAACACCCCACTTCATGAGTTTGCTAAGCAAATGTTGAAACTACTGCATAGCAGGAAGATGCAAGAAGGAAAGGAAACACTAGGATGTATGGTATGTAATATTATTTATGCATTATACTATTTAGTAGGCTCGCACGACGTAACTAATTATTTTATATGCAGGGTCAAAAAGAAACCACAACTCTATATATGTTCGAAATTAGGGTTGCAAGGGCATACACCAGGGCTGTGATGAATAGATTCGAGGAGTCAATAAAATACGCTACTGCATATAGGATAACAATTGATCCAGATGGAGGCGCAAATGATTGGTTGGTGCAGCATACATCAAGATCGAAAAGAATCGTGTGGGGGCAACACCAATTCAAAGTGAATGCAGATGTAGAGGCAGGAAAGTTTAAATGTGAATGCAAACAGTGGGAACACACAGGTAAGCAAGAGTTAAGAAATAACATCATATTATTTATACGATAATAATTAAAGCTGAATGTGAAATGTTGCACCCTTGTTTAAATGTAGGACTATTTTGTGTGCATCTAATCCGAACATTCATGCACATTCAACTAGAGAGGATACCTAAGGAATACATTCTACAGCGTTACACATACTCAGCTAAGCAAGATGTGGAATTTTCAAGAGATGACAGGAAAATGAGTGGAAAAGATGGAGAAACAAAATCATATAGGCAAAAAATGTTGCTTAAAAAGGCAATGAAGGTAGTAAACCAAGCTAGTATGTCAAAGGCAGGGAGTGATAAGGCTTTGGACACAATGGATGAACTGTTGAAGATGCTTGGGCGTTTAGAGCCAGATATAGGATGTGAAGATGCTGGAGGTGCAACTACTGGAGAGGGCAACCATGTGGGTGTTCTTTTATATAAAATTGTTGAAAATTTTATTCAAAACTTAATTATTGCTAATTGTAAAAATTAAACGTTGCAGGGCGAAGAGGATGATGTTGGAAACGCTGAAGATGAACATGTATCGCAATGTGATAACGAGGAGCATGTGGCAGTACATTCACGACAACAGGTAATATTATGGCAAAAAAACAATGTAATTTATGTATAGTGCAAAAAAATGTGATGATTTATACATTGTTTGTAATATTGACTATAATGCACTAATGAGTAGGATGGAGGCTTAAATATTGATGCACATCATCAATCTGAACTGCAAATGACGCTTGTTGGAAATGATGATTGTGAAGGAACACAATATGGGGATGTTAGAAAGGTATGAAATCTAAATTTATTAAATTGCAGATATTATGTATATTTAATGGTAGTAACTATTTATAATTTGGCATCATAACATATGTACCTATAAATACTTCTTTGTATGGCATGTAGAGACTGGAATATGATGTAGATGGCATAAGCTTATTGCGTCCAATTAATGCAAGGCCAAAGGGAAGGACAATAAAAACTAGTGAACAAAGAGTTCTAAAACTGGGTGCGAAAGGAGAAAAGAAGAAGACTCGAAAGTGCCAAAAATGTGGCATTGCTGATGGACACAACAGTCGAACCTGCTTGTCTGTAGAGGAAAATAGGGTTAAATTGGCTAGCCTTGCCGATAGAAAAAGAGGACGACCACCTGGGTCTAGAAACAAAAATTCAACAATGGCCCCACAGTGGAATGAGACATCCACATCAAAAAAACATAAACATACTGATTCTGAAGAACAAGGTTCGGATGACGATAATTTGGCAGAATTGTAAAACATTTATACATAAATAATGGATGATATTGAAATGTTATGATCATGATACTATTTGATGATTATGAATATTTACGTTAAAAGCTCACTGTATGGATTATATCTATTAATGTGACGTAATTATTTGTTATGAGCTATGCTACTGATGGGTTTGTTTGGCTATATAATCATATATTCACTGAATCTCGTACAGTATTAATGTTGAAAGAATCAAATATCCGGCGAAATGAAATCAATATGTAGGGGCTGGCGCCAAACAAAAATACTAAATGAATAATCGTAAACATGTTCAGTTATATGCATAAACAGCATCAGATTTATGCATAACTGAACAAATATAGGCAGCACATTAACACTGGATAAACAAAGATAGGCGCATTCAGTAAATAAGTACATAAAACAAGGTAAACCTGTTCATTTATATACGTAAACATTGTCGGATTTTTTGCATAGTCAATACAAGGAATTATTGAAAATATTGAACAGAACTGATCAAAGATAAGCAGCACAATGAAGCTGGATAAACAGACGCATAAAGTAAATAAGTAAACAAAAAAACATAAACATATTCAGTAATATGCATAAACAGTATCAGGTTTTTGAATAATGAATCCAGAGAATAACTGAAAACACTGAATAAATGAACTTAGAAAGAAAGCATATAAATGAAGAACATCACTGAATAAGATATAAAAACCATAAGACAAATGATAAAGTGCAGAACTATCATATATAAATATAACCATCTAAAACATATCTGGTACGATGTATATAAGAGTTTGCTAAGAGCTGCATATGGACATAAGTATTATCTGAATCCTAACATAAGCCAACAGACCAATATTTACATGAACACCATTCAGTGACACTACCCTAAACTAAGCTAGAACTGAGATAACTTGAAGCCAACAAAAGTCATCAGACCATGATGTTCATACTAATATTAAGATAGTAAACTATACTAGGCTACTACTGAGAGAACTTGAATCTGTCCAGATGGGAGACCATGAAGCTGTTTCTATTTAGTCAATGGAATATTAAGTAATGCAGTACAAGAGAGCGAATGTCCTCTGAATAATCCTGCAAACAAATATAAGGAAAGGTGAGTTAGACATAACTGTACATACATTATGTCATAACAACAAAAAAACTATCTATGTATTATGTACCGGATCAATGACTGCATTCATAGCTCCAACCATGTAGTCGTAGTTCTGCATATATCTCATGACAAAGAATCCACAATCATTAGACCCCAATTTCATTGTTGGGCAGTTATTCATGAGTTCAATAGGGTACTTCAAAAAAGTAGGGAGAGCTGATCTTGGTCGAGCATTTTGAATAGCTAGATTGAGCCTACTCATCATTAACCTGGCCCATGAAACCTTCCTATCACCCAAATCCATAGGTATACAATGGTAATTTTTCCAGATAGTCCCACCCATCTCTGGTCCATAAGGGTTGGAATCTAACACATGTATGCGTCCAATCTGAAGATTAACAACATACAATGTCCAATGTCCAGATCGTAGCATGGGTACCATTATCTACATGCACACAAAATGGAAATAACAAATGTTTAATACACTAAGGTTGATATGGATGATTGGATTAAAATTTAAATGCAGCAAAATGAGGTGAGAGTGTGGAGGGTGAAGGAACAAAAATTAACTGATTTGTAGTCATCCAGCTGCTTGAAAGAAGGCAGTGTCTTCAATAGGTAACTCTCCAAAACTGAAGGGTCAAATGGACGAGGAGACTTACTATGTTGCTCCTGCTCCTCAAAGTTCAATATAGCCTAATAGGATAGAGAAGTATTATGTAATTTCCATTAAAGATATGCATTTAAAAAAGAGGTATAAATGTAGAAGTCATACCCCAACATTAACATCTAGAATGAGCTGGTGAGCATTGAGTGGAGGAATATGTTTAGACCAGTCATCGCGGACACACTCAATGAAACATTGCATAAACACGTTGTCGAGACATGCGCCATCAGCAAAAGATTGTTGTATGTCACAACAATTGGCGCGATGTTCACCAAAGTCAATTATATTTCTACATAAGAAAAGATTGAGCATACAACAAATAGAAACAAATGTTATTTGTATAAATGAGATATAAAATTACATAATTTATATGAAACTTGACCATTGAATTGAAGGTACTATATGGGAATAATGAGATACAAAATTACATAATATGCAACTTGACCACCCTCTCTCAGCCATAATAGTGGGAATTCTAGTATTTCAATTTTCTGTTTTTCTCTTTTATGTAAACTTGCTGTTTTTGACTTTGGAATGTCTGGCACAGCCTGCTGTTGGAGCTGACAGAAGGAAAATGGATGCTCAATGCAATGATCTATAGAAGCTACAACTCAAAGTTCAGTCATGTGTATAGCTATTTTGCTTTCGCTTCTATTCAATGCTAAATATTTGGGTGCAAAGATTGAGTAAAACTTAATAGTATCAATACCATTGCCACGATGTTGTTCAATCAGAATTAAAAAGAATTAAAAATATGCCAAGTCAAAGAAATTGAAAATTATGTACCTGTCCAATTCAATGAACCTAGAACACAAGTATGCCCGAAGAGCGCGAGCACATTCTAATTCAGATAAGAAGAGACCTGGTGCAGAAACACTCCCAATAGGAGTCTTGTCAAATACTGGTCCAGAATCATTTTCAACTGTGCCACCTACCACTGTCTGACCTTGCTGCACAAAAAATATGAAGTGTACGTTAATCAGAATATGTAAACATGAAATGCAGGATATCAAGATAGAAAATATATATAAGTAAAGCTTAAATACTAACAGTATTTGGTGTAACAGATTCATCGGCCCGAAGAACCTCATCAATCAATTCTCCAAATGTAGCAGCTAGATTGGACTACTTTGTACCAATAGTATTCAAACATTGCTTGATAGAGGCAAATATTTTGCCAACCTCTAAGTCATAATCAATCAATGTAGCTTGGAACTTCTGGCGTTGATGTACAGGAAGCATCTGAATCTTATTTGCCATCAAGTCTTGCATAAGAGGGAGTTGGATGATTATATTGGGAAGTCGATCATGTTGATTTGGGTCTACATCAAAAGTTTCTGGCCTCATAGGAAACTGAAGTAAAAAAAAGATAATAATGATATGATAAGTATGGTAAAGCAACAGACAAACAAAGATCATAGTGGGTATATGACCTAACCTCAATCTGGCAAGTAGTTGGTGATTTTGAGACGTAACATGTCTCACTGCTGCTACGAAACTGATGAAGCAGGATCAAAATTAATAATTATGTATATGGATTGACGCATGGCATGAATTGATATCGTTATATGACTACTAAAATCAAGATGTGTATTCCAACTAAGAAAGAAAAGAAACTAATAATTATGTAACTAGTTGTAAATAACATTGTTATAGAGAACAGGAAAAATATGATAGAAGAAATGAAGACTCATAGGGCAAACACCAAATGGTTCACCACCCTGGCGAGGCTTCCGCTTATCGGCCATTGACAACGCCCTTATAATATTCTTATTAAAATACTTTATGCGTGGAGTGCCATTTTTGTTGTTTGGAGCAGCAGCATGATGCAAATGATCCAAATAATACAGCTACATAATATAAATATTTCATGAGAGTCATATACAAATGAACGTAAACACATAATATGTCTATGTATTTTCAAATTGCAAATGAATAATCTAATAAAAGATTTGACAACTTAATTTTGAAACTTACAAGAACAATGATGGAACAGCCATGTATCGTCGCCGACACATTGTTAATGCTCCTGTTGTGCCATCTCTGGGCAGCCTCACATAAGTCACTAAAAATTAGATGGCACCAATCAATTTGAGGGAATCGATCCATTTCTTCTGTAAGTACAACCTCATTGAAAGAAATAGACCAGCTAGCTGTTGGGAATAGCAGCCGGTTGAAGAGAATGAGAAAAAAACATCTGATAGAAAGATCATCATCCTGGCCTAGCCTCAATCTGTCTTGGAGCTTTGAAATAACAAACTCATCCTTGCTAATATTCAATGAGGCCCGAAGTGTTGCCGCAGCTATCGCTTCATTAATATTAAGGGGCTTTCCACCGCCCAAATTTGGAAGACCCAATATCTGATGGACAGTCTGCTTGGTGATTTTGAGTTCTTTGTCTGGACCAATACGAAGAGTCATGTCCCTGGGGTCTAGCTTCTGCATGAGCCAACAGAGAAGTGTTCGACATCCAATTGCATCAATTGTCATGTCAAGAATACTAGAAAATCCTTTTCTAACTATAGCTTGACGTTGCCTTTCATTCAATATCTGAATGGACGCAAGAACATCTCCTGGGTTGCATCTGATGTTGAGCTTCTGAAATGAAAAGGTAGATAGATGGATAAATATGTGAATACTTAAATATCACAATTTATGCTTTCTTATTTATACAAAGTTCCTTGAACTATGACTGTTTTGTATTAATGAGCTAAGGTAATGTAGAAAGGTATAAATTTCAGCACATAAGATATGTATTGAGATTAGATACATGATTAAAATATTGGAAACGATTAATTTCTGCAATGTTGTAAACTCACCTGCGTCTTATTTGGGGCATCCATTGAGATATTGCACTTTTTTTGGGTGGCTCAAAGTCATCATCATCGTCCACATTAGACATAGCAATGTTTTTAGCAGCAGCTGCAACGCCCGTCTTTCTATGCTGCGGAGGATCACCATCAGACAGCGTATTTGTAGGGTCTGCCATGTCAGTCGAGCGTGGAATGTCAACACTGAAACATTCTTGACTTGACTCAATGATTAAACGCTTCGGATTGGTTGGGGGTCGATCAACCTTCCGCATTATTGAAACAGCAGACTGCAAAAGAACAATGTAAAACATATACGCTTCATTGAGTTAGAACAACATATACACCAATGATTATACGAACTAACTGAAAAATGTCATTAATTGTGTTTTATGACCCTAACGAAATAAATGTCAACACAATCAAACATCAAAAAAATTATATTATTGCCTTATAAAAATTGCCATATACATATATGCAAACCAACAGACTGATAATAGAAACAATATTTACTCAAGAAAATGTATATTTATGCAATATTAGTAGTTAATAAGCATCAACATAAATATGGATATATGACTGAATAAACATGCAAACAGATGTTCAAATATTATTTCTTTTTTCCTTTATTTTTCCCCTTCTTATAAACTGAGTGTATTGCCCTTGGTCCCCATCACATCTGTTCGTTCGTTTCTTGACAGGAAATAAAATAGTTTTTGCATTCCTGAAAAGTGTAAATCTGTGATAGTTTTTAAACCATGTAGTACATTTGTGCATAAAAGAATGTTGCAGATGTTGGATTGATCCATCAAGTAGTATATTTGTTTCTAATTCTCAATACTGAAAATATATCAGTTTATGGAGGTGAAATATTGAAATTAAAACGTGACTAACTATTGTGAATTCAATGTATTGGAGGGATCTGCTCTTGATGCTGGCATATACTATCCACACGGTGAAGTGAAGAAACGAACGTACAGATGGGAATTGACAATTAAGCTACACTCTATTATGGTAGAGACATTAAAAAATTTGGCGGCGCCGAATGCTATCAAGAAACGAAAGAACAGATGTGATGGGGATTGGGGGCAATACAGTAAGTTTAGGAGAAGGGAAAAATAAAGGAAAATGAAATAATAAAAAGAGGTGAGAATACTATTTTAAAGAGTAATAACACTTGTAAATACTACTATAGAGAAGGTCACATTAAAAATACTATAAGGGAGAAACCTGTTAAAACAAGTGTTATAATAGAAAAAAAACTCGGTAGTTTTTGTAAATGATTCTGTCAGCAAGACCTATGTGAGCAAAAAACAGGTGTTCGCAAAAATTCGCAGCGCCGTAAGCACATATGGCCAAGTCACCCCGAGCTAATCATTTGCTTTCAGCTAGTTTGGATTGGTTTGATTTGTGGCTGTTAACTATGTGCTAAGATCGGTTTATGATTGTTGAGTGATTAGTTTGGTTTGCTAGAACCACCTCTGTGTTGAAAAAAATGCAGAACAGAGGATAAAAAAGGAATTGTATCTTGTTGTTCAGAGCCACTAAAGAGGGCAAACACGCCATTCTCATCCCTGCCTTTTCTTTCTCTGTGGATAGATGGCAGGTTTCTCTCTTTCTCTGTGGTTTATAGTCGATTTAGTTCCATTTTGGAAGTTGAACATATATGTTCATATAACTGCAGCACAAAAGATAAATGTAGGCAGTGCCTATTAGTTTACTAATGTTATGAAGTAGTGGTTTATGATTGTTGAGTGATTAATTTGGACATGATTAATGACCATATTTATGAGAAAAATATGATCCAGTAAGTATATAAAAAGTGAAATGAATTACAGTTTATTTGAATAATATATAGTAGCACGAAGTCATGAGCAACACACTTGTTTCCACATCAAAATATCAACCCCTACTTCATAAAGGTATGTATAATTCACATCATTGCATATATCTTCACCCACACCATTTGAGCATACAATGAGTCTAAAAGAACAGGTCCGTGAACCTTTATCAAACCTAAAGCCTCTATGATAAATAACTGAACCATAATCGCACAAGAACAGTAAGATCAATAAAGACCGTTGGTGGGCATGTGAAATACCTATAGGACGCGGTGGCGGAGGAATTACAGCAGCGGCCGGCTCGACGACATTGTCAACGATGGCGCCGATTAGGGTTGAGTTCGTGCGGAGACAAATGAAGGCGATTCACACTGCCGGAGTGGGGAAGGAGATTAGGAAGTTGCATTGAAAAGCATAAAATTAAAAAATCAACTCGAGCACCTTGGAATCCGGACGACATAGCGACCGCGGGCGTGAGCCAATGTGACGCGGGGCGCGCAAGATTGACAACGGCAGCGGCTCAACGATGCTGTCAACGGCGGCGGCGATTAATGTTGAGGGCGTGCGGCGGTGGAGGACGGCGGAATGGGCTGGCGGCGGCGGATGAACAAGAATCGCCCAGGCGACCGCTGAAGAAACGCGGCGAGTCGGCCAGGATGGTTGACCGCGTGGGGGTTAGGGTATAGAAGTGTTTGACCGCTTGGGAAGTGGGGTAGTGGGCCCATTCCTTTATTTCTGGAACGTGGGTCGGCTGGAGTAATTATGCTAAATCACTATTATGTATAAACGGAATAATGGAATAGCGTAAACATGTAGGGCTCGCGGTTGTTACTCTGTTTACGCTAAAATGGTTTTCCGTTTACGCTAAATCCGTTCGCTTGCGTAAAAAGTAATCGGACGTGGGCTGGGGCTCTCTACAGTTATATAGAGCCCAGGGCTCTTAATAGATAAACTATATATATATATATATATATATATATATATATATATATATATATATATATATATATATATATATATATATAGGGAAGAGGTAATGGAAGCCCTGGGCTTCCGTTAGTGGGCGAAGCCCCGGCCAGGGAGACCGATCGGGTCGCGTTCGGCCCACTGGACGCCAACCTGCGCCATTTATGCAAAGGATAACCATGTATCCCGGCTTACACGCGACATGCAATTACGCAACCATAAATATGTGTACAAATGTGCATAACTCATGCATAAATGGAATCTTTGCATGCCAGGAATCGCGCGCATGAATATTTGCATGTGCTAGACGTTTACGACTGCATAACGTTGTGATACATGATAGCGTAAACCATGCAAACGTTTACGGCAGGATTTGAGATAAGGCAATACGTAATCTTCGTGCGCGTAAATAAAGGCGCAGTTACGGCAGGAAACTAATACAACTTTACAGCCGCGTCCACGTTCGCTCGTCCATCTGAATTATTGGCGGCGGTTAGCGGTGGCGGAAGTGAGAGGTCCGGTCGGCGATGGGCGGCGAGAATATGTCCACCACCGGCGCTGGCGATGACATCCTGCCTGTAACATCTGTGCATAAGCCAGCAGGTACGTCTGTTTCAATGGACATGCATCCTGTAGCGTCTGCAGTCGCCCCATACACAGAGGGTGTCTCTGTTACTCCTCCGGCGGCATTGAGGGCACCTGGACATATCGAAGAGCACACAAAAACAGCAGACATGGTCGGCGCAGAGAAGCACATCCCCATGAGACATATTGGGCCGCAAGAACAGGACACACCTCATATTCTTCAAAGCCACGTAAGTTCTCCCCATATTACGTTAAATTTAGTCGCTATTGAATCGTAAATGTTAAATTTCTATGCGCAGCCGGACAATATTGATATAAGATTGATACCTAAAGTCGGTATGACATTTAGTAACGTGGACGAGGCGTATAATTTTTATAGTCAATATGCATACGAGGTAGGATTTCCGTTGAAGAAATATAGGGAGCGGAAGAATTGTAAATGGTTGAACTGTTCAATGGAAGGAAAGAATGCTGAAAGGGTAGCTGGAAATCCAAGGATACGTAACACATGTTCGAAGCGAACACAGTGCAAGGCTGGGATGAAACTTAAAAAAATCTACGATGATGCTAAAGAGAATGTTATTTCTGTTCGGATTGATCTGGTAAACTATGAGCATAATCATGAATTTTTGAAGAAAGATACAGAAAAAGGGCAATTGCAATGCAACAAAACACATGATCGTGAATATATGGAGTTCCTTAGTGCGATGCAAGAAAGCAGGATTCCACAACATTGCATTATGGATTTTGTTACAGAAATGCATGGTGGCCCAGAAAACGTTCCAATAACCGTGCAGGACATGAGTAACCTGTAAGTGTATTATGCATTGACAATAATTGTATTTTATATTACATAAACAATCGTAATGTGTTGAGTTAGATATAGTGCATAATCATTACATTTTTTGACAGGAAAAAAGCATGGCAAAGGGAGAGAAATGCAAATGATGTGTCAAAGCTGTTATCTTTTTTTTCATTATGCAAGAAAGATAATCCACAATTTTTTTCAGACTTTCAACTGGACAAAGAAGGGAAAATTTTAAGCATATTTTGGTCCCATGCTAGCCAGCAAGCCGAGTACATTGATTTTGGTGATGCAGTTACATTTGATACTACACATAAGACTAATATGTATGATAAGCCATTAGGCATGTTTGTTGGCTCGAACCACCACCTACAATGCACAATATTTGGGTTTGCTTTACTAGGAGACGAGACAGTTGATACATTCGAGTGGGTCTTCAATACGTTCAAAACATGCATGGGATGTGACGGACCACGAGTGATGCTGACAGGTATGTTGTAATAAAATGGCTCGTAATTATTATGGCACGTACTATATGATATCATATTGGCTTGCATGATGTTATGTAAATTTATATATTTCAGATCAAGACCCTGCCATGCCAATTGCACTTGGCAGAGTATTCCCAAACACATGTGCAAAACAGGTATATGCCCCACTTGAATGAATTATATGCAAGATTTGAGGACATGGATTTCAAAACAAGGTTCCAATCTATAATACATCATCCATTGAATGAAATGGAGTTCGTGGCTGCCTGGCAAATGATGCTTGATGATTTCCAACTACACGAGAACAACACCCTTGCCAGATTATATGAAATACGCAAAGATTGGGTACCTGCATTTTTCAAAGGAGACTATTGTGGTCTTATGGTCTCTACACAACGAAGCGAGAGCATGAACAAGTTGGTGAAGAGTGCCCACGTGGATGCAAACACACCGCTTCATCAATTTGCAAAGCAAATGATGAAGCTCCTGCATAGTAGGAAGATGAAAGAGGCCAAAGAGGCACTAGGATGCATGGTAAGTGAAAAAAATTAATAAACATATGTTTTATGCTATTAAAAACAAAACAGTATTAATACTATATTGTGTAATTTGCAGGGTCAAAAGGATACAACTACATTGTATATGTTTGAAATAAGAGTTGCAAGGGCATACACTAGAGCTGTGATGACAAGGTTTCAGGAGACAGTAAAATATGCAACTGCATACCGAATAGACCGTGATACAGAGGGTGATGAACATGATTGGGTGGTGAAACATACTACAAGATCAAATAAAATTGTTTGGGGTCAACACCAATTCAAGATAAGGGCTGATGTGGATGCCGGAAAGTATTCATGTGAGTGCAAGCATTGGGAGCATACAGGTATATTATACTAAACGATTTTTTGCTATATAAAATTATAAATTATTATGAATACATAGCAGTTTACGATTAATATATGACATAATGTATGTTTAATCAATTATAGGTCTATTTTGTGTTCATCTTGTACGCGCTTTCATGCATCTACAAATTGAAAGGATCCCGAGTGAGTATATTTTGCAACGATACACATACTCCGCGCATCAAGATGTGGCTTTTTCAAGAGACGATAGGAATTTGAAAGGAAAAGATGGAGAAACTAGATCATATAGACAGAAGATGTTGCTTAAAAAAGCAATGAAAGTAGTACACCATGCGAGTCTGTCTAAAGCTGGGAATGATAAAGCCCTAGAGATGATGGACGAATTATTAGGGTTATTGATGCGTGTGGAGCCTGATATAGGTACTGGTGAGAGTTGTGGCACAAGTGTTTGCGATGACATCCAGGTACGCACCTCGTGATGTTATGAATTTTGCATAATTACTTGTCGATAATGATCCATGATTGTAATGATGATATAGGTCGAAGCGTATGAAACAGAAGAAATGGCTATAGACAACTTACGCAAATTAAATGATGGGAACGAGGTATGGAACAAATCTTTATAATGTATTACATATACTGCTCTATAAGATTTGTGTCTTCACTGGACTTTGTTTTATTTCACAGGAAATTTTAATGGGCTCTAATACAAATGAATGCAATACTAAGGATGATCAATGTAATATGCAGATATTAACATTGGAACATAACACTGACATTCGGCTGGTTGAGAGTAGTTCTATGGATGTGGAAGCTAGAAAGGTGAAAACATTGCTACAATATATGATGACATACGTGAATGTAAAATCTGACTTGATATCTTTGTTTTGTAGAAACTGGAATTTCATATGGAAGGTGTAAACTTAGAAAGACCAGATAAGGCCAAGCCTAAGGGAAGAACAATCAAAAGTAGTGAGCAACAAGTTTTAAAATTGGGTGCGAAAGGAGCTAAGAAGATGAACAGGAAATGCCAGAAATGTGGCATAGCTGATGGTCACAACAGCCGTACGTGTTTAACTGTCGAGGATAATAGGGTTCGATTGGCTAAGCTATCTGGACGTAAGCGAGGACGGTCTCCTGGTTCAAGGAACAAAAGCATAGCTGCAGCCCCGCAATGGAATGAGACATCAACGTCGAAAAAACGAACGGTGGATGTCGGAGATGATGATTCATCTGGTAGAGAGTAGAAGACCATAAGATACAAATATTTCCTTGTGTAAATGTGATTCCTGTGTTCATTTGACAACTTCCAGAAAGTATCATAAATATACTTGCAAACTGGCATAAACGTCTGTGTAATTGGTCATAAGCTTTAACAGTTATGCAGCAAACTGACTGTACATATACTTAGCATACATGTATGCGAAAAAATGCATAACTCTGTGTTGTGTAATGCATAAGATGGTTAGCCTGTGAACCATGACTGTACAAAAAAATGACCCTGTTTGCAGTATATAACTCTGATAATGTATATAATAATGTATTGGCATATAATGATGACTATTGTATCATAAGTGTATGGACAAACATGCATAAGACTGTCAATAATTATATCGTAAACTTCGGACAAGAAACATGCATACTTCGAGGTTATTGACATAACAATATTGTACAGGAACCTGGCAGAATCAAATGCAAGAAACACACATTACTTTCAAACACAGTTTGGTACAACATTCCAGTTTAGAAGTTAGCTGATCCCCAAAGTTGTCATTGACTTAAACTAAGAAACGTCTACGGACTTTGCCCATAATATACACACATGACTGATCTGAAGTTTAGGGAACCATTGTATACAAAATTTATTACATGACCAAACTAAACTACATCCTTTAGACCTTGAATCTTTGGATGTCTTGGAGCAGCGATAATGCTTTGTTCTTCGGGTGGAATGTGATATAATGCAGCGCAAGAGACCGTATCTCACTGGTGTTGCCCTGCAATACAAAAACACTGAGTTAGTTATACCTCTGTTCCATATGTTGCCTTGTGCCAACTATAGAATTAACTGGTAAATTTGTACGTACTGCTTCTATGTCTGACCGCAAAGATCCTTCGTCGCATTGATAAAATAGAATGTAACCCATGACATAAAACCCACAGTCATTGGATCCAGCTGTCATGTTAGGACAATTTGGGCACAAGTCAATTGTGAAGTTACCAAACTTGGGAAAGCATGTACTGGGCCGTACATGTTGTATTGCTTTGTTTAATCTGCTCATAATAACCTTAGCCCATGGTAACTTTCTGCCACCTGAGCCCAAATGTGCAAAATGATAGTCCTTCCATGTAGTTCCACCAAGTGTTGGTCCATATGGGTTGGAATCTAAAATATGAATGCACTTCTTGACCTTGTTGACAACATACAATGTCCAATGCCCCCTGCTTACCATGGGGACCATGATCTGACCGTGTAAAAAAAGCATAAAATTACCAGGGTAACTTACAAAAGCATAACAATGTGATATGTTCCATTTAAAAGGAATTATGTTTGGATTATGAAATACGATTGTTACCGCTTTGTATTGGTCCAATTCATCTGTCTGAGGCAATGAATTGTCTAGAAGTGTGTGGAGTACAGATTCATCAAAAGGTTGAGGGTTGCGACTGTGTCGTTCCTGTTCCTCAAAGTTGAGTATTGACTGCAATAAACGATATAAATGGAGTGAGTGTACTTGGGTTCATCTAATTTGTATATGAAAATGGTGTATGTAAGTTACGATAGTTTACCCCAACATTAACATCAAGAACCAAACTGTTCGAACTCATGGAAGTCTGCTGATTTTTTGCATCATCAATAACACATTGGATGAAACACTGCATGAATACATTGTCGAGACACTTCCCATCGGCAAAAGATTCATATATGTCAGAACATGTCGCTGAATATTCACCATAATCTATTATGGTCGTGGGGAATTTTTTATAACAATCAGATAGGTCGCGTAAAACTACCAGCATATAAACAGATTTTGATTTAGTATGAACTTCATACCTGCCGGTGTCAGATTGCAGACCACACAAATATTCGCGTAGAGCTAACACAGTTTGCATCTGCGAATCAAGAAAATCCTGGCCAACCTGTGGAGTGTTTGTAGCTGGATCGGTTTCAACAGAAACCTAAAAATATATATGAAAATATACATAAAACTCTGTGAACAATTTTGACAACTATAAAGAAAATGAAAATTACTGAGCTTACATAAAGTGGAATATACGTAGGTGGAATGAAGTGTCATAAACTGGCATAAAATTAATGAGCTGACATTACTGATACAGATCAAGAGACAGAATTATTCTTGCAAACTGCATAAATGTATGTATAATTTATCATAGGCAGCCAACAGTTATATAAAAACTGAATGCACATCTACTTAGCATACATGTATGTGCAAATATGCATAACACTGATTTGTATGATGCATAACCTATTTAGACTGTGAAGCATGGTTGTACAAAATCTGTGAACAGTTGAAAACTACAAAGAAAATGTAAATTACTGAGCTGACATGTTCAGATGGAGTCTGATCAAAGCATGGACCACTGTCAGGCAAGTCTGTTTCTGCCGCTTGTTGTACGCCGCCAGTAGACTAACAATGATGGTATAAATGGATTACAAATTTAGTAAACTGCTAATGAGAATATAGAAAAACCACGAGGGGGTTTAGTCATACCTTGATTTGCGGAGTCGCATCAAATATCGGCGCGTCAGGATCCATGTGTGGTGTTGCTTTAGGAGTGACGTTTGTATTGGTCGGCATGTTCTTGCCACCGTCACCATGTTTACCCTGAAAAAATTGTAATGGTTATATGCTATTTACATAAAACGATGAATACAACCCTATAATGAAAAAATACAATTAATAAGAAAAACATTACCACTGAGGTTGTAGGTGTTTCGTTCTGTTTCGTTATATTTGTATGAACCAGTGGATCAATATCAGCTTCATCGGGGCAACTTTCTAATAGTACACGAATATGTTGTTGCCTTAACAGTAATTCATGTACCTGTGTGTCTGTAAACTGCGTATCCTGCTGAGAAACTGGAGTAGACATATCGGGTACAGTTGGGGGGGCCGGACACGTACATCCTTCTGTACGTGTCATGTAAACAAAGAAAACATTGTTTAAAATAATGGCATCAAAACGATATCGATAAATGATTGCATAACTTTTTTTATTTTGACGTAAATACATTAAACTGACTAACCAGCTGTCTGGGGAAGAATATCATCTGATTTTGATATGGTTTTCTGCACATCATAAGCATCTTCGTTGTCACCCGCCTCGGCACGGAGGACCTCGTCAATTAACTCGCCAAAAACATCAGATAGATTGAATTGTTTCTCGACAATCTGCTGAAGAGTCTGTTTAATAACTGAACACGCCTTACCAACCTCCGCATCAAAATGTGACAGCTTCTCTATGAAACCCAGGCAGTGGCGGGATGGAAGCTGATTCAGCTTGCTTGATATCAAATCCCTGATGAGCGGGAGTTCGATGTGAATTGAGTGCTGTCCAGATGGGTCAGGACGAGGAACATCAAAAGTGTTGGTCCTGGTCTTATGCTGTTGTAAATTGAAAATTATTAAGTAAATGTATAACATATCACTGAATATTATGTTGAAATTCTATGACAAACAAATATATAAATAGAATCATGCCTTGAATTGTGCATCAACGGGTGGTACAGCTGTGTAGCAGGTCTCTGAGGAGCTTCGGAACTAAAAAAAGGCGTGAAAGATGGAGTAAAACTTATACAAACATATTAAATTGATAAATGAGATTCATATGTTTAGTGGAAAATGCAAAAAAACATCACAAATATGCTTACAAACGGGCATAAAGGTATGTGAACGTTATCATATGCATGTAAATAAATGATTGACACATAAAAAAAATACCGAGCAATGTCCAAATGCTTCTTCTCCTTTGCGTATCTTGCCCTTGTCAGCTCTTGTCAGGGCTTGAATAATATTCCTATCAAAGTATTTGATTCGTGGTGTTCCACGTTTGTTCTGGGGTGCCGCTGAGTCATGCAAATGATCCAAATAATACAGCTGCAAAAGGCATAACATGAGTCATTATAAGACATAACAAAAAGCATAATCTACGTGTATATGGATTTTGCATACAAGATTATGGGTACATGTAACAGACAAAAAAAGGATATGCTTACAAGAATAACGATGGAACATCCATAGATGGTTGTAGAAACGTTCGTAACGCTCCTATTATGCCACTTCTTGGCAGCTTGGCATAAATCATTGAAAATAAGCTGGCACCAGTCCATCTGGTGGAAACGATCCATCTCCTCGGTTAAAAGAACCTCATGGTTTGTTATTCCCCAGCTGGCAGTAGGGAACAACAACCTATTGAACAATATCAAGAAAAAGCATCTGATGCTTAAATCATCGTCAGAACCTTTCCTCAAATGATCTTGAAGAGCTGTAACCCCAAAATCTTCTTTCGATAGACCAAGTTCAGCTCTTAAATTGTTGGCAGCAACAGCTTCATCGATGCCCAATGCAGTTCCTCCCCCAGCATTCGGTAACCCCAAAATTAGGTGCACCGTATCCTTTGTAATTTTCAGCTCCTTTCCAGGGCCAGCTCGAATTGTCATGTCATTGTGGTCGAGCTTTTCCATCAGCCAAGCTAAGTGTGATCTGCTGCCGAGTGCGTCCAGACTCATATCAAGAATACTAGAAAATCCCCTACGTGTAATTGCTTGTTGCTGTCTGTCATTTAATATCTGTATGCTTACTAACACATCTTGGGGGTTGCATCTGACGTTCAGCCTCTGCTGGAAAAAGTATATAAAATGAATATTGTAAACATTTACATCTGCATAATCGCAACACAATGTTTAACTCGGACATCAAGACAACATGATTTCACGCATAAAATGATATATTGCCATAGACATAAATATCTAACCTGTCGGGGGGGCACTGCTTTCCTCCGCTTAGTGACTACCTTCTTCAAAACTTTCCCAGGGCTGTCGTCCAAGTTACGCTTCTTGGATAATGGCATAAAGTCATCATCCTCATCAGCAGCATGCCTTGTTTCGGGTCTAACAGTCCCCGCCGGAGCACGGGGTATGTCAACGCTGAAGCACTCCTGAGTAGACTGGATTATGATCCGTTTTGGATTGGAAGGAGGTCGGTCTACGTTCTTCATCACTGATGTTCCTGCCAAATAAAACAACACATATACATAAAATACGTAAAGGATCAAAAAAAAGATAAGCGCAAGTCAATTCAGTTCAGTTCATGACCATACATTGCATTAGATCCCAACATATCGTGCAACATCACTACTAAATTGTAAATTGCATAATTGTATCAACAAAGCAGCATAACACAATATTGTAAATTGCATAAACTTGTGAGACTAACTTGATCAAAAAAAATCTGCTCATATGCGACATCCAATTAATGTATAACCTGGTTATTTCGTGTGAGCTGGCCCAATTTGAACAGCAATAGGTTTTATGGCATAATGTATTGATGTATGGATCATACTTCTGTCAACAAATCAGCATAAAGTATTGTAAACTGCATAAACGTGTGATAGATTGCATAGTATACATTTGTGTCTCCATTTAACTATAAATTTATAATGAATTGGTATTTGATAAATCAAGCAATTGGCAAAATAATAATGTGAACTCTATCTACGATTCAGAATGTAAGAGTTAAAGGTTGATGGCTTACCGGAATGTGGATGGGCCTGGAGGGCGGCTGAATTCGAGACACCTCTGCAGGGGACAACCCAATGAGACGCGGGGCTGTGTCAAATGCGTTGGGGACTCGACGTTGGGGACGGACCTCGCGACGGGGTAGGGGACTCGGCGTTCGGCCGCCGTGGTGGAGAAGATCGAGGTCTCGGTCTCTAACGAGTAGAAGAACGCAGGGGCGGCACAACCGCCTCCGCGATTCCGGGTCCCTTGCCGGAGACGAAGAACAAGGCCACGGCGTGTATGCGGCGGAGAAGGCGAGTGCGGGTCTCTGCGGTGGTGAAGGAGAATGCGACGGCGGGGGAACTGCGGGGGAGAATCTTAATGCTCACGGCGGCGATTAGTCTAGGGTTCGCCGGGCGCGGAGGAGAAGCAGCATACGGCGGCGGATTTGGCTAGGGTTCGGCGGCAGCGATAGTTACGGGAGAGATGAGCTGAGAAAAAGAAAGCTCGGTTCCTTGATTCGTGGGCCCGGTATACGTAAGCTGCCCAGATTGCGGGGACACGATCTTTTCGTGGGCCCGGATGCCGCGAGACGTGCGCACACCAAAGGAGTGTAAACGGTAACAAAAATGAGCATAACTCGTATTTATAATTGACGTAACAATGTATTACAGTCAACCAGTAAAGCGTGCGCGCCGGTCAGAGCACCTGGTCGGGGCTTCCATTAGTTAGAGAGAGCCCAGGGCTCTAAATACTATCTCTCTCTCTCTCTCTATATATATATATATATATAATAGAAAAAAATTAGCTTGCTTGAGATTTAAATTCATTTAATTCATGTTGATTGAGAGCGAACCGAACAAGTTCTAAATTGTAATTTTCAGAACAATCTTACGACAGTCAGATTGTAAAATTGAAGGGAGGCTCGGCTCTATTATAAAATTGGAGGGTCGGTTTCTGATTGCTGCGAATTGTATTGCTGGGGATTTATAAACCTGTTGGGAAAGATGCAAATATGCTAAAAAAAGTGCGAGCCGGCCAAACTATTGGCCACTCATATAAAGTTATAGGCAAAGACTATATTTCTTGTAATGAGCATTGTGGATGGATATTATAATTAACTAAGAGCTGTGGGGATGCCACACGGATCCATTTTTCATGGGTGCGAGTTCTAATTGATGCAATTAAAGGACGGCTAGAGTCCTGATCAGCAAGATTAGAAGTGGTCAGCTCCTGATTGGTGCAATTAGGTCTGACGTAGCGGGACAGAGTATCTCCAAGAGTTCTCTATGCAGCTTTTATAAAAAAAGGTAACAAACAAAAAAAAAGCTCTAAATAGACTGAATCGCATTTTATCTTTTGTGCGCTTAAGCATCTGCAGTATATAAACAACTCCCTACATATGAGTATAAGAAGATTTTAAACGGAAACTCTTTTCTAACAGTTACGTAAAATAGATCACTAAATTTATAAACTCTCCAGAAAATCCAGTTTTATCCTTAAATTTATCAACCTCGTTGGGACTCACGAAATCAATACTGGTACTAAGTCCATCAAGAAAACCTACTCCAGCCACAGTTTCGCGTTGCACCATCGCCCCTGTGACCACAATCCATCTCCACCATCCCATATGCCTTGAGGTCGTCACCGTCAGACAACTTCCTGTGTCGAGGCACGCCGAAGCACCTATTATGTTGCCTCCACGCCGTCACACGCCAGAGCATATTGTGTTGCATGTGAGCATCAGCAAGTTCTATAGGTGTACATTTGAGCCACGCCTGATGAGCCGGCCCGAAGCACGGAAAAAAAAGCACGGTCCAAGCACGGCATGACCCGAAATAATTTAGTGCCGGGCCGGCACGGCCCGATATATCGGGCCAGGTTTGGGTCGAGGTTGCGGCCTATGGGCGGGCACGAGCACGGCCCGTTTAAGGCAGGCACGAAATGACCCATATAGAGGCACGAAAAGGCCCATATATTTATTAAAACCACACCTAATTCCACACTTTCATGTACTTGATAAAGAACATAAAGCTAGAGATAATGCTAGTTAGATGTTTTTTGTAGCTTTGAATTAGAGTATGTGAGGTAATTTTACTTTTGTTATGAACATTAGATAATGAACTGAACTTACGAACTTTGTATAGAGCTGATTATACTCTTTTTCCTTCTAACAAAATGATTTGTAAACGAGTTAGTCATTGCATAGCTCTGGTAACTTAATACAAATATTAAGTTTGCTTTTGGTCAAATTTATTTGTCTTATCTTTTATTTGTTTTATTAAATTTGTTTTGAATTTAGGGCTCCGATGTGAATTTTGGGCCCTGATGCGAATTTCGGACCCTAATGTGAATTTTGGGCCAAAACTGAATTTTGGGCTTTTATAATTTTGGGCCACCCGAAATAAACCTGGCACGTTTGCCCGAAATTCAAACGGGCCGGGCCGGCCCAAAATTCAAACAATAGGGGCCTTTTCGGGCGTGGGCCGGGCCGGGCGGCCCGAATGTACACCTATAGCAAGTTCTCAATCTTTGATACAGGACAAGATCTCTACCATATCAGGAGCCAATCGGTGCTCTTCATTATCCCAGCCAGCAAGTCTAAAGGTAGACTCAGAAGAAATAGTAGATGCTGGCACTATCAAGACATCCTTAGCAAGCAGGGACAGAATAGGAAAGTTAATTTATGCTGATGCCACCAAGATAGGACATTGAATTCCTCATCAAACTTAGTGATAGTGTCATTGTCTAAGTAGGAAGCTAACTCAGAGGTTGATGCAACAGTAGAGATAGATTGAGGGGTAGAAGAAGAGAAACCTGGCCTCCTTCCGAGTGGAGTAGTAGAAAACTCACCATCAAGTTCATCATCACCATAAATGTCATACCAAGCCATTTTTTCTTACCAGAACCAAGAGCTTATGGTTGGTGAGTGGCACGCAAACGTGTATCACCAAATTTGGTCTCATACAAATGAAATACATCGGTTAGCTTAATACGAACACCAAATGGAAGCCTAGAGTAATCAGTACCAATTAAAGTAGATAACTTGATAAGGACTTGGTTAAAACCCTTCATTTTAGCTCTAGGATCTAAAATTAATGCAACTGCATATAAGATTGGAATGTCTCTCCAATATTTCAAGAATTTATCTTTCATAGGAACAACAACACATCTTACCAGTTTATCATTCTCAAATGCATTTAGATGTCTATCTATCCTTAGAATGTGATGCAACATTAAAGTAGCAGTAGGGTAGTAAACACCAGACAATGCAACAGTTGATCCATAAAATAATTCTTAAAAAGATAACACTTTTTCAGCAATAGCCCAATGATTATCAGTGAGTAAAGGAGTCCCATCCTCATTCAAAGGATACTAAGTTTTGATAAAAAAAGAAAAGGTGGACTTGTGTGGTAATAAGTGCTTAAGCATTAAGTAGGTAGAGTTCCATCTAACATCCATGTCAACACCAAATTTATAAGGACGAATAGCCATACTCATACAGTAGCTTTTGTATGCAGCTATACATTGATTGAATGCATTTAAAAATGTTATAGAAGTTCTAAAGTCATCAAGATATGTTCTGATAGGATCTAGACCAGCTTGAATAACTAGATTAATAACATGACATCAATAGTGTTGAAGCAAAAACATAGTAGACAAGTCATCATTAGATGCATTAGTATCAAGGCTACTATCAGGAACAGGTACACCAAGGTAACCACACAAGTAAGGTCTTAGAAATTTCATGGCAATAGTATCTGAGGAAGCATTGTCCAAAATTATTGCAAAAACTTTTTTAGTTAAACCATAATCATCAATCACAATAGCAACAAGATTAGCAATGCTAACACCACTATGCTTACCATCAATGAGCCTAAGTGCAAGCAATCTTTTTTTAATTAGCACTTAGAATTAAAAAATGAGCTACTACGCTTAAGTAATACTCCTTTGCCTTTCTAGACCAGATATCAGAGGTAAGACAAACAGAACCAACATCATTTTTAAGAGTACCAATTAAGTTCTACCTACGCTCATTATATGATTTAATCATGTCCCTAGCAGTGGTTTGCCTAGAAACATGCACAAATCTAGGGTTATGAGCACGGTTAATGTAACATTGAAAAGTAGCAGTAGAGCCATGCCATAGAGGCAGATCATCCCTAGCAATCAAACAGCACGGTTCAGTCCTAGCAACGCTGCAATGTACCATCAGCATTGTACTTAAGCACAAATTGGACTTGACCAGAGCGTTCATGTGCTTTCTTAGGACAATTGTGTCACAACAAATGTCCAGTACCAGAACTAGATCGAGTACTTAGTGTTTGCTTACAGTGCTTGCAAAGAGCAGCATAACTCACTTTCTTACCATTAACAATCTCAGTTAATTCATCGAAGTCATTCCAGCACTTGGACCTTTTCTTTGTGTTGCCACAACCAACATCAGGATTAGCCTGATCAGGATCAGGGAATGTTGCTGCCAGGCTCGTAGAGCCAGTGTCAATTTGAGAGCCGACAACAGTATCAACCTCAATAAGATCTCCATGGGTGTCGTCGAACCCCATGAAATACCTAGCATCCTACGCCTCATTGTGGTACTCAAGCCAGCTCTCCTCCTCCTCTACAACCGTGTTAAGGTCCATGACCTCAACTTCAACCATGAGCCCAAGTAGCTAAACCGGCTAGAACCGTGACCTCCAGTTCCTCAACAACTGTAATGCATCAGTAGTCCAAAACTGCAATTAAACTAAATTCAAGAATGTAGAACAAAGAGGTGAGCAGAGACGATTACATAAACCTTTGAAATCTAGAGAACTAGAGATGGCGACAAAGAGGCAAAGAGGTTAAGAGATGCTAATGATTTTTAGCTGAGTATTAGAAAACACTGGAACATGGTGAGAGAAGTCTAGGACTAGGACTGGGAGATAGGAACATGAGGGCAAGGGAGGAGGAGGATGAGTTATGAGTATAGATGTCCAAACAGACGACCCACGATGGCGACCGGCTAGCACCGAGAAGGTTGGCGACGGTGAGCCATCACCATTAGTGAGTCACATGGTCACACCCACCACTCCTCATGTCCAGTGTCCACCAGCGAGGAGCCGAGGCAGCAAACGATGAAGGGCAAGCAGACAGGCAACGTCACACTGACAACAACAACAAGACACCACAAATGAGCACCAGCCACCAGCTAGACACCGGATCTAGATGGGATTGGGCGAGATAAATGGACCTTGCATAACTGATGAGCTAGAACCACCGGATCCGGAGACCGGAGGGGCTAGGGTTAGGGAGTCGTTAGTCACAGACGAAGGGAGGGATGAGGGAGGACGGTGGAACTCCAACTCCAAGCAGGCTGGAGCACCAAAGACGGCAACGACAGAGAGAAGTCTATCGACCGCCGTCGAGGTCGGGAGTCGATGGGACGCAACAGGCGAGAACGACGGTGCCAAATCGCTAGAGATAGGGATGGAGGGATCGAGGGGTGAGGGGATTATGGATAGGGTTCACGTATGTCGCCTAGGTGGGGGTGTGTGGCCGCTGGCCCCATATGCCATATGAAAAATGGGTCGTCGTCGTGCCGGCCCATTGCTCGTGTCAGACCGAGCTAAAACACACGGGCTTCTATAGCTGCCCAAACCCAGCACGCTAAACAGGTCATGCCGAGCCATGCTTGGACCAGGCTAAAATCATGCCGAGTCACGGGCCAAATGGGTGGCCTGCATTGTTTGGACATCTATAGCTTATAGTTATGGTTGAAGTCACCAACTAGAAACAAAGAGGTGTGGGACCTTTAGTTCTAGTCAGTGGCTACGATCGAGATTAAAGCCAAAATGAAGATTGATTCTCTACTAGTGATGTCATGAGTCACATCATTGTCTCATCTTAGCTAGGAAAAGTCAACAGTGCTCACGAACATGGAGGCGTGGGTGGTGACAACGTAGCCGAGGAGGTAGACCACAAGCTAGGAAGACTTGGGAAGCAGTGGGTTGGGAATGAGGATGACTATGAGTAACCTTTCATGGGATATATTCAAATTGTAGTTTTTTGGGATGGAGATAGTATAGACAACAAAAAATCCAATAATATGCTCTAGATAATATTTGTTTAATGCCTCTCTAGCCATATAGGGATTTGGACTATCTTCAACGATTTTCTCAATACTCGTCATCTATATTTATCATTTACAGACTCCTTTAAAAGTTTTATGTCTTCAACGGTTTTCTTTATATTCCTTCTCTGTATTTGTCATGTACAAGATCCTTTAAAAGATTATCTCTTTTATATGTCATTTCTCTCCAACAACAACATCTATACGCTAAAGACACATATTAGGAACGTGTTTTGCTCTATATTTTTTTATACGTATGTATTTGTCGTACCCTCAAATGTCTTATAGATATTTTAGTTTTGTTCACTCCATTATCTATCTAAAATATAAAAATGGTTAGAAGAGAGAAGAGTCTATGTATAGAGAATGAATGATCGTCCTCTATATGATGTTTTAGATGACACTATTGGAGCGTATAGAGGAAGAAATCTTCTCTAAATATAGGGTACATGATTCGTTACATGGTGCCAAGACTCTTTAGAGCAACTCCAATAGTTATGTAAATTTTAGCTCTCTAAATCATAGATTTAAGAAGTTGCTAAATGTCTTTTGGAGTAAAAAAATATGAGTTCTCCAATAGTTCTCTAAATATAGGTTGTAATTTTGTGTTGTATATATCTATATAAAAAATAAGTCACAAAAACTATATAATGCAGTCAACATTTTTGTTTAGGGAGTTGTTAAATGGTTACCAAATGTAGAGAGAAAATGAGGTTAGATGACAAGTTCTTAAATTTAGAAAGTTCGTTTAGAGAACTGTTGGAAAATAGTTTTTATGTTAACTACCTAAATTATTGATTTAGGAAGTCTTTTAGAGAACTACTGGAGTTGCTCTTACAAGGTGTCATTTAGGGAGTGAAAGTTATAGTCTCTCGAAGTTCTCGATCTTTAGATATGTTTATAAAGTAGTGGAAGTCATTACAATTTTTGGATGTAGAGAGTATATAATGGAAGGAACCAATAAGGTCCCCTTTGGATCCTTTGAATTGATTTCTATTCTAATAATCATAATATAGGCACAGATCAATTAAGCTAATATGGTTATATGTGGAATATATTTGTATAATATTGTTGACCATATGGGGTAGATATTTATGTGTTATATTTCTACTATAGGGAGTGAGATGAAGAGTGTGTTATAAATTACAGAGTAGAAACATAGTCGGGTGATACATAAAATCAATTTTCTTCCCTCACCCTATGAATGTGAGATAGGCTTATTATATCTTAACTTTAGAAAATGGTGGATTGTTAAATTCCAAACCAAATAGTCTACTTCATCGAGTAAATTGTAATTCCTCCAAAATAACGGATTCTAATGGCCCCTAAAGCAAAGGGGTCTACTATATGTACTACTCCCTACGTCCCAAAATAGTATTTGTTTTAGCACTTGATTTTTAATATCTACATTCAGATAGATGATAGATGATGACGAATCTAGACACATATAAAACACAGACGTCAAGTATTATATGAATCCACTAATTATCTAAAACCGATTTTATTTTGGAACAAAGGAAGTATTTGATTAAAAACAATTCCTGCCCTAAACAATATAGGACGGAACAGTAAGTGCTTTAGGAATAATACAAATGATAGCGACGAACTTTAGGACTCGAACACGATAACGACCGCATCGAATCTATCCATGGGCCTGCCTTTTGGTTTGGTTTTGCGATAGCTAATCACTCGTTATATCAGCTCCAGGCTTCACCCTGCAATCCTGCATTGCATTGCATCATGTAGTATGTCACCAAGCAACAGCAAGTTGAGTTCAGAGAACTGCTATGTAGTTTAATTTCCTGGGACTGGAGCGGGACGGATGCGTTGCCATTGCGTGCCTGGACCGACCACCAATGATTCATCTGTCATTAAAAGTTCTTGGCGTCATCACATACAATTCTTCCGATCCTTGCACTCGCAGCAGCATTGGTTCTTCCCAATCCAAACTTCTTTCGTATACCGGATCTGGTGGATGAGATTGACGATGATGACGCCACAGCTGCCTACCTTTCCGCAGGATGGTTAGTTTTTTTTTTTTTTGCCCTTTTTCCTATGATAGGAGATGACGGGTCCCTAGCGCCAAAAGGGTCACCGCAACTTCACTTTCTGGGCTTCGGCCCGGCCGCGCCGCCGGTAGACGTCATGCTTTATCTATTGTGTGCTCGCATGGGGTGATGAGGTATCGTTCAAGCGGTCTGAATATAAACTGAGTGCGTAATCGTTCCCATCCATGTCTATTGTACGGACGTATCCGGTGGCTGTATGTATCCTCGTCACTGCCACCACCTTCTGATTCGGCGCTTTATTGTGGGCAAGATTATCTCCAAGAGACTAGTTAAATGGCTCGTCAAGCTAAATTTTAACTATTCAACAGCAAAATAACTCTTCAACAAATTAGCTATTTGACTCGTCAAGCTATCTGACTCTCCAAATTAGCTCTCACTAGCTAAATTTAGCTAGTCATCTAACTATCAAAACTAGATAGATAGTCTGTTGGAGTAAGATGCTATATATAGAATATAATCTTTACAAAAAAAAAAAGTAAATAGAGAGTCAAATAAAGAACCAAAAATAAAGAGTGGTAATGATCTCTAAATTTTACACAATAATCTCTATTCCTATTCATTCTTTAACCAAATTTAATTAAAAACTTTAACTTATTGTGAAGAAACATTTGAATTATGATTCTGTGCTCTATTTTTTCTATATAAGAAAATAAATTTGTTTTAATAAAATACCCAGTGTTATTATTATTATGAATTTCAAAAGTGAACCCTGACAAGTCAATGGCAAGGAAAGTCTTGCGCTTGTAAGTTGTAACCTCAAGTCCAAGTGACCAAGTTACTCTCTGTTCCTTCTTAATTACAATACCAGTTATTTCATTTTTTTAAAGACTCAAAACATCGCAAGGTTAACAAAAAAATATAGGGAAATATTAAACATTTATACTAAAATATAATTAATAAAAAAATCTAATAATACTTATTCAATACTATAAATGTTGTAAATTTGATCAAACTTAAGATGCTTTTGATTCTCTATAAAAAAATTGAAACGACTTATAATTTGGGATGGAAGGAATACCTTTTTGACTGGATTGGATCACGTATATTTTTGTACTTGCGAGTAAAACTCACCTTCAGTCGTGTCATGCGGATCTGCTTCACAAGTCATACCTGCGGCAAACAAGTCAAAATGCTCCTCCTCGTCAATGAATTCAAATGCATACTGCTAGCATGACTTTCATTGGAAGAAAAAGGCTGGAATTCTTTCAGACTTCGGACCAGCAGAGTGTCAAGGAAACTTCATCAACAGGCACATGCGTGGCTGCGGATAGGTACCAACTTACAACACTACTTGGAGATTACCATAGGCTCTGCCATCTACCACACTGGTTCCGTAAACAACAACGGCAGCTGGGTTGATCTCACAGAGAGCCAGCCTATGTCAAAGGCTGCGTACAACAATGCTGAGATTCAGATAATCCTCATCAGATGGGCAAACGTCCTGTTTCGATCGTCCTAAACTCTCCTAAAGCTCTACTGATACAGACAATAATGTTATATGTAACCAGCAACCCGCATTGACCCATAATCCATGTGATCCCAATTTCTTAACGTATGTACAACAAAGAAGACATGCACTAATAGAATTATACAGCTTCCTCTGCGGTGGACGGATCACTGGTGAGCTGATCCTGTTTTCGTGTTTCTATGACCTTTTGCATGGCATAGTGGCACCTACAAACCATAAAGGTCAATTCCTGTTAGTTCAGAAAATGCATAACCAATCGGTCTTGAAGTTTCTAATTCCGCAAACAAGAATACAAGGATGCACCATTGCCATTTGCTAAATAAGTCCTACATTTGCTCCTGGATGTACCATTGCCATTCGCTAAATAAGTCCTACACTTGTTCTTGCAAGACTGCATTTCCTAATGCAATGTTATTGCCGATGTGCTACTCCATCAAGACTTGCAGCGCGCTTATACTTTGTTTAGATTGATTGAAGGGTTAAGTAAAACTGATGCAATTTCAATCTCACTAAGACCTTGTTCATTTCATGCCGAAACCAAATCCCCTCCAACCCCCTTGGTTTGGGCAAGAACCGAGCAAGGCCTAAATGAGAATGGTCTGAATTTCATACATAATAAATTTTATTTGGAATAGCACTTAAATATATAAATAGCTTCCATTTGAGTAGATTTTTTTAGGACATACCTCCAAGGGAGATGATCAAGGAACATGTGATGTGTCACAACAAGGTCCATAAAATCTCTTCGACGAGCAATTAGTGCTTTGTAACTCTTGTTCTTTTGGCGTGTTACAATTGTATTCTGCAATGGAGAAGCACCTTTCTTTACTGGAACAACATGAACAACAAGACCAGGAAGATAAACCTCTGGTGACTGTCCTTCAGATGAGCTTATCGTAATTATGCAATCATCAGAAGCAGACGTGAATCCAGGACCATCATTTGAATGAGGTAATCTGTGTCCCCCACCACATTCACACAAACCATCTTCTAGAAAGTGACTGTCTATGTGCGGATTACCTTCTCCACGGTGCGAAACACCCATAAAACCACAGGAAGCAATCATGGATTTCCTTCCGTCACTAACAGTAGTCATTCTAGATCTGCCCAACTCATAGTTAATTGCTGCTGTGGAGTTAACTCGATGTTTTGGAGTATTTATCAAGCAAGATATTGCTTGCCCAAAGAGAAATAAACCACCTTTAATTGTATGCACTGGATTCCTTCCATGCGCTTCATCATTACTCAGCTCAGCCTCACTAACCGTCTGCAGAGCATAAGCGGAAGCACAATGATCTAGTGTGTTTTTATCATCTGTTCTGGCACTCATGATTCCACCAACTAGTTTACCAACTTTAGCTGAATTGGGGGAAGTACCCTTTGAAAGAGCTTTCACAGCTGAGCTACGCAATCTAATTACTGAATTCATGGATAACCGTGCAGAAAATTCATCATTATGGACTATACTGTAAGTGATGGGCAGTTTATCAGAAACCTCATGTTGCTGTTAACATTGGCAAATAAATTACAATACATTAAATTCCACTGTAAAATATTTTGAATTTCACCTGGTAACAAATAGTGAGCAGGCATCTGCTACCACATAATCCACACATGGTGCCGCTCCATACGCATACACATGTAATTTTGGGAAGCGGCCGTATAGCTGTGTTTTTATGATACAGAAATGACTCATTTAGATGAAAAATATATTTCAGGAAACAATACAAGAACCAAGCTACGCATTCCAGAAACGCCTTCAGCATTCCATGCTTCATTTACTGCCCAATCACCGAGAATTTTGCATATTTTACCTAAACGTTTTAAACTTGAGGGGCTATTTTGTTCTGACAAGCAAGGTTTTTTTTGTCTAATCTAATATGCATTTCAGTAGAAGAAACCACACGAAACCCCTATAGAATTTTCCTGTTCTGGTGTTACCTCATCTAGTTGCCCTGCGATTCCGTCACCTCATTCAAGAAAGTATCCTAAAACATTATTAGCAGTGAATTTATCCCAGCAGACATAAATTCCCAAGGTGAACTTAACGGTCCATATTTCCAATGGGCAAGGACACTCAATTTTATAACTAAATACGACACATCAGGTGGCTTGAGATAATTTCAAATTAGCAGTGGGCTCATCCCAGCAGCCATAAATTTCCAAGGTGAAATCAACAGTGAATATTCCCAACGGGCATGTGTCTATCAAGTGAAACACATAAAAGGACACACTAAATGTTATAACTAAACACGTCAAACCTCATCAGGTGACTTAAGACAATTTCCCTGTACATTGAAAAAATAAATAAACTTACCTTAATACCAAGAAGTGCAGCTACAGAACCTCCTAAAGAATGTCCAACAATTTGAATATTGTATCCATGGCACTCACAACCATCCCCAAGAAGAGAAGATAAGAATCCAGCTTTCATTGTACCTGACTTATCTGCAAGCAGTTACATGATATCAGTTAATGTTATGGTGCTCCAGTTAGGGATGAAAATGGATACTTATTCGGATATCAACTTTTTTGTCGTTTTTCTTTGATTGTGAATAAATAGGATATAAAATTTGTTATGTAAATTCATATTCTTGTTTTTAGCATTGAGCTGGTAAGTTCCATAAAAAGTA
Source organism: Zea luxurians (assembly GCA_029449295.1). Taxonomy (NCBI): domain Eukaryota; kingdom Viridiplantae; phylum Streptophyta; class Magnoliopsida; order Poales; family Poaceae; genus Zea; species Zea luxurians. Next base: position 1,688,161 of record JAOPSE010000064.1, on the reverse strand, counting down.
AACCTCAAAATTATCATATATCTCCTCAAATGATAGATATAAAATTTGGATACAAATCGGATAAGGATATGGATAATTTTTCACCTTTTTTGTTGTAGAGAGCAAATAATGTATAAAACAATTTATGCAGAATTTTATTCTTATCTGTAATAATGTGCTTGATAAAACAAGAAAAGATTAGCATCAAATTTCATACATATCTATTTTAAAATATTATATTTGTCCTAACAGTGTGGGGACCCATTTTCATCACTAGCTCCAGTGCATTTTTTAAAAGAATAAGGTGAGAGGGCAAAAATTTATCATAGTTAACAAATCATTGATTGTAGCAATTGAGGTATTCTTGTTTGTAGTTAATATGTATTAGGTTTGACCTCTAGTATTTCGAAATTCAGATGAAAAAAACAGATAATTTAACAAGCTTTGGATACAAAAGATGAAATGATGCAGTTGCTTTTCTTGTTGACCTTCATGTATGGGATGACCCTCAAGTTCTGCGTACAGCTCTCGAGCTGATTCAACAATTCCTGCATGTCCATAGTGCGGAGATGAGAGAACAGCATTCTTCACTTGAGGAGACAGATGATCAGAACTGCAATATTACAAATCATCTCATCAGATTTGTTCAAAGATGACCTGAAGATCACAGTTACTTTGATTAATTTCCTAGAATGTTTTTCCATATTCATCCAGCCAACAAGTATGGTGCAAAAAAAAATGCTAAGTGGCACATCTTAAACACCTAACTTGTGGTAATTGAATGGTGTAACGACCTGATTATGTGCTCTAACTGGTGGACTACAGGGCAATGTGTATGTCAAGAAGAACATCTAGAACATCTACTCCTTGTTTGCAGCCTAATAGACTTGTTTCTAGAACATAAATGCAAAGGAGGTTGTCTGATGACATGAGTCATAAATAAAAGTCATATATTTGTTCATTTGTATACCTTTTTGTAAAAAACAAATCTGCAATTAACTCTACATAAGTTTCAGTACAGTAAATAAGGCTAAGTATAGTGAGTTACTTGATCAACCCATCCAGATCATCTATATTAAGGGAACATTCCTTACACAAGCCATCTGTTATAACATCTTCTGGTGTCTCAGTTCCACGGATAGCAATGACTACTGTACTCAAATAGTGTAAGACAACAACAAAATAGGCAGCCTCGCGTTTTGTCTGCAAACAGAAAAGAAGAGACTCTGATCACAACAAAGATGTAACTAGAAATTGTATAGGGGATGTGATGATTTACCTGGTTAACACGACCTTTTCGAAGGACTTCTGGGGCCACATTGGCATATTTTAGGAAAGCAGCTGCATGCCCTCTCCACCAGTTATCGCCTTCAAGAACTGGTCGTCTGCAGAAGTAAGGTTTATGTATAATTGTGTTTTGGTATTTGGAAATTATTGGCTTTGATGAAAATGCAAGTCTTTTACTTAAGAATGCAAGTGAGAAAGTGAAAACAACTCCTATGAGTCATCCTATGCCTCACCAATCACATTATGGAAGTTTTCACAAACAACAGGAATAAAGAGACACCAAACTGAGAAAGCATGAGTTATCCAATTTTTTGCAGAGATTATCACGCATCACCAAAACATTCCAGTCTCTGCAGACTACATAATATAAAGTAATTGGTGGCAACAAAATATTTTAAAGGCCCGCATTTACCTAGCACGAGTCCATGGGGTCAAAACACCTTGCCTATTGAGCCACACACAGGGAAATATAAGAGGATTCCTTCCAAAATCAAGCAGTGGGCCCTGAAAGCAAAATATGTTCAATGTCTGGCAAGAACTGACATGAGGAGCAAAGGTTTAGGGAATAACTGTATAGGCAGCTTCAGCAAATGGATGAAAGAGAAGAGCCTCTTGGATGAGATTTTGAGGAGCCTCCACTAGTTCTTTTGAAATAATTGTGGATGACCTGGATTTCTGCAGTAGTGAAAGTCCTGAAGGAAAATCATTTAGGATGCAGGTAACCATATATGGTTAGCAGTGGTATCAAACCAAATTATCAGGCTTTTAAAATAAGTTTCATTTTCTTTTATTGATCAGGGAAAATAATCTAAGTTACATTATGGTTCTCTAAAAGGCCGATAGGCTTAAAACATCATGATATAGAAAACAGCAGCTTCTATATAATTTTAGCTGACTATCTGTCTAATGTAACTGCAATCTTGATCACGATTCATATTGATGCTTGTGAATTTATTCATTAGGGAAATATAATCATATATAATTCAGCAAGGCTCAACAGATATGGGTTTTGTATTGCAGGTAAATGGAAAACTAACCTGCTACGAGTTCAAGATGGCCAGTTCCAGATGCACGATAAGCCATAAGATCACTCAATAACTTCGCCACAATACATATATCATCATCTTCCAACACACTCCTAGCAAGGTTAAGACAACCATTGAGATTGTTCAAGTATCAATGATATTAGGACTTAGGACATAAGAAAGTGGAGCATACAAGAACATACGAATATTTAACACGCCCTAGGCAACATAAGACCTCACGGATTCCATGATCAAACACCTCCCGGTAGTGAGCCCTCCACGCAAAATCATGGGATGCATAAAATGATCTCCACCGTAGTACATCAGAACCAGTTGCACACTGAACTATAGTTGCCACCCACATACTGACAAGAAAAGCTATTAACAAGATGCGCCTCCCATCACTCTTTTGATTTTGTCCTGATAAAAGTCAGATACGTGACTCGGTCATCAGCACTAAAATATGTCCATCCTTATATTTATCAGACTCACTCTTTGACAATGAAAAGTTACACATAAAGCACACTAGCAAAGTGCTCATACGTTGCTACGGTTTTCATTTATGCTAGAGTATAGAATATAAAACATAAAGACATGTATGTTATGTTGGCTAGTCTGGTGTGAATATGGATTTAGAGTCAACAACCATGGTTCTAATCCTCATTTGTGCATAATTTAGGTTTTTTACTATTTAAATGTGAGGGGACAAGGGGTGACGCATGCCGACTGTGGAAACTGGTGCTTTATATAGTAGAGAAAAAGCATACAAAACAGAAGAAAGGGTAAAAGAAAAGTGAATTCGTTTAATAACAAATTCTAGTGCGGTGAAATACACTATAGCAGATAGAATCCTAAAGATACCAAAATAATTCCAGGATTCTGAGGAAGATATATCACTGTATAAGTCTCAACAAACATCTTATCCAACCCAAACCCCCAAAAATAGATTATGTCATCTTGCATGTACCTGAAAAGCACTGTGTTGAAGACCCTCCAGCCAAGACATCCCTTAAGATGATACACATCAAATAAATTGCCAACACAAATTGTAGCACTGTAATGATCATTCCAAATCTTGTCCACCAAAGCCATCTCTTGTATCGTAGCTGTTCACATAAAGCTTCTGATACTATTACAATAATGGATATGCTCATATGCATTATGTTAACATATCAAATGCTAAAAGGCGACTCTTGTCTGTAGGACAAAGTAATGCAATTGCTCCATGCTGGTGAACGCAAAACTACCAAAAAGAAATCTCAACGGCATTGCTTACAGCAAGTTCAGAACACGCTTTTGAGCGAAAAAAAAGGAGCAGTTGATGTTAGAAATATAGGCATTTTCCATATCATTTTAATTCCATAAATTAACATTATGATGATGACATATAAAATATGTTTAATTATAGAAATCACTATCTCAAATATATCCATAACAATATGGATCAGGAGAACATAAAGCATATGAATCATAGAAATATAATAAGCATATAAACATGGAACATGTATTATTATGGAACAACTGAAAATAAACAGATAGCAACATAAACAGCATAACTGTAAAATTAAGACAAACAGATTTATCATATTACTAGTATAATCAGGCATCAGACATGTCATGATATAATACGACAAAACAGATTGGATAAATTTATGGCTATAAATAAAACAGCAGGTATGAACATATATAATTTGCAGAATGTAAAATAGTGAGGAGATGAATTGATCATACCCTCCCATGCGCTCCGAGGATCTAGATCCTTGTCCAACTTCAAATGTCATGTCTCCAGGAAGAAGACGATTTGGGCAGTCGCGTGTACGCTCCCCAAAAACCTAATTGCCGATCCCCCGTGCAAGGTCTCGAACGGCACCGGCTTCGGAGGCACCTGCCCTCTCGCTTCTCTGTGCGCGCAGAGTCACGAGATGGAAATACCCTCACTCGGCGGCTGGACTGTGTTTCTGAAAGCGGTGAGTTCGCGTGTACCGAGTGACAGGGGTGCTCCTCTATTTAACCTCTCGCAGAGGGAAGTTGAAGGAGAAAGGTCGCCGAGTCACGCCAAGAGTCGGCCAGCTCTCGCCGAGTTACGCCATGGGTCGGCCAGCACTCGCCGAGTTACGCCATGGGTCGGCCAGCACTCGCCGAGTCACGCCATAAGTCGGCCAGCTGAAGGATAAGGGTCACTCGGCTGGCTGACGAAGAGACAGAGTCACTCGGCTGACGAAGAGACAGGGTCACTCGGCGGAAGTACGCGGTTAGTGAGTGCTAAAAATTAACACAACCACACCACACCACGCCCGCTCGCCTGCCTGCCTGCCTGCCTCGCCTCGCCTCGCCTCGCCACGCCACGCCACGCCCGGCCCGGCCCGGCCCGGCCCGGCCGGCGGCGGCGGCGGCGCGCGCGCGCGCGTGTGGCACGCCCTTGTCCATTTCTTGACTTCTCAAGTTAAGTGGAATAAATCCCACCATATAAGTCAAGGCAAAAGACCCTTGGACTTCCAATGTGGTACTATTGGTATTCTCCACCATTACACACCATAGAGTTTATTCAATAAATGGGCCAAGCCCATAAAAGATCCAACAATCCCCACCAAACTCTAGGGTTTGTAATGATGAAGTATCAGAATCAAAATCCTTTGATATACCAGTGTTTCGATGGAGACTGTTAAGTTGAACATCCATCTAGAATAAGAGTTTCACTTATTCACAACTGAACAATGGACTATGCCTTGAATTGACAGTTTTGTGCGAAATAAGATTCACTCAAATCCTTTGCTGATACTTGGCTGCAGAAGGGTATTCCCGCTGTTTAGAAGCATATAAGTCACACTTCAGTGCCTTTCATGAGTATTTAGGGATTACCCAAGTCCCATAGACTGTGACTAGCAGTCTGACTCATATAGGTGTATTCCTCAAAAGATGTTCTGTAGGACAACATCTCACCTTTATAAGACTCTTGGAATACATTAAGGTAAATACCATCCTGCCTTACAGATAGGAAAGATGTGCATCAGAAATGAGTTAAAGAAGGGATCTTTCCTCACAATCTACTCCTAGCTTGTTTCTCCACTCTACTTCACGGGATCTCCGATCGCATAGAGCAGGTTACCACTAGAGTAGATCTCACATGGGTCTCATACCCATTTCCCTCGATGCACTTTCTATCACATTGCGTGATAGACCCTTAGTGAATTGATCTGCCAGATTATTCGAGGTGTGGACATAATCCACAGTTATAACTCCGGAGTTTTTCAACTTTCTGACAGATTTCAATCTCCTCTTAACATGCCTTGTAGACTTCATGTTATTCCTAGAACTGTTAACCTTAGTAATCACCGTTTGGTTGTCACAGTTCATGGAAATAGCCGGTATCGGTTTTTCAACTACCGGTAAGTCCAATAGGAAATCACGAAGCCACTCGGCCTCAGCCCCAGCAGTGTCTAATGCTGCGAGTTCTGCTTCCATTGTAGACTTTGTTAAGATAGTCTGCTTGCAAGACTTCCAGGAAACAGCGCCACCTCCAAACAGAAACACATATCCGCTTGTGGCATAAAGCTCATCAGCATCAGAAATCCAGTTGGCATCACAATAGCCTTCCAGCACTTTTGGGTTTCCGGTATAATGAATACCGTATGTCATAGTACCTTTCAAATACCGCAACACTCTCTCAAGAGCACGCCAGTGATCATCTCCTGGTTTCGACACAAACCGACTTAGCTTACTCACAGCATAAGAGATGTCTGGCCTTGTTGCACTTGCAAGGTACATGAGCGAGCCAATGATCTGGGAGTATGACAATTGATCCCTTGCTATTCTCCGATTCTTTCTTAATAGCACACTAGGGTCATAAGGTGTTGGAGCAGGATCACAGTCACTAAAACCAAAGCGACTCAATACCTTTTCCACATAATGGGATTGTAACAAAGTTACCCCACCATCAGCTTCTCTAACAAGCTTGATGTTTAGAATGACATCAGCCTCTCCCAAATCTTTCATCTCGAAATTGCTCGATAGAAGATTTTTAACTTCCTCAATCACATTGAGATTTGATCCAAAGATCAAAATGTCATCAACATAAAGACACAGCATAACAGACTCACCCCCACCATATCTATAGTATACACACGTGTCAGATTCATTTACAACAAAGCCAGCTGCTGTAAGAGTATTATCAAACTTTTCATGCCATTGCTTAGGTGCTTGTTTTAGGCCATACAATGATTTTATCAACCTGCACACCTTGTTCTCTTGACCATCCGCAATGAACCCTTCTGGCTGATCCATATAGATTTCCTCATGATAGTCGCCTAGAGGGGGGGGTGAATAGGGCGAAACTGAAATTTACAAAAATAATCACAACTACAAGCCGGGTTAGCGTTAGTAATAAGGAAACGAGTCCGCGAGAGAGAGGGCGCAAAACAAATCGCAAGCAAATAAGAGTGTGACACAAGGATTTGTTTTACCGAGGTTCGGTTCTCGCAAACCTACTCCCCGTTGAGGAGGCCACAAAGGCCGGGTCTCTTTCAACCCTTCCCTCTCTCAAACGATCCCACGGATCGAGTGAGCTTTCCTTTCTTCTCAATCAACCGGGAACAAAACTTCCCCGCAAGGGTCACCACACAATTGGTGCCTCTTGCCTTGGTTACAATTGAGTGATGATCACAAGAACAAGTGAGAAAGAAAAGAATGCGATCCAAGCGCAAGAGCTCGAAAGAACACAAGCAAATCACTCTCTCTAGTCACTATGGAATTGCGTGGAATTTGGAGAGGACTTGATCAATTTGGTGTGTCTAGAATTGAATGCTAGAGCTCTTGTAGTGGTTGAGAAGTGGAAAACTTGGATGGCAATGAATGTGGGGTGGTTGGGGTATTTATAGCCCCAACCACCATAAGTGACCGTTGGCTGGAGTCCTCTGTTCGATGGCGCACCGGACAGTCCGGTGCACACCGGACAGTCCGGTGCCCCTGCCACGTCACGGTTGCCGTTGGATTCTGACCGTTGGAGCTTCTGACTTGTGGGCCCTCCTAGGTGTCCGGTGCACACCGGACATGTACTGTTTGATGTCCGGTGCACCGGTATGGGCGTGCCTGACGACTGCGCGCGCTGCGCGCGCATTTAATGCACCGCAGGGAGCCGTTGGCGCCGCAGGGAGCCGTTGCTCCGCTGGTACACCGGACAGTCCGGTGCACACCGGACAGTCCGGTGAATTTTAGCGGAGCGGCTGCCGAGCAAACCCGAGGCTGGCGAGTTCCGGAGGCCGCGTTTCCTTGGAGCACCGGACATGTCCGGTGCACACCGGACAGTCCGGTGAATTATAGCGCGCCGGCCTTGGAGAATACCCGAGGGTGAAGAGTTGGAGTCGAAGTCCTCTGGCCACACCGGACAGTCCGGTGCACACCGGACAGTCCGGTGCCTCCGGCCAGAGGAGCCCTCGGTTGCCTTGCTGCTCCTTTATTGAATCCAACATTTGGTCTTTTTATTGGCTGATTGTGAACCTTTTGCACCTGTATAACTTATGCACTAGAGTAAACTAGTTAGTCCAATGTTTGTGTTGGGCAATTCAACCACCAAAATTATTTAGGAACTAGGTCTAAGCCTAATTCCCTTTCAATCTCCCCCTTTTTGGTGATTGATGCCAACACAAACCAAAGCAAATATAGAAGTGCATAATTGAACTAGTTTTCATAATGTAAGTGCAAAGGTTGCTTGAAATTGAGCCAATATAAATTTATATGATGCGCATGGATGGTTTTCTTTATTTTTCACATATTGGACCACATTTGCACCACGAGTTTTGTTTTTGCAAATTCTTTTGTAAATTCTTTTCAAAGTACTTTTGCAAGATAGTCAAAGGTAAATGAAAAAAGATTTTGCAAAGCATTTTCAAGATATGGAATTTTCTCCCCCTATTTCCAATGCTTTTCCTTTGACTAAGCAAAACTCCCCCTCAAATGAGGTCTCCTCTTAGTGTTCAAGAGGGTTTTCCATTAATTTTGAAAACACTACTTGCTCCCCCTTTTAGAACACAAAGAGATACCAATTTTGAAATTTATCATTGAAAATCATCAAATTTAAAATTAGGGGTGGTGGTGCGGTCCTTTTGCTTTGGGCTCATATTTTCTCCCCCTTTGGCATGAATCGCCAAAAACGGAATCATTAGAGCCCAATGAAATACATTCTCCCCCTTTGGTCATGAAATAAATGAGTGAAGGTTATACCAACGTTGGAGAGATGATGCGGAGCGACGGCGAAGGATGAGTAGTAGAACGAAGTGGAAGCCTTTGTCTTCGCCGAAGACTCCAATTCCCTTTCAATATACCTATGACTTGGTTGAAATACACTTGAAAACACATTAGTCATAGCATATATAAAAGAGACATGATCAAAGGTATATTCATGTGCTATGCGTGCAAGACTAGCAAAAGAAATTCCTAGAATCAAGAATATTAAGCTCATGCCTAAGTCGGGTAAAAGATTGTTCATCAAGTGGTTTGGTAAAGATATCGGCTAATTGATCTTTAGTATTAATATAAGAAATCTCGATATCCCCCTTTTGTTGGTGATCCCGAAGAAAATGATACCGAATGGCTATGTGCTTAGTGCGGCTGTGCTCGACGGGATTGTCGGCCATTTTGATTGCACTCTCATTGTCACATAGCAAAGGGACTTTGGTTAATTTGTAACCGTAGTCCCGCAGGGTTTGCCTCATCCAAAGCAATTGCGCGCAACAATGGCCTGCGGCAATATACTCGGCTTCGGCGGTGGAAAGAGCGACCGAATTTTGCTTCTTTGAAGCCCATGACACCAAGGATCTTCCCAAGAACTGGCAAGTCCCCGATGTGCTCTTCCTGTTAATCCTACACCCCGCCCAATCGGCATCCGAATATCCAATCAAATCAAATGTGGATCCCCGAGGGTACCAAAGCCCAAACTTAGGAGTAAAAGCCAAATATCTCAAGATTCGTTTCACGGCCGTAAGGTGTGATTCCTTAGGGTCGGCTTGGAATCTTGCACACATGCAAACGGAAAGCATAATATCCGGTCGAGATGCACATAAATAAAGCAATGAACCAATCATTGACCGGTATACCTTTTGATCCACGGACTTACCTCCCGTGTCGAGGTCGAGATGCCCATTAGTTCCCATGGGTGTCTTGATGGGCTTGGCATCCTTCATTCCAAACTTGCTTAGGATATCTTGAGTATACTTCGTTTGGCTAATGAAGGTGCCCTCATGGAGTTGCTTGACTTGGAATCCTAGAAAATACTTCAACTCCCCCATCATCGACATCTCGAATTTCTGTGTCATGATCCTACTAAATTCTTCACATGTAGATTTGTTAGTAGACCCAAATATGATATCATCAACATAAATTTGGCATACAAACAAATCATTATCAAGAGTCTTAGTGAATAAAGTAGGATCGGCCTTGCCGACTTTGAAGCCATTAGCAATAAGGAAATCTCTAAGGCATTCATACCATGCTCTTGGGGCTTGCTTGAGCCCATAAAGCGCCTTAGAGAGCCTATAAACATGGTTAGGGTACTCACTATCTTCAAAGCCGGGAGGTTGCTCAACATAGACCTCCTCCTTGATTGGTCCATTGAGGAAGGCACTCTTCACGTCCATTTTATAAAGCTTGAAGCCATGGTAAGTAGCATAGGCTAATAATATGCGAATTGACTCAAGTCTAGCTACGGGTGCATAGGTTTCACCAAAATCCAAACCTTCGACTTGTGAAAACCCCTTGGCCACGAGTCGAGCTTTGTTCCTAGTCACCACACCATGCTCGTCTTGCTTGTTGCGGAAGACCCACTTGGTTCCTACAACATTTTGGTTAGGACGTGGAACTAAGTGCCATACCTCGTTCCTCGTGAAATTGTTGAGCTCCTCTTGCATCGCCATCACCCAATCCGAATCTTGAAGTGCCTCCTCTACCCTGGTTGGCTCAATAGAGGAAACAAACGAGTAATGTTCACAAAAATGAGCAACACGAGATCGAGTAGTTACCCCCTTATGAATGTCGCCGAGGATGGTGTCGACGGGGTGATCTCGTTGAATTGCTTGGTGGACTCTTGGGTGTGGCGGCCTTGGTTGTTCATCCTCCTTGTTTTCATCATTTGAATCTCCCCCTTGATCGTTGCCGTCATTTTGAGGTGGCTCATCTTCTTGATTTTCTTGTTCAACATCTTGAGCCTCATCCTCAACTTGAGTTGGTGGAGATGCTTGCATGGAGGAGGATGGTTGATCTTGTGTATTTGGAGGCTCTTCGGATTCCTTAGGACATACATCCCCGATGGACATGTTCCTAAGCGCTATGCATGGAGCCTGTTCTTCACCTACATCATCAAGATCAACTTGCTCTACTTGAGAGCCGTTAGTCTCATCAAACACAACGTCACAAGAAACTTCAACAAGTCCTGAGGACTTGTTAAAGACTCTATATGCCCTTGTGTTTGAGTCATATCCTAGTAAAAAGCCTTCTACAGTTTTAGGAGCAAATTTAGATTTTCTACCTCTTTTAACAAGTATAAAACATTTGCTACCAAAAACTCTAAAATATGAAATATTGGGCTTTTTACCGGTTAGGAGTTCATAGGATGTCTTCTTGAGGATTCGATGAAGATATAATCGGTTGATGGCGTAGCAGGCGGTGTTGACCGCCTCGGCCCAAAACCGATCCGGTGTCTTGTACTCATCAAGCATGGTTCTTGCCATGTCCAATAGAGTTCGATTTTTCCTCTCCACTACACCATTTTGTTGTGGAGTGTAGGGAGAAGAGAACTCATGCTTGATGCCCTCCTCCTCAAGAAAACCTTCAATTTGAGCGTTTTTGAACTCCGTTCCATTGTCGCTTCTAATTTTCTTGATCCTTAAGCCGAACTCATTTTGAGCTCGTCTCAAGAATCCCTTTAAGGTCTCTTGGGTTTGTGATTTTTCCTGCAAAAAGAATACCCAAGTGAAGCGAGAATAATCATCCACAATTACAAGACAATACTTACTACCGCCGATGCTTATGTAAGCGATCGGGCCGAATAGATCCATATGTAGGAGCTCCAGTGGCCTGTCGGTAGTCATGATATTTTTGTGTGGATGATGGATACCAACTTGCTTCCCGGCTTGGCAAGCGCTACAAATCCTGTCTTTCTCAAAATGTACATCGGTTAGTCCCAAAATGTGTTCTCCCTTTAGAAGCTTGTGAAGATTCTTCATTCCAACATGGGCTAGTCGGCGGTGCCAGAGCCAACCCAAGTTAGTCTTAGCAATTAAGCATGTGTCGAGTTCAGCTCTTTCAAAATCTACTAAGTATAGCTGACCCTCTAACACACCCTTAAATGCTATTGAATCATCACTCCTTCTAAAGACAGTAACACCAATATCAGTAAAAAGACAGTTGTAGCCCATTTGACATAATTGGGATACGGAAAGCAAATTGTAATCTAAGGAATCTACAAGAAAAACATTAGAAATGGAATGGTCAGGAGATATAGCAATTTTACCCAAACCTTTGACCAAACCTTGATTTCCATCCCCGAATGTGATAGCTCGTTGGGGATCTTGGTTTTTCTCATATGAGGAGAACATCCTTTTCTCCCCTGTCATGTGGTTTGTGCACCCGCTGTCGAGTATCCAACTTGAGCCCCCGGATGCATAAACCTACAAAACAAGTTTAGTTCTTTGTTTTAGGTACCCAAACGGTTTTGGGTCCTTTGGCATTAGATACAAGAACTTTGGGTACCCAAACACAAGTCTTGGAGCCCTTGTGTTTGCCCCCAACAATTTTGGCAACTACCTTGCCAGATTTGCTAGTCAAAACATAAGATGCATCAAAAGTTTTAAATGAAATGGCATGATCATTTGATGCATTAGTAGTTTTCTTTCTAGGCAACTTGGCATGGGTTGGTTGCCTAGATCTAGATGTCTCACCCTTATACATAAAAGCATAATTAGGGCCAGAGTGAGACTTCCTAGAATGAATTTTCTTAATCTTACTCTCAGGATACCCGGCAGGGTACAGAATGTAACCCTCGTTATCCTGAGGCATGGGAGCCTTGCCCTTAACAAAGTTAGACAAGTTCTTAGGAGGGGCATTAATTTTGACATTGTCTCCCCTTTGAAAGCCAATGCCGTCCTTAATGCCCGGGCGTCTCCCATTATAGAGCATGCTTCTAGCAAGTTTAAATTTTTCATTTTCTAAGTCATGCTCTCTAATCTTAGCATTAAGTTGTGCTATATGATCATTTTGTTTCTTAATTAAAGCTAGGTGATCATGGATAGCATCAACATTAATATCTCTACATCTAGTACAAATGGAAACATGCTCAACATTCGATGTAGAGGGTTTGCAAGTTTTAAGTTCAACAACCTTAGCATGCAACATATCATTTTTAGTTCTAAGGTCGGAAATAGTAGCATTGCAAACATCAAAATCCTTAGCCTTAGCAATTAACTTCTCATTTTCATTTCTAAGGCTAGCAATGGAAACATTTAACTCATCAATCCTAGCAAGCAAATCAACATTATCATTTCTAGGATTAATGCAAACATGAGAATCAACCTTAGCAATTAAATTGGCATTTTCATTTCTAAGGTTGTCTAAAGTCTCATGGCAAATACTTAGCTCACTAGACAATTTTTCACATTTTTCTCTTTCTAGAGCATAAGCATTTTTAACCTTAACATGTTTCTTGTTTTCCTTGATTAGGAAGTCCTCTTGGGAGTCCAAGAGGTCATCCTTTTCATGGATGGCACTAATTAGCTCATTTAATTTTTCTTTTTGTTCCATGTTAAGGTTGGCAAAAAGAATACGCAAATTATCCTCTTCATTTTTATCATCCTCCTCATCACTAGATGTTTCATATTTAGTGGAGGACTTTGATTTTACCTTCTTTTTGCCATCCTTGGCCATGAGGCACTTGTGGCCGACGTTGGGGAAGAGGAGGCCCTTGGTGACAGCGATGTTGGCGGCGTCCTCGTCGTCGGAGGAGTCGCTTGAGCTTTCGTCGGAGTCCCACTCCCGACAAACATGGGCATCGCCGCCCTTCTTCTTGTAGTACTTCTTCTTCTCCTTCCTCTTGCCCTTCTTGTCGTTGTCCCTGTCACTATCACTTGATAATGGACATTTAGCAATAAAGTGACCGGGCTTACCACATTTGTAGCAAACGTTCTTGGAACGGGATTTGTAATCCTTCCCCTTCCTTTGCTTGAGGATTTGCCGGAAGCTTTTGATGATTAGGGCCATCTCCTCGTTGTCGAGCTTGGAGGCGTCAATCGGTTGTCTACTTGGTGTAGACTCCTCCTTCTTTTCCTCCGTTGCCTTGAAGGCCACGGGTTGCGCCTCGGATGTGGACGGCTCGTCAAGCTCGTTGATCTTCTTGGAGCCCTTAATCATGCATTCAAAACTAACAAAATTCCCGATAACTTCCTCGGGGGTCATTTGTGCATATCTAGGATTGCCACGAATTAATTGTACTTGAGTAGGGTTAAGGAAAATAAGGGCTCTTAGAATAACCTTAACCACCTCGTGGTCATCCCATTTTGCGCTCCCGAGGTTGCGCACTTGGTTCACCAAGGTCTTGAGCCGGTTGTACATGTCTTGTGGCTCCTCCCCTTGGCGAAGGCGGAAGCGACCGAGCTCCCCCTCGATCGTTTCCCGCTTGGTGATCTTGGTGAGTTCATCACCCTCGTGCGCCGTCTTGAGTAGGTCCCAAATCTCCTTGGCGTTCTTCAACCCTTGTACTTTATTGTATTCCTCCTTGCTTAGGGAGGCAAGGAGGATGGTTGCAGCTTGTGAGTTGAAGTGCTCGATTTGGGCTACTTCGTCCGAGTCGTAGTCCTCATCCCCTACGGATGGTACCTGTACACCAAACTCAACAACATCCCATAATCTTTTGTGGAGAGAGGTTAGATGAAATCGCATCAAATTACTCCACATAGCATAATCTTCACCATTAAAAGTTGGTGGTTTGCCTAATGGGACGGAAAGTAAAGGTGTATGTTTAGGAATGCGAGGGTAGCGTAGGGGAATCTTACTATACTTCTTACGCTCTTGGCGTTTAGAAGTGACGGACGCCGCGTCGGAGCCGGAGGTGGAGGTCGATGAAGTGTCGGTCTCGTAGAAGACCACCTTCCTCATCCTTTTGTGCTTGTCCCCACTCCGATGCGGCTTGTGAGAAGAAGATTTTTCCTTCTTCTCCTTGTGGTGAGAAGAGGAAGATCTTTTCTCCTTCCGCTTGGAGGATCTTTTCTTCTTCTCCCTTCTCTTGGTGCGGGACTCTTCCGATGAAGATGAGGTGCTCCCTTGGCTTGTAGTGGGCTTGTTATCGCCGGTCTCCATCTCCTTCTTGGCGGGATCTCCCGACATCACTTCGAGCGGTTAGGCTCTAATGAAGTACCGGGCTTTGATACCAATTGATAGTCGCCTAGAGGGGGGGGTGAATAGGGCGAAACTGAAATTTACAAAAATAATCACAACTACAAGCCGGGTTAGCGTTAGTAATAAGGAAACGAGTCCGCGAGAGAGAGGGCGCAAAACAAATCGCAAGCAAATAAGAGTGTGACACAAGGATTTGTTTTACCGAGGTTCGGTTCTCGCAAACCTACTCCCCGTTGAGGAGGCCACAAAGGCCGGGTCTCTTTCAACCCTTCCCTCTCTCAAACGATCCCACGGATCGAGTGAGCTTTCCTTTCTTCTCAATCAACCGGGAACAAAACTTCCCCGCAAGGGTCACCACACAATTGGTGCCTCTTGCCTTGGTTACAATTGAGTGATGATCACAAGAACAAGTGAGAAAGAAAAGAATGCGATCCAAGCGCAAGAGCTCGAAAGAACACAAGCAAATCACTCTCTCTAGTCACTATGGAATTGCGTGGAATTTGGAGAGGACTTGATCAATTTGGTGTGTCTAGAATTGAATGCTAGAGCTCTTGTAGTGGTTGAGAAGTGGAAAACTTGGATGGCAATGAATGTGGGGTGGTTGGGGTATTTATAGCCCCAACCACCATAAGTGACCGTTGGCTGGAGTCCTCTGTTCGATGGCGCACCGGACAGTCCGGTGCACACCGGACAGTCCGGTGCCCCTGCCACGTCACGGTTGCCGTTGGATTCTGACCGTTGGAGCTTCTGACTTGTGGGCCCTCCTGGGTGTCCGGTGCACACCGGACATGTACTGTTTGATGTCCGGTGCACCGGTATGGGCGTGCCTGACGACTGCGCGCGCTGCGCGCGCATTTAATGCACCGCAGGGAGCCGTTGGCGCCGCAGGGAGCCGTTGCTCCGCTGGTACACCGGACAGTCCGGTGCACACCGGACAGTCCGGTGAATTTTAGCGGAGCGGCTGCCGAGCAAACCCGAGGCTGGCGAGTTCCGGAGGCCGCGTTTCCTTGGAGCACCGGACATGTCCGGTGCACACCGGACAGTCCGGTGAATTATAGCGCGCCGGCCTTGGAGAATACCCGAGGGTGAAGAGTTGGAGTCGAAGTCCTCTGGCCACACCGGACAGTCCGGTGCACACCGGACAGTCCGGTGCCTCCGGCCAGAGGAGCCCTCGGTTGCCTTGCTGCTCCTTTATTGAATCCAACATTTGGTCTTTTTATTGGCTGATTGTGAACCTTTTGCACCTGTATAACTTATGCACTAGAGTAAACTAGTTAGTCCAATGTTTGTGTTGGGCAATTCAACCACCAAAATTATTTAGGAACTAGGTCTAAGCCTAATTCCCTTTCACCTCATCCAACTCTCCATTTAGGAAAGCTGTCTTAACATCCATCTGATGAATGATAAGACCATAAGAGGCTGCCACGGCTATTAATGTGCGAATTGTAGTCAATCGAGCCACTGGTGAGTAGGTATCAAAGAAATCTTCACCCTCCTTTTGGGTATATCCTTTGGCCACAAGCCTTGCCTTGTATCTCTCGATTGTACCATCAGGCCTAAGCTTTTTCTTGAAGATCCATTTGCAACCTATAGGTTGACAACCATAAGGACGGTCAACGACCTCCCAAGTTCCATTAGACATAATAGATTCCATCTCACTCCTTACTGCTTCCTTCCATAAGTCAGCATCAGGAGAGGAATATGCCTCACTAATGGTAGTTGGTGTGTCTTCCACAAGGTACACTATAAAGTCATTACCAAAGGATTTTGCAACCCTCTGTCTCTTACTCTTTCGAGTGACTATAGTGTCATCCTCCTCAGGGATGTGCACGTGAGAATCCTCAGCATGATCTATAGGAATCGACAGTTCGTGCTCATGGGGAATTATAGTCTCATGACTTGTATCACTAGGTGTATTCTTCATGGGAAACTCATTCTCAAAAAATGTTGCATCTCTTGATTCCATGATAGTATCAACATACATATCTGGCACATCAGATTTTATAATTAAGAACCTATACCCAGTGCTGTGAAAAGAGTACCCAAGGAATATACAGTCAACAGTTTTAGGCCCAAGTTTACGCTTTTTGTTGATTGGCACATTCACTTTAGCCAAGCAACCCCAAGTGCGTAAATATGAGAGATTTACTCTTCTCTTTTCCCATTCCTCAAATGGAGTGATCTCTTTGTTCTTTGTTGGAACTCTATTCAGGACATGACATGCTGTCAAAATCGCCTCACCCCACCATGCCTTGGATAATCCCGCTGTACTCAACATGGCATTCACCAAATCTGTTAGAGTGCGGTTTTTCCTTTCAGCAATCCCATTGGATTGTGGTGAGAATGGCGGTGTCCTCTCATGAATAATACCATGTTCCACGCAGAACTCATCGAACACATTAGAGAAATATTCTCCACCTCGGTCGGACCTTAAACGTTTTATTTTCCTCTCAAGTTGGTTCTCAACTTCAGCTTTATAGGCCTTAAAATAATTGAACGCTTCATCTTTTGTTTTTAAGAGATACACATAACAAAATCTAGTGGAGTCATCTATAAAAGTGAGAAAGTATCTTTTACCACCTTTGGTCAAAATTCCATTCATCTCGCACAGATCAGAATGAACAAGTTCTAGAGGTGCCAAACTCCTCGCCTCAGCAGCCTTGTGAGGCTTGCGGGGTTGTTTTGATTCAACACACACATGGCACTTAGACTTTTTGACCAAGTTAAATTTAGGAATTAAATTTATATTTGCTAACCGCATAAGACAGCCAAAGCTTGCATGACAAAAACGTGAATGCCATAAATCCGACTCATCAGAAGAATGAACAGAATTCACGAGTTTATTACACACATCATGCAGTGATAAGCGGAACAACCCTCCGCAGTCATATCCTTTACCAACAAAAGTACCATGTTTCGACACAACACATTTATTTGACTCAAGAACAACTTTGTAGCCATCTCGACATAGCATAGAAGCACTAACGAGATTCTTCTTGATAGAGGGCACATGCTGCACGCTCTTCAATGGCACCGTCTTTCCCGAAGTAAACTTCAGAATGACCGTACCAACACCAAGAACATGAGCACGCGACCCATTTCCCATTAACAAGGCGCCAGACCTCCCGACCTGGTAGGAGGAGAACATAGAGGCATCAGCACACACATGAATATTTGCACCACTGTCCATCCACCACTCAGGTGAATTACAAACTGAGAGAACAAATGGTAAAGAATTACCATACCCAGATGTTCCATCTCCAGTTTCAGTGGTTACAACATTGGCTGATTTCTTGTCCTGAGTGAACTTGCGATCAGGGCACTCTCTAGCCCAATGTTGATCACTGCCACAGACAAAGCAACCTCCCTTTCCCTTGTTGTTGTTCTTCTTTTTAAATTGTGCTGTATGAACAGGTTTATTTGCGTTCTCTGGTTTGTTTTGGTTTTTCTTCTTGTTAAACTTGCGGAAGTTTCTCTTCTGCACCACATTAGCAGTAGAGGTCTCCACACCTTTTCCATTATCCTTTGATCTAGCTCTTTCCTCAACATCAAGAGTACCAATGAGCTCTTCCACATTGAACTCTTGTCTCTTATGTTTGAGAGAGGTAGCAAAGTCCTTCCAAGAAGGTGGCAACTTGGCGATTATACCGCCAGCCACAAACTTGTCAGGCAAAGGACAAGGAAAAAGTTCGAGTTCCTTAGCTAGTGCCTGAAACTCATGAGCCTGTTCCACTACAGATCGGTTCTCAACCATCTTGTAGTCATACAGCTGCTCCATGAGGTACAGCTCGCTACCAGCGTCAGTAACTCCAAACTTTCCAACAAGAGCATCCCACAGCTCTTTCCCTGTGGGAAGGATGATATAGCTTTTCTGGAATTTTGTATCCAGTGCGCTAATTACTGCTCCTCGAAAGAGGTTGTCTTCAGCCTTAAACTTAGCCTCATCCTCAGGAGGTAAGTTGGCAGGCTTGCCCTCAGCGGCATGAAAACAAGACATAGCAGTTAGCCACAATTCCATCTTAGCTTTCCATATCAAGAAGTTTTTACCATCAAACGGATCAGGCTTTAGCACAGCAGCAAAACCTCTGACAGAAAAATGCCTAACATTAGGTTTTTGGATTGTTAGAAATATAGGCATTTTCCATATCATTTTAATTCCATAAATTAACATTATGATGATGACATATAAAATATGTTTAATTATAGAAATCACTATCTCAAATATATCCATAACAATATGGATCAGGAGAACATAAAGCATATGAATCATAGAAATATAATAAGCATATAAACATGGAACATGTATTATTATGGAACAACTGAAAATAAACAGATAGCAACATAAACAGCATAACTGTAAAATTAAGACAAACAGATTTATCATATTACTAGTATAATCAGGCATCAGACATGTCATGATATAATACGACAAAACAGATTGGATAAATTTATGGCTATAAATAAAACAGCAGGTATGAACATATATAATTTGCAGAATGTAAAATAGTGAGGAGATGAATTGATCATACCCTCCCATGCGCTCCGAGGATCTAGATCCTTGTCCAACTTCAAATGTCATGTCTCCAGGAAGAAGACGATTTGGGCAGTCGCGTGTACGCTCCCCAAAAACCTAATTGCCGATCCCCCGTGCAAGGTCTCGAACGGCACCGGCTTCGGAGGCACCTGCCCTCTCGCTTCTCTGTGCGCGCAGAGTCACGAGATGGAAATACCCTCACTCGGCGGCTGGACTGTGTTTCTGAAAGCGGTGAGTTCGCGTGTACCGAGTGACAGGGGTGCTCCTCTATTTAACCTCTCGCAGAGGGAAGTTGAAGGAGAAAGGTCGCCGAGTCACGCCAAGAGTCGGCCAGCTCTCGCCGAGTTACGCCATGGGTCGGCCAGCACTCGCCGAGTTACGCCATGGGTCGGCCAGCACTCGCCGAGTCACGCCATAAGTCGGCCAGCTGAAGGATAAGGGTCACTCGGCTGGCTGACGAAGAGACAGAGTCACTCGGCTGACGAAGAGACAGGGTCACTCGGCGGAAGTACGCGGTTAGTGAGTGCTAAAAATTAACACAACCACACCACACCACGCCCGCTCGCCTGCCTGCCTGCCTGCCTCGCCTCGCCTCGCCTCGCCACGCCACGCCACGCCCGGCCCGGCCCGGCCCGGCCCGGCCGGCGGCGGCGGCGGCGCGCGCGCGCGCGTGTGGCACGCCCTTGTCCATTTCTTGACTTCTCAAGTTAAGTGGAATAAATCCCACCATATAAGTCAAGGCAAAAGACCCTTGGACTTCCAATGTGGTACTATTGGTATTCTCCACCATTACACACCATAGAGTTTATTCAATAAATGGGCCAAGCCCATAAAAGATCCAACAGTTGAGAATACCATTCTCATTTTTTATGACTAATAATCTCCCATGAATCATGATACAGACAGATGTCAGATTCAGATATGGTAATGCTGCAAGCTGTGCACGAGGAATGTATGAACACAGCCCTGGCTCCCAGTCTACATAATGAACTAATTAAGCCTCAAGCTGGGAAAAGTAACCCAGACACCGCTGCCATCTTGCTACACCCATAAGACCATGACACTCCTCAGGGCAGAAGGGCAGAAGTCAAGAGGATTCTGCTGACAAGAACCACTTCCGTATTGCAAGCACCTAGCGCCACAGACATCTCAGGGACCTAAGGGCAACCGCAGTGGTGCACACTCAGCTCTCTAATCTCTATAAGGAATCCATGCCAGCATCTATCCTATGTGGCAACAAATTAAATAAAGAGAGTGCTGCTATCTATGAACCTGGAGTAAACTCTATACGCAGAAACCGATGTAGTGCAGAGAGTGTATTAAGTATTAAAAATAGCTATAGATATCTACTATAAATACACCATTCAAAGATTTATTATAGTAGTATAGTATATAGATGATATTGATGTTGCTATAGAAGGTGTTCTATCTACGTATTGCGGCTGCCTTAATGTCCAAAACAACCAAGCGCACCACACGATTCCCACCTCTGACATCCCACATTACCTCGAGGTGTGGTCTGAAAACCCAATTTGCAAGGTCGAGGAGAACTTGCGTCCTATCCGGTCATTCATGCCGCTGCTACTATTACCCCAAGCTTCAGAGACATTACTATTCTACCACGCTATTTTTGAACAATTAATTACTTCGCATTTTAGGGATCAATATTGATACGCAATTTGAGGTGGATTAAATAGAACACCAGAGTGCATTGATCTCTCGAGCTTGAAGCTTACCCGAGAGAGTTGGCGAAGGTCGCGCTCGCTGTCGACGTGGACCCCGATAGCACCGGCGGCGATAGCGGAGGCGGCGGCGCCCTGCGCGAATCCCGCCACCGCAGAAGCAAGGAGCCTAGCTGCCAACGCGGCGGACGCGGCGGCGGCGGCCGGGCCTATGGCGCCCCCGCCGCAGCGGCCGAACGCGACGGCCGCGACGGCGGCGCCCATGGAGGCGGCGACGGCGTTGAGCAGCACCGCACACGCGGTGGACCACCGGACGGTAGACAGCACGCCAGCGGCCATGCCGCTGCTGCTGCGAGGAAGAGAGGGCGGAAGCGGGCAGGTGGCTGGCGGAGGCGACGAGGCGGGGGCGCACGAGGCCGGCACTGTGGCCGGGCACGAGATGCCACGGGTACCGCTGGGTTTGTTATGAGTGGGGGGGGGGGGAGGTGGGGGCCGGCGTCAGTGGGAGTGTGACCTGTACTGCGATTTGGTTGGCAGTTGAGCTGCTCGGTTTCGCTGCGCGCTGTCTTCGAAATTCTGGTTGCGCGTGCGATTGTGCGAAGACAAAAGCAAACTACTCCGGCTACAGTACTAGTACGCGCTAGTTCAGCGGGCCCGAACAGATCATCTCTGGCTTTAGGTCCACTGGTCAGCTACGAATCGGTAATTGGTTTTGTGTTAGTGTTAAGCCTCGATTTGTACTAGTGTGTGCTAGAAAGGTCTGTTGACGCGGACCCCACACGTCATTTTATGTGGACTGTGGACCAGGGTGTAGTTGGCATGTGCACATCGCGTAACTGACTAGGACGAGGTCATTGAGGTAGGTGTCACTAGTCCACGTTAAGGGTCCACTCCCACTTGGCGAACACAGTTGGGCCTGCAGTTGAAATGCAGAAGCAAACACGGCCCAAGCCAGTGAGCCTCAGCTCAGCCACGCTGAAGGAAGGGTGAATCCGCTGAGAATCGTAGTGATCCAGAATTTGATAAAGCTCTCATCCATTTTAATAGAATAAAAGTAAGATTTAAAATATAGTGTTTAAATAACAAAATTGAGTCTAAAGAGAGAACATATAGATGCTCGTGTAATATCTTCATTCATTTATCGTAGCTCCAATTCTAGTGGTAGAACTTTTAAAAGAAATCATATATTAAAGAAATAAAATGGACTAATAAGGTAGTACTAAGAAAATTATAAAAACAAGTATTTTATCAATACCACTAGCAAGAGATAATTTAATCTTGTGTGTTCTCATATCTTGAAAATCCCTTGATTATCATCTTCAATGGTTATAAATATGTCTCTCTTGATATACCACATCATAAAATGGTTTAGCCATTCATCAACTATTTTATTTCATAACTCAGTTTTTATCATATTTATAGCTAAAAATCTATGTATAGCCTAAGTTTTTCATTCCTTTTGACAAGGCTATCATCGATAGTTCAGGTTGGAGCATTAGACTCTAATTGCTCAATTTTAGTTGTTATCTCGCAATTCAAATTGCAAATGTTTCTAATTTTTCTAGCAAACTGTTGACGCCTTTTTGGAGCGCCAAACACTCAACAAGAACCGGTGGCGGTGCTCTCTAGTCAGGCGCGAACGGCCAGGGGCCGGACGGTCCGCGACCTGGCGCAGGGGCTGGCGTTCCCTGCCTGACGGCCGGACGGTCCGCGCCCTAAGGCCGGACGGTCCGCGCGTGCGCAGGGGGCGGCGAAGGTCGCCGACGGCGCCTGGATCTCGCTCCCGGGAGGGACCCCGTCGGGGAGGAGAGATCCTAGGTGGTGTCTAGGCTCGGGTAGACCGACCTAGACTCCTCTAATCGACGTAGAGTCGAAGAGAGACGGAGAATTTGGGGATTGGAAGGCTAAACTAGGGCTAAACTAGAACTAGACTAGAACTACTCCTAATGCATAAGGTAAAAACGAGTAATAGACTTGATTTGATCGATTGTTGGGGGTTCAATCGGCCGTAGCCCTTCATCTATATAAAGGGGGAGGTCTGGATCCGTTTCCAACTGTTTCCCGAGTTAATCCTGCGGTTTTAGGTAACAAATCCCGCGAGAAACTAGGAACCCTAACTGACTCTGCGCGCGCGGACCGTCCGCGCCACCACCGCGGACTGTCCGGACCGTGGACCGTCCGGCCTCAGCGCCGGACTGTCCGCGCTGCTCAATTTGACTTCCAACATATGCCCCCCTGCCTTTTGGTGAAGGTTGACGAACCAAAAGCATATGAACTAAGCCTGATGTAAGTCACCGGCTTTTCAATATGGAGCTCATTCAATAAAGCACCAATGTATAAAGGCCGTTTCAGATTGTATCTTTCTCGGCCATGACCGTTTGATCAATGGATCAATAGGAATAGAATGGAGGTGCCCCCCAGCCTGGATAGACAAAGGGACTATACATATACCATGGATTCATCATCGTACCATTCCACGTTTGAACAGGATAATATACCGACGATGAGTAAACGGGTGGAAAGTACCTTGGTCTCATAGGATGAATAGGCGATGCTTGTTGTGTCACCTTTCGAGCCGTTTTGTTTACCCGTTTTGTTTTAGCAGGTGACCGATGTTTCTTCGTTGACCGATCACGTAGAACGGTCTTCTTGCTAGTATTCTTGGAGAGTAATTGATCAAAGGTAGATCAGAGTCAATTTTGATCAACCGACCATATGTGCTTTGCTGTTGCGTCTCTTTCCCTTTTAAGGCTTTGTGTGGAGGCTGACGCCTTTGGCCATAGGCGGATTGTCCGGCAGAGTTAGCCGAACCGTCTGTCTGAGCACCGGACCGTCCGCACGTAGGTGTCACACCGTCTGTGATGCTCAGGCCAGGCTGTCGTGCTTGGCTCATTAATTGTGCCTGCCCCCCAGTGCCTCCAGACTTTTTAGCCTTATCGTCCGGAGCCTTTCGAGCAATCTCTTTTTGCGATATATTTGACGTGCGAGGATCGTCAATGATGATGTCTTTGCTTTTGCTTTTATCGGCCATTTCGGGCCGAACTAAGATCTTTTCGCATGCGACATCTATTGCATTAACAGGAAATGGTTGTGTGTCTACTTGCATTTCCTGAAAAGCCAACCGGCCTTCATTTATGGCCGATTGTACCTGTCGACGAAAGACATTGCAGTCATTGGTGGCATGAGAAAAAGAATTATGCCACTTACAATAAGCACGTCTCTTTAATTCATCTATAGGAGGAATAGTATGAGTTAATTTAATGTTGCCATTTTTAAGTAGCTCATCAAATATCTTATCACATTTGGCAACATTAAAGGTAAATTTAATCTCTTCTTGCCGATTCTTTTGAACCGGTTGTAAGGAAGAACATGCTGAAGATTTGGCCTTTGTTGGCCAAATAAACTCAGCGGTATATACATCTGCGGATTCATCATCTGAATTATCACGCTCTATCAGATGTATAGCACGGGCGGCCGATTTTGATGTCTCTTTAAATCGGCTTTCACAGGCTAAAGCCCGCTGATGTAGCTGGGCTATCGAAAAGAACTGGGTCCCATCTAATTTGTCTCTTAAGTAGGATAGCAACCCATTAAAAGCTAACCCTGCTAGCTCTTTGTCTGCGACATGGATCCGAAAGCATCGGTTTCTAGTGTCCCGGAACCTCCGGATATAGTCATTAACCGATTCTTCGCGTCCTTGGCGGACTGAAGCTAAGTCAGCTAACCCTAATTCATATTCCCCGGTAAAGAAATGTTCATGAAATTTACTTTCTAACTCATTCCAGGAATTAATGGAATTAGGAGGCAGGGCGGCGTACCATGCAAAAGCGGTACCAGTAAGGGATAAAGAAAATAACCGAACACGAAATGCTTCTCCATCGGCCAATTCGCCTAGGTGTGCTAGGAACTGGCCTATGTGTTCGTGTGTGCTTCTCCCATTCTCACCAGAAAACTTAGAAAATTCTGGTATCCTTGCCCCTTATGGATATGGGACAATGTCAAACCGGTGATTATACGGCTTTTGGTATGATTGCCCTACTCTAGCTACACTAACTCCGAACTTATCTCGAAATAGTTCAATCATCTCTTCCCTAATTTTTTCCATTGCACCCGGTGGCAGACCATCGGATCCTGGGCTGTGGGGATCATTTGGTCGGGCATTAGTATACCGACCTTCTTGCCGTGACCGATCGATAGTGTTGATCGGTCTGTGATTGTATGGTGCGTTATAGTTTAAATATGCAGAGGGCGAAACATACTGCTGCTGTGGTGCGTAATAATTTGGTGCATGGTGTGCAACAACAGGTTCTGCGTATGCGTATCCAGCTTGTCCGGTGGTAATTCCGAAGTGACCGGTTGCGTTCACCATTATCGGGACGCCATGTGGTAGTCCTGGTGCGGGCCCGGACTGTCCGGCAGGGAAAGCCGGACGGTCCGCGTAAGGGCCGGACGGTCCGGGCAGAAGCTCGGACGGTCCGACCGCGTCCAGGGTCACCGATCTGCCAAGCAGGGACGGCGGTGTTCCTAGGGCGGTCCCAGACTGTCCGGTAGAGCAAGCCGGACGGTCTGCATATGGGCCGGACGGTCCGGGCAGAAGCTCGGACGGTCCGATCGTGTTCAGGGGCGCCGATCTGCCAATCAGGGATGGCGGTGGTGGTACTTGCCCTGGATATGAGTTCATCGGCATACCGTATAATGGTTGGGGCTGCAAATCCCCATTTGTTGCCGATGTATTAGACATAGATATCCTGTTACTAGTTGAAAGGGAATTAGGCTTACACCTAGTTCCTAAATAATTTTGGTGGTTGAATTGTCCAACACAAATATTGGACTAACTAGTTTACTCTAGTGCATAAGTTATACAGGTGCAAAAGGTTCACATTCAGTCAATAAAAAGACCAAGTGTTGGATTCAACAAAGGAGCAAGGGGGCAACCGAGGGCACCTCTGGGTGGAGGCACCGGACTGTCCGGTGTGCACCGGACAGTGTCCGGTGCGCCCAGAAGACTCCAACTCAAACTCTTCGCCCTCGGGATTTCTCGGAAGCCGGCGCGCTATAATTCACCGGACTGTCCGGTGTGCACCGGACATGTCCGGTGCTCCAAGGTAGCGCGGTCTCCGGAACTCGCCAGCCTCGGGTTCGCGCGGCAGCCGCTCCGCTAAAATTCACCGGACTGTCCGGTGTGCACCGGACTGTCCGGTGTGCCAGCGGAGCAACGGCTCTCTGCGGCGCCAACGGCTCCCTGCGGTGCATTTAATGCGCGCGCAGCGCGCGCAGACGTCAGGATCGCCCATACCGGTGCACCGGACATCAAACAGTACATGTCCGGTGTGCACCGGACACCCAGGAGGGCCCAGAAGTCAGAAGCTCCAACGGTCAGAATCCAACGGCAATGGTGACGTGGCAGGGGCACCGGACTGTCCGGTGTGCACCGGACTGTCCGGTGCGCCATCGAACAGACAGGTTCCAGCAACGGTCACTTTTGGTGGTTGGGGCTATAAATACCCCAACCACCCCACATTCATTGCCATCCAAGTTTTCCACTTCTCAACTACTACAAGAGCTCTAGCATTCAATTCTAGACACACCAAATAGATCAAGTCCTCTCCAAATTCCACACAACACCATAGTGACTAGAGAGAGTGATTTGCTTGTGTTCTTTCGAGCTCTTGCGCTTGGATCGCATTCTTTTCTTTCTCACTTGTTCTTGTGATCATCACTCAATTGTAACCAAGGCAAGAGGCACCAATTGTGTGGTGGCCCTTGCGGGGAAGTTTTGTTCCCGGTTGATTGAGAAGAAGAGAAAGCTCACTCGATCCGTGGGATCGTTTGAGAGAGGGAAGGGTTGAAAGAGACCCGACCTTTGTGGCCTCCTCAACGGGGAGTAGGTTTGCGAGAACCGAACCTCGGTAAAACAAATCCGCGTGTCACACTCTTATTAGCTTGCGATTTGTTTTGCACCCTCTCTCGCGGACTCAATTATATTTCTAACGCTAACCCGGCTTGTAGTTGTGTTTATTTTTGAGAATTTCAGTTTCGCCCTATTCACCCCCCCTCTAGGCGACTATCAATTGGTATCAGAGCCCGGTGCTTCATTAGAGCTTAACCGCTCGAAGTGATGTCGGGAGATCACACCAAGAGGGAGATGGAGACCGACGACAAGCCCACTACAAGCCAAGGGAGCACTTCATCGGAAGAGTCCTGCACCAAGAGAAGGGAGAAGAAGAAGAACTCCTCCAAGCGGAAGGAGAAAAGATCTTCCTCTTCTCACCACA
This sequence comes from Zea luxurians, assembly GCA_029449295.1. Classification (NCBI taxonomy): domain Eukaryota; kingdom Viridiplantae; phylum Streptophyta; class Magnoliopsida; order Poales; family Poaceae; genus Zea; species Zea luxurians. The sequence continues at coordinate 1,661,004 of JAOPSE010000064.1, read as the reverse complement.
AGGAGAAGAAGGAAAAATCCTCTTCTCACAAGCCGCATCGGAGTGGGGACAAGCACAAGAGGATGAGGAAGGTGGTCTACTACGAGACCGACACTTCATCGACATCTACCTCCGGCTCCGACGCGGCGTCCGTCACTTCTAAACGCCAAGAGCGTAAGAAGTATAGTAAGATCCCCCTATGCTACCCTCGCGTTTCTAAACATACACCTTTACTTTCCGTCCCATTAGGCAAACCACCAACTTTTAATGGTGAAGATTATGCTATGTGGAGTAATTTGATGCGATTTCATCTAACCTCTCTCCACAAAAGATTATGGGATGTTGTTGAGTATGGTGTACAGGTACCATCCGTAGGGGATGAGGACTACGACACGGACGAAGTGGCCCAAATCGAGCACTTCAACTCCCAAGCCACAACCATTCTCCTTGCCTCACTAAGCAAGGAGGAATACAACAAAGTGCAAGGGTTGAAGAACGCAAAGGAGATTTGGGACCTACTCAAGACGGCGCATGAAGGTGATGAACTCACCAAGATCACCAAGCGGGAAACGATCGAGGGGGAGCTCGGTCGCTTCCGTCTTCGCCAAGGGGAGGAGCCACAAGACATGTACAACCGGCTCAAGACCTTGGTAAACCAAGTGCGCAACCTCGGGAGCGCAAAATGGGATGACCACGAGGTGGTTAAGGTTATTTTAAGAGCACTTATTTTCCTTAACCCTACTCAAGTACAATTAATTCGTGGTAATCCTAGATATCCACTAATGACCCCCGAGGAAGTTATCGGGAATTTTGTGAGCTTTGAATGCATGATTAAGGGCTCCAAGAAGATCAACGAGCTTGACGAACCGTCCACATCCGAGGCGCAACCGGTGGCCTTCAAGGCAACGGAGGAGAAGAAGGAGGAGTCTACACCAAGTAGACAACCAATTGACGCCTCCAAGCTCGACAACGAGGAGATGGCCCTAATCATCAAGAGTTTTCGGCAAATCCTCAAGCAACGGAAGGGGAAGGATTACAAATCCCGTTCCAAGAAGGTTTGCTACAAGTGTGGTAAGCCCGGTCATTTTATTGCAAAATGTCCTATGTCTAGTGATAGTGACAGGGGCGACGACAAGAAGGGCAAGAGGAAGGAGAAGAAGAGATACTACAAGAAGAAGGGCGGCGATGCCCATGTTTGTCGGGAGTGGGACTCCGACGAAAGCTCAAGCGACTCCTCCGACGACGAGGACGCCGCCAACATCGCCGTCACCAAGGGCCTCCTCTTCCCCAACGTCGGCCACAAGTGTCTCATGGCCAAGGACGGCAAAAAGAAGGTAAAATCAAGGTCCTCCACTAAATATGAAACATCTAGTGATGAGGATGATAAAAATGAGGAGGAAAACTTGCGTACTCTTTTTGCTAACCTCAACATGCAACAAAAGGAAAAATTAAATGAATTAATTAGTGCTATACATGAGAAGGATGAACTCTTGGATTCTCAAGAGGACTTCCTTATTAAAGAAAATAAGAAGCATGTTAAAGTTAAAAATGCTTACGCTCTAGAGGTAGAAAAATGTAACAAATTATCTAGTGAGCTAAGCACCTGCCATGACACTATTGCCAACCTTAGAAAAGAGAATGAGAAATTAAATGCTAAGGTTGACTCTCATGTTTGTATTGATTCAACTTCCAATTCTAAAGATGATAATATTGATTTACTTGCTAGAATTGATGAGTTGAATGTTTCTCTTGCTAGCCTTAGAGATGAGAAAGAAAAATTGCTTGCTAAGGCTAGAGATTTTGATGTTTGCATTTCTAACCTTAGAGATGAGAATGATATATTACATGCTAAGGTTATTGAACTAAAATCTTGCAAACTCTCTACATCTAATGTTGAGCATGTTTCCATTTGTACTAGATGTAGAGATATTAATGTTGATGCTATCCATGATCACCTAGCCTTAATTAAAAAACAAAATGATCACATAGCACAACTTAATGCTAAGATTAGTGAGCATGACTTAGAAAATGAAAAATTTAAACTTGCTAAAAGCATGCTCTATAATGGGAGACGCCCTGGCATTAAGGACGGCATTGGCTTCCAAAAGGGAGACAATGTCAAAATTAATGCCCCTCCAAAGAACTTATCTAACTTTGTTAAGGGCAAGGCTCCCATGCCTCAGGATAACGAGGGTTACATTTTGTACCCTGCCGGCTATCCTGAGAGCAAGATTAGGAAAATTCATTCTAGGAAGTCTCACTCTGGCCCTAATCATGCTTTTATGTATAAGGGTGAGACATCTAGATCTAGGCAACCAACCCATGCCAAGTTGCCTAGAAAGAAAATTCCAAATGCATCAAATGATCATGCTATTTCATTTAAAACTTTTGATGCATCTTATGTTTTGACTAACAAATCCGGCAAGATAGTTGCCAAAATTGTTGGGGGCAAACACAAGGGCTCCAAGACTTGTGTTTGGGTACCCAAGGTTCTCGTTTCTAATGCCAAAGGACCCAAAACCGTTTGGGTACCTAAAACAAAGAACTAAACTTGTTTTGTAGGTTTATGCATCCGGGGGCTCAAGTTGGATACTCGACAGCGGGTGCACAAACCACATGACAGGGGAGAAAAAGATGTTCTCCTCATATGAGAAAAACCATGATCCCCAACGAGCTATCACATTCGGGGATGGAAATCAAGGTTTGGTCAAAGGATTGGGTAAAATTGCTATATCTCCTGACCATTCTATTTCAAATGTTTTTCTTGTAGATTCGTTAGATTACAATTTGCTTTCCGTATCCCAGTTGTGTCAAATGGGCTACAACTGTCTTTTTACTGATATTGGTGTTACTGTCTTTAGAAGAAGTGATGATTCAATAGCTTTTAAGGGAGTGTTAGAGGGTCAGCTATACTTAGTAGATTTTAATAGAGCTGAACTCGACACTTGCTTGATTGCTAAGACTAACTTGGGTTGGCTCTGGCACCGCCGACTAGCCCATGTTGGAATGAAGAATCTTCACAAGCTTCTAAAGGGAGAACACATTTTGGGACTAACCGATGTTCATTTTGAGAAAGACAGGATTTGTAGCGCATGCCAAGCCGGGAAGCAAGTTGGCATACATCATCCACACAAAAACATCATGACTACCGACAGGCCACTGGAGCTCCTACACATGGATTTGTTCGGCCCGATCGCTTACATAAGCATCGGCGGTAGTAAGTATTGTCTTGTAATTGTGGATGATTATTCTCGCTTCACTTGGGTGTTCTTTTTGCAGGACAAATCTTATACCCAAGAGACCTTAAAGGGATTCTTGAGACGGGCTCAAAATGAGTTCGACTTAAGGATCAAGAAAATTAGAAGCGACAATGGAACGGAGTTCAAAAACTCTCAAATTGAAAGCTTTCTTGAGGAGGAGGGCATCAAGCATGAGTTCTCCTCTCCCTACACTCCACAACAAAATGGTATAGTGGAGAGGAAGAATCGAACTCTATTGGACATGGCAAGAACCATGCTTGATGAATACAAGACACCGGATCGGTTTTGGGCCGAAGCGGTCAACACCGCCTGCTACGCCATCAACCGGTTATATCTTCATCGAATCCTCAAGAAGACATCTTATGAACTCCTTACCGGTAAAAAGCCAAATATTTCATATTTTAGAGTTTTTGGTAGCAAATGCTTTATTCTTGTTAAGAGAGGTAGAAAATCTAAATTTGCTCCTAGAACTGTAGAAGGTTTTTTACTAGGATATGACTCAAACACAAGGGCATATAGAGTCTTTAACAAGTCCTTAGGACTTGTTGAAGTGTCTTGTGACGTTGTGTTTGATGAGACTAACGGTTCTCAAGTAGAGCAAGTTGATCTTGATGAGATAGGTGAAGAACAGGCTCCATGCATAGCGCTAAGGAACATGTCCATTGGGGATGTGTGTCCTAAGGAATCCGAAGAGCCTCCACAAGCACAAGATCAACCATCCTCCTCCATGCAAGCATCTCCACCAACTCAAGTTGAGGATGAGGCTCAAGATGTTGAACAAGAAGATCAAGAAGATGAGCCACCTCAAAATGACGGCAACGATCAAGGGGGAGATGCAAATGATGAAGACAAGGAGGATGAACAACCAAGACCGCCTCACCCAAGAGTCCACCACGCAATACAACGAGATCACCCCGTCGACACCATCCTCGGCGATATTCATAAGGGGGTAACTACTCGATCTCGTGTTGCGCATTTTTGTGAGCATTACTCGTTTGTTTCCTCTATTGAGCCACACAGGGTAGAGGAAGCACTTCAAGATTCGGATTGGGTGATGGCGATGCAGGAGGAGCTCAACAATTTCACAAGGAACGAGGTATGGCACTTAGTTCCACGTCCTAACCAAAATGTTGTAGGAACCAAGTGGGTCTTCCGCAACAAGCAAGATGAGCATGGTGTGGTGACAAGGAACAAAGCTCGACTCGTGGCCAAAGGGTATTCACAAGTCGAAGGTTTGGATTTTGGTGAAACCTATGCACCCGTAGCTAGGCTTGAGTCAATTCGTATATTATTGGCCTATGCTACTTACCATGGCTTCAAGCTTTATCAAATGGACGTGAAGAGTGCCTTCCTCAATGGACCAATCAAGGAGGAGGTCTATGTTGAGCAACCTCCCGGCTTTGAAGACAGTGAGTATCCTAACCATGTTTATAGGCTCTCTAAGGCGCTTTATGGGCTCAAGCAAGCCCCAAGAGCATGGTATGAATGCCTTAGAGATTTCCTTATTACAAATGGCTTCAAAGTCGGCAAGGCCGATCCTACTTTATTCACTAAGACTCTTGATAATGATTTGTTTGTATGCCAAATTTATGTTGATGATATCATATTTGGGTCTACTAACAAATCTACATGTGAAGAATTTAGTAGGATCATGACACAAAAATTCGAGATGTCAATGATGGGGGAGTTGAAGTATTTTTTAGGATTTCAAGTCAAGCAACTCCAAGAGGGCACCTTCATTAGCCAAACGAAGTATACTCAGGATATCCTAAGCAAGTTTGGAATGAAGGATGCCAAGCCCATCAAGACACCCATGGGAACAAATGGGCATCTCGACCTCGACACGGGAGGTAAGTCCGTGGATCAAAAGGTATACCGGTCGATGATTGGATCATTGCTTTATTTATGTGCATCTCGACCGGACATTATGCTTTCCGTTTGCATGTGTGCAAGATTCCAAGCCGACCCTAAGGAATCACACCTTACGGCCGTAAAACGAATCTTGAGATATTTGGCTTATACTCCTAAGTTTGGGCTTTGGTACCCTCGGGGATCCACTTTTGATTTGATTGGTTATTCGGATGCCGATTGGGCAGGGTGTAGGATTAATAGGAAGAGCACATCGGGGACTTGCCAGTTCTTGGGAAGATCCTTGGTGTCATGGGCTTCAAAGAAGCAAAATTCGGTCGCTCTTTCTACCGCCGAAGCCGAGTACATTGCCGCAGGCCATTGTTGCGCGCAATTGCTTTGGATGAGGCAAACCCTGCGGGACTACGGTTACAAATTAACCAAAGTCCCTTTGCTATGTGACAATAAGAGTGCAATCAAAATGGCCGACAATCCCGTCGAGCATAGCCGCACTAAGCACATAGCCATTCGGTATCATTTTCTTCGGGATCACCAACAAAAGGGGGATATCGAGATTTCTTACATTAACACTAAAGATCAATTAGCCGATATCTTTACCAAGCCACTTGATGAGCAATCTTTTACCAGACTTAGGCATGAGCTCAATATTCTTGATTCTAGGAATTTCTTTTGCTAATCTTGCACACATAGCTCATAAATATACCTTTGATCATGTCTCTTTTATATATGCTATGACTAATGTGTTTTCAAGTGTATTTCAAACCAAGTCATAGATATATTGAAAGGGAATTGGAGTCTTCGGCAAAGACAAGGCTTCCACTCAACTCCACTACTCATTCTTCGCCGTCGCTCCGCATCATCTCTCCAACTTTGGTATAATCGTCACTCATTTATTTTATGACCAAAGGGGGAGAAAGTACTTCATTGGGCTCTAATGATTCCGTTTTTGGCGATTCATGCCAAAGGGGGAGAAAACATGAGCCCAAAGCAAAAGGACCGCACCACCACCCTAATTTTAAAAAATTAATGATCTTCAATTGGTAAATTTCAAAGTTGGTATCTCTTTGTGTTCTAAAGGGGGAGCAAGTAGTATTTTCAAAATTGATGTCTTAAAACCCTCTTGAACACTAAGAGGAGACTTTATTTGAGGGGGAGTTTTGTTTAGTCAAAGGAAAAAGTATTTGAACAAAGGAAGAAAATTTCAAATCTTGAAAATGCTTTGCAAAATCTTATTCATTTATCTTTGACTATCTTGCAAAATGACTTTGAAAAGAATTTACAAAAGAATTTGCAAAAACAAAACTCATGGTGCAAATGTGGTCCAATATGTCAAAAACAAAGAAAACAATCCATGCGCATCATATGAATATATATTGGCTCAATTCCAAGCAACCTTTGCACTTACATTATGTAAACTAGTTCAATTATGCACTTCTATATTTGCTTTGGTTTGTGTTGGCATCAATCACCAAAAAGGGGGAGATTGAAAGGGAATTAGGCTTACACCTAGTTCCTAAATAATTTTGGTGGTTGAATTGTCCAACACAAATATTGGACTAACTAGTTTACTCTAGTGCATAAGTTATACAGGTGCAAAAGGTTCACATTCAGTCAATAAAAAGACCAAGTGTTGGATTCAACAAAGGAGCAAGGGGGCAACCGAGGGCACCTCTGGGTGGAGGCACCGGACTGTCCGGTGTGCACCGGACAGTGTCCGGTGCGCCCAGAAGACTCCAACTCAAACTCTTCGCCCTCGGGATTTCTCGGAAGCCGGCGCGCTATAATTCACCGGACTGTCCGGTGTGCACCGGACATGTCCGGTGCTCCAAGGTAGCGCGGTCTCCGGAACTCGCCAGCCTCGGGTTCGCGCGGCAGCCGCTCCGCTAAAATTCACCGGACTGTCCGGTGTGCACCGGACTGTCCGGTGTGCCAGCGGAGCAACGGCTCTCTGCGGCGCCAACGGCTCCCTGCGGTGCATTTAATGCGCGCGCAGCGCGCGCAGACGTCAGGATCGACCATACCGGTGCACCGGACATCAAACAGTACATGTCCGGTGTGCACCGGACACCCAGGAGGGCCCAGAAGTCAGAAGCTCCAACGGTCAGAATCCAACGGCAATGGTGACGTGGCAGGGGCACCGGACTGTCCGGTGTGCACCGGACTGTCCGGTGCGCCATCGAACAGACAGGTTCCAGCAACGGTCACTTTTGGTGGTTGGGGCTATAAATACCCCAACCACCCCACATTCATTGCCATCCAAGTTTTCCACTTCTCAACTACTACAAGAGCTCTAGCATTCAATTCTAGACACACCAAATAGATCAAGTCCTCTCCAAATTCCACACAACACCATAGTGACTAGAGAGAGTGATTTGCTTGTGTTCTTTCGAGCTCTTGCGCTTGGATCGCATTCTTTTCTTTCTCACTTGTTCTTGTGATCATCACTCAATTGTAACCAAGGCAAGAGGCACCAATTGTGTGGTGGCCCTTGCGGGGAAGTTTTGTTCCCGGTTGATTGAGAAGAAGAGAAAGCTCACTCGATCCGTGGGATCGTTTGAGAGAGGGAAGGGTTGAAAGAGACCCGGCCTTTGTGGCCTCCTCAACGGGGAGTAGGTTTGCGAGAACCGAACCTCGGTAAAACAAATCCGCGTGTCACACTCTTATTAGCTTGCGATTTGTTTTGCACCCTCTCTCGCAGGACTCAATTATATTTCTAACGCTAACCCGGCTTGTAGTTGTGTTTATTTTTGAGAATTTCAGTTTCGCCCTATTCACCCCCCCTCTAGGCGACTATCACTAGTCTCATATGATGGAAAACTAGGAGCAACAGACTTCTCCAACGTACGCGTTAATTTTCTAATTGATTCTTCTAACCCTACAATTTGTTGTTTCATTTGATCCTGCTGCTGATCTACATAATATTTAATAGACTGGATATCGTCGGGTTTACTTACGTTGGGGACTTGAAGCGAAGATAGAAGAGACGCGACGTCGGTCTCTCCATGCTTGACAACTTTCTGGTGGCGATCCACCGTGTATTGTGATAAGAATTTCTCCTTCGCTTGACGCATGTAGTCCTCGTATTGCTGTTGCTCATCGGCCGTCAGACTTTCAACAGCCGGCTTCAGGATATTGTCCGGGGAGATATCGGTGTGATCTTTAGAACCGGCCATTTGAGGGCCTGATTTTTAGTAGATCTAAACACCTTTCCCCAGCGGAGTCGCCAAAAAGTATGTTGACGCCTTTTTGGAGCGCCAAACACTCAACAAGAACCGGTGGCAGTGCTCTCTGGTCAGGCGCGGACGGTCCGCGGCCAGGGGCCGGACGGTCCGCGACCTGGCGCAGGGGCTGGTGTTCCCTGCCTGACGGCCGGACGGTCCGCGCCCTAAGGCCGGACGGTCCGCGCGTGCGCAGGGGGCGGCGAAGGTCGCCGACGGCGCCTGGATCTCGCTCCCGGGAGGGACCCCGTCGGGGAGGAGAGATCCTAGGTGGTGTCTAGGCTCGGGTAGACCGACCTAGACTCCTCTAATCGACGTAGAGTCGAAGAGAGACGGAGAATTTGGGGATTGGAAGGCTAAACTAGGGCTAAACTAGAACTAGACTAGAACTACTCCTAATGCATAAGGTAAAAACGAGTAATAGACTTGATTTGATCGATTGTTGGGGGTTCAATCGGCCGTAGCCCTTCATCTATATAAAGGGGGAGGTCTAGATCCGTTTCCAACTGTTTCCCGAGTTAATCCTGCGGTTTTAGGTAACAAATCCTACGAGAAACTAGGAACCCTAACTGACTCTGCGCGCGCGCGGACCGTCCGCGCCACCACCGCGGACTGTCCGGACCGTGGACCGTCCGGCCTCAGCGCCGGACTGTCCGCGCTGCTCAATTTGACTTCCAACACAAACATTTATAATTATTTTGAGAGCTAATCAACTTATTTTTCAATGTTTTAAGTTTAGCCTTTTGTTTAGTGCAAACATACTCAAAAAACTAAACGGCTTCCGCAAGTTCATCTAAGGATGGCTTTCTCTCACCTTCATCATCATCACTACTATTATCATCACTAGATGATGGATACTTGTTTTACCTCTCGCCATAAGGCACTTGTGTGATGACCGTGATGAGCGTGACGAAGATCGGTGGATGCATGTCTTTGGAGGTTCATCTTCGCTTGAATAATCATTCCAAGTTTTGACGCTTGTGAATGCCTTACCCTTACTCCTGCTCTTTGTGGGTTCGACCATATTTAGACAGTTGTCCCTGAAGTGGCCATTATCCACGTATGTGAAGCATCCTCTCTTTCTTTGCTTTTTTCCTGTCAATGTTAAATAAAAGATCCTCGACCTGTAGGGGCACACCTATTAGATTAATCTTGCGAATCATTCCCATTACCTTTTCGACGCGTCAGTCTGTTTCGTCATCCTTGGAGGATGATGTTGAGGGTTGATTATCTTTATCATCATCATTTTCTTCTTCCTCTTCTTCACTTGAGGAGCTTGGAGTGGAAGCCTTCTTCTTGCCTTTTTTCATCGTATGCAAAAGCATATGACCTTGAAGAAGTTGACTCCTCTTAACCCATCTTTCACGATATATCAAATGCCACAATTTTTCCAATCCCAATTGTCGGGGTCATTGTACTCAAGTCCTCCCTGTTGTGGAGAATGGTGATGATGCTCCCATATTTTTGTTGTGGTGGCAAGGAGACAATCTTCCTTACAATATCTGCATCACCTAGCTTATTAATTCCAATAGAATTGAGCTCATTGATGATTAGATTCAAACAAGAATACATTTCTCTAACAAGTTCATTATCTTTCATGGCAAAAGAATGGTAATCATTTAAGTCTAAGCAATATTTTTGCTCACGGACATTGGATGTGTCGTCATGTAGCTCATGCAATTTTAGCCAAGTTTCATTAGCAGTTTTCAATATAAATACTTGATTGAAAATTTCCATGCTAAGAGATTCATACAAGCATTTTTTGGCTCTAGCATTCAAATGAATTTCTTTTTCCCCACTCATGGTGAACTTCTCGGGATTCTTAGGTGGTTTTATCCACGAGTGACTCTCCAACCACCTAGATCAACTGCTTCTAGGTAGCAAGCCATTCTAGCACTATAATATGTGAAGTTAGTGCCGTCAAAGTGTGGTGGCCTAGAGGTATCCATCCCCTTCCTTTAAAAAGTGTCGGCTTGGTTATCGGTGAAGCTAAAACGTTTCAAATGAGCCAAACCGGGCTCTGATACCACTTGTAGGAAATGGTGACGCCTAAGAGGGAGGTGAATTAGGACTTCTAAAAACTATTCTCTAAACTAGACCACTAATAAATCCCTTGAACAAAACCTTTGCAAATAAGCAATTTAGAATGAGTAAAATAGGTTTTGTCTAAGTGTTCCTATCTCTACTGCAAAGTCTAAGTTTCAATCCTAAATAATCTAGCTACAAAGGGAGATTGAAACTCAAGTACTTAATGTAAATATAGAAGGTAAAGAGTAGGGTAGAGATGCAAACTCTTGTGGATGACGCCGATATTTTTATCGAGGTATCCGAAACCACACAAGGTTCCGATTAATCCTCATTGGTGCCCCTACACAAAGGGTAGCCCATGCGAGGGCCAAGCACCTCGATCGAGTAACTTCATAGAGAGCTATGGGCCTCCTTTACGCGCAAGTGGTGCTCCACTTCCAGCTCCTCTCGGATGCTCCCCGCCATATCCACTATCAATCTTTCGGCTGAAAAGTCGCGGACCTCGTTCCCTCTGGTACACGGTGACGGCTGTGACACAAACTCAATTGTCATGGTCTCGTAAGACTCTCGCCCCACTCGGAATAATTACAACGGCTCGCGCAAGAGACGAGGGGTTGTGTGGTTTTCTAAACTCAACTAACTAGGATTCACCTAGAGCAAGCGCTTAAGCGGTCTAACTAACCTAAGCACTTCGCAAAGCACCTACGCTAATCACTAATTGATTCTATTAAGCACTTGAGAGTTTGAGCACATGAAAATATCTACAACATGTATTGGTATGTTGCTTGGTATCCCACACCTTCAAAAGGATGGTTGGGTGAAGTATATACAGGCCCCAACACAAATATAGCTGTTGGAGAAAAGTTGTTGCTTTCTACGGCACACCGGACTGAAAGGATCACGATGCCCAAGAGGGGGTGAATTGGTCTTTTCTAAAATTCCACAAATATTAAACCCTAAGCAAGAGCCTAACTTCACTCAACTACTAGCAATAAATAAATACTACTAGAAAAACAACAACCCTAAGTCATTACTACAAATACTTGCTAAGCAATTGCACAAAGTGAAATGATCAAAGTAAATGCGGAATGTAAAGCAAGGGTAAGAAGACTCCTCCAATTTTTTTGTCGAGGTACCAAAGAGTCGGTACTCTTCCCTAGTCCTCGTTGGAACACCCGCGCAAGGGTATCGCTCCCCCTTGGTCCTCGGAAGAACCAAGTGCTCTCTATGAGATAATCCTTTGCCACTCCGACGCGGTAGATCCCACACGACCGCATATATATTTGAGCTGGGTCACCAAGAAATCCTCCGGGGTGATCACCGCGCTCCAATCGCCACCAAACCGTCTAGGTGATGCCAATCACCAAGAGTAACAAGCCATAGACTTTCACTTGACCAAGAGAAGCCTAATGCATGTAGTGTGTGCTCTAGGTGGCTCTCACGTGCACTAATGAGGTCCTAACACGGTATTATGATTTTCTAATCACCTCACTAGGTTTTGTTGGGCTTGCAATGCTCTAGCAATGTATGCACTTGAATGTGGGCAACAAGATACTAAGAGGTTGTTTGGTTCGTGGCTAATTGTGCCACACTTTGCGTAAGGTTAGTAGTTCGAATTGAAGAACAACCTTAGGCAAAAAGGTTAGGCAAAGTGTGGCAAGTTAGGCAGCGAACCAAACAGCCCTTAAATGTGGCTGTTGGAGGAGATATAAATAGCCCCAACCACCAAACTAGCCGTTGCTAGAGCTTTCTGCGTATGAGCGCACCGGACAGTCCGGTGCATCACTGGTGTGTCAATGGTGCGCTCCAACGGCTAGTTCTGACAGCTAGCCGTTGGTCTGACATCGCACCGGACAGTCCAGTGCGAGCGCTATAATTCGTCTCCACGAACTCGTCGCTCTCGAGTTCCTCGGGGGCAGAGGCGCTGGTCCCGGGGCTGACTGGCCCCATTGTCAGAGGGTGCACCGGACAGTCCGGTGCCTATAAGACAGCAAACTCATTTTCTTTTTCTTTGGTTTTTCTAAACCGATTTTGTTCTAACTTGTGAGTGTGTTATAGAGTGACACATAACACTAGATGCGAGTGTGAATATACACCAACACTACACTAGAATTCTCTTGGTCAAACTACTTATCCACAACCCCTATTTATAGTACGGCTAAAATAAAATAGAAAACTTAATTCTATACCAAGTGCCTACAACTCTTTCAACACTCGGAATATGAATCGGAATATGAACACCTTCATCTTTCGATTCGTCTGAAACAGACGTAGTTTGACATTGTTTTTTTTTTTGCTGAATTATTTTTTAACGTGTCGAAGGATTCATGCAAGTTTAAAACTTAAAAGCATGTAAAACTCTCTCGTCTTGATAACCTTTTAATAGCATTCTAGTTATTTGATGAAATGCTTCACTTAACATCTAACTAACTGTAGTCTTTCTAGGAAGCAGAAATACCAACAGATACCATCAAAGTGATGGACGTACTGTAATTTCCAAACATGCAGTACTGCAGCATGGTCATTCCAGCTCCCTCTGTATTTTTTTTAATTAGTCGACAGCCTGGCTCCGACAGATAGATCATCAGGCTGAAAGCAGGTAAAGAAAGCCAATGGATTGACCAACCTACCTCTAGCTGAAAGGATGAATGAACAAGGCACGAAGGAAGGAAACTGGAGATCCACTGCTAGCGATGGGGGGAACGACTCCAAGTCTGCGGAAGTCTGGGCATGATGATTCTCGCCCAATTTCGGAAACGGACTGGTCCAAGCCAGTGCTCTTGGGCCTCGCGAGCTCGATCTCGGTAAGGGTGGCCAGCGCACAGAAGAAACGACCATACGGCCCTCACATGTGGAAGTGACTGACAAGAAGCTGGGTGGGCGAGCAATCGAGAAATGTCGCGAGGTGTCAAGCCGCGAGACGCGTCGACAACGGCGACACGCGGCGGCCAAAACCAAACGCCGGTCAGGCGGTTCAGAGAAACAGTACCGATGGAACCCTTCTCTCATCTTTTTTTTTTCTTCCGACTTCGTGTGGCAACGACCCCAAGTTGCCTTAACAAGATTTCTTCATTGATCATCGGCGAACAATTTTAATATATATAAATCTAGTTCCTTCGACACACAGGTTAGGAGACCGGAGGGCTCCAAGTACCTCACTTCCTATGATTTTGTCGCAATTTACCTGAAGGGCTCCGGCCTCTGTAAGTCTATCAAATGTACGACCCTTCCTTCAGACAAGGAGACGAACCGGTTGATCAGTTTAGGTCATATTTAGTTCCTCTAGTCACGCTTAACTTTAGTCAGTTTAAAGTACTTCATTTAGTTTCAGTGACTAAACTAGACTAAAAAACATTAATGGCTGTGAATAATAACGGTATTATCCATACTAATTAGTAGATATTTGCAGTAAGAAGAAAGTGAAGACGATAAATAAGATAAAAGTACTACTTTAGTCTCTTGTAGTCATCCCGTTGGTGCGGGACAGCCAGGATAGGGACGTCCCCTGATGTTCTCTCTCGTCTCTCCAATTTTAAGGGATAACTAGGATAATACTGGGATGGTCTTGTTCCAACCCTTGATCCTGAACCAAACAATCTTATTTGAGGGATCGTCTTATCATGTCCTGTCGTTGCAACCAAACACATCATAAATAACTAAAGTTTAGTCACTTCACTATAGTCACCATGTTTACTTTTTTAAAAACTAAACATGACTAAATTTTAGTCACCCAAACCAAACGAGATCTTAGTTGTTCAGAATTAGGTAGCGACCTCTATCATGTACAACTACTGAATATCATTGCTTCACATAGATGTTGATTGTTGAATGACAGTAAACTAATAAAACTAATAAGGTTGTGTTTTGGATCGTCCCAGTTTTTTAAAAACTGGTTTATAGAAGTTGGCTTTTAGAAGAAGAAAAAAAATTTAGGAGAAGGTATTTGAATTCAACTGAAACTAGTTTTAACCGAACGAGACCAGCTTCTTGGTTTAAAAAAAAATGATAAACTATTTTTTAGAAACTGAATAAAAAAACTAACATGTTCGACAACTTCCAGCTTGTAAAAACCATTCTAATAAACTAGTGGACTCAAACAGGGCCTAAGTCAAAGCACATAACTGCAATCCACATAACTGCGATCACGTTCCATGCTACCAAAGCAACATATATATAATGATAAAATATCAACAGTTAAACACTACTAGTTCTTGTTCCTGAGAACTGTGAAGCCATTCACAGCTACTAGCTGGTGCATCCTCTTACTCGTACAAACAAATAAAGGCAAAAAAACAAATAAGCCGAAAAAAAGTAGTAGCTACCATTAACCTATACATTTACTCCCTCTAAATAACTGAGGCTGAGATCCAGGTGAATCAACTAATTTGACTTATCAATCGTCCCGGCCGTGCGGCAGCATCTTGAGCGCCTGGAGGAAGGTGTTCTTGAGGCGGCCCAGGTGCGGCCGCACGTTCTGCTTGTCCAGGTACGTGGTCTTGAGCGCGTTCCACCCCTGCTTGTGGATGGCCATGGGGTCCCTCAGCACCGGGTGATCGCTCGGGTACTGCTCGCTCAGCGTCGTCTCGTCCAGCTGCACCACGTACTCCAGGTAGTGGACCTCCATCCCCGCCGACGGCTCCGCGAACGTGTTCCGGGCCAGCCACTCCAGTCGCCCGTACGGCACCACCTGCACCACCACGGCGCCGGCCGGCAGGAACACCATGTTGGTGAGCCCGGCGCCGTGGACACCCACCATCACGTCGCACGAGTTCACCAGCCGCGCGAACTTGGACGTGTCGGTGCTGGTGTCTGGCTCCCCGATCCGCACGTCGAACCCCAGGCTGGCCGCCATGTCCGCCATGGCGCGCTCGTTCATGAAGGCGCGCCCGCGGGACGGGCGGCGCGAGATGATGAGCAGCCGGGGCCGGCGCCGGATGTCCCACCGGTCGCCGCTGGGCGTGGCCGTGGCGCGCTCCAGCCCGAACGCGTCGCGCAGCATCTTGCGGAAGTCGGCCGTGGAGTACCCCGGCGGCGATTTGGACGCGTCCACGCCCAGCTCCCGGTGGAACGTCGCCCCCACCACCACGCTGCGGTAGCACCGGACCTCGTCGTCCGCGTCGATGTCCACCACCTCGTGCCGGCTCATCTGCTGGAAGATCTGGATGTAGCGGTTCATCCACCACGACTTGTAGCTGCTCACCAGGAACTGGACCTCGCCGCGGAGCGGGTGCGCCGTGATGAAGGCCGGGATGAGCACGTCCGTGTAGTCGTGGAACGGGTTGCCGGTGAACCCGCCCGTGGACAGCACGAACGCGGTGGCCGAGCTGTTGACCGTGCACTGCGGCGCCGCGCCGGAGGGGAGCGGCTTCAGGGACCACTCCTTGACGTGGGCGAGCGCGAAGTTGTCGTGCTTCCGGCAGTACGGCTTGGTCTTCCACTCCCGGTCCAGCGAGTCCACGTACACCGTCTGGGTGCTCCCCACGACGCGCACGTCGCCAGCCGCCTCGCAGGTGTCGGAGCGGCGGCTCGTCTCGTAGCACACCGGCTTGGCTGCGCCGCCGCCGGAGCCAGAGCCGGAGCCGGAACCGTCAGCGGGCTTCGTCTGGACTTCCTCCTTCCCTTTCTCCTCTGCAGGGCCGGCCAAATCCCAACTAAAGGGTCAGATCTGATGCGCGGAATGCCGCACTGTATTTAACACGATTCTTCTAGAAAAATCGAGTTCGATCTAAAGAAATGGAAGGTGGAGCTGATAGGCAGGAAGGAGCAGGTGAGCAGATCTGCACAAACACAAAGTAACCTACCAGCTCCAAATCCTAACTAATCTTATCCAAAGCGAAGAGGAGAGAGAGAGAGAGAAACGCAGGAGGTGACCTACCAGCAGCAGCTTCGGCGGCGGCCTCGTCGGCGCTGTCGCCGGTGTCAACGTTGACGGCCGCCTTGCTGACACTGAGCGCAGCCGCCGCAGCGTCGTCCTCGGATTTGATGGCATCTCCTGCGGTAGTGACTGCAGTCAGGCAGCAGGATGAGCAGGGAGCTCTCAAATCAGCTCACAACGGCCAGGAATCCGACCATGCAGATGCAGAGCAGAGGCAGCTCAGGTAAGAAGAGGAGGCAGATGGCAGAGGGTTCGGTTCCTTACCAATTGGGGCGAATCTCCCCCGGATGAGGGAGAGCGCGACGACGGAGCAGAGCATGAGCGCCAGAAGAGCCGCATTTCCGAGACGCCTCGGCTCCCCTCTCGCTGAGCTCCGAGTCTTCATCTCACCCTCTCTTCTGAGCGCCGCCGCCGCCGCTTCCTCCTCCCCAGCCTTTATTCTGGGAAAAAGCTTTCAGTACAAGCAGCGTGGTGGAGTGACAGCGCAGGGCAAAAATCTGTTGACCAGGCGGCGCTGGCGCATCCGGACACGAGCACTTGGCACTTGTTGGCACTGAATGAAATATGGGCAGCCCGGAAGGGGAAGGCGACGGAGAGAGGAGGGAAAGCAGCCGGAGTAGCGGGAGGAACCGGCGACCACCAGTCCCCTCGCGGTCCCAGTCTGGCGCCGAGATTGGTGAGGCTGCCGACAGCAACGTGTGCGGGGAGAGAGAGAGAGAGAGGTGAGTGCCCGCTTCTGTCAAGCGGCACAGTAGCCTAGCACGCAAACCGACGGACGGACATCTGTTTCATCCGCGGCGTTTCAGCGAGCAGCTGGCCTCCACTCCGCTCTCCAACGCCGTCGCCACCCCGCAGTCTGTGGTAAAAGCGTTTTGTTTTGTACTGCTGCCGGGTGCCGGCGGCTCCACTCCGCACGGCGTTCCGGGGGCGGAGCAGCGTGGATTCGCCCGCCGGTTTGGCGAGAAAGGTCCAGACTCCAGAGAGGCAGAGAGAGTGAACAGTGTTGCGTGTCGGTGGCATTGATGATTGATGTGGGGTATTGGGAAAGCGGACAAACCATTTATGGGTGGACGTGAGGCCGTGGCGCGCGTGTCCCCAGGGCATGTGCCGCGTGCCAGATAGGGATGTTCCTAAAACATCCGAATTGTATCACAAATCTAATATTTTAGCATAGATATACATATAATTTAAAGCTAATTTTTGGCAATGTTATGAAGAATATTATGAAGTATTTAAATAAATTTTTGTATACTTTTTTATGTACATTATTTTCTCCCTACAACAAAAAAGGTGAAAAAACATCCGAATCCGTATTCGGATAGACATCCGAATTTTATATCAATTATTTAAAAATATCTAGAACGAATTTAATGTTTATTTTTTGTAAAGATTAATAGTCTCAATGCTAAAAACAAGAATATAAATTTACATAGCAAATTCTATATGTTATTTGTTCACAATCGAAGAAAGAAGACCAAAAAATTGACATCCGAACTAGTGCCAGACGGTGCGGAGTACCGGAGCACTGATGACACACGCACTAGCTCCACTGCTATGCACTGCACTGGAGTATTGTGCGTCTACAATACTCTGGAACTCTGCTATGCAGTATTTAAGGTGCGTTTGACATGACTCTATAACAAAACGCTAAAGAGGAATTAGTTTGAGTCTGTCAAATATCTTAATTCTAGGTTGTAAACTTTATAAAGTTTTCAAAACTATAGCATAAACTTTTAGAGCATCTAATTTTGCTGCTCTAAAAATCTAAAGTAACCGAGACATAGGTACTAGAGTTTTTTATCCGTTGCTGCTAATCATTATGAAAAAAATCAATCTAAACTGTGGAGGAGAGGTGCTCTGATCCAATCCGAGTTTTTGGAGTACAGCTACTATAAAATAGAGCAAAGATATAAAAAATAGAACACACAGACACATATGCCAAACATGTCCTAAGGATTGTAGGTACAATCAGAGGTGGTAAAGATTGTTCGCTTCGCTTTAATCCATATCAGCTTCTACTGTTTCTACAGTATTTTGTCTCTATAGATTGTAACACAACAGTCCGAATAGCTGGTTTTAAGCTGAAACGAACAACCCGTTATAGGATCAGATCTGATTGTGTTTAGATCAGACTCTGTTTCTATTTATTTTTAAACTAAAATTAACTAAAGGTTTAAACGAATTATAAAGAATCATTTGGATGGATGGTGATCCATTGCCACTCTTCCTACTAGTGCTGAGAATTGGGCTGGGTCAGCCCGATCCAAGCCTATCGTGCTTCGTGTCAAACGGGTTCGGACCAGGAAAGTCTAAAAAACTTTTAGGTCGTGTCGTGCCAGCCCGAAGTGTAAAAACAGTGGCCCAGCCTGGTCCTAAACCACGTCGTGTCTTCGTTGGGTCGTGTCGGCTCAAGCCCGACCCGTATATTTTACCACATAAAATCAAAATATTACAGTCATATAAAGTTTATAGCTACTAAATTAAAGATATTAAACAATTCTAACATCATTTGACCACATAAACTCTAAATATAATAACAATATAAAGTCGATATCTTACTAAATTAAAGAAATTAAACAGATTGAGCTTAATTGGGCCATACCGGCCTAAGCCCAGCCCACCCATGCGGCTTGTGCCGGAGGCCCGACGGGACGAAAATTGAGGCCCGGTCTAAACCCGTCTTCGGATCATGCTAGCCTGGTCCATATTATCTCGTGTCGCGCCATGCTTTAAACTCATATTTTTGGACCATACTCGTGCTGACCCGAAAAGCCTAACCCATATTTTCAGCACTACTTCCTACCGTACTCTTTCAGTGATCAGCAGAAGTGTACCGGAGGTAGCACCGTTGTGCATGTCGTGTGCTTCCCCGAACAGCAGCTTCGGCTTGGATTCGGATCCGGTGTAGAGGTCCGGAGCACCAAGTACGGGCACGTATCTACGGCACGACCTTGCTGACTTCCTATGACACCTCATCACGACTGTAAACTTCCAAGGAAAGTCGTTGAGCGTGCCACGGGTAAAATTAAGGATGAAAACGGTCCGAAAAAGCCTCTAGTCAATTTTTTTACTTCATATTTTTATTCGAAAATAAAAATAGAATCGGAAATATCAGTTGGAAAAACAAAAACGGCTATGCTGGAAACCGAGAGCAAAACAATTCGTTTGGACACATCGATAACAGTCATGAATGGATAATCCAAATCAAGAGTATCTTACTTAAATCTATGTCGAATATTTCACTCAGAATACAATAAATACAACCATACACACATAGTAGTATTTAGACAAAAATAAAATACTATGGTGAATCTTATAAAAATCCTAAAGATATACTTAAACATGCTTAGTATTGACTTGTTGCTTATTTGCATGTTCTTTGATGTATGGCTAGCCATTTGGTTTTGGTGTGATGGTCCAGCGTCATGGTAACAAGCCCGCTATTTCCTTGAAAAGGATGATCAACCTACCAGAACAGTTTATGATATTCTAAGGCGGATTTTTTAAGATAAAGAAAATGTAAGGGTACCCCTTCCTCTTCATCTTCCGTGCTCCACTGAACCTTACATAGCCTTACTTTCGAATTCCGGGCCTTGCGAACAACTAAGTCAAGAATCTTCACTTGTTTTTCTCGGTACTGTAGATCTTCATGAATCTGGATTGACTCTTCTGCGATATAGCTTTCTGGCACTTTCAAGGACTTTTGGAGCTGGGACACTTGGAACACATTGTAAATATTTGATATTGATTATGGTAGCCGGAGACGATAAGTTGCAGGTCCTACTCTGCCAATGATAGAGTAGGGACTGATATATCGTGGGGCTAGTTTCCCTTTTACTTGAAATCTTCTGACACGTCGCATTGGGGAGACCTTGAGATAGATGAAATCTCCCTCTTGAAAGATGAGTTCTCTTCTTCTATCGTCATCATAGCTCTTTTGCCGACTCTAGGCTTCGAGTAGCCTTTTTTGAACCACGACAAATTTTCTCTTTTGCCTCTTTGATAAAGGCAGACCCTTCTAATGTCTTTTCTCCCACATTAGACCACACCAGTGGGGTCTAACATCTTCTTCCGTACAAGGCTTCGAAAGGTAACATTTTGATACTGGCTTGATAACTGTTGTTGTAAGAGAATTCTGCATACGGTAAGAGGGACTCCCAATCTTTGCTACAGGCTCTTAACAGATCATCAAGGACCTTTGACTCTTTCTGTCTGTCCATCTGATTGAGGGTGGTAAGTAGTGCTGAAATCTAACTTGGTGCCCATAGCTTGTTGTAGACTCATCTAGAACTTTGAGGTAAATCGTGTTCCTTTATCTGACAATATTCTTCGCAGAATGCCATGTAGTTTGACTATTTTCTTGAGATACAACTGAGCAAGGGGGGCTCCTCCGTAGGTAGTCATTACTGGAATGAAGTGAGCTACTTTGGTGAGACGGTCAATTATGACCCAGATGGAGTAATTTCTTCTTAGAGATGGAGGTAGTCCGACCACAAAATCCATGCATATTTCTTCCCATTTCCACTCCGGTATTGGTAGAGGTTGCAACAATCCTATAGGTTTCTGATGTTCTGCCTTGGTTCGCTGACATGTGTCACATTGCGCCACATGTTGAGCTACACCCTTTTTCATTCCTTTCCACCAGTATCTGGTCTTGAGGTCTAGGTACATCTTGGTGGATCCCAAATGAATAGAATAAGCCAAACTGTGGGCCTCATCTAGCAGAATTTCTCGGGTTTCCCCTTTTGGTACACATAGACAGTGTTTAAAACAAAGGATATCTGGCAATGTCAACACTGGGTAGGTGATGAGCCTTTTCTTTATTTCTTGTAAACTCTTTGTTGGTACCACAGAACTTGGGTACCCCTTACTACTGTATCAAAATATAGTACCCACATGGTTATCTCTAATCGTGTGCTAAGGGACTGAGCAGCTCGACCCATGTCGCGACTCGCCCCAAGCTAACCTCGGGCGAGAAACACAGTCACGAGTCGCCCAAGACCAACCTCGGGCGGAAGACATAGTCATGATTCGCTTGAGGCTAACCCCGAGCGGGAGACGCAGACACGACTCGCCCGAGGCCAGTCTCGTGCGAGAAGCGCATTTCTGATTCGCTCGAGGACGTCTCACGCAACACTCCGTGAGCTACTAGAGATGGCAATGGGTACCCACGACCCGATACCCGATGGGTATTTACTCCATTTGGGTATGTATGTGGGCTAAATATTCTATCCGTGGGTCTGTTATTGGACAAAAATCTTCACCCAATGGGTAAACGGGTATTAGAACGTTCCGCCTTCACCCATACCCGTTAACCCGTGGGTATAAAATACCTGAAAGGGAAATAGGATCAAACCTTTTCCATATGAATTTTGGTGGTTGAATTGCCCAACACAAATTATTGGACTAACTAGTTTGCTCTAGATTATGAGTTCTACAGGTGCCAAAGGTTCACAATAAACCAATACAAGTCAAAAGAAAGGGTTCAAAACTAAGGAACAAATTGTACCGAAGGCAGCCCTGGTCTAGCACACCGGACAGTGTCCGGTGCACTAGGGAGATCGACGCTGAACTTGCCAGCTTCGGAAATTTGGGAGGCCGCTCCGCTATAATTAACCGGACTGTCCGGTGTGCCAGCGGAGCAACGGCTACTTCGCGCCAACGGTCGTCTGCTGAAGGCATTAAATGCGCTATAGTGCGCGCCTGCGCGTGCAGAGGTCAGAGCAGCGCCAGAAGGCTCATCGGACAGTCTACAGGACCTGTCCGATGCACCACCGGACTGTCCGGTGGACCCATCTGTCAGAGCTCCAATGGTCGGAACCCAACGGCCTGGTGACCTGGCTAGCGCACCGGACTGTCCGGTGCGCCCGCTGACAGAAGCCTCCACCAACGGCCATTTTGGTGGTTGGGGATATAAATACCCCCAACCACCCCACATTCAAGTCATCCAAGTTTTCAGCTTTCAAACTTCATACAAGAGCTATAGCATTCAATACAAGACACAAACAAAGAGATCAAATACTCTCCCAAGTCCGAATCACTCCAACCAAATTAGTGACTAGAGAGAGAGATATTTGTGTTCATTTGAGCTCTTGTGCTTGGATTGCTTTTCTTCTTCCTTCCTTCTTGTGTTCAACTCACTTGTAATCAAAACAAGAGACACCAAGTTGTGGTGGTCCTTGTAGTGGACTAAGTGTCCCATTTGATTGAGGAGAAAGGCTCACTCGGTCTAAGTGACCGTTTGAGAGAGGGAAAGGGTTGAAAGAGACCCGGTCTTCGTGACCACCTCAACGGGGAGTAGGTTTGCAAGAACCGAACCTCAGTAAAACAAATCATCGCGTCTCACTCTTCATTTGCTTGTGATTTGTTTTTGCCCTCTCTTTCGAACTCGTTTGTATTTCTAACGCTAACCCCGACTTGTAGTTGTGCTTAAGTTTATAATTTTCAGATTCCGCCTATTCATACCCCCTCTAGGCGACTTTCAATTGGTATCGGAGCCCGGTGTTTCATTAGAGCCTAACCGCTCGAAGTGATGTCGAGAGATCACGCTAAGAAGGAGATGGTGTCCGGCGAGAAGCCTGCTACAAGCCACAGGAAGGCTCCATCGGGAGAGTCCCGCAACAAGGGAAAGGAGAAGGAATCCCCTTCTCACAAGTCGCATCGGAGTGGCGATAAGAAGAAGAAGATGAGGAAGGTGGTCTACTACGAGACCGACTATTCGTCGCCATCCACCTCCGGCTCCGACGCACCGTCCGTAACTTCTAAACGCCATGAGCGCAAGAAGTTTAGTAAGATTACCCTACGCTACCCTCACATTTCTAAACGTACTCCATTACTTTTCGTTCCATTAGGAAAACCACCGGTTTTTGACGGTGAAGATTATAACATGTGGAGTGATAAAATGAGGCATCACCTAACCTCACTCCACACTAGTATTTGGAACATTGTTGAGTTTGGTGTACATGTACCATCCGTAGGGGATGAGGACTATGATTCGGACGAAGTTGCCCAAATCCCGGACTTCAATTCACAAGCCACCACAATACTCCTCGCCTCTCTAAGTCGAGAGGAGTATAACAAGGTGCAAGGATTGAAGAGCGCCAAGGAGATTTAGGACGTGCTCAAAACTGCGCACGAAGGAGACGAGGTGACCAAGATCACCAAAAGAGAGACGATTGAGGGGGAGCTCGGTCGGTTCATGCTCAACCAAGGCGAGGACCCTCAAGCCATGTACAACCGGCTAAAGACCTTGGTGAACCAAGTGCGCAACCTCGGGAGCACAAAATGGGATGACCATGAAATGGTCAAGGTTATTCTAAGATCACTTGTATTTCTTAATCCTACTCAAGTACAATTGATTCGTGGTGATCCTAGATACAAACTAATGTCTCCCGAGGAAGTGATAGGAAAATTCATGAGCTTTGAACTAATGATCAAACGCTCAAAGAAAATCATCGAGCAAGGCGCATCATCCACACCCGATGTGCAACCCATCGCATTCAAGGCGACGGAGGAGAAGAAAAAAGATTCTACACCAAGTAGAATCCCCATCGACGCCTCCAAGCTCGACAATGAGGAGATGGCGCTCATCATCAAGAGCTTCCGCCAAATCCTCAAACAAAGGAAGGGGAAAGATTACAAGCCCCATTCCAAGAAAGTGTGCTACAAGTGTGGTAAGCCCGATCATTTTATTGTAAAATGTCCATTATCTAGTGATAGTGACAGGGGCGACGACAAGAAGGGAAAGAGAAGAGAAAAGAAGAGGTACTACAAGAAGAAGGGCGGCGATGCCCATGTTTACCGAGAGTGGGACTCCGATGAGAGCTCCACCGACTCCTCCTCCGACGAGGATGCCGCCAACATCGTCGTCAACAAAGGGCTCCTCTTCCCCAACATCGGCCACAAGTGTCTTATGGCGAAGGATGGCAAAAAGAAGAAGGTAAAATCCAAATCCTCCACTAAGTATGCAACATCTAGTGATGAAGCTAATTCTAGTGATGATGAGGATAATTTGTTTACTGTCTTTGCCAACTTAAACATGCAACAAAAGGAAAAATTAAATAAATTGATCAGCGCTATTCATGAGAAGGATGAACTCTTGGATAGCCAAGAGAATTTCCTAATTAAAGAAAACAAAAAGCATGTTAAAGTCAAAAATGCTTATGCTCAAGAGGTAGAGAAAAATGAAAAATTAACTAGTGAGCTAAGCACCTGCCATGACATTGTTTCAAACCTTAGAAATGAGAATGCAAAATTAATTGCTAAGGTTGAAAAGTTTGATGTTTGTGATGATTCAATTGTTAGTCTTAAAAATGATAATGCCAATTTAATTGCTAAGATTGACAATTTGAATGCTTCTTTTTCTAGCCTTAAAATTGAAAATGAAAAATTAATTGCTAAGGCTAAGGAATTAGATGTTTGCAATGATTCTATTTCCAATCTTAGAGATGAGAATGATATTTTGCATGCTAAGATTGTTGAATTAAATACTTGCAAACCCTCTACATCTTCCGTTGAGCATGTTACTATTTGCACTAGATGTAGAGATATTAATGTTGATGCTATTCATGATCACCTAGATTTAATTAAACAACAAAATGATCACATAGCTCAACTTAGTGCCAAAATTAATGAGCATGACTTAGAAAATGAGAAATTTAAATTTGCTAGAAGCATGCTCTATAGTGGGAGACGCCCTGGTGTTAAGGATGGCATTGGCTTCCAACAGGGGGACAATGTCAAGCTTAATGCCCCTCCTAAAAGATTGTCAAACTTTGTTAAGGGCAAAGCTCCCATGGTTAAGGATAATGAGGGTTACATTTTATACCCTGCCGGTTATC
The DNA here is from genome assembly GCA_029449295.1 of Zea luxurians. Classification (NCBI taxonomy): domain Eukaryota; kingdom Viridiplantae; phylum Streptophyta; class Magnoliopsida; order Poales; family Poaceae; genus Zea; species Zea luxurians. The sequence continues at coordinate 1,635,935 of JAOPSE010000064.1, read as the reverse complement.
CCGAACACAAAATTAGGAGAATTCACTCTAGGAAGTCTCACTCTGGCCCTAATCATGCTTTTATATATAAGAGTGAGGCATCTAGTTCTAGGCAATCAACCCATGCTAAATTGCCTAAGAAGAAAACTCCTAAAGCATCAAATGATCATAATATTTCTTTCAAAACTTTTGATGCTTCTTATGTGCTTACTAACAAATCCGGCAAGGTAGTTGCCAAATATGTTGGGGGCAAACACTTGTGTTTGGGTACCCAAAGTTCTTGTATCTAATGTCAAAGGACCCAAAACTGTTTGGGTACCTAAAATCAAGAACTAAACTTGTTTTGTAGGTTTATGCATCTGGGGGCTCAAGTTGGATCATCGACAGTGGGTGCACAAACCATATGACTGGGGAGAAGAAGATGTTCTCCTACGAGAAAAACCAAAATCCCCAAAGAGCGATCACATTCGGGGATGGAAATCAAGGTTTGGTCAAAGGATTGGGTAAAATTGCTATATCACCTGACCACTCTATTTCCAATGTTTTTCTTGTAGATTCTTTAGATTACAATTTGCTTTCCGTTTCTCAATTATGCAAAATGGGCTACAACTGTCTATTTACTGATGTAGGTGTTACTGTCTTTAAAAGAAGTGATGATTCAATAGCATTTAAGGGAGTATTAGAGGGTCAGCTATACTTAGTTGATTTCAATAGAGCTGAACTCGATACTTTCTAATTGCTAAGACTAACATGGGTTGGCTCTGGCACCGCCGACTAGCCCACGTTGGGATGAAGAATCTTCACAAGCTTCTAAAGGGAGAGCACATTTTAGGACTAACAAATGTTCATTTTGAGAAAGACAGGATGTGTAGTGCATGCCAAGTAGGGAAGCAAGTTGGAGTACATCATCCACACAAGAACATTATGATGACTGACAGGCCACTCGAGCTCCTCCACATGGACCTATTCGGCCCGATTGCTTACTTAAGCATCGGCGGGAGTAAGTACTGTCTAGTTATTGTGGATGATTATTCTCGCTTCACTTGGGTATTCTTTTTACAGGATAAATCTCAAACCCAAGAGACTTTGAAAGGATTCTTGAGACGGGCTCAAAATGAGTTCGGATTAAGGATAAAGAAAATAAGAAGCGACAACGGGACGGAGTTCAAGAATTCACAAATTGAAGGCTTCCTTGAGGAGGGGGCATCAAGCATGAGTTCTCTTCTCCCTACACGCCACAATAAAATGGTGTAGTGGAGAGGAATAATAGAACTCTATTGGACATGGCAAGAACCATGCTTGATGAATACAAGACTTTGGATCGGTTTTGGGCCGAGGCGGTCAACACCGCTTGCTACGCCATCAACCGGTTATATCTACACCGAATCTTCAAGAAGACATCTTATGAACTCCTCACCAGTAAAAAGCCAAATGTTTCATATTTTAGAGTCTTTGGTAGCAAATGCTTTATTCTTGTTAAAAGAGGAAGAAAATCTAAATTTGCTTCTAAGGCTGTAGAAGGCTTTTTACTAGGATATGATTCAAACACAAGGGCATATAGAGTCTTTAACAAGTCCACATGACTAGTTGAAGTTTCTTGTGACATTGTGTTTGATGAGACTAACGGCTCTCAAGTAGAGCAAGTTGATCTTGATGAATTAGATGATGAAGAGGCTCCATGCGTCACGCTAAGGAACATGTCCATTGGGGATGTGTGTCCTAAGGAATCCGAAGAGCCCATTCAAGCACAAGATCAACCATCTTCCTCCATGCAAGCATCTCCACCAACTCAAGATGAGGATGAGGCTCAAGATGATGAAGGAGAAGATCAAGAAGATGAGCCATCTCAAGGGGAGGACAAGGATCAAGGGGGAGATGCTGATGATCAAGACAAGGAAGATGAGCAAAATAAAAGACCGCCACACCCAAGAGTCCACCAAGCAATACAACGAGATCACCCCGTGAACACCATTCTAGGATACATTCATAAGGGGGTAACCACTCGATCTCGTGTTGCTCATTTTTGTGAACACTACTCTTTTGTTTTCTCTATTGAGCCACACAGGGTAGAGGAAGCACTTCAAGATTCAGATTAGGTGGTGGCAATGCAAGAGGAGCTCAACAATTTCACAAGGAACGAGGTATGGCATTTGGTTCCACGTCCTAACCAAAATGTTGTAGGAACCAAGTGGGTCTTCCGTAACAAGCAAGATGAGCATGGTGTGGTGACAAGGAACAAGGCACGACTTGTGGCCAGAGGGTATTCACAAGTCGAAGGTTTGGATTTTGGAGAAACCGATGCACCCGTAGCTAGGCTTGAGTCCATTCGTATATTATTAGCCTATGCTACTTACCATGGCTTTAAGCTTTACCAAATGGACGTGAAGAGTGCCTTCCTAAATGGACCAATCAAGGAAGAGGTCTATGTTGAGCAACCTCCCAGCTTTGAAGATAGTGAGTATCCTAACCATGTATATAAACTCTCAAAGACGCTTTATAGGCTCAAGGAAGCCCCAAGAGCATGGTATGAATGCCTTCGAAATTTTCTTTTCACTAATGGATTCAAAGTCGGCAAAGCCGATCCTACTCTCTTCACTAAGACTATTGAAAATGATTTATTTGTATGCCAAATTTATGTTGATGATATCATATTTGGGTCTACTAACAAATCTATTTGTGAAGAGTTTAGTAGGATCATGACTCAAAAGTTCGAGATGTCAATGATGGGGGAGTTGAAGTATTTTCTAGGATTTCAAGTCAAGCAACTCCAAGAGGGCACCTTCATCAGCCAAACAAAGTACATTCAAGACATTCTGACCAAGTTTGGGATGAAGGATGCCAAGCCCATCAAGACACCCATGGGAACCAATGGGCATCTCGACCTCGACACGGGAGGTAAATCCGTAGATCAAAAGGTATACCGGTCGATGGTAGGTTCTTTACTCTACTTATGTGCATCTCGACCGGACATAATGCTTTCCGTTTGCATGTGTGCAAGATTCCAAGCTGATCCTAAGGAAGTTCACCTTAGGGCCGTTAAACAAATCTTGAGATATTTAGTTTATACTCCTAAGTTTGGCCTTTGGTACCCCAGGGGATCCACTTTTGATTTAATTGGTTATTCAGATGCTGATTGGGCGGGTTGTAAGATCGATAGAAAGAGCACATCAGGGACTTGTCAGTTTCTGGGGAGATCTCTGGTGTCTTGGGCTTTAAAGAAACAAAACTCAGTAGCTCTTTCTACCGCCGAAGCCGAGTACACTGCCATAGGCCATTGTTGCGCGCAATTGCTTTGGATGAGGCAAACCCTTAGGGACTATGGCTACAAGTTTAGCGAAGTCCCTCTCCTATGTGATAATGAGAGTGCAATCCGCATGGCGGATAATCCCATTGAACACAGCCGCACTAAGCACATAGCCATTCGGTATCACTTTCTGAGAGATCACCAACAAAAGGGGGATATCGAGATAGCCTATATAAACACCAAAGATCAATTGGCCGATATCTTTACCAAGCCTTTAGATGAGCAATCCTTTACCAAACATAGGAATGAGCTAAATATTCTTGATTCTCAGAATTTTGGTTGATTCTTTGCACACATAGCTCATTTATATACCTTTGATCATGTCTCTTTTATGTCTATGACTAATGTGTTTTCAAGTGTATCATTATGCTTAGTCATAGAATTGAAAGGGAAATGGAGTATTCGGCATAGAAGGCGCTTCCACTCAACTCCATCGATATTTGCCGGTATTCCGCATCGTTCTCCACTTTGGTATAATCTTCACTCATATCTATTTATTTGCCATTGGGGAGGAAAGTTGTAAGGGTTTATATTTCACTAACAAGCATCCGTTTTTGGCGATTCATGTCAAAGGGGGAGAAAGTATGAGCCCAAAGCAAAAGGACCGCACCACCACCAAATTTTAAAAATGAAGTTTTTCAAATTGATATTGTGTTCAAAAGGGGAGAAAGTAGTATCTTCAAGAATTGTAAAAACCCTCTTGAACACTAAGAGGAGAATTTTATCTAGGGGGAGTTTTGTTTAAGTCAAAGGAAAAGCATTTGAAATTAGGCGAGAAAAATTTCAAATCTCAAAAATGCTTCTTTTAATCTTATTCATGTACCTTTGACTATTTGCAAAATGTTTTGAAAAGAATTTACAAAGAATTTGCAAAAACAAAACTTGTGGTGCAAGAGTGGTCCAAAATTTTAAATTAGAAGAAAACCATCCATGCACATCTATTAAAATAAGTTTATTGGTTTCAATTCCAAGCAACCTTTGCACTTACTTTTTGCAAACTAGTTCAATTATGCACTTCTATATTTGCTTTGGTTTGTGTTGGCATCAATCACCAAAAAGGGGGAGATTGAAAGGGAAATAGGGTCAAACCTTTTCCATATGAATTTTGGTGGTTGAATTGCCCAACACAAATTATTGGACTAACTAGTTTGCTCTAGATTATGAGTTCTACAGGTGCCAAAGGTTCACAATAAACCAATACAAGTCAAAAGAAAGGGTTCAAAACTAAGGAGCAAATTGTACCGAAGGCAGCCCTGGTCTAGCGCACCGGACTGTCCGGTGTGCCACCAGATAGTGTCCGGTGCACCACCGGACAGTGTCCGATGCACCAGGGAGATTGACGCTGAACTTGCCAGCTTCGGGAATTTGGGAGGCCGCTCCGCTATAATTCACCGGACTGTCCGGTGTAGCACCGGACTGTCCGGTGTGCCAGCGGAGCAACGAATACTTCGCGCCAACGATCGTCTGCTGAAGGCATTAAATGTGCTACAGTGCGCGCCTGCACGCGCAGAGGTCAGAGCAGCGCCAGAAGGCTCACCGGACAGTCTACAGGACCTGTCCGGTGCACCACCGGACTGTCCGGTGGACCCACTTGTCAGAGCTCCAACGGTCGGAACCCAATGGCCTGGTGACGTGGCTGGCGCACCGGACTGTCCGGTGCGCCCGCCGACAGAAGCCTCCACCAACGGCCATTTTGGTGGTTGGGGCTATAAATACCCCCAACCACCCCACATTCAAGTCATCCAAGTTTTCAGCTTTCAAACTTCATACAAGAGCTATAGCATTCAATACAAGACACAAACAAAGAGATCAAATCCTCTCCCATGTTCGGAATCACTCCAACCAAATTAGTGACTAGAGAGAGAGACATTTGTGTTCATTTGAGCTCTTGCGCTTGGATTGCTTTTCTTCTTCCTTCCTTCTTGTGTTCAACTCACTTGTAATCAAAACAAGAGACACCAAGTTGTGGTGGTCCTTGTAGTGGACTAAGTGTCCCATTTGATTGAGGAGAAAGGCTCACTCGGTCTAAGTGACCGTTTGAGAGAGGGAAAGAGTTGAAAGAGACCCGGTCTTCGTGACCACCTCAACGGGGAGTAGGTTTGCAAGAACCGAACCTCGGTAAAACAAATCACCACGTCTCACTCTTCATTTGCTTGTGATTTGTTTTCGCCCTCTCTTTCGGACTCGTTTGTATTTCTAACGCTAACCCCGGCTTGTAGTTGTGCTTAAGTTTATAATTTTCAGATTCCGCCTATTCATCCCCCTCTAGGCGACTTTCAATACCCAATATAAATTTAGCCCAAGCATGAACTTAGATTTTAGTCATCCATCTTTTTTACTATTTAGCAACCTTTTAGGTCATAATGTCATAAAAGGCTTAACGATAATTTAATGACCATGTAATGGAATATGTAATGTGCTATGTAGTACTATCCTAGTGTTACTACTTTATCCAATTGTCTTTGGTGTATTGAATGGATGGTTAAATGATGCTAGAAATTTTGTAATTGTATTATATGGATATACTTGACATTTGCATAATATAATATTTTGATAGATGTTTAATTTTTGTGGGTACGGGTGACCCGATGGGTGACCCATACCCACATGGGTATGGGTATGGGGGTAAATCCATACCCGCCAGTTTATATGGGTGACCCAATGGGGTTATTTTTGTGTCATAGGTATGGGTATGGGATAGTAATACCCGGTGGGTATTTACCCATTGCCATCTCTACGAGCTACCGACCTCGGTCAACCATTCTGATTCCAAAACGTGCGCATGTCCCTACCTTTGGGTAGGTCCGGTGCTGCTACATGTCTAGGGTGGTGATATGCTCAGGGACTTCACCAACAAGTCTAGACCCCTCCCCATGGGTGGGTCCCACACCCCATGTACATAGTCTGGACCCCTCTGGAAGGTGTTGGACCTCCACGTATACAAATCGCATCCATCTGATGACGCATTTAATGCACTTATAGTTGTTGATATAGCCGTTATTGCTGATCGTTGCGAATTTACTCGTTGATGTGCAGAGGCGGATCGTCCGGACTAGGGGCGCGGACCGTCCGTGGTTGGCGAAAAAGGAGCAACAACTAGGAAGTGGATGGTGGCTATAAATACAACCCCAACCACCTCCATTCAACATAACCAAGCATTCTACACATACACATTCAATACAAGAGCACGGAATTCATTCCAAGACACATTCAAAGCTTCCAATCCTCTCCAAGTGCCACAAATAAGACAAGTGATCAATAGTGATTAGTGACTTGAGAGAGTGTGATTCGTGTTTCATTTGTTGCTCTTGTTGCTTGGCTTTTAATCATGTGTCACACCCGGTTCCAGGGGGTAGAACCGAGCGCATACCATATGTGTGCCAGGATCCAGTTCCACACATATGTTGACGTCACAAGTGTAATATATCAAAAGACAATGCAATAAAGGCGTAAAGAGAGTATAAAACTTTATTACATCATCTGAGACATTGTGTCTTAAACAAGTATCACATCAAAGTAGAGCGGAAATAAACAACTGGGCAATCTTCCACAGGAAGTTGACCGGCGCATCGTTAGACTTAGAATTCTTCGTCGATAAATTCTCCATCAAAATCTCCAGCATCACCCTCTGATCAAAATATTAGCAAGGGTGAGCTCACTTATGGTCGGGGCTCAGCAAGTGGGGGAAAAATTAATGCAGGTATAACAAGGTGAGGCTAAGGTTGAGCAGTAAGCATTTTAGTTGGTCAATATTTTATTATCAACACCTGCCTTACTAACAAGAGTGAATCCCAAATATCCCAATTAAACAAAGGAATATGAATATAACAAAAACACTTAAGTGAAACCACTTAAGCAAACTGTTGGCAGATCATCAGATCTCAATTTATGTCCATCTTTAAGTTAAATTATCATGTGAGGAGTCCAGGTCGCTCATAACCGGGAGCACGGCTGATATATCAGTTTTACACTCTGCAGAGGGGGTACAACTTTACCCACAAGCCATGTATCCCATCTAGCCCGGGTTGATCGGACCCTTAGACACTGCCGAGGTGAATGGCTAGGGATCCATTATGAGGTTTTCACAAAACACACTTAATACAAAGCAACCCGCTAAGGTTTCTAAGACGATGGTGGTGGCCCCCTGGGTGAAGTACCTTAGCCAAGAATACGACCCCATGTTAACGTGGGCTGCCAGCACCGACCGCTCCCCCTCTTGCCCATCTTTCAGGTAAGGTTGCTAGGCACTAAGCATATAGAGCTAATTACCAAAGCCAGAGCCATAATAGCACTCGTGGTTGCACTGTTATCCTGGGTGGTCACTCCATGTTCCAATTAAATTTGCAATGAAGTTATCTTAACCATCGGGTTAATGCCATAATTGCCAATTAAATCTTTGGAACATTAAAATCAATTGATGAGTGACATTAAGAAATTATTAGGTTGAGCAGTAGCGTAAATCTCGCACAGCTTAATTATTTCCCCAGGTTAAACAAGGAATACAGGTAATAAATCTAGGAAATCCTTAATTAGGTGAAACCCATCAAATTATGCAGTATATCAAAAGTAAACATTATTAAATGCAATGACTGGGTACAAAAAGAGTATGCAGAGGGAGAATCCACTTGCCTTGCACAAAATCGTCCTGCGTGTCGTCTTCAAACGTATTTGGGTCCTCTACCACACAATCAGTTTCTAATAGCGTCGCACATCGTACATACAAAAGAAAACATTCACCAATAAATAAACATACACCATTACATAGGTGAAGCATACATCATACAATAAAACATACATTTAAACAAATCACATTTATAAGAAGGAATGCAAAACATGATTTGTATCTACCCTATAAATCTTAACCATATCAACTATCAATTTATTTGCTATGACTAACTACTTTGTTTCATTATCTTACTAGAAAACTTGTATGACAATTCGACTATGGATATGCATACTATATAAATTCATTTAAAATCATAGATACAATTTTAACCCAAATTCTAGGGAATCTAGTTTATTTACTAAATAATTATCTCTATCGTAAAACACGGGTCACATTCTAGTTTTAGTCTTTCTTTCTAAAAGGAAATTATATCAATTGTTAAAATATTATTTATAAATCACATAACCATAGTATTAAAGAACTAACTTAAACTACAATTTTTATCTCTACTATTTAGATTACGTTGGACTATATTGTTTCAACGTCAATAAAATATTTACTATCTCTTAGCGAATAACCAATATAATTATATTGTGCATGAACGTGCGACTCTTGTCTATAAGTCAGAATCATAATGTAAACAACGGTGAACGCATACTTATTTATCTATTAATACTAAATAAATCAATACATTTTCTAACTCAAATTAGTTAGTGTAGCAAGAATGAATTTAATAATATTAATATTCTAAAAATCTACATAAACCACTAATTGAATATTTTCTAACACAAGCGAGGTTATTTGACATAAACTAGTATTTTGTTTAATCCAAAAATCTAAGTGCTCAATTTGCGAACATGATTATTTAACTAGTAAAAATCCATTTACCACACTATATTATGGACTCTCGTGCTGCTAGCAAAGTGAGTAACCAATCCAAGTTATTACATGTCCTAGTCCTACAGCACAAATAATCTAATGCAATAAGCTTATAGTGAGAATTTGTATGGTATTTATGGGATGTGTTTCTTTTGCGAAGCATCTGATGGCAAGACATCTAGATGTTTGTTACTTTTCAATTAAATAGCACCTTTGTCATTTGGAGGTTCCAGGTGCATGCCGATATGATATTTTCCCCTTTTCTAAAAAAAATGCTAATAAAATAATTAGATAAATCATCTAAAAATCCTATAATATTCATATGACATCTATACCATTTTCCATATCCATTAAAATGCACCTATAATTCTCCAAGTAGTTTCTAACATTTATCGTGACCAAATTTAACTACAAAAATTCCTATCTAACATTTTATTGCCAAAGTGACTACTAAATGTTGTCATATTTCTCTAATCCAAAAATTCAACGCCACGACTAACATGACATAACACGGTGCTAATAATCGCATGAATCTACCAAACAATTCCATAACGCTCACATACACATAAATCGAAACCACATGTGTTCATATTACAACAAACAAAATATACAACTCATGAATCGAATCAAAAGCTCTTTATAAAATATACAAAATAATTCGGGTTGCCAACAACCTCGGGTTCGTGCGTGTGACGGGGACGGATCGACGGAGAGCGGGGCTCGACTACGGACAGCGGATGGCGTAACTCCGGCGAACTCCGGCGACGGACGGCACGCTCCGGCGACGAACGGCACGAACTAACGATGAGCGAGGAGTGCTAGAGGGAGGTAAATTCGAGTGGACAGGAAGGGGAGGCTCTGCTGTCCCTTTTATAGAGAGAGGGAGGGGAGAAGAGAAGTCTGCCAGAGGCATAACGTGGTCTTCAATGGCCACCACTGCGTCAGTTTCCAGGAGAATAATGGAGAGGAGGGAGAAACGGAAGCAGTGATGCTCCATTAACGCAGAGAAGAACAACGGGCGCGGGTCTGCTTGGTTCCTAGCTGTCGGACGCTCGGACTCCTGGGCGTCTGCGTGGTGTTCGCGCTCGGCTGGATGGCAGAGGGCGCGGCGTCGGCTGAGACAGGGCGGCTCGGCCGGTGGTGCTCGCGCAGGGCTCCACGGCGGGCGGCTAGCGGCGTCGCGCGGCTCGCGCGAGCGCGTCCAGGTGCGGCCGGAGCGTGTGCTCGGCTGGGGCAAGGCCGCTCGGGCGCTGGCGCTGAGAGAGAACGGCGTGAGAGAGAGAAGTGAGGGAGAGAGAGAGAATAGAGAGAGAGAGAGGTGAGGGAGGCGGCTTGGAGAAGCCAGCCAGGGGCGGCGGCGGCTGGCAAATGCCTGAGCGCGCGCGGGAGAGTAGTTTTAGGGTTAGGATATTTGGGCCCCTAAGTGGGCCGGCCGGTAGGTGTAGTTTTTTTTTTTATTCCGAAATGCTTATTTAAAGAGCTCAAAAAATTATAAAAATTCACCAAAAATGTTTATAAACAAAATACTCATTTTTAGACTAATAATTATTATTTTTCTTAATTATTGATTAATTACTAAGATTTCTTTTTAAAAGGAAAACAACAATCATCCGATAATCAATCAAGTGCATGCAAAGAAAACAATGCAAATGAACAATTAAACACTAAAAATTTTATTACCCTAATTAATATAATAACTAAATTTATTATTTTAATTGACGGTTTTTATGGTGTTACAAACCTACCCCTCTTAAAAAGAATCTCGTCCTCGAGATTAAGAAACTTCCGAGAATAATTGGGGAAATTCTGCTCTGAGTTCATCTTCTCTTTCCCAAGTGGCCTCATCTTCCGAATGATGACTCCACTGGACTTTGCACATGTTAATGACTTTACTCCGCGTAATTCTGCGAGATGTTTCCAGAATTCTGATTGGGTACTCCGAATAAGTCAAATCCTCATTAACATTCAGTTCTTCCATGGGTAACTGTTCCTCGGGTACTCTCAAGCACTTCTTGAGTTGTGATACGTGGAATACGTCATGCACATCGGATAATCTATCGGGTAGCTCTAACTGGTAGGCTACTTCGCCTTTTCTTTCCAAAATCTTGAATGGGCCAATATAGCGAGGTGATAGTTTTCCTTTAACCTTAAACCTTTTCATTCCTCTCATCGGTGAAACTTTAAGGTAAACAAAGTCTCCTACTTCAAACATCAATTCTCTTCTTCTATTATCAGCATAGCTTTTCTGTCTTGACTGTGCTGTCTTCAAATTTTCTCTGATAATTTGTACCTGCTTTTCCGCCTCTTGGAGAATTTCTGGACCAAATACTTGACTTTCTCCAGTCTGATTCCAATAAAGTGGTGTTCTACACTTTCGTCCATATAGTGCTTCAAACGGTGCCATTTTGAGACTTGCTTGATAACTGTTGTTATATGAAAATTCTGCATAAGGCAAACTTTTATCCCAGCTTCTACCATGCTTTAGAGCGCAAGCTCTTAGCATATCTTCCAAGACTTGGTTTGTTCTTTCCGTTTGCCCATCCGTTTGAGGATGATAAGCTGAACTAAAGTTTAGCTTGGTATCCATGGACTCATGAAGTCTTTTCCAAAAGCGCGAGGTAAACTGGGTTCCTCGATCTGATACGATCTTCTTCGGTACTCCATGCAGACAAACAATCCTTGACATGTATAATTCTGCTAACTGGGCTCCTGAGTAAGTTGTTTTCACAGGTATAAAATGTGCCACTTTGGTTAACCTGTCTACTATGACCCATATTGAATCATAGCCATCTCGGGTATGGGGTAGTCCAACTATGAAATCCATACTGATTTCTTCCCATTTCCATTCCGGTACCTTGAGAGGTTGTAGCAATCCTGCTGGTCTTTGGTGTTCAGCTTTAACTCGCTGACACACGTCACATAATGCAACATGAGTAGCAACATCTCTTTTCAAACCGTACCACCAATACTTTTCCTTAAGATCCTGGTACATCTTTGTACTTCCAGGGTGAATAGAGTAAGCTGAATCATGAGCTTCTCTCAAAATAAGTTGGCGTAAGTGCTCAATTTCCGGTACACAGATTCTCTTCTTAAACCATATTGTGCCTTGTTCATCTTCCGTGAAATCTGGGGCTTTACCCAAACTAATCAAAGATTTAATTTCCTTAATCTTCTCATCGGACTCCTGTCCTTTACGGATCTCTTCTTCCAAAGTAGATTCGACTTCCATCACCGTTGCTTCTACATTATTGAGAAATCCAAGGTTGAGTCGTTCCATTTCCCAGCACAATTCCTGTGACATCAAATGAGTAGTGATGTTGTTCACTTGACCCTTACGGCTCAAAGCATCAGCTACTACATTTGCTTTTCCGGGGTGATACTGTATTTCCAAATCATAATCTTTAATCAACTCAAGCCATCTTCTCTGTCTGAGGTTGAGTTCCTTCTGAGTAAATATATATTTCAGGCTTTTGTGATCCGTGAAGATTTTGCACTTGTTTCCAATCATATAGTGTCTCCAAATCTTCAAAGCATGCACCACGGCAGCTAATTCCAAATCATGTGTGGGATAATTCTTCTCATGCTTTCTCAACTGTCTTGAAGCATAAGCAATCACCTTTCCTTCTTGCATTAGCACACATCCAAGTCCAAGTGTGATGCATCGCAATACACATCAAATCCCTTGTGGATGTCTGGCATCACCAGTATTGGTGCAGTGGTTAACCTCTTCTTGAGTTCCTCAAAACAATTCTGACAAGCTTCATCCCATTTGAACTCTTTGCCTTTCTCCAGTAGAGAGGTAAGAGGCTTCACTAACTTGGAAAAACCTTCAATAAATCTTCTATAGTAGCCTGCTAATCCAAGAAAACTCCTGATCTTGGACGCATCTGTGGGTTGCTTCCAATTTAGTATTTCACTTATCTTTCCTGGGTCCACTTTAATTCCACCATCAGTAACAATATGTCCTAAGAAAGCAACTTCTTTCAACCAAAAATCACACTTCGAGAATTTTGCGTACAGTTGGTTGTCACGAAGCTTTTGTAGGACTAGCCTTAGATGATCTTCGTGTGTTTCTTCATTCGGAGAATATATCAGTATGTCGTCAATGAATACGACCACAAACTGATCCAGATATTCCATGAATACTTTATTCATCAAGTTCATAAAGTATGCTGGTGCATTAGTCAGTCCAAATGACATGACCAAAAACTCATATAATCCATATCTCGTCGTGAAGGCTGTCTTCGGTACATCTTCTGCTCGGATCTTTAACTGATGATATCCCGATCTCAGATCTATCTTCGAGAATATCTTAGCTCCCTTCATTTGATCGAATAAATCTTCAATTCGAGGTAGTGGGTATTTATTTTTGATGGTTACTTCATTCAAACTTCTATAATCAACGCACATTCTTCTCGAACCATCCTTCTTGTTCACAAATAGCACTGGGGCTCCCCAAGGGGATGAACTTGGGCGAATAAAACCTTTTTCTAGTAATTCTTCTATTTGTTTCTTCAGTTCTACTAAATCTTTGCCATCCATTCTATAAGGTCTTTTCGAGATAGGTGCGGTTCCGGGTACTAATTCAATAGAAAACTCTATATCACGGTCAGGTGGCATACCTGGTAATTCTTCCGGAAATACGTCTGGGTATTCGCACACTACTTTGATATTTTCCAAGGGCTTTTCTTCCAAGTGATTGATCACTGTTTTCCCTTTTTCATCTGTTGACTTGTCTATGTTGACTTGGATTCTTTCACCTTGAGGACTTGTCAACGTAATTGTTCCGTTGGCACACCGTATCACTCCATCACAACTTTTCAACCAGTTGCATCCAAGAATCACATCAATACCGTTGGATCCTAGGACCACTGGGTCGACTGAAAAATCTATTCCTTGAATCTTGATATTAACATGAGGGCATGAGTGTGTAGCCTTCATGTCACCTCCCGGTGAACTAATGTGTAATATCCTCTTCAGAGGGTACTTAGGTATGTTATGTTTTTCCACAAATAACTCAGTTATAAATGAATGTGATGCTCCAGAGTCAAATAAAACTGATGCAGGTATGGAGTTAACAAGGAACATACCATACACAATGTCGGCATCCTCAGGTACTGATTCCGCAGTGACGTGATTGACCCTTCCTCGGCTCTGGTTCTGCGGAGTCTTGTTCTGAGCAGATCCACGAGCGGGGGTGTTCTGGTCATTCCTCTGATTATTGCTTTTCTGAGGTGTCTGCTGGTTGCGCCTTGGGCAGTTGTTGGCATAGTGGCCTAATTCACCGCACTTGAAACAACCGTTGGGTTGGACAGGTGCGTTGTTTCTGGCCTGAGTGTTGTTGGTGCCACCCTGACGGTTCTGTGAATTTCCACCAGACCTCTGGTTGGTCTGGGGGTTGCTCCTTTGTTGATTCTGATTCTGGTTGCTTCTCTGACCTTGCTGTCCAGAGCGTTGCACTTGATAATTATTTCCACCCTGATTTCCAGAGCGGAACTGCGAACCTTGAGCATTGTTTGGTCGGGTGTTCCTGCTGGACTGACCTTGGAATTTTCTCTTGTGGTCAGATAGCTCCTTCCTTTTGCTCTCAAGGCCAATTGCCTTATTCAGGAGTGTCTGGAAGTTGGGAAAGGTGTGACTCTGAAGTTGATAGTTCAGAGGTCCAATCAACCCTTCCAGAAAACGCTCTTGGCGCTTCTCATCAGTGTCCACTTCCTCAGGGGCATAACGTGAAAGCTGAGTGAAGCGATCACGATACTCACTGACAGACATATTCCCTTGAGTAAGGGAAAGAAACTCCTTCTTCTTCAGCTTCATGATTCCCGAAGGAATGTGGTGAGCGCGGAAGTTCTCTTGGAACTCCTGCCAGGTTATTGTGTCAGCATTGGGGTGTGCCGCTGTGAAGGCATCCCACCAATCGGACGCAGCTCCCTCGAGTCTTCCCGAGGCGTACAAGACCTTCTCCCGGTCGTTGCACTGAGTGATGTCCAACTTCTTTCCGATAACCTTAAGCCAGTCATCGGCATCCAAAGGATCAACCGCATGAGAGAAAGTAGGCGGGTGATGACTCATGAAGTCCCGGTGCTTATCTCTAGCCGGGGGTGCATATTGCTGCTGCTGGGGTTGCTGATTCTGTTGGTTCTGTTGCAATTGTTGAACCGCAGCAGTGAGTCCTTGCAGAATCTGCATTTGGGCGGCGATGAACTGCTCCATGTTGGGATTAGGTGGTGGCGGTGGTGGTGGTGCTTGTTGTCCACGCTGGTTCCGGTTGTTAGGTCCTTGACGTTGGTTCACCATCTGATTTGTTAGGAAGTGAAGTCCTTAGAAAAGTGAGGAGTAGAAAAGATTCAAGAGGGAAAATAGCTTAAGTTTTACAAATTTTATATGTTCTTATGGCCATCATTCCATAAGACCATAGCACTCAAACAAATATCCAAATCAGACATTTCAATCAATCACCATCACATGGTTGATATTTATTAATATGATAACATAAAGAGAGTATCATCGTCTAACGCGAAGTATAACTTATTACATCATGACTCAAAACTCCTAAAGCAGCCTAGTGACTGATCCGGCCTCTCCGTAGCGCAGCCTCTTGCGGGGAGGAGACAACGCCACGGCGGGAACCTGAGCTTCTGGCGGATTCAGTCCCTGCAGTTGGGCTTCCAGGGCTGCAATCCTGGCGTGGGCGTTCTCCAGCTCCAAGTGCACACTGTAGAGGTCCAGAGTGGCACTGTCCAGGTCGGTGTTGAGACCGGCCACTACACCAGCTAGGGTGTTGAGGCGATCCTCACCAGGTTCACCTGGGACAATGTTGGTCTGGCTTTCTCCACGCAGGCGCTGAGGGAGATGCCTGAACCTTGTGTTCTGCAGCTGCTGCCGGTAAGTGTGGCTAAGCGACCACAGGGTCCGACGGGCAGCGTCGCTGACAGAGGCAGCGTAGGTAGACAGCGGTATCAGGGACTCGTGAGCAGACAGAGTCCTGAATCCCCTGTCACCTGCATCCATCACCCTGACATGGATGCGAGTGATGTAATAGCAAGCCCGGGGAGGCTCGCTCACTCGCCTCGTCTCATACAGGGGGCGGACGTAGGCTCCTAGCTCGTGCAGCACTGCCTGCAGCAGGTTGGGAAAGTGCCCTGTTTCGAACATTGATGTATAGTGTTCGACAACTGGACCAATCCCCATGAAGTGGTCCTCCTGGGCGTAGTCAGCTTCCTCGTGGACGTGTTCGTCCTCTCCATCGTCGTCGTCGTCGTCATCCTCGTCGTCGCCGTCTCCGGAGTCATCGGGGTCGTCGCCTCCAGGTGCAGGTGCTTGGAAGGCTGGTGCCGGCGATGCTGACGTCGATGACGCAGCTGCGAAGGCCAGGGACTCGGCCAACGGGGTGGGGGTCGGCAGCTGCTCCTCCGAGCTGTCCTCCAGGTTGATGACGTTCTCCACTCGGACGGGAGGGAGGTTCGCTGGAGCATCCTCGACTACCACTGGGTAGGCCGGGATCTGCCGGGGCTGAGGGGCGTAGCTGGTGTTGACGCGAGTGGTTTGAAGAGTGCGAACCATCTACAAGAGAAGAGTCAACTTAGTTGAATTTCAAAGAGGTAAGACTGATAAAGGAATTTATAGGAATGAAATTAGCAAGTTTTGAACAACTAGGCTTTCCATTTCTAACTAATCTAACGACCTAGGGTCAGCATAGCTTTGATACCACTTCTGTCACACCCGGTTCCAGGGGGTAGAACCGAGCGCATACCATATGTGTGCCAGGATCCAGTTCCACACATATGTTGACGTCACAAGTGTAATATATCAAAAGACAATGCAATAAAGGCGTAAAGAGAGTATAAAACTTTATTACATCATCTGAGACATTGTGTCTTAAACAAGTATCACATCAAAGTAGAGCGGAAATAAACAACTGGGCAATCTTCCACAGGAAGTTGACCGGCGCATCGTTAGACTTAGAATTCTTCGTCGATAAATTCTCCATCAAAATCTCCAGCATCACCCTCTGATCAAAATATTAGCAAGGGTGAGCTCACTTATGGTCGGGGCTCAGCAAGTGGGGGAAAAATTAATGCAGGTATAACAAGGTGAGGCTAAGGTTGAGCAGTAAGCATTTTAGTTGGTCAATATTTTATTATCAACACCTGCCTTACTAACAAGAGTGAATCCCAAATATCCCAATTAAACAAAGGAATATGAATATAACAAAAACACTTAAGTGAAACCACTTAAGCAAACTGTTGGCAGATCATCAGATCTCAATTTATGTCCATCTTTAAGTTAAATTATCATGTGAGGAGTCCAGGTCGCTCATAACCGGGAGCACGGCTGATATATCAGTTTTACACTCTGCAGAGGGGGTACAACTTTACCCACAAGCCATGTATCCCATCTAGCCCGGGTTGATCGGACCCTTAGACACTGCCGAGGTGAATGGCTAGGGATCCATTATGAGGTTTTCACAAAACACACTTAATACAAAGCAACCCGCTAAGGTTTCTAAGACGATGGTGGTGGCCCCCTGGGTGAAGTACCTTAGCCAAGAATACGACCCCATGTTAACGTGGGCTGCCAGCACCGACCGCTCCCCCTCTTGCCCATCTTTCAGGTAAGGTTGCTAGGCACTAAGCATATAGAGCTAATTACCAAAGCCAGAGCCATAATAGCACTCGTGGTTGCACTGTTATCCTGGGTGGTCACTCCATGTTCCAATTAAATTTGCAATGAAGTTATCTTAACCATCGGGTTAATGCCATAATTGCCAATTAAATCTTTGGAACATTAAAATCAATTGATGAGTGACATTAAGAAATTATTAGGTTGAGCAGTAGCGTAAATCTCGCACAGCTTAATTATTTCCCCAGGTTAAACAAGGAATACAGGTAATAAATCTAGGAAATCCTTAATTAGGTGAAACCCATCAAATTATGCAGTATATCAAAAGTAAACATTATTAAATGCAATGACTGGGTACAAAAAGAGTATGCAGAGGGAGAATCCACTTGCCTTGCACAAAATCGTCCTGCGTGTCGTCTTCAAACGTATTTGGGTCCTCTACCACACAATCAGTTTCTAATAGCGTCGCACATCGTACATACAAAAGAAAACATTCACCAATAAATAAACATACACCATTACATAGGTGAAGCATACATCATACAATAAAACATACATTTAAACAAATCACATTTATAAGAAGGAATGCAAAACATGATTTGTATCTACCCTATAAATCTTAACCATATCAACTATCAATTTATTTGCTATGACTAACTACTTTGTTTCATTATCTTACTAGAAAACTTGTATGACAATTCGACTATGGATATGCATACTATATAAATTCATTTAAAATCATAGATACAATTTTAACCCAAATTCTAGGGAATCTAGTTTATTTACTAAATAATTATCTCTATCGTAAAACACGGGTCACATTCTAGTTTTAGTCTTTCTTTCTAAAAGGAAATTATATCAATTGTTAAAATATTATTTATAAATCACATAACCATAGTATTAAAGAACTAACTTAAACTACAATTTTTATCTCTACTATTTAGATTACGTTGGACTATATTGTTTCAACGTCAATAAAATATTTACTATCTCTTAGCGAATAACCAATATAATTATATTGTGCATGAACGTGCGACTCTTGTCTATAAGTCAGAATCATAATGTAAACAACGGTGAACGCATACTTATTTATCTATTAATACTAAATAAATCAATACATTTTCTAACTCAAATTAGTTAGTGTAGCAAGAATGAATTTAATAATATTAATATTCTAAAAATCTACATAAACCACTAATTGAATATTTTCTAACACAAGCGAGGTTATTTGACATAAACTAGTATTTTGTTTAATCCAAAAATCTAAGTGCTCAATTTGCGAACATGATTATTTAACTAGTAAAAATCCATTTACCACACTATATTATGGACTCTCGTGCTGCTAGCAAAGTGAGTAACCAATCCAAGTTATTACATGTCCTAGTCCTACAGCACAAATAATCTAATGCAATAAGCTTATAGTGAGAATTTGTATGGTATTTATGGGATGTGTTTCTTTTGCGAAGCATCTGATGGCAAGACATCTAGATGTTTGTTACTTTTCAATTAAATAGCACCTTTGTCATTTGGAGGTTCCAGGTGCATGCCGATATGATATTTTCCCCTTTTCTAAAAAAAATGCTAATAAAATAATTAGATAAATCATCTAAAAATCCTATAATATTCATATGACATCTATACCATTTTCCATATCCATTAAAATGCACCTATAATTCTCCAAGTAGTTTCTAACATTTATCGTGACCAAATTTAACTACAAAAATTCCTATCTAACATTTTATTGCCAAAGTGACTACTAAATGTTGTCATATTTCTCTAATCCAAAAATTCAACGCCACGACTAACATGACATAACACGGTGCTAATAATCGCATGAATCTACCAAACAATTCCATAACGCTCACATACACATAAATCGAAACCACATGTGTTCATATTACAACAAACAAAATATACAACTCATGAATCGAATCAAAAGCTCTTTATAAAATATACAAAATAATTCGGGTTGCCAACAACCTCGGGTTCGTGCGTGTGACGGGGACGGATCGACGGAGAGCGGGGCTCGACTACGGACAGCGGATGGCGTAACTCCGGCGAACTCCGGCGACGGACGGCACGCTCCGGCGACGAACGGCACGAACTAACGATGAGCGAGGAGTGCTAGAGGGAGGTAAATTCGAGTGGACAGGAAGGGGAGGCTCTGCTGTCCCTTTTATAGAGAGAGGGAGGGGAGAAGAGAAGTCTGCCAGAGGCATAACGTGGTCTTCAATGGCCACCACTGCGTCAGTTTCCAGGAGAATAATGGAGAGGAGGGAGAAACGGAAGCAGTGATGCTCCATTAACGCAGAGAAGAACAACGGGCGCGGGTCTGCTTGGTTCCTAGCTGTCGGACGCTCGGACTCCTGGGCGTCTGCGTGGTGTTCGCGCTCGGCTGGATGGCAGAGGGCGCGGCGTCGGCTGAGACAGGGCGGCTCGGCCGGTGGTGCTCGCGCAGGGCTCCACGGCGGGCGGCTAGCGGCGTCGCGCGGCTCGCGCGAGCGCGTCCAGGTGCGGCTGGAGCGTGTGCTCGGCTGGGGCAAGGCCGCTCGGGCGCTGGCGCTGAGAGAGAACGGCGTGAGAGAGAGAAGTGAGGGAGAGAGAGAGAATAGAGAGAGAGAGGTGAGGGAGGCGGCTTGGAGAAGCCAGCCAGGGGCGGCGGCGGCTGGCAAATGCCTGAGCGCGCGCGGGAGAGTAGTTTTAGGGTTAGGATATTTGGGCCCCTAAGTGGGCCGGCCGGTAGGTGTAGTTTTTTTTTTCCGAAATGCTTATTTAAAGAGCTCAAAAAATTATAAAAATTCACCAAAAATGTTTATAAACAAAATACTCATTTTTAGACTAATAATTATTATTTTTCTTAATTATTGATTAATTACTAAGATTTCTTTTTAAAAGGAAAACAACAATCATCCGATAATCAATCAAGTGCATGCAAAGAAAACAATGCAAATGAACAATTAAACACTAAAAATTTTATTACCCTAATTAATATAATAACTAAATTTATTATTTTAATTGACGGTTTTTATGGTGTTACATCATGCTTTCTTCACCTCCTTCTAAACTCTCTAGTGACTTGTAAAGCTAGCAAGAGGCACCTAAGTGTGTGGTGGTCCTTGTGGGGTTTTAGTTATACTTGAGATAAAGAAGAAGCACTCAACCGGTCTAAGTGATTGATTGAGAGAGGGAAAGGGTTGAAAAAGACCTGGCCTTCGTGGCCTCTTCAACGGAGAGTAAGTTCATTGGAATCGAACCTCGGGAAACAAATCACTATGTTCATTTGTGTTGATCTTCACCTTACAATTTGATTCTTCCTCTCCCCTCTCTCTAAGTTGTCTTGCTAACAATCTTTTGAGTTAGCTCCCAAAGTCATCCGCATTGATTGAGCAACTTATAGCAAGAAGAACTCTCTTATGCACTCTGTATCCATTATAATTTGTTTCTAATCCCAACCTCAGGTGAAGTTTGTGTTCAAAGTTTATAATTTATAGGTTTTGCTTATTCATCCCCATCTAGGCGACTTTCATGAACATTGTGTATTTGGCAAACAGAAGAGAGTCGGCTTCTCTTTATCTACTCACTGCACCAAAGGCATTCTTGATTATATTCATTCTGATCTTTGGGGTCGGGCTCCTCATTCTTCTATTGGAGGCTGTGATTGTATGATCACTTTTATTGATGATTTCTCTTGCAATGTCTGGGTTTATTTTCTAAAGCATAAAAATGATGCTCTTACTGCATTCAAGCAATGGAAAGATTTAGTGGAAAATCAGACAGGTTGAAAATCAAGAAATTGAGAACCGACAATGGATTAGAATTTTACAATAGTGAGTTTAATTCTCTTTGTGCTGATCATCATATTGCTAGACACAAGACTGTTCTAGGTATGTCCTAGCAGAATGGTGTTGCTGAAAGAATGAACCGTACTATTCTGGAGCGTTTTGTTGCATGCTTTCCAATGCTTATTTATGGGATAAGCATGGTTCGTGGGTGAAAGCTGCTTCTGCTGTCTGCTATTTGATTAACCACTCTCCCAATTCAGCTATTGATTTTTAAATTCCAGAAGAGTTATGGATAGGTAAACCAGTTGGTTATTCTAATCTCAGAATCTTTGGTTGTCCTGCTTTTGCTCATGTTAACAATGGGAAGCTAGTGCCTTGATCTCAAAAATTCACTTTTATTGGCTATGGTTCTGTTGTCAAAGGATATTGTTTATTGTGTGCTGATTCTAAAAAGGTGATTGTCAGTCGTGATGTTACTTTTGATGAAAGTATATTTTCTTCCTCTGGAGGTGTTTCTGATAGTGGTTCCTCATCCACATCTAAGCCCGAAACTACTGATGAGAATCTTGAGGTAGAAGTACCTATTAATGTTGATTATGTTACTCATATTGCACAGTCAGTTTTAGTTTCTGTACCTCATGTTAGCAACAATCATTCTATTGCTCAAGATAGACCTAGAAGGAATATTGTTTTGCCACATCGATATAGTGACACTGATAGTATGGCTCATTATGCTCTCATTGCTGCTCAAGAAACTAATGCTCCATTTGAACATTCTTCTTATTCAGAAGCTATCTCATGTGATAATTCATCCAAGTGGTTAGTTTCTATGAGTGATGAATTTGAGAGTCTTCAAAAGAATTCTACATGGAAATTGGTTGAGCTTCCTGAAGGTAAAAAACCTTTAAAGTGCAAATGGATTTATAAGAAGAAGGAAGGTATATCTGGAGTTGAACATGCAAGATTTAAAGCTTGTTTAGTTATGAAAGGTTTCAAACAAAGGGAAGACATTGATTTCAATGAGTTGTTATCTCCTGTTGTTTGTCACACTTTCATTCGAGTTATAGTTGCTATTGTTGCTTTATTTGATTTGGAGTTAGAGCAACTTGATGTTAAAACTGCATTTCTTCATGGAGATTTAGATAAGGAATTTTATATGACACAACTACAGGGTTTTTCTGCTCCTGGTCAAGAGCACTTAGTTTGTCTTTTGCAAAAATCTTTCTGGTTTGAAACAAGCTCCTAGGCAATGGTATAAGAGGTTTGACTTGTTCATGCTTGCACATGGTTATTCTCGAAGA
Source organism: Zea luxurians (assembly GCA_029449295.1). NCBI lineage: Eukaryota > Viridiplantae > Streptophyta > Magnoliopsida > Poales > Poaceae > Zea > Zea luxurians. The sequence continues at coordinate 1,613,402 of JAOPSE010000064.1, read as the reverse complement.
AATTATGATCATCGTATTTATTTAAAAGCAGTTACCAAATGAATCTTTTGTGTATCTATTGCTTTATGTTGATGATATATTGATTACTTCTCATGACAAGTCACTTATTGTTGAATTGAAGGCTCAACTTAGTCATGAATTTGATATGAAAGATCTTGGACTAACAAAGAAAATTCTTGGGATAGAAATTCAGCGTGATCATCATGTTGGTACTCTTTTTCTATCTCATAAGAGTTCTATTGAGAAAGTTCTTGAAAGTATAATCTCAGTAATTGCAAATCTATTGCTACACCATTTGCTTCACATTTTAAATTATCATCGAGGCAATGTTCTGTTACTGAAGATGAGAAAGAACACATACCTCACATACTGTATTCTAATGCTGTTGGAAATCTCATGTATGCTATGATTTGTACAAGACCCGATTTGACTCATGCTGTTAGTGTGGTTAGCAGATTTATGCTCAATCCTGGTAAATAACATTGGAATGTAGTAAAGTGGATTCTTCTCTACTTGAAAGGTAATTCTCATTTTGGATTATTATTTGACAAGAATTCAGTGAAGGAAATTGGTGTTATGGGATTTGTTGAAGGATTTGTTGATTCTGACTTTGCTGATGATCTTGATAAGAGACATTCCATATCTGGCTATGTATTTTCATTATGCGGTTCTGCAATGAGTTGGAGGGCTTCACTTCAGTTTGTTACTGCTCTTTCCACTATTGAAGCAGAATATGTCTCAACTACTAAAGGGATTAACGAAGCTATTTGGATACAAGGTCTTATTTCTGAACTTGGTGTTCCTCAAGATGTCATTAAGGTTTATTGTGATAGTCATAGTACTATTTGTCTGACCAAGAATGACATGTACCAATTCAAGACCAAGCATATTGATATCAAGTACCACTTCATTCGTGATATTGTTGCTGAAGGCAAGATTAAAGCGGACAAGATGCATACAAATGAAAATCCTATAGACATGCTTATAAAGCCATTATCTAATACCAAGTTCAAGCACTGTCTTGACTTGGTAGTTGTTCATGGAGCTTAGCACCCTAGTGGTGTTTGGGGAAACAATTTTATAGATTTAGCATCAAGGGGAGATTTGTTGGATAAGATGATATGACTCTATCTCCTTTGCCTATATAAATAGACCCCTTTGTACCATGTACAAGACACCACATAAGGGCTTGTTCGTTTCACCATTAATCTATGTGGATTGGATGATATTGAGTCGGTTTAAATCCATAATAAGTCAAAATCCATCCCAATCCATTCCAATACACTCCAATACACATGGAATTGGGAATAACCGAACAAGGCCTAATAGATATGTTTTCTCATAGTTTTTTTCTCCTCTACATTGGGGAGTTTTTTCCATGTTAAACTCTGTGTATACTTTTCCCACCTATGATCCTAACAATTTGTATTATATTGTTGAATATGGTTTGTTATAAGGAGAGTAACATTGCCTCTCGTTATATAGATCAAATGGTAGGCACGTGATTCTAGTTCTAATCGAACAAGATAGAAGAGTTCTACACCTATTACAAAAATTATCCTTTCTTAAGCTGACTAGCTTGGTTCTATTGTGGTTGAAGCCACGTCGCTTTGTGCGCCATCTTCTAGAAGTCTATGGGCTAGTCCATCTCTTTGCAGGGGTAGTCGGTCGTATAAATAACTCTTAGGATCTTGATCTGTCAAACTGTTGGTCTGAATTTCATTGAAAGCTTATCAAAATCTAGTAAATGTGATGTGATTTAACAAAAATTTCAAAGTATGGCCATTTTCTGCCACTATCTCACCCTTACACCGCTCTTCAAGTTGCCTAGATTTATTTTAGCAATATCAGTAAGTTGTGCTCCCTGCCTAGAGCAATTATTAGGGATAGATTTTTTCACAATTCACTTGTGGCAACAACTGCTCAGCCTATATATCACCCCAAAATTGATGGACAAATTGGGAGGCTCAATTAGTGCTTAGAAGGCTTCTTAAGATGTGGAGTCCACTCTTGTCCCAGGGAATGGAGTAAGTGGCTTCCGCTTTTATACAAGTCTGCCTTGGCACTTGGGCACACAGTTGGCCATTGTGGATCAGATCCGTAGGCAGTCACTGTTTTAGACTTGTCTGCTTGGCTAGCCGAAAGAAGTTTGTTGATAGAGTAGAATCAACGTGAACTCTTGAGGACACAATAAAGAATGAAACATCAGTCTGAAAAATATAGATCAGAAAGGGAGTTCCCAGATGGGTGATCTTGTCTGTCTCAAAAACTGCAGCCTCATCTATAATCTTTAGTAGCTATGAGAAAGCAGTCACAAGCTTCCCCCTTTCAAATTTTATGGGCCATTATTTTACAGCACTATATTGGCCAGAGCGTGTAAAGAGGCATATGTAAGTTGGATTTGCCATCTTCATCTCTAATACATCCAGTTGTGCACGGCTCCTATCTTTGGAAGCATGTTCCTCCCAACACTAAGGTGTTTGGTTCATTAGACTCTGCTGCTGTTGACCCAACTGTGTGCTTCAGGAAGATGTTGTCTTGAAGGACAGAATTAGGGGTTCTGAAAGGGAAATATGGTCAAACCTTTTTCTATAAATAATTTTGGTGGTTGAATGCCCAACACAAATATTGAACTAACTAGTTTGCTCTAGATTATGTATTCTACAGGTGCATAAAGGTTCAACACAAACCAATAAAAAGATCAAGTTAGGGTTCAAAAGAAAGGAGCAAAAGAAACCAAAGAAAACCCTGGTCTGGCGCACCGGACAGTGTCCGGTGCACCAGGGGGCCGTACACTCCGAACTCATCACCTTCGGGTTTCTTAGGCGCCGCTCCGCTATAATTTACCGGACTATCTGGTGTGCCACCGGACTGTCCAGTGCACCAAGCGGAGCAACGACTAACAGCGCAACGATCGTCTGCAAAAGCGTGAACAGTGCGCACAGAAGTCAGAGCAGGCGTCAGAGGCGCACCGGACAGTGAACAGTACCTGTCTAATGTAGCACTGGACTGTCTGGTGCGACATAAAGTCAGCGCTCCAACAGTCAGAATCTTCAGAACCCTAACGGTTGGGTGACGTGGTTGACGCACCGGACTGTCTGGTACGCCCATCGACAGACAGCCTCCCCAACGGCTATGTGGTGGTTGAGGGCTATAAATACCCCCAACCACCACCACTCCAAGCATCCAAGTTTTTCAGACATCTCATTCAATACAAGAGCTAGTGCAATCAATACAAGACACAATTCAAAAGAATCAAAGCCTCTCCAAGTCCCAAATTCCCTCCAAATTCCTAGTGACTAGAGAGAGTGTTTTGCTCGTGTTCTTTGAGCTCTTGTTCTTGGATCGCTTTCTTCTTCCTCATTCTTGTTCTCTAAGTGACTTATAATCAAAGCAAGGGACACCAATTGTTTGGTGGTCCTTGTAGGGTCTAAGTGACCTGTTTGATTAAGGAGAAAGCTCACTTGGTCTAGGTGACCGTTTGAGAGGGAAAGGGTTGAAAGAGACCCGGTCTTTTTGACCACCTCAACGGGGACTAGGTTCTTGAAAGGGAATTAGGCTTACACCTAGTCCCTAAATGATTTTGGTGGTTGAATTGCCCAACACAAATATTGGACTAACTAGTTTGCTCTAGTGTATAAGTTATACAGGTGCAAAAGGTTCACACTCAGCCAATAAAAAGATCAAGTTTTGGATTCAACAAAAGAGCAAAGAGGCAACCGAAGGCACCTCTGGTCTGGAGGCACCGGACTGTCCGGTGTACACCGGACAGTGTCCGGTGCGCCACCGGACAGTGTCCGGTGCACCAGAGGACTCCAACTCGAACTCGCCACCTTCGGGAATTTCTCAGGCCGCTCCGCTATAATTCACCGGACTGTCCGGTGTACACCGGACAGTGTCCGGTGCTCCAAGGAAGCGCGGCCTCCGCAACTCGCCAGCCTCGGGATCGCACAGCAGCCGCTCCGCTATAATTCACCGGACATGTCCGGTGTGCACCGGACTGTCCGGTGTAATCACGGAGCAACGGCTATTTCGGCGCCAACGGCTACCTGCGTCGCATTTAATGCGCGCTCTGCGCGCGCAGAAGTCAGGCGCGCCCATACTGGCGCACCGGACAATGAACAGGTGATGTCCGGTGTGCACCGGACATCCAGGCGGGCCAGCTCCAACGGTCAGAATCCAACGGCATTGATGACGTGGCGGGGGCACCGGACTGTCCGGTGCGCCATCGACAGACAGCCTCCACCAACGGTCAAGTTTGGTGGTTGGGGCTATAAATACCCCAACCACCCCACCATTCATTGCATCCAAGTTTTCCAACTTCCAACCACTATACAAGAGCTAGCATTCATTGCAAAGCACACCAAAAAGGATCAAATCCTCTCCCAACTCTACACAAAGCCCTAGTGACTAGAGAGAGTGATTTGTAGTGTTCATTTGAGCTCTTGCGCTTGGATCGCTTCTTTTTCTTTGGCATTCTTTCTTGTGATCAAACACTCACTTGTAATTGAGGCAAGAGACACCAATTGTGTGGTGGTCCTTGCGGGAAGTTTGATTCCCAAGTGATTTGAGAAAGAGAAGCTCACTCGGTCCGAGGGACCGTTTGAGAGAGGGAAGGGTTGAAAGAGACCCGGCCTTTGTGGCCTCCTCAACGGGGAGTAGGTTTGAGAAGAACCGAACCTCGGTAAAACAAATCCGTGTGTCTCACTTCGTTATTCGTTTGCGATTTGTTTTGCACCCTCTCTCGCGGACTCTATTATATTTCTAACGCTAACCCGGCTTGTAGTTGTGATTATTTTTGAGAATTTCAGTTTCGCCCTATTCACCCCCCCTCTAGGCGACTTTCAATTGGTATCAGAGCCCGGTGCTTCATTAGAGCCTAACCGCTCGAAGTGATGTCGGGAGATCACACCAAGAGGGAGATGGAGACCGGCGACAAGCCCACTACAAGCCAAGGGAGCACTTCATTGGAAGAGTCCCGCACCAAGAGGAGGGAGAAGAAGAAGGACTCCTCCAAACGGAAGGAGAAAAGATCTTCCTCTTCTCACCACAAAGAGAAGAAAGAAAAATCTTCTTCTCACAAGTCGCATCGGAAAGGCGACAAGCACAAGAGGATGAGGAAGGTGGTATACTACGAGACCGACACTTCATCAACATCCACCTTCGACTCCGATGCACCGTCCGTAACTTCTAAGCGCCAAGAGCGCAAGAAGTTTAGTAAGATCCCCTTACACTATCCCCGTACATCTAGACATACTCCATTACTTTCCGTTCCATTAGGCAAACCGCCAACTTTTGACGGCGAAGATTATGCTAGGTGGAGTGATTTAATGAAATTTCATCTAACCTCACTCCACAAAAGTATATGGAATGTTGTTGAGTTTGGAGCACAGGTACCTTCTGTAGGGGATGAGGATTATGATACGGACGAAGTGGCCCAAATCGAGCACTTCAACTCCCAAGCCACAACCATTCTCCTCGCCTCTCTAAGCAAGGAGGAATACAACAAAGTGCAAGGGTTGAAGAATGCAAAGGAGATTTGGGACCTACTCAAGACGGCGCACGAGGGTGATGAACTCACCAAGATAACCAAGCGGGAAACGATCGAGGGGGAGCTCGGTCGCTTTCGTCTTCGCCAAGGAGAGGAGCCACAAGATATGTACAACCGGCTCAAAACCTTGGTGAACCAAGTGCGCAACCTCGGGAGCAAAAAGTGGGACGACCACGAGGTGGTTAAGGTTATTTTAAGAGCTCTTATTTTCCTTAACCCCACTCAAGTTCAATTAATTCGTGGTAATCCTAGATATCCACTAATGACCCCCGAGGAAGTTATCGGGAATTTTGTAAGCTTTGAATGCATGATTAAGGGCTCAAAGAAGATCAACGAGCTTGACGAACCTTCCACATCCGAGGCGCAACCGGTGGCCTTCAAGGCAACGGAGGAGAAGAAGGAGGAGTCTACACCAAGTAGACAACCAATTGACGCCTCCAAGCTCGACAATGAGGAGATGGCCTTAATCATCAAAAGCTTTCGGCAAATCCTCAAGCAACGGAAAGGGAAGGACTACAAATCCCGTTCCAAGAAGGTTTGCTACAAATGTGGTAAGCCCGGTCATTTTATTGCAAAATGTCCTATGTCTAGTGACAGTGACAGGGGCGACGACAAGAAGGGAAAGAGGAGAGAAAAGAAGAAGTATTACAAAAAGAAGGGCGACGATGCCCATGTTTGCCGGGAATGGGACTCCGACGAGAGCTTCACCGACTCCTCCTCCGACGACGAGGACGCTGCCAACATCGCCGTCACCAAGGGACTTCTCTTCCCCAACGTCGGCCACAAGTGCCTCATGGCAAAGGACGGCAAAAGGAAGAAGGTTAAATCTAACTCCTCCACCAAATATGAATCTTCTAGTGATGATAATGCTAGTGGTGAGGAAGATAATTTGCGTATCCTTTTTGCCAACCTTAACATGGAACAAAAGGAAAAATTAAATGAGCTAATTAGTGCCATCCATGAAAAGGATGATCTCTTGGACTCCCAAGAGGACTTCCTAATCAAGGAAAATAAGAAGCATGTTAAGGTTAAAAATGCTTATGCTCTAGAGGTAGAAAAATGTGACAAATTATCTAGTGAGCTAAGCACATGCCATGACACTATTGCCAACCTTAGAAATGAAAATGCCAAATTAATTGCTAAGGTTGATTCTCATGTTTGTATTGATTCAACTTCCTATCCTAGAAATGATAATGTTGATTTGCTTGCTAGGATTGATGAGTTGAATATTACTATTGCTAGCCTTAGAAATGAGAATGAGAAATTAATTGCTAAGGCTAAAGAATTAGATGTTTGCAATGTTACAATTTCCGACCTTAGAACTAAGAATGATATGTTGCATGCTAAGGTTGTAGAATTAAAATCTTGCAAACCATCTACATCTACCGTTGAGCACACTTCTATTTGCACTAGATGTAGAGATGTTGATATCAATGCTATTCATGATCACATGGCTTTAATTAAACAACAAAATGATCATATAGCATTATTAGACGCTAAAATTGCCGAGCATAACTTGGAAAATGAAAAGTTTAAATTTGCTAAAAGTATGCTCTATAATGGGAGACGCCCTGGCATCAAGGATGGCATTGGCTTCCAAAGGGGAGACAATGTCAAACTTAATGCCCCTCCTAAGAACTTGTCTAACTTTGTTAAGGGCAAGGCTCCCATGCCTCAGGATAACGAGGGTTACATTTTATACCCTGCAGGTTATCCTGAGAGCAAAATTAGGAAAATTCATTCTAGGAAGTCTCACTCTGGCCCTAACCATGCTTTTATGTATAAGGGTGAGACATCTAGCTCTAGGCAACCAACCCGTGCCAAGTTGCCTAGAAAGAAAACTCCTAATGCATCAAATGATCATAGCACTTCATTTAAAACTTTTGATGCATCTTATGTGCTAACTAACAAATCCGGCAAGGTAGTTGCCAAGATTGTTGGGGGCAAACACAAGGGCTCCAAGACTTGTGTTTGGGTACCCAAAGTTCTTGTTTCTAATGCCAAAGGACCCAAAACCGTTTGGGTACCTAAAGTCAAGAACTAAAATTGTTTTGTAGGTTTATGCATCCGGGGGCTCAAGTTGGATACTCGATAGCGGGTGCACAAACCACATGACAGGGGAGAAAAAGATGTTCTCCTCATATGAGAAAAACCAAGATCCCCAACGAGCTATCACATTCGGGGATGGAAATCAAGGTTTGGTCAAAGGATTGGGTAAAATTGCTATATCACCTGACCACAATATTTCCAATGTTTTTCTCGTAGATTCTTTAGATTACAATTTGCTTTCCGTATCCCAATTATGTCAAATGGGCTACAACTGTCTATTTACTGATATAGGTGTCACTGTCTTTAGAAGAAGTGATGATTCAATAGCATTTAAGGGAGTGTTAGAGGGTCAGCTATACTTGGTAGATTTTGATAGAGCTGAACTCGATACTTGCTTGGTTGCTAAGACTAACTTGGGTTGGCTCTGGCACCGCCGACTAGCCCATGTTGGAATGAAGAATCTTCACAAGCTTCTAAAGGGAGAACACATTTTAGGACTAACTAATGTTCATTTTGAGAAAGACAGGATTTGTAGCGCATGCCAAGCCGGGAAGCAAGTTGGCACTCATCATCCACACAAGAACATCATGACGAGTGACAGGCCACTGGAGCTCCTACACATGGATTTATTCGGCTCGATTGCTTACATAAGCATCGGCGGGAGTAAGTACTGTCTAGTTATTGTGGATGATTATTCTCGCTTCACTTGGGTGTTCTTTTTGCAGGAAAAATCTCATACCCAAGAGACCTTAAAGGGATTCTTGAGACGAGCTCAAAATGAGTTCGACTTAAGGATCAAGAAAATTAGAAGCGACAATGGGACGGAGTTCAAGAACTCTCAAATTGAAGGCTTCCTTGAGGAGGAGGGCATCAAGCATGAGTTCTCTTCTCCCTACACTCCACAACAAAATGGTGTAGTGGAGAGGAAGAATCGAACTCTATTAGACATGGCAAGAACCATGCTTGATGAATACAAGACACCGGATCGGTTTTGGGCCGAAGCGGTCAACACCGCTTGCTACGCCATCAACCGGTTATATCTTCACCGAATCCTCAAGAAGACATCCTATGAACTCCTAACCGGTAAAAAGCCCAATATTTCATATTTTAGAGTTTTTGGTAGCAAATGTTTTATTCTTGTCAAAAGAGGTAGAAAATCTAAATTTGCTCCTAAAACTGTAGAAGGCTTTTTACTAGGATATGACTCAAACACAAGGGCATATAGAGTCTTTAACAAGTCCTCAGGACTTGTTGAAGTTTCTTGTGACGTTGTGTTTGATGAAACTAACGGCTCTCAAGTAGAGCAAGTTGATCTTGATGAGATAGGTGAAGAACAGGCTCCATGCATAGCGCTAAGGAACATGTCCATTGGGGATGTGTGTCCTAAGGAATCCGAAGAGCCTCCACATGCACAAGATCAACCATCCTCCTCAACACAAGCATCTCCGCCAAACCAAAATGAGGATGAGGGTCAAGATGTTGAACAAGAAGATCAAGAGCCACCTCAAAATGACGGCAACGATCAAGGGGGAGATGCAAATGATGAAGACAAGGAGGATGAACAACCAAGGCCGCCACACCCAAGAGTCCACCAAGCAATACAACGAGATCACCCCGTCGACACCATCCTCGGCGACATTCATAAGGGGGTAACTACTCGATCTCGTGTTGCACATTTTTGTGAACATTACTCGTTTGTTTCCTCTATTGAGCCACACAGGGTAGAGGAAGCACTTCAAGATTCGGATTGGGTGATGGCGATGCAAGAGGAGCTCAACAATTTCACAAGGAATGAGGTATGACATTTAGTTCCACGTCCTAATCAAAATGTTGTAGGAACCAAGTGGGTCTTCCGCAACAAGCAAGACGAGCATGGTGTGGTGACTAGGAACAAAGCTCGACTCGTGGCCAAGGGGTATTCACAAGTCGAAGGTTTGGATTTTGGTGAAACCTATGCACCCGTAGCTAGGCTTGAGTCAATTCGCATATTATTAGCCTATGCTACTTACCATGGCTTCAAGCTTTATCAAATGGACGTGAAGAGTGCCTTCCTCAATGGACCAATCAAGGAGGAGGTCTATGTTGAGCAACCTCCCGGCTTTGAAGACAGTGAGTACCCTAACCATGTTTATAGGCTCTCTAAGGCGCTTTATGGGCTCAAGCAAGCCCCAAGAGCATGGTATGAATGCCTTAGAGATTTCCTTATTGCAAATGGCTTCAAAGTCGGCAAAGCCGATCCTACTTTATTCACTAAAACTCTTGACAATGATTTGTTCGTATGCCAAATTTATGTTGATGATATTATATTTGGGTCTACTAACAAATCTACATGTGAAGAATTTAGTAGGATCATGACACAGAAATTCGAGATGTCTATGTTGGGGGAGTTGAAGTATTTTCTAGGATTTCAAGTCAAACAACTCCAAGAGGGCACATTCATTTGCCAAACAAAGTATACTCAAGACATTCTAAGCAAGTTTGGAATGAAGGATGCCAAGCCCATCAAGACTCCCATGGGAACAAATGGGCATCTCGACCTCGACACGGGAGGTAAGTCCGTGGATCAAAAGGTATACCGGTCGATGATTGGTTCATTGCTTTATTTATGTGCATCTCGACCGGACATTATGCTTTCCGTATGCATGTGTGCAAGATTCCAAGCCGACCCTAAGGAATCACACCTTACGGCCGTAAAACGAATCTTGAGATATTTGGCTTATACTCCTAAGTTTGGGCTTTGGTACCCTCGGGGATCCACTTTTGATTTGATTGGTTATTCGGATGCCGATTGGGCGGGGTGTAAGATTAATAGGAAGAGCACATCGGGGACTTGCCAGTTCTTGGGAAGATCCTTGGTGTCTTGGGCTTCAAAGAAGCAAAATTCGGTCGCTCTTTCTACCACCGAAGTCGAGTATATTGCCGCAGGCCATTGTTGCGCGCAATTGCTTTGGATGAGGCAAACCCTGTGGGACTACGGTTACAAATTAACCAAAGTTCCTCTTCTATGTGATAATGAGAGTGCAATCCGCATGGCGGATAATCCCGTTGAGCATAGCTGCACTAAACACATAGCCATTCGGTATCATTTTCTTCGGAATCACCAACAAAAGGGGGATATCGAGATTTCATACATTAACACTAAAGATCAATTAGCCTATATCTTTACCAAGCCACTTGATGAACAATCTTTTACCAGACTTAGGCATGAGCTTAATATTCTTGATTCTAGGAATTTCTTTTGCTAAAATTGCGCACATAGCTCCTAAGAATACCTTTGATCATGTCTCTTTTATATGCTATGACTAATGTGTTTTCAAGTGCATTCCAAACCAAGTCATAGGTATATTGAAAGGGAATTGGAGTCTTCGGCGAAGTCAAAGGCTTCCACTCCACTCTACTACTCATCCTTCGCCGTCACTCCGAGCATCTCTCCAACTTTGGTATAATCTTCACTCATTTATTCTATGACCAAAGGAGGAGAAAGTACTTCATTGGGCTCTAATGATTCCGTTTTTGGCGATTCATGCCAAAGGGGGAGAAAATATGAGCCCAAAGCAAAAGGACCGCACCACCATTTTCAATTGGTAAATTTCAAAATTGGTATCTTTTTGTGTTCTAAAAGGGGGGCAAGTAGTATTTTCAAAATTGATGTCCTGAAACCCTCTTGAACACTAAGAGGAGACTTTATTTGAGGGGGAGTTTTGTTTAGTCAAAGGGAAAGCATTTTGAACAAAGGAAGAAAATTTCAAAACTTGAAAATGCCTTGCAAAATCTTATTCATTTACCTTTGACTATCTTGCAAAAGGACTTTGAAAAGAATTTACAAAAGATTTTGCAAAAACAAAACTTTTGGTGCAAATGTGGTCCAATATGTCAAAAACAAAGAAAACAATCCATGCGCATCATGTAAGCATTTATATTGGCTAAATTCCAAGCAACCTTTGCACTTACATTATGCAAACTAGTTCAATTATGCACTTCTATATTTGTTTTGGTTTGTGTTGGCATCAATCACCAAAAAGGGGGAGATTGAAAGGGAATTAGGCTTACACCTAGTCCCTAAATGATTTTGGTGGTTGAATTGCCCAACACAAATATTGAACTAACTAGTTTGCTCTAGTGTATAAGTTATACAGGTGCAAAAGGTTCACACTCAGCCAATAAAAAGATCAAGTTTTGGATTCAACAAAAGAGCAAAGAGGCAACCGAAGGCACCTCTGGTCTGGAGGCACCGGACTGTCCGGTGTACACCGGACAGTGTCCGGTGCGCCACCGGACAGTGTCTGGTGCACCAGAGGACTCCAACTCGAACTCACCACCTTCGGGAATTTCTCAGGCCGCTCCGCTATAATTCACCGGACTGTCCGGTGTACACCGGACAGTGTCCGGTGCTCCAAGGAAGCGCGGCCTCCGCAACTCGCTAGCCTCGGGATCGCACAGCAGCCGCTCCGCTATAATTCACCGGACATGTCCGGTGTGCACCGGACTGTCCGGTGTAATCACGGAGCAACGGCTATTTCGGCGCCAACGGCTACCTGCGTCGCATTTAATGCGCGCTCTGCGCGCGCAGAAGTCAGGCGCGCCCATACTGGCGCACCGGACAATGAATAGGTGATGTCCGGTGTGCACCGGACATCCAGGCGGGCCAGCTCCAACGGTCAGAATCCAACGGCATTGATGACGTGGCGGGGGCACCGGACATGTCCGGTGTGCACCGGACTGTCCGGTGCGCCATCGACAGACAGCCTCCACCAACGGTCAAGTTTGGTGGTTGGGGCTATAAATACCCCAACCACCCCACCATTCATTGCATCCAAGTTTTCCAACTTCCAACCACTATACAAGAGCTAGCATTCATTGCAAAGCACACCAAAAAGGATCAAATCCTCTCCCAACTCTACACAAAGCCCTAGTGACTAGAGAGAGTGATTTGTAGTGTTCATTTGAGCTCTTGCGCTTGGATCGCTTCTTTTTCTTTGGCATTCTTTCTTGTGATCAAACACTCACTTGTAATTGAGGCAAGAGACACCAATTATGTGGTGGTCCTTGCGGGAAGTTTGATTCCCAAGTGATTTGAGAGAGGGAAGGGTTGAAAGAGACCCGGCCTTTGTGGCCTCCTCAACGGGGAGTAGGTTTGAGAAGAACCGAACCTCGGTAAAACAAATCCGTGTGTCTCACTTCGTTATTCGCTTGCGATTTGTTTTGCGCCCTCTCTCGCGGACTCTATTATATTTCTAACGCTAACCCGGCTTGTAGTTGTGATTATTTTTGAGAATTTCAGTTTCGCCCTATTCACCCCCCCTCTAGGCGACTTTCAGTTCTCAAGAACTAAACCTCGGTAAAACAAATCACCGTGTCATCCGCTTCATTTGCTTTTGATTTGTTTGCCCCCTCTCTCTCGGACTCGGATTTTATTTTAACGCTAACCCAACTTGTAGATTGTGTTTTAAGTTGTAATTGTCAGATTACGCCTATTCACCCCCCTCTAGGTGACTTTCAGGTTCAACCAGAGGTGGATCTCTGTTATGGGCCGATGGGGCCATGGCCCTACTCGTGAGGAAAAAAATATTAGTACCCTATTTAATTATTCTAGCCCATTATTCTACCGTGTCGTTTGCCCTGCCCCTGCACTGCTGATCGAGATTAGTTGCCACCTGCCGGCGACGCTGCCGCATTGTAAAGCAAACGAAGAAGCAAAAGACGAAACGAGTTGCTACCAGCCTGCCCATCGGCTAGTGGCCAGTGCCCAACTACCAGAGATCCACTCATCCACCGACTCCAAGAGGCAAGAGGCCACCTGCTTTGATTTTGCTGGTTGCTACTGCCACAGTTGAAAGAGCTTTCTCAGCGATGAAAATTGTAAAGACTGATTTAAGTACTAATATGGGGAGTGACTGGCTCAATCATAGGATGATATGCTATATTGAACGGGACATTTTTTCAAGTATTCCAAATGATCAGATTTTATACAAGTTTCAAGAAATGAAGTTTCGCATGAAAATGTTGCCTAAGCAACCTCGGACTACTAGTGTTAATGGTATGTTCAGTTTATTAAATAATTGAAGTTTGACACGGTCTTAAAATTGTTATATATATAACTTGTGTTCATTTTTATGTAGGTCAGCAGTCTGATGCGATTGTTGATGCAGAAACAAGAAGCTAAGTGGAACAAATACAATAATTCTTCATCGATTAGGTACTTATTATTGTCTGTCAATTAGTCTGTGCTAAATTTTTTCGACTAGAGTTAGTGGCCCTAGTCCTATCGTGAGCAAAGTTCCGCCACTGGGTTCAACGGTCGGCTTCTCCAAAGAAGGAAACAAATCGTGCACTGCTCATGTCCGGTGGTGCACCGGATTGTCCGGTGCGCCAATGGACAGAAGGCAAGAATTGCCTACCGAATGAAGATCCAACGATTCCTAGTTGCCTTGGGGCTATAAAAGGGACCCCTAGGCGCATGGAGCAGAATACCAAGCCTCCATTGAACATCCTAACACACCTAGACTTCGCAAGCACGCATTTGGATCTTTGTGTTTAAGATTTGAGCACTTCTTGAGTTGTGAACTCCCTGCGCTGTGTTTGTGTGCTCGTTTCTTGACTTGTCTGCGTGTCATTGCTGCATCTCTAGTTCTTGCGTGTGTTTCTATTTCCTCCCTTACTCTTGTGTTTCCATTGTGATCAATATTGTAAGGGTGAGAGGCTTCAACTTGTGGAGATTCCTCACAAAGGGAACATCAGCTATAAGGAAGAAAATTGTGGTATTCAAGTGGATCATTGGATCGCTTGAAAGGGGTTGAGTGCAACCCTCGTCCATTGGGACACCACAACGTGGAAGTAGGTGAGTGTTCTACTTGACCGAACCACGGGATAAAATCGTCGTGTCACTTGTTGTTATTCGTGTGCGATTCTCTTATACTCACTTGATAATCACTCTAAGTTTAATACTCACCTCGTGAAGAGCAATTAAGTGAAGAAATCTTCTCTTTCTCTTTAGACATAGCTCCTTGGTTTTAACTCCACTAACATTTCATAAACCAAATTTGTGCTATTTAGTGCTTATTTTTACAGGATCACCTATTCACCCCCCTTTAGGTGCTCTCAATCTGGACAGCGTGTCATGTCCTGAATAAAGTTCCAACAAAGAACAAAGAAATCACACCATTCGAGGAATGGGAAAAGAGGAAATTAAATATCTCCTATTTGCACACCTAGGGTTGTTTGGCTAAAGTGAATGTGCCAATTAACAAGAAGCGCAAATTAGGACCAAAAATGGTTGATTGTGTTTTCCTAAGGTATGCTTTTCACAGCATTGGATATAGGTTCTTAATTATAAACTCTTGAGTACCAGACATGTTGGTAGGTACTATTATGGAGTCCAGAGATGCTACGTTCTTTAAGGACAAATTTTCCATGAAAGTTACACATAATACATCTAGTGATGAACCAACGATGCCTCCATGAGCATTTTATTCCGGTAGAACACACTGAGGAATCCCATATACATAATCATGTGGAAGATGACAATGTATCAACTCAAAAGAGTAAGAGACCAAGGATTGCAAAGTCCTTTGGTGATGATTACATTGTATATCTTGTGGATGACACCCCAAGTACCATTGAAGAGGCATATTCTTATCCTGATGTTGACTTTTGGAAGGAAGCAATAAGGAGTGAGGGGATTCTATTATGTCTAATGAAACTTGGGAGGTCGTTGAGCGTCCTTATGGGTGTAAGCCCATTGGGAGTAAATGGGTGTTCAAGAAAAAGCTTAGGCATGATGGTACTATTGAAAGGTACAAGGCGAGTCTTGTAATTAAAGGCTATTCACAAAAATAAGGTGAGGATTTCTTTGATACTTATTCACCTGTGGCCCGATTGACCATAATTCGTGTGCTACTTTCTCTTGCTGCCTCTCATGGTCTTCTCGTCCATCAAATGGATGTTAAGACAACATTCCTTAATGGAGAGCTAGATGAGGAAATCTACATGGAGCAGCCAACTCGGTTTGTAGCGAACGGTCAAGAAGGCATGGTGTGTAAGTTATTGAAATCTTTATATGGCCTAAAACAAGCACCTAAGCAATGACATGAAAAGTTGGATAGAACTTTGACATCTGTCGGCTTTGTTGTGAACGAAGCAAGCAAATGTGTATACTATCGGTATGGTGGGGACGAGGGAGTAATTTTATGCCTGTATGTTGATGACATTCTAATCTTGTGGATGAGTCTTGATGTGATTATAGAGACAAAAGACTTTTCTATCCAATAATTTTGAAATGAAAGATTTGGGAGAAGTTGATGTTATTCTTAACATTAAGCTGCCGAGAGTAGGCAATGGTGGGGTCACACTTGTGCAATCCCACTACGTGGAAAAGGTTTTGAGTCGCTTTGATTATAGCGAATGTGAACCTGCTCCAACACCTTATGATCCTAGTAAGCTATTGAAGAAAAATCAAAGGATAGCTAGGGATCAATTGAGATATTCCCAAATAATTGGTTCACTCATGTACTTAGCTAGCGCTACGAGGCCTAACATCTCGTTTGCTGTGAGCAAATTGAGCCGGTTTGTTTCAAATCCGAGAGATGATCCCTGGCGTGCTCTTGAGAGAGTTCTGTGCTATCTAAAAGGTACTATGAGTTTAGGCATCCATTATACCGGGTACCCAATAGTATTGGAGGGTTATTGTGATGCAAATTAGATATCTGATGCTGATGAGTTATATGCCATAAGTGGATATGTGTTTTCACTTGGAGGTGGTGTTATTTCATGGAAGTCTTGCAAGCATACCATCTTAACGAGGTCGACTATGGAAGCAGAACTCACAACATTAGATACTGCTTTAGTTGAGGTTGAGTGGCTTCGTGAACTCCTTATGGATTTACCGGTGGTTGAAAAACATGTGCCGGCTATTTCTATGAACTGTGATAATCAGACTGTGATAATCAAGATAAACAGTTTTAAGGATAATATGAAGTCGACAAGGCATATAAAGAGGCGTTTAAAATATGTCAGGAAATTGAGAAACTCCGGAGTAATAGCGTTGGACTATGTCTATACATCTAAAAATCTGGCAGATCAATTTACTAAGGGGCTATCACGTAGTGTGATAGATAGTGCATCAAGTGAGATGGGCCTGAGACCCACCTAAAGTTTATCATAGTGGTAACATATTCTATGTGATCGGAGATCCCGTGAATTAGAATGGTGAAACAAGCTAGTGGTAGACTGAGAGGAAAGACCCTTAATAAGGTTCATTTCAGATGCACATATTTCCTTAGTGTAAGGTAGGTTGGTGTTTACACCTTAATATGTTCCAAATGGCTTTGTGAAGCAGAGATATTGTCCTACAGAACATCTTTAGAGGAACATACCTATAGGGGTTAACTGGTAGTCACAGTTTATGAGATCTGGGTGGTCTCTAGATACCCATGAAAGGCTATGGAGTTTGACTTATATGCTCCAGCTAGAGGGGAGACCCTCAGCAACCTAGTACTGGTAAAGAGTTCAGATGAAACTTATTCACGTAAAACTGCCAATTCAAGGCCTAGTCCATTATGCAGTTGCGGTCAAGTGTAGTCTAGATTATAGGTGGATGTTCAACTTAACAGTCTCCATCGAAACACCAGTATATCAAACATTTGAGATGATGAGAGCATTTTAGTGTGACTTAGCATTTGGTGGGGATTGTTGAATTAATGTGGGCCTGGCCCATATTAATATTCAATAATAGTCAATGCTAGAGGCCCACTTTAATGCTATGATGTACTAGTACTTTAGTACCATACCAGAAGTTAAAGGGACAATTCACTCAACTTAAATAGGTGGACCATTGGTGCATTTATTGAGAAGTTGAAAAAAGGATGAAGGACTGCCCCGCGTGCACCGCCATCCGTGGCTGTGGTAGATCGGACCTTGGTCCGAATATTCCTTCCTAACGATTGCGCATTTTGCCTAGAGTAATGACTGTTTATTACTGTTGTACGTTACTGGCCGTTTCCTATGTTATGGCTAGTAATGGACGAGATGTAATGGCTGTCAGCTATTAACGGATGTCATTGATGGCGTCAGTTTCTGGCTGGATATAACGGTAGCTCTGATGGTGACTGTTACTGTCTGTTGGCCTCCCTCTGCGCGTGTATATATACGAGGAGAAGAGGCTGCTTCTAGTTACAAGAGAACACAAGTACAATTCTCAGACGCGTTGTGTACAACCCATCCCCGTCCCATCTTCTGCGAGCACAGAGAGTGGGGAGAGCAGGCCTCTGAAATCGTCGTCCACAGAAAGACACTTGCACGGGTGTGCGGGCGATCAGGTTTTTGGGAGCGTACTCGCCACTACTCGTTTCGTTCGCTCGACCAGCGCTGATCAAGTTCCTCGTCGCCGGCGCCGTTCGTGGGTCTACACTGCGTATATCTGTGTTGACTGCATACGACTACATTGAACATATACACGAGATGTCTCGTGTGAATGGAGCCACTGATGCCTTGAACATCGGTCCCTCCATAAGGTACATTCTCTTATTAGTATTTGTGCATGTTTTATTGTTGTTTACTGCTTATGTGAGTAGTGATACATACATGCACATACATGTCATCACATACATCACCGTGATTTTCTGAATTAAATTAAACTGAAAATGTCTATTTCTCCAATAGATGAAGCCACGTAGCTTTGTGTGCCGTCTTGTAGCAGTCTATGGGCTAGTCCATCTCTTTGCAGGGGGTAGTTGGCTCTATAAATAACTCTTAGGATTTTGATCCGTCAAACTGTTAGTCTGAATTACTTCTTGTTAAAACCCGTTGGGGTTTCAGCCTCTCCCCGCACTTCACGGGAATTTTAGCTAGCGCTCTCGCGACGCGTGGCCACAGACGCGGAGAAAGCTAGGCCTCTTCGACGGAACCGAAATTTTAGTTAAATCGAGCTGAGCCGTGACCAAGGAGTCCGTGTACTACGGTGTACCGGCGCCCTCCTCCGCTACCTTTTCTCCACCTTCTCCACGCCACAACCAGACGGGGTACGTGCTGCCTCGTCGCCACCACCATCGCTCCTCCTCCCCGCCGCCAGGGGCTAGGACGAGGCAGGAGACAGACCGACAGTCGGCGATGTCACCGCCGACCTGTCAGACATGGAGACGGGGCCCGAGCAGGAGGCGCCGGCGGAGGTGGATCCCTTGGTGGAATGGTGGCTGTTGTTCCGGCTCCGGTCAAGAAGAAGCGGAACCTCCCTAAGACTCCAGGTCTGTGTGTGCCTGCCACGGTTGCTTCGGTGTTAGTGTGCGTGCGTACTGCTGCTACTCCCTCCGCGCCCGTGTTCTCTGACGGTTTGCTTGCTTGGCCGCTGCCGCCGGTCGCAGATTCGGGCGCCGAAGTGATTGCGCTCTCGCCGAGGACACTGTTGTCCACGAACTGCTTCGTGTGCAAGGTGTGCGGCCTGCCTGCCTGCCTCACGCCCTCGCTGAGTGCCTGAGTCGTCGGGATGCTTCTAGGAGAAGGCAAGAAGCAGCAGGCCAGCAGCTGAATCGTCGTCGGGAGGCTTCCACGAGAAGCATAGGCCTGCATAATAAACATTGATATTAGTGGGCTTTTAGTCTTTGTTTTTGGGCTAGAATATGACAAGGAATTTCTTATATATATACACACATATATAGGTAGGAGGCCCCTGGTTCCTGGAGGTCCGGTGCGGCTGCACCGCGGGCAACTGTCCAAGGCCGGCCCTGGCTGCTTGCGACGTCTCCTTGACTGTATCACTAGCAGGAGGTGATGATGCTGTCGAGGACGACAGTGGCAGCATAGCTGCTTCCATCGGCCTCTACTTCCTCCGACCATCGCTTTCTAGGGTAAAGAGATCTGTTGCCTTCATTTTTTCCTTTTTCGTTGCTTACTGTAGCTTCCATGCATGATTCATTCATCTCTCTGATTTTTACTTTGCAAAATCTCAATGTTAGTCCAGCTATAAATTTCAGTTTCACGTTGCACTAACCATCTACAGCAACAAGCATGCATGCCTTTTCTCCCTTTTTTCTAAAATATTGCAAACCCTATGTGTTTTTTCTAAAATATTGCAAAATCTAAGAGAGTTTACTATCCACATACCTTAGCCTTTTGCTGCCCCAACCGAGACCCCCATCCATTCGTTCGTACACTTCCAGTAAATATGTTTCTTTCATGTTTGTGTATGCTGAATCATAGCTTTTTAGATGTCATTTTCTCTCATACAAAATGAGATTGAGGTATAATATTTCTAAAGGGAAGGGATATTCTTTTACCGCTAAAGGTGAGTCTATGGTGCAATATATTCCTAGAAGGAAAGAGTTCTTACTAACCTTTCTTCCTTTGGTCACCTGCAGGAGATACTCCTTTTTTTATATAATTACGGATTAACTATGTTATTCCATCTTATTGGATTGGCTTCTGAAGGTATTTCTAATTCATGTTTAAAATGTTATGGGCAAGAAACTTTTCTAAGTCTTTAATATGTGTTTACATGCTCTCTGCTCACTTAAAAGGATATTGTATGATTTTAAATTGCAAATGGTTCT
The DNA here is from genome assembly GCA_029449295.1 of Zea luxurians. Lineage (NCBI taxonomy): Eukaryota > Viridiplantae > Streptophyta > Magnoliopsida > Poales > Poaceae > Zea > Zea luxurians. The sequence continues at coordinate 1,593,263 of JAOPSE010000064.1, read as the reverse complement.
TTAAAAGCTCTGTTAAAAGGGATATTGCTTAAAAGTTGAAAGTCCTTAATTGCTATAGTTACATTGCTATATCAGTCCAGTGTTTTGGCTTAATAACCCCCTCTATCATTGCATCTATTTGGACCTGCATTCTAATTTTTTGTTCTCTTTTTTATGCTCTATCTTTTCATCTGTAATTGTTTGTATTTTGGGGTCAGGCACGCATTTGCAGGAATTGATTCTTTCAGCAAACAAGTCGTGTTATTTCTTAATGTCTAAGTGAATACCACTTTCTTTCTTCTTTCAAGTTGTTGTTACCTTTTAATTTGCCCCTATATAGGTGAGGCCGGAACCATTTAAATTATTACCTACTACATTTGATGGTAATGTGAGGACACTTAAATGCTACTTGAAATATAATGTAGACTCCAATTATATATATAATAAATTAATAATCATGATCTTCTATGTCATATAATATAGTGACCTTGAGATCGGGGAGCTTGCCCGGGTAAGTAATGCATTCGATCACCCTCCCTTCGTTCCCTTTCCCAGGCTCAACACACTAATCATAGGACCAAGTTGCATCTGAGGATTTTCTTGAACAACTCAAAAGGGACTGGTATGGTCACTGAGTATCTGAGTAAAATGGAGAAAGAGGTTGGTAAGAAGGTGAGAGTTTCCATTCCTTTCTGCTAGGAAGTACACTGTTACTGTACGCTGTTAGCCTGTTACTGCATGACTTTTCGTATCTGATTTCATAACTTTTGACAGATGACACTGAGGTCTCCTCGGACCAATACTGCATTCCAGGAACTCTTCTCTTTGCCAGCAGAAGAATTTCTCATCAGCAGTTTTACCTGCTACTTGAAGAGGAAATTGCCTACACAGGTAATCGTTTGATTTTTTTCTTACATAAATTATTAGATTGAATGATAAATATATGTTTTATGATCCTTTTTCCCTGTGGAAGAATGCTGAGGGATAATACTTAAAAAGTGTTTGCGTGCACAAATTTTCCTGAATTATGAAAGATATAACATTTGATTTATATTTTTTATTGAAAAGTAGAGAACATTCAGGAACATTTTCTTACAATCTCATATGTTGTGATTTCGAAAGAGAAACCAGCTGAAGATGTAAGCCAGCAGTGTCTTGTGCATTGATTTCATTTTTTGGAAAGACATGGTCATATTGTTCCTTCCATGCTATGTGATTTAAATATTTGTATATATGCTATTGATTTTGTTTGATTTATTGGATCAACTCATTGTGTTCATGTGTTCTCAATGGCTCTAAATAGCTCACTACATGTCCAGTCAACTGACAAACTCTTATACTTTTAATTTCAGGGTCAAGTTTTCTTATCTCCAAGAACAATTGTGTTTTATTCAAGCATGTTTGGGAGGAAAACAAAATTTCACTTTCTATGGGAGGATATTGAAGACATACAGGGAATACCTCAATCAATATCATCATGGAGTCCATCCATTATAATAACTCTTCACAAAGGTAGAGGCATGGATGCAAAGCATGGTGCAAAGAGCATGGACAATGGAAAGCTTAAGTTCTGCTTGCAGTCTTTTGCATCATTTAGTGTGGCCAATAGGTAAATGCCCAGCTTCCTTAAACACATCGAGTGTATGTCATATGGCTCTTATGAATCAAACTCCGGAAATAACTTGTGTCACAACTAACTGTCTTGATTCTTGCAATATCTTTTGCATGATTTATATGTTTTTTTTCCGGAATAAATATTGTTTGTGCTATACAGGACAATAATGGCATTATGGAAGGCAAGATCTCTGAGCATAGAGCTTAAAGTACAGCTTGCTGAAGAACAATCCCAAATTAACACCCTTTAGAGTGAGGACAGTGGGGTCTTTGTTGGTATTGAGGATGCCAAGAGCCTTCAGATGACTGAAGTTTTCTCCTCGACCATTTCGACCAATGTAAGTTCAGGCGACTTGTATGGCAAATCTAAATATACACTTGCAGTCCTGCACTTGTGCAAGTTCATTAACTACCTATATTATGGTCCATCATAAGAGGCTGAAACTGACATTCATGTATCTCTTGCCAGATGGCCTCGCTTATGGAGGTGTTTGCAGGAGGATCCTTGGAAATGAAGGTAATGGAGAAAGTTGGATGCCAGAAGTACTCGGCTACACAGTGGGAATCAGATAAACCCAATGAGTATCAGCGACAAATCCATTACAAGTTCAACAAGAAGCTGTCTCCAGTTGGCGGAGAAGTGACAGGAACCCAGCAGAAATCTCTTATGCCTAATAAGAAAGGATGGGTTATCGAAGAGGTGATGGAGCTCCAAGGAGTCCTTCTTGGCGACTTCTTTACGGTTTGTATACGTAACTGAATCTTCTTCCTCTCTGGCATTCTGGGTTGAATTTGCATGCTCTTCTGCTTGTCAGAAGTCCCCGTTTTCTTTAACAAAAATTTTGAAGTATGTTAGATGGAGTATTTCCATCTTCTAAATTACTCGATGTAACGATCTTGAAACATATAAAACCTTCCTTTTATCAGAAACAAAATGCTTGTCATTTGGTCAATTAGTTAGTGTTATGATATTCCGTGCTGTAACATGGTCAAGGGGTAGTTGTGTCTATGTGGCGGCAAAAAAAACTGCAGGAGGTCCATTCTAATCACCACACGAAAGATCAAGCCTGCTGCGCTGATTTTCTTCATACCAGCAGAAGAAGAGAAACACGGCACATCTGGATTCTGACCTGCGCTCCTCTCTTGTTTTTTTTCCAGCTCCACATCAAGTACCAGGTCGAGGACCTCGCTCCCAAGCAAAGAGCAAGCAATGTGCAGGTCTCCCTAGGAATCGAGTGGTCGAAGAGCACCAGGCACCAGAAACGGATCGAGAAGAACGTCCGATCCTTTCCAGTTCGTCCGCGCGCCTAAAGGAGATGTTCAACCTTGCGTCGAGGGAGCTCTCGCACGCCAGATAGAAGGCGGAGCGTAATGGCCTTTCGATGTCTCACCCACCGTCCCTGTGCATAACAACAACAGGACCGATCATTGAGTGAACATTTAACACCCACTAACTGTACATGGAAAGCTTGGCTGAAGACTGACAGACAGCAACACCAAGAAGAAGAGGAGGAGGTACTGTAGGATAGCTCGATAGACAACGATATAGCTGTATGTTCTGCTTGCAAGTTGTTCTCACTGTATATGCTGAAAATATTAAAATTGAATAGCTGGAAATGCAAGTGGTTCTCTTTAGGTCATACCATTTACATAGTTATTATCTTCTGCCTTTAACCGCTGTAGGGCGCCTAATGTTCTAGTTTCATTAAAAGCTTATCAAAATCTAGTAAATGTGATGTTATTTAACAAAATTTTCAAAATATAGCCATTTTCTACCACTATCTCGCCCTTACGCCGCTCTTCAAGTTGCCTAGATTTATTTTAGCAATATCAGTAAGTTGTGCTCCCTGCCTCGAGTAATTATTAGGGATAGATTTTTTTTCACAATTCACTTGTGGCAACAACTGCTCAGCCTATATATCACCCCAAAACTGATGGATAAATCGAGAGGCTCAATTAGTGCTTAGAAGGCTTCTTAAGATGTGGAGTCCACTCTTGTACCAGGGAATGGAGTAAGTGGCTTCCGCTTTTATACGAGTCTGCCTTGGCCCTTGGTGGGCACACAGTTGGGCATTGTGGATCCGTAGGCAGTCGGTGTTTTACACTTGTATGCTTGGATAACCGAAAGAAGTTTGTTGATAGAGTAGAATCAACGTGAACTCTTGAGGACACAATAAAGTCATAAAGAATGGAACATCAATCTGACAAATATAGATCAGAAAGGGAGTTCCCAAGTGGGTGATCATGTCTGTCTCAAAAACTGCAGCCTCATCTGCAATCTTCAGTAGCTATGAGAAAGCAGTCACAAGCTTCCCCCTTTCAGATTTTATAGGCCATTATTTTACAGCATTATATTGGCCAGAGCATATGTAAGTTGGATTTGCCATCTTCATCAAAGATACATCCAGTTGTGCACGGCTCCTATCTTAGGAAGCATGTTCCTCCCAACACTAAGGTGTTTGGTTCATTAGACTCTGCTGCTGTTGACCCGACTGTGTGCTTCAGGAAGATGTTGTCTTGAAGAACAGAATCAATGGTTCCCAAAGCGTTGGTTCTATGGAAGAAGTTGCCCAGATCTATGGCAACTTTGGAAGAACCTATGCAGCGGCACTATCCCAAAGCTTGGGTGGGGGGCAAGCTGTTCGTAAGGAGGGAGGGTATAATGTCAGGAAGTACACATACAGGAGAAAGCGCGATAAGAAGCTTAGTGTCTGATAGGCCGGTTTGTGGTGAACTTGGAAATGGTGTTTGGGCTTGGCCCGTGCGGCTTCTACTTGGGCCACCGTATCCAATACAGGAACCAAACAAAACACTATCTACTTTGACCATGCATGAAGCTAGCGCCCCGTTTTGTCCCCGTCCGATGGATCCGTGTCAAAGCGAAACGAGACGAGAGGAAGCGTGCAGGAGCAAGACGCCAAGGTCACGTGAGATTAAAACACTCCACTCCACGGCCTCCGATCCGGGCATCCGGCAAAGCTACGCCACGCGCGCGACGAACAGCACGGTCAAACGGGACATATGACCCTGCTAGTGCTAGCTAAGCTATCCATCGGCAGATACGTACAAGATCACCACCCTACCTAATCACTCTCTTCTAGGTACAAAAGATTCGCTTACATATAAAGCTCTTGCGTTTGCGTTAGCACTAGTAGTACTAGAGCACTACTACAAATTAATTAGAGAACGAATAAGACTGATATATATGATGTGTTGCAGTGTTTGTAGTAGTAAGGGTTACACATGGTTTCTGTGTCTATGAACTTACGTAGATACTATATATATAGAAATTATATGTTTCCAATAGAAATTATGCTTCTTATGTTCAGTCACATACATTCTCTTCCGCTCAAATACCAAATACATCTTTAATGTCATGATTTACATGTAGATATACTCCCTCTCTCCCAGCTTACAATTCGTTTGACTAGCTCGTCTTATTCAAATTTTTTTTATTACTGAGGATGGAGTAGTTTCTTACTGAGGGCGAGTACAACAGATCAAACAGATGTTGTATGTAAGATCTGCCATGTGACACAAAGACAGGTAAACAGACAACTTGTACAACAAGCTGTCTATTTAAGTGACAATTATAATAACAATTATAATTCACGAAATTCCATCACATAATCTGAGTAAAGGTCAACACGATGCTTCATATGCATCTAATTTATACATTTTTATATACCTTAGTCTTATGTCGTGGAGATGTTTGGTTACTGTCTAGTAGTACATATTTAGATAGATGTATTTGTATATGGTGTTGACTCTTACTCATACTATGTGATGGAATTTCATGGATTACAATTGTTATTCTGCATTTTAGTATTTTATGTTTTAATCTTTTTATATTATATTATTTTGATAGGATGTCTAGATCATGTTTTTCCTGTGCTCCTTCATACGTGCACACGGCTATGTTTACAACTTTATATAGTGAGGGGCAAGTCAGCCCAAGCATGAAAAATTTAGTGTAAAAACTTGGTTAGACAGGAGAAAGGGAGATGTTAACATCCATCATGGTATTATTTGAAGATGGAGTGATTTAGGAGTGGTATATTTTATACCCCTATTTTTAGCATTGATATTGTTTAGATCTACTTATCTCTCTTTAAAAGCGGTATAGATTGAATTTTGCCAGTTCTGAGTGGGGAGTGCCCTGACAGTTGTAAAGATTTATTCTTTTGCTTGCTGATGAATCGCTTACTAGAAAGCCTGCACGCATGGGCAACACAACGCGGGCATTGTAGCGTATTTCCCGCAGCCCATATCTGCCTCTGCCAGATAAAAAGTGCTCGGATCAGCATAAAACATGGCATTCTAGAGCTCTGCACGCTCAGACTCCATGCCTGCGCTGCGCTGCATTGCGCGCGCTTGCATGCACCGGGCTGTGTCAGGGAAAGAAGAGAGCGCGGTCATCAGAAAGTGCGGCCATAGGCTTGAGCTGCGACGGGGCTAGATGGCTATAGCTGCATGCATTGCGAATGAAGCTATTCCTGCAATCCTGCTTCCTGATCAGCTACTATACTATATACCACTAGGTTTTGTAATGTGATCCATCCGGCCAGTCCATACATCTATACTCACTCCGGTCTTCAAATACTTGATGTTTTAGACATGATTTAATATACCAAAGAATTATTAAATAGGAGGATTGTTCTTTCCTATAGTACCTCTAATAAATATTTTTAGGTTTCATTTAAATGTAAGTTGTTGTTAGCTCAGAAGGTTGTAACGCTGCCAGTAATTGTTTTTACGCCAGCAGGTTGTGTCCTCGAGCTCTAGTTGTGTTTTTTTTTGGCAGCCGTATAGAAGTAGCTGCTCGTCTTCAGAATCAAATGGCTTCGTAATTAAGTTTTTCTTTAAAGAAAAGAGGAAAAGAAAAAAAACAGCCGGTTGCTTGGTCCAAAAAAAGCTGCACGAATCAATGCAAGTGTTTTCAGTGGGATTGCCTCCACTCTGGCCTCTATCTCTGCTGCATGCCATGCCATGCCAAGCAAAGTTACAAGCGAGAGACAGGGTAATTATGGAGGACAGGAGTATTATAGTAGGCGCACGACCGGTCATCTTTACAGTGTTTACGAGGAGGTGCAGTGCTGTTGCGCACGGGCGAGCCCTCTCTCCGTTGATTTCTCCTAGGCCAGTGCGTGCTGCTGTTACTGCTTATTACTAGGAGTAGGGTTTGAACGACGATCTAGGCCACGCCATGCATGCAGTCCGGCCTTTATCGTTCTATATACTTATTATATTAATCAATAATCACTACCTCTATGAAGTGCCAAACGATATCTCCGGTACGTAGATGAGTCGCTTTCACAATAGAACTCTCCCCTTTTTAAGGTAACTAAAAAATAGTTCTTCCCAAAAATCGGTGATCGGACGTCCGAACCATCCGAACAATAGATTACCGAATGACCTAATCATCTGCGATGACGCAGAGAGCTTCAAAAAAAATCTAGATCCCATATTTCAGGAAGAATCCATCAGGGAGGAAGGATCCTATGGTTGTTTTGGGGTCGACAAGCCAGCCAAAGTACCTGAAGACGACGTAGAGAAGAAACGATGTGAAGATTAAGATTGAGAAACTATAACTATAGCTAGAACTACTACTAAGGATAATGTATAAGGCAAATAAGGTAAAACCGGTTTATAGATCGATTGTTGAGTCGTTTCAATTGGGCGTACCCCTTCATATTTATATTTATAGATGGAGGTCTAGACCTGTTCCTAGATGAAGTCCAACAAGATTTTGCGAGATATTTGGATAATCCCAAAAGATGTCAAAATGTTTGGACAACATGCCAAAATGTCTATGACACGGACCATCCGGGTTAACACGACGGACCGTATGGTAGTACCATTACTACCAAATTATGTGTTCAACACATATGCTAGTGTGTGATCTCCCGGGTGATAATGTTCTGATACTTGATGGTTTTACAACTTTTACTCATGTGTTCTACGAGGTCACCTAGGATGTGATCAAGCAGGGTATCAACAACGTTTTCCATGCTCTTTGGTCACTGGACTCCATAAGCTTCTTGCTGAATGATGCTCTAATGGTCTTGCTCACAACGTACCTAACCGGCTCAAGGACCACTGCCCCACCAGCCTCATGGATAATTTCAGCAAGTTGTTTACCAAACACCTGGCAACCTGTCTAGCACTATACTTGCACAATTGGTTCTAGCTAACGAAAGTGCTTTCGTTAAAGGCTAATACTTACGTGACATTTTTAGACTGGTTCTCAAAGGATAATAAAGATACCCAAAAAAGTGAATTTGATTTCTCTCAATTTTCTTGCATAAATTAAAATTTATTATTAATACAAACTACACTCCTTATGCTTAAAAGTGATCTATCAATCAAATAAAACTTTTGCACATTGTGTTCTAAACATATAGATACTAGCATGCATGACAATTACAGTGTTACACAACCTTCTTTATGGCTATGTATGTTATGGGCCTATAATGGCCCAGCCCCTTAGACCCAGCTCATGTTCATGGCCTCATGGGCTCTTCAAGTTTTACCTACGGGTAGTTTTCATCAATGTGCATCACCATCACTAAATAGACTTATAGGTCAAACTACTCTTCCATGTCCTCTTTATAGTACGACCAAAAGAAAATAAAGGTCATATTACTATTCGAAGTGTCCAATAAATCCATTGACACACGAACTAGCTAATCCTTAATCTTCTCTCTCATTCTTCGAAAATCGACATTTAATTTCCATCAATAGGGGCACAAATTCCATATAAGCCTAATCATTATCTATTATCATGACCTCACTCGCATTGTTTTTGTATAACACGCATTAGTCATAATAATCTTATGTTATCATTAATCACCAAAACTCAACTAGGGCCTATATTTGTATTCAGGTTCAACATGCATGTCACTGGTTACAATCACATCATCCCTTGCTATCCTACTAAAAGTGGATATTGTAAATGCATTTGATTTTATTGATTGTCCCTTCATTCTAGAAATCTTGCATCACTTGGGGTTGTCACATAGGTGAATAAACTGAATTTCCATCCTACTACAACAACTGCACCAAGATCATTGTCCATGGGACGGATGGTCGGAGGTTTGGCCATGCTCACGGCCTATGACAAGTGGACCCTTTGTATATAATGATGTTTATTATAACCATGGAAGTTATTAACCTAATGCATATCGAAGGGCTCTAATCCCTATCTATGCAACTCCCCACCAAGACTATTTGGATGACCTATAAATAATCCTTAACCCATGCTAAGATGCCCTACAATGCTTGGTGGTTGTACTTCACCTATTCATCGGTGCTTTTGGGATAGTCTCCAACACTGAGAGAAGTGTCGCAACACCTATTTTTTGCTCTATCGAAGACATCAAGTTTGTGCTCTCCACCTTCCCTTATCGGTTATTGTCGCTACCATGCAAGTCAGGGACAGAGGCAGCAGTGGGGCGGGCGGGGCTCGAGGCCATCCTACCGCTGCCAAGTCCATGGAGCCCCACTAGAGCCTCTCCTAAGATTTTTAACGTACATATATAATGTAGATGAGGCTTCTATACTACAATGGTTAAGTTCAGCCCCTTCTAAAAATTTTTCTGGCTTCGTCCCCGATGAAAGTATTTGGGAAACCTATTGTGTCTTATGAATCAAGTGTTTCTATTGCATTGGTGCAAACCGGTTTGGCTGGTATTAAACCCGGTTGAACCACCTTGAACCAGTTCAACCTAGATTATACTTAATAAATCAAGAACAATGCAAAGTATAATGATAGATTCCTTCTTATGACTAGCACTGGAGAAAATCTATGCGGATAGGTGATGGATTGAAGTGAAACGAGTCCATAAACTCCACCCACACTAGATAGCTCAAAACCTTGCTTGCTAAAGATTTGACACTTAAAAAGAACACAACAAGAACACAAGATTTATTTCGAGGTTTGGCCGCACCACAAAGATGCCCTACTCCCAGTTGAGGAGCCAACAAAGGGTCGGGACTTTTCTAACCCCAATCCTCCACAAGCCGACCACTAAGGCCAAGGCAAACTCTTTCTCAACTTAGCTCAAAGAGCAGGTAATACAAACTTCTTGGGGTCGTCCACAAATTTGGAGACTCCTAAGCAACCTTAAACCGTCAAGGAACACAATGGTTCCAAGAGCCACAAATCCGTACAATATTGAAGTTTATAACAAGGTCCAAGAGAGGGATAGAGTAGAGAAAGGAAATCAATAATGAGTTCACAAAACTTCACCTCACATTAAGGATCCTCCAAGCAATTGAAGAGGATGTTATTTGGGTTGTGAGAGAGGGAGTGAATGCTCTTGTTTGAGAGTTGGTCAACAGTAAATTCGTGGAAGAGGTTGAAGTATATGAAGAGAGAGAGAGAGTCCAAGGGGTATATAAAGGGCTCCCCTAAAAGTTGCTGACTGTTTGGACTTTCTACGCAAATCCCGGTTGAACCGGGATGGAACTCGGCTAAGCCACCTTCTAGCAGAGTCAATCCAGGTTCAAGTTACTGGGTGAGTAGCGGGGTGGACCAGGTAAATCTCGGTTGAACTAGGATCAACCAGAGAGCATCTCGGTCGAGTACTCGGCTAAGTACCTTAATAAAGGTTTGTGGGTTATTCATTTGCATGTGGAGAAGATTTGTGGGTAATTCATGGAGTTACCCAAATAAGTGTCTGGCCCTATGAGGGCAACCTTTCTAAGGGGCTCCAACAAAGATTAGTAGAAATCATGAGCTTTTCTAATACCTTAATAAAACATCATCACATGCTCAAGGATAAGAAAATGACAATGGCTTCAAATTTACCCTCAAATAGATTCTTTGAATGACCTAGAGGATAACCTACCCGAGTATGTTCAATGAACTACAACTATATAAAAGCACTTGGACTTGATGACATGAAGCACTCGATGAAAAAAGTACTTGCGCTCAGACTTTAATTACAACTAACCTTGTGTATGATTCTCTATTTAGATAGGGACTCAGGGGCTATTATCAAGAACGTGGAACCTATGTATCCTCACTAAAGCAAACAATGACATCCCAATAAGGGATGGGCTACTTTGACTACTCGAGAGGCCCAACCGAGCGGGGGTACCTCATCTACTTCGTGGACAATGCATATACATGATCCATAAAAATCAAAGCCATTTTTATAAACCAACTAGGAAACCTACTTGTAAATTGATCAAAACTTCATTTGCACATCAAGTTATATAAGGAGTGGTAGTGAACCCTTGATCGACGTCATCAATCCAAAATAGGTCCTCGAGCCATAGACACAAAAGTGTGATTCCTTAATGAGAAACCAACCCTAGTGCACAACACAGAGAATAAAATCGCCATTGCACATTAGATGTAGGGCACCTCATGCATGAACTAGTAGAAAATTTTCTCTCATGTGTTACCAATGTGATTGTAACGCCCCAAATTTTGCAGTTGAATTTTTTTCTTTTCTTTACTCGCCAAATTCGGGCGTTACCTTTTCTTTTTCTTTTTCCCCTCGCTAAACCTTGATCTTTTTCCAAAGCTAGCGGGATTCGGTTTGGAATTCCCGTGTAAAGAAAAACCCTAAAACTGTTTTATGTTGTTTGATGCACCATGCCGAACCATGCATTCTTTTGGATTGATTGAGAACGTGGATGCATTCATCTAGGAAAAACGAATTTCGAAAAGGAGATAATCTTTTTCTTTTTCTTTTTCTTTCTTTCTCTCTCCCTCTTCCCCTTTCTCTCTCCCGCGCCGTGGGCCCCTGGCCGGCCCAGCCGCCCCCTGCGCGCCCCCCTCTTGGGCCCAATAGGCCCAACCGCCCCCACCCCCTCCCTTTTTTCCCCAATTCCCTCTCTCTCTCCCTCCCCTCCCTCTCATTTTCTCCCTCCCCACCCTAGCCGCCGCCCCTACCCCTGCTCGGCCGCCCCTGCAGCCGGCCCAACCACCGCCCTCGGCCGCCCGTCCCCGGTGAGCCCCCTCTCTCCCTCCTCCCTCCCCCTCCCCTCTCCCCTCCTCTCCCCCTCCCCGTCCGGCCATGGCCCGGCCGCCCCTGGCCGCGCCGCCCTGGCCCCAGCCCCGCCCGGCCAGCCCCCAGCCCCGCCCGGCCAGCCCCCAGCCCGCCCCAGCCGCGCCCCAGCCGGCCATGGCCGCGCCCTGGCCGCGCCCCGGCCGCGCCCTGGCCGCTGGCCGCGCCCTGGCAGCCGCCCGACCGTGCCCCCGCCCCTGCGTGCTCGGCCGCCCCTGCGCCGGCCGGTTCAACCGCCCCGGCTCAGCCGCCCCCCCCCCCCCCCCGCGCTCGGCCGCCCCTGCTCGGCCGACCTGCCCCCGGCCGGTTCAACCGCCCCCCCTGTTTTTTTTTATTTTTTTTATTTTATTTTATTTTATTTACTTTCTGTGATCATAGTTATTTTATTTTAGGCAGACTAATCATTGTTCATGTTATTGGAATAGGAAGCTCAATTTAAAATTCCGTTACGCTAGTTGATCCACGTAATTAATTGTTTATTTCATTCAATGTTGATCAACTTAAAATGACTAGGTTTCCATTAGTGTATATAACAGAATTCTTTTGTTAAGAACCAATTGTAATTAATCATTAGTGCATAAGCTTTAACCCCCTGCGAGACCCTCTCCCGTTTCTTTCTAATCATAATGAATGCGATATCGAATGTCATACTTGATGCATACTCACTTTATTTGTTCCCTTGTATGGTGTACTGTTCTTTTGTATTAAATATGTGGATGTATGTATGTTTGCGCTCGCATAGAGAACGATCCGGTCGAAGAGCCCGAGGAATTCGCAGGAGAAGCCCCTGAGCAGCAGTCGGTTGGTGGAGGCAAGTGTCCTTTGACCTTTTTCTGTCCTATTCATTCTTTAATTCACCTCCCGCATTACACATTTATACCTAAGGATTTACTAGCTTTTGTTATCCATGTCCTTGTTTACCTATTTGGGTCGGATTATTACTGCTTAGTCTGATGCTATTGCTCAACTCTAATCAACGAACATGATGTGATTATCTATGATACGCTGTTTTCCCTTCTTATTTATGATTATATTTGTGACCTTCAAGGGGACTCGAGCGGTTTCTCGAGTGCCTCTCCGTAAGGACCTGTTCAATGGATGACCGCCCGGGAAAACAGTGCAACCATGAGGGTGGAATGGGACGCCCTTAGCTGAATAATTAGAGGAACCGGGGTGTAGATCGCTTAGCCGTCGTGCCGTCAATGGGGCTCGGTGTATGCGGCTCGCTCTGCCAAGGTTGATTTGTCCCTTGGGGAGGAGTGCGGTACATTTAGGAAACCTAACGGGTGGCTACAGCCCCGGGGAATCTTTGTAAAAGCTTCGTAGTGAATCCCTAGCCATTCACCTTGGGAGTGAATAAGGGTCTTGCAAGCCCGGGCTAGAGACGGAATCACGGCTTATGGGTAAAGTGCACAACCTCTGCAGAGTGTTATGAAACTGATATATCAGCCGTGCTCGCGGTTATGAGCGGCCAAGGGAGCTCCAGAGATTAGTGATACTTGATCAGAGACATTTTGGTACAGGTGGCAATGAGATTGATGGTTCTGATTATGATTATGGTGCTGGTAAGTGGTATTCTTTCCGTTTGGAAAGGATACATTGGGCTAATAACTTGGGTTAATGTTAAAACCTGGTTTTCTACTAGTAAGTAATAACCTGACCAACTAAAAGCAACTGCTTGACTTATCCCCACATAAAGCTAGTCCACTACAGCCAAACGGGATGCTTGCTGAGTATGTTGATGTGTACTCACCCTTGCTCTACACACCAAACCCCCCCCAGGTTGTCAGCATTGCAACCACTGCTCAGGAGAAGATGAAGCTGTGGAAGGAGACTTCCAGGAGTTCCAAGACTACGACGAGTTCTAGGCGTGGGTTAGCGGCAACCCCCAGTCGGCTGCCTGTGAAGGCCGTGTTATCTACGTTTCTTTTCCGCACTTTGATTTATTGTAAGAACTATATGGACGTCTCAGACGTATGATGTAATCGACTATTATTTCCCTTTTAATACTATTTGAGCACTGTGTGATGATGTCCATGTTATGTAACTGTTGTGTACGTGAATAACTGATCCTGGCACGTACATGGTTCGCATTCGGTTTACCTTCTAAAAACCGGGTGTGACATAAGTGGTATCAAAGCCGTGCTGACTGTAGGACCGCTAACCTAGAGTAGAATGGTCGTTCTAAGGATTATAGACCTCTGTCCCTGCCTTGACTTTGGTATCCCTTCAAAAGTTGGTCCTACTGACCAGACCTATGTTCTACTATATATTATACCTTGCTGAAAATTTTGTTTTATTCTGATCCTTCATTTACTTATGATTCATTATTTGCTGGTCATATTAATTCCGTTCTCACCCTTTTGCTTGCGATGTCTTTTGTAGATGGCTCGACTTAGACACACTGCACGAAAGTCCGTCATCCCCTTCTTACCCTCCCGCCTTGCTGAGCGTCCGCTTCGCCGTCCAGTGGCCGGACAGTCCAGTCACTTGGAGAGACTGCACCACCACTGGGCGCCCCAGCTTCTGGAGTAGCTGTTGGAGGAGATCCAGACGACGGAGGTGGCGACGACAGCTTGAGCCACGACATCGACTTCTCTGCTGACCATGAGCCGGAAGGATGGGTTGCTCGACCCATCACTCGCGACGCTGCTCGCGGGTGTCACTTCCACGACGCGCTCGACACCCTGCTACGTCGGGCACTTGACCGGCGTACTTGGTCCATCGAGTATCGCTGTGTGGTCTACCAGCATAGTCGCGGGGTCTACCCAGACCGCTGGGAGGCGACCTGCTTGGTGCGTCGTCCGGAGAACAGTCTCCAGGGCGCGGAGGCTTGCTCAGAGCACTATTCTATCTCTGAGCGGGACTCAGCTGAGGCAGCCATGCAGGATGCTGCACGGCGTGCGCTTTCGCACTACTGCTCGGTTCTCGGTGGGGTAACTGATGGTCTCGACCTCAAGTATTACCCCCGCCGTCCATCTGGCAGCACAGGAGGCGTGATTGTTTCACCTGCTGGTGAGGACAATCCTAGGTTGAGCAGCACAGTCAACCTAGCCGCCGTGCTAAACACGGAGCTGGACCATGCATTAGACGAGCTGAGTAGGGCTCGTGCTGAGATCGCCCTGCTGCGGGCTGAGCGCGCGGGACGTCGTCACTTGGATGATGGTTCCCCCGCTCCCGTCGGGACTCAGCACCCGTACCGCTCACCTCGGCGTGGACTCCAGTCTTATGGCAATCCCGACTGCAAGACCAAGATAAATCTAGAACCATAGCTCATTAGAGTTGGATCTTGTAATTAATATGAAATATATATACATAGAAGCTTCAGTCTTAGCGTTAGTCTCGGTCTTAGTTAGTCTTAGTTAGACAGGGTAGTTTGCTATATCCTGTGCATTTATGTCTGTCATGATGAACTATGTTTGGTTTGGATCTTTGTAATGACTGTCACCAGAGTGTGGGTATCCCCTGCATTTTGGTTTACTTATTATGTTAATGGAGTTAGTTATATAGTTGGGAAAACCTTTATTCCACTTTCCTCTTTATCTGAGAAGCTGTGTGGTCTGTGTTGGAGATCAGTGAAGATGCTCATCTACTCAGTGCTGTTGGGGAATTCTATACTCTTTTCTTATGCTGCAAGATTTGCCAGATCAGTTCTGATGTGTGGTTGCGTTCTGCAGATGTCAGAGAACAGGCGCAGAGGAGGAAGGCGTGCTCAGCAGGAGCAAGCCGGTCAGCAAGATGAGGCGCCCCAGCAACAGCAGCTGCCACCCCCGCCCCCGATGTCGATCGAGCAGATGTTTCTAATGCAGACTCAGGCAGTTCAGGCCATCGGTCAGACTCTGGCCGCCATTCAGCAGCAGCAACAGCAGCAAGCACCACCCCAGCCTTAGATGCCTCAGATGCCCAGAGACAAGCGTGCTGAATTCATGAGAGGTCATCCCCCAACTTTCGCTCACTCTTCTGACCCCATGGATGCTGAAGATTGGCTGCGCACTGTGGAGCGGGAGTTGCATACCGCTCAGTGTGATGACAGGGAGAAAGTCTTGTATGGTCCCCGTCTGTTGAGAGGAGCAGCCCAATCATGGTGGGAGTCTTACCTCGCCACCCATGCCAACCCCGATGCCATCACCTGGGAAGAATTCAGAGGTAGCTTTCGTCAGTACCATGTGCCTGCAGGTCTGATGACAGTGAAGAAGGAGGAGTTCCTGGCCCTTAAGCAAGGGTCATCATCTGTCAGTGAGTATCGAGACAGGTTTCTGCAGTTGTCTCGCTATGCTCCTGAAGATGTCAACACTGACGCCAAGCGACAGTACCGTTTCTTGAGAGGCTTGGTTGACCCTCTTCAGTACCAACTGATGAATCACACCTTCCCGACATTCCAGCACCTGATTGACAGAGCAATCATGACAGAAAGGAAGCGTAAGGAGATGGAGGATCGTAAGCGCAAGATCAGTGGACCCCAGCCTGGAAGCAGCAGCCGTCCTCGTTTTTCAGGCAATCAACCTCAGCAGTTCAGGCAGAACCAGCGTCCGCCTCAGCAGCATCAGCAGCGTCAGCAGTATCAGCAGTTCCAAAGGCAGTATCCTCAGCATCAGTACCAGAACCGTCAGAGCAATCAATCAGGAGGTCAGTTTCAGAGGCAGAATCAGCAGACACCTCGTCTTCCTGCCCTAGCAAACCGGCAGAACAATCAGGCAGCACCAGCTCAGGTTGGAAACAAAGCATGTTTCCACTGTGGAGAGCAAGGCCATTGGGTGATGCAATGTCCGAAGAAGGCAGCCCAGCAGCAGTCAGGCCCCAATGCCCCAGCAAAGCAGAATGTGTCCCAGCCTGGAGCAGGCAACCGCCCTCAGCAGCGCTATAATCATGGAAGATTGAACCACTTGGAGGCTGAAGCAGTTCAGGAGACCCCCGGCATGACAGTAGGTATGTTCCCAGTCGACTCCCATATTGCAGAAGTGTTATTTGATACTGGAGCAACGCATTCTTTCATTACTGCATCATGGGTAGAAGCACATAATCTTCCAATTACTACCATGTCAACCCCCATTCAAATTGACTCGGCTGGTGGTAGAATTCGAGCTGATAGCATATGTTTGGGTGTAAGTGTGGAAATAAGGGGGATAGCATTTCCCGCTAACCTTATAGTAATGGGTACTCAGGGAATAGATGTCATCCTAGGGATGAATTGGCTAGATAAGTATCAGGCAGTTATCAGTTGTGATAAAAGGACAATCAAGTTGGTGTCCCCACTAGGAGAGGAAGTGGTGACCGAGTTAGTCCCGCCTGAGCCAAAGAAAGGAAGTTGTTATCAGATGGCTGTCGATAGCAGTGAAGCAGACCCAATTGAGAGTATCAAGGTTGTGTCTGAATTCCCAGACGTGTTTCCAAAGGACTTACCGGGTATGCCACCAGAGCGGAAAGTTGAGTTTGCCATAGAGCTTCTTCCTGGAACCGCCCCTATCTTTAAGAGGGCTTACAGAATATCTGGACCAGAGTTGGTTGAGCTTAAGAAGCAGATTGATGAGCTGTCAGAGAAAGGTTACATCCGGCCAAGCACCTCGCCTTGGGCCGCCCCTGTCCTGTTTGTGGAGAAGAAAGACGGCACCAAGAGGATGTGTATCGATTATCGAGCTCTAAATGAAGTCACAATCAAGAACAAGTATCCCTTGCCCAGAATAGAGGATCTGTTCGACCAGTTGAGAGGAGCCAGTGTGTTCTCCAAGATTGATCTGAGGTCAGGTTATCATCAGCTCAGGATCCGACCTTCGGACATTCCGAAGACGGCATTCATTACCAAGTATGGTTTGTATGAGTTCACAGTGATGTCTTTTGGTTTGACCAATGCACCAGCGTTCTTTATGAATCTGATGAACAGTGTATTCATGGATTATCTCGATAAGTTTGTGGTGGTATTCATTGATGACATTCTGGTTTATTCTCAAAGCGAAGAAGATCATGCAGATCATTTGAGGATGGTATTGCAGAGATTGCGAGAGCACCAGTTGTATGCAAAGTTGAGCAAGTGTGAGTTCTGGATCAGTGAAGTCCTGTTCTTGGGTCACATAATCAACAAAGATGGATTGACTGTGGATCCGAAGAAAGTGGCAGACATTCTGAACTGGAAAGCGCCAACGGATGCTCGAGGAATCAAGAGCTTCATTGGAATGGCCGGATATTATCGGCGATTCATTGAAGGGTTTTCGAAGATTGCGAAACCAATGACAGCGTTGCTAGGCAACAAGGTTGAGTTCAAGTGGACCCAGAAATGTCAAGAGGCCTTTGAAGCGCTGAAAGAGAAGTTGACAACGGCGCCTGTCATAGTCTTGCCTGATGTGCACAGGCCCTTCTCTATGTACTGTGATGCTTGTTACACAGGTTTGGGATGCGTGTTGATGCAAGAGGGAAGAGTTGTGGCTTACTCGTCCCGACAGCTGAAGGTTCATGAGAAGAACTACCCAATCCATGATCTAGAGTTGGCAGCAGTGGTTCACGCACTGAAGACATGGAGGCACTATCTGTATGGACAGAAATGCGATGTTTACACAGACCACAAGAGTCTGAAGTACATATTCACTCAGTCAGAGTTGAACATGAGGCAACGAAGATGGTTAGAGTTGATCAAAGATTATGAGTTGGAGATCCATTACCATCCAGGCAAAGCAAACGTAGTGGCAGATGCTTTGAGCAGAAAGAGTCAAGTCAATCTGATGGTCGCTCGTCCGATGCCTTATGAGTTGGCCAAGGAGTTCGACAGGTTGAGAAGCCAGCTCAGATCCTTGAGATTGCAGACAGAGTCACCCGAAGGAAGACCATCAGAATGTGCAAAGTCAGATGGAGTCACCACTCTGAGGAAGAAGCAACCTGGGAGCGTGAAGATGATTTGATGGCTAAGTACCCAGAGCTCTTTGCTAGCCAGCCCTGAATCTCGAGGGCGAGATTCTTTTAAGGGGGATAGGTTTGTAACGCCCCAAATTTTGCAGTTGAATTTTTTTCTTTTCTTTACTCGCCAAATTCGGGCGTTACCTTTTCTTTTTCTTTTTCCCCTCGCTAAACCTTGATCTTTTTCCAAAGCTAGCGGGATTCGGTTTGGAATTCCCGTGTAAAGAAAAACCCTAAAACTGTTTTATGTTGTTTGATGCACCATGCCGAACCATGCATTCTTTTGGATTGATTGAGAACGTGGATGCATTCATCTAGGAAAAACGAATTTCGAAAAGGAGATAATCTTTTTCTTTTTCTTTTTCTTTCTTTCTCTCTCCCTCTTCCCCTTTCTCTCTCCCGCGCCGTGGGCCCCTGGCCGGCCCAGCCGCCCCCTGCGCGCCCCCCTCTTGGGCCCAATAGGCCCAACCGCCCCCCACCCCCCTCCCTTTTTTCCCCAATTCCCTCTCTCTCTCCCTCCCCTCCCTCTCATTTTCTCCCTCCCCACCCTAGCCGCCGCCCCTGCAGCCGGCCCAACCGCCGCCCTCGGCCGCCCGTCCCCGGTGAGCCCCCTCTCTCCCTCCTCCCTCCCCCTCCCCTCTCCCCTCCTCTCCCCCTCCCCGTCCGGCCATGGCCCGGCCGCCCCTGGCCGCGCCGCCCTGGCCCCAGCCCCGCCCGGCCAGCCCCCAGCCCCGCCCGGCCAGCCCCCAGCCCGCCCCGGCCGCGCCCCGGCCGCTGGCCGCGCCCTGGCAGCCGCCCGACCGTGCCCCCGCCCCTGCGTGCTCGGCCGCCCCTGCGCCGGCCGGTTCAACCGCCCCGGCTCAGCCGCCCCCCCCCCCCCCGCGCTCGGCCGCCCCTGCTCGGCCGCCCTGCCCCCGGCCGGTTCAACCGCCCCCCCTGTTTTTTTATTTTTTTTTATTTTATTTTATTTACTTTCTGTGATCATAGTTATTTTATTTTAGGCAGACTAATCATTGTTCATGTTATTGGAATAGGAAGCTCAATTTAAAATTCCGTTACGCTAGTTGATCCACGTAATTAATTGTTTATTTCATTCAATGTTGATCAACTTAAAATGACTAGGTTTCCATTAGTGTATATAACAGAATTCTTTTGTTAAGAACCAATTGTAATTAATCATTAGTGCATAAGCTTTAACCCCCTGCGAGACCCTCTCCCGTTTCTTTCTAATCATAATGAATGCGATATCGAATGTCATACTTGATGCATACTCACTTTATTTGTTCCCTTGTATGGTGTACTGTTCTTTTGTATTAAATATGTGGATGTATGTATGTTTGCGCTCGCATAGAGAACGATCCGGTCGAAGAGCCCGAGGAATTCGCAGGAGAAGCCCCTGAGCAGCAGTCGGTTGGTGGAGGCAAGTGTCCTTTGACCTTTTTCTGTCCTATTCATTCTTTAATTCACCTCCCGCATTACACATTTATACCTAAGGATTTACTAGCTTTTGTTA
This sequence comes from Zea luxurians, assembly GCA_029449295.1. Classification (NCBI taxonomy): domain Eukaryota; kingdom Viridiplantae; phylum Streptophyta; class Magnoliopsida; order Poales; family Poaceae; genus Zea; species Zea luxurians. The sequence goes on along the minus strand of JAOPSE010000064.1, from coordinate 1,573,253 downwards.
TCCATGTCCTTGTTTACCTATTTGGGTCGGATTATTACTGCTTAGTCTGATGCTATTGCTCAACTCTAATCAACGAACATGATGTGATTATCTATGATACGCTGTTTTCCCTTCTTATTTATGATTATATTTGTGACCTTCAAGGGGACTCGAGCGGTTTCTCGAGTGCCTCTCCGTAAGGACCTGTTCAATGGATGACCGCCCGGGAAAACAGTGCAACCATGAGGGTGGAATGGGACGCCCTTAGCTGAATAATTAGAGGAACCGGGGTGTAGATCGCTTAGCCGTCGTGCCGTCAATGGGGCTCGGTGTATGCGGCTCGCTCTGCCAAGGTTGATTTGTCCCTTGGGGAGGAGTGCGGTACATTTAGGAAACCTAACGGGTGGCTACAGCCCCGGGGAATCTTTGTAAAAGCTTCGTAGTGAATCCCTAGCCATTCACCTTGGGAGTGAATAAGGGTCTTGCAAGCCCAGGCTAGAGAGGGAATCACGGCTTATGGGTAAAGTGCACAACCTCTGCAGAGTGTTATGAAACTGATATATCAGTCGTGCTCGCGGTTATGAGCGGCCAAGGGAGCTCCAGAGATTAGTGATACTTGATCAGAGACATTTTGGTACAGGTGGCAATGAGATTGATGGTTCTGATTATGATTATGGTGCTGGTAAGTGGTATTCTTTCCGTTTGGAAAGGATACATTGGGCTAATAACTTGGGTTAATGTTAAAACCTGGTTTTCTACTAGTAAGTAATAACCTGACCAACTAAAAGCAACTGCTTGACTTATCCCCACATAAAGCTAGTCCTCTACAGCCAAACGGGATGCTTGCTGAGTATGTTGATTTGTACTCACCCTTGCTCTACACACCAAACCCCCCCAGGTTGTCAGCATTGCAACCACTGCTCAGGAGAAGATGAAGCTGTGGAAGGAGACTTCCAGGAGTTCCAAGACTACGACGAGTTCTAGGCGTGGGTTAGCGGTAACCCCCAGTCGGCTGCCTGTGAAGGCCGTGTTATCTACGTTTCTTTTCCGCACTTTGATTTATTGTAAGAACTATATGGACGTCTCAGACGTATGATGTAATCGACTATTATTTCCCTTTTAATACTATTTGAGCACTGTGTGATGATGTCCATGTTATGTAACTGCTGTGTACGTGAATAACTGATCCTGGCACGTACATGGTTCGTATTCGGTTTACCTTCTAAAAACCGGGTGTGACAGTGATCTACTGCATGCGATACATTAATTACTTGTTCGATTGGTAAAAATGACAACACATGTAATTTTATTAGGTTTCTTGTTTGGAACCTAGCTAGGATATTTCTCTTTTACATTAGATATAGTAATATTATTTTAATAAAACTAGTGCACATGTAGAAAAGAAATTCTGTAGATTTTTTTTTACAAATTCTTAATAGCGAACAAGTCCTGAAGAAAATTCTTGATGGATGTAGTCATATGTAGCACTAGTACAGATAAGCTCTATAGTGGCGGTTGCAAACCTATTTACAGTGGCGTTTTTCGTAACCGCCAGTGCTAGGGGCCAGTATAAATCATCATTTTTACAGGCGGGTAACTGAGAACCGCCAGTGAAAATCGATTTTATTTTCACTGGCGGTCGACGTAATAAAATCGCCAGTGCAAATCGTTTCCAGGAAACATAAAACAGATTTTAAAAATATTAAAAACATTTATTTGTATTAGGACCACCCCACCCGCCCCCTGTCTCCGTCGAAGTCGCGGCATTTTTCGCGCAAAATTCGCGCGCTACGCGGTTGTTAGTAATCGAACCGTAGACCTCACCCTCGCGCGTACCCTCCACTACCACTCCGTCTATGACATGCCTTGTGTCTAGTTTGTAGTTGTTTTCTCCACATATTACAACCATTTGAGTATAAATTGCTTATTTGAGACCTTAAACGAATTCAAATAAAAAAGTTGTCAACTACAAAGATAAATAACTTTTGAAGTTCTACAACTTTTATTTTGACACTTTTTTCATCCGAGGTAGTTTGCAAAATTTGAATTTTAAATTTGACATACTTAGATTCAATTTTTGAGAACCGAAATGAGTTCAAATAAAAAGTTGTCAACTACAAAGTTTCATAACTTTTAGAGATCTACAACTTTTATTTTGGTGGTTTTGTCATACGAGGTCGTTTGAAAAACTCGAAAATTAAGGATAAAAATGATTTCTAGTGGCGGTTCCTTAAGAAAACCGCCACTAGAAATCGTATTTCTACTGGCGGTTCCTTAAGAAAACCGCCACTACAAATCATGGATTTCTACTGGCGGTTTTCTTAAGGAACCGCCAGTAGAAATACGATTTCTAGTGACGGTTTTCTTAAGGAACCGCCACTAGAAATAGCACAGTCGGTGGATAACTGGATCCGTTTGTAAAAATATATGGGTGCCGCAGGCTTTGAGCTCTTTTCTACTAGTGTAGGGCACTAATAAGAAAAAAGTTTCCAAACCTCATCGTCCCTGCATTATTTGTTTACCTTTTGTGTTGGTTTAGTACGTGGGAGTTCATATATATGCCACACTAGCGAGGCGTGAGAGATCGAACAAAGCTGGCGAGCACGTGGGTTATGTCTCCTAAGTCATGAAGGAGACATGCAGACTATCTTAGTATTGCATTGGACATTCAAGAAGACCCACACGTGTGAGTGTCCATACTAGCCAGAGCGCCCAGCGGTCGACTTGCATTGAGTAGAAACAAAGCATGCATGCACATGCCAATGGACGCACACATGCACTTTCTCGTTCCAAGAGAAGATTGGACAGCGATGGTGGACTGGTGAGAGAATTCGGACTGAAGATCAGCATGTGCACCTCAGAAGCGGCATAAAATCTCCATATCTCTAGTGTACTCCATCATTACTATTAGGGATAATTGTGATTATACTCTTGCCTCGTCACTACCGAAATTCGGCTCTTTGCCGAGTATCTAGATCTTTACCGAGTGCTATTTAGCTGCCCTTTACCGAGTGTCTTAAGCACTCGGCAAAACAACTGTGTCCAGTAGTGCGCTATTGTAACTTTGTCGTCCATTTTTCAACTTTGTGATTTTACCCCTATAGTTTGAAAACGAAGCTATCATTTGCCCCTTTCTCTCAACGCTATTAGCGAAAATCAGAATAAGTGATTAAAAAATAAAAAAATGTAAAAAAGGGTGAAAGGTTCGAACTACGACCATACTTCAATTCTGTATGAGCGCTACCCCAACATAGGTAAAATCACAATTGCATAATATAACCATGCATGGTGAAATCACAATAAATTGTATGTGCATTTTTGTCTTTTCATATCAGATTTAACACTCTTAACTGTACATAACAACGCAATTGTGATTTGACCCCTTCATTTTGAAAACGAAGCATTGCTATAGCCTTGCGCCGTTATGTGCAGTTAACAGTGTTAAATCTAATGTGAAAAATACAATATATTTGTGTGTGTAGTGGTAGTAAGTATACTAATACATACTTTGCGTTTTAAACACATTGATACTTTTTTTATAAAATCAAGTCAAGTTTAGCTTGTTTTGATTTTGAAACAATTTAAAATCGCAAATATTTTAGGACAGAAGGAAATTATATTATATGCGTTTTGTTGCAAAATAGTGAAACTTGCGAAAACAAAATAGCCTCGAGTTGGCAATAATCAGAAAAAATGGATAATGGATAAACAATGGTTCCTCCACAGTTCTCACTATATATAAAAAAAACAAGTCCCATCTATACATGTTGGGTCGACTTTAAACTTGAACTTAACTATATATATGTATAAGTTCACCAGTATATTATAGAGGTCCAGTTGCGGAGGATAGGTGAGAAATAAAGGCATGACATATATACATTGTTTAATAAAACAATGGATTATTATAGTTTATAGCAACTTTAGCAATTGAAACAGCTATCGTAGGTACCGGACAAACTCAAGGTATGACAATAATATCGTACCAAGAGCTCCATCGCTAAGTATGTCCCTATTCCCTAACGGTTTTATACATATGATTTTATATTTCATGATGAGAAAAAAAAATCAGCATTATTTGTGAAAGCTTAACACTAGTAGTGAAAATTACATACGTACGAGCCAAGTTTGAACTCGCAAGAAGGAAAGCCGATATGATCGAGCATTCCTTGGAGTGAACGTGGCCTCCTCTACAAATTCACATGAAAAATTCAGAATGGGGGGCCTAATTGGTTTGTACTAGCTAGTTTACAGCTTTACAGAGGAAAGAGGCAGGGCGGAAAAACTAAAAGTACTACTTATCCTAGCTAGTTTTCATCATCACTTATTGACAAGGCCATACTCCCTCCGGTTTCCTATTAGTTGTCGTTTTGGATAAGGTTCGAGTCAAACTTATAAAATTTTGACTACAAATAACTATTTCGTTATTTAGTTTTGGAACCTAACATTTATATGCACCAATTTGTCATAAAAAGTACTTTTATAAAAGTATAAATGTATTAAGAGTTCATTTGTATTTTAACAAAAAAAAACTTTGGTCAAAGTTATATTTTGGAGACCGTGTCGTTGTCCTAAACGACAACTAATAAGAAATCGGAGGGAGTACCATCAGCAGTCTCAAATCCAAGGTGAATACATTCACACACTACCGAAAAACTCCATGCATGCGCACGAAGCTAGGTTAATCAACTGAACAGTGTGTGAACTCCGGGTGCCTTCACCGCGTAAGTATAAACAGGTAACTGCATTTAATTACTACTGCCCTCTATTAGTTTGAAACCCTCTCCAGTAGACCTCTCTAGGTTTGACGGTCAAAGTTTTAGGCGAGGGGAGGGGGAGGCCCAGCTAGCGGTGCAGTTACCGAGATAAAAACACACAAGGCCCCTATCTTAACCTCCACTTCTCCTTCCCCCGTAAAGAGAGATTAAAAAAGGATTAGTTCTTCTGTACTAGCCTGGCGTCCGAGAGAGAGAGAGAGAGAGAGAGAGAGCACCCGGCCTTGTTAACAATTCGTCCTGGAGGATCCTATGCGAGGTTTTTAGGGTGTTTTTTGCTCACTTCTCCATGCGCGGCGTTGAAGCTAGACGATGGACTTGCTTGGGAACGCCAAGCTTTTCTATGGCCGGAAGACAAGGGTTCGTGTCCTCTTCTAGGATGCAGGTGGCACGTACTCTCCGTCCAGCATGCATGAACTTGGTCCTCGTCTTTTCATCTTTTCTGCCTGTCGACCCTTCAATTCATCTTTTGAAGCAAATTATATATAGTGTAGTATTTCTTTCTCTTTTTTGAAGCATGCGTGGCAAGTAGGGATTGTCGTGCACCATCTACAATACTCCATTGAGAGTGTTGACTGACTATCGATTGCATTGAAAGAATTTTTCCTATCTCACACAGTATAATTTGCATTTGGATACAGACCATTTCGTTTTACGATAGCTAGGGTAGGAATTCTCTAGTTCTAGCTAAATCTTGATCATGACTGGAGCTGGAGTTTTAGAATGATTGTGAAATATTACACGGTAGTATAATGATTGTAGTACTTGCTGTGTTAGATGGTGAGATAATAATGGAGGAAAGGGCGAGCCTAGGGTTTTGTGAAAAAACCCATATCAGATATGTATTCATCTTCTGCATGTGACTGTGAATGGATTAGGGTTAATATAATTAAAGAGAGGCCTAGACCATACTAGGAGTAATTGCTCATATGCTTATTTCAGCAGGCTTGAACAGTGTTTTGGCTCGTAGCTGGGGCAGCTTGATGCTGTAATATACAGTTGAAGAAGCGTATACATGCATGCATATGTCAACTGGATGTGCATAAATGTCCAGGCACTGGTGTACTGTACCCGTGTGCGTGCATGTGCATCTATCATACAATTGAAAAAAAAAATCCTACCAGAACATCTGCTTACTAATTGAGATTCTAGACAAATAGAACAAAACTTAGATCTCGTGTCATTTCTTTTTTTTTTCCTTCTTCCAAGATGGGTTCGATTTCTTAATCGTTCTTGACAGCAACCTGCCAGTCAAATGGCCGTGACAACGTATACTATTATCGAGTAAAAGGTCGCCACTTTAGTAGTACATGTACATGCATGCGCAGATACATCATCAGGTACTCATATATGGGCACACATATAGACATGTTTTGAGGAAAATGAGACAAAGTATAGTGGAGACTTCCCTAGAAAGCAGAAGAAAAAGAAGTGGTTTATGTTCCGTTAAATCATACTACAACTTTTTTTTATTATACTCTCCATTTTGTCATCATTAGGTACTCATATATGGGCACACATATAGTACTGCCAATTTTTCTTGCTAAAAAAAGTTCCACTGTATATATGTATGTATGCACAAATAAACTAATTTTCTTAGAAAAGAAAACCGGTGTAATACATACTAAGGGCTAGTTTGGGAACCCTGGTTTCCTAAGGAATTTTATTTTTCCAAAAAAATAGTTTATTTTTTCCTTCGGAAATTAGGAATCTCTTAAAAAATTCGAGTTCCCAAACTATTCCTAATATATATATCATACTCTCCATCAGTCTATATATAGATTACATATAGTAAGTATAGAGTATCTCGCTATCACATAGTGCCACTAATCTTCTGGAGTGTACCAGTTGTATAAATATCTATCAGTATCAGCACTACTGTTTGCTGAATACCCCAAAACTCTCTGCTTGACTTCTCTTCCCTAACCTTTGCACTGTCCAAAATGGCTTCCTGATCCCCTCACTTCCTCGAATCATTCTAAGAAGAAACTCAAGCCGCTACCATTAGGGGCAGATTAATTGCTGCACTTTCAGATAATCTACCATGGCCACTGTGAACAACTGGCTCGCTTTCTCCCTCTCCCCGCAGGAGCTGCCGCCCTCCCAGACGACGGACTCCACGCTCATCTCGGCCGCCACCGCCGACCATGTCTCCGGCGATGTCTGCTTCAACATCCCCCAAGGTAGCATCTATCTATCTGTCGACATATGTGCATAAATAAGTGCTCATATATATCTTCTGCAGTTTGTGGTACGAATACTTATTGAGGCTAGCATGAAATGTCGTTTGTTCTTTCAGATTGGAGCATGAGGGGATCAGAGCTTTCGGCGCTCGTCGCGGAGCCGAAGCTGGAGGACTTCCTCGGCGGCATCTCCTTCTCCGAGCAGCATCACAAGGCCAACTGCAACATGATACCCAGCACTAGCAGCACAGTTTGCTACGCGAGCTCAGGTGCTAGCACCGGCTACCATCACCAGCTGTACCACCAGCCCACCAGCTCCGCGCTCCACTTCGCGGACTCCGTCATGGTGGCCTCCTCGGCCGGTGTCCACGACGGCGGTGCCATGCTCAGCGCGGCCGCCGCTAACGGTGTCGTTGGCGCTGCCAGTGCCAACGGCGGCGGCATCGGGCTGTCCATGATCAAGAACTGGCTGCGGAGCCAACCGGCGCCCATGCAGCCGAGGGTGGCGGCGGCTGAGGGCGCGCAGGGGCTCTCTTTGTCCATGAACATGGCGGGGACGACCCAAGGCGCTGCTGGCATGCCACTTCTCGCTGGAGAGCGCGCACGGGCGCCCGAGAGTGTATCGACGTCAGCACAGGGTGGAGCCGTCGTCGTCACGGCGCCGAAGGAGGATAGCGGTGGCAGCGGTGTTGCCGGTGCTCTAGTAGCCGTGAGCACTGACACGGGTGGCAGCGGCGGCGCGTCGGCTGACAACACGGCAAGGAAGACGGTGGACACGTTCGGGCAGCGCACGTCGATTTACCGTGGCGTGACAAGGTAAGGGGGTGAATGAATCAAGTAATCATGAAATTTTGAAAAGACATTGGTAATCCAAGGAACTGTAATGATAGATTTGATTGCATCTAGACACAGTTCTGAATCAAATGAGTAGGCCAATGTGTAGCCTTTGGGGATCTCGCTGATTATTAGGAGTACCATTGTATTGGGCATGTTTGTGGTATATTCTAGTAGACAATTAACAAAAAAGCAACACTTTTGAATTATTTTAGGCATAGATGGACTGGGAGATATGAGGCACATCTTTGGGATAACAGTTGCAGAAGGGAAGGACAAACTCGTAAGGGTCGTCAAGGTACAAATATAATGCAACAAACTGTCATTAAATACGCTTTTTCTGTAAGCTTAATATTTCACCAATGATGTTGTTATTGTTAACTGACATTGCTTCACACTATCAATTTTGGATTCGGCGCCATGATTTGTGGGATTGAAATCAAATCTTAAATCTACTACAGTCTATTTAGGTACGTGATTTCTCTCTAACTACTTAATGCAGTTTGTTTCTCTCTATAACCATATTCTTTTTCATCTCAATTCTCACTCGACTCTTTTTTATCTTGTACCATTGATAGGTGGCTATGATAAAGAGGAGAAAGCTGCTAGGGCTTATGATCTTGCTGCTCTGAAGTACTGGGGTCCCACAACAACAACAAATTTCCCAGTATGTATATGTAGCATGCAGTTTTACTTTACTGAAGTTCATATGTCGTTATGGGCTATAAATATGTATCAAATGTTGTTCATTAATTAGTGATCTGATGTGAAGGTTCTATAGTAAAGTAAACGCTGTGTGCGGGGTGCAGTAGCTAGAGGTCTCTCTCCTATTTTCTAAAAAAAATGGAATTTGCTGAAATTGTACTTAAAGTCGTTTTGTTTGTTTTGTATTTGCAGGTGAGTAACTACGAAAAGGAGCTCGAGGACATGAAGCACATGACAAGGCAGGAGTTTGTAGCGTCTCTGAGAAGGTCGGTCTAACAGCATTGATTAATCAGTACCACCTCTACGTACTGAATAAAATCTGCTGCTCTTTGTTAAATTTGAGCGAGGTCGATTGCATATTTGATCTTATTAGACCACTGTATATGAATGCAGGAAGAGCAGTGGTTTCTCCAGAGGTGCATCCATTTACAGGGGAGTGACTAGGTATGAATTCATATAGCTAGGAACTTAACATCAACAAACACACATACACTTGGGTTGATGTGGCAGATGCATGCAAGGATTGAAAATGTGTGCATGATGTTTTACTTGGACTCTCTGGTTACAGGCATCACCAACATGGAAGATGGCAAGCACGGATTGGACGAGTTGCAGGGAACAAGGATCTTTACTTGGGCACCTTCAGTAAGTAGCAAATAAATGTGTTTTTGCATTGTATATATAAATTCACCACATATATATACAAGCAAGTTACAGTCAACTAACACAATCTCAACGCAATGAGAAAGCAAGTGTTCCAGCTGATAGTACACATTTGTAGACCAGCTGCATATGGTTGTTTTGTATGCGTGATGACTATTAAAAATGTGACCATTGCATCAAGTCATGCAAAGTTGCATTGCAGTAGTACATTGCTTAGTGCATGCTCCTCAAGTGGCTTTTTTCAAACCTGATCCCATGTCTGGTGCTATGGTTGTCTCCCGTTCACCCGTGCATCAGGTCAAAATAGTACTATGCCTGAATAAGAAAAACAAAACGAGCATGCACTGGCAGCAGCAGACTAATAAACAAAGTTCCAGCATTTACTAATAAACTAATTAGGCTACAGCATCCAAAAGATTCTTCCAATTAAGCCACAACTGTTCATGCATACATGCGTACTTCACCCACAGGATACCATGCATGCATGCATGCACCGTGTGAATGAAAGCGAAACGCTCGTTCTCAAAATATTTGAACTGACGAAGCCGAGTGCAACCTTCCGTCGTGAATGCAGGCACCCAGGAGGAGGCAGCGGAGGCGTACGACATCGCGGCGATCAAGTTCCGCGGCCTCAACGCCGTCACCAACTTCGACATGAGCCGCTACGACGTGAAGAGCATCCTGGACAGCAGCGCCCTCCCCATCGGCAGCGCCGCCAAGCGCCTCAAGGAGGCCGAGGCCGCAGCGTCCGCGCAGCACCACCACGCCGGCGTGGTGAGCTACGACGTGGGCCGCATCGCCTCGCAGCTCGGCGACGGCGGAGCCCTGGCGGCGGCGTACGGCGCGCACTACCACGGCGCCGCCTGGCCGACCATCGCGTTCCAGCCGGGCGCCGCCACCACCACAGGCCTGTACCACCCGTACGCGCAGCAGCCAATGCGCGGCGGCGGGTGGTGCAAGCAGGAGCAGGACCACGCGGTGATCGCGGCCGCGCACAGCCTGCAGGACCTCCACCACCTGAACCTGGGCGCGGCCGGCGCGCACGACTTTTTCTCGGCAGGGCAGCAGGCCGCCGCCGCCGCCGCGATGCACGGCCTGGGTAGCATCGACAGTGCGTCGCTCGAGCACAGCACCGGCTCCAACTCCGTCGTCTACAACGGCGGGGTCGGCGATAGCAACGGCGCCAGCGCCGTCGGCGGCGGCGGCGGCGGTGGCTACATGTTGCCGATGAGCGCTGCCGGAGCGACCACCGCATCGGCAATGGTGGTGAGCCACGAGCAGGTGCATGCACGGGCATACGACGAAGCCAAGCAGGCTGCTCAGATGGGGTACGAGAGCTACCTGGTGAACGCGGAGAACAATGGTGGCGGAAGGATGTCTGCATGGGGGACTGTCGTCTCTGCAGCCGCGGCGGCGGCAGCAAGCAGCAACGACAACATGGCCGCCGACGTCGGCCATGGCGGCGCGCAGCTGTTCAGTGTCTGGAACGACACTTAAGCTACGCGTGCCGGCCTGGCTCTCCGAATCCGAACCGATCGATCGATGCGTCGTAAAACGTACACTGACATAAGTAACAACACTTAGGGTTCTTCATGGAGAGGTGGCCAGTAAGTTGTTACTTGTCATATGTTTTAAGTTCTCAATTTGTAGCTGGAAGGGAAGCTAGGGTTTCTTCTGAAGGGTAGGGTGATGGCTTGTGAAGAGTGCCACGCATGCACGGGGTTTTCTCCATGATGACGGTACCTTCATCACTTGCTGCCATTTTGGGGTTCAGGTTCAGAAGATGGATACCGAGTAGCAGTATTAACCAAAAGCCATATTTAAATGGGACGGGTAGGAAATTGAACCGGCAAAGCTTGCTTGTAAATGGTAGCTAGGGTGGATGAGCTGACACGAGGTGAAAACTGATGGCGCCTTAATGGTCTAGTGTTTCCATTCAAGAGATCAAACTGAAGCAGGGAGATCCGCAATAGTTCATTCATTGCTTTTGCCGGTTCCATTTTATTCTGTTCATAGTCGTTCTCCTTCATGCTCTCCGACTGTTCCCCTATCATTTTAGATAGAATTCATGGGCCCGGTTCAATGCATCGGTTAGATTGGGCCCAATCTGTTCGCCTGAATTGGCTCCCACCGACCAAACCAGATGCACCCTATTTCTTTTCGGCACCAAACAGAAGACAGGGCTACCCACCTCGAAAAGAGACCACAGAATGGACAAGGACACGCACAGGTTAATTAAGTTTTTGCTAATGAAACAAACGGGCAAGTAAACGATCATTTGTTCGTTTAACCTACTCTTGCATTGCATGGAGATGGAGCAGGACGAATCTATTACCCTAAACCATTCTAGCTGACCAAGAGCGGCGCCCTGTGCTGTCCGTGGGCTCTTTTTTAGCAGAGTAGTTGAGGCCAGCCACACACACACCGTTTCATGCAGACCTTTGACTGGGTGAAATCTGAAACGTGAAGCGGTTAGCTTCCTTGATCTCTAGTACGTAACAAACATCTCTACTAACTTCTTTTGTGCCCCCTGCCACAAATGCTGAGTGTCAAACATTTACATGTTCCATCCCTGAAACTGCTGGGATTGAGTCGTTATGTGACAATATAGCATATTTCTTCTGAATGGACGACACACGACGAAATCCTGTCGGGTTTTTTCCCCCCTTGTCGGATTTCTGCATAGCAGTGAAAAACAAAGACATAGGCATATCTGTATGCCAGCATAAAAACACCATTTCTGAAAGTTTCCTTTGTCCGGGAACAGGATCTGGATGTCGCCTAGAGGGGGGTCAATAGGCGAATAAAAATTATCACTTTAAAACTTAAATCTTACTCTACTCGAAGACAGGATCGCAGTGGAGTGAAGAACCCTTCGAGTAGGTTGCAGCGGAATTGAAGTTCCTGTCTTAAAAATATCCTGCACTTCAAAGAAAGCTAGTACCACAAGTAAGCAGTGAAGTGCAGAAGTAAGAATTGAATAAGACAGAATTAGCACACAGAGCAGAGCACGTGGACACAGGAATTTATCCCGAGGTTCGGTCAAGCCTGAAATGCTTGCCTAGTCCTCGTTGGAGTTAGCCACACCTGGGCTTGGAGTCTGTTGGGGGCTTGTTCTCAAATGCTAAGAGTTAAGAACAAGGCAACATAGAAGATGTTAAACATTAAGGTCCTTCGTTCTTCGAAACATTACGCCCCTTCGGGAAATAATGCTTTAGGACGAAGGTCACAAGAGACATACCTTCGTAAATATAATAAATAATGCCGAAGGATTCATATAAAGCGTGAAATATAAATATCAACATAGAATCATTTCTATTTTATTAACATGGAGAAATAGAAATGATTTCAAATTACAAATGTACCTTCGGTCCTGAGAGAAGGTAGAAGTACAAACGTGACGCAAAAGCTAATGCCAAGTCAGCGTGAACAGTACGGGAGTACTGTTCATCTATTTATAGACGCGGGACGCAGCCCACGTAAAATTACATCCATGTCCATTACATTTGTTAACGGTTTATGGAAATCTGTCGAGGCCCCCGAAGTCTTTTCATCTTTAAGTCGGTTCCCCCTTATGCCATCGCGCCGAAGCTTCCCTGCGCACAGCTTCGGCTGCCCTCGACCTTCGTCTGGTTCAGGCTTCGTCCTGGTCGTGCTCCATATCCATAATTCTGAATCCGAAAATACCTGTTCATATAATCCACTTGGAAAACATTGTCAAATCATGTTTTTGAGGACCTTCGGAGGACGAAGGCCCCCAACAGTAGCCCCTCGCAATATTAATTTGTAAATAATAAATTCAGATTGCGATATGGACGAAGGCCTTGAGCCGAAGGTCCGAAAAAACACCTTCCCTTTGCTAGAATAGCAACATTCACTGACAAGCGGGGCCTTTCAATTTTCAACGCCCTAGGCGTATAAATAAGATCACATCGCGAACTCATTTGGTACGCACACTTGCCTTTTGCTTCGGCCCACTAAAATTTTTAGCTCTTGTTAAGATTTGCTGGTCTTTTTGATTTCGAAGCTTCGGCCTCGGGAACAATTTTTTAGCGTTCCCGAAGATGTCTGAAGGCAAGAAGATCCCTGCTGAGACGAAGCTGAAGATCCCTGCTGAGACGAAGCTGAGTCTCGAGGAGGAGAAGAATCTGGGGTTCCTGATAGCGATGGCAGAGACCAATACAGAGAAAATCACGAAGGAGATTCTCGAAGGTTTGTCCGAAGATACTGATGACAGCGACAGCTATGATGTGGAAAGTGGTGGGGAAGAGGCCGAAGATCGACCGTGGCGACCAAGCCACACAGTTTTTGGGAAAACGACCATCAAGCAGAGTCACATTGATAATATGAGGGGGCGATATTTCCGAGACATATCTATTGTGAGAGCTGATGCCGGGGAAAAAACTTCTCCCACCCCCGAAGAAGATGAAGTTGTGATTTTCCGAAGCTTCCTCAAGGCTGGGCTTCGATTCCCCCTGAGCAACTTTGTTGTTGAGGTACTAAAGACATTTCAAGTCTATCTGCATCAAATCACTCCCGAAGCCATTATAAGAATGGGAGTGTTTGTCTGGGCTGCGAGGAGCCAAGGTTTGGAACCGAACGCTAAAAGCTTCTGCAACATTCATGAGTTATTATACGAGACGAAGCCCTGGGGAAAGGAGCAATACCACAACAACTTTGGGTGCTACAGCTTCGGCGCCCGCTCCGGGTCAAGCTGCCCTGTGCCGACCTTTCGGAAGAGGTGGCCCGGAGCCTGGATGACTGAATGGTTTTATGTAAAGAATGATCTAACAGCTCAAGAGAATGTGAAGAGTATCATTATGCACCCAATCTGGCAACGCTTCGGTCTTCGAAGGCCGAAGGTCGAAATGGACGAAGCCGCCGAAGAATGCCAAAGAGCCTTCGGGGTAGTCTGCTCGTTTATTGGGACAAGGGACTTGGTCCAAGAACACATTGCCTTCAGGGTATGGCCACTTGCAGAAAAGTGGGAAATGCCGAAGGAAACCATCAAAGAGTCCGACGAAGGCGGACTAGTCAGATTAAAGTACACATTCAAATATGCAGATAAATTTGTTGAACCTGATGATGACTGGCTGAAAAGCATTGAAACATTAAGTGATGAATTACTTGGGGCATATTCGAAGGCTGAGAATACTGCACTATCAGCAGCCTTCGGAGGCCGAAAAAAGAAGAGACTCAACCGAGTGTTTGATGTAGTCGGGTTCTTTTACCCTGATTATCGTTATCCCATCCGAAGGCAAAAAAGGAAAAACATAACCTCTGAAAAAGAAGAAGCTGCAACTGCTCCTAGCGAGCCAGAACCGAAAGGAAAAAGGTTGAAGGTCCTCACACACCGACCACGCCATATTGAACCAGCTTTGGTGCCTGAGTTCACCGGAGAAACTTCTTCGGCCGCCGAAGCTGAACAGCCAACCTTGCTGCCAGAAATTGCAGAGATGGCCGAAGCGCCATCCACAGAAAAAATGGAAGAAGCGAAAAATCCGACTAAGGAAAAAGCATCAGAAATTTTGAGTCCTGTAGCAAATGTCGAAGCAGCAAAAATCCAAAAGGGTACAATGGTGACCCCAAAAAGGAAGAGAATGGTAAATGTACTAGATGTCTTGGAGACAATTAAGTCTTCAAGCACAACTCCAAAAAAGAGTGTTGAAATTGCTGGAGCTTCTTCTGAAGCTCCGACGCAACAAGCTGAAGCTGAAGCTGGGCCTTCAGAGCCCTTCAAGGAGCAAACTTTGGAAGCCGAAGCAATAAAAATGCCAGAACCAATTTTAGTTGAAGAAACTGACACTGCCATCCCCGAAGCGCCTGCCAGCATGTGTGATTACATCATACGACATGCTTCGGGGAAAAAACTATCTGAAGAAGAAACTTATGAAGCTAACCATTATGCAAAGGAGCTAAAATATCCAAAGGGGGCAGTAATATTCAATGGGACAAATGAAGATGATTTCTTATACTGCCTGCCTGACAACAAAGAGCTATCTGTCTGCCGAGAGATGGCCAGGAGTATTGGTTTCCCAAAGCTTGAATCTGGATTGAGCGCCATGACGAAAGAAGATCTCGCAGACAGTCTTGCGTACAACAGCCTGAAGGTACGGGAATTAAACGCTTGAAAAAAAACCCCCTTATTATTTTTTTACGCAACTCATTCCTTTTTTCTTATATGAATTCTTTTTCGTATAGGGCCTGATCCTAAGCAACGCGCTAAGAGCGCAAAAGAGCGCCGAAGATGAAAGTTATGAAATTGCGTTTAATAATTTACGCTCCGAAGTTATCAAACTGAGAAACGAAGCTTTGGAAAAAGATAAAATTCTGCTTACACTGGTAGATAAAGTGAAAAAAGACGAAGCTGCTTCAAAGGCCCAAACCGAATCTCAAAAACGCGAGATTAAAGATCTTCAGAAACAGCTGGCTAGAGCTAAAGAGGAGCGTGCGCTTGAGGAAACGAAACGAGAACTTAGTGATTTTATGGTCAGCAAATTGGAATCAAGAGTTAAGGAGCTTCGCACATCTCAGGGGAAATGCTATGTTAAATCTATAGAATGCGTGAATAAAATTAAAACCAGCTTTGCTAGCGTCGGCGCCTTTTCCAGCGAAGAGAATTTTTCTCGAGGCAATCCCGAAGATCCGCTGGAATGGATTAGCCACGAAGCAGAGGCCTTCGAAGAGATTCTGAACAGTCGTGGCGACATATGCGCTTTTTCGGGCGCCAGAGGAATTGCTTCTGTCTTAGAGAAGAAAGGTTGCGGGCATATAAAATTTTTAGCTCAGTCCGAAGCTACCTTATCTTCCGAAGATATCAAGGACCCCTCGGCCGAAGCAAGCGTGGTTGGTGGCAAATTTTTTACTGATATCTGGAATGACGGCGGCCGAGGAATGGCGCAAGAGATCATCCAAAGAAGCGAAAAAGGCATTCATGATGCTAGAAAAGTAGCAGAAGCTGCCGAAAGGAGTACGGAGCCCGAAAGACAATTAGGTACCAAGTAGTCGTTCTTGTTGCGTTGTAATTTTCATTTTAAACTTTGCTCGCGATTTGTAAAAGTAATGAAGAAGTGTTCTCTTCGCTCAGAAACTGTTGAACCAACTGCCGACCCCCACACAAAAGGGGATGAAGAAATTAAACAGATGGCCGAAACTATCATGGACAAGGTTGTTGACCAACTTCTGAATGAAGCCGCCGAAGCAGTATTAAGAGAAGATTAGATGCTATTTGGAAAAAACATTTAAAGTGTAATCTATGCAACACTTTGTACATTTGAATGTAATATACAAGTCTCTTTTCATTATTGAATTCTTTACGATGCATGAAACTTTAAATACATACCATTTTTGAGCCTTCGGCGAAAAAACACCTTCCCTTCTTTTCATGCTTCGTGAAGAAGACATTCTTCGTTAAAATTACTCTGATGAATGATATCCATGCTTCGTGAAAACATTCTCCGAAGCTATATTCCGAAGCTATACAACTTTGATATTGATCTGATAAAATTCGCCCACGTTTCGTAAAAATATTCTTCGAAACTGTATTCCGAAGCTATACAATTTCGATGTCACTTTCTCAAAGCATCCTTTCGAAGGTTGAGAGTATCCCCTTCTCTTGCCAAATGCAATATGATGTATGATGCTTATGCTATGCAAAATGATGTGATGATGTTATGTTATGCATGTGTCATTTGTTCTGAAGATACACATAAAATATATTCGTAAGCTCTGCATTCCCTTAGGAACGTCTTTGGAGCTTCTTCGTCTTTTACTTAGACGGTTTCAGCGTTGACTTTTCGCTGTAAGCCTCCCTTAGGAGCTTCTTCGCCTTTTACTTAGGCGGTATCAGCGTTGACTTTTCGCTGTAGGCTCTGCATTCCTTTAGGAACGACTTCTGAGCAGAAAACTTACACTGCGCTCCCTTTGGAACGGCTTTTTGTGACTTCATAAACTTACTCTGCGTTCCTTAGAACGACTTTCTGCTACTCCGAAGGATTTTTGATCCGAAGGTCCTCCTTGGTAACGGAAAAAGTTTTAGGCTTCAGCAACTTAGGCTTGTGGAGCAAATAGATTTTCCTCGTAGGAAACAACGAAATTATTACATGAAAACTATCAATGTTTTTTGCTTCACAGAAAATAAAACTGAATAGAAAAGACTGCTATCAAAGGTAGGATATGTCAATAAATGTGCTTCGACTCTGGCACAGTGCTGTTGACTGTGCGAGCTTCGGACTGTTCTCTGAAGTCCCTCTGATGTGGATCGTATTGACTCCCTTCTAGCTGTTGACCTTGCTGCAATGGAGGTGGAGGCGGAAGCTGTTGCCAGGAAGCTTGAGGTTGACTTGCCGAAGCTACAGAAGCTGCAGGGTGGTTGTCTATGTATTGCGGGATATAAGGCGGATGATACGAAGCAGTATGCATGACCTGCTTCGGCTGAGCTTGTTGAGATGCAGCTTCGGCTATTTCCTTTTGCTTCTGGATTGTAACATGGCACGTCCTAGTGGTATGGCCCTTGCCTTCTCCACAGAACAAGCAAAACAGTCTCCTTGGCTGATCTCCGAATCTTCCGCCGAAGCCCCTGGCGCCTCTGCCTCTTGGAGCTGGTGGCCGGAAGGAGGTTTGTTGTTGCCCCGAAGCCTGTGAGGAGCACTGCGGCCTGTTTTGCTGACTCCCCTTATCATCATTCTGAGTGTTGTGGATGGAACGGACATGCCTCGGGTAGTATCTTCCTCCGAAGCCCCTGGTCATTTCAGAAAATCTGAAGGCCTCCTCCCTTCTTTGGCGAAAGTCATTGTCAGCACGAATGTACTCATCCATCTTTTGGAGCAATTTCTCCAGGGTCTGAGGAGGCTTCCGAGCAAAGTATTGAGCTGCAGGTCCAGGACGAAGCCCCTTGATCATGGCTTCGATAACGATTTCATTGGGCACCGTTGGTGCCTGCGCCCTCAATCGTAAGAACCTTCGGACATACGCCTGAAGGTATTCTTCGTGATCCTGAATACACTGGAAGAGGGCTTGAGCTGTGACCGGCTTCGTTTGAAATCCTTGAAAGCTGGTCAGTAACATATCCTTCAGCTTCTGCCATGAAGTGATTGTTCCTGGCCGAAGAGAGGAATACCAAGTCTGAGCAACATTCCTGACGGCCATAACGAAAGACTTCGCCATGACTGCAGCATTGCCCCCGTACGAAGACACTGTTGCTTCGTAGCTCATCAAGAATTGCTTCGGGTCGGAGTGGCCGTCAAACATGGGAAGCTGGGGTGGCTTATAGGATGGAGGCCAAGGTGTAGCCTGCAGCTCAGCAGACAGAGGAGAAGCATCATCGAAAACAAAATTTCCCTGATGGAAATTATCATACCAGTCATCTTCGTTGACGAAGCCCTCCTGATGAAGGTCTTTCTGATGAGGCCTTCTGTTCTGCTCATCGTGAGTGAGATGGCGAACTTCCTCAGAGGCTTCGTCTATTTGCCTTTGCAACTCAGCTAGGCGGGCCATCTTCTCCTTCTTCCTCTGCACTTGTTGATGTAGCATCTCCATCTCTCTGATTTCTTGGTCTAGCTCTTCTTCCTCAAGCGTCGGGCTGACGGCTTTTCTCTTCTGGCTTCGGGCCTCCCGAAGAGAGACGGTCTCCTGGTTGTGGTCCAGCGGTTGTAGTGCTCCTGCTCCAATCGCTGAAGCTTTCTTCGGCGCCATAGCGAAGGTCTATAGCTTCCGAAGGTGTTCACAAAAACTCGAAGTGGAAGTGAGTTCACCGGAGGTGGGCGCCAATGTTGGGGGCTTGTTCTCAAATGCTAAGAGTTAAGAACAAGGCAACATAGAAGATGTTAAACATTAAGGTCCTTCGTTCTTCGAAACATTACGCCCCTTCGGGAAATAATGCTTTAGGACGAAGGTCACAAGAGACATACCTTCGTAAATATAATAAATAATGCCGAAGGATTCATATAAAGCGTGAAATATAAATATCAACATAGAATCATTTCTATTTTATTAACATGGAGAAATAGAAATGATTTCAAATTACAAATGTACCTTCGGTCCTGAGAGAAGGTAGAAGTACAAACGTGACGCAAAAGCTAATGCCAAGTCAGCGTGAACAGTACGGGAGTACTGTTCATCTATTTATAGACGCGGGACGCAGCCCACGTAAAATTACATCCATGTCCATTACATTTGTTAACGGTTTATGGAAATCTGTCGAGGCCCCCGAAGTCTTTTCATCTTTAAGTCGGTTCCCCCTTATGCCATCGCGCCGAAGCTTCCCTGCGCACAGCTTCGGCTGCCCTCGACCTTCGTCTGGTTCAGGCTTCGTCCTGGTCGTGCTCCATATCCATAATTCTGAATCCGAAAATACCTGTTCATATAATCCACTTGGAAAACATTGTCAAATCATGTTTTTGAGGACCTTCGGAGGACGAAGGCCCCCAACAGAGTCTATTTCAACTCCTTTCTCCGTTTGCTCAGATCTGTCAGTCAGACAGATAGAGCCTTCCACTATGATGAGGTAGTTACAACAGAGCCGCGACTGCTTACAATCTTCTTGGCAGCACTTCGGCAGAGTAACGATATGCTCAAGACCTTGCTCTAGCTCTTAGCAGCTCTTCTTCACTCTCTAAAGGCTTATAGCTTTGCCTTCTACACAAACTAGAGAGATACACATAAGAGGAAGAGTGAGAATTGATCAGAGTGATGTCTACACTTGTTGGCTGCTCTTCTTTGCTTGATTGAGGCGTCTGGAAGTCCCTTTTATAGGCACAAGGGGCCTAGGAGTCGTTGGAAGCAATCCAGGAAGGCAAATCTTGCCTTCAGTCGGTTGGCGCACCGGACAGTCCGGTGCCTGATTTCCTTCCAAAAATGGCGCAGTCGACCGTTGCAGTCTTGGAGCCGTTGGCGCACCGGACACTGTCCAGTGCACACCGGACAATCTGGTGCCCCCATCTGACCGTTGGCTCGGCCACGTGTCACGCGCGGATTGCGCGGCCGACCGTTGGCCCAGCCGACCGTTGGCTCACCGGACAGTCCGGTGCACCACCGGACAGTCGGTGAGTTATAGCCGTACGTCGCCAGACTTCTCCCGAGAGCGGTCTATTCACCAGAGTTCAGCCTGGCGCACTGGACACTGTCCGATGCACCACTGGACAGTCCGGTGTGCCAGACTGAGCTGAGTCTTGGCCGAACACAGCCAAGCCTTTTGCATCTCTTTTCTTTTCTTCTTTTCTCTGTTTCTAACACTTAGACAAATACGTTAGTACACAAAAACCAATGTACTAAGTCTAGAAACATACTTTCTCTTGGATTTTCACCTCTCTATCATTTGACATGCTTAAGATTGATGTTGGACTCATAAATCATCAAGTCAGGTTAACTTGATCTACACTTACATTTCTGAGCTCCAACATCCTGCAAAGGTCACATAGAATATCTCCAAACTAGGAACAACCCAAACTAAAGATCAGAGTGCACTTAGCTCTTTTAGGCTGCTTCCAGTTCTTATTTTGACATTTGTTCTCTTTCTAGTGACTTTGTTCCCTTCTTAGAGCTTGATCTTGAACTTTATGACTTACACCACATAACTATAAATGTTTCCTCATTGGTTGTAAGTCACGTCCTTATTTAGTGATCCTTGATGTGCCATAGCTCTTCTCAACTCGATCACCCTTGACTTTGCAAGTCTTCTTCTTCACCCTTGGCTTTGGGTTCCTCAGCCTCTTTGACTTTCTCCCGTGCACTTGGTACCTCGAAGCTCTTCTTGCCTCCATCCTTGGCTTGATCAGTTGTCTCCGAGCTACGCACCTGAGTCCCACTTTATGCAATGTCCATCTTACTTGTGATGCCCATTATCTATCCATCATCTAGTCCTTGGACTATCACACTTGTTCACTTGTGTTGGAGTTTGTCAGCTTTACATTAATCTCTGTTCAACACTTAACACACTTGTTAGTCCTTTAATTAGGTTGTCATCCAAACACCAAAACTCACAAGAGAGCTTTCAATTTCTCATCCAATCCACTACAGAATCATGAGATGGACTTTGTTATGCAATATAAAGGTGCAGAATTACAAGCAACTAGAATATGATAGTGTTGACCACCCACTTCACTCCATCCCCTACCTGCTCTCGATCCCTCAAACCTCGCTGCAACCATGGCATCGGCACAGCAATATAAATAGCCATCAACATTTTGAGGCCAAAACCATCCACATCCTCTCCTTCTCCCGCTCGGCAAAGCACGGTCTAACTATGAAGATGGGCACGAGAGGCCAGCCAGCAGAGGGTCACCTGTGGCTGGTCTTCACCATGCTGTTCGTCACTTCTGCAGTGCGCAGCGTGGGGGCGAGCAGCTTTGCTCCTCCACCGTCTGTCTCCGTATCACCCCCAGCATACGATCCTGTTATCAAGGTGGTAGGGAAGGTGTACTGCTACAGATGCTTCGATGAGGCGCACCCAGATGAATCGCATGGGAAGAAGCACCTGCAAGGTGAAACTTCATGCCTGCCCCTGCTCTTACGATCCCATCGTGCTAATGCAGTCAGCTGGAAGATGTCGTCTGGCCTTCTGATTTTCAGCATATATATTATCCCTGAATGTCCTTCTGAGTTCCATGTCTGTCTGTTCACAACGATCTGGATGCAGGAGCCATGGTGAAGGTTACTTGCCAGGCAGATGACCAAGCGCTAGTGGCATTCGGCTACACCAGAAGCAACGGCAAATACAGCGTGATCCTCAAGGGACTGCCGATTAGCAGCAGCAACTACGGGGCTGCTGACTCGTGTAAGGTCGAGCTACACGGAGCGCCAGGAGGATCGGACTGCAACGTGCCGATCGAGCTAAACCTGTCCGGGCTCAGCGTCTACTCCAGATCAAGCCAGGAGGTGGTCTTCAAAGCGAACCAGATAATGGCGTTCGCGTCCAAGAACGCGTTTGGCTGTTCATCGAAACCACAGACGACGCAGTCGTCATCACCGGTTCATCCCTACTACAGCTCCCCACCACTCATCCCTCACCAGTACCCCTCGCCTCCGGTGCCGGCGGCTACCCACAGGTCTCCACCACCGTTGCCGTTGCCGTTGCCGTTGTCGTTGCCTTATCAGTATTCACCACCACCACCGCCGGCTGCTGCTAACCAGCTTCCATCCCCAGCGTACCAGTACATTTCGCCACCGCCTTACCAGCAGCAGCAGTCCATGCTTCCCAATAGCTACCAGACTCCACCACCTCCACAGGGCACGGAGTCTCCAGTACTACAACCCCGCAAGTATCTACCACCTCCATACTACTACTACAACTCTCCACCACCACAACACCACCAGCACAGCTACGTACCTCCACCACCGCTAGCTTACCAGTACCCTCCACCTCCACCCATCCACAAGTCCCCACTTCTTCCATCGTCGTCACCAGCGGCTCCATACCACTACAACTCTGCACCTACCTACCAGTATCCACCACCTCCGTATAGCTACCAACCTTCGCCGCCACCTGCCGGCCTGTACTCTCCACCATTATTGCCTCCAAATGCTCCGGAACACCTGCATCCAAATGTCCCCCATGCGAAATCTCCACAGCCTCTCCACACCCCACCACCTCCGAACGGTGCCGTGCCATCGCCGTCGCCTCCGCCTCCGCCTCTGCGCTACTACATATCCCCGCCGCCGACGGACCAGCTCTCTTGAGCACGATCAGCTAGCACCGGTGCTACTTAATTAAGTGTAAGTCCCTTTTCTGTGGTCAAATACACCGTGTCAGACTTTAATTACATTGTCTCCGAGAAAATAAATCATGGTACTGCCACGTTTGAAGGTTCCGACATGACTTTTGCAGGAGCCAAAATACACAACATCATCATTTAAAGAAAGAAAATGTATTCTCAGGGTGTTAACATATGACTCTGGCTAGCTTTCAGGACCATGCATGCATGAGCAGAGACAAACGAAACAAGCTGAAGCCCATGTTGAGAATCTCAAGATTGAAGGAGCGTCATAGCCGGAGCCTTCAGATTCCATCAGTAATCTATATGTAGAGTCTGCCTATTGAATTATCTAGAGTCGTTGCAACTTTCGTTTCAACATATTTCAATGCCTATAGCTATTTCAGCGATGTAACCGTAAGTTAAATGAGCTTTCTTAGTAGCTCTACCAATCCAATAATATATGGTGTGTTAGTGTGTACTCCTTGCGGCTAAAAAATCCAGCCCTCTTGTTTCTCACTTATCATTTATCAAGAAAATGGAACGGATCAGGAATTCAGAATTCGCTTGTTCCTCTCTCCGTTTTTTGTAAAATGGCAAGAGCTCTGTCACTCAGTTAAGATCGAAAAGAGAGTTCATATGCAGAAGAGCGCACACTCCGATCGACGATTCACTTGTGCCTACAAGAAAGAAGACAGGACTTGTTCGTTTTGTTTTCGGTTTATACTGTGGCATCTAAACGAGGTTCAGAATCCAGGAGGGATATCTCCTCTGTACGAGAAGATAAAAAAATTTACTCAAATTAAAATATTTACTTGCCAGTACAAAAATCGTTGGACATCTGCAAACTCTGGGCACACAAGCAATACAATGTTTACGAATCACGAAAAGCTTCAACTTGTTTGGTAATGCAGTTTTAAAGTAATATAGTTTTGAAATACTATAGTTTACAATTACACATGACATAAATACTATAATATTAAGGTTCTGAGTGGAGTTTCCAAAACTCCAAAAAATAACACACTTTAGGGTATGATGTTTAAAAGATAACAATCAAACATCTTTTGGCTTTCAATACCATAATATTTTCAAATAATGTAATACTACTTCAAAACTGCAAAAATAATGAGATTCCAAACCGAGCCTAAAATCGCTTCTTCTGCCTAGAAATGGCAATTAGTAAATACCCACCGAGTATTACCATCTCATACTCATACACACGACGAAAAATAGTCTCATCGGATCACCCATGTTCTCTTGTGAGTATGGATTTATCTCCATACTCATACCCATGTGGGTATGAGCACGACGGATCACACATACCCACAACGATTAAACATCTACATTATACAAATGCTAAGTATATCTATCAAATATCATTACAAAATTTTTATCATCATCTAATCATCTATTCAAGAACATCATAGATAATTGGATAAAATAGGAACACTAGGATAGTACCACATAACATATTACATATTCTATTACATGGTCATCAAATAGTTACTAAGCCTTCTATGACATCATCGTCCAAAACGATGTTGAATAGTCAAAAGAGATAGATGTCTGAAGCCTAATTAAGTTCATACTTTTGGGATAAGTTTATACCGGGTATTTTATACTCACGGGTTAACGGGTATGGGTGAGGCCGGAACGTTCTAATACCGTTTACCCATTAGGTGAAGGTTTTTGTTCAATAAAAAACACATGGATAAAATATTTAGTCTATATACACACCCTAATAAAATAAATACACATCGGTTATCGGGTTACTGGTACCATTGCTCTACTTCTGCTTCTTCACGCTCCATTCTTTCTTCGCCTAGACGAGTGGGAAGCCTACGCAGACTACGAAGACGGACTAGCTAGTGAGTTAACAAGTGGCTCTGTGGACTCACCGTAGAGGAGCCTGGTCGGCGTGCCGCGTGCGCATGGTCCGCGTGGCGGGTTTCGGCGACGGCGACGGCGACGATCGGATTCGGAGGCTGTCAGGCATAGCAAGAAGCAAGCAGATCCGGACGGTTTGGGTTGGCTTCGGCCACGCAGAACCGTTGGGCCTGCCTTTGGGCCAGGCCGTCACTGGGCCAGTATCGTCGCCTCATTAGCTGTGTCACTCACACTGACAAAAAAAGAGAGATGAAAAAAAAGCTCTCTCATCGAACTTCGATGGGGAAAGCGTGCAGCGGCACACGAAGTTTTTCCAAAAACAAAAGACGTGCAGCACACCGATCAATGTGGCATCTCTCCATATCCAGTACACGCGTACAGCAGGTACAGCCACGGCACATGGAGTCATGGAGAATTGGAGACACGGTCCGTCGCCGCCATTCTTTCATGTGGACGATTCTCATCTCAACGACGGTTCGCGTGCACCGGCACCAAGAAAATGTTATCTGAACCCTGAAAAAAAAACACATACGTCTCAGGACTTCCGCGCGTGCATCTGGCTACTTGGATTTTTGGGATTTTTTTTGAATTAATATAGACATGACTCATATTTTATTAAATTAAATGAAGATAATTTTAAATATATTAAATATGTTATATAGCTCTTGCCACGTCTCTTCGTGGTCTTTGGAACATGAAGACTCTCTCGCGGTTTTTGGAAATAGGGGCTATGTGTCCTTTGTGACATCGACCCCATATGGCTCTCACGATGTCAGGGATGTTCGGTACGCTGGAAATATGGATCAGATTTTTTGGGTCAGCATAAGTACTATCTAAAAACAAAAGTTTAAAGCACGATCCAACACAAAAATGATATATGCTAGGCTAGTACGGTCCGAATGCGGAATTCCATCCTGTCGAGCCCCTGACACGACCCGCACGCATGGGCTGGCTCGTCCAAATGAAGCTCGTATTGTTTAATTTCTTTAATTTAGTAAGCTATAAACTTTAGATGGTTTAATATTTGAACTTTATGTGGCCAAAAGATACTCACATTGCTTAATATCTTTAACTTAGTAAGCTATGGACTTTGTGCTGTTATAATATTAAGACTTTATGTGGTTAAAATATATGGGTTGGGCTTAGACCAGCACAATTCGATGAAGGCACGACGTGCTTTAAAGCTAGGTTGAGACATTGTTTCTACTTTTAGGCTACCATGGCTCGACCCAAAAGTTTTGGGGCCTTCTAGACCCAAGTTTGTTTAGCCCGAAGCATGATACTCGAGCGAGGCCAACCCGGGTCGACCCAATTCCCAGCACTATTTTGATGTGACTCTCAATGCAGCGAGATGTATGTTTTTTGAGACATATATATCATCGGATATATGTTCTTGATTGAAAACTTTGGATTATCCGACATGCATGCTGGTATTGTTATGGAGTCCAAATATGCTAATTTTTTTAAAATTGAATTTTTTATGAAAATACATCAAGTAAGTCTAGTTATGAATCTATAATACCCAACGAGTTTTTTGTTCCAATATAACATATTGAAGAACCCTGTGTGCAAAATCTCAAGGAGGATGACTCTATAGTAACTCAAAAGAGTCAAAGACAAAGGTCCACAAAGTCTTTTGATGATGACTATATTATATACCTTGTGGATGACACACCAAGAACTATTGAAGAAGCATATTTTTCTCTCGGTGCTTACTTGAAGAAAGCAGTATAGAGTGATATGGATTCAATTATGTCTAATAAAATTGAGAATGGATTAGCATCGTTATGGATATAACATGTAGGATGTAAACATGCATTCTTATGAAAAATCTAAGACTTGATAGTACTATTGAAAAGTACAAGCCAATGCTTATGGGCAAGGGTTATACTCAGAAAAGGTAAAGATTACTTTAATACTTATTTACCAGTCACTTATATGACTTTAATTCAAGTGTTACTTTTCGTGTCATACTGTCATTGTCTTCTCGTCCAATCAAATGGATGTATCGTGGTATTGCCATGACAGTGCTATGTGGGTAGTCTAGTTTTGCCGTTTGGGTAGGTTAATTGAGTAGTTAATGGCTAGATTGATAGAGGTGTAGTGGACTTATAGCGTATAAAGTATTGGATGTACATTAGACTCATTACTCGATCTTTTATTATTCTGCGAATCAAGCTATTACATCTACCTTACATAGCGCGAGCGGGACGAACCACAAAAGCAAGAAGCTACCTCTCACTTCCCGGTCGACTTGCATCTGAATCTCCTCCCCCATTCTAATTCTCTATACGCCACGAAGTGCTAGAGGACCAGACCTCTATAACCATCGTCTGCATTTGTGATGCCTGGTCGAGTGTACGGGTGATCTGTTTTCTTAGGAGTGCCTTCGCGGATGCTCGCTAATTGTCATATTCTTCATGGTGTAGCCCTAAGATCGTATTCTTTCTCTTCATCTCGATAGACGTTCGAGGGACGATATTGCAAACAACTGTCTGCACTGACCGTGGTCCACTACTTCGAGGGACAATACACGATGTCGAATTGTGTAAATGGTGGCACTAGTGCTTTGAGCATGAGTCTCTACCCTAGTTATATTCACCATCTGAATTTGTTATATTTAATATATTTTAATATGATTACGATTTATATGTATGAATCAGTGAAGTAGTAATATATTATGCATACAAATGTATATTGTTGTAAATTTGCTAGATTATTTATGTACTATATTACACATAAAAATAGCTAAATTTCTAACAAAATCATAACACAGCCGCATGGGCCTTGCGCGAACTCGGTAGGGATCCATGTAGAAACTGTCGTGCCATCTGTCAGTTTGTTGTCTTTCCCTGAGCAAGTAGGCGAGGTATGCAGAGGATCCTGGTGCTCAAACATCGTTCTCCAGAAAAGCGACCAAAGCGATGACTGACAGAAAAAGAAAAAAAAAGAAATAAAAAGCGGCAAGCGGACGAACCCGAATTGGGCGATCATGAGACTGCGGTCGGCGTTGCCCGCGGAGTCGCAGGCCGCAGCTGGGGAACTTTTTTTTTTGATGCCAACGGAATATGGGTGAGATATTCCCCTGCCCGTGCACGCAGCACGCAGGCGGAGACGCCTGCGGCGCAACCATCCAAATTCCAATCTGATCCAATCCAAACTGCAAGTCACAGTCACGTACGAGCGCTGGATCCGGCCTTATCTCTCTCCTCATCTCTTGTCTTCTCCCTCGCCCAAATGCTATCCATACGTCTCGATTCCTTTTCGTCTGCCAAAAGTGTTGCTATGCTATGCTGCCCAAAACTGGCAGTGCTATTTTTTTTATTATTTGAAGGAGGCGGAGCAATTAATGCCAGTATCCTGTAAATAGCAACATCTTTCGCCGTTTATTATTATGTACTAACGGATCGCGTTCCAGATTTTCCAGTTCTCTACCACGTCACGCACGGGCACAGTGATCTGGTCGCTGCACGAGTTATTATAATTCAAAACTAGGAAGCAAACTGCATCTATTCATCATCGTCATTTTGTTTGCATACGTGCATGGGACCAGGCCAACGACCAATAATAAATGCGGAATTTACTTTGAGATCCAACTTCACCAACTCCAAAGAACAACAACCCTAGGGATACGCTCGTACGGGAAGGGAACCCTAAAAAAATGACGTGCTCCAGTGTTGGGCATAATCAAGCCGGATCATGTTTATATTCGTTTCAAACCAGTTTCTATCCTCAGGCTATAGAAACTGGTTTATAAAAATAAAAATGAGTATCGATGTTTAGAACTCAATTTCTAAGAAACAAATTTCTAGTTTTTATACAACAATTACTAGCATATACTTCCTCTATTTTAAAAAGCGATGGCAAAAGATGTAAATTCCATGAAACCAACAATGTCATGATGTAATTGAATAAACAAAAGCTGTTTTTAGCTATGAAAGATTAGCTTCCTGGTTTTTAAGAAACTGAAAATCCGATTTCTATAAATTGGTATATTTGGAACCATTCTAGTTTATAAAAACCAGTTTATTAAAAACATGTGCTTACAAACAGGACCTTAATCGCATTATCCTTCCCCCATCTTCACATAGAGCTTTTAGAAATGAAAATGAAAAAGTTAATTATGAAAGGCCCAGAGGCTCTGGTGGTAGAATTGTCTTCAAACCCGGTACCATTTTTTTTTCTTTTTTATAGCCGGTGTTAGTGAAAATCGAGAGTAGAATTTCTAATATAAGAGCATATTTTGTCCTTAAAATAGTGACCTAAAAATTTAAATAATGTATAATTTAAAGTGTTTAAGACAGTAAGAATAAATAAATTAATCTTTAAATTTTGTATTTTAAAAATAGATTACATCATTAAAAAGGATTTCTAATATAAGAGCATATTTGTCCTTAAAATAGTGACCTAAAAATTTAAATATTGTATAATTTAAAGTGTTTAAGACACTAAGAATAAATAAATTAGTCTTTAAATTTGTATTTTAAAAAAATAGATTACATCACTAAAAAGGAAAGTTTGAGAATGATGTTGAAAATAAGAATATGGCACTAATCTAAGGTGTTTATATTTGTCACTTCATATCCTGTCATATTTTTTAATAAAAAATTCTATTATTGGATCTATTTTTATTAGTTAAGTTCTATATTTTAAGATAAAGCATTGAATTAAGGTGTTATTTGGTTCGTGTAATTATAACGTATTTCGATTTTAGCTGTAAGTGTTTCTGTCAGATTTTGTTTGGTGCCGGCCAGTTGTGTAACCGAATACAAAGTAATCAGATATGAGACATACACTTTTGTTACCGCTCCTTCAGCTCTGTAATCCAATTTCAGCTATTTGATTTTGTTAGTGACGTGAACCAAACAAAATACGTAGCTAAATCAAATCACGGTGTCATATGATTCTATTAATAAAATATATTTTTAACCAACTAACTAGTGCATTTAAATAACCCTGACTATATCGAAAAATGTTCCAATCGTGATGAAAGCTTGCCCTGCGCTGTGCGTGTAGGATGCGCAAATTACCAAAAGGGCCCTGGGCTACTGAGTTGGCGGCTGCTCTCTCGGTGGTCCCAAAGGGAAGAGGGGGAACCGGGCAGAGAGCAGCGCAGGACAAGACAGGCAGAGAAGTCGCTAGCCAGACTAGTCTGCGCGGTGATCCGTCTTCCCTGGGGTGTTCCGCCGTCCTGCAGCAGAGGCAGGGGGTTGCCGCTCTCGCCGCCGCACGCTGCGGCTCTGCTCTGCTCCGCCTGATCCTTCCTGCGGCCCTTGTTTTTTCCTCTCGTTTCAGGTGGCCAGCCTTGGTTTTGCAGGTGAGCGCCGCTGACCTCGCCCTTCCCGTATCCAATCTGGTTGCGCTGCGAGGGTTGGCGTCCCCGAGATGTCTACTGCTTCCTTTTTAACTGTCCATACTGGTTTATTTCCTTTTAAATGTCCATACTAGTTTATACTTTATAATGATGCTTGGCTTGAAGAACAGGCTACAGAGGATACCTGTTCCGTGACCAGTGCAGTTCGCATGCGGTTGCTCACTGAACTATATAGTCTTGATTGATTGGAGAATTCGGTTGAATCGCTTTGGTATTAGTTTGTTACAAATTTGCAGTGTGACGGTAATTGCAACGGCTTCAGTTGGTAAAGTGCTCTGATCTGGTCCCACCGTCAGTACAAGGTACTGAGGAATTAGGCCGGGTGGACTAAACATAACATAACTTGGGTTCGGTTTCGATGTGATCTTTGTGAACATGAGTGGTTTGCACATTCACAAGTGTCTCGTTTCCCTCAGCGGATTATCCCGGTTCATCTGACTAGAACTCTGCCATTATCCAGGGCAGGAAATAGTGATATGCCTAACTTCTTTGAAGGAAGGTGTTCACGAAGACCTAATTTTTCTTCCATCTGGATGCACTTTACCATGTTACGTGTTCTAATCCGAGTAGACCTCATTGGTCAGCCAGCTGCATTTGATTGATAATCAACACAATAACCGAATAACATATTGTACTCAATGTTGGAGAGGGTACAGATATTAGTTATGCTCCCTTCCTTTGAAACAGATGAATTTTTAGCCATTTTTTCTTTTTCAGAAAAGGAAATTAACCCTTTCTTTTGTCATCGGTACCCTCTTGTGTATCATTTTCTTTGAGAATACTAGTAACATCTGTTTGATCTGGTACATAGCAGCATGTTTAAATTGTGTCAAGACTCGAGAAATACCATCCATGCAGAATCATCCATATTATGTACATATTCCTTGAAAAGAGTATTTTAAGTACCTGAGCAATCAGCATTTTTTGGCCTAACAATTACGTTTTCATTTTTGCAGAGCTCATTCAGTGGCCTCTGCTGAAAAGTGTTCAATGGCGTCAGGAGCCACCTTAAGCTGGGTTAAAACCCCATTTGACACCCGAAGATTTCATGACCTATCTAATCTAAGGTCCTTCCAATCCTTATCGTGACTGACTCTCAATGGCTTTCTTGCATTTCGAATCTAACACCTGCAACCATTTCTTGCAGTTTCCGCTGCCGAAACCCTTTTGGATCAATTCAGCCCTGGTGGCTGCAAACTGATCAAGACTCATCACTAATCAAGGTTCGCGTGGCTGCTGATTATTCAGACTCAATGCCAGATTCAAAGTACACGAGAGATCGGGGTTATCACCCTCTTGAAGAAGTTAAAGAACGTCCAAAGAAGAAGGACCTGTTGCTGACAGATATTGAAACAGCTAGAACAGTAGTAGAGGTATGATAACCTGGTGCAACTAAATAGTATGTGTGTTTCTTATGCACCTAGCTATTTAATGTTTCATAGGTATGGTTATGGCCTGTAGTATAGAGTTCTTCAAACTAATCCAAATATTTGTTGTAAAAACCTGCACAAATTCCTCCAGGCGCGTAACAAACAAAATGATGGTTTATACCTTTATAAGACATGCCAGTGAGTATCTGAGCCTAGGTAACGTTTGCAATCTTCCTTCTCTAGGCAAATAGCAAGGGGTTGCTTGTATTTCCTGCTAGGGTACACAATGAACCTCATGGACATGTTTCTTGGTCGGAGTTTCAATATGTTGTTGATGAATATGGAGGTAATACCTTGATGCATAGGGGAAAATGTACAATAGAGCCTTCACAGTGCTCATCTTGTGCAGCTAATCTGTTGGTAACTTATGTACAGACATTTTCTTTGAAGTACCTGACAGTGAGAACATCCTGGAAGATGATACTGCAAACAATCCTGTGGTAAGATGTTGTGCTGCTGTGCTCACCAGCACAATACTATTAAAACTAGATAGTAATAATTTGCTTTAGTTGTTAGTGGCTTAGTTTCCTCGTAGGTAGATATGTAATCCATCTATTCCAAATTATAGGTTGTTTTGGCTTTTTTAGATACACATTTTTTACTTTGTATCTATACATAGCATATATCTATGTGCATAGTAAACCCTATGTACCTAGAAATGATCTATAATTTAGGATGGAGTACTATACTATGGAGAGGTGGACAAGTTTACATAACCCACATATTGTTCCTTAGGGCTCAAGTTGAGTAGTCCTGATGTCTGATGAGTGACCTTGTATCCATTATGAACAAGGCTAAAAATTTGAATGGTTCTTCTCTCTACCAAAAGTTGATCATCTGGTATTATGTTGCATGGTAGTTATTATTTTAAGGGATAATGTTCACAATACAATATCATTTCCCCCTCTTTTTTCTATGTAAGCTAGCACAGATGCATTCTATGGTAGTAAGGTGATGTTAATGGGTTGTATTTTGTGGAGTTTTTGCAGCTTGGAAGTTTAGTTCTGCAGTTAACATGCCATTATCTTGCTATAAAAGTGTTACTCTGAAGTAAAAAAAATTATGCACCAGTGCTTGAATCGATCATTTAATTGCTTGAAATGATGATTTACTAATTGCACTATTGCAGACAGTTTTGATTGGAATGGATGGACCCATTATTGGAGAAAGTAGTGTGGCGATTAGTGATTTCAGTGATTACATGGATGGTGAAAATTTTATGGACGTTCCTGATGAGCACCACACCAAGGTTTGCTAACAAGTTATTTTCCCTGCTTTCATCAGGTACTATGGGTCATTCTTCTTAGTAGCAAGAAGCGCTATCATTATTGATGTTTCCTTTGTGAAATGTCCAGATTGATACAGAAATAACTGATATTCTCATAGAGTGGGGAATGCCTGCAACAATGCGTGCAATACATCCGATTTACTTTGCCAAATGTTTGACAAAGGTAAGCGATAAATAATTATTTGAAGAGTGCAGACACCACAAACCAGCAGCACTTGGAATAGTGAAAATGGTCAAGCTGATAAAGATGCTATTAACGAAAGGACAGACCCAGTGGGCAGTGGCCCGTTCTGGTGGCTCCCACATGAGTAGGGTCTAGACAAGGAATAATCAAGGCAAGCTTTACTCCTGCATTTTGCAGAGAGGCTGCATTGAACTAGGACCTTTGGCTCAGTGAGAAGACTTCGCACCACTGCACCAGGCTTGCCCTTCAATAAAGATGCTATTAATGATTCATTGAATTCAGCTTACATCATGCACGATTTGAATGTGAACCTTCAAATCATGTACTTTAGATTGCAGTCTCCAGACCACTCCGGTTGCCCATATCAAGTTCTGAAAAAAAAAGGCAAAGATAGAAAATCAAGATGGTCTCATGTTAGCTTCAGAATATGGTATCTTTCAGGAGGGATAGCAAATATCAGTAAAACAAAAGAAAGATTGGCAACAGTTTGATGTCTTTCTCGGAGTATCCCTTTTCCCATCAATTAGTATTTGATAAAAACTCTGCTAAAACTAGAATATATTTAGCTTTTGTATATATGCCAATCCGAACTTTTTAATTTGTTCTGAACTTTCATGTGCCAGTCTGTTGTAGAGTAAAAACTTTACCAAAGCATTTCTCCGGGCATAAGTGGTCACAAGAGCATAGCTCTAAATGTGTCCCTCATCAAATCTCTCAAGTTGCAGAGAACTAGGCAATCACGTTACCTGCTCTTTTACTGCACAGGCCATTCATAATAATAATGGGGAGAAGATGGATAGTCCATCAAACGGTCTCTCTATTGTAGGATATCTGAGACCTGCTTTCATAGAGGAAGAGTCTTACTTGAGGAGCATGTTTCATGGTGACAATGGTGGTTATTCATCTGACTGGAAAGGTACTCCCGTAGCAATATTGGCTAAGAAGATTATTTCCTTCTCTCAATCTTATTCATCAATCCAATGCCTTTTTGGATGTAGTAAATGAAACTGATGAATACAACAGAGAAACTCGGCCAGTTTCTGGAACCAATCGCCTCATTGGTAATTTAGTTGGTTGAAATCTTGCACGTCAGCTATCCACTTTACTCCAATTTTTATTTGACTAGTACTAAGCAAATATTCAGATGATGATAAATCAAGATTTGACTTCAATCATGCTGAAACTAGAACTGATTCAATGATCTACAAGCTGGAGATAATGACAATTGAACTGTTTTCCATGTATGGAAAGCAGGTAACGTTGCTTCAGTATATCATATGACTACATATTCTCGGTATTGTGCCCATTACAGTTTCATGTATTCTGTGGATCACTGCAGTTTAAGATTGATCCACAAGATTTTCAAGATTCAGAACCAGATATTCTTGCAAATTCTGCTTCATCGATAATAGAACGGATCAAAGAAAACAGTGATCAGTGTGCCGCGGCTCTCAGGTCGCTCTGTCGCCGGAAAAAGGGCCTCACTGTCGAGGTGTGTTTGTTACCACTGATGAGTTATTTTCATGGTCGCAATATGCAAGTTATCATTTCTTTGCATGGAATGCTCTTATTTTAACCATGTATCCAAATTCAGTATTTCATTGCGACAAGGGTTTAGCCCTTTTTTAACCGCCAACTTTTGTGGTAGTTTGAAGTTCAGCCTTGAACTATGAAATCGAGTACCAAACGCTCTCCAACTTTCAAAACTAGACAAATTTAGCCATCTTCCTGGTTCCGAAGGTGGTTTTCTTTATTTCTAAAAATAATAAAAATCAGCTTTAATCTCTATAAATTCACAGGTAATTGATTTCAAATCAGAAAAATATGAAGTAGTATCATTTTTTCTGAAAAAGTTATCTTTGAGGTTGAAAATGTACTTTACCCTAATTAAGCATGACGCTCTCACTGTTGCATTGCCAATAGGACCCTAATTAAGCATGACATTGTCACTGTTGCATTGCCAGTAGAACAAGCACTCCTTCAGCATAAGCTTTGTTTGCAAACTGATATGTTCCGCAGGAGGCAAGCTTGATTGGTGTTGACAGCCTTGGTATTGATGTAAGAGCCTTTTCTGGCTTGGAAGTTAAGACTGTTCGATTTTCATTCAATGCACAGGTTAGTTATTGGACTTAATAAACTTTTAAATTACCTCGTTTCTTTTAGTGGTAGCTGGAACAATTCCTTGTAATATTTGGTTTCAGGCGCTCTCTGAACGTTCAGCTGAAAAGAAGATCAGGCGAATGCTTTTCCCCCGTTACCAGCGTAAAAACGTGAAAGCCTCTACTGAAGATGAGTCTTAACCTATCAGCTGTTTTTCCTGAGAAAGCATGCAAACACCTGGTTCAAAGACAAGGTGTCAAGGGAATCAACACAATATCATCTTATGCGAGTTTGCTAGGAGATAGCGCACAACCTGTCGACTATGAGAATGACCAAAAGCATCAGAGTAATAAGGTTTGCCATGCATGGTCTCTAACATGCTTCCAAGAATATAGTTTGGTTTCTGACAGATAATAATAAAAAAACGAATAAGGTGCCAGTTCATGTATAAAAGATGAACTGCGACTTTATGCTGGCGGAAACTGATTAGCTGACCAAGCTTTGTCAGCTACAAATTCCCAGTAATAATAACGAGCTGCGAGGTGAAAGGGCAGAGTAATAAGGTCTCGTTGGCCTAAATCAGTTCTTAGTTTCTTACCCACAACCTGTAACTAACTTTGTTGTCTCTTTTCATGTAGACATAAATGTCATGCAACGCAACTGCGATTATGGCATTGTTTTGTTGAACTATACATAAAAGAAAACTTGATAAAGTTTCGAGTGCTTTTAGCTGTCAGATTCTACTGTGCTCGATTGCACTACTGTACTCGTGTACTGTAAGAAAAGACTGACCAGTTATTTTCCAGGAAAATTAAAGAACAATGAAATTTTAAAATTTAAAGAACAATGAAATTTGATGATCTCTTATTATGTTATCAAACATATTACTACAAATAAGAATAAAATTTTATATAAATTGTTTTATGCATTATTCACTCTAAAAAAGGTGAATAAATATTTGAATTCGTGTCCAAATCTGTATCAAAATTTTATATCTATTATTTAAGAAATATACAATAAATCTTAGGTTTACCTTTTACAAGCTTAATACTAAAACAAAAAATATAAATTTATATAGTAGATTCTATATTCTATTGTTCGTAATCAACCAACAAATTGATATTCAAATAAGTACACATATGTGACCTTTTTTTATCCATAGCTATATACTCTAAGGGTGTGTTTGGCATGGATCCAGAGCAGGACTTCAAGGTGGAGTTGGCAAGAGCCTGCCAAACAACTTAACTCCAGAGTTACAAACTCTATGGAGTTTTCAGAGTTGCAGTACAAATTTTTAGAGTACTTTTTTTTGCTGCTCTAAAAACTCTAAAAAACAACTTAGACGACCTAGACATGGAGTTCAGAGTTATTTACCCACCACTGCCACTAGTTATTAGGAAACAATTTAAACTCTGAAGCAGAGTTGCTCCACCTAGAGATTTAGGGCGTGTTTGGCATGATTCTGCTCCACCCAGAGCAGCTCTACTTCAAAACTCTGAGTGGAGCAGCTCCGCTCCAGAGTTTAGATTGTTTCTAATAACCAGTGACATTGGCCGGTAAATAACTCCAAACTCTATGATTAGGTTACTTTTTTGGAGTTTTCAGAGCAGCAAAAGAGGTACACCAAAAAAATTGTATTGTTGCTCCAAAAACTCCATAGAGTTTATAACTCTGGAGTTAGGGTGTTTGGTATGCTCTGGCCAGCTCCTCCTTGGAGTTTTGCTCTGGAGCGATACTAAACAGGTCCTTAGAGTGGAGCAAAGCCATGTCAAACACGTCATAAATCGCGAGAAGTGGATCGTGCTAAGGTAATGGTATGGCTCTGTTCTAATTTTTAAAAATGAAATGACTTTGTTCTGTGTTCATACTGTGTTCAGAAGATAGAATTTTTGAGAACTACGTTACTACGGATCACCAGATCCGCTCTCTTCCCTCCCGTCAGCAGATTAGACGCGAAAAGTTGTAGAGTACCCGTCTCCCTTCCCATAAGCACGACAGAGAAACACACGAGACACATGATATAGGGTTGGGCCTCTGGTCTCTTTCTCATCTCTCTGTATAATGAAGGGATGTACAAGTTCTTTATATAGAGATGTGAGACCTCTCAGGGGTAAAGTCGGTATTTGCCCACATAACCTTAACTAGGGTTACTTAACACTCCCCCTTGGGCGAATACCGCGACCAACACATGTCTCTTTAAACCTTCGAAAAATCCAATGAGAAAAATATGGAGAAAGAGTGCATGGTGATATAAATTGCATTTGCACTTTGTTGCCTCGTTAAAACTCATGTGAGAAACTTCAAGAAAATTCACCAAGGGAAAAAGAGTACAACAGCTGTCATCGGGACAGATTTCGATCCTCTATAAGGGCTAACTTTAGAAATATGCTCCCCATGATCCTTGCAAAACCGTATCAATAAGACAAAACATCTTCTTTTGGAAGTATATGGACATAAAGATTTAGCAAACAGATTGCATATCCTTGCAAGGACTATTTCAGGAACTTTACCTCTACTCACTTCTAGGATATACGAGGTAAGTGCACGTATCAACATAAATAAGCCACTTTGACTGATGGTGTTCGATCGACTGGATCTATATATTTGATAGAAAGTTCCATAAAGGTTCACATATTGATCATCAAGCTCACACCTTCAGGGCATACAATATGACATTTATTGTCTCACGATTGTGATCAATATAAGCATTCGCTACCCGTAACGATGACATCTATCAAAGTCGTTATCTCTCATAACTTAAGCATATTCTTCAAGATACATGTCTCATTGTTCATCTGGAATAACGAGAATGGATAAGGTCGGGGTGCTATCATTTTCTATCTTACACCATAATTTATACATAGTTGTGCAAAGCAAGTAACATGTCCTTTAATAGGACTTAGGGGATAATATAGTTGCAATAGTACATATTCTAAATATGATACATCGCTCCAGGCGTTCATCCATTGCAACATCTATGATGGTGTAACAAAGGTCCATCAAAGATCGTAATCCATCATGGATTTTTCATCGATTAGATACATCGTTATAGTATGTCATTTTGGCACAATGGGGATATTTTGCCAGCAACACCTAAACCTTATAGGTTTCTGCCATTAGGGCTTTAGAGGATACCGTAATTCCATATCTAGTGGAAATTACCATGAGTAAAACTCATGGAATGCACATGTGCTTATTCGGTGAACTTCAAGTCCTTTGGTACCTTATCTTATTCCTTTTCGGGTCTGTATGAGTCTTTATCCCTTTATTGGGGTTACCAAACTTTGGTGTTGAACACAGACTTTGTTTCCTCTTAGAAGGTTCCATTTGGGAACTATAATCTCAACTAGGAGATATTCTCTCTACACTGGAGAGTGGTCATTCATCAGGAATGCATTATCCGGTATGAGATTTATATGTTGCATATTTATAAATCAAAGATATGAATCCTCATAGGATCTCATGATGGATCTTCAGAATCCTATTAACTGTATATTTTAATTTATGTCATTTGCCAGATATATTACATAGCAGAACGGTGTTTATTCAACACATATGTGGGGTGGGTCTCTCACAAGACCACTTGAACCATCGCATTCACCACACATTATTTCAATAGTGCCCATAAATATCCGAACTTCAAGCTCGCGACTTTCATTTTGCGATTATTGGTTCAGTCTTGATTGCATTTATCAATGACCCGATAAGAGAGCTTCAAGCACTCATGCCTAGAACTTTGTTTTGGATCCCTTTGCAATTTAGAGAGGCAAGATAGGTGTCGACACATTTATCTCCCATATTTAATAATGATCTTTGTCATTTCCTAAAAACGAAAGATTCATTTTTCCGTATACCTAGCACAATGATATTGCGTGCATTGCTATAAATCACATGTGTAAAAATTATGGACATGATTGTAATTTTACATGAAGCTATACTACTTCACTATAAATAAAGGAACAGTGCCATGTATTGGACGGTGTGCATTGATTGGTAGAGCTCAAGAACACTGATTCATTCTACCTTCAAAGGTACCTTCGTATTCTAATTTGTGAAGTCGAAGGTATATTTTTAATTGTGTTTTGTTGCAAAGATGAAGCAAATTTCATTAAGGGGAATAAGAAAATGAATAAAGAATTTCCATTTATTTTGTCTTGAGACATACCTATTCTAATAATGTCCCTATAGCTATCTTCCCCTCTTTTTTGAATATTTGAATGATGATCAAACAAAGAGGGGAAGCTTTAAATCTTCTCACTTGTGATGCCTTGTTTTCTGGTATCCAATTAGGATCTAAAAACGAGTGACCAACAAATATAGCATAGGGCTACAAAAAGCTCGAGGTTCGTGAGTCGGCTCAGGCTCACTCAGGCTTGGCTCGGCTCAGAGAGACTCACGAGCTTGAACAAGCCTGAGCCAAGCCTAGTTTTGTGGCTCGCTCAAGAAGCGAGCCGAGCCGAGCCAACCGCTTAGGCTCTCAAGCTAGCTTAATTCTATGGTGCTATGATTCTACACTATTACATTATTATGTTATTGATTTTTTATTTATTTTTATGGATTCAATGTTAGATATAGTTTAAAACATGTGTTGGTTTTTTGGTGCATGTTTTTTATTTTATATATAATAAAAATACACAATTTATGCTTTATATAAGACTTAGTGCGATGGCTTGCGAGTCGGCTCACAAGCCTGAACGAGTCGGAGCCGAGCCACATGACCCAGCTCACAATACGACTGAGGCAAACTGAGCTTGGCTTGGTTCATTTCTAGCCCAAATATGGCATATGCAAGGTTTGTGTGGCCTTCGAGAGCTTCCATGTACACAAAGTCCATCGAATCCTTTTAGTTGATTTACTAGCCCAAGATAGCACAAAGCAACAAGTTAAATAAATAATCAGCATGAAGCAAACAATAAAACACTAAAAAGTAACACATAAGGTTCAAACTCTAAATATAGCAACAATAGATAGATTATATTTTTGAAAAACTTATTATATAAATTCTTTTTTAATTCAAATAAATTAGTAATGAATGCTTAGAGATTATATAGGATCTACCTTAGTACAAGAAAACTATTTATGGAGACAGAACCACCTTCAAAAACTAGCTAAATGACTATATTTATGTAGCTTCTATATTTTGATGGTTAAAGATATCTACGTTAATTTTAAGTTTAATGACCGAAATAAGACTCTAGCTAGTGATAATTCAGTTCTTAGTGATCTTGGATTATTAACGCCATGTACAATGGAGTGATAGATAAATTAGAGATTGGCCATGTCATTGCCAAGGGGAAGGACCCAATAGATCGTCCAAGCTAAAGGAGGGTGTAACCAAGTAGAAAATGAATTAGCTTTATTCATTTAACAGTTTGGTGCATGTGATCTTTGTGACACAAGGTTGATATGTGTCCTTGTGGTTTGGGTTTGTGATGAGTGATCATTAATAAGAATAACGTCTTGGGTTGAGTCATGTGCACTAATCATGGTGTGAGTATGTATGTGCAACATGTCTCTTCGCTTGTGTTGTGCCGCTATGTATTCTGGGGATGGTGGTCGACGACAAAGATAAAGCTCATGCAAGTTCATACCGATAGACCAAGAGCGGTGAAGAACGAGCGATGTGTCTTGACTGAGAGACTAGAGAAGGCAGATGATTAGCTGGGGTGGCTTACACCTAGGGACACCAACAGACACAAGGACATGAAGGAGTGGATCTTATTGCCGACGTGGTTGAAGAGAGGCACGACATGTGTCCATGATGTGGAGAATATGTACGGAGTACTCTACCGACAAAAATTTGGTGGTTGAGCCTTAAAACCATCTAGCGATAGTTTCACGAGCTTCATCTGGTTTGGGCCTTAAAATTCGGTGGTATGGTTCCAAAGGAAATTAGAGGAGTCATGTGGCGTCATCATAAGGAGTGCATCAAGGTGAAACAATTTTTTGAAGAGAATGTGGCCGACATATCAATGTATCAAAAGTTAGTCCATTTTGCTATGATTGAGTGGATAAACTCTATGTATTTAGGGGTAGTTTAGAAAAGAGAAAAACCCTCTATAAATAAGGGAGAAGGGAAGCACAACTAGTGATATCTCTGGCTTGTATCCTTTCATTTTCTTAGGTTCAGTTGTTAGGAGATCCCTAGATGTTTCGATACTATATCTTTGTATTCGTGATTTAAAAGAAGTGTGGATGTAAGTACTATATCTTTGTAATTACATCACGACCTCTAGAGTAGCCTCTCTTGGATGCTCTTAGCCTTATCCACTATCAAGAGTTTCTAGTTGAAACAATGTGGGTTTCATTCTCTCTCGTAAGTGGTGACAGACACGCCACACACACAGTTGGTGTGATTATAAGCCCTTCTGGTACAACTAAGACAATAGTGCACACAAGCACCAAATGGTAAGAGGTGTTCTAACCTCACTCAAACACTAGACCTAAACATAGGGCAAGCGCATAAGTAGGAGTCTAACAATTCTAACCATTTCGCAAAAGCACCTAGCTAATCAACAATTGATATTTGAGCACTTTGGTTGTATAGAGCTACTAGAAATGAATCTCAACTCTTATGTCATGTTCCTTAGCTCCCCCACTCTCAAATGGCCGGTTTGAGTGGTATGTATAGCCCTCAAGTCTAAAACTAGCCATTGGATGGGATACATAAATTATGCACTCACTGGACATGCCTGATGCATTCACCGAACATGTGTGGTGCATTCATGTTAGCTAACCATTAGAAGTAGTCATTGTCGACCATTTGAATTTGGGCATATGGTGTTTTGACTGGTGTTGCATTGGACACTTTACTGCATTATAGCCCTCTCTTAGTCATGTTGCAACCCTGTTTGAGTACCATGCTCAGTCGAGTACTCGGTGTTACAACGAATACGTCTGATGCCTTATGAATGTCCCCAAACATGATGTAGTCTTCTCTGAGTGTCTTTTCTGGTGC
This sequence comes from Zea luxurians, assembly GCA_029449295.1. Taxonomy (NCBI): domain Eukaryota; kingdom Viridiplantae; phylum Streptophyta; class Magnoliopsida; order Poales; family Poaceae; genus Zea; species Zea luxurians. Next base: position 1,531,208 of record JAOPSE010000064.1, on the reverse strand, counting down.
CTTATTAGATATATTTGATGATTGGTATTCGGTATATACCTACATGTTTGGTGTACTCTATTGAAGTATTGTGCTACTCGTATTTCATGTTTATTTGATGCCTTACCGGACATGCCCGATGCTATAGAGCAACATGTTTTTCTTCATTTCTTTATGTCTTTGTTTGGGCTTCATTGCATCTTGTGTCTTGGACTCTTTCATGTTCTTGTAGGTCTTTAATGAGTTTTCTAATATCTTGCTTGAGATATTGATCACCTGAATCACCTATTTGCCTCCGTCTAGGTTTATTTTGCATTCTTTGAACTATAGCCAAAGACAATAGCAGATGATATTACTCTAAATGGTTATATTAGCCATCAAACGAAAAATCTTACTATAAATCAGTCTCAATATATTCAAGTTGTGGATGAATGTAACTTAAAACTCTAAGTGTACGTTCAGCTTTAACTATCTCTTCCAACATACTACTATATAAATAGCAGTGAGAGAAGAAAAATATCTATACTAGGCATTTGAGATCTAGTGGGGGTTGTAAGAATTTATATGGTCTAATTTTCCAAGCCCATATATAGAAATTTTAATAAATCTCAAATGCCCATTACCTTTGTTCTCTAATGATTTTTAATGTTTAAGCCTATGAGAAGAGGTGGAAAACATAATATTAATTAGTATCATGTTGCTAGTTGATATGGAGTAAGGGATTCACCTCTCTCTATATATTTATCAATCCTAATGGGAAAAGACAGAAAAAATATTATTTGAAAGTTCATAATTTGAAAAATCCTACAATTAATTTTTCTCTCTTCTTGCTGCTACACTTTCGTCATAGTCTCTGTATCGCGAGCGTATACGTGCACTGATGATTTGAAGAGCATGTCTCCGTAACCATCGTCTTCGTGAACTTATACAAAGAGATGACGAATAAGATTTTGGGAAGCACTTTTTGGTGTGACTGATCCCAACTTTTAAGATGATCATATCCTATTAAAGTCAGACATCGAGACATCTCGACGCATTAGTTTATTTGAAACGTAGATTGACATAATTTATGTTCTGGTTCTTATCGGAAAATTGTCGATATGAACATAAGCTATGGCGTGCAGTTTGTGAATCACATATTTGCGAATGGTCATAAAGAAATTCTAAAAATTCTAATTCGCATGTCTGTTTCATTGCAGAACCATTCAGAAAGTTTGACCCATTTCTTCGCTTCAGAGGAATGTTCTGAGTCAAGTTAACGATATTCAGAGAACTGTTCTGAGTCAAGTTAACGATATTTTGACAAGTCGGATTGCTGCTGCTTAATTATTTCACTAATTTAGTTTATAGACCTTGATTTCAAAGGGAGAACAAGTAAGTTTACAATGAACTCTGTGATTCCCTTGAAGCACTGTTTGCATTGACCAAGGATGATGATAACGATGGTTGCAGAAATGCAGAATCACATGATCTTCAGCAACTGAACATCAAACACCAGGGACAGTAGACTTCGCCTTGGTCCAAACTGCAATTTCAATAAAAAATAAGCAGAAGAACTATCAAAATTATGCAGAATTTATATTTTGGAAGTACTGTACTAATGTTCCGTCAAATCAAATCTAGATAAAGTGTACAACATCAAGATCATGGGCTTCAATGTTTCACTGATGTAGCCTACATCAGGAGAGGGATTAGAGCCCTCCTCTTGCCTGCACAGACCACACCAAGTCATAAAAAAAGGTTAAAATAAAATGAATGTCCTAAAAGCATAGTGTCAGACCACCAAGATTCATACCGTTATAAGAAAAAAATAGAACAAATGATTTACTATGCAGCCAAGCTGATATCCAAATTACTTGAGCCTTCATCCCAATTAGAATGCCTTTCATGACTCGAATCATCTGAACATCACATAATCTATAGATGTCACAACAAACAAATTCACAGAACTAAAAACTGCAGCAGAGTCAACCAAGAGGGTATTTATACTCCTGAAGAACGTGGGAAAAAATTCCAAGTGCGAAGCTTGTAACCTCTTCTCTGCCTATTGGAAGGGTCAATTGCACCTAATCGCCTTCCCGTGCTTCAGGACCCTCCCCTCGACGACATCTTCAGATCAAGTGCAATTCGTCCCTGAGCAATCAGAAACATATAAGAAAAGTGCGCCACGACAAATCACTGCTACCAATACCTTGGAGGATGACTCTGGTGTGTAGCTTCCGGTACCTGAAAACTTCAAAATGGAAACAAGAGATCAGATTACGTGACCACCAGAAAAATCTGTATAGCTGCGACGACTCATCCCGCGTTACATGATAATATGAGGCTCCAACATTGTTGCTTGCGCTGGCATGGACATGGAGAGGGCCACAACACCAAGAACCGCCGGCTCGGAAACTGTCCTCTGCCTAGAGAGCCCACATGTTGCCTTCACAGATGGAGCCTTAGTGTGGCGTGTTGGCCGGATCTTCTTCCTGTCTCATGGACACCAGCATCCGAGAACTGAACACGACCTCTTCTCATCAGTCAGTCACGGTGAGTAGCGATGATGTTCTGCATCATATTGCGGATGAAAAAAAATCACTGCAACATGACTGAACAAACGGAAATATGTATAAAAAGAATAATTTTATCAATTCGATGAGATGGCCGAGTTGGTCTAAGGCGCCAGATTAAGGTTCTGGTCCGAAAGGGCGTGGGTTCAAATCCCACTCTCGTCAAATTATTTTTTTATTCACCCAGTGGCTGCAGGAATGCTCGTCCTGTTATTTCTTCATTAAATTATTTTAGTTTTTTTCAATGACCATCAAAACTGTTCTTGATTTTACTTATCAATTTTTTATTTAAGACTACTTATCAACTTTTTTGTCGATGTAGTTATGGCTTCAGTATTTTTATGACTTGATTTTACTTATCATTTTTTTTATCAATGTAGTTGTGGCTTCAGGAATACTCGTCCAGTTATTTCTTACGTCAAATTATTTTTTGTTTTTTTCAATGACCTTCAAGATTGTTCTTCTTGATTTTACTTATCAACTTTTTCTTCAAGACTATTCTTCAAATCAAATGTAGAATGACACAACCTTCAGCAGCTGAACCTCAAACACTAGTGGTTCCTTGGCATAAGACCTTAGACTTCACCTCGGTCTAAATTATAATTTGAACCAAAAACAAGCATAAGAGTAACCATAAATAAGCTATATTGTATAAACCATCAGAATTATGCATAGTTTACATTTTGGAGTAATGTACTAATGCTCCTTCAAATCAAATCTAGATAAAGAGTACAACATCAAGATCAAGCTCCTATTCTAGTATGGGCTTTAGACTTCAGTGCCTCACCGATGTAGCCTTCGTCTGGAGGGATCAGAACCCTCCTCTTGTTTACACACCTCTACCAAGGAAGCGAGGCAGGGTTCCACTACGAGGTCTTTACAAAGTTCCACTAGCTTCAGAAAACCCGCTACATTTTCTAGGAAGCTCCAGTGCAGGGATCCCTCGCCTGACCGCCATCGCAGCAAAATCAACCCGAGGACCTCCCTACACTGACCACCCCCTATTGCCCTTGCCCCTATCGGGTAAGGTAGTCCTCCACTAGCTTTTCTAGTTAGTCAGCCAAGGGCGTCCCATACCACCCTTGTGGTAGCACTGTTTTCCCAGGTGGTTCTCCATGTTCCCATTAACATAATGATCTTATCATAAACAGTAAATAATAAACTGATAATAAAAAGTGTAATCATGAGTGATGTATATCTCCATACCCAAAATCACATAAAGCAATAACATGTACTACCCAAAAATTCAGTGGTAAAACAAGGTATAAAGATAGCCAAACTAGGGTAACCTATTGGGTTCCATCAAAATTAACCTATGCAGATCATTATGATTAATAAGAACATGACTGGGTAAAAAGAAGTGATCAAGGGCACAACTTGCCTTCAACGAGCTCCTGCTCAGCAGTCTCCACCTGCTGAACCCCTAAATCCTCTGTGACTTGCTCGTCTACTCGCATCAATACAAACATACATAGTATAGCAAAAATTAACATCACACCTGTCGGGGACCATAATTAGGGGTACCCCCAATGCTCCTTAATCCGACTGGAAAATATCTTCAGAACAAACCATAAACGACCGATAAAGTACGGGCTTCGTCTGCCGAGGGACGCGACCTCATCCGAGCCCAGCCTCGGGCAAGGATAGAAGTCCCGGACGAATTCACGCCTCGCCCGAGGGTCCCCTCAGTCAGCAGACACACCCTCGGCTCGCCCAAAGTCTAGCGCAGGCAAGCTTTGTCGTATAGCAACCTCGTCCAAATTGCCTTACCAACCGACCGTATCGCATGCGCATTTAATGCGGGGATCGCCTGACACCTTATCCTGACACGCGTGCCTTAGTCGGCAAGGTCGAAGTGACCGCAGTCACTTCGCCCCCTTTACTGACCGTTCTGACAGGAAAACAGTGCTGTTCACCCTGCTCTGGCGACTGTGCCAGCTATCAGGGAAGGGCCAACAACAGCAAGTCACGACCTCCCCCGAGTTCGGCCTGGGCGCAATAGGGAGCTCCGCCTCGCTCGACCCCAGGCCTCGGCCTCAGCTTCGGCCTCGGGAGAAGGTCTTCGCCTCGCCCGACCCCAACCTCGGCCTCGGCTTCGGTCTCGAGAGAAGGTCTCCGCCTCGCCCGACCCTAGACCTCGGCCTCAACTTCGGTCTCAAGAGGTCTCCGCCTCGCCCGACCCTAGACCTCGGCCTCAACCTCGGCCTCGGGAGAAGGTCTCCGCCTCGCCCGACCCTGGGCCTCGGCCTCGGAGGAGTCGCCACCTCGCCCGACCTCGGCCTCGTATCAGCTACGCTACTAGGGATCCATCATTGCCCTACCCTTAGCTAGCCGCCTCAGGCTACGAAGGAACAAGACCGGTGTCCCATCTAAGTTACTCCGGTAATAGGTAATGATGGCTCCCCGCGTGCGCCCATGACGTCGGGTGCTCTCAAACCCCCTACGGAAGCAAGGAAACGTCAGTAGGATCCATGCCGCACCACCATATATGCGTCTACAGGGCTCAAGGCGTTCCTCCGACAGCCATGTTGGTACACCTATAGGGCTCAAGGCACCCCTCCGACGGCCACGTCGGCGCATCTACAGGGCTCAAGGCACTTCCCCGATGGCCACGTTATTACCTGTATAGGGCTCAGGGCACTTCTCTGCCAGCCACGTTAGCTCATAGCTACACCCCCATTGTACAGCTGGGCATCTCCTTGCATCTATAAAAGGGATGTCCAGGGCCCCGAGAGGGGGGATGGGAGACGAACGTGCAACGTACGAACGGACGGACGCACGACGCAGACGAGCGGAGGCAGGCAGAGTAGGAGAGACGCGGTAGAGGCAGCCCTAGATGGCTCGCCCTAAGGCCGAACCCTCTCCTTCTCACTCTCTCTCGCTCTCGCTCTCGTTCTCCCGCAACGCTTGTAACCCCTACTGCAAGCGCCCCCTGGTGCAGGATAATATAAGCCTCATCCCATCGCTTGTGTTCCATCTTGCATCGACCCATCTGGATAGGGGCACGTGGCACTAAAATTCACTAGTCGGTCCGGCTGAGGGCCCCCCGGGTCCGAAACACCGACAGCTTGCGCGCCAGGTAGGGGCACGCTGCGTGTTAACAAATACTTTCCCGTTGAGTTCTAGATGGGTAGCTTTCAGCAGCCTCTTCAGTCCGGGACGGTGCTCCGCTTCGAAAGTTTTGAGTTCATGTCCCTCGACGGCAGCTACGACATGGTACTGCTCCCTCCGCAGCATGACAACAACGATGGTCGACGGCTCGCCTGCCGTAGGCAAACTCGACAACGACATCTCCCCGCGACAGAAGGGGAACACCCGGGTTTACCCCGCCACCCTTCTCGCCGGAGGAGACGAAGACGGGGCAACCGTGGCCAGGCAGGAGGCGGCACCTCATCGGCTGTCAAACCAGAGCGAGTCGATGACACCGGCACCCCTGCGGGGGACATGTCGGGTGTTGTCGTCGCACCTGAGACAACGACAGATGTCGCCTCCCCGCAATGGGCCAACCCCAAGCGGACTGATGACGCCAGCACCCTCGCAAAGGACTTGCTGGGCGTTAGCCTCGTACCTGCGGTAATGGTGCAGTCCGTCCCCAACGCGACTTCACCACCGTCCATCGACCAAAAGGTACCGTCCGTTTTCCACCCTGTTCCCTTTAGATTCAGTTTCGATCCACCAAGCGACCCCGCTTCGGTGAGCGCTTTCGCTAGGGCATATCCTGACCTTTCGGGGTACCATATGTGGTCCTCTTGGGACCGACTGACGGCTGTCTCAACCTCCGGACCCGCGGGTTCCGAGGAAGAGAACGACCCCGACGTCAGTTGGGATTTCTCCGGACTCCGTGATCCCAGTGCCATGCTTGACTTCATGTCCGCATGTGACCACTGCCTCTCCGGCTGCTCTGATGATGGTCACAGCCTTGACGACGAGGGTTGCGACCCAACTCGCGAGTGCTACCACATCGATCAGGAGGATCACGATGGAGAAAACCACCTTGGCATGCCAGGAAGTGACGGTGCCCTTGCACCTGCGTCTCGCGTTGAGATCCCGCGGGAGCTAGCTGTGGTCCAAGTCCCTGCGGGGGGTCAGGACACATAGCTTGAGCAACTCCGCGAGATGCAGGCCAAGCTCGATGAAGAAGCGAGCCGACTTGTGCAGCTCCGGCAAAACATCGAGCAGGAGTGGGCAGGCCAGGCACTCGCTGGAGGAGCGCGTCATCGGGCCTAGGATGTCTAGTGCCGCATTGTTGACGATGCCAGGGCGATGCCGCCCTCGGCCTTCAACGGGGCCGGCCAGAGCCTAGCCGCAGCAGCAATGTTGCTTCGGACGATGCCGGAGCCATCCACCACCGAAGGGCGACGTATCCAGGGCGAGCTCAAGGGCCTCCTAGAAAACGCCGCTGTCCGACAAGCCGAGAGCTCTGCCTCCCGGAGGCGAGGAGACCCCTCAGAGCATCACGTAGCACCCTCTCGACGCATATGGGAGGCCTCGGTCCACACCGAGCGCACACGGGACGGGACGCCTGCAGCCCCGGATCGCCACGGCGCCGAGCAACACCGCCGCCACCATCGAGCCTGCCTCGAGGAGAAGGTGCGCCGAGGCTATCATCCCAGGCGTGGGGGACGCTACGACAGTGAGGAGGATCGAAGCCCCTCACCCGAGCCACCAGGTCCGCGAATCTTCAGCCGGGCCATACGACGAGCGCCCTTCCTGGCCCAGTTCCGAGCCCCGACTACCATCACCAAGTACTCAGGGGAGACAAGGCCAGAGTTGTGGCTTGTGGACTACCGGCTAGCATGCCAGTTGGGAGGGGCGGACGACGACAACCTCATCATCCGCAACCTCCCCCTTTTCCTCTCCGACGCTGCTCGGGCCTGGCTGAAGCATCTGCCTCCTGCGCAGATCTCCGACTAGGACGACCTGGTCAAGGCTTTCGCTGGAAATTTCCAGGGTACATACGTGCGCCCTGGGAACTCATGGGATCTCCGAAGTTGCCGCCAGCAGCCTAGGGAATCCCTGCGAGAGTACATCCGACGATTTTCAAAGTAGCGCACCGAGCTGCCCAACATCACCGACTCAGATGTCATCGGGGTTTTCCTCGCTGGCACCACATGCCGAGACCTGGTGAGCAAGCTAGGACGCAAGACTCCCACCAAGGCGAGTGAATTTATGGACATCGCCACCAAGTTCGCCTCTGGTCAGGAGGCGGTCGAAGCCATCTTCCGGAAGGACGAGCAGCCTTAGGGAGGACAGAAGGAAGACGCCCCCGAGACGTCCGCCCAGCGTGGCATGAAGAAGAAGGCCAAGAAGAAGGCGCAAGCGAAGCGCAATGCCGTCGACACGGATCTCGTCGCCGCTGTCGAGCATAGGAACCCTCGAAAGCCTCCTAGAGGGGCCGACACGTTCGACAAGATGCTCAAGGAGTCGTGCCCCTATCATCGGGGTCCCGTCAAGCACACCCTTGAAGAGTGCGACATGGTCCGGCGCTTCTTCAACAAGGCTGGACCCTCGGTAGAAGGTGGCAAAGACCAAGGCAATAACAAGGGGGGCAACAGGGAAGAGGAGTTCCCGGATGTCCACAACTGCTTCATGATCTACGGTGGACAGGTGGCGAATGCCTCGGCTCGGCACCGCAAGCAAGAGCGCCGGGAAGTCTGCTCGGTGAGGGTGGCAGCACCAGTCTACCTAGACTGGTCCGACAAGCCTATCACCTTCGACCAAGGCGACCACCCCGACTTCGTGCCGAGCCTAGGAAGGTACCCGCTCGTCGTCGACCCGATCATCGGCAACGTTAGGCTCTCCAAGGTCCTCATGGACGGAGGCAGCAGCCTCAACATCATCTACGCCAAGACCCTGGAGCTCTTAGGGGTTGATCGGTCCGAGATCCGGGCTGGTGCAGCACCCTTCCATGGGATCGCACTCGAAAAGCGTATCCTGACCCTCGGACAGGTTGACTTGCCTGTCTGCTTCGGAACTTCCTCCAACTTCCAAAAGGAAACCCTCACCTTCGAGGTAGTTGGGTTCCGAGGAACCTATCACGCGGTGCTGGGAAGACCATGCTACGCCAAGTTCATGGCCATCCCCAACTACACCTACCTCAAGCTCAAGATGCCTGACCCTAAGGGAGTCATCACCGTTGGGCCCATGTACCGCCACGCTTACGAGTGCAACGTGGAATGCGTGGAGTACGCCGAGGCCCTCACCGAGTCCGAAGCCCTCATCGTCGACATGGATTGCCTCTCCAAGGAGGCACCCGACGCGAAGCGGCAGGCCAGCAACTTCGAGTCGGTCGAGGCGGTCAAGTCCGTCTCTCTCGACCCCAGCAGCGACACCGGCAAGAAAGTCAGGATCGGCTCCGAGCTCGACCCCAAATAGGAAGCAGTGCTCATCGACTTTCTCCGTGCAAACGTCGAAGTTTTCGCGTGAAGTCCCTCGGACATGCTGGGCATACCGAGGGATGTCGCCGAGCACTCACTGGACATCCGAGCTGGAGCCCGACCGGTGAACAGTCCCTGCGCCATTTTGATGAAGAAAAGCGTAGAGCCATAGGCGAGGAGGTCCACAAGCTGATGGCTGCAGGGTTCATCAAAGAGGTATTCCATCCTGAATGGTTAGCTAACCCTGTGCTTGTGAAGAAAAAGGGTGGGAAATGGAGGATGTGTGTAGACTACACCGGTCTAAACAAAGCATGTCCAAAGGTTCCCTACCCTCTTCCTCGCATCAATCAAATTGTGGACTCCACTGCTGGGTGCGAAACCTTGTCATTCCTCGATGCCTACTCAGGCTATCACCAAATCAAGATGAAAGAGTCCGACCAGCTCGCGACTTCTTTCATCACACCTTTTAGCATGTATTGTTATACTACAATGCCATTTGGCTTGAGGAATGCAGGTGCCACCTACCAAAGGTGCATGAACCATGTGTTCGGAGAACACATCGGCAGAACGGTCGAGGCTTACGTCGATGACATCGTTGTCAAAACAAGGAAAGCCTCCGACCTCCTCTCCAACCTTGAGGTAACATTCTGTTGCCTGAAAGTGAAGAGCATAAAACTCAATCCTGAGAAGTGTGTCTTCGGAGTCCCCCAAGGCATGCTCTTAGGGTTCATCGTCTCCGAACGAGGCATCGAAGCCAACCCGGAGAAAATCGCAGCCATCACCAACATGGGGCCAATCAAGGAATTGAAAGGAGTACAAAGGGTCATGGGATGCCTTGCGGCTCTGAGCCGCTTCATCTCGCGCCTCGGCGAGAAGGGATTGCCCTTGTACCGCCTCTTAAGGAAGGCCGAGCGCTTCACTTGGACCCCTGAGGCCGAGGAAGCCCTCAAAAATGTAAAGGCGCTCCTTACAAATGTGCCCATCGTGGTGCCCCCGCTGCGGAAGAAGCCCTCTTGATTTACGTCGCCGCGACCACTCAGGTGGTCAGTGCTGCGGTCGTAGTCAAGAGACGAGAAGAAGGGCACGCACAGCTCGTCCAGAGGCTAGTCTACTTCATCAGCAAAGTACTATATGAGACCAAAGTTCGCTACCCACAAATCCAGAAGCTGCTATACACAATGATTCTGACACGGCGGAAGCTGCGACACTACTTCGAGTCTCATCCGGTTACTGTGGTGTCATCTTTCCCCCTAGGAGAAATCATCCAGAGCCGAGAGCCCTTGGGTAGGATAGCAAAATGGGCGGTGGAACTTATGGGCGAAACACTTTCGTTTGCCCCTCGGAAGGCCATAAAATTCCAAGTCTTGGCCGACTTCCTGGCTGAATGGACTGACACCCAGTTGCCGATGGCCCCAATACAGCCCAAACTTTGGACCATATACTTCGACGGGTCGTTGATGAAAACAGGAGCAGGTGCTGGCTTGCTCTTCATCTCACCCCTCGGGAAACATGTGCGCTACGTACTGCGCCTCCATTTTTCGGCGTCAAACAACGTGGCTGAGTACGAGGCCTTGGCTAATGGCCTACGCATCGCCATCGAGCTAGGGGTTCGGCGCCTCGATGCTCGTGGTGACTCGTAGCTCGTCATTGACCAGGTCATGAAGAACTCCCACTGCCGTGACCAAAAAATGGAGGCCTACTGCGACGAGGTTCGGCGCTTGGAAGATAAGTTCTACGGGCTGGAACTCAACCATGTTGCTCGACGGTACAACGAAACCGCAGATGAGCTCGCGAAAATAGCCTCGGGGCGAATGGCAGTTCCCCCTGACAACTTCTCCAAGGATATATATCAGCCATTCGTCAAAGTCAACGACGCGCCCGAGCCCGAGGAGGCCTCGGCCCAACCCGAGGTACCCTCGGCCGCCGAGGGTGAGGCCCTGCACGTTGAGGGGGAGCGGAATGGTGTCACACCGGTCCCGAACTGGCAGACCCCGTACCTGGAATATCTCCTCCGAGGAGAGCTACCCCTCGACAAGGCCAAAGCTCAGCGACTGGCTCGGCGAGCCAAGTCGTTCGTTTTGCTGGGTGATGAAAAGGAGCTGTACCACCGTAGCCCCTCAGGCATTCTCCAACGATGCATATCCATTGCCCAAGGGCAAGAGCTATTACAAGAAATACACTCGGGGGCTTGTGGTCACCATGCAGCACCTTGAGCCCTCGTGGGAAACGCCTTCCGACAAGGTTTCTACTGGCCAACCGCGGTGGCCGACGCCACTAGGATTGTACGCTCCTGCCAGGGGTGTCAATTCTACGCAAGATAGACGCACTTGCCCGCTCAAGCCCTGCAGACAATACCTATCACTTGGCCTTTCGCTGTGTGGGGTCTAGACCTCGTCGGTCCCTTGTAGAAGGCACCCGGGGGCTTCAAGCACCTGCTGGTCGCCATCGACAAATTCTCCAAGTGGATCGAGGTCCGACCCTTAACCAGCATCAGATCCGAGCAGGCGGTGGTGTTCTTCACAAATATCATCCATCGCTTTGGGGTCCCAAACTCAATCATCACCGACAATGGCACACAGTTCACTGGGAAAAGGTTCCTAGACTTCTGCGAGGACCACCACATCCGTGTGGACTGGGCCGCCGTAGCGCACCCAATGACAAGTGGACAGGTGGAACGCGCCAACGGCATGATTTTGCAGGGACTAAAGCCGAGGATCTACAACGACCTCAACAAGTTTGGCAAGCGGTGGATAAAAGAACTACCCTCGATGGTCTGGAGTCTGAGGACGATGCCGAGCCGGGCCACAGGCTTCATGCCGTTTTTCCTAGTCTATGGGGCTGAGGCCATCCTACCCACGGACTTGGAATACGGTTCCCCGAGGACAAAGGCTTACGACGACCGAAGCAACCAAGCCAGCCGAGAGGATTCTTTGGACCAGCTGGAAGAGGCTTGGGACGTGGCCTTACTACACTCGGCGCGATATCAGCAGTCTCTACGACGCTACCACGCCCGAAGGGTTCGGCCCCGAGACTTCCAAGTGGGGGACTTGGTACTTCGGCTGCGACAAGATGCTCGAGGGCGCCACAAACTCACCCCTCCCTGGGAAGGGCCGTTCATCATCGCCAAAATCCTGAAGCCCGAGACGTACAAGCTGGCCAACGATCGAGGCAAGGTCTACAGCAACGCTTGGAACATCGAACAACTATGTCGCTTTTACCCTTAAAATGTTTCAAATCGTTCATGTATCTCGCTTTTCTTTACATACATAAATAAAGTCTAACCATCAAGGAAGGATCAGCCTTGCCTCGGCAAAGCCCGATCCTCCCTCGGGGGCTAGAAGGGGGGAACCCCCTCTGCGTCAAAATTTTCCTCGAAAAAATCTTTTGCCAGAACATCTTTTGTGCATTTCGACTACGTCAGTAGCGAAGTCCTAAAGACGAGCAAGAGAGACCTTGAGTGGCAAGGCCGACCGAGCCGAGGGACTCCTACACCTCCGGGATACGGATACCTCACTCGTCACCTTCCGCGAAGGGTAGCTCACGCTCGGATAAGCGATTCTGCTACCGAACGAGTCCTAATGCTTGAAAACTTTTCTGCTAGAACGATTTTCGTGCTTTTCGACTATATCGCTAACGGAATCCTAAAAACAACGGGAGAACACGTAAGCGGCAAGGTCGACCGAGCCGAGGGACTCCTATGCCTCCGGGATACGGATACCTCACTCATCACCTTCCGCGAAAAGTAACTCAGGCTCGGATAAGCGATTCTGCTACCGAACAACTCCTAACACACGAAACAAGAGGAAAGGAAACGTAGCTTTATAATCCGATAATAATGTCTAGGCCTCAGCAGTCGCAAAAGACATACGCATACTTCGAGCAAACTGTTCCTGCAGGCTCAGACATCGGTAGGGGGAGGAGCAGCACGCTCGGCGTCATTCCCACCCTCGGCTGGATATGGCACAGCCTTAGACGGTGACACGGGCGGAAGGATCTCCACCTCAAAGGAGGAGGCCAGCGCCGCACTTGGGCCCTCGACGGCCGTGTCAAGTCTCTGGACCTTGGCTAAGGCAGCCTCCTCTTCGTCGGGTAGGTAGTACCCCTCGCTGACCCGCTCCAGATCCACGTCGTAGTGGGAAGCGAGCACGGCGAAGGCCTACCTAACGCCGTGGTGCAGTGCCCCGCGGAGTCTGCTGCGCACATGGCCGCCCAAGGCCCGCATGTGACTCTGGGGGGAGCTACCCGAGGGGACGTCGTCGAGGCCAAAGGCCTGACAGAAAGCCGAGATGGCCTCGGACATAGCCACACGGTTGGCCTCCCTCTGCTCAGCCGCCTCGGCAAGCGCCTTGCAGTTCCTGACGGACTCATTAAGAGCCGTCTCGAACCCTGTAGATGGCCGTACAACATTCTTCAGACACAAGGAGAAGAATGGAAACGAAAACAAAGTCGTGAAGCAGGCAAAACATACCTTCGGCCCGATCGGACACCTCGGCTAGCTGCTCCGTAGCCTCAGCCAGCTGACCCCCGAGGGCCTCAGCCCGGCTCACGACCTCGGCAGCTTGGCTTCGAGACTGGTCCTGCTCACCGATAGCCTGGCCGAGCTCCAGCTGCCGCTGCCACATCTCCTCGGCCTGGGAAGCCACCTGCTCCCGGGCCGACAAAACCTCTGCTCGTACAGATGTTGCCTCTGTCCGTGTCTCTGCTCCCTCCGACTTCAGCCCGTCACAGAGCAACCGAAGGTCCACCACCTCGGCGCTCCGTTGGGTGAGGCGCTCATTGGCCTAGGCAAGCGCGGCCCACTGGGATCGCAGCGACCTCCAAATGCCGCTTTCGCGGCGGATGAACAGCGACTTGGCGGTGCTCGCGTCCGTGAGCTCCTGAGGAAGGAAAACAAGATGTCGCAAAGAATGCCCTGGTCACGCAAGGTGTATGTCTAAGTCCTTACCTAAAAAACCTTGGGAACGTCCCTGGAAAGGGTCTCCATGGTCGATCGAAGCGACCTCATCGCCGCCTCGGTATACTCACGGAAACTATCCTGAGCCTTCTCCTCCAACCCATCGTTGAGGAGGAGGAGGGGCTCCGAGATACCGCGGCCCTAGAACCGGAGCGGCTGCCTGCACCATTCGTTGGGATTGAGCTGCGCAGGGATGAGGCCACTGCTCCCTAGGACAGGCCACGGTTCTGCACGCCCGTCCACCGAGGCGTCGGGTCCCCCTGCAGCCGACGCGTCAGGTACCACCACCGTCAACGTACTGGGACTCTCCTCGGCTAAGGTGGCGGGCCTCCGACCACCAGCCTCAACAACGACGGCCGCACTCTCCTCGTGGCCGAGAACGGGGAGGTCGGGAATGACCACGGGCAGTGGCACCTCAACCATCTCGACGTCGGCTGCGACGGGCGGTTCCGCGGGCGAATCAGCGATGGCCCTGGCGGGAGTCGATGCCGGCGCCGCCGACGAGTCAGGAGGACTCGGGGCCGCGGCCGCGTCAGCAGCTTCCCCCGGCATGATGGCCGCTCCGACGGGGGGGGGGGGGGTCATCCTGAGAGGCTTGCCCCATGGCAACTCGCGTCGCCTGGGCCCCCCGTTGGAGGGCGCCTTGCGCGGAGGCCAACCAACTGGCATGGCATGCCGCAGCACCGGCCGCCGAAGCCGACTTCGTCTTAAGAGCCTTCGTGGGGGCCAGACCAGCCAAGCCCTGCCTCCGCTTGCTGAAAGAAAGAGAGAGCAAGTTCAAGGCACACAGCGAAAGACTGAAATTGAGGTATCCTCAGATACTTACCCGCTCCGGAGCAAGACCAATCATGCCTATGGGGAGGCTGCTCGGGCCCCTATCCTCGCAGGCGCTACCGGGGGCTGCCCCGCCGCCGGCTTTGGCGCCGTTTCTGCCTCGGACGCCCGAGGCGCCGAGGGAGCGGCCTGCCCAGGCTTCTCCACGACGACCGAGGGACCGACCTCTTGTGCAGCCAGCGCGGGCACCTGCTCTTGGGGAACAGGCAGATAGGCCTGACCCCTCAGAGTCACAACAACTGTCTCGGCCAAGGGGTCAAGTACCCCCTCGGTCTGCCCCCGCTCCTCGGATTGGGACCTTGGTGTCCCGGCCCCAGGCGCTGATGGTGCCAGCCCACCTGGAGGCTGGCTCGGCGACCCCTGGCCCAGCCTCGGGTCTGGGCTGAGGCCAAATCGGGCCGCCATGTCGTCATCTTCGTCGTCATCATCATCGTCATCAGGCGTCTCCGGCGACGACTCCCTTGGGAGCCCTTCCCTCGCCTGCCTCCGACGACGCTTCTCCAAAGCTTCCCGAGCTAGCATCCTCTCGCGAGCTCGGGCCTTTTCTGCATCCTTCTTCTCCTTCTCCTTCTCCGCGGCAAGCTTCCGCGCGGCTCGGTCCATCGCGTCCTCCGGGACCGGTGGCCAGACGGGTTTATAGATCCTCAACCCCTGGGGACGAACAAAAATCCCAACAGTGAGGATCAAAAGCGTAGAGAACTCGGCACAGAACAAAAGGAGGATCAGACACTTACCAGGGACACATACCCGCGGTCGGGACGCATCGCGGGCTGGCTAAGGGCGCCGGTATCCGGCCTCCCTACCGTACTTGTTACCCGCTTGAGGAGGTCGTTGGCGGAGAGGGAGGTCGAGGACATCCGCGAGTCCTCCGAATCGACCCCGACTTCATCTCCGCGAGCCGCAACCGCCGCTCGGCCAAAGGGAGCACCCTCCGACGATGGATAGCGGCGACAACCCCCACGGCGGTAAGGCCCGCATCTCGTAACTTCTGCAAGGCCTGCAGAATAGGCTAGAGCTTCTCCTGTCTCTCGCGCGTGGCCCCCCAATGCTAGTTAGTGCCGGCGGCGGTGACCACTCGTTGAGAAAACGGCGGAAGCATCCCACCATCGTTCCGAAGATAAAACCACCGGTTCTGCCACCCCTTGTTCGAAGATGCAAGGGAGGCGGGGATGTACTGCTGCGCGTGCCCTGGCCTCAGCTGGAGGGTGCAGCCATCGGCCCGCACCACCATACGGACCTTCTTTGCCTCCGTTGTCGCGGCAAAGAACTCCGCGGAGAAGAGATGGGTCCACATGTCCCAGTGAGGGTCAATCCCCAAAAAACCCTCACAAACCGCCGCGAAGATGGCCGCTTGCATGATAGAGTTGGGGTTGAGGTTATGCAGCTCCACCCCGTAGTGGTGTAGGAGCGCCCGCATGAAGCGGCTCGCTGGCACTCCAAACCCCTGCTCATGGAAGGAGATGAAGCTGACCACATACCCTGGCGGCGGAGTCGGGTCAGCCTCACTCGCGGGGGCCATCCACTCCGGCTGCGGCCCATCAGAGAGGGGACGGAGCAGAACATCGGCAACGAGGGCCTCTAGATCCTCCACAGCGACGGTGGAGAAAGGCCATGGGTCGCGCGGCGGAATGACGGTCACCTTGTCAGCCATCGCCGAACGGAGGTGGTGGAGGCGGAAGGGATGAGGTGTGTGGTTTCCTTTTCTCTGGCTACTCTCTTAGGTTGCGGAAACCAAAGCAGAAGGCATGCACAAATGGCAGGGTAAAGAACCACCACCGGCCCCTCTTCCGGGTATATAAAGGCCCGGGCAAGATCCACCGAAGGCTTCGTCCGAACCCGCCGCGGGATTCAAACTCAAAGGTGAAATGGTCTTTCTGTTCCTTGGATGGCTCGCGCACGCGCAACAGACGCCCCGCGAATCGCCCGTCCTGTCGCATTAACTCCTTGGCAGGGCAAGCGACACCTCCGGCAGGCGAAGCGGGCGCCGTTTCATCTCCGTCATGATGACCGCGTCAAAAAAGGTGCGCCACCTTATTTAAATTTATATCCTTTTCCTTTTCCTCTCTCTCTCTTGCCACATGGACCGAGAAAGGGGATATTGCGAAAAGGATCCTTCTCGGCGAAGGAAACGGGCCCCGAGCCCTCCTACTGATCAGGGGTTCGAAGGTTGCGCCCTCCGGGGTTCGGCAACCGCCCCAGAGCACTCGGGCTCCGAGCCCATTACTGATCAGGGGTTCGAAGACTGGCCCCTCGGAAGGGTTCGACAGCCGCCCCAGAGCACGCAGAGTTAGGTATGACCCTGGGTTCGTCCGTTAATGGCCGAGGCTCGGGCTATGCTCCCGAGGTACCCTAGGACATTTCCGAGACCAGCGGGAACGATTTGTAACGGAATCCCACCGGAGGGAGGCATCGAGCCCTCGAACCCTATCGAATGGGTCCGGGTCTGGCAAATCACCTGCAGGTACTTTTGGAGCGTGCCTCTGGGCCACTAGCTGACCCTTAGCGAATGGGGCTCGGGCGTCCACTCAGATCACCCGTTAGCAGCTCACCGGAAACACCATGTTCGGTGCCCCCCGGGGGTAACATGGTGCTTCCCCCCTTCCTCCTTGCGAAAAGGCGACGAAGGGACGTATAATAAAATTCGAGACGATCCTTGATTGTCCTCTCGCTCCGTGCAGAGGCTCGGGGGCTGCTCTCGCACCAGGCTACGGCCAAACCGTTGACCATGTCAACGAACCAGCTTGAAAACTCAGAGCCTGACCGTGCACCCAGGCTGCGGCCGGGCCACATGAGGCAACGACAAGGCTGACCGAGGCATCACAAAAAGGATTAAGACCTTAGAGGAGTCAAACCACTCCTCCGAGGCCTCAGGGGCTATACCCGGCGGGTGCGCTCGCGCACACCCACCGGAACAAAGCATAACTGAGAAGGGCCGGTCCCCTTGCGAAAAATCCGGCAGAACCTCCAAGCGAGTACCTACACTCCCTTCGAGGCTTGGGGGCTACTGTCGGGGACCGTAATTAGGGGTACCCCCAATGCTCCTTAATCCGGCTGGAAAATATCTTCAGAACAAACCATAAACGACCGATAAAGCGCGGGCTTCGTCTACCGAGGGATGCGACCTCATCCGAGCCCAGCCTCGGGCAAGGACAGAAGTCCCGGACGAATTCACGCCTCGCCCGAGGGTCCCCTCAGTTAGCAGACACACCCTCGGCTCGCCCAAAGTCTA
Source organism: Zea luxurians (assembly GCA_029449295.1). Taxonomy (NCBI): domain Eukaryota; kingdom Viridiplantae; phylum Streptophyta; class Magnoliopsida; order Poales; family Poaceae; genus Zea; species Zea luxurians. The sequence goes on along the minus strand of JAOPSE010000064.1, from coordinate 1,513,280 downwards.
GCGTAGGCAAGCTTTGTCGTATAGCGACCTCGTCCGAATCGCCTTACCAACGGACCGTATCGCATGCGCATTTAATGCGGGGATCGCCTGACACCTTATCCTGACACGCGTGCCTCAGTCGGCAAGGTCGAAGTGACCGCAGTCACTTCGCCCCCTTTACTGACTGTTCTGACAGGAAAACAATGCTGTTCACCCCGCTCCTGCGACTGTGCCAGCTATCAGGGAAGGGCCGACAACAGCAAGTCACGACCTCCCCCGAGTTCAGCCTCGGGCGCAACAGGGAGCTCCGCCTCACTCGACCCCAGGCCTCGGCCTCTGCTTCGGCCTCGGGAGAAGGTCTTCGCCTCGCCTGACTCCAACCTCGGCCTCGGCTTCGGTCTCGAGAGAAGGTCTCTGCCTCGCCCGACCCTGGACCTCGGCCTCAACTTCTGTCTCGAGAGAAGGTCTCCGCCTTGCCCGACCCTGGACCTCGGCCTCAACCTCGGCCTCGGGAGAAGGTCTCCGCCTCGCCCGACCTTGGGCCTCGGCCTCAGCCTCGGCCTCGGAGGAGTCGCTGCCTCGCCCGACCTCGACCTCGTATCAGCTATGCTACTGAGGATCCATCATTGCCCTACCCTTAGCTAGCCGCCTCAGGCTACGAAGGAACAAGACCGGTGTCCCATCTAAGTTACTCCAGTAATAGGTAATGATGGCTCCCCGCGTGCGCCCATGACGTCGGGTGCTCTCAAACCCCCTACGGAAGCAAGGAAACGTCAGCAGGATCCATGCCGCACCGCCAGATATGCGTCTACAGGGCTCAAGACGTTCCTCCGACGGCCACATTGGTACACCTACAGGGCTCAAGGCACCCCTCCGATGGCCACGTCAGCGCATCTACAGAGCTCAAGGCACTTCCCCGATGGCCACATTATTACCTATACAGGGCTCAGGGCACTTCTCTGCCAACCACGTTAGCTCATAGCTACACCCCCATTGTACAGCTGGGCATCTCCTTGCATCTATAAAAGGGATGTCCAGGGCCTCGAGAGGGGGGGGGGACGGGAGACGAACGTGCAACGTACGAACACACGGGCGCACGACGCAGACGAGCGGAGGCAGGCAGAGTAGGAGAGACGTGGTAGAGGCAGCCCCAGACGGCTCACCCCCAGGCCGAACCCTCTCCTTCTCACTCTCTCTCGCTCCCGCTCTCGCTCTCCCGCAACGCTTGTAACCCCTACTGTAAGCGCCCCCTGGTGCAGGATAATATAAGCCTCATCCCATCGCTTGTGTTCCATCTTGCATCGACCCATCTGGACAGGGGCACGCGGCACTAAAATTCACTAGTCGGTCCGACTGAGGGCCCCCTGGGTCCGAAACACCGACAACACCAAACAATAGAACAAAATACATTTTGAAAGTGCATTCATCCCTTTTGTGAGTTTTGGTAATTTGGATAACAACACATTTAAAGGTCTAACGAGTTTGCTAAGTGTTGAACAGGAAATTCAGTATGATGAACATACTTGAATAGTGTATAATGATCAGTGAACAAAGGTTCAACACAAGGTTAAATAACCAATGAGACAATGCAAATGGATATAATATGATCTCTATATTGGTTTGAATATATGGACAAGACCTGAGAAATCACTACATACATATGATCAAAATAGAGGATGAAGTGATTAAGAGGATTGGTCAAGCCAAAGTGAATAAGATATGAGGAATCGTGAATTGGCTTGACCATATTACTATCAGTCCATATATGCTTCTATGAGAATCAAGCTAGAGCTTGATTAATCTTAACAGTTATATCTAGAAGACATTCAAGCAAGGTTCACAATATTGAAGAAATGATTCTCTCAATGGATGCTCAATATGATGTGACTCAAGAATGGCTTGATCGGGTGAAGATAGCAAGGAAAGGGCTTCGAGGAACTAAGCGAAGGTGAAGGCTAAGCGACGACTTGTGGACCGAGGTACCATGGCTAAAGTGAAGAAGAGAGTACTTGCACTAAGTCGATGAACTAATTAGCTATGAAGAGTTATACCATGTTGATGCATCAGTAAGGTGACTTGAAGCCATGATTTGAACACATATATGGTGATATGGTACAAGTCACAAGGTTTGATTTGTGTTTGCTTCAAAAGGTGAGACAAAGATGTTTGTGATCCTTATGAAGCAACGCCATGGAAAAATCACACATGAGACACCAATGACTCAAGGAGTTTACTTAATTAATTTTATTTAATTTGAGTATAGGAATCGTCGTACTATAAAGGGGGATCCAAAAAGAAGATTGGTGTTTGCCAAAGCTCAAGCCTCTATATTCAAAAGCTATTTTTTGAAAACCAAAAATCTCTTTAAAATTCTATGGTTGACCGTGGTTAGGTTTGAGAAACCTAGAGTGTTCTTGTTGAAAAGCAGCTGAACTTCTTAAACTGCAACTGAGCTTTTCAGCTGAACTAAACTTTAGCTGAGTTGAGCTTCTTCAGCTGCAGCTAAGTTTTTCAGCTGAGCTGAACTTCAGCTGAGTTGAGCTTCTTCAGCTGTAGCTGAGCTTTTCAGCTGAGTTGAGCTTTCTCAACTCCAGCTGAACTTCAACTTCAACTGTGTCTTCAGTTGCAGTTGAGCTTTTTCAGTTGCAGTTGAACTTCAACTTCAATTGGGGTCCAGGCAAGTTCAACCGGGGTCCAGGCAGGTTCAACGGGGTCTAGGGCAGGTTCAACCGAGGTCCAGGCAGGTTCAACTGGGGTCCTAGGAAAAATCAACCGGGGTCCAGAGAGGTTCAACCGGGGTCCAGGGAAAGTTCAACCAGGAGTTTTTCCTCGGACCTCACTGGTCAAAACCGGTTGAACCGGCCCTAGGGGCGGTTCAATTGGTGTCAGGGTCACCTGACCGGTCTGATCTCCTGACTGGCAGACTGATTGTCAGTCTGACCACCAGGCGGTTGAACTGGCCCTAGGGGCGGTCAACCGGTGTCAGGACCTGTTTTTGCAGTCTGACCTATAGTTTGCTAGTCTGACTGGTAGACTTACTGTCAGTCTGCCCTAGGCGGTTGAACCGGTCTTAGGGGCGGTTCAACCGGTCCTCCACAGCCAAAATCAGCCCAACGGCTAGTTTTGAAGCCCCACCTATATATACTCACTCCTACCTCTCTCCCCACACATGAGCACGACCCAAACTCCATTTCTAACTTGAAGAACACCTCCCACTCTCTCTCACAGATTTCTTGCCTCTCCCATTTCAAATCTTTGGAGAGAAATCTTTGAGTGAGTTTGAGAGCTGCGGTTTTTGTGCTTCATCTCCAAATCTCTCTTGCTCTTCTTCATTCGAGCTTTGGACTACATCGAGTTCTTTGTGGATTCATCACTCTTGGAGCTTCTAGCTCCTAGACGACTAGGTGTCTCTTGTGAGTCTCCAAATCTTATGGAAGACCACAAGAAAGTTTGTATTACCCGCTCGTTTGAGCAAAGATTAGTGTATGAGCTTGACCTTTGTGGTCGACAAAGGGAGGATTAGGGTTGAAAGAGACCCAACTCTTTGTGGGCGCCTCAACGAGGAAGTAGGGAACCTTGGTGGTGTGACCGAACCTCAGGATAAATCTTGTGTCTCTTGTGTTCTTGTTCATTGTATTTATTCGTGTTCTTCGTTCTTGTACCTTTCCGTGGAAGATTTGTTCATATCTTTTTGGTGTGTGGATTTTGAGAAGTGCCCTTCTCAGATCTACTACTTTGAACCCGGTGGATCATTTAGAGCATCTCATTTCCAAAGTTAACTGAGTGAATTTTGAGATCAATTCAGTTTTATATCTCATCGTTTAGTTGAGCTCGTGCAAACCAGTTGAACCGGTTTTGACACCAGTTGAACTGGTTTTACCCAATTTGCTTCTAGTTTTTGTTGAAAAAGTTTTAACTTGCCTATTCACCCCCCTCTAGGCAACTTTCAATTGGTATCAGAGCCTAATCCTCGTTCTAATGCTTAACCACGTGAGGAAAAGATCATGTCAGGGGGACTAAGAAACGAAAGTGCTTCTAAGCTTGAAAAGGTTGAGGTTGTCTCGACTTCATCTTTTGGTGCAGATGTTGATCCTAGGGCAATAGATCTTGCCATGAGAATCGCCAAAAGGATGTTCCTCAAAATGAAGGAAGATGAGGCGAAGAACAAGATTGAAGAAGAAGAAAATGATTGATGGAGACCAAACGACGAATCCACCTCTTCACATGGTTCGTCTTTCAAATCCACTTCTCATATGTGCTTTGTCGCTAATGGGAGTGACAGTGAAAGCGGAAGTGAGGATGAGGAGGAGCATGAAAGTGATAGTGAAGATGAGGATGATCTTCAACAATTCTTCGCTCAAGTAAGCAAGAAAAATCGGACGAGCTTGCTCAAACTCATGAAAAGAGCGGAAGAACAAAAAGAAATGCTTTATAAGCAAGAAGATTTCCTCATCAGAAAAATCGAAGACTTAGAGAAGTTGACCAAAGAGCATGAGAAGCTAAAGTGCTCTCATGATCATTTGGTCCAAAGGTACGAAAAGGTTTCAATTGAGCAAACTAGTACTTCAAATGCTTTATCATGTGTTGCTCAATTAGAAAAAGAAAATACTATGCTCAAGAACACGATAGAAAACCTAAATATTGAAAATCTAGCTTTGCAAGAAAAACATGATATGCTTGTGTGCTCTCATAATAAATTTATAGATTCACATATCATGCTAGAAATGGCTCATGAGGTTGTGTTAACTAATTTGAAATCATACCAACCTCACATATGCACATGTACTCAAATATAAACTATATTATCATGTGCTAACAAATGTTGCTCTCAAGAAAGCCAATCTTCCATTGAGCTAGAAATTCCAGGAATTAGTGATATTTCTATCACACAAGAAAATAAAGTGCTCAAGGAAGAAGTTGGAAGGCTAAGAAGGAGCTTAACTCTTTTGAAGGGAAAGTGTCATGCTCAACCTTCTCAGGATAAACATGATAACATGGTGTGAAGGGGACAACCGCAGCATGCACAAACCCCCTTCAAAAGAATGCTAAGTTCACTAAGAAAGGCATGAGCAAACATCAAGAGAAGAAATCCAAAGCTCATGACAAGTGTCTCAACCATGCTCCACATGCTCCACACAAGGTAACAAACAAGCCACTCTTCCAAATAAGAGAAGATGCACTAGAAAGTGTTATCAATGTCATGAGAAGGGACATGAGATTAAGTCATGTCCCTACATAAAAGATAGTGGCTTAACATTAGAAAGAAAGAGGCTCAGTAACCATGTAGCAAACAAGAAGCAAGGTAAGAAGGAGCCTTGCAAAATTAAAAATCAGATTTGCTACACTTGCCGAAGAAAGGGACACCTATGCAAGGATTGTCCCATGAGTAAGTTTCCTAAGCCTATCATGTCCATTCATTCATATTCTCTTAGGAGACCCAAAAATGAGACTTGTGCTAGAAAGGTGATGAGTTCACCACATTCTAGGACTAAGGCTATTTGGGTGCCTAAGTCCTTATTGGCTAACCTTGATGGACCCATCATGAGATGGGTACCAAAATATACTTAATAAGTTTTTGCAGGTACCTAGAGATGATATGAAGCTTTGGGGTGCTTGATCAGTTTAACTCTATTCTTATCTCAAGCTATCAATCTTACATTGTCTATCCTTTAAGATTGACCCAAAGATCAATTGAGTTGTTATATCACTAACTTCATATTCATCTCTAGCAAGAACTTGTGTTGTAGGGACTAAGGATTAACCTTTGTGGAAATCAAGCAAAAGACCTACAACTAAGGATATTCAAAGGATAATAACAATTAAATCTTAAGTGCGCATTGTTTTTAATTAGCATATTCCTTGTGTCTTTTGTAGCCACATAGGAAAAGTGAAGCTCTTCAGAATGAACTTAAAAGATTTTACCTTGCTTTGAAAAGATCTAATTATATGGTAGATTGCAAGTTCATATTTTATATTGTGACAATCTACATGCTTTAAATTGGTTGTATGTATCTTGTGGCGTATTTCAAGTTAATTATCATATTATTGCCATGACCTAGACATAAAGAGTATTATCCTATGTTCTTAAATGAATAGGGTGCTAGGTAAGAAATTTAAATTCTTAAAGCACTTATCAAAAGGGGAATACTCTATATGACTAGAGTTGTGAGACTAATGTTTCTATCTAAGTGTTTATGTAGTCTCACAACATGAGAATGTGTTTCTCAAATGGAATGTGTCATTTAACATTCAAAGAAGATCAATCCAATACTATGTGATGTATTCCCTCTTGTTTAAATTTGTTTTGATTCTTCTACATTAATCACTCACCATGTTATGAATTAAACTTGCCATGTAAATTTAATTAAATAATCATGCTATTTTCACCTTGTTTAAATCGGTGTTATGCATGATGCTTGTAAGGGTAATTTAGTTCATATCATGAGGTTTCGTTATTTTAGTAACCTTCTTGTCATTCGTATACTAGAGGTTACTAAATAGGAAACTATTGCTTGTGTTTCTAATGCAATCTCTTTTAAGCTATTCCATGAAATTCATAAGTAGAGATTGTGCTCTTTCAATTGGTAAAATCACAAGCATTAAAGGTTAATCTTCACCTAAAAGAAAGATTAGGAATACTCAAGGCAAAGGTATGGAACTAATTGTTTCATTTGGTATGTGATCAATAATAGTTCCTTTCAAGTGACATTCTTTCAATTGGTAATAATCTATTCTATGGAAAGAAATGTCAATATGAAGGTTAAATTCCTTTTGGCGTAAATTTGTAAATTGGTGCATATTGTTAATTCACTCCTCCATGTGCATTAACTTAAAAGGAATTTAATTTATGCCTTTATGCCTCATAAATGATGATTTGTTTGCCATTCATATATAAATACCATCATTCATTAAATACTTCCTTGTATCACTAATATCTCTTTTCAAAGTGCTTTTTTGACTAGTTTTAAAAGGAAAAGAGATAACAAGCTAAAGAAGGAAGTCTCCACAAATAAAAAAAATACTTAGATGGCACCATCTCATATAGTAAGATCTTTCAATTGATATAACAAATGGTACATTCTATATGGTGGTAAAAATTCTTAGGCATAAGTTAATTCATTGCAAATTTGTCATGCCTTGACCAATATATGTAATGTACTCCTCTTGAGAATCTTCACTGAATTGAAAGTGCATTTGGCAAGTCATTAAACACTTGATGCACATATCTAGTGGGAGCACATTATATATCTTGTGTCTTAGAGAATAAGTTTCTCTTTAGTAAGCTATACTAACTCAATCCATAATGGTAGAGTTGTATCTCATTCTTATGGATTGTAATCTTCATTTTCTAAATAGTTACTCTTGATACAGTTTAAAATTCCCTTATCATTAAATCTAAAAGTGCATAAGAATCATTTTTGTTGATATTCATCATATACATATGCACTAACATGGATATGATTTTAAACTGTAAAAGGTACAATTAGTGATCCATACTCTCTAAATTTTGGAAACCTACAAATTGATATCTTAGGAATCTACTTCAATCAGTATCCATATGCTTCACACTAGGATTGGATCACTAAGTTGTAAATTCCATGTATAACTTGCCTTTATGATATGAATGCCTGTGCGACTAACCTTGATAATCTAGGTGCACCCAAGGTCAAGCTAGGTTCATCATCAAGAAGGCAACACAATGATGTATCAAGAAAAGGAGAAAAGGCTCCTATTCTTAACTCCAACTCTTATCTATGAGTTTACATATTAACTTGGAACCATAGTAAGATGGTTGTCAAGTATATGTGGATGCCTACACAAAGAGAAAGACCACAATAAGAAATGTGTGGGTACGCAAGGCTCTTACTACTAATCTCAAAGGACCCAATTCAAATTGGGTACCAAAATACGAAGCTTAAACTTGTTTTGCAGGATCACTCCTTAAATGGATCAAGCTGGGTGCTCGATAATGGATGTATAAATCATATTTAGAGATAGTAGCAAGGGTGGTAACAATTGAATCTCAAGTGCATATTATTTTCAATTCTTATCTCCTTTATGACTTGTGTAGCCACTAAGGAAGAGGGAGCACTTGAGGGTATACATCAATTGTTGATTATGAAGTAAAAGTCCAATTGGAAGAAAAATGAATCTTATCATATAGTCAACAATCCAAAACTATGTGATGTACTCTTTCTCGTTAATTTGGATTTGATTCTTCTATATTAGACACTCACCATAACATGGCTTAAATTAGACCTTGGACTTCATTGAATAACCATGCATATCTAAATTTATGTCATTCAATAATGTATAGTGCATAAGGGATTAAGGGAAATTTAGTCCATATTATGAGGTTTCTTTATTTTTAGCAACTCACCTGCCTTCCACATAAAAAGGGTTGCTAAATAAAAAAACTAGTGCTTGTGCTACTAATGCCATCTCTTGTGTTGAGTTTATCCATAGAAAATCTATATTAAGAGATGGTGCTTATTTTAAATTGGATAAATCACAAGCTTAAAGGATACAATTCAACTAAAGTAAGATGAAGTTGATAAGAGGCCAAGGTATGAAAACTTCCTCTCCTTCAGTTGTTTTAGTATTTTATCCTTAGTGGAATGTACCATGGTATAGGTTAATTTCCTTGCAATATAAAATGTTCAATAGTGCATATAACTTTGACATCAACCATATGTGTGCACTAATTTAAAGGAATTTAATCTATCCTTATGGGTTTTAAGAATGATGATTCATTTGCCATCCACATATAAGGATAATCATTTGTGAAACCCTCTCTTGTGTTTTTAATGCTCTCTTTTCTAAGTGTTTCAACAAGGTCCTTCCAAGTTCTTTCAAGATGGATTCAAAATCTACAAATATAAGAGACTTGGTTCTTTCAATCATTGAGTTTCAATGGGTCTCATATCAAATGATCGAACCAAGCAAAGATGAATGAAGTTCAAGATCGCTTGGTTGGATGAAATCATAAAGATAAAAGTAATAACAGTGAATCAAGAAGGAAGTTGAACTATCCTAAAAACCAAATAATGAAGAAGTAGTGACATAATCATATAATATCCTTCATTATGAGGTTTGATGTTCATATTAGCATGCTTTACCCTTCAGGATTTTAATTGATATACTTTCAGTTCTTAAACTTTCAATTGGTTTAGTTTTCATCATCTATGTAAAACATTTTATGTTCAACCAAGATATAGTGCAAACATCTTCTTTAACCTCATATTGTTGATGTGCATAAGCGTACTCTGTGTAATCTTGCATGCACAAATAGAGGGAGAGTTTAGCCTATATCTTGTGAGACTAATGATTTCTTTCAAGTTCATGTTGTGTAGTCTCACACCTTGGAGAACACCAAATGAGGATGAATGGTTCCATAGAAATGAAAATGAGTTTCTCTTGAACCTATCAAGAAAATGAGTTTCTCTTGATCGTTTGAAGAGGATAAGTTTCTCTTTGAAATGTCAAGCCTGTCAAAAGCTAAGATAGAAATTCATGATTATAATGGAGACCATGTGGCATGGAACAAAGGTGTGTCACTCCATGAACTATTGTATTACATTTGTGTATCTAGGCTCTTACATGCTAGTGTGTGCATGTATATGCAATATCTTAAGTCACATCATAAGGTTGCACTTATGGTGACGATTAAAGAATCTCTAGATATTTGATTAATACCTCTTGTGGTGATATCATAAGTTAGTCTTAAGTCATCTTAGTGAGGTATGAGTCAAACTTGCTAACTTCTCAAGAATCTTGGCTTAAAATATTGCATATCATGTCTATTAGTATATTATTTGATTATGAGTAATTCCTTCAATTGGTACAATTTCATAGTTTATTTGTACCAAGGTTCAAATTGTAGAACTTATTCCCATGGCCTCACAAGTCCAAGTGCATAAGCTAAACAAGTATTCATCACTTGTATGCACACATTTAGGGGGAGAGTAGTCTATAATTTGAATCTTTGAGACTAACTTCATTTTCAAGTCTATTATGTGTGTAGTATCAAATTAGAAAGGAATATTCGGGCAAAGACAATCGCTTCTACTACAAATTTGATGGGTATCAAAGATTCTTTTCTCCAATAAATGTATCTTTTATACATTTCATAAGAGAATGAGTTTCTCTTGTATATGCTACTCCAATATCATCTAAAATTGGTAAATATGTGTCACATCCTTTTGAATTGCAAATGTCTAAAGTAGCATAGCTTATAAATTCTCCTGTCTAGAACTTAATTGATTAAATAGTGCACATGTTCCTTATGTTGTATGATTATATCTGTGCAATAAAACTTGAGGAGAACTTAATGTAATATAAAATTAGTGATATGTTTATCTATCAAATTGTATCAATTGGTGTTTTTCAATTGACATTTTCGTACATGATCACTAGTTGTATAATCTATACTTGTGCAATTTTCATGTTGCCTCTTGTTATGATAAGAAAATGCTAGGTGACATCTAGACTCTAGGTATCAAGATTTATCTTTCAATTAGTATGACAATATTCATTTGATATCTTGGACCTATGTCACGATTATGCCAACAAGAGCTTGCGAATGAATTCTAAATCCAACACAAGTCTGGAAACCCCTTGAAAAGGTAAAACACAAAGGTACATCACTTATGACACTTATTCATTACCTTTGTGCCATCTAAGGACCCTTTTCATGATGGTGTGTTCACATCTCGCTTAATCAAAATTTCTTCCCTTAATATCTTTTGTATCCTTTTTGGAGATTTATGACAAAGGGAGAGAAATTGTGCATTAAAGCTTACCTTTAGTCTTATGTAACTAAGTTTTAGTCTTATGTAACTAAGTGTTAGAATACTTTTGAAAAGGGGAGAAATAATCAACAAAAAGGGGGAGTCATAAGAAAAACATAAGATGTAGAAAGTTGATAAGTGCATTCTATGCCATGAGCATCACGTTTATTTTATGACACACTGCACCCCATGAATAATATGATATAAGTTGTCTATACTTTGACCCAAATATGTGCTTTTGGCATTCGAGTGACACACTGCACCCCATGAATAGTATGATATAAGTTGTCTATACTTTGACCCAAATATGTGCTTTTGGCATTTGAGTACAAAATTGGTATTTTCTGAAATGCACATATTTAGAGGGAGGAAACTATATCATAGGATTCAAAATCTTATTTATCAAATCTTATGTAAGCTTTAAATGTGTTGTCATCAATCACCAAAAAGGGGGAAATTGAAAGTGCATTCATCCCTGTCGGAGAGGAAATCTCCGGCCGGGTGGCGGAATGCACCCACCCTAAGCCCTGAGATGAGGAGGGGCCTAAGCGTTTTGCCTGTCTGCTGAACCAGGGACGAACACAAGAACACATAAGGATTTAGAGTGGTTCGGGCCACCGGAGCGTAATAACCTACTCCACTGTGTGATGTATTGAACTTGAGAGCTTGTATGAACTTGTGAGCCTGAGCTAGGTCTAAGTGTCTGGTTGTCCTTTTTCCCCCCTCCAGTGTCGTTGCATGCCTCCCCTTTTATAGCTCAAAGGGGGGCACGTACAAGGGTGCTGAGCCCCGACATGTGGGCCCAGGAACATAACGGATGCAATACTTGGAACAACTAATGCTCATCGTTGGAGCAATCTCCTTGCGACCTGATATCCGCGATCTGCGTAGTATTAGCGTGCAAGGGAAGCTTCCCTGGCAATGTACGAGTGATGATGGATGGGCACAGTGCACTTCACAACACGGGCGTACTTTTCGGCAATGGAGTGGACAGGCACGCCGCCTGCAGGATGGCCTGGACGCCGCCTGCCAGCTGAGTGGACAGGACACATTAAATGCTGAAGGGGCACATTGCCTGTCAGTGGGATAGTCAGGCGACGCATCTTCTCCACAATAAATGCAGAGACAGTGCGGCCCAGAGGCCTTACGTCAGGCTCCACCCGCTGGCTTACGTCACATGCGGTGGGCCACGTGGCAGCATCGGGTCTCTGCCTGGGCGGGGAGCAGTAGCGTTATGTGGACAGGTCCGCACCAGGCTGGGGCCTAGACACATGTCGGCACCGGACCCCTGCCTGAGCAAGGCCTGGGTATTCTCTACCCCAGAGTCCCGGGACCTGGCTGTGGGTAGTCCGGACCCCACGCAGAGGGGTCCGGGACCTGACCCCGAGGTCCGGGTTGCACCCATGGGGGTCCTGGACCTTGTTCCGGAGGTCTGGTCTACATGTACAGGGGTCCAGCACTTTCCCATGGGGGTCCGGACCCACTGTTGGCATCTCGGAGTGTATCGTTTTCTCTGGCCACATGGCGACCCTGGGGCCATCCACGTGGTGGAGTCGGGTGCTGTTCACCGCGCGACTAGAGATAGCCGCGCGGGCGCCGTGTCCTCATACTGTAGTAAGGGGTACCCCTGATTTAGGGTACCGACAGTGGCCCCCGGGCCCGCCTCAGGGGAGGATACGAGCCTGCAGGTGGGGCCAAAGCTTGACCGGTGATTGGCGCGCTGCTTCTGCGCGCCTGCTGTCGTAATCACTGCCAGTCCGTCTTCGGTCATGTCAACTGCCACGCCTGTCCCCGCGGCTGACTGACCCAGGGTCTTCGCACTTGATGGCTTTACTAGGCCATGCATGGGGTGCCTCGATACCGCTGCATTTGGTTTTAAAAATTCACCTTCTCTGTGTTCTGCGGTGGCCCTGAGGAGGCACGGTACTGGCACGAGCGGCAGTTCGACTCCTCTGCACCTAGGAACCGGTGCCCAAGGAGGATGACTCGTGGGCCTAGGCCCCCGCGTCAGAGACTGGGCTGTTGGTTTTGGCAGAGGTGAAGAGGCGCACTACCACAGGCGGTGGCGTGCTCCTCACGCGGCGGTTCGCCTTCTTCGCACTCGAAGACCAGCGCACCAGCTGTATGACTTGTGGGCCCAGGCCCCTGCGCTAGAGGCTGGTCCGTTGCTTTCGGTGGAGGTGAAGAGGCACGGCGATTCGCTCCTCGCGTGGCGGTTCGCCTTCTCTGCACTCGGAGACCAGCGCTCCAACTGTATGACTTGTGGGGCCGGGCCCCCACGTCATAGGTTGGGTGCACCAGTGTGCATCGGGGGAGACTTCTCGTGGCGTTTCGGGGCGCGAGTGGGGGAGTCTGCCTTTAAAAAGGGGTTCATCCCTCGAGTAGTAGCCATGCCTTCGCTTCTCTCCCACTTGCTGTGCCCTTTCGCCTCCGAGCTCTCTGTGCCCCTTTGCCTTCAAGGTCTTTGCTTTGCATCGCTGTAGTTCGCCATGGCCTTGTAAGTTCATCCCGAGCGTGTCCAGACTGAGTGGATGCTTGACATGGTGTGCTGCCTGCTTGGATGGAGTGCGCCGGCGTTTGGTGGAAGGATTCGTACCGATGGCATCCCCCTCGATGATCTCGCCGTCGGGGAGTTTGTGCTCTTCCGCTGGTGCTTGGCTTCAAGGATGTTCATCTGCCTTGCAGGGGTGGAGAGCGAGCTGAGTCGCCGCTCCATCTCCCGCATGAACTGATGGCCCGCCACCATGGACTAGTCGCGTCCCGGTGACGCTGCAACGGCCTCGTCGTCACCCCCATAGGAAGACGGGGGCGAGGGCCTCTTCGCTATGGCGCACTCGTTGAGGTGGTCACCGCCGCTGGCAAGCTGCCCGTGGGGGCAACACTTCTTCCTGCTTCTTCCTCCAGCATTCGGAGGGAAGGATGTTCACCAGCCTTATGAAGGTGGACAGCGGGCTGAGCTGCGGCTGTGCCCCCATCTATTTGGCTTTGATGGCTTCGGTGCCGCCTTCAATGGTGACCGCCGGCCTGGCTGCTGAAGACGCCGCCCGTGGGGTCGTACAAGATGTCGTATGCCGTGGAGATGGCGGCCGCGCGCTTCCAGCATGACCCTACTAATGTCAAGTAGGTCATACCTGTAGACATAAGGCTAGGGCCCCACTTGAAGACGGATGTAATAACTTTGCTTTTGTAAGGTACTTTTGAGAACAGTGTTAGCACTTATTGCATACTATTTGCCCCTGTTGTGTGTGGCGTTGCCGACTCCTCTCTGGTACCTGGCCCCCTGGGATGTAGGCTCGATGTGTCGATGCTGGATACCAGCATACCTAAAAGAGTTGGCAATGGCCCCCAGGAGGCAGCCTTGACTGGGACCTAGACCTGAACACAGCTTCGGCTAGGGAGCGTTAGCAGCACACCCATAGGACCCATCGTCTATCATTAGCCATCCTTTGATACATGCACGGGACCTGCAGGTTTTAGTCTGGGAGGCCAAGTTGCGTGTCCGGACCCCCTAGACCGCGGTTCCAAATACTAGGATACCCGTCGCAGGGTGGTGGAGTGTGCAGGCTTACGGTACGGAACCAGGTTAAGCGGCTACACAGCTCCGGACCACCCCAGGAGAAAAGTATCCATTCTCTAGAACCGGACCCTAGGTTACCGGACCAACATGACTATAGCTCCAAATACTAGGGTACCTGTCACAGAGTGGTGGAGTGTGTAGGCTTTGGGTATGGAACCAGGCTAAGTGGCCACACAGCTCCGGACCACCCCATGACACGGGCCTACGTTCTTTAGAACCGGTCCCCAGGCTGTCGGACCCTCCTGCTTTCGCAGAGGGGTTCTAAACTGCAAGCCTGGCTATTCAATTCGGATGTCAACATGTTAGATGGGATGGGAACTGTATGGGTGGGTTAGATAAAAAATAATAACATCTGTAATCTGTAGCAGAATAAAGCCATCACATGAGCACATCTGAGGTGGTAAATTCTTTCCTCATAACTTGACATGCATTTAGTGCAGACCAACAGGCCGGGCTTATGAGGGCGGACCTCACCGGGCTGGCGTACACAACCTAGTTAACAGAAGAAATCATAACCCCTCAGACTTGCTTCTGTGGGTAGGACTTACAGGAATACTCTATATTCTAGGTATTGGGAAGAGGTTCCCCTTCTGGTGCGGCAAGACAGATACACCCGAGTCGGCATATTTCCGTCACCTTGAAGGGTCCTTCCCAGATGGGGGAGAGTTTGAGGAGCCCTTCTTGGTTTAGGATTTGCCTTAGGACCAGGTCCCGGACCCCGAGCTCCCTACTTATGCACGAACCGTTGGCGGTAGCGCCTGGGCGCCTGGTTGCAACGTGCACTTCGGATCACCGCCTGCTACCTGCGTTCGTGGATGGAGTCCATGTCCTCGTGCCACAGCCGTTCCTGCAAAGACTTATTAAAAGACTGGACCCATGGGGAGTCCAGAAGGGTTTCCAGGGGAAGGCAGGCTTCGGCCCCGTAGACCAGGGAGTACAGAGTCCCCCTGGTGGCCCGTCTAGTTGTCGTCACCGGAGTCTCCGGTGAAAACATCCTTCAGGACCCTCTCGGGTGATTGATATCTGAGGTCCGGTTCTCCAGCGGCCACCTCACCGCTGTTGACCCTTTCCTTGCCAGGCCGGCGGCGAGGAGGGGAGCCATCCCTGGAGGTCTGCTCGCGCCGTTCGCTGACGCGCTTCGCGAGTTCGATGATCTCGCGACACTCCGTGGCGCTATGGCGACTGTTGGGGTGTATAGGGCATGAGCCGTTGTTACCCCTCTGCGGCCATGGGCACTTGGTGCGCTCATTTCAGCCCCCAGTCGTAGCTGCGATGACCGGAGCAGCAGACGGTGGCCTCTCGAAGCCGCGGTTCTTTTTCTTCTTCTTTTTGCCGTCCTGAGCGACGGCACCCGAGCCACCCATCTGGGCAGCCTCGGTCTGTGGCCGAGTGCCATGCACAGCCTTCGGCGGCTCTAGCGCACTTGTCGGCTAGAGCGAAGAGTGTGGTGACAGTCTCCACATCATGCGTGGCTAACTTCTCCAACATCTTTTCGTCACGTACTCCCTAGCGGAAAGCAGTGGTGATAGAAGCATCCAAAATACGAGATATGGTGCCTCGTACCTTGGTGAAGCGGGAGATGAACGTCCAGAGAGTTTCCCAGGGCTCCTACTTCACTGCATGGAGGTGGGCCTCCATGCCATGCTATTGGTAAGCGCTGGCGAAGTTCGCTGTGAACCACGCACAGAGCTCTTTCCAGGAGTAGACTGACCCTGGGGCAAGGTTCATGAGCCAAGTCCGAGCTGGCCTAGACAAGGCAACATGGAAGTATGTTGCCATCACGGTGGTGTCTCCACCTGCGGGCGTGATGGCTGTGACATAAACCTGCAAGAATTCTGACAGATTGGATGTACCGTCGTATTTCTCCGGCAAGTGTGGCCGGAACTTGGATGGCCACGTCGCTGCGTGGAGATGATCTGCGAGCGTGGCGCAGCCCATGCCGGTCAACGGGACACCCGTCAGGATCCGGGCGCCCGTTGGAGTCTGCGGTGCTGAGAGCACCTAGAGGGGGGGTGAATAGGTGATCCTGTAAAACTTGAAAACTTAAGCCACAAAAACTTGGTTAAGCGTTAGCACAGTAAATGCCAAGTGGCTAGAGAGGAGTCAAAACACAATAACCACAAGAGATCAATCACAGAGATGGCACGGTGGTTATCCCGTGGTTCGGCCAAGACCAACGCTTGCCTACTCCACGTTGTGGCGTCCCAATGGACGAGGGTTGCAATCAACCCCTCTCAAGCGGTCCAAAGACCCACTTGAATACCACGGTGTTTTGCTTGCTTTTCTTAATCCCGTTTGCGAGGAATCTCCACAACTTGGAGCCTCTCGCCCTTACACTTGAAGTTCACAAAGAAGCACAGAGCAAGGGAGGATTAGCAACGCACACAAGACACAAGAATCAGAGTATCAACACGCACACAAGTCGCAACAAGAGCTTGCAACACAACTCAATGAGTTCACAACTCCACTAGAGCTCTATATGCTATCACAATGAAACAAATGCGCGGAATCGAGGTCTTGGTGCTTAGGAATGTTGTAGGAATGCTTGGTGTGCTCCTCCATGCGCCTAGGGGCCCCTTTTATAGCCCCAAGGCAGCTAGGAGCCGTTGAGAGCATTCTAGGAAGGCTGATCTTGCCTTCTGTCGACTGGCGCACCGGACAGTCTGGTGCACACCGGACACTGTCCGGTGCCTGATTTCTTTCCAAAAATGGCGCAGTCGACCGTTGGCAGCCTGAGAGCCGTTGGCGCACCGGACATGTCCGGTGCACACCGGACAGTCCGGTGCCCCCTTCTAGCCGTTGGCTCGGCCACGTGTCCCGTGCAGATCACGCGGCCGACCGTTGGCCCTGCCGACCGTTGGCTAACCGGACAGTCTGGTGCACACCGGACAGTCCGGTGAATTATAGCCGTACGTCGCCGATGAATTCCCGAGAGCGACGAGTTCGCCTGTGAACGGCCCACCGGACAGTCCGGTGAATTATAGCCGTACACCGCCGTCGAAGTCCCAAGAGCAGCTATTCGCCAGAGCCAGCCTGGCACACCGGACACTGTCCGGTGCACCATCGGACAGTCCGGTGAACCCAGACTGAGCAGACTTTGGCTGAACGAGCCAAGGCATTTTCAATTGGATTTTTCGTGTTTCCAACACTTAGACACAATACATTAGTCCATAAAACAATGTACTAAGTCTGAGAAACATACCTTTATCCTTGAATTGTACTTTGTCCACCTTTTTACACTAGGGCACTTGTGTTGGACACTAAACCACCAAAATACTTAGAAATGGCCCAAGGGCACATTTCCCTTTCAATCTCCCCCTTTTTGGTGATTTATGCCAACACAACATAAAGCAAGTAGAACAAGTACAAAATCAATTCAAATAAGAACTCAAAATTGTTTTGATTCAATTTTGACATATATGGATCATCATTTGCCACCACTTGATTTGTTTTTGCAAATCAAACCCAAATTTCTATCTCTTAGTCAAACATACTTGTTAAAACATAAAGAGAGTCATTACAAGAGAAATTGATTCAAGATTTCAAAAACTCCCCCTTTTTCCCATAATCAACATTTCTCCCCACAAGAAGCCAACTTTTGACAAGAGAGACAATAAAAGAATTTTGACAAACCAAAAGCTCTATTTTACTATTTTCAAAATCTCTCAAGTGGTAGCTGATCCATCTATTGCTTTGGCCTTTATTTTCTCCCCCTTTGGCATCAAGCACCAAAACGGGATCAATCTTGGCCCCTTAACCCCATTGCCTCACCAAAATCTTGAAATGAGAACACAAAGGCAATAAGAGGACATGAGATGAACTTAGAATTAGTTACCCTCTCATCGGAGTGCAGTGGAAGTCTTTCATAGTCCAAGTCCACCTTTTCCCTTTCAAAACTCCTTTGAGACTAAATCAAGCAAACTCAAGCAAACGGTTAGTCTCAAAGGGTCAAGTTGTAGCACAACTCCCCCTAAATATGTGCATCACTTGCACAAGGACTTGTGAGGTCCGGGGAGTGATTGTACAACTTGAGCACCATAGTAAGCAACAAAATGCATAAGGAACATGATCAAAGGCATAAACACATGTATGCTATAAATCAATCCAAGTTCCGCGAATCTAAGACATTTAGCTCACTACGTAGCCTGCAAAAGGTCTTCTCATCTAGAGGCTTGGTAAAGATATCGGCTAGCTGGTTCTCGGTGCTAACATGAAACACTTCGATATCTCCCTTTTGCTGGTGATCTCTCAAAAAGTGGTGCCGGATGTCAATGTGCTTTGTGCGGCTGTGCTCAACAGGATTTTCTGCTATTCGGATAGCACTCTCATTGTCACATAGGAGTGGGACTTTGCTCAGATTGTAGCCAAAGTCCCGGAGGGTTTGCCTCATCCAAAGTAGTTACGCACAACACTGTCCTGCGGCAACATACTCGGCCTCAGCGGTGGATAGGGCAACGGAAGTTTGTTTCTTAGAGTTCCACGACATCAGGGACCTTCCTAAGAATTGGCACGTCCCCGATGTACTCTTCCTATCGACCTTACATCCAGCATAGTCGGAATCTGAGTACCCAATCAAGTCAAAGTTAGACCCCTTTGGATACCAGATCCCGAAGCAAGGCGTAGCGACTAAATATCGAAGAATTCGCTTCACAGCCACTAAGTGACACTCCTTAGGATCGGATTGAAATCTAGCACACATGCATACGCTAAGCATAATATCCGGTCTACTAGCACATAAATAAAGCAAAGAACCTATCATGGACCGGTATGCTTTTTGATCAAAGGACTTACCTCCTTTGTTGAGGTCGGTGTGTCCGTCAGTTCCCATCGGCGTCTTTGCGGGCTTGGCATCCTTCATCCCAAACCGCTTTAGCAAGTCTTGCATGTACTTCGTTTGGGAGATGAAAGTGCCGTCCTTGAGTTGCTTCACTTGGAACCGAAGGAAGTAGTTCAACTCGCCCATCATCGACATCTCGAATTTCTACGTCATCACCCTGCTAAACTCTTCACAAGACTTTTGATTAGTAGAACCAAATATTATGTCATCGACATAAATTTGGCACACAAAAAGATCACCATCGCAAGTCTTAGTAAAAAGAGTTGGATCGGCTTTCCCGACCTTGAAAGCATTAGCAATTAAAAAGTCTCTAAGGCATTCATACCATGCTCTTGGGGCTTGCTTAAGTCCATAGAGCGCCTTAGAGAGCTTACACACGTGGTCGGGGTACCGTTCATCCTTGAAGCCAGGGGGTTGCTCCACGTACACCTCCTCTTTGATCGGCCCGTTGAGGAAAGCGCTCTTCACATCCATTTGGTACAACCTGAAAGAATGGTGAGCGGCATATGCTAGCAAAATACGAATTGATTCTAGCCTAGCCACAGGAGCGAATGTCTCCTCAAAGTCCAAACCTGCGACTTGGGTATAACCTTTTGCCACAAGTCGAGCCTTGTTCCTTGTCACCACCCCGTGCTCGTCCTGTTTGTTGTGGAACACCCACTTGGTTCCCACAACATTTTGCTTGGGGCGAGGCACCAGTGTCCAAACTTCATTGCGCTTGAAGTTGTTGAGTTCCTCCTGCATGGCCAACACCCAGTCCGGATCTAGCAAGGCCTCTTCTACCCTAAAAGGCTCAATAGAAGAGACAAAAGAGTAATGCTCACAAAAATTAACTAATCTTGAACGAGTAGTTACTCCCTTGCTAATATCACCCAATATTTGGTCGACGGGATGATCCCTTTGAATCGTCGCTCGAACTTGGGTTGGAGGTGCCTGAGGTGCTTCTTCCTCTTCAACTTGAACATCCTGTGCTCCCCCTTGATCATGCGCCTCCACTTGAGGTACCTGTTCGTCATCTTGGGTTGGGGGATGCACCATAGTTGAGGAAGCCAGTTGATCTTGCTCCAATTGTTCCGGAGGCCGTACATCTCCAATCGCCATGGTGCGTATCGCGGCCGTTGGAACGTCTTCTTCATCTACATCATCAAGATCAACAACTTGCTCTCTTGGAGAGCCATTAGTCTCATCAAATACAACGTCGCTAGAGACTTCAACCAAACCCGATGATTTGTTGAAGACCCTATACGCCTTTGTATTTGAATCATAACCTAATAAAAACCCTTCTACAGCTTTGGGAGCAAATTTAGAGGTTCTACCTTTCTTCACAAGAATATAACACTTGCTCCCAAATACACGAAAATAAGACACATTGGGTTTGTTACCAGTCAGCAGCTCATATGAAGTCTTCTTGAGGAGGCGGTGAAGGTAGACCCTGTTGATGGCATGGCAAGCCGTGTTCACGGCTTCCGACCAAAAGCGCTCGGGGGTCTTGAACTCTCCAAGCATAGTCCTCGCCATATCTATGAGCGTCCTGTTCTTCCTCTCTACCACACCATTTTGCTGAGGTGTGTAGGGAGCGGAGAACTCGTGCTTGATCCCCTCCTCCTCAAGGAACTCCTCCACTTGAAGATTCTTGAATTCGGACCCATTGTCGCTCCTTATCTTCTTCACCTTGAGCTCAAACTCATTTTGAGCTCTCCTGAGGAAGCGCTTGAGGGTCCCTTGGGTTTCAGTTTTATCCTGCAAAAAGAATACCCAAGTGAAGTGGGAAAAGTCATCAACAATAACTAGACCATACTTACTTCCTCCTATGCTCAGATAGGCGACGGGTCCGAAGAGGTCCATATGCAGCATCTCCAGAGGTCTTGAAGTGGTCATCACATTCTTGCTGTGATGTGCTCCTCCCACTTGTTTACCTGCTTGACAAGCTGCACAAGGTCTATCTTTTTCGAATTGCACGTTAGTCAAACCTATCACGTGTTCTCCCTTTAGAAGCTTGTGAAGGTTCTTCATCCCCACATGTGCTAAGCGGCAATGCCACAGCCAGCCCATGCTAGTCTTAGCAATTAAGCATGCATCTAGACCGGCCTTCTCTTTTGCAAAATCAACTAAATAAAGTTTGCCGTCTAGTACACCCTTAAAAGCTAGTGAACCATCACATCTTCTAAAGACAGACACATCTACATTTGTAAATAGACAATTATATCCCATATTACATAATTGACTGACAGATAGTAAATTATATCCAAGAGACTCAACTAAAAACACATTAGAGATAGAGTGCTCATTTGATATTGCAATCTTGCCTAAACCTTTCACCTTGCCTTGGTTCCCATCACCGAATATGATTGAATCTTGGGAATCCTTATTCTTGACGTAGGAAGAGAACATCCTCTTTTCCCCCGTCATATGGTTTGTGCATCCGCTGTCGATAATCCAGCTTGAACCCCCGGATGCATAAACCTGCAAGGCAAATTTAGGCTTGGGTCTTAGGTACCCAACTCTTGTTGGGTCCTACAAGGTTAGTCATAATTGTCTTAGGGACCCAAATGCAAGTTTTATCACCCTTGCATTTTGCCCCTAATTTCCTAGCAACTATCTTCCTATCCTTTCTACAAATAGCAAAGGAAGCATTTAAAGCATGATAAATTGTAGAGGGTCCATTCATAACTTTCCTAGGAACATGAACAATATTCTTTCTAGGCACATGATGAATATTTTTCCTAGGCATATCTTTACCATGCATATAGGAAGAACTGGGAGCAAACATAGCATAAGAATCATAGGCATGTGAATCAAAAGCATTACAACTCCTATGAGACTGTCTTCTATCATTGTACATAAAAGCATGGTTCTTTTTAGTACTACTTGCCATAGGGGCCTTCCCTTTCTCCTTGGCGGAGATGGGAGCCTTATGGCTTGTTAAGTTCTTGGCTTCCCTCTTGAAGCCAAGCCCATCCTTAATTGAGGGGTGTCTACCAATCGTGTAGGCATCCCTAGCAAATTTTAGTTTATCAAAATCACTTTTGCTAGCCTTAAGTTGGGCATTAAGACTAGCCATTTCATCATTTAGCTTTGCAATAGAAGCTATGTGTTCACTACAAGCATCAATATCAAAATCTTTACATCTATTGCAAATAACAACATTTTCTACACAAGTTGTTAATTTACTAGCTATTTCTAACTTAGCATTCAAATCATCATTAATGCTTCTTAAGCTAGAAATTGTCTCATGGCAAGAAGATAATTCACAAGAAAGCATTTCATTTCTCTTAACTTCTAAGGCATGAGATTTTTGTGCTTCTACAAATTTGTCATGTTCTTCAAACAACAAGTCCTCTTGTTTTTCTAAAAGCCTATTCTTATCATTCAAGGCATCAATTAATTCATTAATTTTATCTACCTTGGTTCTATCTAGGCCCTTAAATAAACATGAATAATCTATTTCATCCTCATCACTAGATTCGTCCTCACTTGAAGAAGCATAAGTAGAGTTTCGAGTACATACCTTCTTCTCCCTTGCCATAAGGCATGTGTGACGCTCGTTGGGGAAGAGGGATGACTTATTGAAGGCGGTGGCGGCGAGTCCTTCATTGTCGGAGTCGGACGAGGAGCAATCCGAATCCCACTCCTTGCCAAGATGTGCCTCGCCCTTCACCTTCTTATAGTTCATCTTCTTCTCCCTCTTGTTCCCTTGATCCTGATCACTATCATTGTCGGGACAGTTAGCAATAAAATGACCAAGCTTACACATTTGAAGCATGAGCGCTTCCCCTTTGTCTTGGTCTTGCTCGGCTGCCCTTGCGACCCTTTAGCGCCGTCTTGAATCTTTTGATGATGAGGGCCATTTCTTCATCATTAAGTCCGGCCGCCTCAATTTGTGCCACCTTGCTAGGTAGCGCCTCCTTGCTTCTTGTTGCCTTGAGAGCAAGGGGTTGAGGCTCGTTGATTGGACCATTCAATGCGTCGTCTACGTATCTTGCCTCCTTGATCATCATTCGCCCGCTCACGAATTTTCCAAGGACTTCTTCGGGCGACATTTTGGTGTACTTGGGATTCTCACGAATATTATTCACCAAATGAGGATCAAGAACGGTAAAGGACCTTAGCATCAGTCGGACGACGTCGTGGTCCGTCCATCGCGTGCTTCCGTAGCTCCTTATTTTGTTGATAAGGGTCTTGAGCCGGTTGTATGTTTGGGTTGGCTGCTCACCCCTTATCATCGCGAATCGTCCGAGCTCGCCCTCCACTAACTCCATCTTAGTGAGCAAGGTGACGTCGTTCCCCTCATGAGAAATCTTGAGGGTGTCCCAGATCTGCTTGGCATTGTCCAAGCCGCTCACTTTATGGTACTCGTCCCTGCACAAGGAGGCTAACAACATAGTAGTGGCTTGTGCATTTCTATGAATTTGTTCATTAATAAAAATAGGACTATCCGAGCTATCGAACTTCATTCCACTTTCCACAATCTCCCATATGCTCGGATGGAGAGAGAACAGGTGACTACGCATTTTGTGGCTCCAAAATCCGTAGTCCTCTCCATCAAAGTGGGGAGGTTTGCCAAGTGGAATGGAGAGCAAATGAGTATTTGTACTTTGCGGAATACGAGAGTAGTCAAAAGAAAAGTTTGAATTAACCGGTTTTCTTCTCTCGTAGTCGTTGTGGTCGTCGTCCTTTTGGGAAGAGGTAGACTCATCGCTATCGTCGTAGTAGACAATTTCCTTGATGCGCCTTGTCTTCTTCCTCTTCCCATCTTTCCGTCTATGGCCTGAGCCCGAGTCGGTAGGCTTGTCATCCTTCGGCTCGTTGACGAAAGATTCCTTCTCTTTATCATTGATCACGATACCCTTCACCTTAGGATCCATCTCTTCGGGCGGTTAGTCCCTTTGTGAAGAGAACGACTCTGATACCAATTGAGAGCACCTAGAGGGGGGGGGGTGAATAGGTGATCCTGTAAAACTTGAAAACTTAAGCCACAAAAACTTGGTTAAGCGTTAGCACAGTAAATGCCAAGTGGCTAGAGAGGAGTCAAAACACAATAACCACAAGAGATCAATCACAGAGATGGCACGGTGGTTATCCCGTGGTTCGGCCAAGACCAACGCTTGCCTACTCCACGTTGTGGCGTCCCAACGGACGAGGGTTGCAATCAACCCCTCTCAAGCGGTCCAAAGACCCACTTGAATACCACGGTGTTTTGCTTGCTATTCTTAATCCCGTTTGCGAGGAATCTCCACAACTTGGAGCCTCTCGCCCTTACACTTGAAGTTCACAAAGAAGCACAGATCAAGGGAGGATTAGCAACGCACACAAGACACAAGAATCAGAGTATCAACACGCACACAAGTCGCAACAAGAGCTCGCAACACAACTCAATGAGTTCACAACTCCACTAGAGCTCTATATGCTATCACAATGAAACAAATGCGCGGAATCGAGGTCTTGGTGCTTAGGAATGTTGTAGGAATGCTTGGTGTGCTCCTCCATGCGCCTAGGGGCCCCTTTTATAGCCCCAAGGCAGCTAGGAGCCGTTGAGAGCATTCTAGGAAGGCCGATCTTGCCTTCTGTCGACTGGCGCACCGGACAGTCCGGTGCACACCGGACACTGTCCGGTGCCCGATTTCTTTCCAAAAATGGCGCAGTCGACCGTTGGCAGCCTGAGAGCCGTTGGCGCACCGGACATGTCCGGTGCACACCGGACAGTCCGGTGAATTATAGCCGTACGTCGCCGATGAATTCCCGAGAGCGACGAGTTCGCCTGTGAACGGCCCACCGGACAGTCCGGTGCACCACCGGACAGTCCGGTGAATTATAGCCGTACACCACCGTCGAAGCCCCGAGAGCAGCTGTTCGCCAGAGCCAGCCTGGCGCACCGGACACTGTCCGGTGCACCACCGGACAGTCCGGTGAACCCAGACTGAGCAGACTTTGGCTGAACAAGCCAAGGCATTTTCAATTGGATTTTTCCTGTTTCCAACACTTAGACACAATACATTAGTCCATAAAACAATGTACTAAGTCTGAGAAACATACCTTTATCCTTGAATTGTACTTTGTCCACCTTTTTACACTAGGGCACTTGTGTTGGACACTAAATCACCAAAATACTTAGAAATGGCCCAAGGGCACATTTCCCTTTCAGGTGCTACCACAGCGAAGTCGTAATCGAGGTTGCAACCCTCGATGTTTTGTCGGCGCTCACGCGCCCTCTCTAGAGAGACATAGGCATCCTCGCCCGCACGTCTACGGTTGAGTTCTACCCGCAAGTCCTCGGTCGGCGTAGCCCTCACAGAGGGCGAGCGCACCGATGCCGACGCCTCATGCTGACACCGGGACGAACGGGGCCTGGGCCTGGCTGAGCTAGAGTTCGCCATGACGAGTAGCCGATCGACGTCATCACGCCACTGCTTCATGGCCCCTGGCGAGGCCGTGGAGCTAGGAGGGTGGCGCAACAACTCCCTGGCTGCTGACAACGCACCAGGGGTGGCCCTTGACGCCCTAGTCGACTGCGCAGGAGTGTGCTGCCGCGCAGAGCGCACAACAGCAGCTGCACCGGGCACAGGGCGGCTGGAGGCCCGTGGCGTGGAAGAGGCAGCCTCCTCCATGGGGAAGTCCTCGGGGATGAAGTCATGGTGCTCGACGATGTGAACCATGGTGTCGAGCAGGAAAACAAGCAAAAACCTAATGCCAGGCCTCTACCTGGCGCGCCAAATATCGGAGAGGAAATCTCCGGCCGGGTGGCGGAATGCACCCGCCCTAAGTCCTGAGATGAGGAGGGGCCTAGGCGTTTTGCCTGTCTGCTGAACCAGGGATGAACACAAGAACACACATGGATTTAGAGTGGTTCGGGCCGCTGGAGCGTAATACCCTACTCCACTGTGTGATGTATTGAACTTGAGAGATTGTATGAACTTGTGAGCCTGAGTTGGGTCTAAGTGTCTAGTTGTCCTTTTTTTCTCCCCTCCGGTGTCATTGCATGCCTCC
The DNA here is from genome assembly GCA_029449295.1 of Zea luxurians. NCBI lineage: Eukaryota > Viridiplantae > Streptophyta > Magnoliopsida > Poales > Poaceae > Zea > Zea luxurians. The sequence goes on along the minus strand of JAOPSE010000064.1, from coordinate 1,487,113 downwards.
CCTTTTATAACTCAAGGGGGGCACGTACAAGAATGCTGAGCCCCGACATGTGGGCCCAGGAACATAACGGATGTAATACTTGGAACAACTAATGCTCATCGTTGGAGCAATCTCCTTGCGCCCTGATATCCATGATCTGCGTAGTATTGGCGTGCAGGGGAAGCTTCCCTGGCAATGTACGAGTGATGATGGATGGGCACAATGCACTTCATAGCACGGGCGTACTTTTCGGTAATGGAGTGTATAGGCACGCCACCTGCAGGATGACCTGGACGCCGCCTGCCAGCTAAGTGGACAGGACACATTAAATGCTGAAGGGGCACATCGCCTATTAGTGGGATAGTCAGGCGGCGCGTCTTCTCCGCAATAAATGCAGAGACAGTGCAACCCAGAGGCCTTACTTCAGGCTCCACCTGCCGGCTTACGTCACGCGCGGTGGGCCACGTGGCAGCATTGGGTCTCTGCCTAGGCGGGGAGTAGTAGCGTTATGCGGACAGGTCCGCACCAGGCTAGGGCCTGGACACATGTCGGCACCGAACCCCTGCCTGAGCAAGGCCTGGGTATTCTCTGCCCCAGAGTCCCGGGACCCAGCTGTGGGTAGTCCGGACCCCATGTAGAGGGGTCTGGGACCCGACCCCGAGGTTCGGGTTGCACCCGCGGGGGTCCTGGACCTTGTTCCGGAGGTCCAGTCTACATGTACAGGGGTTCGACACTTTCCCATGGGGTCCAGACCCACTGTTGGCATCTTGGAGTGTATCGTTTTCTCTGGCCACATGGTGACCCTGGGGCCATCCACATGGTGGAGTCAGGTGCTGTTCACCGTGTTACTAGAGATAGCCGCGTGGGCGCCGTGTCCTCATACTGTAGTAAGGGGTACCCCTGATTTAGGGTACCGACAATCCCTTTTGTGAGTTTTGGTAATTTGGATAACAACACATTTAAAGGTCTAACGAGTTTGCTAAGTGTTGAACAGGAAATTCAGTATGATGAACATACTTGAATAGTGTATAATGATCAGTGAACAAAGGTTCATCATGAGGTTAAATAACCAATGAGACAATGCAAATGGATATAATATGATCTCTATATTGGTTTGAATATATGGACAAGACCTGAGAAATCACTACATACATATGATCAAAATAGAGGATGAAGTGATTAAGAGGATTGGTCAAGCCAAAGTGAATAAGATATGAGGAATCGTGAATTGGCTTGACCATATTACTATCAGTCCTTATATGCTTCTATGAGAATCAAACTAGAGCTTGATTAATCTTAATAGTTATATCTAGAAGACATTCAAGCAAGGTTCACAATATTGAAGAAATGATTCTCTCAATGGATGCTCAATATGATGTGACTCAAGAATGGCTTGATAGGGTGAAGATAGCAAGGAAAGGGCTTTGAGGAACTAAGCGAAGGTGAAGGCCAAGCGACAGCTTGTGGACCGAGGTACCATGGCTAAAGTGAAGAAGAGAGTACTTGCACTAAGTCGATGAACTAATTAGCTATGAAGAGTTATAACATGTTGATGCATCAGTAAGGTGACTTGAAGCCATGATTTGAACACATATATGGTGATATGATACAAGTCACAAGGTTTGATTTGTGTTTGCTTCAAAAGGTGAGACAAAGATGTTTGTGATCCTTATGAAGCAACGCCATGGAGAAATCACACATGAGACACCAATGACTCAAGGAGTTTACTTAATTAATTTTATTTAATTTGAGTATAGGAATCGTCGTACTATGAAGGGGGATCCAAAAAGAAGGTTGGTGTTTGCCAAAGCTCAAGCCTCTATATTCAAAAGCTATTTTTTGAAAACCAAAAATCTCTTTAAAATTCTATGGTTGACCATGGTTAGGTTTGAGAAACCTAGAGTGTTCTTATTGAAAAGCAGCTAAACTTCTTAAACTACAGTTGAGCTTTTTAGCTGAAATAAACTTTAGCTGACTTGAGCTTCTTCAGCTGCAGCTGAGCTTTTTAGCTGAGCTGAACTTCAGCTGAGTTGATCTTCTTCAGCTATAGCTAAGCTTTTCAGCCGAGCTAAACTTCAGCTAAGTTGAGCTTCTTCAGCTGTTGCTGAGCTTTTCAGCTGAGCTGAACTTCAGCTGAGTTGAGCTTTCTCAACTCCAGCTGAACTTCAACTTCAACCGTGTCTTCAGCTGTAGTTGAGCTTTTTCAACTGCAGTTGAATTTCAACTTCAACCGGGGTCCAGGCAAGTTCAACCGGGGTCCAGGTAGGTTCAACCGGGGTCCAGGGCAAGTTCAACCGGGGTCCAGGCAAGTTCAACCTGGGTCCAGGGCAAAATCAACCGGGGTCCAGAGAGGTTCAACCGGGGTCCAGGGAAAGTTCAAGCGGGGTTTTTTCCTCGGACCTCACTGGGCAAAACCGGTTGAACCGGCCCTAGACCCCGGTTTTCAGGGTCACCTGACCGGCCCGTTTGAGCAAAGATTAGTGTGTGAGCTTGACCTTTGTGGTCGGCAAAGGGAGGATTAGGGTTGAAAGAGACCCGGCTCTTTTTGGGCGCCTCAACGAGGAAGTAGGGCACCTTGGTGGTGTGACCGAACCTCGGGATAAATCTTGTGTCTCTTGTGTTCTTGTTCATTGTGTTTATTCGTGTTCTTCGTTCTCTTACCCTTCCATGGAAGATTTGTTCATATCTTTTTGGTGTGTGGATTTTGAGAAGTGCCCTTCTCAGATCTACTACTTTGAACCCTGTGGATCATTTAGAACATCTCATTTCCAAAGTTAACTGGGTGAATTTTGAGATCAATTTAGTTTTATATCTCATCTTTTAGTTGAGCTCGTGCAAACCAGTTGAACCGGTTTTGACACCTATTGAACTAGTTTTACCCAGTTTGCTTCTAGTTTTTGTTGAAAAAGTTTTAACTTGCCTATTCACCCCCTCTAGGCAACTTTTAATTGGTATCAGAGCCTAATCCTCATTCTAACGCTTAACCGTGTGAGGAAAAGATCATGTCGGGGGGACTAAGAAATGAAAGTGCTTCTAAGCTTGAAAAGGTTGAGGTTGTCTTGACTTCATCTTTTGGTGCAGATGTTGATCCTAGGGCAATAGATCTTGCCATGAGAATCGCTGAAAGGATGTTCCTAAAAATGAAGGAAGATGATGCGAAGAACAAGATTGAAGAAGAAGAAGAAAATGATCGATGGAGACCAAACGACGAATCCACCTCTTCACAAGGTTTGTCTTTCAAATCCACTTCTCATATGTGCTTTGTTGCTAATGGGAGTGCCATGAAAGCGGAAGTGAGGATGAGGAGGAGCATGAAAGTGATAGTGAAGATGAGGACGATCTTCAACAATTCTTCACTGAACTAAGCAAGAAAAATCGGACAAGCTTGCTCAAACTCATGAAAAGAGTGGAAGAACAAAAAGAAATGCTTTATAAGCAAGAAGACTTCCTCATCAGAAAAATCAAAGACTTAGAGAAGTTGACCAAAGAGCATGCGAAGCTAAAGTGCTCGCATGATCATTTGGTCCATGGTACGAAAATGTTTCAATTGAGCAAACTAGTACTTCAAATGCTTTATCATGTGTTGCTTAATTAGAAAAAGAAAATACTATGCTCAAGAACACGATAGAAAACCTAAATATTGAAAATCTAGCTTTGCAAGAAAACATGATATGCTTGTGTGCTCTCATAATAAATTTATAGATTCACATATCATGCTACAAATGGCTCATGAGGTTGTGTTAACTAATCTGAAATCATACCAACCTCACATATGCACATGTACTCAAATAGAAACTATATTATCATGTGCTAACAAATGTTGCTCTCAAGAAAGCCAATCTTCCATTGAGCAAGATATTCCTGGAATTAGTGATATTTCTATCACACCAGAAAATAAAGTGCTCAAGGAAGAAGTTGGAAGGCTAAGAAGGAGCTTAACTCTTTTGAAGGGAAAGTGTCATGCTCAACCTTCTCAGGATAACCATGATAACATGGTGAAGAAGCTTGACAGGGGACAACCACAACATGCACAAACCCCCTTCAAAAGAATGCTAAGTTCCCTAAGAAAGGCATGAGCAAACATCAAGAGAAGAAAGCCAAAGCTCATGACAAGTGTCTCAACCACGCCTCCACATGCTCCACATAAGGTAACAAACAAGCCAATCTTCCAAATAAGAGAAGATGCAATAGAAAGTGTTATCAATGTCATGAAAAGGGACATGAGATTAAGTCATGTCCCTATAGAAAAGATAGTGGCTTAAGTTTAGAAAGGAAGAGGCTCACTAACCATGTAGCAAACAAGAAGCAAGGTAAGAATGAGCCTTGCAAAATTAAAATCAGATTTGCTACACTTGCCGAAGAAAGGAACACCTATGCAAGGATTGTCCCTTGAGTAAGTTTCCTAAGCCTATCATGTCGATTCATTCATATTCGCTTAGGAGACCCAAAAATGAGACTTGTGCTAGAAAGGTGATGAGTTCACCACATTCTAGTACTAAGGCTATTTGGGTGCCTAAGTCCTTATTGGCTAACCTTGATGGACCTATCATGAGATGGGTACCAAAATATACTTAATAAGTTTTTGCAGGTACCTAGAGATGATATGAAGCTTTGGGGGTGCTTGAGCAGTTTAACTCTATTCTTATCTCAAGCTATCAATCTTATATTGTCTATCCTTTAAGATTGACCCAAAGATCAATTGAGTTGTTATATCACTAACTTCATATTCATCTCTAGCAAGAACTTGTGTTGTAGGGAATAAGGATTAACCTTTGTGGGAATCAAGCAAAAGACCTACAACTAAGGATATTCCCGAGTGGCTGCATCGGTACAACTCCTTTTCTTCTCCTATCAGCATAAAGGTCTTCGCTCGGCGGGCCAGAACCAAGGCGGGAACGACGCCCTTCAGATGGCCTTGTTGAAGACTTGAGGGCCTGGTGGCTCAAGGGAAGGACTTCGGTCCTCCATGCTGTCGTATCATCCTCCCCACCGAGGGCGGTAGCTGAACGTTTCGCGCTGTCGGGTGCATCCGCCGAGATGGTCATGGATTGCCTGGGGTTGGCGGTTGTCTCGGAGACAGTCGTGCACCGTGGGCGCCCTTTGCCTAGTATGCGCTGGATGCACTGAGGCTTCCCTCTTGAAGTGAGAGGGCCCTGGCTAAAGGCTCGAAGCGGGTTCCCGGAGCTAAGAGGCTAAACTCTTGGCCTGCGGGACCACGACGCATTCCAGAAGCCCCCCGAAGTTCGCTGTGGATGCAGCTTCCCTCGATGGTGGAGGGCTTCGGCATGGTGTGGAGCAAGAGCGAAGCCGCTGCTAGGCTTTGGCTTGCCCGGTTGAGGACGAGGGGCTCAGCGGCGTCGGCGTCTTCTTCAATGTGACGAAGGAAGTCGCACGCCTTCGCTCGTGCGCCTCCGTCGAGGGCCTTGCCCACAGCCTCTCCCTCCAAAGCTTGTCGTAGCTGCTGCAGGCGTTGTTGCTCTTCCCCGAGCTTATCGTGCAACTGTCGGAGCTACCTGAGGTGAGCCTCATGGATCCCTAGAGGAGTCTGGGCCCCGTCTGGGTTGTGCGGTGGAGGTTGGTCACCTTCCTGCGGCATGCGAGGTGATCTCCTACCTCGAGGAGCTCTAGGTCAACGTGGAAGCATTCTCGAGTCGGATCGTTACTAAAAGGGAAATAGGGTCAAACCTTTTCCATAAATAATTTTGGTGGTTGAATGCCCAACACAAATATTAAACTAACTAGTTTGCTCTAAGTATATGTTCTACAGGTGCATAAAGGTTCAACACAAACCAATAAATAATCAAGTTTAGGGTTCAAATTTAAAGGAGCAAAGAAACTTGAGTGTGCTCTGGTCTGGCGCACCGGACTGTTCGGTGTGCCACCGGACAGTGTCCGGTGCACCAGGACCATACAATCTCAAACTCACCACTCTCGAGTTTCTTCACGCGCGCTCCGCTATAATTCACTGGACTGTCCGGTGCACCAGCGGAGCAACGGCTACTCCACACAACGATCGACTGCAAAAGCTGAAGAATCAGATGAACAGTGAAGAATAGTGCGCGCAGAGTGAGAGCCGCTCGTCAGAGGCGCACCGGACACTGAACAGTGCCTGTCCGGTGCGGCACCGGACTGTCCGGTGCCAGCAGATTATAAGCCTCCAACGGTCACAAGCTCCAGAACCCTAACGGTTGGGTGACGTGGCTGGCGCACCGGACTGTCCGGTGCGCCCATCGACAGCAGCCTGCCCCAACAGCTATGTGGTGGTTGAGGGCTATAAATACCCCCCAACCACCACCACTCCAAGGATCTAAGATTTCTGAGCATCACATTCATTACAAGAGCTCTAGCATTCACTCCTAGACACAATTCAAAAGATCAAAGCCTCTCCAAGTCCCTAGTTCATCTCAAATACTTAGTGGCTTGTGAGAGAGTGATTTTGTGTTCTTTTGAGCTCTTGCCTCTTGGATTGCCTTCTCTCTTTCTCATTCTTGTTCTCAAGCAACTTGTAATCAAAGCAAGAGACACCTAAGAGTGTGGTGGTCCTTGTGGGGTCTAAGTGACCCGGTTGATTAAGGGAAAGGCTCACTCGATATAGGTGACCGTTTGAGAGAGGGAAAGGGTTGAAAGAGACCCGGTCTTTGTGACCACCTCAACGGGGACTAGGTTCTTAAGAACCAAACCTCGGTAAAACAAATCACCGTGTTCATTCGCTTGATTTCCATTTGATTTGTTTTCTCCCTCTCTCCTAGACTCGGATTTTATTCTAACGCTAACCCCGGCTTGTAGATTGTGTTTTAAGTTGTAAATTTCAGATTCCGCCTATTCACCCCCTCTAGGCGACTTTCAATTGGTATCAAAGCCCGGTACTTCATTAGAGTTTAACAACTCGAAGTGATGTCGGGAGATCATGCCAAGAGGGAGATCGTGACCGGCGGCAACAAGCCCGCAAGCCTTAGGAAGGCTCCATCAAGGGAGTCCGGCAACAAGCTTAAGGAGGGATCCCCTCCCCGCGCCAAGTCGCATCGGAGTGGCTACAAAAAGAAGAAGATGAAGAAGGTGGTCTACTACAAGACCGATTCATCATCGCCTCTACATTCGGATCCGACGCGTCATCCGTCACTTCTAAGCGCCATGAGCGCAAGAAGTATAGTAAGATGCCACTTCGTTATCCCCGTATCTCTAAACGCACTCCTCTACTTTCCGTTCCCCTAGGCAAACCACCAGTTTTTGATGGTGAGTATTATTGCATGTGGAGTGATAAAATGAGGCATCACCTAACCTCACTCCATGCAAGCATTTGGGATATTGTTGAATTTGGAGCGCATGTACCATTGGTGGGGGACGAAGGCTACAATTCAGATGAGGTCGCCCAAATCAAGCACTTTGACTCCCAAGAAACTACTATCTCCTTGCCTCTTTGTGTCGAGAGGAGTATAATAAGGTGCAAGGGCTAAAAAGTGCCAAGGAGATTTGGGACGTCCTAAAGACCGCGCATGAAGGAGATGAGGTGACCAAGATCACGAAGCGGGAGACGATCGAGGGGGAGCTCGGTCGATTCGTCCTCAACCAAGGAGAGGAGCCACAAGCAATGTACAACCGACTCAAGACCTTGGTCAACAAAGTGCGCAGCCTCGGGAGCACAAAATGGGATGACCATGAAATGGTCAAGGTTATTCTTAGATCCCTCGTATTTCGTAATCCTACTCAAGTTCAATTAATACGTGGTGATCCTAGATATAAGCTAATGTCTCCCAAGGAGGTAATTGGGAAGTTTGTGAGCTTTCAACTAATGGTCAAAGGCTCCAAACACATCGTCAACTTGGAGCAAGGCGCCACCTCCACACCCGAGGTGCAACCCATCGCATTCAAAGTGACCGAAGAGAAGAAAGAGGAGTCTACATCGAGTAGGCTTCCCATCGACGCCTCCAAGCTAGACAACGAGGAGATGGCGCTCATCATCAAGAGCTTCCGCCAAATCCTCAAGCAAAGGAGGGGGAAGGACTACAAGCCCCGCTCCAAGAGGGTGTGCTACAAGTGTGGTAAGCTCGGTCATTTTATTGCAAAATGTCCAATGTCAAGTGATAGTGACAGGGGCGACGACAAGAGGGGGAAGAAGAAGGAAAAGAAGAGGCACTACAAGAAGAAGGGCGATGATGCCCACTGTCACACCCGTTTCCAAGGGGCAGAGCCGGGTGCATAGCATATGTGTGCCAGGATCTGTTTCCACACATATGTTGACGTCACAAGTGTAATATATCAAAAGAACAATGCATAAAAGCGTAAATAACGATTATATTAACATATTACACTTTGAACAGACATATTGTCTTAACCTTTATTCATCAAAGTATAGCGAAACAAGGACATCCATCCACAGGAAGATGACCAGGGGTATCACTAGACTAGCATCCATGGAGTTCAGCATCATAACTTCATCTGCAACTTCTGATCAAAATTAAGCAAGGGTGAGCTCACTTATGGTCGGGGCTTAGCAAGTGGGGGAAAAATGCAAGGTAACAAGGTAAGGCTAAAGTTTTAATGCGGTTAGCATTTTAGTTGGTCAACATTTTATTATCAATGCCTGATTACTAAGTGTAAGTATATACCAAACCCAATTAAGCATAAGCGATAATTTTCAGCATATATATATCATCAACATAAATAATCACCTGCATAAGCTCAGAACCACTTCAACCAAAAAGGACCACGATTTATTTTCATCTTCAAGTTCAATTACCATGTGAGGAGTCCAGGCTGCTCATAACCGTGAGCACTACTAATATATCAGTTTTACACTCTACAGAGGTGACACATCTTTACCCATGAGTCGCGATTCCCTTCTAGCCTGGGTTAGCTAGACCCGTATTCACTTCCGAGGTGAATGGCTAGGGTCTCACTACGAGGCTTCTCCCTAGAGTCCTCATTACGCAAATGCTGGAAATGGTCAACTGCATAAGGTACACCTACCGTAACCAACTTATAGTCCAGACTACAGGGTAAAGCTTTGGGAACTATGCCTGTATCCAATCTGCCTGAGCCAGAACTATAAGCGCTTGCCAGATACCCTCGTTCTGATCGACCACGACCAGCACCCAACATAAGACTTCCCTAGTTATTTAGCCAAGACCAGAGCCATGATAGTTCTCATGGTAGCACTGTTTTCCCAAGTGGTCACTCCATGTTCCAATTATCACAATATGATCTTGCTTAATTGTCGGATTAACAACAATAATGTAACTTACCATTTGGAACATTGATATCATGAGTTGGAGTAACATCATAAAGTTAAAGTTGTAGCAATAGCATAGCTACTTGATTAGATCAAAACCCACGTTAACAAGGAGTAAGGTTGGAAAGGTTAGGTGTATCTAAATAGGTAACCCATCAAATTATGCATATATATCGAAGAATAAACTTTATTAAATGTATTGTTTGGGATCAAACAGAGTATGCAGAGGGAGAAGTCCACTTGCCTTCCTTATTGAAAACTTGAGGTTCTTCCACGGATAGGAATTGTCGGGGACCATAATTAGGGGTACCCTCAAGGCTCCTAAATCTCAGCTGGTAACCCCCATCAGCACAAAGCTGCAAAGGCCTGATGGGTGTGATTAAGTCAAGGATCGGCCCATTCGAGGGACGTGATCACGCCTCGCCCGAGCCCTGCCTCGGGCAAGGGCAGCCGACCCCGGAGGACCTACGTCTCGCCCGAGGCCCCCTCCAGCAACGGACACACCTTCGGCTCACCCGAGGCCCAGTCTTCACCAAGAAGCAACCTTGGTCAAATCGCACACCGACCGACCAAATCGCAGGGGCATTTAATGCAAAAGGTGGCCTGATACCTTTATCCTGACGCACGCCTTCCAGTCGACAGAGCCGAAGTGACCGCCATCACTTCGCCGCTCCACTGACCAGTCTGACAGGAAGACAGCGCCGCCTGCGCCGATTCGACCGCTGAGCCACTCGACAGAGTGAGGCTAACAGCGGCCAAGTCCGGCCTCAGGCGTCATAGGAAACTCCGCCTCGCCCGACCCAGGGCTCGAACTCGGGCTCAGCCCCGGAAGACGGCGAACTCCGCTCCGCCCGACCCCAGGGTTCGGACTCGGGCTCAGTCCCGGAAGACGGCGATCTCCGCTCCGCTCGACCCTAGGGCTCGGACTCGGGCTCAGCCCCAGAAGACGGCGAAATCCGCTCCGCCCGACCCCAGGGCTCGGACTCGGGCTCAGCCCCGGAAGACGGCGAACTCCGCTCCGCCCGACCCCAGGGCTCGGACTCGGGCTCAGCCCCAGAAGACGGCGAACTCCGCCTTGCCCGACCCCAGGGCTCGGACTCAGGCTCAGCCCCGAGGGACAATGAGCTCCGCTTCGCCCGACCCCAGGGCTCGGATTCGACCATGACCCGAGCCGACGGTCTCCGCCTCGTCCGACCCAGGGGCTCGGACTCGACCTCGACCTCTGTGATATCCTGGCCCCTGGGATGGGATGTCCTGGCCCAAGGCTTAATAGAATTAATAGTGTAATTATACCAACAAGGTGCATCTTCTTTTTCGGAAGCCTATCTCGAAAGAACCTTCAAGTTAAGCGTGCTTGGCTTGGAGCAATTTGGGATGGGTGACCGACCGGGAAGTTTTCTCGGGTGCGCATGAGTGAGGACAAAGTGCGCACAAAAGACTCGTGTTGGTCTGTGGGGACAATATATGATCCTAGAGAGCTGCCAGGAGTAAGTACCGCCGATCCAGGGATTGGACGGGGTGTTACAACCTCAGAAGACAGACTCGACCTCAACCTCGGAGGAGCATCCACCTCGCCCAACCTAGGGCACGGACCGACCACGTCAACAGGAAGCGCCATCATTACCCTACCCCGAGCTGACTCAGGCTACGGGGAACAAGACCGACATCCCATCTGGCTCGCTCCACCATACGAGTAATGATGGCGCCCCGCATGCCCTGTGACGACGGCGGCTCTCAGCCCCCTTACGGAAGCAAGAGGACGTCAGCAAGGACTCGACAGCCCCGACAACTGTCCTTCCGCCAGGCTCCAGCGCTCCTCCGACGGCCACGACACCACGCAATCTGGGTGCCAAGACCTCTCCGGCTGCCACGATGGCATGTACTTAGGGCGCTAGCTCTCCACCGCTAGACACGTTAGCACATTGCTACACTCCCCATTGTACACCTGGATCCTCTCCTTACGCCTATAAAAGGGAGGACCAGGGCCCTCTTACAGAGGGTTGGCCGCGCGGGGAAGGACGGGACGGCGCTCGCGCAAGGCCGCTCGCTCCCTCCCGCGTGGACGCTTGTATCCCCCTACTGCAAGCGCACCCGACCTGGGCGCGGGGCTAACACGAAGGCCGCGGGTTCCACTCTCCCACGCCTGCCTTCTCCCCTTCGCATTCTGCCTCGCGTCGACCCATCTGGGCTGGGGCACGCGGCGACAATTCACTCGTTGGTCCAGGGATCCCCCGGGTTTCGAAACACCGATAGTTGGCGTGCCAGGTAGGGGCCTGCTGCGTGTTGACGAACAACTTCCCGTCAAGCTCCAGATGGGCAGTCTCCAACAACCTCTCCAGCCCGGGACGGTGCTCCGTTTCGGGAGTCTTGAGTTCATGTCACTCGACGGCAGCTACGACATGATACTCCTTCCCCCGCCGCGCGACAGCGACAATGGCGGTCGACAACCCGCTCGCCGGCGGGGAAATTGACGACGCCTTCCCCATGTGGTGGAAGGACGACATTCGGGCTTGTCCCGTCCTCTCCCCCGCCGACGGAGGAGGAGGCGGGGCAACCAAGGCCAAGTGGGAGGCGGCACCTCGTTGGCTGTCGAGCGAGTCGACGGTGCCGGCGCCCCAACGGAGGGCGCGTCGGACGTCGGCCTCGCGTCTGAGACGAAGACGAGCGCCATCTCCCCGCAACACATCAACCTCGAGCAAACAGACGACGCCAGCACGCTCGCAAAGGACTTGCTGGGCGTCACCCTAGTACCTGAGACGACGGTGCAGTCAGTCCCTGACGTGACTTCGTCACCGCCCGTCGACCAAAAGGTACCGACCGATTCCCATCTCGCGTCTTTTGGATTCAGCCTCGACCCGCCAAGCGACTCCGCTTCGGTGGACACTCTCATAGAGGCGAGTCCAAGCCCTCCGGGGTATCGTGTGCGGTCACCTTGGGACCGGCTGACGGCCGTCTCGTCCTACGGGCCCTCGGGGTCCGAGGAAGATGGCGAGCCCGACCTCTGTTGGGATTTCTCTGGACTTGGTAACCCCAGTGCCATGCGGGACTTCATGACCGCATGCGACTACTGCCTTTCCGACTGCTCCGACGGTAGCCGCAGCCTCGACGACGAGGGCTGCGGCCCAAGTCGTGAATGTTTCCACGTCGATCTAGGGGGTCCCGGCGAAGGAAACCATCTTGGTATGCCGGAGAACGTGATCTCCCTAGGCCCGTGCCTCGCATTGACATCCTTCGGGAGCTAGCTGTGGTCCCCGTCCCGGTGGGGGTTCCTGACCCACAGCTCGAGCAACTCCGCGAGAGGCAGGTCAGGCTCGACGAGGGAGCAGGAATGCTTGTGCCGGTCCGCCGGGACATCGGGCAGGAATGGGTGGGCCAACCTCCGGCCGAAGAAGCACGTCATCTCCCCCAGGGCATCCAGCACCGCATCGTCGACGATGTCAGGGTAAGGCCGCCACCGGATTCCAGTGGAGTCAGCTAGAACCTGGCTGCAGCAGCGATACTTCTCCGCGCGATGCCGGAGCCATCAACCACCGAGGGGCGGCGTATCCAGGGAGAGCTCAAGAATCTCCTGGAGGACGCCGCGGTCCGACGGGCCGAAAGCTCCGCCTCCCGAAGGCAGGGGTACCCCTCGGAACATCGCGCCGCGACTTCCCGATACATGCGGGAAGCCTCGGTCCATACCGGGCGCACGCGCAACACAGCGCCTGCGGCCCCGGGTCGCCTCGGCAACGAGCACCATCATCACAGCCGTCGGGCTCACCTCGATGACAGGGTGCGCGGAGGCTACCACCGCAGGCGTGGAGGACGCTACGACAGCGGGGAGGATCGGAGTCCTTCGCCCGATCCACCCGGTCCGCAGGCTTTCAGCCGCGCCATACGACGGGCGCCGTTCCCGACCCGGTTCCGAACCCCGACTACTATCACGAAGTATTCGGGGGAGACGAGACCGGAACTATGGCTCGCGGACTATCGGCTGGCCTGCCAACTGGGTGGAACAGACGATGATAATCTCATCATCCGCAACCTCCCCCTGTTCCTCTCTGACACCGCTCGAGCCTGGCTGGAGCACCTGCCCCCGGGGCAGATCTCCATCTGGGACGACCTGGTCCAAGCCTTCGCCGGCAATTTCCAAGGCACGTACGTGCGCCCTGGAAACTCCTGGGATCTCCAGAGCTGCCGCCAGCTGCCGGGAGAGTCTCTCCGGGACTACATCCGGCGATTCTCGAAGCAGCGCACCGAGCTGCTCAACGTCACCGATTCGGATGTCATCGGCGCGTTCCTCGCCGGCACCACCTGCCGTGACCTGGTGAGCAAGCTGGGTCGCAAGACCCCCACCAGGGCGAGCGAGCTGATGGACATCGCCACCAAGTTCGCCTCTGGCCAGGAGGCGGTTGAGGCCATCTTCTGGAAGGACAAGCAGCCCCAAGGCTGCCCACCGGAAGATGCTCCCGAGGCGTCAACTCAGCGCGGCACCAAGAAGAAGGGCAAGAAGAAGTCGCAAACGAAACGCGACGCCGCCGACGCGGACCTTGTCGCCGCCGCCAAGTACAAGAACCCTCGGAAACCTCCGGGAGGTGCCAACCTCTTCGACAAGATGCTCAAGGAGCCGTGCCCTTATCATCAGGGGCCCGTCAAGCACACCCTTGAGGATTGTGCCATGCTTCGACGACACTTCCACAAGGCCGGGCCGACCGCGGAGGGTGGCAAGGCTCTCGATGACGCAAAGAAGGAAGATCACAAGGCAGGAGAGTTCCCCGAGGTCCGCGACTGCTTCATGATCTACGGCGGGCAAGTGGCGAACGCCTCGGCTCGGCACCGCAAGCAAGAGCGTCGGGAGGTCTGCTCGGTAAAGGTGGCGACGCCAGTCTACCTAGACTGGTCCGACAAGCCCATCACCTTTGACCAGGCCGACCATCCAGACCACGTGCCAAGCCCGGGGAGATACCCGCTCGTTGTCGACCCCATCATCGGCAACGTCAGGCTCACCAAGGTCCTCATGGACGGAGGCAGCAGCCTCAACATCATCTACGCCGAGACCCTCGGGCTCCTGCAGATCGATCTGTCCTTGGTCCGGACGGGCGCTGCGCCTTTCCACGGGATCATCCCCGGGAAGCGCGTCCAACCCATCGGGCAACTCGATCTACCCGTCTGCTTCGGGACGCCCTCCAACTTTCGAAGGGAAATCCTCACGTTCGAAGTGGTCGGGTATCGAGGAACCTACCACGCAGTGTTGGGGAGGCCGTGCTACGCCAAGTTCATGGCCGTCCCCAACTACACCTACCTCAAGCTCAAGATGCCGGGCCCCAACGGGGTCATCACCGTCGGGCCCACGTACCGACACGCATACGAATGCGACATGGAGTGCGTGGAGTATGCCGAGGCCCTCGCCGAGTCCGAGACTCTCATCGCTGACCTGGAGAGCCTCTCTAGGGAGGCGCCCGACGTGAAGCGTCACGCCGGCAACTTCGAGCCAGCGGAGACGGTTAAGTCCGTCCCTCTCGACCCCCGCAACGACGCCTCCAAGCAGATCCGGATCGGCTCCGAGCTCGACCCCAAATAGGAAGCAGTGCTCGTCGACTTTCTCCGCGCAAACGCCGACGTTTTCGTGTGGAGTCCCTCAGACATGTCCGACATACCGAGGGAAGTCGCCGAGCACTCGCTGGATATCCATGCTGGAGCGCGACCCGTGAAGCAGCCTCTACGCCGATTCGACGAAGAAAAGCGCAGAGCCATTGGCGAGGAGATCCACAAGCTAATGGCGGCAGGGTTCATCAAAGAGGTATTCCATCCCGAATGGCTTGCCAACCCTGTGCTTGTGAGAAAGAAAGGGGGAAATGGCGGATGTGTGTAGACTACACTGGTCTAAACAAAGCATGTCCGAAAGTTCCCTACCCTCTGCCTCGCATCGATCAAATCGTGGATTCCACTGCTAGGTGCGAAACCCTGTCTTTCCTCGATGCCTACTCAAGGTATCACCAGATCAAGATGAAAGAGTCCGACCAGCTCGCGACTTCTTTCATCACACCCTTCGTCATGTACTGCTATGTTACCATGCCGTTTGGTTTGAGGAATGCGGGTGCAACGTACCAGCGGAGCATGAACCATGTGTTCGGCGAACACATTGGCCGAACGGTCAAGGCCTACGTCGATGACATCGTAGTCAAGATGAGGAAGGCCTCCGACCTCCTTTCCGACCTTGAAGTGACATTCCGATGTCTCAAGGCGAAAGGCATGAAGCTCAATCCCGAAAAGTGTGTCTTCGGGGTCCCCCGAGGCATGCTCTTGGGGTTCATCGTCTCCGAGCGGGTCATCGAGGCCAACCCGGAGAAAATCGCTGCCATCACTAGCATGGGGCCCATCAAGGACTTGAAAGGCGTACAAAGGGTCATGGGATGCCTCGCGGCTCTGAGCCGTTTCATCTCACGCCTCGGCGAAAGAGGCCTACCTCTGTACTGCCTCTTAAGGAAGGCCGAGTGCTTCGCTTGGACTCCTGAGGCCGAGGAAGCCCTCGGGAACCTGAAGGCGCTCCTCACGAATGCCCCCATCTTGGTGCCTCCCGCTGCCGGAGAAGTCCTCTTGGTCTACGTCGTCGCGACCACTCAGGTGGTTAGCGCTGCGATTGTGGTCGAGAGACAAGAAGAGGGGCATGCATTGCCCGTCCAGAGGCCAGTCTACTTCATCAGTGAGGTACTGTCCGAAACCAAGATCCGCTACCCACAAATTCAGAAGCTGCTGTACGCAGTGATCCTGACGCGGCGGAAGTTGCGACACTACTTCGAGTCTCATCCGGTGACTGTGGTGTCATCCTTCCCCCTGGGGGAGATCATCCAGTCCCGAGAGGCCTCGGGTAGAATTGCAAAGTGGGCTGTGGAGATCATGGGCGAGACAATCTTGTTCGCCCATCGGAAGGCCATCAAGTCCCAGGTCTTGGCGGACTTCGTGGCTGAATGGGTCGACACCCAGCTCCCGACAGCTCTGATCCAACCGAAGCTCTGGACCATGTTTTTCGACGGGTCGCTGATGAAGACGGGGGCCGGCGCGGGCCTGCTCTTCGTCTCGCTCCTCGGGAAGCACCTACGCTACGTGCTACGCCTCCACTTCCCGGCGTCCAACAACGTGGCTGAGTACGAGGCTCTGGTAAACGAGTTGCGAATCGCCATCGAGCTGGGGGTCCAACGCCTCGACGCTCGCGGTGACTCGCAGCTCGTCTTCGACCAAGTCATGAAGAACTCCCACTACCGCGACCCGAAGATGGAAGCTTACTGCGATGAGGTTCGGCGCCTGGAAGACAAGTTCTACGGGCTCGAGCTCAACCACATCGCCCAACGCTATAACGAGACTGCGGACGAGCCGACTAAAATAGCCTCGGGGCGAACAATGGTTCCCCCGGACGTATTCTCCCGAGACCTGCATCAACCCTCCGTCAAGACCGACGATACGCCCGAGCCCGAGAAGGCCTCGGCCCAGCCCGAGGCACCCTCGGCTCAGTCCGAGGTACCCTCGGCTCGGCCCGAGGTACCCTCGGCCCCCGAGGGTGAGGCACTGCACGTCGAGGGGGAGCAGAGCAAGGTCACGCCTAATCAAAACTGGCAGACCCCGTACCTGCAATATCTCCACTGAGGAGAGCTGCCCCTCGACCAAGCCGAGGCTCGATGGTTGGCACGGCGTGCCAAGTCTTTCGTTTTGCTGGGAGATGGGAAGGAGCTCTACCACCACAGCCCCTCTGGCATCCTCCAGCGATGCATTTCCATCGCCGAAGGTCAGGAGCTCTTACAAGAGATACACTCGGGGGCTTGCGGCCATCACACAACACCACGAACCCTTGTTGGAAACGCCTTCCGACAAGGTTTCTACTGGCCGACGGCGGTGGCCGACGCCACTAGAATTGTCCGCACCTACGAAGGGTGTCAGTTCTACGCAAGGCAGACCCACCTGCCCGCTCAGGCTCTGCAGACCATACCCATCACCTGGCCGTTTGCTGTGTGGGGTCTGGACCTCGTCGGCCCCTTGCAGAAGGCACCCAGGGGCTACACGCACCTGCTGGTCGCCATCGACAAATTCTCCAAGTGGATCGAGGTCCGACCCCTAAACAGCATCAGGTCCGAACAGGCGGTGGCGTTCTTCACCAACATCATCCATCGCTTTGGGGTCCCAAACTCCATCATCACCGACAACGGCACCCAGTTCACCGGCAGAAAGTTCCCGGACTTCTGCGAGGATCACCACATCCGGGTGGACTGGACCGCCGTGGCTCACCCCATGACGAATGGGCAGGTAGAACGTGCCAACGACATGATTCTGCAAGGACTCAAGCCTCGGATCTACAACGACCTCAACAAGTTCGGCAATCGGTGGATGAAGGAGCTCCCCTCGGTGGTCTATGGGGCCGAGGCCATCTTGCCCACAGACTTGGAGTATGGTTCCCCGAGGACGAGGGCCTACGCCGACCAAAGCAATCGAGCTAATCGAGAAGACTCACTAGACCAGCAGGAGGAGGCTCGGGATATGGCCTTACTACACTCGGCGCGGTACCAACGGTCCCTGCGATGCTACCACGCCCGAGGGGTTCGGTCCCGAGACCTCCAGGTGGGCGACCTGGTGCTTCGGCTGCGACAAGATGCCCGAGGGCGGCATAAGCTTACGCCTCCCTAGGAAGGGCCGTTCGTCATTGCCAAAGTTCTGAAGCCTGGAACATACAAGCTGGCCAACAGCCAAGGCGAGGTCTACAACAACGCTTGGAACATCCAACAGCTACGTCGCTTCTACCCTTAAGATGCTTTCAAGTTATTCGTACACCCCATTCACACACAAAGTCTGGTCATCAAGGAAGGGTCAGCCTTGCCTCGGCAAAGCCCGACCCTCCCTTGGGGCTAGAAGGGGGAACCCCCTCTGCGTCAAAATTTTCCTCGAAAAAAGAAAAAAATCTTTTCTGCCAGAATGCCTTTTCGTGCTTTTCGACTACTTCAAAAGTGGATCCTGAAAACGACGGAGTACACGTAAGCAGCCAAGGCTGACCGAGCCGAGGGACTCCTACGCCTCCGGGATACGGATACCTCACTCATCACCTTTTGCGATAAGTAACTCGCGCTCGGATAAGTGATTCTGCGGACCGAACAAGTCTTCACGCTCGAAAGCTCCTCTGCCGGAACGATTTTTCGGGCCTTCTCGACTGCGTCGGTGACAGAATCCTATGGACGAGTAAGAGTGCCCGTAAGCGGCAAGGCCGACCGAGCCGAGGGATTCCTACGCCTCCGGGATACAGATACCTCACTCATCACCTTCCGTGAAAAGCAACTCTCGCCCGCACAAACAATTCTGTTACCGATAAATAAGTCCGGATACTCGAAACAAGAGGAAAAGGGACACAGCTTTACAACACGATGACGGTATGTTTGGGCCTCGGCGGCCGCAGAAAGCATACACACACTACAAGACAACCCGATCCTGCAGGCTCGGACGTCGACAGTTGAAGGGGGCAGCAGCACCCTCGGCGTCAACTACACCTTCGGCGGGGTCTGACCTAGCCTCGGACGGCGACGCGGTCGGAGGATCCCCACTCTGAAGGACGACATCAACACCACCCCCGGGCCATCGCCGCCAGGGTCTTCTCCAGGAATCCGGCTCGAGCAGACGACTCGGCCGGCCACCCCGAGGCCTCGGCCAGCTGTCCCCCAAAGACATCAGCCCGGCTTGAGGCCTCGGCAACTCAACTCCGGCGTCGGTTCCGCCAGCGGACGACCCGGCCAGGCTCCGGCCGACCACATCTTCTTTTCGAAGCCAACTCTGCCTCTGCCCGTGTTGACACCGCTACCTCCGGCTTCGGCTCATCGAAGAGCGGCCGGGGGTTCCTTTAACTGAGCAAGAGAAGCCTCGGACAGCAAGGCCGACCGAGCCGAGGGACTCCTACGCCTCCGGGATACGGATACCTCACTCGTCACCTTCGCACGAGGCGACTCACGCTTAGTGAAGCGGTTCAGATAACCAACAGGCGAGTCTTAGTGCTCGAAATGAAGAAAAAACACGGCTCCGCGCTGAAAGTACATACATGTTGAGGCCTCGACAGCCGCAATGAACAAGACACCGGCATTCAAGGTGCCAATACAAACGGAACCCCGGTTCCGTCCCCACGGCAGCAGCGATGGCCTCAGGGCGGACGCCGCCACAACCTTGCCCTCATCCACGCCGACGCTCGAGGGGCGAGGACAAGTACAAAGAGCCAGAGGCCCGGAGCGTGGATGGTGGCAGTGATCCCGTCAGCGACGGGAACTTCTCAAGCCGCATCCACCTCGGCACCGACGACCGGAGCGTCAGCCCATCGGCAGATCCCCACTCGGATCCTCCCGGACGAGCGGAGCACCGACCTCCGCGCGGAAGCCCCATACCGTTGCAAAGGCAGGACAGCCCCAGAACACGAACGCCGCTCTGGCAGCGCGCGATGTCTTGGACGGTCCACCCGTGCGCACGGCGCGACAACCGCCCTTACGGCGGGAGGGGGCACCGGGAGCCAAGCCGGCGAGCCCGACGTGCTGGAGCTGGCGACACCCGCCGTCGACCAGCCCCGCGTTGTCGAAGTCCGCCCCGCTCGCAGGGCCAGTGAGCACCCTCTCCCTTGAATGCTGAAGGGGGGGCTGACTCACGAACCCGTGTGGGAGGTAGAGCTCCGGCTCAGCCAGGCCTCCGCCCCAGCAAGGATGATGAACATCCTTGAAGCTGAGGGCGGGACCAAGATCGCAGCCTGGCTTGCTCCTCCCCGCCCAGAGGCTGGAGGTCACCGTCTTGGGTGACCACCGGCGAGGGGATGCAGCCGGGCTGCATGATGAAAATCCTTGAAGCCGAACGATGGCTGAAAGGTACCAACTTCCTCGAAGTCGCGTCTCTCCGATGACAAGACGGAAGGATTGCGGGCGTCCCCCACCCGGGGGCTCAGAAGGTGGAGAGACACGATGCATGAAGAGAGCGCGAAGACATGGTTGCCCTCCAATGGGGGTCGCCCTCCTTTTAAAGGCAGCTCTCCCCACTTGCGTCCTCAGCCGTTGCGGGCTGAGTCTTCTCCAACACTGTAACACCCCAGGTGTTTATATTCTGCTCAACAACGAGTACGGATTTAAGCACGTGATATCAGTGAATAAGACGGACACTAAGGTCTAATTATCGTCATTCATCGCGATTTTAATATCGCATTTGTTTCGTCTGTTGCAAGTGCGACATCGTTTTTTTATTTCTATCTATCCGGGCCCTTCCGAAATTTTCGTGATATTCGAAACATAGCTGTTCCGAGAATCGGTGCATCCGGTGAATATTTTAAATTCATCGCTCGTGCGAACACAAATTCGGAAGCCTGACCCACTCGAATGATTTTTATTCCGAGCAAATTAGTTTAAACTCGACGACTAAAATACTCGGTGCAAAATAATCCGAATTGTACGTCGTCTGAGTGAAATCATGTGCAAGGATATAATTCAATTTATTCTTCGGCACGCTGTTTGGCGACGAAATCGCGTATGCATTGCGGATCTGGTTTCGGCTAATTTCGGTCGAATCACGCAGAATAAATTGTCTGTACCGAAATCAATTTATTTCGGTCTCTTGTTTCTCACCGGATCCAAATCTTCAGGTATAAACAATTATGAAACAATTCGGTTCCCACTCGTCAACGGAGACAGCTCGTCCGAGAAATTTTAACTGAGCTATAGTAGCTGGTAAATTATCCGTGGCTGTAGAACCAGGTGTTCAGACACGGATGAAATTATTGATTTTAAATCAAATAGAATACAGTCCGAAATACTGTTCGGAATTGTTCCGATTACGTCTCGCTCCGGTCTGAGAATCTTGATCCAAAATATCTCTCAAATCAAAATACGAGAACTAAATATCTATGATTTTTCGGCTAAAGAAATAATTAAAAGAAAATGAAATCTAAAAATATCCATTTCATCCTATCCTCCCACCGTTCTATTCTCCTCTCTCTGCTGATCTTTCTTCTGTACACGTGCCGTGATTCTTGCTTCTTGCAGCCACGTCGCTCAAGCCATGGAAAAAAAAATCCAGCGTCCTCGTCTTTGATTTTTTCAGCCGTCGCGGGATACAAATCGCGTGCACCCGGCCTGAGCTCCTGCGCGTCTTCTTCTTCAGGTCGTGCGCTCTCTGGTATTTTTATCTGCGCACCTCTTCTTCCCTGCCTTGCCGTTCCCTGGAGCTTCCTGCTTGCTGGTGGCGCTCGCTGCTCCAGCCCGGTCGAGCCCCTCCCCAGCCACGCCCTCCCTGCTCAGCTCTCCTGTGCGCTCAGCTCTCCAGTGCGTGCGTGCCCCGGCATCCGCGCCATGGAGCTCGCCTCGGCTCGGATTCCAACGCCCCGCTGCTTGCTGGTGCTCGCCACACGCGCTGCGGTCTCCTATTTCTTCCAGCGCACCCAGCCACTCCTCCGTTGTCTCTCTCTGCCGCGCGCAGCCGGTGCTTTAGCTTGCCAAATCGCGTCCCTGTTCCTCCCTGCTGAAGCTCCCCATTCAAATTTGTTGCGTCGGTCTTCAGCTCGCGGCGCCCTCTGCTCTAGCTCACCGTCGCCTCTTTGTGCTGGCCGACTAGTCTGCCATGGTCGCGTACAGTTCCCTGCTCGGCCAGGATGGTCGCGCCGTCGATCCCGCCTGAGCCCCTTCGCATTCGTCGAAGCTCCCTAGCTCGACTCTGCTCAGTTCGCGTCTTGCTCGCCTTTGCGTCACACGCGTGGTGTTCCGTAGTCCCTGCGCGCATCGAGCTTTCGTGTCGAGCTCTCTGCTCACGCGCAGCTCGCTCTTTCTTTGTTGCCGCGCGTATGAATTTTATCTGCTCGCCACAGCGTGTCGAGCTCCCGCACCATCATCGCCTCTGTCGCAAGCTCGTTAGCCACAATTATCTTGACCGCGTCAGCACGCGACTTTGGTCGTGTTCATCGAATTCGCCAACGCTTTGTTGCCGATTCGACTGTCGTCGCTTCGCGTGTTGTCGAGCCCCTCGTTTTCCCTGTCTTGTACTCGCGTGGTTTCCTGCTCGCCAGCACACCCTCTCGGCTCGCGTGGCCTTAATCCCGATCTCGTCGTTGTACCGTGCGTCAGCAAGAAATTCCAAGAAGCGGAGGAAGACAATGCGGCAGCGTGATATTCCCCAAAGTGCTCAACACAGGAGCTGAATCAGAATCCTTGCCGTGTTCGCGGATAACGCGTCAGATTTAGAACGGTAAGCTGATGAATTGTTTAGAATAGTTTGAACGTTAAATAAATTAATGTGCTAGTGCGATGCTCATTAGGTGCTCGATAAATTGCGTGAGTCACGAAACTCTCGTCGACTTCGCAGTTCTTGCGATTATCGAGCCAGGTTCAGTTATAGCAAATTATTTCGCTATTTCGGTCAATCAGCTGAATTAGTATACCAAGTAGAATATGAGTAGGCTTGTGTAATGATAAAATATTTTAATCACTTCTATAGATGTATGTATATTTACGATAAAGAAATATTTGATTAATTGTTGACATGTAAAATATGTGAGGAGAGAAATAAAATTAAATTAGTTCTTTATGAGCGATGTAGTATAATCTATAAAACGAGTGATAAGTTTAGAAGTTAAGCAATTAGCTGATAAGTTATGTTTAGGCTAACTGTATTAAATGTGTATAGTTTGTGTTTCATGATGTTTGTGTTAGTTTTAGTTAATCTAGAGAAGCACAATTGTTACGCGTAGTCATACGCTGATAACTAGTGTTTCCGTATAAGATAGTTTAACGCCTCGCTGCTAGGTGTTTTATTCGCTATCGCGTAGCATTATTTAAGTTTGTAATATTTCAGTCGATATGCATTCATGTGCATAATGCATTTCATTCAGGAACGTTAATTAATCACGCGATGCGGAAGACAAGCCAAGTCGACCCCAAGCGCGGGCTAATCCGCAGGATGATGCTGATGGACCAACCTGAAGATGGTTAAATCAAGCAAGTACTCGGTCGAGGGATACTCGTCAAACGGACATCGTCTAACAACACTAACCTAGTGTTACTCAGGCAAGCCCCGGTGCATGCAACCCCTTCCTTGTGTTTTTAAATTATTTTTACACACTTTAAGTCTAGTGAATGTGCATTAGGTTTATAGGAGTTGCTTGAAAACCCTTTGATGCATTGTCTTCCTTGATATCCATACCCTTATAGATACTCCTGGTGAAGTATCAAAATATAATTTATAAAAAAATGCTTAGCCCTGCTTATAAGCAGATAGAGTTTGTCCTTTGCACTTATGCCTAGCTCAGGTTTATCCTGAGGAAGGATGATTTCTACCTGCAAGAATATTTTCATTGGGAGCATGGTGAGATCTTACTGCAAAGTTTCCTATAATGCTCTTTTCATCCTAGGGAGCACAAACACTCCTAAGGATGGAAGTACTTAAATCGGGACTTGGGCTAGGAACAGGTGATGCTCCGCCCAGGTTAATTAAGGATTAGATGCGTATGTAGGCCTGTTGATCAAGGACTATCTTAACTAGCCACATGCCCTGGAAATGGGACAGGGTAAGCTTGAACCCGGTTATTCCATACGTGAAAAGACAACCGCGCACTGGGCGTGGGAAATGGTGGGAGTAGCGTGTACCCTCCTGGCTAGAGGCTGGATGGAGGAGTACTATGCTCCCGGGTAGCGAGGACCGGTTCACGTTGTGGAGGATCTGTGGGAACAGTTGACATATGCAAGGGTTAAGTGCTAAATATGTCGTGTGGTTAGAGATCCTTAGATGAGTAAATCGATTCGCATCGCCGTTATATCCCCGGACAGTGGAGACTTGATCTCCGACCTACAACCTAAGTCAGGATGTAAACATTATGAGTAAAAATGATGTTGTATTGATGAAATGGTGAAATTAGACTAGGTGCAAACATAGTCTATTAATATTTAATCTGGCATTAAAATATTGAAAGTAAGGACTCACTTTAGTAAGCTTTTTCTGTAAAAGTATCTAAGTTGATTCTTGCTAAAAGCCTCTCCTTGATTCCCAAATCTAGCATATCCTTGAGAGTCTTTTCTTTAGTCGGGTAAGTCTTGCTGAGTAATTCCTTACTCAGGGTTTTATTCCCTGTTGTTTTTCAGGTTATAGTTTTGTGCTGCTATTGATGGTGTTAAGTGCCGGTGGGCTCGGCCTTCTTATATAAGTATACCCCATCTTTATCTTCTTATTGAGGATGGTCACTTGAGCTAGCATATATTTCAAACTTATAAACAATTTATAACAATTGAAACTTATTTCTTTGAATCACTTTTGTAACCACTCCGATCATGTACATTGTAAAACTTGATGTAACATGTAAAATTTGGTAATAAGATTTCCGCTGTAAAATTTTTGGTGTGTGATTTGTGTTTACTTAATCCCGCGGTTCTGGTTGTAAGTGGTTTATCTGAGGTCCTTGGGACACTCGGACGGATCCTGTTAAGTTATTTGGTGCACATGCATAGCCGTCTGAGGTCTTTGAGACAAGGACAGGTGCATGTGAGCCCAATAACTTGGGAGGTTCTGCCACAAACACGCTCCAAGGTCCTCCCCCTTACGCCGCGAGGGCTGGGTCCCATGCGTCATGCAAGCTGGTCCAGGGCAGAAGGAGCCAAACCGCCGCGCGCGGTGCATGCAACTGCCCGGCGGTTACAAGCATTCCTCCACTTTCGCCTAGACCAACGGGTGAAAGGGCGGGCAGCCATGCAGTCGGTATGCGACCGTGCCAAGTGGGCGCGCCCCTTCGACTCCAACGCACCCAGCATGGAGGCCTAGGCCCATGTCATGCAACCGGCGCGCCGGTTGCTACGTGCGAGCAACTGCACCACCACTCGCGCCACTACCGCGCCTCCTCGACTGCGGAGCCAATACCGCGACTCGAGGCAACCCTGCGCGTGACCCAGCAGTGCCAGCCAGGCGCGACGGTCAAATACGGTCAAAAATGGGCCGGCAGTAATGGCGGCGGCAGGCGGGCAGGAGCAGCGGTCACGTCGTCAGCCAAGCTTACGTCCCATCCAGGGGCAGCGAGAGAACCCTCTCCCACGGCGTGAAGACGTCGCGCTCGTGATCCGTTCCTCGAACGGCCCGCGCACGTGCACCAGTCGCCTCGCGAACCACTCGGCCCGTCGCGTTAACTTCGCGGCGGGACAGGCGGCGCCTCAGGCGGGAGAAGCAAGCGACGCTTCGCCTTCACCATAATGACCGCGTCGAAAGAGGTACGCCACGTCATTCGATTTTGTATCCTTTTCCTTTTTCCTCTTTCTCTCTCTTACAACAGGGACCGGGAAAGGGGATACCCCGGAAAGGATCCTTCTCCGTGAAGGAAACAGGCCCCGAGCCTCCCTACTGATCAGAGGTTCAAAGGCTGGCCCCTCGGAGGGGTTCAACGGCCGCCTCAGAGCGATTGGGTTCTACGCCCACTACTGGTCAGAGGTTCGATGGCCGGCCCCTCGGAAGGGTTCAACGGCCACCTCAGGCCACTCGGGCTCCGCGCCCACTACTGATCAGGGGTTCGCAGGCTGGCCCTCGAAGGGTTCACAGTCGCCTCAGACACAGAGCGAGGGATGACCCTAGGTACGTTCGATACATAACCAAGGCTCGTGCTACGCTCCCGAGGTACCCTAGGACATTTCCGAGACCAGCGAGAGCGATCTTGTAACGGAGTCCCATCAGAGGGAGGCATCGAGCCCTCAGACCCCGTCAAAGGGGACCGGGTCCGGCAGATCACCCACAGGTACTTTTGGAGCGCGCCTCCGGGCCTCTAGCCGACCCCTAGCAAATGGGGCACGGGCGTCCGCTCGGATTACCCGCCAGCAGCTCACCGGAAACACCATGTTCGGCGCCCTCCGAGGGCAACATGGCGCTTTCCCCCCTCCTCCTTGCGGAAAGGCGACGCAGGGGCGTATGTAAAAAAAGTCGAGTCTGTCCTTGACCGTCCTCTCGCCCAATGCAGAGGCTCGGGGGCTGCTCTCGCAAACCCGGCTCCCGCCACACCGTTGACAGCGTCAACATACCAGCCCGAGAACTTGGGACCCGACCGTGCACCCGGGCTATGGCCAGCTCGCATGAGGGAACGACTAGACCAGCCGAAGTATTGCGAAACGCACTAAGACCTCGAAGGAGTAAAACTACTCCTCCGAGGCCTTGGGGGCTACACCCGGCGGGTGCGCTCGCGCGCACCCACCGGAACAAAATGCAACCAAGAAAAGGCTGGTCCCCTTGCAAAAAGTGTGGCAAAAGCCTCCAAGCGAGTGTTAACACTCCCTTCGAGGCTCGGGGGCTACTGTCGGGGACCATAATTAGGGGTACCCTCAAGGCTCCTAAATCTCAGCTGGTAACCCCCATCAGCACAAAGCTGCAAAGGCCTGATGAGTGCGATTAAGTCAAGGATTGGCCCATTCGAGGGACGCGATCACGCCTCGCCCGAGCCCTACCTCGGGCAAGGGCAGCCGACCCCGGAGGACCTACGTCTCGCCCGAGGCCCCCGGCCTCCAGCAATGGACACACCTTCGGCTCGCCCGAGGCCCAGTCTTCACCAAGAAGCAACCTTGGCCAAATCGCCACACCGACCGACCAAATCGCAGGGGCATTTAATGCAAAAGGTGGCCTGACACCTTTATCCTGACGCACGCCTTCCAGTCGACAGAGCCGAAGTGACTGCCGTCACTTCGCCGCTCCACTGACTAGTCTGACAGGAAGACAGCGCCGCCTGCGCCGCTCCGACCGCTGAGCCACTCGACAGAGCGAGGCTGACAGCGGCCAAGTCCGGCCTCAGGCGTCATAGGAAACTCCGCCTCGCCCGACCCAGGGCTCGAACTCGGGCTCAGCCCCGGAAGACGGCGAACTCCGCTCCGCCCGACCCCAGGGCTCGGACTCGGGCTCAGTCCCGGAAGATGGCGATCTCCGCTCCGCCCGACCCCAGGGCTCGGACTCGGGCTCAGCCCCAGAAGACGGCAAACTCCGCTCCGCCCGACCCTAGGGCTCGGACTCGGGCTCAGCCCCGGAAGATGGCGAACTCCGCTCCGCCCGACCCCAGGGCTCGGACTCGGGCTCAGCCCTAGAAGACGGCGAACTCCGCCTCGCCCGACCCTAGGGCTCGGACTCAGGCTCAGCCCCGAGGGACGATGAGCTCCGCTTCGCCCGACCCCAGGGCTCGGATTCGACCATGGCCCAAGCCGACGGTCTCCGCCTCGTCCGACCCGGGGGCTCGGACTCGACCTCGACCTCAGAAGACAGACTCGACCTCGACCTCGGAGGAGCATCCACCTCGCCCAACCTAGGGCACGGACCAACCACGTCAACAGGAAGCGCCATCATTACCCTACCCCGAGCTGACTCAGGCTACGGGGAACAAGACCGGCATCCCATCTGGCTCGCTCCACCATACGAGTAATGATGGCGCCCCGCATGCCCTGTGATGACGGCGGCTCTCAGCCCCCTTACGGAAGCAAGAGGATGTCAGCAAGGACTCGACAGCCCCGACAGCTGTCCTTCCGCCAGGCTCCAGCGCTCCTCCGACGGCCACGACACCACGCAATCTGGGTGCCAAGACCTCTCCGGCTGCCACGATGGCATGTACTTAGGGCGCTAGCTCTCCACCGCTAGACACATTAGCACATTGCTACACTCCCCATTGTACACCTGGATCCTCTCCTTACACCTATAAAAGGGAGGACTAGGGCCCTCTTACAGAGGGTTGGCCGCGTGGGGAAGGACGGGACGGCGCTCGCGCAAGGCCGCTCGCTCCGTACCGCGTGGACGCTTGTATCCCCCTACTGCAAGCGCACCTAACCTAGGCGCGGGGCTAACACGAAGGCCGCGGGTTCCACTCTCCCACGCCTGCCTTCCCCCCTTCGCATTCCGCCTCGCGTTGACCCATCTGGGCTGGGGCACGCGGCGACAATTCACTCGTCGGTCCAGGGACCCCCCGGGTTTCGAAACACCGACAGGAATAGATCTTGATTCTTAACTACTAGATCAACCACTGAATATCACACAAACAAACAAGAACAAACACCACTCAATAACATACAACATTCACCATACGTAAAGCTAAAAGAAAGCCTAACGAAAAGAGCGTTCGTTTTTCAAAAACGTTGCAAGTAATGGTTATAATAAGAAGGTATTCTTTTCAAAAAATGTGTGATCTATACTTTATAAAACAAGATATGAGCTTAAAAATATCTTAATTAAAATATACAAATATTAGGTTCACCAAATTAATCTTTTATAAAACGTCATACGGGATACGTCTAAGATAAAGGGTTTATAAGATGATAAAACACGTAATAACAATATTAAACCTTTTTAACTTTTTAGAGAAGATATGTGTTATATATCTAAGGTTAATGAGTTATGAAACACATTATTAAAATTACTTTTATAACAAGCTCATAAATAGCTTAAACAACTTTTTATGTGAAGAGATCATAATTATATTATTAATCACCTATTTAAGACGAGTTAGGTTATGAGCCTTAAGTGGATTTTCATGCAAAAGATAATGAACATTTAACTATATTTTAATTTCATTAGGAAACACATAGACTATATTATTATATTCAATGTCAATATATAATAAAGTAACATTTTAAGTTAGAAAAGAACTTAAACTCTTATTACTTTATTTTATCCTTTAAGAAAAGTTAAGTGATTTGTATATAATGTGGACTAAATTTTATGAAATCATTAATCATGCCATAAATCTAGCTAAGAACAAATTGACTATATGTTTGATTAATAAATTATGATAAAGGATAATTAATCTTTTATCTATTAATTATCTTTAATTCTATTGTAGGAACCAATGATCTAATTCATGGAAAGTAAATTATGTATGTTGGGGACTTGTTCTCAAATGCTATAAATTAAGAACAAGGCAACATAGAATGTTAAATGTTAATGTCCTTCGTCCGTTGAAGCATTATCTCCCAGAGGGTTTAATGAACTTCGGACGAAGGCCATGATCAGAATATCACGAAGGTCATACCTTCGTAATCAAAAATAATGTAAAATGAAGTATAAATTATAAAATATTATAAAGAGATATGCTAAAAACAAATAACATTATTCACATGTTTTGTCATATTTATACCTTCGTCTTGGCAGAAAGTGACAGTTCCAGTGCAATGTGTCAGTGATTACAAGATTGCATGAATAGTACAGGGGTACAGGGTACTGTTCACCTATTTATAGACACAGGGCGCAGCCTGTGTATAATTACAAATATGCCCTTTACAATTAACTACAATAATGACATAGAACATCATGGGCTTTTAAGTCATTTCATCTTTAAGTCGGTTCGCCCCTTCGTCATGAGATCCACCATTGTGTCGAAGCTTTATATGTGACAGCTTCGGTGCTGCTTCTGGGGAGATCTTCCGAAGGTGTTGTAACACCCTAAATCTCCTTTTGAGAATATAGTAAAAATTTTCAAAGATCTTGCATTAGAATTTTACTTTTTCTCTCTCTTTAGAACTCTCATAACATTTGAAGACTCATCTTCCTATTTAAAAGCATTTGCTTAAGTGAATAAAATAATAAATAGAACCATATTTGGCACTCATGATGAAGTTTTAATTGTATGTGCATTTAAAATAATAATAAAATATAATAATGGAATTGAGAATTTGAATTTAACCAAAGTTGCACTTTGGGGTTTTAGAAATAATATGTAAAAGATAAAAGAGAAGGGAAGAACTAAGAAAAATACTACATAAAATAAAATAAAAATCAGAGTAAACATCTTTCACATTTATATTATTAAATTATACCTTTCAAACTGAGGCAAGTTATTCACAAAGCTTGAATTTAAACTTGAACTCAAATTGGATTTGAAAATGGAGAAAAGAAAATAGAAAATAAAAAAAAAGAATAAAAGCCACATGGGCCGACCTCTACTCATTTCGGCCCACTTAAGCAAATACCGCGCGTGGCCCAAACTCCACGCTCACTGGCGTCGTGGACCCACGCGGTCAACCAGTCTTTCTCCCACACAAAATCTTTCCTTTCACTGGTATATGGGTCCGTTCGGTCAGGCCCGTCCCTCCCACTCACGCTCGCGTCTTCAGCGGACTCCAGTGAAATCCTCGCGCTCCTCCAACCGATCCCCCCCAAATCGGCGCTAACTTCGGAATCCGCTCCATCGTCGGGCTATAAAGGTTGAGCCGCGCCGCGGGAACTACTTCACCACGGTGCGAGGGGAGAAGAACGGTCTCGGTGGCCGTATTAGCTCGCCGCCGCCGTGACTGCGCCTCGCTCCGTGGACAGAACCTCTGCCCGTGTCAATCAAGGTGAGGATCTCCGTCGAGTCTTCGTTTCCCCTCTGTGCATTGCGTAGCGCTTCGGACAAAAACGGATTGCGGGCCATTGGGTCGGTAATTGCTCACCAAAGCTCATGCCTCACCGTGGTCCGCCCTCCTCGGCGAACAGGAGGTTTTACCGACCGTGCATATGAATTGAGTCATTAGAATGATTCGCCACGTTGCGAGCTTGGTATGTGGCATAGTAATCGAGTTTTGGGGCACTGGCGGAGTAGGGCGGTCGTCGTCGGCGATGTCCGCCACCGCGAGCTCACTGCTCCGTCACCCAGGTCCGGCCGGTGGGCGTGAGCTGCCCGCGACCGTTGATCCAATATCCTGTGGGCAGGAATGGATGGCGGGGGTACCGGTTTGGTGGGGGAATTGTGGCTCGTGCGATCGGGATTGGATGGGTGTGGATGCTCGCAACCCGTGACCGTCGGATCACGATCGGAATGCCCACGGCGCATACCTATTTAAACCCCTGGCGATTTAATCTTGAGCGTTCAGTGTTGATCGGATGGCCCTAGATCCATGATACCGCTTCGCGGTGCCTTTTTGTAAAAGAGCCCCTGGATTTTTAATAAACCAACCCGCCGTCCACAATGGGATTCGCCTGAGTCTTAGGAACTTTTGCGGATTAGCCCCTGCGCTTTGCTGTAATTGAGGCCCAGTCCAGAGACATTTAAAAACAGAGAAATAATATTAGGAATTCATTTTTAATACAAAAACAAATCTAGAAACTTGTAAAATTCATAGAAATTCCATTTTTGGTCCAAATTGAACCATTCCAGTTTCTAAAATTTTGTAATAATATGCTTCATCATTTAGTGCCTCTGTTTTGTCATGAAAACAATTAGAAATTTAATCTCTCATTTAATCCATTTTAAACACATAAAACCTTTGAAAATTCATAACTTAAAATCTACAACTCCAAAATTAATAATTCTTTTTCCTGTGATCTTATTTTAATATGTAGATTATTAATATGTATTTTGCATATATGTTTGGTGTAATGTTAATTTTGCCTATACAATGTTTGTTTGTATTGCTACGACTAGTGCGAGGTCACGAGTCATCTGAGGATCATCCTGGTATCTGGAATCTCAAGGCCCAGGCAAGTTGTGCCCTTGATCACTTCTTTTTACCCAGCCATGTTCTAATTAATCATAATGATCTGCATAGGTTAATTTTGATGGGACCCAATAGGTTACCCTAGTTTGTCTATCTTTATACCTTGTTTACCACTGAGCTTTCTGGGTAGTACTTGCTAGTGCTATATGTGGTTTTGGGTATGAAGATCACACTATTCATGATTACACTTTTGTTATCAGTTGTTACTTATGGTTCATGTTAAGATCATTATGTTAATTGGAACATGGAGCGACCACCCGGGAAAACAGTGCTACCACAAGGGTGGTATGGGACGCCCTTGGCTGATTAATTAGGAAAGCTAGTGGAAGACTACCTTACCCGAAAGGGGCAAGGGCAGTAGGGGAGAGGTCAGTGTAGGGAGGCCCTCGGGAGGATTTTGCTGCGATGGCGGTCCTGCAAGGGATTCCTGCACTGGATCTTCCTATAAACTGTAGCGGGTTTTCTGAAGCTAGTGGAACTTTGTAAAGGCCTCGTAATGTTACCCTGCCTCGCCTCCTCGGTAGAGGTGTATGGGATTGGCCGTCTCTTGGCAGATGGGTAACATGACTTGTGGGTAAAGATGCGCAACCTCTGCAGAGTGTAAAACTGGTATACTAGCCGTGCTCACGGTCATGAGCAGCTCGGACCCTCACATGATTAAATGATGGAACTAAATTCAATTTGTCATATGCATTGCATCGCAGGTGATGTTGTTACTTTTGTTCTACTTCTTAATTGGGTTTGGTATTTACTTATACTTAGTAACTGCTAATAAAATTTTGACCAACTTTAAAAGCAATGCTCAGCTCTAACCATCTTCTTTGGTAAGCCTTACACTTCACGTGAGCTCCCACCTTTGGCGAGTTCATGCACATTATTCCCCACAACTTGTTGAGCGATGAACGTATGTGAGCTCACTCTTGCTGTCTCACATACACCACAGGTCAAGAACAGGTACTGCAGGATGATGCTCATGGAGGATGCTGCGAAGTGTTCGTGAGAGATCTAGGCGGTCGTCTCCCAGTCAACTTTGGGTTGCTGGACCGTTGTCTCCTTATAATGTAATTATTTATTTTGTATAGAACTCCTGTTATATATAAAGATGTGACATTCGATCCTGTGCCACTATACATCATATGTTTGAGACTTGGTCCCAGCATACCTGGTGTTTATGTTAACCCCGGGTTTTGGACCCCTAAAATCCGGGTGTTACAGAAGTGGTATCAGAGGAATGTTGACTGTAGGACGAAACCTAGATAGAACTGGACAACCATTATTTACTTACCTTTGCTACTCTGATCATTTCTAAACTTATCTTAATCTTTTCTCATCTATTTCCGCTTCACTCTGATTATTCTTACCTATTTATTCTAAAGACAAATGTGGATTTCACACTTTGAAATCCTGTACCTAAAGTGACTTTTAGGAATAAGAAGACCTAATCCTAGGAACAAAAACAAAACTATTTTTATAAGTGTCTATGTATTTGAATGTTTGTTCTTATGATATTTGTCTGATTTGGATCTTTGTTTGAGTGTGATGAGTTGTGGAGTAATGTCCACAATTACATCTGCATATACATCTAAGTATAAAGGATAGCATTTATAAAATAACTAGACAACCTAGATTATCCCTATTGGAACATATCTAGCTTAAGAGATTTATCTTATCCTAAAAAGATCTCATTCTAACCAATTCATCTTATCTTAAAAGATTCTCCCCTATCTTAATAGATTCATCTCATCTTAAAGAAATTCTATCCTACGCTCATAGATCTATCTTATCTCAAAAGGTCTTAACTTCTCCTAATGTATCTAGATCCATCTTATCTTAAGGGGTTCTCTCTTAATGGATTTATCTTACCTTGAAGGATTCATCTTATCCTAACCACTTTACTTATCCCATCTTGATAGAACTAACTGACCCTAAAAGACTCTGCCTTATCCTTATGGATTCATCTTGCCCTAATTAGCATATTGACCCCACTCTAGAATAACAACCATGATTTAAACCCAATTAATTGGATCTTATCTAGACTAAACCAGTCATATAACTATATTTTAGATCTTATCTAGATTAAATCTGGTCATACCTAGACCCCATTCAACCTAAACTACTCTAAAAAAATTAATTAGGGCTTATCTAGTTATGCTAAACTAATCTAGTTGCCATCAAATTTGAACTAACCCAATGTGACCCACTCAAACAGGTTAGTTAATACTTGTAACATAGATTAGACCCTACTAGCCATGTATTAACTTAACTGAGCACATTGGATCAACTCGACTATGAGCTAACCCAACCCATGATGAATGATATAACCTTTCTATTCCCACCTAATAACAAACAAACTTTTAACCTACATCTTGTAGTCTATCTCACCCATATATACCTCTCATCTTGACAGATTCTATCTTACCCTTAGATATTCACCTTATACGATTGGTTACCCCAATCTGGACATAAAACAAAGATTAAGCCCTACTAAAGAATCTTCAGATTATAACCAGCTACTAGCTTATTCCGCTTATTGAATAATTTCCTTTGCAAAACTATTACCATATGCTTCTAACTTTCATGGTCAATACCAGGAAAGGAAAGATTATCACGTAACAACAAACAGAAAATGAATCCTCCAAATCCTCCACCTGTTGAAATCGATCAAGTGGTTGCTACCCAAAGACTGGTAATACAACAGTTAACAGACCTGGTGACCGAGATGCAAAACCAGATAAGACAACAACGCGAGGAAATACGTCAGGCCCGCCAAGAAATAAGGCAAGCTCGGTTGGAGAGGCAACAACAACAACAACCTCCACCACCACCAGCTCCACCAAGCTACATAGATATAAATTATGATGATTTGTAGGAATCTAGATGTTACTTTAGTTAGTAGATGATATGATATTATTTTAGAAGGAACAATAAGGTCTATTGACCCTATGTTTTGTTAAAGAATTATACCTCATGCGGAGATTTCTTTGCTTGTGCATATGTTCTGAGAACAATATGAGTATACATCCCTTTTCTTACAAATCTCGAGGACGAGATTATTTTTAAGGGGGGTAGGATTTGTAACACCCTAAATCTCCTTTTGAGAATATAGTAAAAATTTTCAAAGATCTTGCATTAGAATTTTTCTTTTTCTCTCTCTTTAGAACTCTCATAACATTTGAAGACTCATCTTCCTATTTAAAAGCATTTGCTTAAGTGAATAAAATAATAAATAGAACCATATTTGGCACTCATGATGAAGTTTTAATTGTATGTGCATTTAAAATAATAATAAAATATAATAATGGAATTGAGAATTTGAATTTAACCAAAGTTGCACTTTGGGGTTTTAGAAATAATATGTAAAAGATAAAAGAGAAGGGAAGAACTAAGAAAAATACTACATAAAATAAAATAAAAATCAGAGTAAACATCTTTCACATTTATATTATTAAATTATACCTTTCAAACTGAGGCAAGTTATTCACAAAGCTTGAATTTAAACTTGAACTCAAATTGGATTTGAAAATGGAGAAAAGAAAATAGAAAATAAAAAAAAAGAATAAAAGCCACATGGGCCGACCTCTACTCATTTCGGCCCACTTAAGCAAATACCGCGCGTGGCCCAAACTCCACGCTCACTGGCGTCGTGGACCCACGCGGTCAACCAGTCTTTCTCCCACACAAAATCTTTCCTTTCACTGGTATATGGGTCCGTTCGGTCAGGCCCGTCCCTCCCACTCACGCTCGCGTCTTCAGCGGACTCCAGTGAAATCCTCGCGCTCCTCCAACCGATCCCCCCCCCCAAATCGGCGCTAACTTCGGAATCCGCTCCATCGTCGGGCTATAAAGGTTGAGCCGCACCGCGGGAACTACTTCACCACGGTGCGAGGGGAGAAGAACGGTCTCGGTGGCCGTATTAGCTCGCCGCCGCTGTGACTGCGCCTCGCTCCGTGGACAGAACCTCTGCCCGTGTCAATCAAGGTGAGGATCTCCGTCGAGTCTTCGTTTCCCCTCTGTGCATTGCGTAGCGCTTCGGACAAAAACGGATTGCGGGCCATTGGGTCGGTAATTGCTCACCAAAGCTCATGCCTCACCGTGGTCCGCCCTCCTCGGCGAACAGGAGGTTTTACCGACCGTGCATATGAATTGAGTCATTAGAATGATTCGCCACGTTGCGAGCTTGGTATGTGGCATAGTAATCGAGTTTTGGGGCACTGGCGGAGTAGGGCGGTCGTCGTCGGCGATGTCCGCCACCGCGAGCTCACTGCTCCGTCACCCAGGTCCGGCCGGTGGGCGTGAGCTGCCCGCGACCGTTGATCCAATATCCTGTGGGCAGGAATGGATGGCGGGGGTACCGGTTTGGTGGGGGAATTGTGGCTCGTGCGATCGGGATTGGATGGGTGTGGATGCTCGCAACCCGTGACCGTCGGATCACGATCGGAATGCCCACGGCGCATACCTATTTAAACCCCTGGCGATTTAATCTTGAGCGTTCAGTGTTGATCGGATGGCCCTAGATCCATGATACCGCTTCGCGGTGCCTTTTTGTAAAAGAGCCCCTGGATTTTTAATAAACCAACCCGCCGTCCACAATGGGATTCGCCTGAGTCTTAGGAACTTTTGCGGATTAGCCCCTGCGCTTTGCTGTAATTGAGGCCCAGTCCAGAGACATTTAAAAACAGAGAAATAATATTAGGAATTCATTTTTAATACAAAAACAAATCTAGAAACTTGTAAAATTCATAGAAATTCCATTTTTGGTCCAAATTGAACCATTCCAGTTTCTAAAATTTTGTAATAATATGCTTCATCATTTAGTGCCTCTGTTTTGTCATGAAAACAATTAGAAATTTAATCTCTCATTTAATCCATTTTAAACACATAAAACCTTTGAAAATTCATAACTTAAAATCTACAACTCCAAAATTAATAATTCTTTTTCCTGTGATCTTATTTTAATATGTAGATTATTAATATGTATTTTGCATATATGTTTGGTGTAATGTTAATTTTGCCTATACAATGTTTGTTTGTATTGCTACGACTAGTGCGAGGTCACGAGTCATCTGAGGATCATCCTGGTATCTGGAATCTCAAGGCCCAGGCAAGTTGTGCCCTTGATCACTTCTTTTTACCCAGCCATGTTCTAATTAATCATAATGATCTGCATAGGTTAATTTTGATGGGACCCAATAGGTTACCCTAGTTTGTCTATCTTTATACCTTGTTTACCACTGAGCTTTCTGGGTAGTACTTGCTAGTGCTATATGTGGTTTTGGGTATGAAGATCACACTATTCATGATTACACTTTTGTTATCAGTTGTTACTTATGGTTCATGTTAAGATCATTATGTTAATTGGAACATGGAGCGACCACCCGGGAAAACAGTGCTACCACAAGGGTGGTATGGGACGCCCTTGGCTGATTAATTAGGAAAGCTAGTGGAAGACTACCTTACCCAAAAGGGGCAAGGGCAGTAGGGGAGAGGTCAGTGTAGGGAGGCCCTCGGGAGGATTTTGCTGCGATGGCGGTCCTGCAAGGGATTCCTGCACTGGATCTTCCTATAAACTGTAGCGGGTTTTCTGAAGCTAGTGGAACTTTGTAAAGGCCTCGTAATGTTACCCTGCCTCGCCTCCTCGGTAGAGGTGTATGGGATTGGCCGTCTCTTGGCAGATGGGTAACATGACTTGTGGGTAAAGATGCGCAACCTCTGCAGAGTGTAAAACTGGTATACTAGCCGTGCTCACGGTCATGAGCAGCTCGGACCCTCACATGATTAAATGATGGAACTAAATTCAATTTGTCATATGCATTGCATCGCAGGTGATGTTGTTACTTTTGTTCTACTTCTTAATTGGGTTTGGTATTTACTTATACTTAGTAACTGCTAATAAAATTTTGACCAACTTTAAAAGCAATGCTCAGCTCTAACCATCTTCTTTGGTAAGCCTTACACTTCACGTGAGCTCCCACCTTTGGCGAGTTCATGCACATTATTCCCCACAACTTGTTGAGCGATGAACGTATGTGAGCTCACTCTTGCTGTCTCACATACACCACAGGTCAAGAACAGGTACTGCAGGATGATGCTCATGGAGGATGCTGCGAAGTGTTTGTGAGAGATCTAGGCGGTCGTCTCCCAGTCAACTTTGGGTTGCTGGACCGTTGTCTCCTTATAATGTAATTATTTATTTTGTATAGAACTCCTGTTATATATAAAGATGTGACATTCGATCCTATGCCACTATACATCATATGTTTGAGACTTGGTCCCAGCATACCTGGTGTTTATGTTAACCCCGGGTTTTGGACCCCTAAAATCCGGGTGTTACAGGTGTTTCCTTTCTTTAGGATCTTCGTCTACGAAGCATACCCCCAATAGTAGCCCCTTCGTGGTGCTAGATCGTTTGTCGTAACGAGCTTGATCCGTGAAAAAGTTTTCTAGGCTTTGGGATGCCGAAGATCCGAAAAAACACCTTCCCTAAGCTCGTTGGCGAGAAATGATTAAAATAATCCGCGCGCGAGGTGGCCCCATCTTGCAGAAGTTGCGCTCGCCCTAGCGATTCACCTTCCCGGACCCTGTGGCCCATCGTTCAGTGAGTGCGGGTGGCTGTTTACTTGGTGTGGAAGACCTTGACGATTCACCTTTCCACCTGCGACACTATATAAACAGACGGGTAGGTGTGAAGTTACCACAGCATTCATTGCTATTGCACTGTTTTGCTGCCAAAAATTTAACCAAAGTCGAAGCTTGATCATCGTGTTCGAACGAAGCGCCGCTTTTGATTCTGCTTCGTCACAAGAGGAAGAGCTTCGGAAAAATCAAAAAAGTCAACAACAAAAAATTTCAAAAAATTCATAATCAAATGGCGAGGGTGCGCTCCACTGCCAGGGTTGGTCGTGAGGGAGATGAAACCGAAGCTACTGAGACTGTTCCCATTTCCAAAGCAATGAAGCGGTCTGGGCTGGTAACATCGGAGGATGCACCTGCCGCTGAAGCAGAGCAGGCTGATGTTGAGGAGACTGATTCCAAAGATGATTACAACAGTGCAGTGCCGAGTAAATCCAGCCACCTGGATTTCGGAAAATCTACTATCTCTGAAGGTGATTTGCCTAAGATGGTGAAGTTGGGCTATTTTAGTGAAGCGAAGAAAGAGCTGATTCGCTTTGGAGGGGAAGAAACTACTTCGAAGCCAGGAAAAGATGAAGTCGTGGTCTTCAAAAGTTTCTTTAAGGCTGGTTTAAGATTCCCTTTGAACAAGATGATTGCTGATGTGCTGAAGAAGTTTGGGATCTACCTTCATTAGCTAACTCCTAACGCTATCGTTAGGCTTAGCGTTTATATTTGGGCCCTCCGAAAAGCCAAGGGGTGGAACCATTTGCCGAAGGTTTTTGCCGAGTACATGAGCTTCATTACCAGACCAAGGCTAGAGCAGATGGGCTACATGAAAACTTTGGCTGCTACAATTTTGCCTACCGCAAGACTACAAAGTTTCCTGTGATCAGTTACCGTAGCAAGTGGCCAGCTGGCTGGAAATCCGAGTGGTTCTACGTCAAAGTTGACGAAGATAAGGAGAAATTGGTCCAGAGTCCGTTGGAATTGGTCTTCGGAGAGACTAGACCCAGGTGCAACATGACACCAAAAGGTCCGACCCAAATTGCTCTGGCTGAATTTAGAGTTATTGCAGAGCACATCGACACTAGGGACTTAGTGCAAGAATTTTTGGCCTTCAGAGTGTTCCCAACTATGAAAGAGTGGGCCATGCCGAAGCTTGAAGGAAAAAAGAAGGAAGGGGAGCTTGTTCGGTTGCCTTATCATTACAAATTCAAGAAACATTTCAAAGTGCCTTGCCAAGAATGGCTGGACACGATCGAAGTAATGTGCAACGAGATACTCGACAATTACTCCCGAAAAGAAGATTAGTTGATGACAGCGGCCTTCGGCACCCGTCCGAAGCGAAGACTGAATCGAGTAATGGATGCTATTGACTTTGAATATCCCGACTACGAGCGGCTAGATAAGGGTGCCGAAGGGCAAAAAAGGAAGAGAGTGGCTAATGCTCTGGCTAAAGATGATGAAGATTAATTGAAAAGGAAAAAACCAAAGCCCGAGCCAAAAACAATTGCTTCGAGGAAGAGAAAAATTTCAGCTCCGAAGCAGAAGGTGATTGATGATGAAGAAGAAATTGCTGCATCACCTTCTTCCATCGTCGTGGAGGAAATTTTAAAGGTAATGACTGAATCCTTGCCTGTCAAGCTGAGTCCATTAGGGTCACATCTGACGAAGATTTTTTAGAAGGACAAGGAGCCCGCAAAAACGGAGAAGGCAGTTAGGCCAAAAAAGCAAAGAATTATTACAGTGACGGAAGTCATTGAAAAGACACCACCAAGAGCTTTAGCTCCGAAGGCGCCAGCTGTTGAGGACATACCGGCTACCAAAGCTGCACCTTCGGAGGCTATAGCTGCCGAAGCAGCCACAGCCGAAGATACAGAGTTAGAAACCACCATTGCAAATATTGATAAAATACTACTAGACATGGCCACAGAAGAAGCTGCAGCAGCTACCGAAGAGACTTCGGCCCCAGAGCCCGAGAAAAAGAAGGAAGTAGCCAAAGACACTTCGGAAGACGAAATTTTTAATTTTCAAAACTTAGTTGGGCAAGATCTGACCAAGGCTGAAAAAGAAGAGTTAAAAGAGTATGCCATATCTTGCGGGTATCGGCCGGGGGCATTTCTCTTCGGTGGTATCGATGATGAAAAGATGGGCTGTATTCGGGATCAGACCGGAGCGAAGGTTATCGGTACTCTATCAAAGAGTATCGATTTCCCGAAGCTTGAAACAG
The DNA here is from genome assembly GCA_029449295.1 of Zea luxurians. NCBI lineage: Eukaryota > Viridiplantae > Streptophyta > Magnoliopsida > Poales > Poaceae > Zea > Zea luxurians. Next base: position 1,446,636 of record JAOPSE010000064.1, on the reverse strand, counting down.
ACATCAGCCGCTACCGACGACAGCACATCGTCGGTAGTTTGTTTTATTCTAATTTCAAGGTAAACAACTTTTCTCAATCTTTCTATCGTTTGTAATAACGAAGATGTTTTCTAACGAATGTTGTTTATGTACAGAGTATGTTGCTGAGCAAAGCTTTAAAAATGCAACAAGACTTGGAAGACAAAAAACATGAGGTTATAATCGAGAATTTAGAAGGCAAAATAAAAGACCAATCTGCTGCTCTTGAAAGGAAAGACTTCGAGCTTCAGACGACCAAAGGCTTATTGGCAGAAGCTGAGGCTAAAATAATAGAACTGAATACGAAGCTTCTCTGCCAGTCAGAAAGTTTTGAACAAGAAAAAAAGAAGCTTAATGAAAAATTTGAGGCCGAAGTCCAGAAGGTTTCAAATTTGCAAAAATCATTAACAAGCCTTCAAAATAAATGTTTAGAATTCAGCACTCGATGTATTCAACGGCTGAAGAAGGTCTTCTATTCAGTCGGGGCCAGCAGCGAAAAATTTACTCCTTCAGCTAAAGATCTACCAGGGGCCTTTGAACACATCGAAGGTGAAATTGATGACCTTGATGATGTTATTGCTGGACATGGTGATTTTCTGTGCCCTTGTAGCTTCTCGGGGCACTGCTGCTGCATTCCTGAAATCTGGCTACGAGCACGGAAAAATTATTAACAGACCCAATTTAAGTTTATCACCAGCAGATCTAGATGATATCCCCAATCTTGCTCGAAGTACAGCAAATAAATTTATAAAGGTGGTATGGACAAGGGGTGGATGAGACAAAGCTGGTGACGAAGCTCGGAGTCATCTTAAGCCGGTAACAAAATCATACCTTGTGCTTACCTCTTCCTTCGAACTTGAATTTTGCTTATAGTGCTTTAACTTGTGTAGGATGACGAAGCCAAAGCCGAAGCTTGAAGAGTAGGAAGATGACGCCGAAGCTAAAGCTTGATGAGTACTGATGAAGCTTGAACAGATGACTGTAGAAAAAGCTCGAAAAACTTTTTGTAATAACTTTTGTAAATGTAATTAAATTTTACTTGATGAACTTTGGCCGTACCTTGTAATATATCCCTACCTTCCCATGAATGTATGAAGTGCTTTGGTGTGAACGAAATTAGCATTTTGAGCCGAAGGCGAAAAACACCTTCCCTTCTTTTCGTACACAGCGAAGCATAAAAACTGCTTCTTTTTCTCTTTTGCCGAAGCCTGATCTTTAGAGCCGAAGCAACTGCCTGTGTTATGATAATGATGATCCTACGTATGTCTAAATGAATGTTTATGAATGCAAATGTTATGATGTAATGTACCGTGCAAATGAATGTCCAAACACATATACGAAGCAACAACCATAGCCTTCATTCCCTTAGGAATAGACAAAGTCTCTTTGCCGTTTATTTTTTGGCTTCACCGTTTATTTTTCTGTGTATCAGCGCTGACTTTTCGCTGTAAGTTTTGCATTCCCTTAGGAACGTCTTTTGAACTTCTTCGCCTTCTATTTCGGCGGTATCGCGTTGACTTTTCGCGCTTCGCCTTATATTTCGGCGGAATCAGCGTTGACTTTTCGCTGTAAGCTCTGCATTCCCTTAGGAACGACTTTTGAGCAGAAAACTTACGCTGCGCTCCCTTAGGAACGACTTTTTGTAGCTTCGTCGTGCTCTGCATCCCCTTAGGAACGTCTTTCGAGCTTCTCCCTATTTCTTTTTTTTCTTTGCACTCGATGGTGCGAACTCAGTTTTACATTTACATCTTTGGGGGATATTGCCCTTGTAGAGCTGTAATAAGAAAAACGGAAATTACATGCTATGGCCCCATTAAAAACCTTTCTCCCCCTTCGGAAAGGAAAAGGGTGCCATAGGAAAAAATAAAAAGTTTACATCAAGCTATACATAATATCGTCGAACCTCATCCGCATTCCAAGATCTAGGAATGTCATTGCCGTCCATATCCTTTAATCTGTAGGAACCGGGTCTTGACGAAGATACTACCAGAAAAGGTCCTTCCCATTTCAACTGTAGCTTGCCTACTGTATCTGGGTTGGCGACTCTCCGAAGTACCAAGTGACCTGGCCTGATATTTTTTAACCGAACTTTTCTGTCTCGCCACTTTATTGTTTCAGCTTGATATTTATTGATGTTCTCCACAGCCTGAAGCCTGATCCCTTCTAAGGCATCTTTTGCCACAGAACAATCAGCTTCGTCCTCTGCCGAAGCCATTGTTCTTATTGATCCTGCTTTAGTTTCTTCCGGAGTTATTGCTTCATCACCAAACAGTAACTTGAATGGTGAAAAGCCTGTTGACCTTGACATTGTTGTATTGTGGCTCCACACCACTTTGATCAATTCATCTGGCCACTTTCCCCTAGGCTGATTGAAGATTAACTTCATTATTCCCATCATTATAATGCCATTAGCTCTTTCAGCAAGTCCATTTGACTCCGGGTGCCTGACTGATGCAAAATGAATCTTCGTGCTAATTTGCTCACAGAACTCTTTGAAAGCTTCGACATCAAACTGTGTTCCGTTGTCCACAGTAATGGCCTTCGGCACTCCGAAGCGACAAACAATATTTTGCCAGAAAATTTTTTGAATAGTGACTGAGGTTATTGTGGCTAAAGGCTTCGCTTCAATCCATTTGGAAAAATATTCTACCGCCACCACAACATATCTTAAATTTCCTTGTGCTGGTGGAAGTGGGCCTAGCAAATCAAGGCCCCATCTTTGCAACGGCCAAGTGGGTTGTATTAACTGAGTTAGGGATGAAGGTTGTTTCTGGTCTCTCGCACATTTTTGGCAGCCTTCGCATTTTTGAACTAATTCTGCTGCATCTGAAGCTGCCTTCGGCCAATAGAATTCTTGTCGAAAAACTTTTCCCAACAGAGGTCTAGACCCAATGTGAGATCCACACAGACCTGCATGTATCTCCTTCATTAATTCGATACCTTCGGTTCTTGATAAACACTTGAGAAGTGGAGAACAAACCCCATATTTATACAATTCCCCTTCTATTATTACATATGGTCTTGTCCTTGCTTCCATTCTCTTGTTATAAACTTCGTCATCAGAGAGACAGTTGCCTTGGAGGAAGGATATGATTTCAGTTCTCCAATCCTCACTATGTACTGGAGAAATGTTAAGTATAGCTCTTTCCATAAGTTCAACTGAAGGTGCCTGTATTGTTTCGAAGAATACCTCCGAAGGTATAGGGAGCCCCTGAGCTGCTGATTTGGCTAACAAATCTGCATGTTCATTTTCACCCCTTGGAATATTCTTGGCAGAAAAACCTTCGAAAGAAGCTTCCAACCTTCGAACTGCATCCAGATATTTTTCAAGCTTCGGATCTCGTGCCTTGCTGCTTTTGTCCACGTGACCAGCAATAACTTGAGAATTGGTTTTCAAAATAGCCCTTCTTATTCCCATTGCTCTTAATTTCCGAAGCCCCAATAGAAGTGCTTCGTACTCAGCAATATTATTTGTGCAGTTGAAATCAAGTTCCACTGCATAACATGTTCTGACTTTGGAAGGTGCAACTAAAACAGCAGCTGCGCCTGCCCCGAAGGTTCCCCAGGAACCATCACAGAACACTGTCCAGGCTTCGGTATCTTTACTTGCTTCTTCCTCCTAAGCCCCTGGCATCCAGTCAGCGATGAAGTCTGCTAACGCCTGAGACTGAATCGAGGATCTATGTACATAGTCAATGGTGAACTCGTTGAGTTCCGCAGCCCACTTTCCAATCCTTCCAGTAGCTTCTCTGTTTCTCATAATATCCTTCAAGGGCTATGATGAAGGAACAATTATATGAAATGCTTGAAAGTTGTGACGAAGCTTCCTGGAGGCCATTAAGACAGCATATAGCACCTTCTCCAACTCTGTATAATTTTTCTTTGATAAACTTAGGACTTCGGAAACAAAGTATACTGGAGCTTGCTTTTTAGTTTGTCCTTCAAGCTTCTCCTGGACAAGTGCTGCACTTACTGCAGAGTGCGAAGCTGCCACATACAATAGCAGAGGAGCCCCTGGCACTGGTGGAGCTAGCGTCGTTAGGTCTATCAGATACTGCTTCAGCTCTTCGAAGGCTTTCTGCTGAGCTGGTCCCCATTGAAAGACTTCGGCTGACTTCAGCACTTCGAAGAATGGTAAATCCCTCTCTGCTGATCTAGATATGAATCTGTTCAAGGATGCCAGTCTTCCTGTCAGCCGTTGGGCCCCCTTCTTTGTGCTCGGTGGTTCCATTCGAAGAATAGCTTCGATTTTATTCGGATTAGCTTCGATTCCCTTTGTCGAAACCAAGCAACCAAGGAATTTTCCCTTCTTTACTCTGAAGACACATTTTTTTGGATTCAACTTCAGGCCAGCTTGCCTAAAGTTAGCAAATGTTTCCTGCAGATCAGCAATGTGATTTTCTTGCTTCGTGCTTTTTACTATGATATCATCAACATATGTTAGCACATTTCTGCCTATCTGAGAATGAAGGACTTTAGCTGTCATTCTGCTGAAGCTTCCTCCAGCATTCTTGAGCCCCTCAGGCATCCGAAGGTAACAATATGTTCCACTGGGGGTTATGAAGCTAGTTTTTGGCTCATCTTCCTTCTTCATCCAGATTTGATGGTAGCCTGAATAACAATCTAGCAGGCTCATGAGTTCTAACGAAGCTGCTGCGTCTACTAGAGAATCTATCCTTGGTAATGGAAATTCATCCTTCGGACAAGCCTTGTCGGGGACCATAATTAGGGGTACCCCCAAGACTCCTAATCTCAGCTGGTAAACCCCATCAGCACAAAGTTGCGAAGGCCTGATGGGCGCGATTCAGGCCAAGGCTCCGCTCAAGGGACACGATCCCGCCTCGCCCGAGCCCGACCTTGGGCAAAGACAGCCGACCCCGGAAGACTCACGCCTCGCCCGAGGGTCCCCTCAAGCAACGGACGCACCGTCGACTTGCCCGAGGCTCAGCTCGGGAAGGCTTCACGGAGAAGCAACCTTGGCCAAATCACCACACCAACCGACCATATCGCAGGAGCATTTAATGCGAGGATCGCCTGACATCTTATCCTGACGCGCGCTCTTCAGTCGACAAGGCCGAAGTGACCGCAGTCACTCCACCGCTGTTGGTGACTTGTTCTCAAATGCTTCGGACTGAGAACAAGGCAACATAAAAAGTGTTAAATGATAAAGTCCTTCGTCCTCTGAAACATTATTTCCCTTCGGGATATAATGTATTTCAGACGAAGACCATAAACAACATACCTTTGTAAGCACAATAAATAATGATGAAGAACTTGTACGCAACATAAGAAGTAATATAAACATTTAAATATTATCACAACATCATTTCTATTTTATTATCATAGAAAAATAGAAATGATTTCAGTTTACAAGTGTACCTTCGGATTGCAAGAAGGCAAAAGTACAAGGATGACGCAAAAGCAAATGCCAAGTCCGTGCGAACAGTACGGGAGTACTGTTCATCTATTTATAGGCGTGGGACGCAGCCCATGTAAAATTACATCCATGCCCATTACACTTGCTAATGACTTATGGGAATCATTAAGGCCTAAGTAGTCTTTTCATCTTTAGGTCGGTTCCCCTTTCTGCTATCGCGACGAAGCTTTCCTGCGCATAGCTTCGGCTGTGCGCCATCCTTCGTACAGCTTGGTAATCGGCCCGTCCATCATCTCAATCACCCTTCGTCTGGCTTAGGCTTCGTCCTGACCGTACTCCATGCTCATAATCTGAGTCCGAAGGTACCCGTTCATATAATTCACTTGGAAAACATTGTCAAATCTTGTTTTTGAGGACCTTCGGAGGACGAAGGCCCCCAACAGTAGCCCCTCGCAATATTAATTTGTTAGTGATAAATTCAGATTGCGATATGGACGAAGGCCTTAAGCCGAAGGTCCGAAAAAACACCTTCCCTTTGCTAGAATAGCAACATTCACTGACAAGCGGGGTCTTTCAATTTTCAACGCGCTGAGTATATAAATAAGATCATACCGCAAACTCATTTGGTACGCTCTCTTGCCATCTGCTCCCGCTCACTCAGTTTTTAGCTCTTGCGCACTAAGATTTGCTGAGCTTTTAGTTTTGAAGCTTCGGCCTTGAAAACAGTTTTTTAATGTTTCCGAAGATGTCTGAAGATAAGAAGGCTGCTGCTGAGATGAAGCTGAGTCTCGACGAAGAGAAGAACTTGGGGTTTCTTATAGCGATGTCGAAGACCAATACGGAAAAAATCACCAAGGAGATTCTGGAAGGTTTGTCTGAAGATACTGGTGACAGCGACAGCTATGATGTGGACAGCGGTGGTGAAGACTCCGAAGATCGCCCCTGGCGACCAAGCCATTCAGTTTTTGGCAAGTCAGGTATCAAAGAAAATCATCTTGTCAACATGAGGGGAAGATACTTCCGGGATTTATCCATTGTGAGGGTCGACGAAGGAGAGAAAACTTGCCCGACCCCTAAGGAAAATGAAGTCATAGTGTTCCGAAGCTTTTTGAAAGCTGGACTACGATTTCCCCTGAGCAGCTTTGTCGTAGAAGTGCTGAAAATGTTTGAAATCTATCTTCATCAACTTACCCCCGAAGCAATTATAAGGCTGAATATCTTCGTGTGGGCCGGAAGAAGCCAAGGTCTGGAACCTGATGCGAAAAGCTTCTGCAACATACACGAGTTATCATACGAGACAAAACCCTGGGGTAAGGAACAGTATCACAATAATTTTGGCTGCTACAGTTTCGTTTCTCGGTCTGGGTCAAGCTGTCCCGTGCCAACATTTCGGAAGAGATGGCCCGGCGATTGGATGATAGAATGGTTCTATGTGAAAAATGACCTGAAAGCACGAGAAGATATTAAAGGTATAATTATGCGCCCTATTTGGCAAAGTTTCGGCCTGCGAAAGCCGAAGGTTGAGATGAATGAAGCTGCCGAAGAATGCCAGAGAGCCTTCGGAGTTATTTGTTCTTTTATTGGAACGAGAGATTTGGTACAAGAACATATTGCCTTCAGAGTATGGCCGCTCGCGGAGAAATGGGAGATGCCGCAAGAAACCATGAAGGAGGCCGACGAAGGTGGACTTATCAGGCTGAAGTATACTTTCAAGTTCGGAGATAAATTCGTTGAGCCAGACGATGACTGGTTAAAGAGTATTGAAAATTTAAGTGATGAACTGCTTGGGGCTTATTCGAAGGCCGAAGATACTGCACTGTCAGCAGCCTTCGGAGGCCGAAAAAAGAAAAGGCTGAACCGGGTGTTTGATGCAATCGGGTTCGTCTACCCTGACTATCGTTATCCCCTTCGAGGGCAGAAAAGAAAAAACACAACCTCTGCGAAAGAAGAAGCTGCAACTGCTCCTAGCAAACCAGAACCGAAAAGAAAGAGGATAAAGGTCCTCATACATCGGCCACGCTATATTGAACCAGCTTCGGTGCCTGAGTTCACCGGAGAAACCTCTTCGGCCACCGAAGCTGAAAAGCCAACCAAGCCAACCTTGCTGCCAGAAGTCGCAGGAATGGCCGAAGCGCCAACAAAGATGGAACCGGAAGAACCAAAGATTTTGTTACTAGAAACCAAAGAGATGGCCGAAGCGCCATCCACAGAAAAAATGGAAGAAGCGAAAAAACCAATTGAGGAAAAAACGTTAGAAGTTTTGAGTCCTGCATCAAATGTTGAGACAGTAAAAAATCAAAAGGTGTCAGCAGTGACTCCGAAAAGAAAGAGAATGGCTAATGTGCTAGATGTTCTGGAAACAATTAAATCCTCAAGCACAACTCCGAGGAAGACTGTTGAAGCCTCCGAAGCGAAAACTGAGATTTTTTATACTAAAGCTCCAGAGCAAGAAACTGAAGCTGAAGCTGGGCCTTCGGAGCCCACGAAGGTAAAATCCTTGGAACCCGAAGAAGAAAAAATGACAGAGCCAATTCTTGTTGAAGAAATCAGTGCTGTTGCCCCCGAAGCATCCCCCAAAGTCCTTGATTATATTATTCGACATGCTTCGGGGAAAAGTTATCAGAAGAAGAAATTTTTGAAGCTAATCATTATGCCAAAGAATTGAAATATCCGAAGGGGGCACTAGTGTTCAATGGTACAAATGAAGAAGATTTCCTATACTGCCTCCCGGATAACAAAGAACTACTTGTCTGCCGGGAAATGGCCCGAAGCATGGGGTTTCCGAAGCTGGAGGCTGGCCTCTGCGCGATGACAAAGGACGATCTTGCGGACAGCCTTGCGTATAATAGCCTGAAGGTACGAGATCCGCGCATTTGGAAACTTTATGATTTGAAATCTATTGTTTTATTCTTATACTAACTTTTTACATATAGGGTTTAATACTAAGCAACGCGCTGAGAGCGCAAAAGAATGCCGAAGATGAGAGCTATGAAATTGCATTCAACAACCTTCGAACAGAGGTTATCAAACAAAGGAACGAAGCCCTGGAAAAGGACAAAATTCTAGTTACATTGGTGGATAAAATAAAGGAGAACGAAGCTGCGTCTAAAGCACAAGTTGCAGCTCAAAAGCACGAGATTGACGATCTTCGGAAGCAATTGGCCCGGGCTAAAGAAGAACGCATACTTGAAGAAACGAAGCGAGAACTTAGCGACCAATGGGCAAATCATTTAGAAGGAACTGTCGAAGAGCTTCGTTCGTCCAAGAAAAGATGCTATGACAAATCTATAGAATGTGTTAAGAAAATGAAAAATAGCTTCGCCAGCGTTGGCGCATTTTCGAGTGAAGAAAACTTTACGAGAGGCAACCCCGAAGGCCCCATTGAATGGATTAGCCACGAAGCTGAGGCCTTCGAAGAAATTTTAAATAGCCGTGGAGATATATGTGCTTTTTCGGGTGCCAGGGGAATTGCCACCATTTTGGAGAAGAAGGGCTGTGAGCATGTAAAGATTCTAGCGCAATCCGAGGCTGCCTTGTCCTTCGAAGATGCAAGAGATCCTTCGGCCGAAGCTAGCATGGTTGGTGGAAAATTTTTCACCGATGTCTGGGATAATGGTGGCCGAGAAATGGCCCGAGAGATTATTCAGAGAAGCGAGAAGGGCATTCACGACGCTAGAGAAGTAGCTAAGGCCGCTGACAAAAGCTCAGAGCCCGAAGGGCAAATAGGTATTAACTAGCGGTTTCTATTATGTTGTAATTTTTAATTTTAAACTTCGTTCGCAAATTGTAATAGAAATGTAGCTGTATTCTGTCCTCCCTCAGATCCTACTAAAGCGTCTCTGGGCCCTCCCCCGAAAGATGACGACGAAATTAAAAAGATGGCTGAAGCTATCATGGATCAAGTTGTCCATCAACTTTTGAACGAAGCTGCTGAAGTAGTACTTAGGGAAGACTAGGTGTTATTGTAAAAATATTTGAAATATAATATGTGTGGTATCTTGTAACCCTGAATGTAATATATTTGCTTTTAATGATTCGATTCTTTACGATGCATGAAACTTTACATACGTACCGTTTTTGAGCCTTCGGCGAAAAAACACCTTCCCTTCTTTTCATGCTTCGTGAAGATAGAAAAACTTTTATGCATCACAACAATGTCCATAGTGCTCTGATGAAGAATATCCAAGCTTCGTGAAAACATTCTCCGAAGCTATATTCCGAAGATCAATATTGTATCCCCTTGTGACTTAGCACGATTTTCACTTTCTCAAAGCATTGTTCCGAAGGTCGATACTCTGTCCCCCTCTTTTGCCGTATGCAACATGATGTATGATGCTTATGCTATGCAAAATAATGTGATGATGTTATGTTATGTAGATGACATTTGTTCGAAGATACACACACATCCTCGTAAAACACACAATCTTTTTGTATCAGCGCTGACTTTTCGCTTTAAGCCTCCCTTAGGAGCTTCTTCGCCTTTTACTTTCGGCGGAATCAGCGTTGACTTTTCAGCTGTAAGCTCTGCATTCCCTTAGGAACGTCTTTGGAGCTTCTTCGCCTTTTACTTTCGGCGGAATCAGCGTTGACTTTTCGCTGTATGCTCTGCATTCCCTTTGGAACGACTTTGGAGCAGAAAACTTACACTGCGCTCCCTTCGGAACGGCTTTTGGTGACTTCGGCAAACTTACTCTACGTTCCTTAGAACGACTTTTTGTTGCTCCGAAAATTTTTTGATAATTTGAAGGTCCTCTTTGTTATCGCAAATCATTAAACTTCAACAACTTAAGCCTGTGAAGAAAATATATTTTCCTTGTGGGAATCAACGAAATTATTTACATGAAACCTAAACAATGTCCTTTGTTATACGGAAAATAAAACTGAATGAAAAAGATTACTATTAAGATAGGATATTTGTCAATAGATGTGCTTTGACTCTGGCACAGTGCTGTTGACTGTGCGAGCTTCGGACTGTTCTCTGAAGTCCCTTTGGTGTGGAGCATATTGACTCCCTTCTGGCTGCTGGCCTTGTTGCAGCGGTGGTGGAGGCGGAAGCTGTTGCCAGGAAGCTTGAGGTTGACTCGCCGAAGCAACAGAAACTGCAGGGTGATTGCCTACATACTCTGGGATGTAAGGCGAATGATACGAAGCAGTATGCATGACCTGCTTCGGCTGAGCCTGTTGTGCTGCAGCTTCGGCTATTTCCTTTTGCTTCTGGATGGTAACATGGCACATCCTGGTGGTATGGCCTTTGTTCTCACCACAAAACAAGCAAAAAATTCTTCTTGGCTGATTGCCAAATCTTCCGCCGAAGCCCCTGGCACCTCTGCCTCTCGGAGCTGGTGGTCGGAAGGAGCCTTGCTGTTGCCCCAAAGTCTGTGAAGAACACTGTGGCCTTTGCTGTTGGCTCCCTGTATCATCATTTTGGGTAGAGTTATGAATTGATCTAACGTGCCTCGGATAGAACCTCCCTCAGAAGCCCCTGGTCATTTCAGAAAACCTGAAAGCCTCCTCCCTTCTTTGGCGAAAATCATTATCGGCCCGAATGTACTCGTCCATCTTCTGGAGCAGCATCTCCAAAGTTTGAGGAGGCTTCCTAGCGAAGTACTGAGCTGACGGTCCTGGCCGAAGCCCCTTGATCATGGCCTCAATGACAATTTCGTTGGGCACTGTTGGTGCCTGTGCCCTCAAACGCAAGAACCCCCGGACGTACGCCTGAAGGTACTCTTCGTGATCCTGGGTGCACTGGAATAGAGCTTGAGCCGTGACCGGCTTCGTCTAGAACCCTTGGAAACTAGTTAACAACAAATCCTTCAGCTTTTGCCACGAAGTGTTCGTTCCTGGTCGAAGGGAGGAGTACCAGGTTTGAGCAACACTCCTGACAGCCATAACAAAAGATTTGGCCATGACCGCAGCATTGCCACCATACGAAGATACTGTTGCTTCGTAGCTCATCAAAAACTGCTTCGGGTCCAAATGGTCATCAAATATGGGAAGCTGAGGCGGCTTGTAGGACGGAGGCCAAGGTGTAGCCTGCAGCTCAGCGGACAGAGGAGAAGCATCATCAAAAACAAAATTCCCATGATGGAAATTGTCATACCAGTCATCTTCATTGAGGAAACCCTCCTGATGAAGGTCTTGGTGCTGAGGCCTTCGGTGTTGCTCATCCTGAGTAAGATGACGAACCTCCTCAGAGGCTTTGTCTATCTGCCTTTGCAGTTCAGCTAGCCTGGCCATCTTTTCCTTCTTCCTTTGCACCTGTTGATGAAGCATCTCCATGTTTCTGATCTCCTGGTCTAACTCATCCTCTTGTGGTGTCGGGCTGACGGCCTTCCTCTTCTGGCTTCGGGCCTCCCGAAGAGAGAGAGTCTCCTGATTGGGGTCCAGTGGTTGCAGAGGCGCAGCCCCAGTTGCTGAAGCTTTCTTCGGCGCCATAGCGAAGGTTTATGATCGCCGAAGGTGTTCAAAAACTCGAAGAGTGAAAGTGGGTTCACCAGAGGTGGGCGCCAATGTTGGTGACTTGTTCTCAAATGCTTCGGATTGAGAACAAGGCAACATAAAAAGTGTTAAATGATAAAGTCCTTCGTCCTCTGAAACATTATTTCCCTTCGGGATATAATGTATTTCGGACGAAGACCATAAACAACATACCTTTGTAAGCACAATAAATAATGATGAAGAACTTGTACGCAACATAAGAAGTAATATAAACATTTAAATATTATCACAACATCATTTCTATTTTATTATCATAGAAAAATAGAAATGATTTCAGTTTACAAGTGTACCTTCGGATTGCAAGAAGGCAAAAGTACAAGGATGACGCAAAAGCAAATGCCAAGTCCGCGCGAACAGTACGGGAGTACTGTTCATCTATTTATAGGCGTGGGACACAGCCCATGTAAAATTACATCCATGCCCATTACACTTGCTAATGACTTATGGGAATCATTAAGGCCTAAGTAGTCTTTTCATCTTTAGGTCGGTTCCCCTTTCTGCTATCGCGACGAAGCTTTCCTGCGCATAGCTTCGGCTGTGCGCCATCCTTCGTACAACTTGGTAATCGGCCCGTCCATCATCTCAATCACCCTTCGTCTGGCTTAGGCTTCGTCCTGACCGTACTCCATGCTCATAATCTGAGTCCGAAGGTACCTGTTCATATAATTCACTTGGAAAACATTGTCAAATCTTGTTTTTGAGGACCTTCGGAGGACGAAGGCCCCCAACAGCCGCTCCACTGACCGACCTGACAGGAATACAGTGCCGCCTGCCCTGCTCCGACTGCCGTGCCACTCGCCAGAGTGAGGTCGACAGTGGCTAAGTCCAGCCTCGGGCGACATAGGAAGCTCCGCCTCGCCCGACCCCAGGGCTTGGACTCAACCACGACTTAGAAGACGACGAACTCCGTCTTGCCCGACCCCAGGGCTCGGACTCAGCCTCGGCTCCGGAAGACGACGAACTCCGCCTCGCCCGACCCCACGGCTCGGACTCAGCCTCGGCTCCGGAAGACGACGAACTCCGCCTCGCCTGACCCCAGGGCTCGGACTCAGCCTCGGCTCCGGAAGATGATGGACTCCGCCTCGCCCGACCCCAGGGCTCGGGCTCAACCTCGACCTCGGAGGAATCACCACCTCGCCCAAACTCGGGCTCGGACTGGCCACGTCGCCAGGGGGGCCATCATTACCCTGCCCCTAGCTAGCTCAGGCTACGGGGAACAAGACCGGCGTCCCATCTGGCTCGCCCTAGTAAACAAGTAATGATGACACCCCGCACGCTCCATGACGACGGCAGCTCCCAGCCCCTTACGTCAGCAAGGAGACGTCAGCAAGGATCCGACAGCCCCGACAACTGTACTTCTGCAGGGCTCCAGCTCTCCTCCGACGGCCACGACATCACATGAACAGGGCAGCAACACCTCTCCGACAGCCACGACGGCATGTACTTAGGGCTCTAGCTCCTCTCTGCTAGACACGTTAGCACACTACTACACCCCCATTGTACACCTGGACCCTCTCCTTATGCCTATAAAAGGAAGGTCCAGGGCTCTCGTACGAAAGGGTTGGTCGCGCGGGAGAACGGGCCGACGCATAAGGCTCTCGCTCTCTCTCTCTCTCCCACGCGAACGCTTGTAACCCCCTACTGCAAGCGCATCCATCCGCCCTGGGCGCAGGACAACACAAAGGCCGCGGTTTCCCCTTACTGTTCTCCCCCCTTTGTGTCCGGTCTCGCGCCGACCCATCTGGGCTGGGACACGCAGCGATAATTTACTCGTCGGTCCAGGGACCCCCTAGGGTCGAAACGCCGACAGTTGGCGCACCAGGTAGGGCCTACTGCGTGTTGACGAACAGCTTCCCGTCAAGCTCCAGATGGGTAGTCTCCAGCAACCTTTCCAACCCAGGACGATGCTCCATTTCGGGAGTCTTGAGTTCATGTCCCTCGACGGCAGCTACGACATGATACTCCTTCCTCCGTCGCGCGACAGCGGCAATGGCGGCCGTCAGCCCGCTCGCCGACGGCGGAATCAACGACGTCTTCCCCACATGGCGGAAGAACAACATCCGGATTTGTCCCGTCACCTCCCCCACCGACGGAGGAGGAGGCGGGGCAACCATGGCCAAGCAGGAGGCGGCACCTCGTCGGCTGTCGAGCAAGTCGACGACGCTGGCGCCCTAGCGGGGGACACGTCGGGCTTCGACCTTGCGTCTGAGACGAAGACGAGCGCCGTTTCCCCGCAACACGCCAACCCCAAGCAGACGAATGACGCCAGCACGCTCGCGAAGGACTTGCTGGGCGTCGCCCTCGCACCTGAGACAACGGTGTAGTCCGCCCCTCACGCGACTTCGTCACCGCCCGTCGACCAAGAGGTACCGACCGATTCCCATCTCATGCCTTTTGGATTCAGCTTCGACCCACTAAGCGACCTCACTTCGGTGGAGCCTTCATAGAGGCATGTACCAACCCTTCGGGGTACCATATGCGGTCGCCCTGGGACAGACTGACGGCCGTCTCGACCTACGGACCCTCGGGTTCCGAGGAAGATGACAAGCCCGACTTTTGTTGGGATTTCTCTGGGCTCGGTAACCCTAGTGCCATGCGGGACTTCATGACCGCATGCGACTACTGCCTCTCTGATTGTTCCGATGGTAGCCGCAGCTTCGGCGATGAGGACTGCAGCCCGAGTCGTGAATGTTTCCACGTCGATCTAGGGGGTCCCGGCGAAGGCAACCATCTTGGTATGCCGGAGAGTGGTGATCCCCCTAGGCCTGCGCCTCACGTTGACATCCTTCAGGAGCTAGCTGTGGTCCCAGTCCCTGCGGGGGGTTAAGACGCACAGCTCGAGCAAATCCGCGAGATGCAGGCCAGGCTCAACGAGGGAGCAGGAACACTTGAGCAGTTCCGGCGGAACATCGGGCAGGAATGGGCAGACCAAGATCCGGCCGGAGAAGCGCGTCATCTACCCCAGGGCATCCAGCACCGCATTGCCGACGATGTCAGGGCAAGGCCGCCACCGGCTTCCAGTGGGGTCGGCCAGAACCTGGCTGCAGCAGCAATACTACTCCGCGCGATGCCAGAACCATCGACCACCGAAGGGCGGCGTATCCAGGGAGAGCTCAAGAATCTCCTAGAGGATGCTGCGGTCCGACGGGCCGAAAGCTCTGCCTCCCGAAGGCAGGGGTACCCCTCGGAGCATCACGCCACGACTTTCCGATTCGTGCGGGAAGCCTCGGTCCACACCGGGCGCACGCGCAACACGGCGCCTGCGGCCCTGGGTCGCCTCGGCAATGAGCACCACCACCGCAACTGTCGAGCCCACCTCGACGAGAGGGTGCGCCGAGGCTACCACCCCAGGCGTGGGGGACACTACGACAGCGGGGAGGATCGGAGCCCCTCGCTCGAACCACCCGGTCCGCAGGCTTTCAACCGGGCCATACGACGGGCGCCGTTCCCGACCCGGTTCCGAACCCTGACTACCATCACAAAGTACTCGGGGGAGACGAGGCTGGAACTGTGGCTCGCGGACTACCAACTGGCCTGCCAGCTGGGTGGAACGGACGATGACAACCTCATCATCCGCAACCTCCCCCTGTTCCTCTCCGACACCGCTCGAGCCTGGCTGGAGCATCTGCCTCCGGGGCAGATCTCCAACTGGGACGACCTGGTCTAAGCCTTCGCCAGCAACTTCCAGGGCACGTACGTGCGCCCTAGGAACTCCTGGGATCTCCGAAGCTGCTGCCAGCAGCCAGGAGAGTCTCTCCGGGACTACATCCAGTGATTCTCGAAGCAGCGCACCGAGCTGCCCAACGTCATCGACTCAGACGTCATCGGCGCGTTCCTCGTCGGCACCACCTGCCGCGACCTGGTGAGCAAGCTGGGTCGCAAGACCCCCACCAGGGCGAGCGAGCTGATGGACATCGCCACCAAGTTCGCCTCTGGCCAGGAGGTGGTTGAGGCCATCTTCCGAAAGGACAAGCAGCCCCAGGGCCGCCAGCCAGAAGACGTTCCCGAGGCGTCCGCTCAGCGCGGCACCAAGAAGAAGAACAAGAAGAAGTCGCAAGCAAAACGCGACGCCACCGACGCGGACCTTGTCGCCGCCGCTGAGTACAAGAACCCTCGGAAACCTCCTGGAGGTGCCAATCTCTTCGATAAGATGCTCAAGGAGCCGTGCCCCTATCATCAGGGGCCCGTCAAGCACACCCTTGAGGAGTGCGTCATGCTTCGGCGCCACTTTCACAAGGCCGGGCCATCGGCGGAAGGTGGCAGGGCCCACAACAACGACAAGAAGGAGGATCACAAGGCAGAGGAGTTCCCCGAGGTCCACGACTGCTTCATGATCTACGGTGGGCAAGTGGCGAATGCCTCGGCTCGGCACCGCAAGCAAGAGCATCGGGAGGTCTGCTCGGTAAAGGTGGCGGCGCCAGTCTACCTAGACTGGTCCGACAAGCCCATCACCTTTGACCAGGGCGACCACCCCGACCGCGTGCCAAGCCCAGGGAAATATCCGCTCGTTGTCGACCCCGTCATCAGCAACGTCAGGCTCACCAAGGTCCTCATGGATGGAGGCAGCAGCCTCAACATCATCTACGCCGAGACCCTCGGGCTCCTGCAGATCGATCTGTCCTCGATCCGGGCCGGCGCGACGCCTTTTCACGGGATCATCCCCGGGAAACGCGTCCAACCCCTCGGACAACTCGATCTGCCCGTCTACTTCGGGACTCCCTCCAACTTCCAAAGGGAAACCCTCACGTTCGAGGTGGTCGGGTTCCGAGGAACCTACCACGCAGTACTGGGGAGGCCATGCTACGCCAAGTTTATGGCCGTCTCCAACTACACCTACCTCAAGCTCAAAATGTCGGGCCCCAACGGGGTCATCACCGTTGGCCCCACGTACCGACACGCGTACGAATGCGACGTGGAGTGCGTGGAGTACGCCGATTCCCTCGCCGAATCTGAGGCCCTCATCGCTGACCTGGAGAGCCTCTCCAAGGAGGCGCCAGATGCGAAGCGCCACGCCGGCAACTTCGAGCCAGCAGAGACGGTTAAGTCCGTCCCTCTCGACCCCAGCAACGACGCCTCCAAGCAGATACGGATCGGCTCTGAGCTCGACCCCAAATAGGAAGCAGTGCTCGTCGACTTTCTCCGCGCGAACGCCGAAGTCTTTGCGTGGAGTCCCTCGGACATGCCTGGCATACCGAGGGATGTCGCCGAGCACTCGCTGAATATCCGAGCTGGAGCCCGACCCGTGAAGCAGCCTCTACGCCGATTCGATAAAGAAAAGCGCAGAGCCATAGGCGAGGAGATCCACAAGCTGATGGCCGCAGGGTTCATCAAAGAGGTATTCCATCCCGAATGGCTTGCCAACCCTGTGCTTGTGAGAAAGAAAGGAGGGAAATGTCGGATGTGTGTAGACTACACTGGTCTAAACAAAGCATGTCTGAAGGTTCCCTACCCTCTGCCTTGCATCGATCAAATCGTGGATTCCACTGCTGGGTGCGAAACCCTGTCTTTCCTCGATGCCTACTCAGGGTATCACCAAATCAGGATGAAAGAGTCCGACCAGATCGCGACTTCTTTCATCACACCTTTTGGCATGTACTGCTACGTTACTATGCCATTTGGTTTGAGGAATGCGGGTGCGACATACCAAAGGTGCATGAACCACGTATTTGGCAAACACATTGGTCGGACCGTCGAGGCTTACGTCGATGACATCGTAGTCAAGACGAGGAAAGGCTCCGACCACCTCTCCAACCTTGAAACGACATTCAAGTGTCCAAGGCGAAAGGCGTAAAACTCAATCCCGAGAAGTGCGTCTTCGGAGTCCCCCGAGGCATGCTCTTGGGGTTCATCGTCTCCGAGCGGGGCATCAAGGCCAACCCGGAGAAAATCACGGCCATCACCAACATGGGGCCCATCAAGGACTTGAAAGGCGTACAGAGGGTCATGGGATGCCTTGCGGCTCTGAGCCGCTTCATCTCGCGCCTCGGCGAAAGAGGCCTACCTCTGTACCGCCTCTTAAGAAAGACCGAGTGCTTCACTTGGACCCCCGAGGCCGAGGAAGCCCTCGGGAACCTGAAGGCGCTCCTTACGAACGCACCCATCCTGGTGCCTCCCGCTGCCGGAGAAGCCCTCTTGATCTACGTCGCTGCTACCACTCAGGTGGTCAGCGCCGCGATCGTGGTCGAAAGACGAGAAGAAGGGCATGAATTGCCTGTCTAGAGGCCGGTCTACTTCATCGGTGAGGTATTGTCCGAGACCAAGATCCGCTACCCACAAATTCAGAAGCTACTGTACGCGGTGATTCTGATGCGGCGGAAGTTGCGACACTACTTCGAGTCTCATCCGGTGACTGTGGTGTCATCCTTCCCCCTGGGGGAGATCATCCAGTGCCGAGAGGCCTCGGGTAGGATTGCAAAGTGGGCGGTGGAAATCATGGGCGAGACAATCTCGTTCGCCCCTCGGAAGGCCATCAAGTCCCAAGTCTTGGCGGACTTTGTGGCTGAATGGGTCGACACCCAGCTCCCGGCAGCTCCGATCCAACCGGAACTCTGGACCATGTTTTTCGACGGGTCGCTGATGAAAACAGGGGCAGGCGCGGCCTGCTCTTCATCTCGCCCTTCGGGAAGCACCTCCGCTACGTGCTACGCCTCCATTTCCCGGCGTCCAACAACGTGGCTGAGTACGAGGCTTTGGTCAACGGGTTGCACATCGCCATCGAGCTAGGTGTCCGACGCCTCGACGCTCGCGGTGACTCGTAGCTTGTCATCGACCAAGTCATGAAGAACTCCCACTGCTGCGACCCGAAGATGGAAGCCTACTGCGACGAGGTTCGGCGCCTGGAGGACAAGTTCTACGGGCTCGAGGTCAACCACGTCGCCCGGCGGTACAACGAGACTGCGGACGAGCTGGCTAAGATAGCTTCGGCACGAAAAACGGTTCCCCCGATCGTGTTCTCCCGGGACCTACATCAACCCTCAGTCAAGACAAACGACACGCCCGAGCCCGAGAAGGCCTCGGCCCGGCCCGAGGCACCCTCGGCCCCGCCCGAGGCACCCTCGGCTACCGAGGGTGAGGCTCTGCGCATCGAGGAAGAGCGGAATGGGGTCACACCTAATCGAAACTGGCAGACCCCATACCTGCAATATCTCCACCAAGGAGAGCTACCCCTCGACAGAGCCGAAGCTCGGTGACTGGCGCGGCGTGCCAAGTCATTCGTCTTGCTGGGTGACGGGAAGGAGCTCTACCACCGCAGCCCCTCCGGCATCCTCCAGCGATGCATATCCATCGCCGAAGGCCAGGAGCTCTTACAAGAAATACACTCGGGGGCTTGCGGTCATCACGTAGCGCCTCGAGCCCTTGTTGGAAACGCTTTCCGACAAGGTTTCTACTGGCCGACCGCGGTGGCCGACGCCACTAGAATTGTCCGCACCTGCCAAGGGTGCTAATTCTACGCAAGGCATACGCACCTACTCGCTCAGGCTCTGCAAACAATACCTGTAACATCCCTGGTGTTTATATTCCGCTCGACAACGAGTATGGAATTAAGCACGTAATATCAGTGGATAGTACAGATGCTAAATTTAAATTATTTTCGTCTATTGCGATTTTAATATCGCATCTGTTTCGTTTGTCGCGAGTTCGACATCATTTTTTTATCTATCCGGGCTTGTCCTAAATTTTCGTAATGTTCGGAACATAGTTGCCCCGAAAATCGGTGCGTTCGGTGATTATTTAAAATTCGTCGCTCGCGCGAATATGAATTCGGAAGCCCGAACCACTTGGACGATTTTTATTCCGAGCAAATTAAATTGAACTCGGCGACAAAAGTGTTAATACAAAATTAAATCGGACTACACCCGAAATTCAAGAAAAACCAGGCATAGAACTATAAACTAAGCCGTTTCCTAGTCGAATCCGATATCGTTTGGTTTGATCCGTCGACATCGGGCTAAAACTCAGCCTTGTAATTTTGCCCCAAACAAAATTTATTTAGGATTCGATGAATAAAGTTTTCAGTTCAAAATAATCTTGACCCCGTGTGTTAACTCAGAAATCGTGCGCATGGTTAATAAATTAGAAATTATTTCTTCAGCACGTTATTTTGGCGACAAAATCGAGTGTACGTTAGCAGATAAGATTTCGGCTGACTTCAATTAAATCACGCAGAGTAAATTATTGAAGTCGATCTCGTTTTAGCCTGGCTCCTTTGTATATATTTCAAATCCTAATTTTAGAACTAGGAAAAGATCGTGCATAGAGAAATTAATTGGGATTATTTCTCTAGCAAATTGACCAAGACAGATAAATCAAATATTCGGGACAAATACAGATGAGTTTATCTGATTCTGAAAATATCTACCATAGTAAGCGCAGTCCAAAATTATTGAAGTTGCTATTGTTTTATTTGGTCTGTTTGCATCTCGATCAAACACAAATTCCAGAGCATCGGGTATTTGTGTATTCATTTGTTTCAGGAGGACGGAAAATCTTTTTCATTCCTATTCTTGCCGTGGCCGATGATTTTTTTTCTAGAACCTGAGATTCTTTGCCATCATCTCTCCTATCTTTCTTATCCAGTTAATTGCTCCTACTTCTATACGTAATGACGCTAGGGGCTGGACATTTTTTTTGTTCTCCATGCCGATCTCCTTTCTTCCTCAAAATATCTCTTCTTATGAATATCTTCCAGCCGTCGTTAATGGCTGCCTGACATTTTTCTTCACCGTCTGCCTTATCCCCTTCCACGTGCGCGGTTCTATCCTCAATTTCCTGGCCGCCCTGATCTTTATCTTCGTGCAGAGTTCTCTTCTTCAGCCGGCTAGCACTCCAGTTCATTTGGTGCCCGCTCTGCTCGACATTTCTCTGCGCACGCCCAGCCACTCTCCTTTCTTCCTCCCTGCCGTGCCAATCCCCCCGCTTGTGGAGCTTCTTCTCCGCCCGGCTCCTTGCTCGCCTGGCCGCACAGCTCCCTGGTGCCGTGCCCAGCCCATCTCCATCTCTCTCGCGGAGTTCCCTGGTCAAGCTCCCATGGCGCCCCTGTGCTCGCGCCTCTGGTTTTTTTTTCTTTTTCTCTCTGTGCGCGCGAGCTGCTGGCGCTCCGTCCCTGATGCGGCTCTTTCCTGCTCCGCGCCATGGCGGTTTCCCTTTCCCCGGATTCCGTTGTCTGGTCGCGCCCTCCTCCACCGTCGCGCGCCCTCGGCTCTGCTTAAGCTTCTTCCTCGGCGTCTCTCCCTGTTCCCAGCGCCGCCGGCTAGCCTCGCTGGCCGAGCCACTCCCTTGCGTCCTTGGAGCCGTCTAACCCCATGGCTGTCGCTGCTCCCTGGTCCTAGCTGCTACACGCGCTCGGTCTTCAACCACAGCCGCGCCTATGGCCGAGCTCACCCCTGCTCGCGCGTTCTCCTGCGTCCTGTTCGTGGAATCCACGACTTGCGCTCTCTGCTTGACAGCTGCGCCGCTCTCCCGCTCCTTGCGGCCGAGAAGCCGAGTGCTCCCAGATTTTTCCTTTGTCGCGATTATCTCCCAGCTCTCTGCCGCGCTCGTTCCATGGCCACCGCGCCGTGGAGTTTCCTACGCGTTCGTGTTTCCCGCGCCGCCGTCGGGTTCTCTGGTGTTTACGCGCCGTGAAGTCTCTGTGCGCCGCGGCTCGATTCGTTCATCCCACGCGCGTCAGATCGTTGGGTCGTGTCCTGCTCGGCTCTCTGACACTTCGCCGTCGTTGCTCATCGGCGCTAAGGCTTCACTCGTCGTGGTTCCAGCTCGTGTTCAATTCACGGCGAGCAGTGCACGGTTTTCATCCCCGTCACATCGATTCGTCGCCCTGCTGTGTCGTGCTCCAGGCCGTTAGACCACCGTTAATCTTGTCATGCACAACACTGCCCCGAACCCGTCACATCCGTTGTCGGTTGTTATTTACATCGTCGCCTGGCCGGAAGTGTCGTCACTAGTTCGCTTTCGTCCAAATTGCCACCGCGGATGCTTAAGTCTCTGGTCGCGCGCCTTTCTATCTCGCGCGCGTGAGTTTGAAGCTCTGCACGTTCATCGTCCTCTAGTCCCAGTACGACCCCCACCTCACCAGCTCGCTCCAAAAACGATCTCGTTGTCGTTCCACGAGTCAACATGAAATTCCAAGAATCGGGTGAAGACGAAGCTAGCAGCGCGATATTCCCCAAGCGCTCGAAAAATTGCCTGGATCAGAAAATCGCTACCGATCTCGCGGATTCGAGTCAGCTGTTGAAACGGTAAGCTGATAAATTATTCAGAATAGTTCGATCGATGAATAAATTAATGTGTTAGTACGATGCTCATTAGGGTGCTCGATAAATTGCGTAAGTCACAAAACTCTCGTCGACTTCGCAGTTCTTGCGATTATCGAGCCAGGTTCAGTTATAGCGAGTTATTTCGCTATTTCGGTCAATTAGCTGAATTAGTGTACCGAGTAGAATATTAGTAGGCCTGTGCGATGATGAAATATTTAAATCACTTATAAAGATGTGTATATATTTACAATAAGAAATGTTTGATTAATGGTTGATATGTAAAATATGTGAGGAGTCAAATAAAATTAAAATAGTTCTTTGTGAGCGATGTAGTATAATTTATAAAACAAGGGATAAGTATATAATTTAATTAATTAGTTGATAAGTTGTGTTTAGGCTAATGGTGTTCATATGTATAATTTGTTGCTCGTGATGTTTGCGTTAGGTTCGTTTAATTTCGAGAAGCGTAATTATTGTGTTTAGTCATACGCTAATAACTAGTGTTTCCGTATGAGATAGTTCAACACCTCGCTGCTAGGTGTTTTATTCGCTATCGCGTAGCACTATTTAGGTTTATGATATTCCTATCTATATGCATTCATATGCATAATGCATTCCATTCAGGTACGTTAATTAAGCACGTGATGCTGAAGATGAGCCAAGTCGACCCCAAGCGTGGACTACTTCGCATAGTAGTGCTGATGAACGAACCTGCCTGAACAAATGCCAAGGCAAAAGGATGGTCGTCAAGTGATCGACGCCTAACAAACACTAACCTAGTGTTACCCAGGCAAGCCCCGGTGCATGCAACCCCTTCCTTGTGATTTTAAATAATTTTTGCACACTTTAAGTCTAATGAAATGTGCATTAGGTTTATAGGAGTTGCTTGGAAACCCTTTGATGCATTGCCTTCCTTGATATCCATACCTTTATAGATACTTCTGGTGAAGTATCAAAAATATGATTTACAAAAATGCTTAGCCCTGCTTAAATCTTGTGGATAGAGGTTGTCTTTTGCAATACTGCCTAGCTCAGGGGTTATCCTGAGGAAGGATGGCTTCTACCTGCAAGAATATATTTTCATTGGGAGCATGGTGGGATCTTACTGCAAAGTTCCCTGCGATGCTCTTTTCATCCTAAGGAACACAAACAATCCTAAGGATGGAAGTATTTAAATCGGAACTTGGGTTAGGAACAGGTGATGTTCTACCCAGGTTGATTAAGGATTGGATGCGTATGTAGGCCTGCTGATCGAGGACCCTTTAACTGGTCACATGCCTCGTCATGGGTAAGCCTTGCCTCGGGCAGACTAAGGCCAGAATAAGATAACACGAAATGGGCGTGGAGCGGTGGCGAGAGTAGCGTGTACCCTCCGTAGCAAGAGGCTGGACGGCGGTGTATCTGTGCTCTCGGTTTGCGTGAACCTGATCTGGTCTTAAGAACCCCGATGGCGGGTTGGCATATGCAAGGGTTAAGTGCTACATATGTCGTGTGATCGGAGATCCTCAGCTGAGTATAATCGATTCGGATCGCCGTACCTTCGCGGTTATGAAGACTTGGTCACTGACCTGCAACCTAAGTCAGGATGTGAACATTATGAATAACAATGATGTTGTATTGATGAGATGATAAAATTAGACCAGATGCAAACAGAGTCTATTAATATTTAATCTGGCGTTAAAATATTGAAAGTAAGGACTCACTTTAGTAAGCTATTTCCGCAAAAGTATCTAATTTGATTCTTGCTAAAACTTTTCCTTGATTCCCAAATCCAGCATATCCTTGAGAGTCTTTTCCTTAGTTGGGTAAGACTTGCTGAGTAATTCCATACTCAGGGTTTTATTCCCTGTTGTTTTTCAGGTCTAACCTTGTGCTGCTGTGATGGTGTTAAGTGCCGGTGGGCTCGGCCTTCTTATAAGTCTAAGTAACCCCTCTATACTTCTTATTGAGGATGATCATTAGAGCTAGCATATATTTCAAACTTATACTTTTGTAATCACTCCGATAAAATAATGTAAACTTTTTGTAACCTGTAAAATTTGATAATAAGATTTCCGCTGCAAAAATATTGAAGTGTGTGATTTGTGTTACTTAATCCCGCGGTTCTGGTTGAAAGTGGTTTATCCGATGTCCTTGGGGCAATCGGACGGATCCTGTTAAGTTATTTGGTGCACATGCATAGCCGTCTGAGGACTTTGGGACAAGGACAGGTGCATGTGGGCCCAATAACTTGGAGGTTCTGCCACAGGCTGGTATCGGAGCTGGATTAAGTATATACGGTCACATACGTATTTTCAAAACAAAAGTTTTGGTTTTGAAAAACCTATTTTTAACTAAACACATTGTTTGGCTTTGAAAAACAGTTTTGAAAAACTATAATGCTAGCGACATCCTCTGTTAAGCCCTATACTAAGGACTACTAGGTGGCTTATTTAAAAACCACTAACCCACAACCGGGGGTATTGCATACATGTGTTGTCGGGGACCATAATTAGGGGTACCCTCAAGACTCCTGATTCTCAGCTGGTAACCCCCATCAGCATAAAGCTGCTAAGGCCTGATGGGTGCGATTAAGTCAGGGATCAGTCCATTCGAGTGACTCGATCACGCCTCGCCCGAGCCTAGCCTCGGACAAGGGCAGCCGACCCCGGAGGATTTCCGTCTCGCCCGAGGCCCCCCTCCAACGGCGGACATATTTCCGGCTCGCCCGAGGCCCTGCCTTCGCTAAGAAGCAACCCTGACTAAATCGCCGCACCGACCGACCAAGTCGCAGGAGCATTTAATGCAAAGGTGACCTGACACCTTTGTCCTGACGCGCGCCCCCCGGCAGAGCCGAAGTGACCGCCATCACTTCACCGCTCCACTGACCGGCCTGACAGAAGGACAGCGCCGCCTGCGCCACTCCGACCGCAGTGCCGCTTGACAGAGTGAGACTGACAGGCAGTCAGGCCCAGCCAAAGGCACCATAGGAAGCTCCGCCCGACCCAGGGCTCAGACTCGGGCTAAGCCCCGGAAGACGGCGAACTCCGCTCCGCCCGACCCAGGGCTCGGACTCGGGCTAAGCCCCAGAAGACGGCGAACTCCGCTCCACCCGACCCAGGGCTCGGACTCGGGCTAAGTCCCGGAAGACGGCGAACTCCGCTCCGCCCGACCCAGGGCTCGGACTCGGGCTAAGTCCCGGAAGACGGCGAACTCCGCTCCGCCCGACCCAGGGCTCGGACTCGGGCTAAGTCCCGGAAGACGACGAACTCCGCTTCGTCCGACCCAGGGCTCGGACTCGGGCTAAGTCCCGGAAGACGACGAACTCCGCTTCGCTCGACCCCAGGGCTCGGCCTCCGCCCTGGCCTCTGCCGAACGACCTCCGCCTTGCCCGACCCAGGGGCTCGGGCTCGGCCTCGGCCATGGAAGACAGACTCGACCTCGGCTTCGGAGGAGCCTCCACGTCGCCCAACCTAGGGCATAGGCCAGCCACGTCAACAGGAAGCGCCATCATCACCCTACCCCGAGCCGACTCGGGCCGCAGAGGACAAGACCGGTGTCCCATCTGGCTAGCTCCGCCAGATAGGCAATGATGGTGCCCCGCGTGCTCTGTGACGACGACGGCTCTCAGCTCTCTTACGGAAGCAGGAGGACGTCAGCAAGGACTCAACCGCTCCGACAGCTGTCCCTCTGCCAGGCTCCGTCGCTCCTCCGACGGCCACGACATCACACCGGTTGGGTGCCAAAATCTCTCCGGCTGCCACATCGGCATGTACTTAGGGCGCTAGCTCTCCCCCGCTAGACACGTAGCACTCTGCTACACCCCCATTGTACACCTGGATCCTCTCCTTACGCCTATAAAAGGAAGGAACAGGGCCCTCTTAGAGAAGGTTGGCCGCGCGGCGACGAGGACGGGACAGGTGCTCTCTTGGGGCCGCTCGCTTCCCTCTCCCGCGTGGACGCTTGTAACCCCCTACTGCAAGCGCACCCGACCTGGGCGCGGGACGAACACGAAGGCCGCGGGATTTCCACCTCTCTCATGCCCATCTCCGACCACCTCACTTCCCCCCTTCGCGCTCGGCCTCGCGTCGACCCATCTGGGCTGGGGCACGCGGCGACATTCACTCTTCGGCTTAGGGACCCCCCGGTCTCGAAACGCCGACAGTTGGCGAGCCAGGTAGGGGCCTGCTGCGTGTTGACGAACAGCTTCCCGTCAAGCTCCAGATTGGCAGTCTCCAGCAACCTCTCCAACCCGGGACGGTGCTCCGTTTCGGGAGTCTTGAGTTCATGTCCTTCGACGGTAGCTACGATATGATACTCCTTCCACCGCCGCGCGACAACGACAATGGCGGCCGACAGCCCGCCCGCCGGCGGCGGAATCGACGACGTCTTCCCCGCGTGGTGGAAGAACAACATTCGAGCTCGCCCCGTCCTCTCCCCCGACAACGAAGGAGGAGGCGGGGCAACCAAGGCCAAGCAGGAGGCCGCGCCTCGTCGGCTGTCGAGCGAGTCGACGTCCCCAGCGCTCCAACGGGGGGCGCGTCGGGCGTCGACCTCGCGTTTGAGACGAAGGCGAGCACCGTCTCCCCGCGACACGCCAATCCCGAGCAAGTGGACGACGCCAGTGCACTCGCGGAGAGCTTGCAGGACGTCGCCCTCGTACCTGAGACGACGGTGCAATCAGCCCCCGACGTGACTATGTCGCTGCTCGTCGACCGAAAGGTACCGACCGATTCCCATCCCACGTCATTTAGATTCACCCTCAACCCGCCTAGCGACCTTGCTTTGGCGGGCGCTCTCGTGGAGGCGAGGTCAAACCCTCTGGGGTTTCGCATGCGGTCGCCTTGGGACCGGCTGACGGACGTCTCGACCTATGGGCCCTCTGGGTCCGAGGAAGATGACGACCCCAACATCTGTTGGGATTTCTCTGGATTTGGCAACCCAGTGCCATGCGGGACTTCATGACCGCATGTGACTACTGCCTCTCCGACTGTTCCGACGGTAGCCGCAGCCTCGACGACGAGGACTGCGGCCCAAGCCGCGAATGTTTCCACGTCGATCTAGGGGATCCCTCCGAAGGCAACCATCTCGGCATGCCAGAGGGCGGTGATCTCCCTAGGCCGGTGCCCCGCGCTGACATCCCGCGGGAGCTAGCTGTGGTCCCCGTTCCGGCGGGGGGTCACGACCCACAGCTCGAGCAAGTCCGCGGGGCGCAGGCCAGGCTCGACGAGGGAGCAGGAGCGCTTGAGCCGATCCGTCGGGGCGTCGGGCAGGCATGGGCAGGCCAACCCCCGGCCAGAGAAATACGTCACCTGCCCTAGGGTCTCCCGCTCCGCGTCGCCAACGACGTCAGGGTCAGGCCGCCACCCGCATCCAGCGGGGTCGGTCAGAACCTGGCTGCAGCAGCGATGCTTCTCCGCGCAATGCCGGAGCCATCAACCACCGAGGGTCGGCGAATCCAAGGAGAGCTCAAGAATCTCCTGGAAGGCGCTGCGGTCCGACGGGCCGAGAGCTCTGCCTCCTGAAGGCAAGGATACCCCTCGGAACCTCATGCCGCGACTTCCCGATTCATGCGGGAAGCCTCGGTCTACACCGGGCGCACGCGCAACACCGCGCCTGCAGCCCCGGGCCACCTCGGCAACGAGCACCATCACCGCGACCATCGGGCCCACCTCGACGAGAGGGTGCGCCGAGGCTATCACCCCAGGCGTGGGGGACGCTACGACAGCGGGGAGGATCGGAGTCCCTCGCCCGAACCACCCGGTCCGCAGGCCTTCAGCCGGGCCATCCGGTGGGCACCGTTCCCGACCCGGTTCCGACCCTCGACTACTATCACAAAGTACTCGGGGGAAACGAGACCGGAATTGTGGCTCGCGGACTACCGCCTGGCCTGCCAGCTGGGTGGAACGGACGACGACAACCTCATCATCTGCAACCTCCCCCTGTTCCTCTCCGACACCGCTCGCACCTGGTTGGAACACCTACCACCGGGGCAGATCTCCAACTGGGATGACTTGGTCCAAGCCTTCGCCGGCAATTTCCAGGGCACGTATGTACGCCCCGGGAATTCCTGGGACCTCCGAAGCTGCCGACAGCAGCCGGAAGAGTCTCTCCGGAACTACATCCGGCGATTCTCGAAGCAGCGCACCGAGCTGCCCAACATCACCGACTCGGATGTCATCGGCGCGTTCCTTGCCGGCACCACCTGCTGCGACCTGGTGAGTAAGTTCGGTCGCAAGACCCCCACCAGGGCGAGCGAGCTGATGGACATCGCCACCAAGTTCGCCTCTGGCCAGGAGGCGGT
Organism: Zea luxurians; assembly: GCA_029449295.1. NCBI lineage: Eukaryota > Viridiplantae > Streptophyta > Magnoliopsida > Poales > Poaceae > Zea > Zea luxurians. Next base: position 1,418,204 of record JAOPSE010000064.1, on the reverse strand, counting down.
CGAGGCTATCTTCCGAAAGGACAAGCAGCCCCAGGGCCACCCACCGGAAGATACTCCCGAGGCGTCTACTCAGCGCGGCGCCAAGAAGAAAGGCAAGAAGAAGTCGCAAGCGAAACGCGACGCCGCCGACGCGGACCTTGTCGCCGCCGCCGAGCACAAGAACCCTCAGAAGCCCCCCGGAGGTGCCAACCTCTTCGACAAGATGCTCAAGGAGCCGTGCCCCTATCATCAGGGGCCCGTCAAGCACACCCTTGAGGAGTGCATCATGCTTCGGCGCCACTTCCACAGGGCCGGGCCACCCGCGGAGGGTGGCAGGGCCCACGACGACGACAAGAAGGAAGATTACCAAGCAGGAGAGTTCCCCGAGGTCCACGACTGCTTCATGATCTACGGAGGGCATGCGGCGAATGCCTCGGCTCGGCATCGCAAGCAAGAGCGCCGGGAGGTCTGCTCGGTGAAGGTGGCGGCGCCAGTCTACCTAGACTGGTCCGACAAGCCCATCACCTTCGACCAAGCTGATCACCCCGACCACGTGCCGAGCCCGGGGAAATACCCGCTCGTCGTCGACCCCGTCATCGGCGACGTCAGGCTCACCAAGGTCCTTATGGATGGGGGCAGCAGCCTCAACATCATCTACGCCGAGACCCTCAGGCTCCTGCGCGTCGATCTGTCCTCCGTCCGAGCAGGCGCTGCGCCCTTCCACGGGATCATTCCCGGGAAGCGCGTCCAGCCCCTCGGACGACTCGACCTTCCCGTCTGCTTCGGAACACCCTCCAACTTCCGAAGGGAGACCCTGACGTTCGAGGTGGTCGGGTTTCGAGGAACCTACCACGCGGTACTGGGGAGGCCATGCTACGCGAAGTTCATGGCCGTCCCCAACTACACCTACCTGAAGCTCAAGATGCCGGGCCCCAACGGGGTCATCACCGTCGGCCCCACGTACAGACACGCGTTTGAATGCGACGTGGAGTGCGTGGAGTACGCCGAGGCCCTCGCCGAATCCGAGGCCCTCATCGCCGACCTGGAAAGCCTCTCCAACGAGGTGCCAGACGTGAAGCGTCATGCCGGCAACTTCGAGCCAGTGGAGACGGTTAAGGCCGTCCCCCTCGACCCCAGTGGCGACGCCTCCAAGCAAATCCGGATCGGTTCCGGGCTCGACCCCAAATAGGAAACAGTGCTCGTCGACTTTCTCCGCGCGAACGCCGACGTCTTCGTGTGGAGTCCCTCGGACATGCCTGGCATACCGAGGGATGTCGCCGAGCACTCACTGGATATTCGGGCCGGAGCCCGACCCGTCAAATAGCCTCTGCGCTGATTCAACGGGGAGAAGCGCAGAGCGATAGGCGAGGAGATCCACAAGCTAAAAGAAGCGAAAGGCGTTAAGCTCAACCCTGAAAGGTGGGTCCTCGGGGCGCCCCAGGGCATGGTCTTGGAGTGCGTTATCTCCAAACGGGGCATCGAAGCCAACCAGGAGAAGACCCCAACCATCGCACAGCACCCCGAGCCCTTGCTGGGAGTACCCGGGGGCTGCACACACCCCCGGGAAAGGCCGCTTGTCACCATCGACGTTCTGGAGCCCGGAACGTACAAGCTGGCCGGCGGTCAGGGCGAGGTCTACGGCAACGCTTGGGACGTCCGACAGCTACGTCGCTTCTACCCTTAAGATATTTTCAAGCTGTTCGTATTCCTCACTCCCACACAAGTCTCAGTCGTCAAGGGAGGATCGGCCTCGCCTCGGCAGAGCCCGACCTTCCCTCGGGGGCTAAAAAGGGGGAACCCCTCTGCGTCAAGATTGGGTGTACCTCTCCGCATCCAAAATTTTCGATCAAAAAGCTTTTTGCGTTCTCCCGGCTATGTTAGAAGCAGGGCCCCGAGGAGCGAACGTGGGTGCATGTAAATGGCAAGGTCGACTGAGCCGAGGAACTCCTATGCCTCCAGGTTAGGGACACCTCACTCATCACCCGCCACGAAAAATAACCCTACTCGGGAAGTCACCCTATTGTTGACAGGCTAAGCCGGACACGCAAAATAAAAGGAAGAAGAGTGCGACTTCATGCAATGAAAACAAAGTGTTCAGGCCTCAGCGGCCGCAGTAGGACACACGCACATCCAACAGAAACTGTTCCAACAAGAGTTAGGCGTCGCCTCGGGAAGGAGCCGCGCCCTCAGCTCCGTCCCCGCCTTCGGTAAGGTCCATCTTAGCTTCCGGCGACGGCGCGGGGGGAAGGATCTCCGCCTCAAAGGTGGTCGCCAGCACTGCGCTCGGACCCGCGGCGACTGCGTCGAGTCGCTGAACTTCTGCCAGGGCTGCTTCGTCTTCATCAGGAAGACAATACCCCTCGCTAACCCGCTCCAGGTCCACAACGTAGTGGGAGGCGAGCACGGCGAAGGCCCGCCTGACGCCGTGGTGTAGCGCCTCGCGGACTCTGCCGCGCGCGTGATCACCCAAGGCTTGAAGGCGGCTTTGAGGGGAGCTTCCTGAAGGGACGTCGCCGGAGCCAAGGATCCGATAAACGTCTGAGACGGCCTCGGACATGGCCGCGAGATCGGCCTCCCGCTGCTCGGCAGCTCCGGCAAGCGCCTCGGCGAGCGCCTTGGCGGACTCATCAAGGGCGGACTCGAGCTCTGCGAACAGCCAGAAGGAAGATCTCAAACACAAGCAGAGGAAACAGACAAGAACAAGAACCAAGGACGGCCAAGGCGTACCTCCGGCTCGGGCACATTGCTCCAAGGCCGCGACCCAGGCTGCGGCTAAGTCGGCCGCGAGGGTTTCAGCCCGGCTTTCGGCCTCGGCAGCCCGGCTCCGAGATTGGTCCCGCTCCTCGATGACCTGGGCGAACTCCGACCGCTACCGTTGCACCTCCGCGCGCGCCGCTGTAGCCTCGGCTTTCAGGTCAGTGCAGAGCAACTGGAGGTCTGCTACCTTGGCATCCTGCTGAGAAAGGCGTGCAGTAGCCCCGGCGAGCGAGGTCCTCAGGGATCGCAGCGAGCCCCAGACATCGGCCTCGCGGCGGATGAATGACGACTTGGCGGCGCTCCGATCCGTCAGATCCTGGGGAAAGGAAACGGGGCGTCACGAAGAACGCCTCATTCATAGAAAAGAAAAGGGTCCGAGGCCTCGCGGGTCCGAAACCGGAGCAACTGGCGCCGGGCCCCGGGGCTCCGCCGCACAGCGATGAGGCTGCCGCCCGGCGGGACGGATCGCGCCTCCATGCCCACCTCTTCCGAGGCACTGGGCGCCGACGCATCAGCCGTCTCGACGCCGGCAGCAACCGGTCGCTCCCCGACTGGGACGGCGGCGACTTCGGTAGCGGCAGGCGCCGGCATGGCCGGCACGTCAGGTGGGCTCGGGACCACGCCAGCGTCACCCGCCTCCCCTATCACGATGGCCGCCTCGGCAGAAGAGCCAGCCTCGGGAACCTGCTCCACAGCGACAGGTGCCGCCCGAGCCCCCCGCGGCGGGACGCCTTGCGAGAGGGTCGGCTGAACGACAAGGCCCGGAGCGGCACTGGCCGCACAAGCCAGCGCCGTCTTAAGGGCCTTCCGGGTGCCAGGTCGGTCTGGCCATGGCTCCGCTTGCTGAAGGAAGAAGGAAAATCACGGCCGAGACATATGAATGGAAAGCCAGGACGAAGACATTCCGAGCTACCTACCCGCTCCGGGCCATGATCCACCGCGCCTGGGGGGAAGTCTCCTGGATCCCAGCTCCCGGAACAGCCGCCGAGGTCCGCTTCGCCGGCAACTTCGGCGCCACCCTTGCTTTGGATACCCGGGGAGCAGATTGCCCAGGCACTGTCACGGTGACTTGAGAGTCACCTCCATGCGCTGCTGGCGCGAGCGGCGGCTCTCGGAGAGCAGACGCCCTGGCCTGGCCCCCCGGAGTCACCTCAGCTCCTCCAGCCGAGGGGTCAGGTGCCGTCTCGGGTTGCCCTCGTACCTCGGGCCGGGACCCCGACGCCCCGACTCCGGGGATTGACGGCGTCGGCCCGCTCGGGGGCTGGCTCGACGACTCCTGGCCATACCCCAAGCCGGGGCTGAGGCCGAGGCGGGCGGCCATGTCGTCCTCCTCCTCATCATCATCATCGTCGTCGTCGTCGTCGGGCGTTTCTGGCGACGGCTCCCTCGGGAGTCCCTCCCTCTCCTGCTTGCGACGGCGCTTTTCCAAGGCGTCTCGAGCCCGCCTCCGCTCATGGGCCCGGGCCTTCCCCGCATCCTTCTTCCTCTTCTTCTCCTCCGCGGCGACCCGCCGCGCTGCTCGGGCCACCGCATCCTGCGGAACCCGTGGCAGGGAAGGCTTGTGCCACCCCACCTCCTGAAGAAGGGGGGAAGGAAACCTGATCGTAAGAACCAGAAGCAACCCAATGTATGAAGAAGGAGGGAGCGAACACTCACCAGAGTCACGCACCCCTGGTCGGGGCGCATCAGAAGCTGGGAGAAGGCGTGGAGGTCCGGCTTCCCCAACGCAGCCGACACCCGCCATTGGAGGGCGTCGAAGGGAAGAGGATCAAGGGACATCCGCGAGCCCTCCCAGTCGGCCTCCGGGGTCATTTCCCAAAGCGACAGCCGTCGCTCCGCCAAGGGAAGCACCCTTCGACGGTGGATGGCGGCAATCACTCCCGCAGCGGTGAGCCCCCCTCCCGCAACGCCTCCAAGGCCTGAAGAAGGGGTTCGAGGTTCTTCTGTCTTTCGTGCGGGGTCCCGTGGCGCCAAGCGTCGGTGGCGGTGGTGACTACTCACTGGGAGAATGGCGGAAGTAACTCACCGTCATTCCGGAGGTAGAACCACCGGCGCTGCCACCCCTTGTTCGAGGACGCGAGGATGGCAGGAATATACTACGACGCCCGCGACTGCCTCAGCAGGAGGGTGCAGCCGCCGGCCCGCACCGCCACGCGGACCTTCCTCTCCCCCGTCGGCGAGGCAAAAAGCTCCGCGAAAAAGAGATGGGTCCACAAATCCCAATGGGGGGCGATCCCCAAATACCACTCGCACACCGCTACGAAGATAGTGGCCTGCGAGATGGAATTGGGGGTGAGGTTGTGCAACTCCACCCCATAGTGGTACAGGATCGCCCGCATAAAGCGGCCCGCTGGCACACCGAATCCCCGCTCGTGGAAGGAGACGAAGCTCACGACGTACCCTAGCGGAGGGGATGGAGCGGCTCCACCCACGGGAGGTATCCATTCCGGTCGCTTCTCATCGGTGAGTGGGCGAAGCAAACCCTCGCCGACCAGATCCTCCAGATCGCTCGCCGTCACCGTGGAAGAGGGCCATGGATCGCGCGGCGAGATGATGGTCACCCGGTCGGCCATCACCAGACGGAAGGGATGGCGGCGCAAGGGGCTGGAAGGACGGTTTTCTCTTCTCTGGCTAAAGTCTCTCGGGTTGCGAAAACCCAAGAAGGAGGCAGGAAGCAGAGCGAAGAACCGTCACCGGACCCTCTCCCAGGTATATAAAGACCAAGGCGAGGCCGTTTCCAACGTTCCGCCCGGACCGGATGCGGGATTCAAAAAACGCGAAGCGAAACAGCCATTCCTCGAACGGCTCGCGCACGCGCAACGGCCGCCCTGCCAACAACTCGCCCCATCGCATTAACTCCGCGGAGGGATAGACGGCGCTTCTGGCAGGAGAAGCGGGCGACGCTTCGCCTTCGCCGTAAAAACCGCGCCAAAAAAGGTACGCCACGTCGTTCGATTTTGTATCCTTTTCCTTTTTTCCTCTTTCTCTATCTCTTGCAACAGGGACCGGGAAAGGGGGATACCCCGAAAAGGATCCTTCCCCGTGAAGGAACCAGGCTCCGAGCCTCCCTATTGATCAGAGGTTCGAAGGCTGGCCCCCCGAGGGGTTCAACAGCCGCCTCAGATCGCGTGGGCCCTACACCCACTACTGGTCAGAGGTTCGAAGGCTGGCCCCCCGAAGGGTTCCACGGCCGCCTCAGGCTACTCGGGCTTCGCGCCCATTACTGATCAGGGGTTCGAAGGCTGGCCCCAGAAGGGTTCACAGTCGCCTCAGACGCCGAGCGAGGGATGACCAGGGGTACGTTCGATACATAACCAAGGCTCGGGCTGCGCTCCCGAGGTACCCTAGGACATTTCTGAGACCAGCGGGAGCGATCTTGTAACGGAATCCCATCAGAGGGAGGCATCGAGCCCTCGGACCCCGTCGCCAGGGGACCGGGTCCGGTAGATCACCCGCAGGTACTTTTGGGCGTGCCTCTGGGCCCCTAGCCGACCCCTAACGAACGGGGCACGGACGTCCACTCGGATTACCCGCTTGCAGCTCACCGGAGACACCATGTTCGGCGCCCATCGAGGGTAACATGGCGCTTCCCCCCTCCTCCTTGCGGAAAGGCGACGCAGGGGCGTATGTAAAAAAGCCGAGTCTGTCCCTGATCGCCCTCTCGCCCTGTGCGGAGGCTCGGGGGCTGCTCTCGCAAACCCGGCTCCGGCCGAACCGTTGACAGCATCAACATACCAGCCCGAGAGCTTGGGCCCCGACCGTACACCCGGGCTATGGCCAGTTCGCATGAGGGAACAACCAGACCAGCTGAAGCATTACGCGAGGCATTAAGACCTCGAAGGAGTGAAACCACTCCTCCGAGGCCTCGGGGGCTACACCCGGCGGGTGCGCTCGCGCGCACCCACCGGAACAAAATGCAACCGAGAAAGGCTGGTCCCCTTGCAAAGAAGTGCGACGAAAGCCTCCAAGCGAGTGCTAAGCACTCCCTTCGAGGCTCGGGGGCTACTGTCGGGGACCATAATTAGGGGTACCCTCAAGACTCCTGATTCTCAGCTGGTAACCCCCATCTGCATAAAGCTGCTAAGGCCTGATGGGTGCGATTAAGTCAGGGATCAGTCCATCCGAGTGACTCGATCACGCCTCGCCCGAGCCTAGCCTCGGACAAGGGCAGCCGACCCCGGAGGATTTCCGTCTCGCCCGAGGCCCCCCTCCAACGGTGGACATATTTCCGGCTCGCCCGAGGCCCTGCCTTCGCTAAGAAGCAACCCTGACTAAATCGCCGCACCGACCGACCAAGTCGCAGGAGCATTTAATGCAAAGGTGACCTGACACCTTTGTCCTGACGCGCGCCCCCCGGCAGAGCCGAAGTGACCGCCGTCACTTCACCGCTCCACTGACCGGCCTGACAGAAGGATAGCGCCGCCTGCGCCACTCCGACCGCAGTGACGCTTGACAGAGTGAGACTGACAGGCAGTCAGGCCCTGCCAAAGGCACCATAGGAAGCTCCGCCCGACCCAGGGCTCGGACTCGGGCTAAGCCCCGGAAGACGGTGAACTCCGCTCCGCCCGACCAAGGGCTCGGACTCGGGCTAAGCCCCGAAAGACGGCGAACTCCGCTCCGCCCGACCCAGGGCTCGGACTCGGGCTAAGTCCCGGAAGACGGCGAACTCCGCTCCGCCCGACCCAGGGCTCGGACTCGGGCTAAGTCCCGGAAGACGGTGAACTCCGCTCCGCCCGACCCAGGGCTCGGACTCGGGCTAAGTCCCGGAAGACGACGAACTCCGCTTCGCCCGACCCAGGGCTCGGACTCGGGCTAAGTCCCAGAAGACGACGAACTCCGCTTCGCCCGACCCCAGGGCTCGGACTCCACCCTGGCCTCTGCTGAACGACCTCCGCCTCGCCCGACCCAGGGGCTCGGGCTCGGCCTCGGCCATGGAAGACAGACTCGACCTCGGCTTCGGAGGAGCCTCCACGTCGCCCAACCTAGGGCACAGGCCAGCCACGTCAACAGGAAGCGCCATCATCACCCTACCCCGAGCCAACTCGGGCCGCAGAGGACAAGACAGGTGTCCCATCTGGCTAGCTCCGCCAGATAGGCAATGATGGCGCCCCGCATGCTCTGTGACGACGACGGCTCTCAACTCTCTTACGGAAGCAGGAGGACGTCAGCAAGGACTCAACCGCTCCGACAGCTGTCCCTCCGCCAGGCTCCGTCGCTCCTCCGACGGCCACGACATCACACCAGCTGGGTGCCAAAATCTCTCCGGCTGCCACATCGGCATGTACTTAGGGCGCTAGCTCTCCCCCGCTAGACACGTAGCACTCTGCTACACCCCAATTGTAGAACTGGATCCTCTCCTTACGCCTATAAAAGGAAGGACCAGGGCCCTCTTAGAGAAGGTTGGCCGCGCGGGGACGAGGACGGGACAGGCGCTCTCTTGGGGCCGCTCGCTTCCCTCTCCCGCGTGGACGCTTGTAACCCCCTACTGCAAGCGCACCCGACCTGGGCGCGGGACGAACACGAAGGCCGCGGGATTTCCACCTCTCTCACGCCCATCTCCGGCCACCTCACTTCCCCCCTTCGCGCTCGGCCTCGCGTCGACCCATCTGGGCTGGGGCATGCGGCGACATTCACTCGTCGGCTTAGGGACCCCCCGGTCTCGAAACGCCGACATGTGTATTGTTATTTTTGAGGCCATTCAGTTTTGAATGGATCGACGCCCAAGGTAAGGTGAGATGTGAGAGCATGACCGAACAACCGTCGGTCTAGGGGAGTGTTTAAATATGGCGTCCGATTATATACATGTTCTACATATGTATATATGAAGACTGCGATGTGGAGTATTTACTTTTTCGGGAATTCAGTACCCCATGGATGTGTATGGGTATACAGACATGGGAATACTGAGAATTGTAATGTACTTGTAACGACGCACCTACGCTCAGGTAAGAAGGTAAGTTACCATAATGGGTTGCCCTATGGTTAAAGTGTGGCAACGGCGCCTATGCGTGGCTCGGCGCTTAATGATGAGCTGGCCTCCATATAGCAATATATGGAGTATAAACTGTGATAAAATGTCATGTGTGACTTGCATCATAGGAAATTGGGTTGTGATGGATTTTTCTGCAGGTACACTAACCTCGAAAACGTATGTGTAGTTGACGACTAGCAAAATACCGTGAGAGTCGTAAGAATGCCACCGATATAGAACGTTATTGCCACATTATGTTGGCAAAATCAGTGAGGACGAATAGGACGAGCATGCATCCTGATTGTTGCATTATGTTTGTCACCTATACACCCAAAATGCTTCTCTCATCTTTATTCCAGTAACCATTGATTGTAGATAATGTGGTGTAATGTGGTATTATGAACTTTGATGAAATAGCTGTCCTCCGTTCTTGAGGTAATCTGTTTAGGTGTTATATGTGTTTGCTCTTGTGCTTGATGTGCCGATAGAAGGTTGGTAACTTGATTGCCTAAACCCAAAACTAGGCCATGTTCTTATTTAGTGAACCATGACCCAAATTTGAATTTTCCGTTATCACTCCATGACTAAACCCATGCAAATAAATGCGTAGATAATTTCTTTGTTGGACATAAATTATGCCTAGGCTTAAACAAGAATCTCGAGTCATGTTTCCTTCTAAAACCATTCCCTTGTTTATTGGTGCAAGCTGATGTACCTTAACCAGTTCGCCTGTTCTTAAGGATCGCCATGTTGAATTATCAACCCAACCTAGGAAAAGTATGTCCGACCATTTTCTTGAATTTGATGCCTTTGATTTCCCCCATACCTATCGAAGGCATACCAACTTAATCTTATGATTGTTTCCCCTCTGTATCTAATCAGATACTAATCCTTGACCCTTGTACTCTCTGCGATGGGCATAGAGATATGCTTGGGGCTGAACTTACAGTCTCCCATCGTACTCCCTCACCACACAGTTTAGGTTATGGCCATACCTTGTTCATTTCCTCGGGCCATGATCTATTTGGCTCTCTACCTGTAACTATTCATACAGGAGGAGTATCTCTTTGTATATTATCACCCTTGCCCAGTCTATTTGTGATGTGCGAGATTTCTTATTGGTTATGTTTGATAATGGTGCTATGACTAAAACCGGTGGTACCATGACGAAACCGAGGGCCTTCTGTGTGTGCGCACACATGGTTGTGCTACTCGGCACGCGCTGGTATCACAGTTAGTAGTTGTAATCCATTATGAGACTATATCAATGCGTTATCTTGGCACAATCTATTTTTGCTACGTGAGATTCATTATTGGTGCCAGTTCGGTAGTGGTGTCACGATCAAGGACTTATGGTGCCGCAGCGAAACTGAGAGCCTCCTGTGAATGCGCACACAGGGTTGTGCTACTCGTCGGATGCTGGTATCAAGGTCTCTAGTCATGATCCATTATGGAACTACACTGATGTGTTATCTCCCGTAGATCTCTTCCTTGAAACAATTTCTATGTTGTTTGTCAAATGATTAAGCAACATCTATCATCTCTGTTGGATCAAAAAGGTATACCCCTTTCATGTGTGGTCTCTTTTCCTTGACTTTGATGGTAACTACACTCATATAAGTTCCCTTTACGTCCTTGTGTAAAGGTGAAGCCTTGGAGCTTTTTAGTGTTGAGAGACAACTGATTAGCTCTCAAAATGGAGAATTGGATTTCCCCTACCACTGAGATGCAGGAGTTTGTTCATTCACTCCCTTATTTAATCCATGTGTTCCCAAACCAAGTCAGTTCATCCCGCACAAAGAAACGGATGAACAACCTGACCAAATGGATTTCTACCTAGATGCATGATCAACTGTTAGTATGAGTGAACTCTCAACCCTTGGCTTACCGATGGTACTGAGAGGACTTGCTCAATGTCAAAAGTAGTTCAACAAGTTGGTTTTACTAACTTATAACTACCCATTGAACGAAGGTTGAGTTTAGAAATCGTTTTATCAAGTTGTATAAACTCCCTTTGGTTCAACCCACCTAAAGAAAGTACTTACAAGAATTGAAATTGAGTCGACCAGAAACCACCTAGTCATCGTTCTAGTCATGCCTTGGTCGTTTCACGTGTGCTTTTCCCGCATGTGTGATCAAGTCGAGCCATGTCTAGTACTGGATAAAATGGACTGGTTGCAAAGTCCGCATCTACATGTCCCTTCGCTGGTGATTTTCTCGAATCTATATCACCTTCTGGGACTTAGATTTTCTAGCCTAACACGGGTTAACTGTGATGTTATTCGACATTCACACCCGTCTCGTGTGCTATGAACTTACCGTGACCACTTGTTGGTAAACCACTTATTGTGTGTTTTACCCAAGAGGGTGCATCTGATTCTGCTTGGGTAAGATCGCGTATTTGCCACTTGCTCAACAGACTCAGATAGCACAGTGTCATCAGAAAGAGCAAACTGCACACATGGAACCTTATGTGTTCCTCTAGCAGACATCGTTTCTATTGGTGGATATCTCTAAGTTAGCTTAAGGCGATACCTGTTATGTCCACTAGAGAAACGACATCCTGAGACATTCGCTTTTATTTGGAAATGTCTCACGATTATCGCTGATATGGACATGGGTTACATGCTTCTCTACTCTTAAAAGTCTTTCGCTCCGAATCTCGGGACGAGATTCTTTTAAGGGGGGAGGGCTGTAACATCCCTGGTGTTTATATTCCGCTCGACAACGAGTATGGAATTAAGCACGTAATATCAGTGGATAGTACATATGCTAAATTTAAATTATTTTCGTCTATTGCGATTTTAATATCGCATCTGTTTCGTTTGTCGCGAGTTCGACATCATTTTTTTATCTATCCGGGCTTGTCCTAAATTTTCGTAATGTTCGGAACATAGTTGCCCCGAAAATCGGTGCGTTCGGTGATTATTTAAAATTCGTCGCTCGCGCGAATATGAATTCGGAAGCCCGAACCACTTGGACGATTTTTATTCCGAGCAAATTAAATTGAACTCGGCGACAAAAGTGTTAATACAAAATTAAATCGGACTACACTCGAAATTCAAGAAAAACCAGGCATAGAACTATAAACTGAGCCGTTTCCTAGTCGAATCCGATATCGTTTGGTTTGATCCGTCGACATCGGGCTAAAACTCAGCCTTGTAATTTTGCCCCAAACAAAATTTATTTAGGATTCGATGAATAAAGTTTTCAGTTCAAAATAATCTTGACCCCGTGTGTTAACTCAGAAATCGTGCGCATGGTTAATAAATTAGAAATTATTTCTTCAGCACGTTATTTTGGCGACAAAATCGAGTGTACGTTAGCAGATAAGATTTCGGCTGACTTCAATTAAATCACGCAGAGTAAATTATTGAAGTCGATCTCGTTTTAGCCTGGCTCCTTTGTATATATTTCAAATCCTAATTTCAGAACTAGGAAAAGATCGTGCATAGAGAAATTAATTGGGATTATTTCTCTAGCAAATTGACCAAGACAGATAAATCAAATATTCGGGACAAATACAGATGAGTTTATCTGATTCTGAAAATATCTACCATAGTAAGCGCAGTCCAAAATTATTGAAGTTGCTATTGTTTTATTTGGTCTGTTTGCATCTCGATCAGACACAAATTCCAGAGCATCGGGTATTTGTGTATTCATTTGTTTCAGGAGGACGGAAAATCTTTTTCATTCCTATTCTTGCCGTGGCCGATGATTTTTTTCTAGAACCTGAGCTTCTTTGCCATCATCTCTCCTATCTTTCTTATCCAGTTAACTGCTCCTACTTCTATCCGTAATGACGTTAGGGGCTGGACATTTTTTTTGTTCTCCATACCGATCTCCTTTCTTCCTCAAAATATCTCTTCTTATGAATATCTTCCAGCCGTCGTTAATGGCTGCCTGACATTTTTCTTCACCGTCTGCCTTATCCCCTTCCACGCGCGCGGTTCTATTCTCAATTTCCTGGCCGCCCTGATCTTTATCTTCGTGCAGAGTTCTCTTCTTCAGCCGGCTAGCACTCCAGTTCATTTGGTGCCCGCTCTGCTCGACATTTCTCTGCGCACGCCCAGCCACTCTCCTTTCTTCCTCCCTGCCGTGCCAATCCCCCCGCTTGTGGAGCTTCTTCTCCGCCCGGCTCCTTGCTCGCCTGGCCGCACAGCTCCCTGGTGCCGTGCCCAGCCCATCTCCATCTCTCTCGCGGAGTTCCCTGGTCAAGCTCCCATGGCGCCCCTGTGCTCGCGCCTCTGGTTTTTTTCTTTTTCTCTCTGTGCGCGCGAGCTGCTGGCGCTCCGTCCCTGATGCGGCTCTTTCCTGCTCCGCGCCATGGCGGTTTCCCTTTCCCCGGATTCCGTTGTCTGGTCGCGCCCTCCTCCACCGTCGCGCGCCCTCGGCTCTGCTTAAGCTTCTTCCTCGGCGTCTCTCCCTGTTCCCAGCGCCGCCGGCTAGCCTCGCTGGCCGAGCCACTCCCTTGCGTCCTTGGAGCCGTCTAACCCCATGGCTGTCGCTGCTCCCTGGTCCTAGCTGCTACACGTGCTCGGTCTTCAACCACAGCCGCGCCTATGGCCGAGCTCGCACCTGCTCGCGCGTTCTCCTGCGTCCTGTTCGTGGAATCTACGACTTGCGCTCTCTGCTTGACAGCTGCGCCGCTCTCCCGCTCCTTGCGGCCGAGAAGCCGAGTGCTCCCAGATTTTTCCTTTGTCGCGATTATCTCCCAGCTCTCTGCCGCGCTCGTTCCATGGCCACCGCGCCGTGGATTTTCCTGCGCGTTCGTGTTTCCCGCGCCGCCGTCGGGTTCTCTGGTGTTTACGCTCCGTGAAGTCTCTGTGCGCCGCGGCTCGATTCGTTCATCCCGCGTGCGTCAGATCGTTGGGTCGTGTCCTGCTCGGCTCTCTGACACTTCACCGTCGTTGCTCATCCGCGCTAAGGCTTCACTCGCCGTGGTTCCAGCTCGCGTTCAATTCATGGCGAGTAGTGCACGGTTTTCATCCCCGTCACATCGATTCGTCGCCCTGCTGTTTCGTGCTCCAGGCCGTTAGACCACCGTTAATCTTGTCATGCACAACACTGCCCCGAACCCGTCACATCTGTTGTCGGTTGTTATTTACATCGTCGCCTGGCCGGAAGTGTCGTCACTAGTTCGCTTTTGTCCAAATTGCCACCGCGGATGCTTAAGTCTCTGGTCGCGCGCCTTTCTATCTCGCGCGCGTGAGTTTGAAGCTCTGCACGTTCATCGTCCTCTAGTCCCAGTACGACCCCCACCTCACCAGCTCGCTCCAAAAACGATCTCGTTGTCGTTCCACGAGTCAACATGAAATTCCAAGAATCGGGTGAAGACGAAGCTAGCAGCGCGATATTCCCCAAGCACTCGACAAATTGCCTGGATCGGAAAATCGCTACCGATCTCGCGGATTCGAGTCAGCTGTTGAAACGGTAAGCTGATAAATTATTCAGAATAGTTCGATCGATGAGTAAATTAATGTGTTAGTACGATGCTCATTAGGGTGCTCGATAAATTGCGTAAGTCACAAAACTCTCGTCGACTTCGCAGTTCTTGCGATTATCGAGCCAGGTTCAGTTATAGCGAGTTATTTCGCTATTTCGGTCAATTAGCTGAATTAGTGTACCGAGTAGAATATTAGTAGGCCTGTGCGATGATGAAATATTTAAATCACTTATAAAGATGTGTATATATTTACGATAAGAAATGTTTGATTAATGGTTGATATGTAAAATATGTGAGGAGTCAAATAAAATTAAAATAGTTCTTTGTGAGCGATGTAGTATAATTTATAAAACGAGGGATAAGTATATAATTTAATTAATTAGCTGATAAGTTGTGTTTAGGCTAATGGTGTTCATATGTATAATTTGTTGCTCGTGATGTTTGCGTTAGGTTCGTTTAATTTCGAGAAGCGTAATTATTGTGTTTAGTCATACACTAATAACTAGTGTTTCCGTATGAGATAGTTCAACACCTCGCTGCTAGGTGTTTTATTCGCTATCGCGTAGCACTATTTAGGTTTATGATAATCCTATCTATATGCATTCATATGCATAATGCATTCCATTCAGGTACGTTAATTAAGCACGTGATGCTGAAGACGAGCCAAGTCGACCCCAAGCGTGGACTACTTCGCATAGTAGTGCTGATGAACGAACCTGCCTGAACAAATGCCAAGGCAAAAGGATGGTCATCAAGTGATCGACGCCTAACAAACACTAACCTAGTGTTACCCAGACAAGCCCCGGTGCATGCTACCCCTTCCTTGTGATTTTAAATAATTTTTGCACACTTTAAGTCTAGTGAAATGTGCATTAGGTTTATAGGAGTTGCTTGGAAACCCTTTGATGCATTGCCTTCCTTGATATCCATACCTTTATAGATACTTCTGGTGAAGTATCAAAAATATGATTTACAAAAATGCTTAGCCCTGCTTAAATCTTGTGGATAGAGGTTGTCTTTTGCAATACTGCCTAGCTCAGGGGTTATCCTGAGGAAGGATGGCTTCTACCTGCAAGAATATATTTTCATTGGGAGCATGGTGGGATCTTACTGCAAAGTTCCCTGTGATGCTCTTTTCATCCTAAGGAACACAAACAATCCTAAGGATGGAAGTATTTAAATCGGAACTTGGGTTAGGAACAGGTGATGTTCTACCCAGGTTGATTAAGGATTGGATGCGTATGTAGGCCTGCTGATCGAGGACCCTTTAACTGGTCACATGCCTCGTCATGGGTAAGCCTTGCCTCGGGCAGACTAAGGCCAGAATAAGATAACACGAAATGGGCGTGGAGCGGTGGCGAGAGTAGCGTGTACCCTCCGTAGCAAGAGGCTGGACGGTGGTGTATCTGTGCTCTCGGTTTGCGTGAACCTGATCTGGTCTTAAGAACCCCGATGGCGGGTTGGCATATGCAAGGGTTAAGTGTTACATATGTCGTGTGATCGGAGATCCTCAGCTGAGTATAATCGATTCGGATCGCCGTACCTTCGCGGTTATGAAGACTTGGTCACTGACCTGCAACCTAAGTCAGGATGTGAACATTATGAATAACAATGATGTTGTATTGATGAGATGATAAAATTAGACCAGATGCAAACAGAGTCTATTAATATTTAATCTGGTGTTAAAATATTGAAAGTAAGGACTCACTTTAGTAAGCTATTTCCGCAAAAGTATCTAATTTGATTCTTGCTAAAACTTTTCCTTGATTCCCAAATCCAGCATATCCTTGAGAGTCTTTTCCTTAGTCGGGTAAGACTTGCTGAGTAATTCCATACTCAGGGTTTTATTCCCTGTTGTTTTTCAGGTCTAACCTTGTGCTGCTGTGATGGTGTTAAGTGCCGGTGGGCTCGGCCTTCTTATAAGTCTAAGTAACCCCTCTATACTTCTTATTGAGGATGATCATTAGAGCTAGCATATATTTCAAACTTATACTTTTGTAATCACTACGATAAAATAATGTAAACTTTTTGTAACCTGTAAAATTTGATAATAAGATTTCCGCTGCAAAAATATTGAAGTGTGTGATTTGTGTTACTTAATCCCGCGGTTCTGGTTGAAAGTGGTTTATCCGATGTCCTTGGGGCAATCGGACGGATCCTGTTAAGTTATTTGGTGCACATGCATAGCCGTCTGAGGTCTTTGGGACAAGGACAGGTGCATGTGGGCCCAATAACTTGGAGGTTCTGCCACAATACCCATCACCTGGCCGTTTGCTGTGTGGGGTCTGGACCTCGTCGGTCCCTTGCAGAAGGCACCCGGGGGCTACACGCACCTACTGGTTGCCTTTAACAAATTCTCCAAGTGGATCGAAGTCCGACCCCTAAACAGCATCAGGTCCGAACAGGCGGTGGCATTCTTCACCAACATCATCCATCGCTTCGGGTCCTGAACTCCATCATCACCGACAACGGACCCAGTTCACTGGCAGAAAGTTCCTGGACTTCTGCGAAGACCACCACATCCGGGTGGACTGGGCCGCCGTAGCACACCCCATGACGAATGGGCAGGTAGAACGTGCCAACGGCATGATTCTGCAAGGACTCAAGCCGAGGATCTACAACGACCTCCACAAGTTCGGCAGGCGATGGATGAAGGAACTCCCCTTGGTGGTCTGGAGCCTGAGGATGACGCCAAGTCGAGCCACGGGTTTCACGCCGTTCTTTCTAGTCTATGGAGCCAAGGCCATCTTGCCCACAGACTTAGAATACGGTTCCCCAAGGACGAGGGCCTACGACGACCAACGCAACCAGACCAACCGAGAAGACTCACTGGACCAGCTGGAAGAGGCTCGGGACATGGCCTTACTACACTCGGCGCGGTATCAGCAGTCCCTGCGACGCTACCACGCCTGAGGGGTTTGGTCCCGAGACCTCCAGGTGGGCGACTTGGTGCTTCGGCTGTGACAAGACGCCCGAGGGCGCCACAAGCTCACGCCTCCCTGGGAAGGGCCATTCATCATCGCCAAGATTTTGAAGCCTAGGATGTACAAGCTGGCCAACAGTCAAGGCGAGGTCTACAGCAACGCTTGGAACATCCGACAGCTACATCGCTTCTACCCTTAAGATGTTTTCAAGTCATTCATACACCTCGTTTACATACGCCAACAAAGTCTAACCATCAAGGAAGGGTCAGCCTTGCCTCGGCAAAGCCCGACCCTCCCTCGGGGGCTCGGAAGGCGGAAGGACGCGACGCATGAGGAAAGTGTGAAGACATGGTTGCCATCCAAGGGGGTCACCCTCCTTTTAAAGGCGACTCTTCCCACTTGCGTCCTCAGCCGGCGCGGCCTGAGTCTTCTCCAACACGCTCCAAGGTCCTCCCCCTACAACACGGGGGCTGGGCCCCACGCGTCATGCAAGCTGGCCCAGGACAGAAGAAGCCAAACCGCCGCGCGTGGAGCGCACAACAGCCCAGCGGTTACAAGCATTCCTCCACTATCGCCCGGACCAGCGGGTGAAAGGGCAGACCGCCATGCAAGCGGCATGTAACCGCACCAAGGGGGCGCACCCTTTCGACTTCGACGCGTCCAGCATGGAGGCCCAGGCCCACAAGTCATGTAACCGGCGCACCGGTTACTACGTGCGAGAAGCTGCACCGCCACCTGCGCTAGTACCCGCGCCTTCTCGACTGCGGAACCGGTGCCGCGACTCGAGGCAACCCCGCGCATGACCCAACAGTGCCAACCGAGCACACCGGTCATGGGTCAATCAGCCGCGGGAGAAGGCGCGACGGTCGATACAGCCTGAAATGGGCCAGCAGTAATGGCGGCAGCAGGCGGGCAGAAGCAGCGGTCAAGTCATCTGCAGGCTCACGTCCCCTCCTGGGATAGCGAGAGAGCCCTCTCCCACGGCGTGAAGACGACGCGCCCGTGTTCCGTTCCTCGAACGGCTCGCGCACGCACAACAGCTGCCCCACGAACCACTCGTCCCATCGCATTAACTCTGCGGCAGGGTAGGCGGCACCTTTGGTAGGCAAAGCAGGCGACGCTTCACCTCTGCCATAATGACCGCGTCAGAAAAGGTGCGCCACGTCATTCGATTTCGTATCCTTTTCCTCTTCCTCTTTCTCTCTCTTGCTACAGGGACCAAGAAAGGGGATACTCCGAAAGGGATCCTTCTCCGCGAAGGAAACGGGCCCCGAGCCCTCCTACTAATTAGAGGTTCGAAGGCTGGCCCCTCGGAAGGTTTCGACAGCCGCCTCAGAGCACTCGGGCTCCGCGCCCACTACTGGTCAGAGGTTCGAAGGCTGGCCCCTCGGAAGGGTTCACGGCCGCCTCAGGCCACTCGGGCTCCGCGCCCACTACTGATCAGGGGTTCGTAGGCTGGCCCCCAAAGGGTTCGACAGCCGCCTCAGAGCACGCAGAGCGAGGGATGACCCTGGGTACGTTCGATACATAACCAAGGCTCGGGCTACGCTCCCGAGGTACCCTAGGACATTTCTGAGACCGACCGGAACGATTTTGTAACGGAATCCCACCAGAGGGAGGCATCGAGCCCTTGGACCCCGTCAAAAGGGGACCGGGTCCAGCGAATCACCCGCAGGTACTTTTGGAGCGCGCCTCCGGGCCACTAGCCGACCCCTAACGAATGGGGCACGGGCGCCCACTCGGATCGCCCGTTAGCAGCTCACTGGAGACACCATGTTCGGCGCCCTCCGAGGGCAACATGGCGCTTTCCCCCCTCCTCCTTGTGGAAAGGCGACGCAGGGGCGTATAAAAAAAGCCGAGTCTGTCCTTGACCGTCCTCTCGCTCTGTGCGGAGGCTCGGGGGCTGCTCTCGTAAACCCGGCTCCGGCCAAACCGTTGACAGCGTCAACATACCAGCCCAAGAACATGGGACCTGACTGAGCACCCGGGCAACGACCAGTTCGCATGAGGGAACAACCAAACCGGCCGAGCCATCACGAAAGGCACTGAGACCTCGAAGGAGTCAAAACACTCCTCCGAGGCCTCGGGGGCTACACCCAGCAGGTGCGCTCGCGTGCACCCACCGGAACGAAATGCAACCGAGAAAGGCCGGTCCCCTTGCAAAAAAGTGCGACAAAAGCCTCCAAGCGAGTGCCAACACTCCTTTTGAGGCTCGGGGGCTACTGTCGGGGACCATAATTAGGGGTACCCCCAAGACTCCTAATCTCAGCTGGTAAACCCCATCAGCACAAAGCTGCGAAGGCCTGATGGGCGCGATTCAGGCCAAGGCTCCGCTCAAGGGACACGATCCCGCCTCGCCTGAGCCCGACCTCGGGCAAAGACAGCCGACCCCAGAAGACTCACGCCTCGCCCGAGGGTCCCCTCAAGCAACGAACGCACCGTCGACTCGCCCGAGGCTCAACTTGGGAAGGCTTCGTGGAGAAGCAACCTTGGCCAAATCGCCGCACCAATCGACCATATCGCAGGAGCATTTAATGCGAGGATCGCCTGACATCTTATCCTGACGCGCGCTCTTCAGTCGACAAGGCCGAAGTGACCACAGTCACTTCGCCGCTCCACTGACCGACCTGACAGGAATACAGCGCCGCCTGCCCTGCTCCGACTGCCGTGCCACTCGCCAGAGTGAGGTCAACAGTGGCTAAGTCCAGCCTCGGGCGACATAGGAAGCTCTGCCTCGCCTGACCCCAGGGCTCGGACTCAACCACGACTTAGAAGACGACGAACTCCGTCTCGCCCGACCCCAGGGCTCGGATCAGCCTCGGCTCCGGAAGACGACGAACTCTGCCTCGCCCGACCCTAGGGCTCGGACTCAGCCTCGGCTCCGGAAGACGACGAACTCTGCCTCGCCCGACCCCAGGGCTTGGACTCAGCCTCGGCTCCGGAAGACGATGGACTCCGCCTCGCCCGACCCCAGGGCTCGGGCTCAACCTCGACCTCGGAGGAATCGCCACCTCGCCCAAACTCGGGCCCGGACCGACCACGTCGCCAGGGGGGTATCATTACCCTGCCCCTAGCTAGCTCAGGCTACGGGGAACAAGACCGGCGTCCCATCTGGCTCGCCCCAGTAAATAAGTAATGATGACACCCTGCACGCTCCATGACGACGGCAGCTCCCAGCCCCTTACGTCAGCAAGGAGACGTCAGCAAGGATCCGACAGCCCCGACAGCTGTACTTCCGCAGGGCTCCAGCTCTCCTCCGACGGCCACGACATCACATGAACAGGGCAGCAACACCTCTCCGACAGCCACGACGGCATGTACTTAGGGCTCTAGCTCCTCTCTGCTAGACACGTTAGCACACTGCTACACCCCCATTGTACACCTGGACCCTCTCCTTACACCTAAAAAAGGAAGGTCCAGGGCTCTCGTACGAAAGGGTTGGTCGCGCGGGAGAACGGGCCGACGCATAAGGCTCTCGCTCTCTCTCTCCCACGCGAACGCTTGTAACCCCCTACTGCAAGCGCATCCATCCGCCCTGGGCGCTGGACAACACGAAGGCCACGGTTTCCCCTTACTGTTCTCCCCCCTTTGTGTCCCGTCTCGCGCCGACCCATCTGGGCTGGGACACACAGCGACAATTTACTCATCGGTCCAGGGACCCCCCGGGGTCGAAACGCCGACAAGCCTTATTGAGATCAGTAAAATCAATGCACATCCTCCATTTACCATTGGCCTTCTTCACCATAACAGTGTTAGCTAGCCATTCTAGATATTTTACTTCTCTAATGACACCAGCACTGTAACACCCGAAATCTAGGGGCATAAAAATCTCTTCTATAATATCCACCAAGTTCAGGTTTTAATAAAAACCCTAGGTGATCAATGGTTGTTGCATCATGTTGGAAGGCATTTATTTTTGTTTGGATGAGTGGTTTGCTTGATCCATCATTTAATCAACAATGGTCACATAATGTCAAACTGAAATAAATAGAAAAGAGAAAGAAAAGAGAAAGAAAAAGGGAAATAGAAATCAGCCCACCTCCCCTCCCCTGGCCCATTTCGGCCGGCCCAACCGCCCCCTTCTTCCCCTCTCTTTCCCCCGTTCGGCCCACGCCAGCCTCCTCCCTCGTGGGCCCGCTCGCGCCGCGGCCCAGCTTCCCCGCTCGCCCGCGCCAGCCCCGCTCCACGCCGCGGCCCAGCCTTGGCGGCCCAGCGGGCGCGCGCCAGCCCCCCAGCCCAGCTACGCGCCGCGTCCTCTGCGCCAGCGCGCCCAGCTCCGCTCGCGCCGCGGCCCAGCGCACGACCTTGGTCCAGCTCCGCGCCCGTGGCGGCCTGGTGGCCCAGCGCCAGCCCGCCCAGCGCGCACGCATCCACGCCCAGCGCGTGGAGCGCCCGCCGCCGCCGCTTCAGCCGGTCCCACGCGTCAGGTCGCCCACGGTGCTTCTTCTTGGTAACGCCTGTGCGAAATTTCAGAGAAAACAAGCGCCCGCACGCGCAGTTTCTTCCGCCAGTTGCCCACTTTCTCGCCACGATCTCGCCCTCCGACTCGCCGAACCGCCACCGGAGCCACGTC
Organism: Zea luxurians; assembly: GCA_029449295.1. Taxonomy (NCBI): domain Eukaryota; kingdom Viridiplantae; phylum Streptophyta; class Magnoliopsida; order Poales; family Poaceae; genus Zea; species Zea luxurians. The sequence goes on along the minus strand of JAOPSE010000064.1, from coordinate 1,396,554 downwards.
CCGCCGTCGCCGAGGTGAGCAGCCGAGGTGAGCTCGTTTCTTCTTTCCTCTCTCTCCACGGCTCGCTTCCTCACCGCTCGCTCGCCATGGCCGGGGTTCGGCTGAGCCGGCCTGGATGCCCACGTCCCTCTCCATCCTGTCGTCCCGTCAGTTGAGCACCCCTGGCCAGCCATCGTCTCGCCGGTCATCCTATGCGCAGCGTTCAGCCTTCGCGGCCAGCAGCCCCGCGTGCTCTCGTCTGGCGAGCAGGAGCCGCCTTCGCCTAGCGTCGACGTAGCAGCCGCGCCCCACTTCACCGGCGAGCCTCGCCCCTACACGCCGCGGCTGAGTCGCTGCGCGCTCGGCACGCCCAGCCCCGTCCCCATGCCCCTGGTCACCAGCGCGCTGCTAGGACGTAGCTATGGTGGCCGAACCGCCGAGCCCGACCCCGCCGATGTCCCTGCAGCCCGCCCCGGTCATTCGTCTACCCTCGCCATGCCTCGGGCTCGCTGTTAGCCGGGTTGTGCACGTCAAATCGCGTGTGTGCAGCGCCTCGCCATGCTCTCGCAGCCGTCATCGCGCAACTAGTGCGCGCGCTCGTGTTCGCTTGCGCGCAGTGCGTCGACGGGACTCCGTCTACGCTCGTCTACCCCCCCCCCTCCCGTCTACCCCTCGTCTACCCCCCGTGTGTACTCGTGTCGCTCGCCATCGCCCGCGCGTCGCGCATTAAATCGTCATGTGCTGTTCGCGCGCGTTGCGCGTGCTGTTCGCACGCGTCGTCGTGCGTTCTACGCACGTTAATAATTCGCCTCACCTAGAATAGCTCGCGCTAATTAAATATATATTTAAGCAACGATTATTCGAACAGCAAACTAATTGGGATTAAGTAGTAATTTTACCTGGCATATGACTAATGTCCGTCAATATGATTAAGCCGAATTAAATATTATAATTCATATCCTCTTAGTGTAAACGTAATATCCCTCGACCGTAGCGTCAGTCGTCTCAGTTCCTTTCTCGCGTAGTCGTAGATGCGAATTTTATGTCGCGTGCATATTCATTTGATCTATATTGTTGTATGGTGTATTGTTTTCTGCCGTTTCAAGAATGTTGGATGTATGTTTGCACTCACGTAGATATCGGGCCGTTCGTGGAGTCTGAGGGAATTGCAGGAGAAGACCCTGAGCAGCAGCAGCTTGGTGAAGGCAAGTGTTCTCTGACCCATTATGTCTCATTTACTTTATAATACATTGTCCCGCATACTATGAACAACCTAAGGATTTACTAGCTTCCTATTTACCTTGTCCTTGATTTACCTTTTGGGTTACTATGGTTAGCTACATGCTAGCGCTTTACTTTAATCAATGAACATGATGAGATACAATGATGATACTATGATTTTATTCTGGATATGATGATATACTTGTGGCATTTAAGGGGACTCGGGCTGTTTCCTGAGTACCTCTCTGTAAGGACCTGTTCATTAAGAGACCACCCGGGATAACAGTGCAACCATGAGGGTGAAATGGGACGCCCTTAGATAATTAATTAGAGAAACTAGAGGTGTAGTTGCTTCGCCATCGTGCCGTCAATGGGGTCCAAGCACAGTGCTTGCTCTGCCGAGGCTGAGTGCCGAGGTTCTTTCGTTTTGCTTTTGTTAGTCACTCTCCTGCGGGGAGGGGTACTGTGTTTATGAAACTGGAGAAACCTAACAGGCGACTATGACCTCTAGGGAATCTTTGTAAAAGCTACGTAGTGATACCCTGCCAGACCACCTAGGAAGTGATCAATGGGGAGTCATGATCCCTGGGCAAAATGAGAATTACGGCTCATGGGTAAAGTGTGCGACCTCTGCAGAGGGTATTGAAACTGATATATCAGCCGTGCTCACGGTTAAGAGCAGCCTTGGGATCCTCTTTGATTAGAGATACTCTGGATACACCTTAGATGATGACTTTAATGATGATGGTTAATGATGGTGACTTTAATTATGAATTCTAGTATTTCCTCTCTGAGGAGGTACTTTTTGGGATTATAACTTGGGTTTTATGATAAAATCTGGCTTCTACTAACAATAAATACCTGACCAACTAAAAGCAACTGCTTGAGCCTAACCCCACATAAAAAGCTAGTCCACTTCAGCCAAACGGGGCATTTGCTGAGTACGTTGATGTGTACTCATCCTTGCTTTACCACAAAACACCAGGTTATCCACATTGCAACCACTGCTCAGGAGAAGATGAAGCTGTGGAAGGAGAGTTCCAGGAGTTCCAAGACTACGACGAGTTCTAGGTGTGGGTTGGCGGCAACCCCTAGTCAGCTGCCTGTGAAGGCCCTATCTTTACTGTGTTTCGCTTAGCACTTTGATTTACCCATTGAGTTGATGACTATGTGGATGTCTCTGACATTGTGATGTAATAAGTTAATACTCTTCTATGTTATTATTCGAGCAATGTGCGATGATGTTCATTTATGTGATCGCTGTGTACGTGAGTTCTGATCCTGGCACGTACATAGTTCGCATTCGGTTTGCCTTCTAAAACCGGGTGTGACATAAGTGGTATCAAAGCCGTGCTGACTGTAGGACCGCTAACCTAGAAGTAGCACTGGCCGTACTAAGGACTATTGACCCTCACTCTCACCTTGACCTCTGGTATCACTTCAAAAGTCGGTCACCTCGACCAACCCTATGTTCTACTACATACATATATATATATATATATTATACCTTGCTAAAATTTTATTTTGTTCTGTCTATGGTTCACTTACTTGTCATATTAGTTTTGTTCTTACTCCTATGCTTACGGTGTCTTTTGTAGATGGCTCGTCTTAGACACACTGACCGGACACGGTGCCTTGCGGAGCGTCCTCTGTGCCGCACCGTGTCCGGTCAGTCAAGTCACCTGGAGAGGCTGCACCACCGCCTGCGTGAGGAGCAGGAGCGCCAGCATCAGCAGAGGGAGCAGCAGGGCTCTTCCTCCCCACCTGAGCAGGAGGTGGAGTCCGTGAGGCACCGCTCCCCTGTTCCCCAGCTGGAGGTGCCCCCTGCACCACCGCGGGACGCCCCGGCTGCTGGAGGAGGTCCTGGAGGAGACCCTAATGATAGCGACTCAGACCACAGCACTGAGCCCTCTGAGCCGCAGGAGGCGGAAGGATGGGTCGCCCGACCCATCACCCGCGACGCCGCTCGCGGTTGTCACTTCCACGACGCACTCGACACCTTGTTGCACCGGGCTTTCGACCGGCACACCTAGTCGATCGAGTATCGTTGTGTAGTCTACCAGCACAGTCGCGGGAGGTACCCGGACCGCTGGGAGGCTACCTGCCTAGTACGCCGTCCGGAGGATGACCTCCGGGGTACAGAGGCCTTTTCGGAGCATTACTCCATCTCCGAGAGGGACACTGCGGAGGTGGCTATGCAGGATGCAGCACGGCGTGCACTCTCCCAGTACTGTTCCATATTCGGTGGGGTGGCCTACGGTCTTAACCTTAGGTACTACCCCCGCCGTCCTACTGGTAGCACAGAGAGTGTGGTTGTCTCACCTGTTGGTGAGGATAGCCCTAGGTTGAGCCGCACAGTCAACCTAGTCGCGGTGCTTAACACCGAGCTGGACCACTCTCTAGACGAGCTGAGCAGGGCTCGAATGGAGATTGCTGAGTTGCGTGCTGAGCTGGCAGAGCGCCGCCACCAGGAGGGTGGTTCCCCCGCTCCTGTTGGGACTCAGCACCCTTACCGCTCGCCGCCACGTGGTCACCACACCTATGGTTCCCCTGCCTGTAGGACCAGGATAGATCTGGATCCTTAGATCGTCAGCGTCAGAGTTTGTAATGAATTCTTAAGTCAGATGTCTCAGTCCTAGATAGTCAGTTTAGTTTGCTTATCAGTTGCTTCCATTCAGTTTAGTTTGCTTATCAGTTGCTTCCATGCTTGTTATGATGAACTTGTGCTGGATTTGAATCTTTGTAATGACTGTTGCCAACATGTGGGTTTCCCTGCAGTTTGGCTTAGCTAGTGATGTTAATGAAGTCAATTAGTTAGTTGGGAAACCATTTACTTCTACTTTCCTTTTTATCTGAGAAGCTGTATTGGATCATAATCAGGATCAGTGAAGTTCTTTGTCCACTCAGTGTCATGAAGAATTCTGTATACCCTTTTCTTATGCTGAAGGATTGTAAGATCAATGCTGATGTGTGAATGTCTTCCACAGATGTCTGACAACAGACGCTGATGTAACAGGCGTGTTCAGCAAGAGCAGCGTGCCTAGTAGGAGGAACCCCAGCAACACCAGAGGCAGCCTCCCCCGCCACCCCCGATGACAGTGGAGCAGATGTTCTTGATGCAAACTCAGGCAGTGCAGGCTATTGGGCAGACTCTGGCAGCTATGCAGCAGGCTCAACAGCAACCCCAACCCCAGTTACAAGTGCAGATGCCTCAGATGCCACGGGACAAGCGTGGCGAGTTCATGAGAGGGCACCCTCCTACCTTCGCGCACTCTGCCGACCCCATGGATGCAGAAGACTGGCTGCATGCAGTGGAAAGGGAACTGCGCACCGCCCAATATGACGACAGGGAGAAGGTTCTGTATGGTCTCCGCCAGCTAAGGGGAGCAGCCCAGTCCTGGTGGGAGTCCTACCTCGCCACCCATGCTGACCCCGAAGCCATCACTTGGGAGGAATTCAGAGAGAATTTCCGCAGGTACCATGTTCCAGAGGGACTGATAATCATGAAGAAGGAGGAGTTTATGGCTCTAAAGCAGGGACCCCTGTCTGTTAGTGAATACAGGGACAAGTTCCTGCAGCTATCTCGTTATGCACCTGAAGACGTCAACACTGATGCTAAAAGACAGTACAAGTTCATGTGGGGTTTGGTGGATCCCCTGCATTACCAGCTATCGGCGTTTCGAGACCGGGGGGTCCCTCAGGCCGACGAGTGAGTGCCGCGTGTCCCAGCCCAGATGGGTCGAGCGCGTGGGCGAGCGCGAAGGGGGGAAAGGAGTGAGGCGGCCGGAGACCGGCGTGAGAGAGGTGGGAATCCCGCGGCCTTCGTGTTCGTCCCGCGCCCAGGTCGGGTGCGCTTGCAGTAGGGGGTTACAAGCGTCCACGCGGGTGAGGGAAGCGAGCGGCCCCAAGAGAGCGCCTGTCCCGTCCTCGTCCCGCGCGGCCAACCTTCTCTAAGAGGGCCCTGGTCCTTCCTTTTATAGACGCAAGGAGAGGATCCAGGTGTACAATGGGGATGTAGCAGAGTGCTACGTGTCTAGCGAGGGAGAGCTAGTGCCCTGAGTACATGCCAATGTGGCAGCCGGAGAGATCTTGGAACCCAACTAGTGTGATGTCGTGGCCGTCGGAGGAGCGGCGGAGCCTGGCGGAGGGACAGCTGTCGGAGCGGTTGTGTCCTTGCTGACGTCCTCCTGCTTCCGTAAGAGAGCTAAGAGCCGCCGTCGTCACAGGGCATGCGGGGCGCCATCATTGCCTATCTGGTGGAGACAGCCAGATGGGACACCGGTCTTGTTCTCTGCGGCCCGAGTCAGCTCGGGGTAGGGTGATGATGGCGCTTCCTGTTGACGTGGCTGGCATGCGCCCTAGGTTGGGCGACGTGGAGGCTCCTCCGAAGCCGAGGTCGAGTCTGTCCTTCATGGCCGGGGCTGAGTCTGAGCCCCTGGGTCGGGCGAGGCGGAGGTCGTCGGCAGAGGCCAGGGTGGTGTCCGAGCCCTGGGGTCGGGTGAAGCGGAGTTCGTCGTCTTCCGGGTCTTAGCCCGAGTCCGAGCCCTGGGGTCGGGCGAAGCGGAGTTCGTCGTCTTCCGGGTCTTAGCCCGAGTCTGAGCCCTGGGTCGGGCGGAGCGGAGTTCGCCGCCTTCCGGGTCTTAACCCGAGTCCGAGCCCTAGGGTTGGGCGAAGCGGAGTTCGTCGTCTTCCGGGTCTTAGCCCGAGTCCGAGCCCTGGGTCGGGCGGAGCGGAGTTCGCCGTCTTCCGGGTCTTAGCCCGAGTCCGAGCCCTGGGTCGGGCGGAGCGGAGTTCGCCGTCTTCCGGGGCTGAGCCCGAGTCCGAGCCCTAGGTCGGGCGGAGCTTCCTATGGTGCCTTTGGCAGGGCCTGGCTTCTTGTCAGCATCACTCTGTCAAGTGGCGCAGGCGGCGCTGTCCTTCTGTCAGACCGGTCAGTGGAGCGGCGAAGTGACGGCGGTCACTTCGGCTCTGCCGGAGGGCGTGTGTCAGGATAAAGGTGTCAGGCCACCTTTGCGTTAAATGCTCCTGCGATTTGGTCGGTCGGTGCGGCGATTTAGTCAGGGTTGCTTCTTAGCGAAGGCAGGGCCTCGGGCGAGCCGAAGATGTGTCCGCCGTTGGAGGGGGGCCTCGGGCGAGACGGAAATCCTCCGGGGTCGGCTGCCCTTGTCCGAGGCTAGGCTCGGGCGAGGCGTGATCGAGTCGCTCGAATGGACTGATCCCTGACTTAATCGCACCCATCAGGCCTTTGCAGCTTTATGCTGATGGGGGTTACCAGCTGAGAATTAGGAGTCTGGAGGGTACCCCTAATTATGGTCCCCGACACCAGCTGATGAACCACACCTTCCCCACCTTCCAACACCTGATCGATAGAGCAATCATGACCGAGAGGAAGCGCAAAGAAATGGAAGATCGGAAACGCAAGATGAGTGGACCGCAGTCCGGGAGCAACAGCCGCCCCCGCTACTCAGGCAGTTCATCTCAGCAAGGCAAGCCTGGTCACCCACAGGGATACCAGCATCAGAGTCAGCGCCCGTACCAGCAGAAGTTTCAGAGGCAGTACCCAAAACAGCAGCAGTATCGCCAGAACAGCCAGCAGGGAGGTAACCAGTATCAGAGGCAGAACAACAAGGCACCTCGCCTTCCTGCCCAGCAGCGAATCAGAACAACCAAGCAACCCCAGCACAAGGAGGAGGCAGAGGATGCTTCCACTGTGGAGAGCAAGGCCACTGGGCAATGCATTGCCCAAAGAAGATGGCGCAGCAGCAGACAAACCCCAATGCTCCAGCAAGGCAAGGTGTACCTCAACAGGCAACAGGTAATCGTGGCCATGCGTACAACCATGGAAAGGTGAACCACTTGGAGGTCGAAGCGATCCAGGATGCACCAGATGTGGCAGTAGGTATGTTCTTAGTCGAATCTCATCCAGCAAAAGTGCTATTTGATACTGGTGCAACTCATTCATTTGTCACTGCAACATGGGTAGAAATGCATAACATCTCAGTAGAGGCAATGATGCCGCCCATGAGGATTAATTCGGTCGGTGGTAAAGTGCAAGTAGATAAAATATGCTCAAATATAAGGGTGGAAATAAGGGGGATAGGATTCCCCAGTGACCTAATAATAATAGACACCGCTGGGGTAGATGTCATCCTAGGGATGAATTGGTTAATGAAGTATGAAGCGAATGTTAGCTGTGACAAGAGGACCGTAACATTGAAGTCCCCGCCCGGAGAGAAGGTAGTGGCTGAGCTAAGGATGCCTAAAACAGCAAAAGGTGATTGTCACTAGATTTCGGTGGATAACAAGGAGGCCAACCCGCTCGAGGCTATCAGGGTTGCATCGGACTTTCCAGATGTGTTTCCCGAGGAACTACCAGGCATGCCACCCGAGAGAAAAGTCGAATTTGCCATAGAGCTTATCCCTGGCACCGCCCCCATTTTTTCTAAAAGAGCCTATCAAGTGTCTAGGCCAGAATTGGTGGAACTCAAGAAACAGATAGATGAGCTGTTAGAGAAGGGTTACATCTGACCAAGTACCTCGCCTTGGGCCGCTCCGGTATTGTTTGTAGAGAAGAAAGATGGTACCAAAAGGATGTGTATAGATTACAGAGCCCTGAATGAAGTCACCATTAAGAACAAGTACCCCCTGCCAAGGATAGAAGATCTGTTTGACCAACTTAGAGGTGCCAGCGTATTTTCGAAGATAGATCTAAGATCAGGTTACCATCAACTCAGAATCTGACCCTCAGACATACCGAAGACAGCATTCATCACCAAGTATGGGTTATATGAGTATACAGTTATGTCCTTTGGTCTGACAAATGCGCCAGCCTTCTTTATGTATCTGATGAACAGTGTGTTCATGGACTACCTAGACAAGTTTGTGGTAGTGTTCATCGATGATATTCTCATATATTCTCAAAGTGAGGAAGAACATGTGGAACATTTGAAGATGGTATTGCAAAGGCTACGAGAGCATCAGTTGTATGCCAAGCTGAGTAAATGCGAGTTCTGGATTCATGAAGTCTTGTTTTTGGGTCACATCATAAACCAAGATGGGTTAGCTGTGGATCCAAAGAAAGTAGCAGATATTCTGAACTAGAAAGCACCGAAGGATGTTCGTGGAATTAAGAGTTTCATTGGAATGGCCGGATACTATCGGCGTTTCATTGAAGGCTTTTCAAAGATTGCTAGACCAATGACAGCGTTGCTAGCGAAGAAAGTTGAGTTTAAGTGGACCCAAAAGTGCCAAGAGGCATTTGAAGAACTGAAGAATAGATTGACTACAGCACCTGTGTTGGTTCTGCCTGATGTTCACAAGCCATTCTCGGTGTACTGCGATGCTTCCTACACCGGATTGGGATGTGTGCTAATGCAAGAAGGAAGAGTTGTAGCATACTCATCTCGACAGCTGAAGATCCATGAGAGAAATTATCCCACACACGACCTAGAGTTGGCAGTAGTGGTTCATGCTTTAAAGACATGGAGACATTACCTATATGGGCAGAAGTGCGACATCTACACAGATCACAAAAGTCTGAAATACATATTCACCCAGTCAGAGTTAAACATGAGGCAGCGAAGATGGTTGGAATTGATCAAGGACTACGAGTTGGAGATACATTACCATCCAGGCAAAGCCAATGTTGTTGCAGATGCTCTGAGCAGGAAGAGTCAAGTCAATATGATGGCCACGTACCCAATGTCATATGAGTTAGCCAAGGAGTTCGACAGACTGAGTCTCGGTTTTCTGAACAGTGCGCAAGGAGTAACAGTGGAATTAGAGCCCACCCTAGAGCGCAAGATCAAAGAAGGGCAGAAGGATGATGAGAACATCAACAAGATCTGGTAGCTGATCTTAGAAGGAAGAGGCAAGGACTTTCGAGAGGATGAAGAGGGAGTAGTATGGTTCAAGGACCGATTGTGTGTTCCCGACATCAAACATATTCGGGAGCTGATCCTCAAGGAAGCTCATGAGACAGCTTACTCCATACACCCTGGAAGTGAAAAGATGTATCAGGATTTAAAAAAGAGGTTTTGGTGGTATGGCATGAAAAGGGAAATCGCAGAATATGTCGCCATCTGTGATAACTATCAAAGAACCAAAGCAGAGCATCAGAAGCCAGCCGGACTGTTGCAGCCATTGCAAATTCCTCAGTGGAAGTGGGATGAGATCGGGATGGATTTTATAGTTGGCCTACCTCGTACCCGGGTCGGCTATGATTCCATATGGGTGGTTGTGGATCGCTTAACAAAGGTGGCCCATTTCATACCTGTGAAAACAACATACACCGGAGCAACATTAGCTGAGTTATACATGTCCCGGATAGTCTGCCTGCATGGTGTGCCGAAGAAGATAGTGTCAAATCAAGGAACACAATTCACCTCTCATTTTTGGCAGCAGCTACAAGAAGCTTTGGGCACGCATTTGAACTTCAGCTCAGCTTATCACCCGCAGACAGACGGTCAGACTGAAAGAACTAATCAGATCCTAGAAGATATGTTGAGAGCCTGTGCATTGCAAGACAAGTCAGGATGGGACAAAAGGTTACCTTATGCAGAATTCTCCTACAATAATAGTTACCAGGCTAGCTTGAAGATGTCACCGTTTCAGGCGCTCTATGGACGGAGTTGTAGGACTCCGCTGCATTGGGACCAGCCTGGAGAGAGACAGGTGTTTGGCCCTGACATTTTGCTTGAAGCCGAAGAGAATATCAAAATGGTTCGGGAGAATCTGAAGATAGCACAATCAAGGCAGCGAAGCTATGCTGACAGAAGGAGAAGAGAACTGAGTTTTGAAGTGGGAGATTACGTCTATCTGAAGGTGTCGCCTATCAGAGGAGTCAGAAGGTTCGGAGTCAAGGGCAAGTTAGCACCCCGGTATGTTGGACCATATCAGATTCAAGCAAAGCGTGGAGAAGTGGCCTACCAGCTCAACCTACCAGAAAGTCTGTCGGCAGTGCACAATGTGTTCCACGTGTCGCAATTGAAGAAGTGTCTGCGACTACCAGAAGAACAGTTGCCAGCGGAGGACTTGGAAGTCCAAGAGGATCTGACATACATAGAGAAGCCAACGCAGATTCTGGAGTTTGCAGACAGAGTCACCCGGAGAAACACCATCAGAATGTGCAAAGTCAGATGGGGTCACCACTCTGAGGAAGAAGCAACCTGGGAACGAGAAGATGATCTGAAAGCCAAATACCACGAACTCTTTGCTGACCAACCTTGAATCTCGGGGCGAGATTCTTTTAAGGGGGATAGGTTTGTAACACCCGGAATCTAGGGGTTTAAAAATCTCTTCTATAATATCCACCAAGTTCAGGTTTTAATAAAAACCCTAGGTGATCAATGGTTGTTGCATCATGTTGCAAGGCATTTATTTTTGTTTGGATGAGTGGTTTGCTTGATCCATCATTTAATCAACAATTGTCACATAATGTCAAACTGAAATAAATAGAAAAGAGAAAGAAAAGAGAAAGAAAAAGGGAAATAGAAATCAGCCCACCTCCCCTCCCCTGGCCCATTTCGGCCGGCCCAACCGCCCCCTTCTTCCCCCTCTCTTTCCCCCGTTCGCCCACGCCAGCCTCCTCCCTCGTGGGCCCGCTCGCGCCGCGGCCCAGCTTCCCTGCTCGCCCGCGCCAGCCCCGCTCCACGCCGTGGCCCAGCCTTGGCGGCCCAGCGAGCGCGCCAGCCCCCAGCCCAGCTGCGCGCCGCGTCCTCTGCGCCAGCGTGCCCGGCTCCGCTCGCGCCGCGGCCCAGCTGTAACACCCTAAAGTTCAATCTTGTGAAAACAAAGAAAAATTCTCAAAGATTTTAAATCAAAACACCTTTCCTTAAAGATAATCATAATTTAGAAGTTTCCACTCATGAATATGTTAAAAATACATAATTAAAGATACTTAGATAATCTAAATTGCCTTTGGGTTAGGATATATAAAAGAATTATGGTTAAAATATTTCTTAACATATATAAGTCTACAATATAAATTTGATTTCCCTAGAAGTAATAAGGTAGGGATTATTCTACTATATGATTAAAAGCTTGTCTAAAAGAACTAAAATAAATAAAGAAATATATAAAATATGTTTTTGCACATTATGCTAAAAGTTCTATATAAGTGTTTGAACTTTAAACTTGTGTTGATTTGAAATTCAAATGGAAAGGAAAAATAGAAAATAGAAAATATAAGAGAAGGGAAGAACTAAGAAAAAAACATTACATAAAATAAAATAAATATCCTTCACACTTATATTAATAAATTATACCTTTCAAACTGAGGACAAGTTATTCACAAAGTTGAACTCAAACTTGAATTCAAATTGGATTTGAATTGGATTTGAAAATGGGGAAAAGAAAATAGAAAAAGAAAAAGAAAAAGGATACTATACCTAACTGGGCCGGTGGCCACCATTTCGGCCCACTAACCCTTTATTACCGCGCGGCCCAACTTCGCCCGCCGCGCCGCACTCACTCACTTGCGCGTGGGTCCCATCTGTCAGTCGCAAGCCGCCATTCCCTCACGCGCGTTTCCGTTGTCTCACTGATACGTGGGCTCCGCCCGTCAGCCTCCCGTGCACACTCGCCTGGCCTTCCCCCTTTTCGCTGCCAACCGGGCCCCTATCGTCAGCCTCGCTCGCGCAAGCACTCGGGCAATGCCGCTGCTGCCGCGTGGGTCCCACTGGTCAGCCCCTCTGTCGCCCAGCGCCTGTTCTTCATCTCCGCCGTATCCGTGCTTCCGGCCGAGAATCTCGGCGGCAACAAACTCCGCAACGATCTCCGATTGCTCGGCCAACGTTGGACCCTCCGGTGTATAAAAGCCTGGCCCGTCCTCGGCTCGTCCTCGCGTCGGCCGCCGCCCGATTGTTCCACCGCACGCGCTGCCGAGAATACCCGCCGCCGGTGAAACTCATCACCACGGGTCGCCGGTCCTTGGTGTTGGGCCTGAAGATCGTTTTTCGCCTGGGGAAACTACCGGTGCCCTCAATTCGAGTTGAACTCCACCGGTGCTCGTGTAATTGCTCACCGGAGCTTCAACGCCGCCGCGGATCCGCACCGCGCCGTGGTCGGAGCTGGACACTGCCGGAATCCTTGTAAGAAGCCGCCTCCCATGTTCGCCTACTTCTCCTTGACGTGTAGAACCTAACGGATTAGAATTTTGGGCGCTGGTGCGCTGGATTTGGCCCTCACCGGCGATGCTCCGCCGTGTTGGGCGGCGGCGCGGCCGTGGTTGGTGACGGGTAGAGAAGACGAGTTCGCGCCGTCGGATTCACTTTGGACGGCGCAGATTAGAGTAAGTAGCGTACCGCTTCGGGTGGAATCGTGCGCCGTCCGATCTTGATCGGTCGGTGGCAAATTAATACGGGATATTTAAATCTGAGCCGTTGATCGCAGAATGGACGGGCCGTGCGACGTACCGCTTCGCGGGCGGCCAGATCTAATCTGGTGCGCACGTCTCGGATCTGACGGCTCACGATGCCCCGTACCCCTTCGCCGTGTCACAATTGCTAAAGAGACCCCGACCTTTTAAGAAAACAACCCGCCGTCCACAGATCCTGTGCGCTGTGTCTGTGGCGACTTACCCCGAGCCCCCTGACCTTTCTTATAATTGAGGCCCAGTCCACTGCTGTTTTAAAATAAGTAAATGAATTAGAAAATGTATTTTTAATACAAAAATAATTGCTAGAACTTCAATAATTCATAGAAAATTCATACTAACTCCAAATTGAGTCATTCCAATTCCTAAAATTTTGTAATAATATTCTCTACCATTTTGAATCACTGTTTTGACATGAACTCTGTCAGGAAATTTATTTATCATTTAATCATATTTTAATCACATTAAACCTTAGGAAAATCATAACTTAAAATCTACAACACCAAATTTAGTGATTCCAGTTCCTGTGGTTTTATTTTAATGTGTAGATTATTACTATGTATTTTGTTTACATGTTTGGTGTAATGTTAAATTTGCCTATACTATGTTGTTTGAATTGCTACGACTAGCAGTGAGGACACGAGTCATCTGAAGATCATCCTGGTACCTGGATTCTCAAGGCCCAGGCAAGTTGTGCCCTTGATCACTTCTTTTCACCTACTCATGTTCTAATTAATCATAATGATCTGCATAGGTTAATTTTGATGGGACCCAATAGGATACCCTAGTTTGTCTATCTTTATACCTTGTTTACCACTGATCTTTCTGGGTAGTACTTGCTAGTGCTATATGTGGTTTTGGGTATGGAGATACACTATTCATGATTACACTTTTTGTTATCAGTTGTTATTTATGGTTCATGTTAAGATCATTATGTTAATTGGAACATGGAGCGACCACCCGGGAAAACAGTGCTACCACAAGGGTAGTATGGGATGCCCTTGGCTGATTAATTAGGAAAGCTAGTGGAAGACTACCTTACCCGAAAGGGGCAAGGGCAGTAGGGGAGAGGTCAGTGCGGGGAGGCCCTCGGGAGGATTTTGCTGCGATGGCGGTCCTGCAAGGGATTCCTGTACTGGATCTTCCTATAAACTGTAGCGGGTTTTCGGAAGCTAGTGGAACTATGTAAAGGCCTCGTAGTGCTACCCTGCCTCACTTCCTTGGTAGAGGTGTATGGGATTCATGACCCCTTGGCAGATGGGTAACACGGCTTGTGGGTAAAGATGCGCAACCTCTGCAGAGTGTAAAACTGGTATACTAGCCGTGCTCACGGTCATGAGCAGCTCGGACCCTCACATGATTAAATGATGGAACTAAATTCAATTTGTCATATGCATTGCATCGCAGGTGATGTTGTTACTTTTGTTCTACTTCTTAATTGGGTTTGGTATTTACTTATACTTAGTAACTGCTAATAAAATTTTGACCAACTTTAAAAGCAATGCTCAGCTCTAACCATCTCCTTTGGTAAGCCTTACACTTCACGTGAGCTCCCACCTTTGGCGAGTTCATGCACATTATTCCCCACAACTTGTTGAGCGATGAACGTATGTGAGCTCACTCTTGCTGTCTCACATACACCACAGGTCAAGACCAGGTACTGCAGGATGATGCTCATGGAGGATGCTGCGATGAGTTCGTGAGAGGTCTAGGCCGTCGTCTCCCAGTCAACTTTGGGTTGCTGGACCGTTGTCTCCTTATAATGTAATTATTTATTTTGTATAGAACTCCTGTTATCTATAAAGTTGTGACATTCGATCCTGTGCCACTATACATCATATGTATGAGACTTGGTCCCAGCATACCTGGTGTTTATGTTAACCCCGGGTTTTGGATCCCTAAAATCCGGGTGTTACAGAAGTGGTATCAGAGGAATGTTGACTGTAGGACGAAACCTAGATAGAACTGGACAACCATTACTTACTTACCTTTGCTACTCTGATTCTTTCTAAACTTATCTTAATCTTTTCTCATCTAATTCCGCTTTACTCTGATTACTCTTACCTTTTCATTCTAAAGACAAACTTGGATTTCACACTTTGAAATCTTGTGCCTAAAGTGACCTCTAGGAATAAGGAGACCCGCTCTTAGGAACAAAAACAGAACTATTTTTATAAGTGTCTATGTATTTGAATGTTTGTTCTTATGATACTTGTCTGATTTGGTTCTTTGATTGAGTGTGATGAATTGTGGAGTAATGTCCACAATTGCATCTACATATACACATAGGTATAAAAATATATTTACAAAATAACTAAACAACTTAGATTATCCTCCACTAAAAGGTATCTATCTCGTAGAAGTTCTTCTTATCTTAAAAGACACTCTCTTATCTTAATAAATCCATCTCATCTTAAAAGATACTCACCCTATCTTGAAAAAAATTGTATCTCATCCTAATAGATCTAACTGGTCTCAAAAGATTCTATCTTATCTTTATGGATCCATCTTATCCTAATAAGCATACTTATTCACCCTAGTTTAAACAACCATGATCTAATGCAAATTAATTATATCTTATCTAGTCAAACTAGTCATACCGGTCTAATCTAGATCCCATCTAATCTAATATGATCTAATCTAATGTGGTCCACTTAAACATATTAGTGATACTGGTAGAAGTGATTAGAACCCTACTAGCCATGTATTAACTTAACTTAGCACATTGATCAACTCAACCATGAGTTAACCCAACCCATAGTGCCATAATGAAAAGTAAGACCTTTCTATTCCCACCTAATAACAAATAAGCTTTTGACCTACATCATGTAGTATATCTCATCCATGTCTACCTTAACCATATTCCCCAGCCTAATAATATACACTAACTCCTAATCAATGAGACAAGCCTGGAGAAGATGATCAACTTCATCAAGGAAGGATGAGCACCAACTCAAGTCTTCAAGGATCAAGTGTGGTCACCAAGATGAGTCAAGATCCACAATCTTGGATGGAGTTTTTCTTATCCTACTCTTTCTTACCCAAACCTATATATGCCCTAAAGACATCCTCTATCCTACATAATAAAGTGGACATACATATATACACCCATGCTTTCCTAACCACCAGCTTCACCAAGCTACATAGATATAAATTATGATGATTTGTAAGATCTAGGTGTTACTTTAGTTAGTAATATGATAATATTTTAGAAGAAATAATAAGGTCTATTGACCCAATGTTTTGTTAAAGAATTATGCCTCATACTAAGATCTCTTTGTTTGTGCATATGAGTATGCATCCTTTTTCTTTCAAATCTCGAGGACGAGATTATTTTTAAGGGGGGTAGGATTTGTAACACCCTAAAGTTCAATCTTGTGAAAACAAAGAAAAATTCTCAAAGATTTTAAATCAAAACACCTTTCCTTAAAGATAATCATAATTTAGAAGTTTCCACTCATGAATATGTTAAAAATACATAATTAAAGATACTTAGATAATCTAAATTGCCTTTGGGTTAGGATATATAAAAGAATTATGGTTAAAATATTTCTTAACATATATAAGTCTACAATATAAATTTGATTTCCCTAGAAGTAATAAGGTAGGGATTATTCTACTATATGATTAAAAGCTTGTCTAAAAGAACTAAAATAAATAAAGAAATATATAAAATATGTTTTTGCACATTATGCTAAAAGTTCTATATAAGTGTTTGAACTTTAAACTTGTGTTGATTTGAAATTCAAATGGAAAGGAAAAATAGAAAATAGAAAATATAAGAGAAGGGAAGAACTAAGAAAAAAAACATTACATAAAATAAAATAAATATCCTTCACACTTATATTAATAAATTATACCTTTCAAACTGAGGACAAGTTATTCACAAAGTTGAACTCAAACTTGAATTCAAATTGGATTTGAATTGGATTTGAAAATGGGGAAAAGAAAATAGAAAAAGAAAAAGAAAAAGGATACTATACCTAACTGGGCCGGTGGCCACCATTTCGGCCCACTAACCCTTTATTACCGCGCGGCCCAACTTCGCCCGCCGCGCCGCACTCACTCACTTGCGCGTGGGTCCCATCTGTCAGTCGCAAGCCGCCATTCCCTCACGCGCGTTTCCGTTGTCTCACTGATACGTGGGCTCCGCCCGTCAGCCTCCCGTGCACACTCGCCTGGCCTTCCCCCTTTTCGCTGCCAACCGGGCCCCTATCGTCAGCCTCGCTCGCGCAAGCACTCGGGCAATGCCGCTGCTGCCGCGTGGGTCCCACTGGTCAGCCCCTCTGTCGCCCAGCGCCTGTTCTTCATCTCCGCCGTATCCGTGCTTCCGGCCGAGAATCTCGGCGGCAACAAACTCCGCAACGATCTCCGATTGCTCGGCCAACGTTGGACCCTCCGGTGTATAAAAGCCTGGCCCGTCCTCGGCTCGTCCTCGCGTCGGCCGCCGCCCGATTGTTCCACCGCACGCGCTGCCGAGAATACCCGCCGCCGGTGAAACTCATCACCACGGGTCGCCGGTCCTTGGTGTTGGGCCTGAAGATCGTTTTTTCGCCTGGGGAAACTACCGGTGCCCTCAATTCGAGTTGAACTCCACCGGTGCTCGTGTAATTGCTCACCGGAGCTTCAACGCCGCCGCGGATCCGCACCGCGCCGTGGTCGGAGCTGGACACTGCCGGAATCCTTGTAAGAAGCCGCCTCCCATGTTCGCCTACTTCTCCTTGACGTGTAGAACCTAACGGATTAGAATTTTGGGCGCTGGTGCGCTGGATTTGGCCCTCACCGGCGATGCTCCGCCGTGTTGGGCGGCGGCGCGGCCGTGGTTGGTGACGGGTAGAGAAGACGAGTTCGCGCCGTCGGATTCACTTTGGACGGCGCAGATTAGAGTAAGTAGCGTACCGCTTCGGGTGGAATCGTGCGCCGTCCGATCTTGATCGGTCGGTGGCAAATTAATACGGGATATTTAAATCTGAGCCGTTGATCGCAGAATGGACGGGCCGTGCGACGTACCGCTTCGCGGGCGGCCAGATCTAATCTGGTGCGCACGTCTCGGATCTGACGGCTCACGATGCCCCGTACCCCTTCGCCGTGTCACAATTGCTAAAGAGACCCCGACCTTTTAAGAAAACAACCCGCCGTCCACAGATCCTGTGCGCTGTGTCTGTGGCGACTTACCCCGAGCCCCCTGACCTTTCTTATAATTGAGGCCCAGTCCACTGCTGTTTTAAAATAAGTAAATGAATTAGAAAATGTATTTTTAATACAAAAATAATTGCTAGAACTTCAATAATTCATAGAAAATTCATACTAACTCCAAATTGAGTCATTCCAATTCCTAAAATTTTGTAATAATATTCTCTACCATTTTGAATCACTGTTTTGACATGAACTCTGTCAGGAAATTTATTTATCATTTAATCATATTTTAATCACATTAAACCTTAGGAAAATCATAACTTAAAATCTACAACACCAAATTTAGTGATTCCAGTTCCTGTGGTTTTATTTTAATGTGTAGATTATTACTATGTATTTTGTTTACATGTTTGGTGTAATGTTAAATTTGCCTATACTATGTTGTTTGAATTGCTACGACTAGCAGTGAGGACACGAGTCATCTGAAGATCATCCTGGTACCTGGATTCTCAAGGCCCAGGCAAGTTGTGCCCTTGATCACTTCTTTTCACCTACTCATGTTCTAATTAATCATAATGATCTGCATAGGTTAATTTTGATGGGACCCAATAGGATACCCTAGTTTGTCTATCTTTATACCTTGTTTACCACTGATCTTTCTGGGTAGTACTTGCTAGTGCTATATGTGGTTTTGGGTATGGAGATACACTATTCATGATTACACTTTTTGTTATCAGTTGTTATTTATGGTTCATGTTAAGATCATTATGTTAATTGGAACATGGAGCGACCACCCGGGAAAACAGTGCTACCACAAGGGTAGTATGGGATGCCCTTGGCTGATTAATTAGGAAAGCTAGTGGAAGACTACCTTACCCGAAAGGGGCAAGGGCAGTAGGGGAGAGGTCAGTGCGGGGAGGCCCTCGGGAGGATTTTGCTGCGATGGCGGTCCTGCAAGGGATTCCTGTACTGGATCTTCCTATAAACTGTAGCGGGTTTTCGGAAGCTAGTGGAACTTTGTAAAGGCCTCGTAGTGCTACCCTGCCTCACTTCCTTGGTAGAGGTGTATGGGATTCATGACCCCTTGGCAGATGGGTAACACGGCTTGTGGGTAAAGATGCGCAACCTCTGCAGAGTGTAAAACTGGTATACTAGCCGTGCTCACGGTCATGAGCAGCTCGGACCCTCACATGATTAAATGATGGAACTAAATTCAATTTGTCATATGCATTGCATCGCAGGTGATGTTGTTACTTTTGTTCTACTTCTTAATTGGGTTTGGTATTTACTTATACTTAGTAACTGCTAATAAAATTTTGACCAACTTTAAAAGCAATGCTCAGCTCTAACCATCTCCTTTGGTAAGCCTTACACTTCACGTGAGCTCCCACCTTTGGCGAGTTCATGCACATTATTCCCCACAACTTGTTGAGCGATGAACGTATGTGAGCTCACTCTTGCTGTCTCACATACACCACAGGTCAAGACCAGGTACTGCAGGATGATGCTCATGGAGGATGCTGCGATGAGTTCGTGAGAGGTCTAGGCCGTCGTCTCCCAGTCAACTTTGGGTTGCTGGACCGTTGTCTCCTTATAATGTAATTATTTATTTTGTATAGAACTCCTGTTATCTATAAAGTTGTGACATTCGATCCTGTGCCACTATACATCATATGTATGAGACTTGGTCCCAGCATACCTGGTGTTTATGTTAACCCCGGGTTTTGGATCCCTAAAATCCGGGTGTTACACCAGCGCGCGACCTTGGCCCAGCTCCGCGCCCGTGGCGGCCTGGTGGCCCAGCGCGCACGCATCCACGCCCAGCGCGTGGAGCGCCCGCCGCCGCCGCTTCAGCCGGTCCCACGCGTCAGGTCGCCCATGGTGCTTCTTCTTGGTAACGCCTGTGCGAAATTTTAGAGAAAACAACCGCCCGCACGCGCAGTTTCTTCCACCCGTCGCCCACTTTCTCGCCACGATCTCGCCCTCCGACTCGCCGAACCGCCGCCGGAGCCACGTCCCGCCGTCGCCGAGGTGAGCAGCCGAGGTGAGCTCGTTTCTTCTTTCCTCTCTCTCCACTGCTCGCTTCCTCGCCGCTCGCTCGCCATGGCTAGGGTTCGGCTGAGCCGGCCCGGACGCCCACGTCCCTCTCCATCCCGTTGTCCCGTCGGTCGAGCACCCCTGGCCAGCCATCGTCTCGCCGGTCATCCTCTGCGCAGCGTTCGGTCTTCGCGGCCAGCAGCCCCGCGTGCTCTCATCTGGCAAGCAGGAGCCGCCTTCGCCTAGCGTCGACGTAGCAGCCGCGCCCCACTTCGCCGGCGAGCCTCGCCCCTGCACGCTGCGCCTGAGTCGCTGCGCGCTCGGCACGCCTAGCCCCGTCCCCATGCCCCTGGTCACCAGCACGCTGCTAGCACTTAGCTATGGTGGCCGAACCGCCGAGCCCGACCCCGCCGATGTCCCTACAGCCCGCCCCGGTCATTCGTCTACCCTCGCCGTGCCTCGGGCTCGCTGTTAGCCGGGTTGTGCACGTCAAATCGCGTGTGCGCAGCGCCTCGCCGTGCTCTCGCAGCCGTCATCGCGCAACTAGTGCGCGCGCTCGCGTTCGCTTGCGCGCAGTGCGTCGACGGGACTCCGTCTACGCTCGTCTACCCCCCCCCCCCCCGTCTACCCCTCGTCTACCCCCCGTGTGTACTCGTGTCGCTCGCCATCGCCATCGCCCGCGCGTCGCGCATTAAATCGTCACGTGTCGTTCGCGCGCGTTGCGCGTGCTGTTCGCACGCGTCGTCGTGCGTTCTACGCACGTTAATAATTCGCCTCACCTAGAATAGCTCGCGCTAATTAAATATATATTTAAGCAATGATTATTCGAATAGCAAACTAATCGGGATTAAGTAGTAATTTTACGTGGCATATGACTAATGTCCGTCAATATGATTAAGCCGAATTAAATATTATAATTCATATCCGTTTAGTGTAAACGTACCCTCGACCGTAGCGTCAGTCGTCTCAGTTCCTTTCTCGCGTAGCCGTAGATGCGAATTTTATGTCGCGTGCATATTCATTTGATCTATATTGTTGTATGGTGTATTGTTTTCTGTCGTTTCAAGAATGTTGGATGTATGTTTGCACTCGCGTAGATATTGGGCCGTTCGTGGAGTCTGAGGGAATTGCAGGAGAAGACCCTGAGCAGCAGCAGCTTGGTGAAGGCAAGTGTCCTCTGACCCATTATGTCCCATTTACTTTATAATACACTGTCCCGCATACTATGAACAACCTAAGGATTTACTAGCTTTCTATTCACCTTGTCCTTGATTTACCTTTTGGGTTACTGTGGTTAGCTACATGCTAGCGCTTTACTTTAATCAATGAACATGATGAGATACAATGATGATACTATGATTTTATTCTGGATATGATGATATACTTGTGGCATTTAAGGGGACTCGGGCTGTTTCCCGAGTACCTCTCCGTAAGGACCTGTTCGTTGAGAGACCACCCGGGATAACAGTGCAACCATGAGGGTGAAATGGGACGCCCTTAGCTAATTAATTTGAGGAACTAGAGGTGTAGTTGCTTCGCCGTCGTGCCGTCAATGGGGTCCAGGCACAGTGCTTGCTCTGCCAAGGCTGAGTGCCGAGGTTCTTTCGTTTTGCTTTTGTTAGTCACTCTCCTGCGGGGAGGGGTACTGTGTTTATCAAACTGGAGAAACCTAATGGGCGACTATGACCTCTAGGGAATCTTTGTAAAAGCTACGTAGTGATACCCTGCCGGACCACCTAGGAAGTGATCAATGGGGAGTCATGATCCCCGGGCAAAATGGGAATTACGGCTCATGGGTAAAGTGTGCGACCTCTGCAGAGGGTATTGAAACTGATATATCAGTCGTGCTCACGGTTAAGAGCAGCCTTGGGATCCTCTTTGATTAGAGATACTCCGGATACACCTCAGATGATGACTTTAATGATGATGGTTAATGATGGTGACTTTAATTATGAATTCTAGTATTTCCTCTCTGAGGAGGTACTTTTTGGGATTATAACTTGGGTTTTATGATAAAATCTGGCTTCTACTAACAATAAATACCTGACCAACTAAAAGCAACTGCTTGAGCCTAACCCCACATAAAAAGCTAGTCCACTTCAGCCAAACGGGGCATTTGTTGAGTACGTTGATGTGTACTCATCCTTGCTTTACCACAAAACACCAGGTTGTCCACATTGCAACCACTGCTCAGGAGAAGATGAAGCTGTGGAAGGAGACTTCCAGGAGTTCCAAGACTACGACGAGTTCTAAGTGTGGGTTGGCGGCAACCCCTAGTCAGCTGCCTGTGAAGGCCCTATCTTTACTGCGTTTCGCTTAGCACTTTGATTTACCCGTTGAGTTGATGACTATGTGGATGTCTCTGACATCGTGATGTAATAAGTTAATACTCTTCTATGTTATTATTCGAGCATTATGCGATGATGTTCATTTATGTGATCGCTGTGTACGTGAGTTCTGATCCTGGCACGTACATAGTTCGCATTCGGTTTGCCTTCTAAAACCGGGTGTGACAAGCACTAAGAAGTCTTTTCACTTCATTCCGAGCACCTTCGGCTTTGTCATCAGACATCTTCCGAAGCCTCTGCTTTCTGGGTCTGAAGGATGGATCAACATTGAGCGAGTGTTCAATGACATCCATGTTGACACCACATAGATCGTTGGCAGACCATGCGAAAACATCTTTGTTGTTGAACAGAAACCTTGTTAGGTTTTCCTCTTATTCCTCAGACAATTGAGATCCCAGCAACACCTTCTGCTCTGCTATATCTTCACATAAGAGCATGGGCTTCGGCTGATCGGCCGAAGCAGCCTTTTCCCTTCTATACTTGTACTGCTCACAAGCTTCAGCTCCATCTATATTATGGATTGCTTTTGAATCTGTCCAGCTTCCTTCGGCCTTTCTGGCAGCTTCCTGACTTCCATGGATAGCAATAGGTCCTTGATCCGAAGGTATCTTCATGCAAAGATATGCTGGATGAAGAATTGCTTCAAAAGCATTGAGTGTCTCACGATCAATGATTGCATTGTAGGGGTACTCCATGTCGACAATATCAAACACAATTTATTCAGTCCTTGTGTTGTTGACGAATCCGAAGGTGACTGGCATCGTGATCTTGCCAAGCGCTACAATCCGTCTTCCTCTCAAGCCACAAAGAGGGTGTGTAGCATAATGAATCTTATCCTCTGGCTCTTGCATCTGTCTGAAGGCTTTAGCAAATATAATATCCGCTGCACTGCCTGTATCGACCAGAACATTATGGACCAAAAATTCTTTGATAACACAAGAAATGACCATAGCATCATTATGAGGGTAATCCTTGAGCTGAAGGTCCTCTTGAGAGAAGGTAATTGGGATGTGAGACCATCTTGACTTGATGAAGGGTCCCTGCACCCCGACATGCTGTACCCTTCTCTGTGCCTCTTTCTTCTGCTTCTTGTTGGCCGGCTCTGAGCATGAACCGCCTGTTATCGGGAGCACCAGCTTCGTAGCTGAAGCAGCTCCAGCTTGGTTGTTGAATAAAGCCATTAGCTCAAAAAGTGGAAGTGAGTTCACCGGAGGTGGGCGCCAATGTTGGGGACTTGTTCTCAAATGCTATAAATTAAGAACAAGGCAACATAGAATGTTAAATGTTAATGTCCTTCGTCCGCTGAAGCATTATCTCCCCGAGGGTTTAATGAACTTCGGACGAAGGCCATGATCAGAATATCACGAAGGTCATACCTTCGTGATCAAAAATAATGTAAAATGAAGTATAAATTGTAAAACATTATAAAGAGATAAGCTAAAAACAAATAACATTATTCACATGTTTTGTCATATTTATACCTTCGTCTTGGCAGAAAGTGACAGTTCCAGTGCAATGTGTCAGTGATTACAAGATTGCGTGAACAGTACAGGGGTACTATTCATGTATTTATAGGCACAGGGTGCAGCCTGTGTATAATTACAAATATGCCCTTTACAATTAACTACAATAATGACATAGAACATCATGGGCTTTTAAGTCATTTCATCTTTAAGTCGGTTCGCCCCTTCGTCATGAGATCCGCTATTGTGCCGAAGCTTTGTATGTGATAGCTTCGGCGCTGCTTCTGGGGAGATCTTCCGAAGGTGTTTCCTTTCTTTAGAATCTTCGGCTACGAAGCATACCCCCAACAATGTATAAACTATCATTTTAGTTTATAAAAGAAATGACCCTTGTTATCTTTTAATTAAGTAAATATAAATAATCTATTAATTGGACATATATTTATCTTCTATTTTAATTAAGAAACATATGGTCTACATATTCTTTTAAGTTTCTTTTTAATACGTCTATACTTAAACATCTATAACGAACCTTATTAAATCAAAAACATGATATCTACTAAAAAGGGTCATTTTAAAATTAGAAACAAATTATCTAATTCTTTAGTAAGAAACCTATGCTACCAATATAACTATCAATTTCTTTATTAGAAAGTATGAGCGCCTAATTAAGTCATTTTAACATTATTATAATTTCTACTCTTTCGGTTTTCTTCTTCCTTTTCTAAATAGAATTTATACGTGTGGCTAAAATTGTTTACTTAATTCTTATAACATTAATATACTAAGAATTAATTATAAATTACTAAATGGGACTTTTAATAGCATATTCATGGTTGATATGACATAGATAAATATCCTACTAATTCTAAGTAATTTAAATGCTATACTTATGAATACTATTATTATGAATAGTAAAATCTATATATTTTCATTCGACCAGAAATACGTGGCTTAATTCCTATTTCAATTTCTTATATCACTAAAATTATACTTATATCAATACTAACCGATTATCGCTCCACACACTAAAGCGAAATCAATTATAAACATTTCTAGTATGAACATCACTGAGTTAGTGAATAGTGATCGTGTTCATTTTTAGAATTATAAAATCATACGTATATTTAGAATATTGTCGTGGGGTTCGATTTTGGTTACACGTATACATCGCAAATCTCTAAAATCGTACATGTGAATCGCTAAATCACATCAATATTACAACAATAATTCACAAGATCCATAAAGTAATTCAAAACATGATTTAGAAAATACATTAACAGGTTGGGGTTGTCTTCAAAAGATCCATAAAGTAATTGAGAATTATATGAGTACATTGCAAATCCTAGTGGAATGGAGAGACAAAGTTATGAATCAAGCACTTAGTCAATTATTTTTGTTACTAACTATGCTCATCTAAGTGCTAGGAAACTTCTCAAGTTGAGACAATCGGAATGGAGAAGTTTGGCTAAGGTTCGCCAAACTTGCACCAACCTAGGGAGCACCGGACTATCCGGTGTGCACCGGATAGTGTCTGGTGCCCAGGCTGGCCAAGCCGATGAACAGGCCGCTTCGAGAATTCGCCGAGGCGCCGTGGCTATAATTCACCTCAATGTCCAGTGTGCCAGCTGCGCGCCTGGCCAATGCTCAGCCACGTGGTCAGCGACTGCCACATCAACCGAGTCAACGGTCACTAGGGTGCACCGGACTGTTCGGTGTGCCATGGGGCCAATGACTGGCAACGGTCGGCTTCACCAAAGAAGGAAAGAAACCATGCACTGTTTATTGTTTGGTGTGCACCGTACAGTCCGGTGTGCCCACATGCAGAAGGCAATCAGTTGCCTTCCAAAAGAAGGTTAAACAGCTCTTTTGGCCCTTGGGGCTATAAAGGACCCCCTAGGAGCCATGGAGAAGACACCAAGCATTCTTTGAACACTCCACAGCACCAAGAACTTGCAACCACGCTATTGCTTTGCTAGATAGAGATTCGAGCACGTGTTTTGGGCTATAACTCTGTTGCGTGTCTCTTGTGCTCTTCTCTCGACTTGTGTGCGTGTTATTGCAATTTTGTCTCTTGTGTGTGTTTCTAATCCTCCTTACTCTTTTGTTTATTTGAGATCAACTGTGTAAGGCATTAGAGACTCCAACTTGTGGAGATTTCTCACAAAGGGAAAACTTGATATAAGGAAGAAAATTGTGGTACTCAAGTTTGATCTTTGGATCACTTGAGAGGGTTGAGTGCAACCCTTGACCGAAGGAGGTCACCACAACGTGGAGTAGGCATTGGCCGAACCACGGGATAAAATCACCATGTCACTTGTGCATTTCTTTCTTGTGATTGTTTTCTTCCATAAAGTTCTCACATATTCACTTGAGTTATTGTTCCTAAGTTTGATACATATCTTAAAGGAACAATCAAGTGAAGAGTTCTCTTCTTCTCTCTACCTCTATTCATCTCAACTTGGTTTTGGTTCTACTAACACTTATTATAAACCAATTTTGTCTTGTTTAGAGTTGATTTTTGTAGGACCACCTATTCACCCCCCCTCTAGGTGCTCTCAAGTGTCCGATGCCCAGGCTGACCGGCGGCGGAAAAGGCTGCTCTTAGGAAAATCGTTGGGCTCGATGGCTAAAAATCACCGGACAGTCCGGTGTGCTAGGTGGCCAACGACTCTGCCCTGCGCCAACGATCAGCGCGTGATCGATGGCCAGCAACGTCAGCTCGAGAATGGTCGACAGGGACCACCAAACAGTCTGGTGTGCCAAACGACCAACGACAGACAACGGTCTGCTTGACTGAATAAGGAAGGAAATCAGCCACTGTTGAGTGTCTGGTGTGCACCAAACAGTCCGATACACCCCCAGACAGAGGCAACTAGAGCCTTCCAAATGAAGATCAAATGACTAGTTGGTTCCTTAGGGCTATAAAAGGACTCCTAGGCACATGGAGTTGAAAACCAAGCACCCTTTGAGCACACTAGAACTCCAAACCTTTGTGACCACACTGTTGATTTGTTAGAGAGAGATTTGGGCGCGTTCTTGAGCTGTAACTCTGTCATTTTGTTTGTGCACTCTCTCTTTTTGCTTGTGTGTGTGTTGTTGCGGCGTTGTGCTCTTGTGTGTGTTTCTACTCCCCTCCTTACTCCGTTTTGATTGAAATCGTTTATGTAAGACGTAAGAGACTCCAATTTGTGGAGATTCTTCACAACAAGATATTGATATAAGAAAGACATCTGTGGCACTCAAATTTGATCTTTGGATCACTTGAGAGGGGTTGAGTGCAACCCTTGACCAAAGGAGATCACCACAACGTGTACTAGGCATTAGCTGAACCACTGTAAAAATTGTTGTGTCTATTGTCCATTTACTTATTGTGATTAATGTCTTCTTGGGTTCTCTACTCACTTGCAATATTGCTCCTAAGTTTAATACTCATCTTAAAGGACCAATCAAGTGAAGAGTTCTTCCTTCTCTTCTCATCCTAACTTGGTTTAGTTCTCACTAACAATTTGTATAAAATTAATGAATTATTTGATGCTCTTAATGAAAAGGATAGATTGCTAGAAAGGCAAGAGGATCTGCTTTATGAAGAACATGACAAAGTAGTAGAAGTAGAAAAATCCCTTGCTTTAGAGATAAATAAGAATGAAATGCTTTCTTTTGAACTATCTTCTTGCCATTCCTCCACAACTAGCCTTAAGAGTTTAAATGATGATTTAAATGCTAGAATAGAGAAATTAAGTGTTGCTAGTTCATCTATGGAGAATGTTTCGACCTGCGCTAAATGTAAAGATCATGATTTTGATGCTTGTAGTAATATAATCATGCCTCTACTATTGCAAAGTTAAATGATGAAATTGTTCAATTAAATGTTCAACTTAAAACTTGCAAAAATGAAGTAGAGAAAGTTAAATTTGCTGGGGATTACTTCACCATTGGTAGACATCCCTCCATTAAGGATGTACTTGGTTTCCAAAAGGGTACCAAGAACATAAAAATCCAAAATGCCCTCAACTTTAAGGAGAGGGGAAAGGCACATATGGCTATTAGCTCGCATTCTTTTCATGAAAATAAGAACCATGCTTATTTGTATTCTCATGTTAAGAATATTTCTCATAATGCTCATCATGATACTTGTAATGATAGTTTTGCTTTTTCAAAGTGTTATGATGGTGTCTTTACTCCTCGTACTATGATTGCTTCATCTAGTGATTCTAGTAGGAGTAGAACTAGGCGCCACATATTCATGTTATCTCTCATGCGCTTAAGGATAGAAATGCATCTCATGGACCTTCTATTCTATTACGTACTTTTGATGCATACTATGTAATTCATTACAAGAACGATATAATTGTTGCTACAAATGTGGGACCAAAATGCAAGAAAGGTAAGACTTGCATTTGGGTTCCAAAATCTTATGTAACCAACATGACCGGACCCAACATAAGTTGGGGACCTAAACCCCAAGCCTAAATTCCTTGTAGGTTTATGCATCCGAGGGCTCAAGCTGGATCATTGATTGTGGATGCACAAACCACATGACGGGGGATAAGAAGATGTTCACCTCCTACGTCAAGAATAAGAATTCCCATGACACGATTATCTTTGGAGATGGGAATCAAGGAAAGGTAAAGGGGATAGATAAAAATAGCGATTACTGCCAAGCATTCCATTTCTAATGTCTTTTTGGTAGAATCGCTTGTATATAATTTGCTTTCTATTAGTTAGCTATGTCACATGGGATATAACTATTTGTCGGCGTTTCGGACCTGGGGGGTCCCTGGATTGATGAGTAAATTTGTCGCTGCGTGCCCCTGCCTAGATGGGTTGGCGCGGGATGGAACACAAGTGGTGGAATGGGCCTTGTATTATCCTGCACCGGGGTGCTCGTAGTAGGGGTTACAAGCCTTGCGAGAGAGGGCGAGTAGCAGAGAGCAAGAGAGAGAGAGAGAGAGAGAGGGTTCGACCCCTGCTCGTCTTCTCCCGCCGCGCGTACGTATGCTTCGTATGTTCGTGTGCTCGTCCCTTCATCCCCTCGCTTCCCCTTTCGTTCTCTCCTTTCGTCCTTTTTTCCGTGGGGCCCTGGACACCCCCTTTTATAGACGTAAGGAGATGCCCAGCTGTACAATGGGGTGTAGCTGGGAGCTAACGTGGCTGGCAGGGAAGTGCCCTAAGCCCTGTACAGATAACAACATGGTCGTCGGGGGGACGTCTCGAGTCCTGTAGAGGTAGCATCATGGCCGTCGGAGAAGTGCCTTGAGCCCTATAGCAGTACAGCTGTTGGCGCTGCATGGATCTTGCTGACGTTTCCTTGCTTCCGTAGGGGGCTTGAGAACCACCAACGTCATGGCTGCATGCAGGAAACCACCATCGCCAGTTACCGGGGTAAGCTGGATGGGACTCCGGTCTTGTTCCTTCGTAGCTGAAAGGGAAATGTGCCCTTGGGCCATTTCTAAGTATTTTGGTGATCAAGTGCCAACACAAATGGTTTAAGTGTGAAACTATACCAAATGGTGGAAGAAGTGCAAAGTCAACACAAAGGTATGATTCTAGACTTAGTACATTGGTTTTTGTGTACTAACATATTTGTCTAAGTGCTAGAATCAGAGAAAATTCAATTGGAAATGACTTGGCTCGAGCAGCCAAGACTCTGCTCAGTTTGGGTGCACCGGACAGTGTCTGGTGGTGCACCGGACAGTGTCCGGTGCGCCAGGCTGGCATCTGATCAATTGGCTGCTCTCGGGTCTCGATGGCGGCGTACGGCTATAAATCATCGGACTGTCCGGTGGTGCACCGGACAGTGTCCGGTGAGTCGGCTGCGGCGAAGTCGCCGCTCTCGGGAACCAAGTCAACAGCGTACTGCTATAATTCACCAGACTGTCTGGTGAGCCAACGGTCGGGCGCGCCAACGGTCGACCACGCAATCCACGCGTGACGCGTGGCCGAGCCAATGGTCGGATGGGGGCATCGGACTGTCCGGTGTGCACCGGACAGTGTCCGGTGCGCCAACGGCTCCAAGTCTCCAACGGTCGGCTGCGCCAGAATAGGAAAGACATCCGCACCGGACAGTGTCCGGTGGTGCATCGGACTGTCCGGTGCGCCAGTCGACAAAAGGCAAGAATTGCCTTCCTGGATTGCTCTCAACGGCTCCTAGCTGCCTTGGGGCTATAAAAGGGACCCCTAGGCGCATGGAGGAGAACACCAAGCATCCCTTGAACATTGCTAAGCACCAAGACTTCATATTCGCGCATTCGATTCTTTGTGATAGCAACTAGAGCTCCATTTGAGTAGAGAACTCTTCGAGTTGTGTTGAGAGCTCGTGTTGTGACTTGTGTGCGTATTGTTGCTCTGATTTTGTGTCTTGTGTGTGTTGCTCATCCCAGCCTTACTTCCATGCTTCTTTGTGATAATCAAATTGTAAGGGCGAGAGGCTCCAAGTTGTGGAGATTCCTCGCAAGCGGGATATAGTGAAACAAAGCAAAACACTGTGGTATTCAAGTGTGTCTTTGGACCGCTTGAGAGGGGTTGAGTGCAACCCTCGTCCGTTGGGACGCCACAACATGGAGTAGGCAAGTGTTGGACTTGGCCAAACCACAGGATAAACCACTGTGCCTCTCTGTGTTGATCTCCTTGTGGTTATTGTGTTTTGCAAGAACTCCTCTCTAGCCACTTGGCTTTATTGTGCTAACTCCTAATCAAATTTTGTGGCATTAAGTTTCAAGTTTTTACAGGATCACCTATTCACCCCCCCTCTAGGTGCTCTCAATTGGTATCAGAGCCGCTCTCTTCAAGAAAGGGACTAATCACCCGAAGGGATGGATCCTAAGGGCAAGGGGATGGTGATCAACAACGACAAGGAGAAGGAGTCCTTCATTAATGAGCCGAAAGACGACAAGCCCACTAACTCGGGCTCAAGTCATAAAAAGAAGGACGGGAAGAAGAAAAGACGCATCAAGAAGATTGTCTACTACGACGACAGCGACGAGTCTTCTTCTTCCCAAAAGGACGACGACGACAACAACTACGAGAAAAAGAAGACAGTTAATTCGAACTTTTCCTTTGATTATTCTCGTATTCCGCAAAGTTCCAATGCTCATTTGCTTTCCATTCCCCTCGGTAAACCTCCTCACTTTGATGGAGAGGACTACGGATTTTGGAGTCACAAAATGTGTAGCCACTTGTTCTCTCTCCATCCAAGTATATGGGAGATAGTAGAAAATGGAATGCAATTTGATAGTACGGATAGTCCCATATTCATCAATGAACAAATTCATAAAAATGCACAAGCTACTACTGTTCTTTTAGCGTCATTGTGCAGGGATGAATACCATAAGGTGAGCGGCTTGGATAACGCCAAGCAGATTTGGGACACCCTCAGAATCTCGCATGAGGGAAATGACGTCACCATGCTCACCAAGATGGAGTTGGTGGAGGGCGAACTTGGGAGATTCGCAATGATCAGGGGGGAGGAGCCAACCCAAACATACAACAGGCTCAAGACCCTCGTCAACAAAATAAGGAGCTATGGAAGCACGCGATGGACGGACCACGACGTCGTCCGCCTAATGCTAAGGTCTTTCACTGTCCTTGATCCACATCTTGTAAACAATATTCGTGAAAATCCTAGGTACACCAAGATGTCGCCCGAAGAAATACTTGGAAAGTTCGTAAGCGGGCGGATGATGATCAAGGAGGCAAGATATGTCGATGAGGCGTTGAATGGTTCAATTCATGAGCCTCAAGCCATTGCTCTCAAGGCAACAAATAGCAAGGAGGCGCTACCTAGCAAGGTGGCACAAGTTGAGGCGGCGGGGCTCAATGAGGAAGAAATGGCCCTCATCATCAAGCGCTTCAAGACGGCGCTAAAGGGCCGCAAGGAGCATCCCAAAAAGAACAAGACGAAGGGAAAGCGCTCCTGCTTCAAGTGTGGTAAGGTTGGTCACTTTATTGCTAATTGTCCCGATAATGATAGTGACCAGGATCAAGAAAAGAAGAGGGAAAAGAAAAAGACTTACAAGAAGGCTAAAGGCGTGGCACACCTTGGGAAAGAGTGGGACTCGGATTGTTCCTCGTCCGACTTCGACGACGAAGGACTCGCCGCCACCGCCTTCAACAAATCATCCCTCTTCCCCAACGAGCATCACACCTGCCTCATGGCATGGGAAAAGAAGGTAAGCACTCATAATACTAGTACTTACGCTTCTTCAAGTGATGATGAATCTAGTGATGATGAAATAGACTATGCATGTCTATTCAAAGGTTTAGATAGAACCAAAATTGATAAAATCAATGAATTAATTGATGCTTTGAATGAGAAGAATTGAAAAGCAAGAGGACCTTTTATATGAAGAGCATGATAAATTTATTAGTGCGCAAAATTCTCTTGCTCTAGAAGTTAAAAGAAATGAAGTGCTTTCATGTGAATTGTCTACATGCCATGAATCTATCTCTAGCTTAAAAAGTATTAATGATGACTTGAGTGCTAAGTTAGAAATAGCTAATAAATCAACCTCTTGTGTAGAACATGTTGTGATTTGCAATAGGTGTAAAGATTTTAACGTTGATGCTTGTAGTGAACACCTAGTTTCCATTTCTAGATTAACTGATGAAGTGGCTAGTCTTAATGCTCAACTTAAGACTAGCAAAGATGAATTTGATAAACTAAAATTTGCAAGGGATGCCTACACTATTGGTAGACACCCCTCAATTAAGGATGGGCTTGGCTTTAAGAGGGAAGCCAAGAACTTAACAAGTCATAAGGCTTCCATTCTCGCTAAGGAGAAAGGGAAGGCTCCTATGACTAGTAGCAATCAAAAGAATCATGCCTTCATTTATAGCGATAGGAAATTCTCTAGAAATGTTTGTAGGAATTATTCTTATGACTCACATGCTATGACTACTTCTAGTTCCTATATGCATGGTAGAAATATAGCTAGAAATGTTCATTATGATAGGAGTTGTAATGCATTCGACTCTCATGCCATGATTGCTTCGAGTTCAAACTTTAATGGTAGATCTAGGAAGAATGTTATGTCCCATGCTCCTAGAAAAGTATATAATGGATATACCACTGTCTTTCATGCTTGCAATGCTAAGTTTATTCTTTCATGTAAAAATAAAAAGGTGATTGCTAAAAAGGTGGGAGCCAAATGTAAGGGAGATAAAACTTGCATTTGGGTTCCTAAGACTATTGTCACTAACCTTGTAGGACCCAACAAGAGTTGGGTACCTAAGACCCAAGCCTAATTTGCCTTGCAGGTTTATGCATCCGGGGGATCAAGCTGGATTATCGACAGCGGATGCACAAACCACATGACGGGGGAGAAGAAGATGTTCACCTCCTACGTCAAGAATAAAGATTCCCAAGATTCAATCATATTTGGTGACGGGAATCAAGGCAAGGTTAAAGGCTTAGGCAAGATTGTCATCTCAAATGAGCACTCTATCTCTAATGTATTTTTAGTAGAGTCGCTAGGTTATAATCTTTTGTCGGTTAGTCAATTATGTAATATGGGATATAATTGCTTATTCACAAATGTAGATGTGTCTGTCTTTAGAAGGAGTGATGGTTCATTAGCTTTTAAGGGTGTACTAGACGGCAAACTCTATTTAGTTGATTTTGCAAAGGAGGAGGCCGGTCTAGATGCATGCTTAATTGCTAAGACTAGCATGGGCTGGCTGTGGCATCGCCGTCTAGCACATGTGGGGATGAAGAACCTTCACAAACTTCTAAAGGGAGAACATGTATTAGGTCTAACAAATGTGCATTTCGAAAAAGAAAGACCTTGTGTAGCTTGTCAAGCAGGTAAACAAGTGGGAAGTGCTGATCACATCAAGAACGTGATGACTACATCAAGACCCCTGGAGTTGCTGCATATTGAGAGCACCTAGAGGGGGGGGTGAATAGGTGATCCTGTGAAACTTGAAACTTAAGCCACAAAAACTTGTTAAGTGTTAGCACAATTATTGCCAAGTGGCTAAAGAGAAGTCTCAACAAAACACAATACCACAAAAGATCAAGCACAGAGGTGACACAATGGTTTATCCCGTGGTTCGGCCAAGACCAACGCTTGCCTACTCCACGTTGTGGCGTCCCAACGGACGAGGGTTGCAATCAACCCCTCTCAAGCGGTCCAAAGACCCACTTGAATACCACGGTGTTTTGTTTTGCCTTTCACTATCCCGTTTGCAAGGAATCTCCACAAATTTGGAGTCTCTTGCCCTTACAAGTATATGATCACAACGAAGCACAGAGTAAGGGAGGGAAGCAACACACACAAATCCACAGCGAAACGCGCACACACACGGCCAAGAATCGAGCTCACAAGAGTATCACAAAGTTCTCACTAGAACGGAGCTCGAATCACTTAGAATGACAAACGAATGCGCAAAGACTGAGTGTGGATGATCAAGAATGCTCAAAGGTTGCTTGTGTATCTCCTCCATGCGCCTAGGGGCCCCTTTTATAGCCCCAAGGCAGCTAGGAGCCGTTGAGAGCAAATCCGGAAGGCCATCCTTGCCTTCTGTCGTCGGGGGCACCGGACAGTCCGGTGCACACCGGACACTGTCCGGTGCCCGATTTGTTTCCATAACTGGCGCTTCCGACCGTTGCCGACCGTTGTAGATCTGGGAGTCGTTGGCGCACCGGACATGTCCGGTGCACACCGGACAGTCCGGTGCCGTCTTCCGACCGTTGGCTCCGCCACATGTCCCGCGCAGATTGCGCGGCCTACCGTTGGCCCGGCCGACTGTTGGCTCACCGGACAGTCCGGTGCACACCGGACAGTCCGGTGAATTTTAGCCGTACGCCGTCGGCCAATTTCCCGAGAGCGGCCACTTCGCGCCGAGGCAGCCTGGCGCACCGGACACTGTCCGGTGCACACCGGACAGTCTGGTGCTCCAGACCGAGCTGGGTCTTGGCAGCACACAGCCAAGTCTTTTCTCCTCTTCTCTCTTCTTCTTCTTTTTGTTTCTAACACTTAGACAAATATATTAGTACACAAAACCAATGTACTAAGGCTTAGAAACATACCTTTACTTCATGATTTGCACCTTGTTCATCCATGTACATAAATTCACAATTAAGCACATGTGTTGGCACTCAATCACCAAAATACTTAGAAATGGCCCAAGGGCACATTTCCCTTTCAATCTCCCCCTTTTTGGTGATTTATGCCAACACAACATAAAGCAACTAGAACAAGTGCAAACTCACTTCAAATAAAACTTAAATTTATTTTGAATCAATTTTGGCATATATGGATCATCCTTTGCCACCACTTGGTTTGTTTTTGCAAATCAAACTCAAATCTCTATCTCTAAGTTAAACACACATGTTGAAGCATAAAGAGAGTCATTCCAAAAGAGATTGATCAAAGATTTCAAAAACTCCCCCTTTTTCCCATAATTACTACTTCTCCCAAAAGAAGCCAACTTTGATAAGAGAGACAACAAAAAGAGTTTTGACAAACCAAACACTCTACTCTTCTATTTTCAAATTTCTCAAGTGGTAGCTGATCCATTTATTGCTTTGGCCTTTATTTTCTCCCCCTTTGGCATCAAGCACCAAAACGGGATCAATTTTGGCCCTTTAACCCCATTGCCTCACCAAAATCTTCAATTAAAAGCAAATGGCAATAAGAGTTCATGAGATGGACTTGGAATAAGTTACCCTCTCATCGAAGTGCAGTGGAAGTCTTTCATGGTCCAAGTCCACCTTTCCCTTTCAATTCTCCTTCGAGACTAAATCAAGCAAACTCAAGCATATGGTTAGTCTCAAAGGGTCAAGTTGTAACACATCTCCCCCTAAACATGTGCATCACTTTGCAACGGACTTGTGAGGTCCAGGGAGTGTTTGTACAACTTGAGCACCATAATAAGCAACAAAATGCAGAATGAACATGATCAAAGGCATAAATACATGTATGCTACAATTCAATCCAAGTTCCGCGAATCTAAGACATTTAGCTCACTACGCAACCTGCAAAAGGTCTTCTCATCTAAAGGCTTGGTAAAGATATCGGCTAGCTGGTTCTCGGTGCTAACATAAAACACTTCGATATCTCCCTTTTGCTGGTGGTCTCTCAAAAAGTGATGCCGGATGTCTATGTGCTTTGTGCGGCTGTGCTCAACAGGATTTTCCGCTATTCGGATAGCACTCTCATTGTCACATAGGAGTGGGACTTTGCTCAGATTGTAGCCAAAGTCCCTGAGGGTTTGCCTCATCCAAAGTAGTTGCGCACAACACTGTCCTGCGGCAACATACTCGGCCTCAGCGGTGGATAGGGCAACGGATGTTTGTTTCTTAGAGTTTCATGACACCAGGGACCTTCCTAAGAATTGGCACGTCCCCGATGTACTCTTCCTATCGACCTTACATCCAGCATAGTCGGAATCTGAGTACCCAATCAAGTCAAAGTTAGACCCCTTTGGATACCAGATCCCGAAGCAAGGCGTAGCAACTAAATATCTAAGGATTCGCTTCACAGCCACTAAGTGACACTCCTTAGGATCGGATTGAAATCTAGCACACATGCATACGCTAAGCATAATATCCGGTCTACTAGCACATAAATAAAGCAGAGAACCTATCATGGACCGGTATGCTTTTTGATCAACGGACTTACCTCCTTTGTTGAGGTCGGTGTGTCCGTCGGTTCCCATCGGCGTCTTTGCGGGCTTGGCGTCCTTCATCCCAAACCGCTTTAGCAGATCTTGCGTGTACTTCGTTTGGGAGATGAAAGTGCCGTCCTTGAGTTGCTTCACTTGGAACCCAAGGAAGTAGTTCAACTCGCCCATCATCGACATCTCGAATTTCTGCGTCATCACCCTGCTAAACTCTTCACAAGACTTTTGGTTAGTAGAACCAAATATTATGTCATCGACATAAATTTGGCACACAAACAAATCACCATCACAAGTCTTAGTGAAAAGAGTTGGATCGGCTTTCCCAACCTTGAAAGCATTAGCAATTAAGAAATCTCTAAGGCATTCATACCATGCTCTTGGGGCTTGTTTAAGTCCATAGAGCGCCTTAGAGAGCTTACACACGTGGTTGGGGTACCGCTCATCCTCGAAGCCAGGGGGTTGCTCTACGTACACCTCCTCCTTTATTGGCCCGTTGAGGAAAGCGCTCTTCACATCCATTTGGTACAACCTGAAAGAATGGTGAGCGGCATATGCTAGCAAGATACGAATGGACTCTAGCCTAGCCACAGGAGCAAAAGTCTCCTCAAAGTCCAAACCTGCGACTTGGGCATAACCTTTTGCCACAAGTCGAGCCTTGTTCCTTGTCACCACTCCGTGCTCGTCTTGTTTGTTGCGGAACACCCACTTGGTTCCCACAACATTTTGCTTGGGACGAGGCACCAGCGTCCAAACTTCATTGCGCTTGAAGTTGTTAAGTTCCTCCTGCATGGCCAACACCCAATCCGGATCTAGCAAGGCCTCCTCTACCCTGAAAGGCTCAATAGAGGAGACAAAAGAGTAATGTTCACAAAAATTAACTAGTCGAGACCGAGTAGTTACTCCCTTGCTAATGTCACCCAGAATTTGGTCGACGGGATGATCCCTTTGAATCATCGCTCAAACTTGAGTTGGAGGTGCCGGTTGCGCTTCTTCCTCCATCACGTGATCATCTTGTGCTCCCCCTTGATCACACGCCTCCTGTTGATGAACCTGTTCATCGTCTTGAGTTGGGGGATGCACCGTCGTTGAGGAAGAAGGTTGATCTCGTTCATCTTTTTCCTGTGGCCGTACTTCTCCAATCGCCATGGTTCGTATAGCGGCCGTCGGAACATCTTCTTCATCTACATCATCACAATCAACAACTTGCTCTCTTGGAGAGCCATTAGTCTCATCAAATACAACGTCGCTAGAGACTTCAACCAAACCCGATGATTTGTTGAAGACCCTATACGCCTTTGTATTTGAATCATAACCTAGTAAAAACCCTTCTACAGCTTTGGGAGCAAACTTAGAATTTCTACCCTTCTTCACTAGAATGTAGCACTTACTCCCAAAAACACGAAAGTAAGATACATTGGGTTTGTTACCGGTTAGTAGCTCATACGAAGTCTTCTTGAGGAGTCGATGAAGGTAGACCCTGTTGATGGCGTGGCAAGCCATGTTCACGGCTTCCGACCAAAAGCACTCGGGGGTCTTGAATTCTCCAAGCATCGTCCTCGCCATATCAATTAATGTCCTGTTCTTCCTCTCTACCACACCATTTTGTTGTGGTGTGTAGGGAGCGGAGAACTCGTGCTTGATCCCTTCCTCCTCAAGAAACTCCTCCACTTGAAGGTTCTTGAACTCGGACCCGTTGTCGCTCCTTATCTTCTTCACCTTGAGCTCAAACTCATTTTGAGCTCTCCTGAGGAAGCGCTTGAGGGTCCCTTGTGTTTCAGACTTATCCTGCAAAAAGAACACCCAAGTGAAGCGGGAAAAGTCATCAACAATAACCAGACCATACTTACTTCCTCCTATGCTTAGATAGGCGACGGGTCCGAAGAGGTCCATATGTAGCAGCTCCAGAGGTCTTGATGTGGTCATCACATTCTTGCTGTGATGTGCTCCTCCCACTTGTTTACCTGCTTGACAAGCTGCACAAGGTCTATCTTTTTCGAAATAAACATTTGTTAGACCTATCACGTGTTCTCCCTTTAGAAGCTTGTGGAGGTTCTTCATCCCCACATGTGCTAAGCGGCGATGCCACAGCCAGCCCATGCAAGTCTTAGCCATTAAGCATGCGTCTAGACCGGCCTCTTCTTTTGCAAAATCTACTAAGTAAAGCTTGCCGTCTAGTACACCCTTAAAAGCTAGTGAACCATCACATCTTCTAAAGACAGACACATCTACATTTGTAAATAAACAGTTGTATCCCATATTGCATAACTGACTAACAGATAGCAAATTGTAACCAAGAGACTCAACTAAAAACACATTTGAGATTGAGTGCTCATTAGAAATTGCAATTTTACCTAACCCTTTTACCTTGCCTTGATTCCCATCACCGAATATAATTGAATCTTGGGAATCCTTATCTTTGACGTAGGAGGTGAACATCTTCTTCTCCCCCGTCATATGGTTTGTGCATCCGCTGTCGATAATCCAGCTTGAACCCCCGGATGCATAAACCTGCAAGGCAAATTTAGGCTTGGGTCTTAGGTACCCAACTTATGTTGGGTCCTGCAAGGTTAGCACAAATATCCTTAGGGACCCAAATGCAAGTTTTATCTCCCTTGCATCTTGCCCCTAACTTCCTAGCAATTACCTTCTTACCCTTTCTACAAATAGCAAAGGGAGCATTGCAAGCATAATAAATGGTAGAAGGTTTGTTCACAACTTTTCTAGGAACATGAGCAATATTTCTCCTAGGCATATGCACAACATTTCTCCTACACATATCTCTATCATGCTTATAGGAAGAACTAGAAGCAAACATGGCATGAGAATCATAAACATGTAAATCAAAATCATTATAAGCATTTCTAGCATGTCTCCTATCATGGTACAAGAAAGCATGGTTCTTTTTAGCACTACTAGCCATAGGGGCCTTCCCTTTCTCCTTGACGAAGATGGGAGCCTTATGGCTTGTTAAGTTCTTGGCCTCTCTCTTGAAGCCAAGACCATCCTTAATTGAGGGGTGTCTACCAACCGTGTAGGCATCCCTTGCAAATTTTATCTTATCAACTTCACTTTTGCTAGTCTTAAGTTGGGCATTAAGACTAGCCAATTCCTCATTTAATTTGGAAATTAAAACTAGGTGTTCACCACAGGCATCAATATCGAAATCCTTACACCTAGTGCAAATCATAACATGTTCTACACAAGAATTAGATTTATTAGCCACTTCTAGTTTAGCATTTAAATCATTATTAACACCTTTTAAAATAGCAATGGTTTCATGACAAGAAGATAATTCACTAGAAAGCACTTCATTTCTTTTAATTTCTAGAGCAAGAGAATTTTGTGCACTAACAAATTTATCATGCTCCTCATATAAAAGATCCTCTTGTTTTTCTAGTAATCTATTCTTATCATTCAAAGCATCAATCAACTCATTAATTTTATCTATCTTAGATCTATCTAAGCCTTTGAACAAGCATGAATAATCTATGTCATCATCATCACTAGACTCATTATCACTAGAAGAAGCATAAGTGGAGTCTTGAGTACTCACCTTCTTCTCCCTTGCCATAAGGCATGTGAGACGCTCGTTGGGGAAGAGGGAAGACTTGTTGAAGGCAGTGGCAGCGAGTCCTTCATTGTCGGAGTCGGAGGAGGAGCAATCCGAGTCCCACTCCTTTCCTAGATGTGCCTCGCCCTTTGCCTTCTTGTATTGCTTCTTCTTCTCTCTTTTGTTCCCCTTTTCCTGGTCACTTTCATTATCGGGACAGTTAGCGATAAAATGACCAAGCTTACCGCATTTGAAGCATGAGCGCTTCCCCTTTGTCTTGGTCTTGCTTGGCTGCCCCTTGCGACCATTTAGCGTCGTCTTGAATCTCTTGATGATGAGAGCCATCTCTTCATCATTGAGTCCGGCCGCCTCAATCTGTGCCACCTTGCTAGGTAGCGCCTCCTTGCTTCGTGTTGCCTTGAGAGCAAGGGGTTGCGGCTCGTTGATCGGACCATTCAAGGCGTCGTCCACATACCTCGCCTCCTTGATCATCATTCGCCCGCTAACAAATTTCCCAAGAACTTCTTCGGGCGACATCTTGGTGTACCTGGGATTTTCACGTATATTGTTTACCAAATGAGGATCAAGAACGGTAAATGACCTTAGCATTAGGCGGACGACGTCGTGGTCCGTCCATCGCGTGCTCCCGTAACTCCTTATCTTGTTGATAAGAGTCTTGAGCCGGTTGTATGTTTGCGTCGGCTCCTCGCCTCTTATCATTGCGAACCGTCCGAGCTCTCCCTCCACCAACTCCATCTTGGTGAGCAAGGTGACGTCGTTCCCCTCATGAGAAATCTTGAGGGTGTCCCAGATCTGCTTGGCGTTATCCAAGCCGCTTACTTTATGGTATTCATCCCTGCACAAGGAAGCTAGAAGAACAGTAGTAGCTTGTGCATTCTTATGAATTTGTTCATTAATGAACATGGGACTATCCGAACTATCAAAGTGCATTCCACTCTCCACAATCTCCCAAATACTAGGATGGAGAGAGAATAGGTGACTACGCATTTTGTGGCTCCAAAATCCGTAGTCCTCTCCATCAAAGTGTGGGGGCTTGCCGAGTGGAATGGAAAGCAAATGTGAATTTGAACTTTGCGGAATACGAGAGTAGTCAAAAGAAAAGTTCGAATTAACCGGTTTCCTTCTCTCGTAGTCGCTGTGGTCGTCCTTTTGGGAAGAAGTAGACTCATCGCTGTCGTAGTAGACGATCTCCTTGATGCGCCTTGTCTTCTTCTTCCTCCCTTCCTTCCGTCTATGGCCCGAGCCGGAGTCGGTAGGCTTGTCGTCCTTCGGCTCGTTGACGAAGGGTTCCTTCTCTTTGTCGTTGATCACTATACCCTTCCCCTTAGGATCCATCTCTTCGGGCGGTTAGTCCCTTGTGAAGAGAACGGCTCCGATACCAATTGAGAGCACCTAGAGGGGGGGTGAATAGGTGATCCTGTGAAACTTGAAACTTAAGCCACAAAAACTTGTTAAGTGTTAGCACAATTATTGCCAAGTGGCTAAAGAGAAGTCTCAACAAAACACAATACCACAAAAGATCAAGCACAGAGGTGACACAGTGGTTTAT
Source organism: Zea luxurians (assembly GCA_029449295.1). NCBI lineage: Eukaryota > Viridiplantae > Streptophyta > Magnoliopsida > Poales > Poaceae > Zea > Zea luxurians. The sequence goes on along the minus strand of JAOPSE010000064.1, from coordinate 1,355,249 downwards.
CCCGTGGTTCGGCCAAGACCAACGCTTGCCTACTCCACGTTGTGGCGTCCCAACGGACGAGGGTTGCAATCAACCCCTCTCAAGCGGTCCAAAGACCCACTTGAATACCACGGTGTTTTGTTTTGCCTTTCACTATCCCGTTTGCAAGGAATCTCCACAAATTTGGAGTCTCTTGCCCTTACAAGTATATGATCACAACGAAGCACAGAGTAAGGGAGGGAAGCAACACACACAAATCCACAGCGAAACGCGCACACACACGGCCAAGAATCGAGCTCACAAGAGTATCACAAAGTTCTCACTAGAACGGAGCTCGAATCACTTAGAATGACAAACGAATGCGCAAAGACTGAGTGTGGATGATCAAGAATGCTCAAAGGTTGCTTGTGTATCTCCTCCATGCGCCTAGGGGCCCCTTTTATAGCCCCAAGGCAGCTAGGAGCCGTTGAGAGCAAATCCGGAAGGCCATCCTTGCCTTCTGTCGTCGGGGGCACCGGACAGTCCGGTGCACACCGGACACTGTCCGGTGCCCGATTTGTTTCCATAACTGGCGCTTCCGACCGTTGCCGACCGTTGTAGATCTGGGAGTCGTTGGCGCACCGGACATGTCCGGTGCACACCGGACAGTCTGGTGCCGTCTTCCGATCGTTGGCTCCGCCACGTGTCCCGCGCAGATTGTGCGGCCTACCGTTGGCCCGGCCGACCGTTGGCTCACCGGACAGTCCGGTGCACACCGGACAGTCCGGTGAATTTTAGCCGTACGCCGTCGGCCAATTTCCCGAGAGCGGCCACTTCGCGCCGAGGCAGCCTGGCGCACCGGACACTGTCCGGTGCACACCGGACAGTCCGGTGCTCCAGACCGAGCTGGGTCTTGGCAGCACACAGCCAAGTCTTTTCTCCTCTTCTCTCTTCTTCTTCTTTTTGTTTCTAACACTTAGACAAATATATTAGTACACAAAACCAATGTACTAAGGCTTAGAAACATACCTTTACTTCATGATTTGCACCTTGTTCATCCATGTACATAAATTCACAATTAAGCACATGTGTTGGCACTCAATCACCAAAATACTTAGAAATGGCCCAAGGGCACATTTCCCTTTCACATATGGACCTCTTCGGACCCGTCGCCTACCTCAGCATCGGGGGAAGTAAGTATGGTTTAGTAATTGTTGATGATTTTTCCCGCTTCACTTGGGTATTCTTTTTGCAGGATAAATCTGAAACCCAAGGGACCCTCAAGCGCTTCCTAAGGAGAGCTCAAAATGAGTTTGAGCTCAAGGTGAAGAAGATAAGGAGCGACAACGGGTCCGAGTTCAAGAACCTTCAAGTGGAGGAGTACCTTGAGGAGGAAGGAATCAAGCACGAGTTCTCCGCTCCTTACACACCACAGCAAAATGGTGTGGTAGAGAGGAAGAACCGGACACTCATAGACATGGCGAGGATGATGCTTGGAGAATTCAAGACGCTCGAGCGGTTTTGGTCGGAAGCTGTGAACACGGCTTGCCACGCCATAAACCGAGTCTATCTCCATCGCCTCCTCAAGAAGACATCATACGAGCTTCTAACCGGTAACAAACCCAACGTTTCATATTTTTGAGTTTTTGGGAGTAAATGCTACATTCTAGTGAAGAAAGGTAGAAATTCAAAATTTGCTCCCAAAGCTATAGAAGGGTTTTTGTTAGGTTATGACTCAAATACAAAGGCGTATAGAGTCTTCAACAAATCATCGGGTTTGGTTGAAGTCTCTAGCGACGTTGTATTTGATGAGACTAATGGCTCTCCAAGAGAGCAAGTTGAGCTTGATGATGTAGATGAGGATGATGTTCCAACGGACGCGATTCGTACCATGGCGATTGGAGACGTGCGACCACAGGAACTCAAGGAGCAAGATCAACCTTCTTCCTCAACGATGGTGCACCCCCCAACTCAAGATGATGAACAGGTTCCTCAAGAAGAGGCGTGTGATCAAGGGGGAGCACAGGATGTCCAAGTTGAAGAGGAAGAAGCACCACAGGCCCCTCCAACTCAAGTTCGAGCGATGATTCAAAGGAACCATCCCGTCGACCAGATTTTGAGTGACATTAGCAAGGGAGTAACCACTCGCTCTAGATTAGCTAATTTCTGTGAGCATTACTCTTTTGTTTCTTCTATTGATCCTTTCAGGATAGAAGAGGACTTGCTAGATCCGGACTGGGTGTTGGCCATGCAGGAAGAGCTCAACAACTTCAAGCGTAATGAAGTTTGGACACTGGTGTCGCGTCCCAAGCAAAATGTTGTGGGAACCAAGTGGGTGTTCCGCAACAAACAGGACGAGCACGGGGTGGTGACGAGGAACCAGGCTCGACTTGTGGCAAAAGGTTATGCCCAAGTCGCAGGTTTGGACATTGAGGAGACTTTTGCTCCTGTGGCTAGGCTAGAGTCGATTCATATTTTGTTAGCCTATGCCGCTCACCATTCTTTCAGGTTGTACCAAATGGATGTTAAGAGCGCTTTCCTCAATGGTCCAATCAAGGAGGAGGTGTACGTGGAGCAACCCCCTGGCTTTGAGGATGAACGGTACCCCGACCACGTGTGTAAGCTCTCTAAGGCGCTCTATGGACTTAAGCAAGCCCCAAGAGCATGGTATGAATGCCTTAGAGACTTTTTAATTGCTAATGCTTTCAAGGTTGGGAAAGCCGATCCAACTCTTTTCACTAAGACATGTAATGGTGACTTATTTGTGTGCCAAATTTATGTCGATGACATAATATTTGGTTCTACTAACCAATAGTCTTGTGAAGAGTTTAGGGTGATGACTCAAAAGTTTGAGATGTCGATGATGGGCGATTTGAACTACTTCCTTGGGTTCCAAGTGAAGCAACTCAAGGACGGTACTTTCATTTCCCAAACGAAGTATACGCAAGACTTGCTCAAGCGTTTTGGGATGCAGGATGCCAAGCCCGCAAAGACTCCAATGGGAACTGACGGACACGTCGACCTCAACAAAGGAGGTAAGTCTGTTGATCAAAAAGCATACCGGTCCATGATAGGTTCCTTGCTTTATTTATGTGCTAGTAGACCGGATATTATGCTTAGTGTATGCATGTGTGCTAGATTTCAATTCGATCCAAGGGAGTGTCACTTAGAGGCTATGAAGCGAATTCTTAGATATTTAGTCGCTACGCCTTGCTTCAGGATCTGGTATCCAAAGGGGTCTACCTTTGACTTAATTGGATATTCAGACTCTGATTATGCTGGATGTAAGGTCGATAGGAAGAGTACATCAGGGACGTGCCAATTTCTAGGAAGGTCCCAGGTGTCGTGGAGTTCTAAGAAACAAACCTCTGTTGCCCTATCCACCGCTGAGGCCGAGTACGTTGCCGCAGGACAGTGTTGCGCGCAACTACTTTGGATGAGGCAAACCCTCCAGGACTTTGGCTACAATCTGAGAAAAGTCCCACTCCTACGTGACAATGAGAGTGCTATCCGCATGGCGGACAATCCTGTTGAGCACAGCCGCACAAAGCACATTGACATCCGGCATCACTTTTTGAGAGACCACCAGCAAAAGGGAGATATCGAAGTGTTTTTTATTAGCACCGAGAACCAGCTAGCCGATATCTTTACCAAGCCTTTAGATGAAAAGACCTTTTGCAGGCTGCGTAGTGAGCTAAATGTCTTAGATTCGTGGAACTCGGATTGATGTGTAGCATACATGTGTATTATGCTTTGATCATGTTCCCTTATGCATATTTTTTGTTTATTTATGGTGCTCAAGTTGTACAAACACTCCCCGGACCTCAAAAGTCCATTTGCGAGTGATGCACATATTTAGGGGGAGATGTGCTACAACTTGACCCTTTGAGACTAACCATGTGTTTGAGCATGCTTGATTTAGTCTCAAAGGTGGATTGAAAGGGAAAAGGTGAACTTGGACCATGCAAGACTTCCCCTGCACTCCGATGAGAGGGTAACTCATTCCAAGTTCATCTCCATAATCTTATTGCCTTTGTACTCTTATTTGAAGATTTTGGTGAGGCAATGGGGTTTAAGGGCCAAGATTGATCCCGTTTTGGTGCTTGATGCCAAAGGGGGAGAAAATAAGGCCAAAGCAAGAAATGGATCAGCTACCACTTGAGAATTTTCAAAATAATAGAATTAGAGCTTTTGGTTTGTCAAAATACTCTTATTGTCTCTTATTGTCAAATGTTGGTCTCTCGTTGGGATAATGGTTGATTATGGGAAAAAGGGGGAGTTTTTGAATCTTTGATCAATTTCTCTTGGAATACCTCTCTCTATGCCTCAACAAGTGATTTTCACTTAGGGATAGGAATTTGATTTCGATTTGCAAAAACAAACCAAGTGGTGGCAAAGAATGATCCAAATATGCCAAATTCGAATCAAAACAAATTTGTGTTCTCATTTGCATTGATATTGCACTTCTTTTAGTTGCTTTTTGTTGTGTTGGCATAAATCACCAAAAAGGGGGAGATTGAAAGGGAAATGTGCCCTTGGGCCATTTCTAAGTATTTTGGTGATCAAGTGCCAACACAAATGGTTTAAGTGTGAAACTATGCCAAATGGTGGAAGAAGTGCAAAGTCAACACAAAGGTATGATTCTAGACTTAGTACATTGGTTTTTGTGTACTAACATATTTGTCTAAGTGCTAGAATCAGAGAAAATTCAATTGGAAATGACTTGGCTCGAGCAACCAAGACTCTGCTCAGTCTGGGTGCACCGGACTGTCCGGTGGTGCACCGGACAGTGTCCGGTGCGCCAGGCTAGCATCTGATCAACTGGCTACTCTCGGGTCTCGACGGCGGCATACGGCTATAAATCACCGGACTGTCCAGTGGTGCACCGGACAGTGTCCGGTGAGTCGGCTGCGGCGAAGTCGCCGCTCTCGGGAACCAAGTCAACAGCGTACGGCTATAATTCACCGGACTGTCCGGTGAGTCACCGGACTGTCCGGTCGGGCGTGCCAACGGTCGGCCGTGCAATCCGCGCGTGGCCGAGCCAACGGTCGGATGGGGGCACCGGACTGTCCGGTGTGCACCGAACAGTGTTCGGTGCGCCAACGGCTCCAAGTCTCCAACGGTCGGCTGCGCCGGAATAGGAAAGAAATCCGCACCGGACATTGTCCGGTGGTGCACCGGACTATCCTGTGCGCTAGTCGACAGAAGGCAAGAATTGCCTTCCTGGATTGCTCTCAATGGCTCCTAGCTGCCTTGGGGCTATAAAAGGGACCCCTAGGCACATGGAGGAAGACACCAAGCATCCCTTGAGCATTCCTAAGCACCAAGACTTCATATTCGCGCATTCGATTCTTTGTGATAGCAACTAGAGCTCCATTTGAGTAGAGAACTCTTCGAGTTGTGTTGAGAGCTCGTGTTGTGACTTGTGTGCGTATTGTTGCTCTGATTTTGTGTCTTGTGTGTGTTGCTCATCCTAACCTTACTTCCGTGCTTCTTTGTGATAATCAAATTGTAAGGGCGAGAGGCTCCAAGTTGTGGAGATTCCTCGCAAGCGGGATATAGTGAAACAAAGCAAAACACCGTGGTATTCAAGTGGGTCTTTGGACCTCTTGAGAGGGGTTGAGTGCAACCCTCGTCCGTTGGGACGCCACAACGTGGAGTAGGCAAGTGTTGGACTTGGCCGAACCACGGGATAAACCACTGTGCCTCTCTGTGTTGATCTCCTTGTGGTTATTGTGTTTTGCAATAACTCCTCTCTAGCCACTTGGCTTTATTGTGCTAACTCCTAATCAAGTTTTGTGGCATTAAGTTTCAAGTTTTTACAGGATCACCTATTCACCCCCCCCCCTCTAGGTGCTCTCAGTAGCCTGAGCTAGCTAGGAGTAGGGTAATGATGCATCCCTGGTGGCGTGGTTGATCCGAGCCTGAGGTCGGGCGAGGCGGCGGCTCCTCTGAGGCCGAGGCTGGAGCCGAGGCCCTGGGTCGGTCGAGGATGTGACTCTTCCTGAGGCCAAAGTCGAGGCCGAGCCCTAGGGTCGGGCGAGGCGGAGATCTCCTCTCAAGGCCGAGGCCGAGGCTGAGCCCCGGGGTCAGGCGAGGCGGAGCTTCCTGTTGCGCCCGAGGCTTATCTTGACCGTTGTCGGTTTTGCCCGGGCGGTTGGCACGGCAGCCGGAGCGGGGCGAGCGGCGCTGTTTTCCTGTCAGTTCGGTCAGTGAAGGGGCAAAGTGACTGCGGTCACTTCGACCTTGCCGACTGAGGCGCGCGTGTCAGGATAAGGTGTCAGGCGATCCCAGCATTAAATGCGCATGCGATGCAGTCGGCTGGTAAGGCGATCTAGCCAAGGTCGCTTGCATGACAAGGCTTGCCCTTGGCTGAGCCGAGGGTGCGCTCACGGCCTGAGGAGACCCTCGGGCGAGGCGCGAACTCGTCCGGGACCACTATTCCGCCCGAGGCCAGGCTCAGGCGAGGCTAGGCCGAGTCCCTTGGTAGATGAAGCCTTGACTTTGACTCGAATTATGAGCCTTCATGGTTTGCTCTGAAGGTATTTTCCAGCCATGATTAGGAGTGTTGGGGGTACCCCTAATTTCGGTACCCGACAATAGCCCCCGAGCCTCGAGGGGAGTGGTGATGCTCGCTTCGAGGCTCTGCCACATTCTTGGTGAGGGGACCGGCCTTTCTCGGTTATACTTTGTTCTGACGGGTGCGCGCAAGCGCACCCACCGGGTGTAGCCCCCGAGGCCTCAGAGGAGTGGTTTGACTCCTCTGAGGTCTTAACGCTTTTCGGGATGTTTCGGCCGGTCCTGTCGTTCCCTCATGCGGACTGGCCGTAGCCCGGGTGCATGATCAGGTTCCGAGTTTTTGAGCTGGTTTGTTGACGCTGTCAACAGTTTGGCCGTAGCCGAGTGCGAGAGCAGCCCCCGAGCCTCTGCACAGAGCGAGAGGACGATCAAGGACTATCTCAACTTTTATTTTACGCCCCTTTGTCGCCTTTCCGCAAGGAGGAAGGGGGGAAGTGCCATGTTACCCTCGGAGGGCACCGATCACGGTGTTTCCGGTGAGTTGCTAACAGGTGATCCGATTGGACGCCCATGCCCCGTTTGTTAAGGGTCGGCTAGTGGCCCAGAGTGAAAGGGAAATGTGCCCTTGGGCCATTTCTATAAGATTTTGGTGATTTAGGGCTTCACACAAAAATGCTTTATGTTATATTTGTGCCAAAGATTCAAGAAGTGCAAATCAAGATTAAAGGTATGTTTCTAGTCTTAGTCCATTGTTTTGAAGACTAATGTGCTGTGTCTAAGTGCTAGAAACAGGGGAAATCACTTTGGAGATTAGTTGGCTATGTTCAGCCAAAGGGCTGTTCGGTCTGGGTGCACCGGACTGTCCGGTGGTGCACCGGACAGTGTCCGGTGTGCCAGAACCAGTCCTGGTGAACTGTCTGCTCTCGGGTCTCGACGGCGGCATACGGCTATAAATCACCGGACTGTCCGGTGGTGCACCGGACTGTCCGATGAGTCGTCTGCGGCGAAGTCACTGCTCTCGGGAACCAAGTCAATAGTGTATGGCTATAATTCACCGGACTGTCCAGTGAGGCATCGGACTGTCCGGTGAGCCAACGGTCGGGCGCGCCAACAGTCGGGCGCGCAATCCGCGCGTGACGCGTGGCCGAGCCAACGGTTGGATGGGGGCACCGGACTGTGTCCGGTGTGCACCGGACAGTGTCCGGTGCGCCAACGGCTTCGAATCTTCAACGGTCGGCTGTGCCAGATAAGGAAAGCAATCCACATCGGACAGTGTCTAGTGGTGCACCGGACTGTCCGCTGCGCCACCCGACAGAAGGCAAGATTTGCCTTCCTGGATTGCTTCCAACGGCTCCTAGCTGCCTTGGGGCTATAAAAGGGACCCCTAGGCGCATGGAGGAGCACACCAAGCATTCTTTGATCAACTCTAAGCACCAAGACTCCATTTCCGCGCATTTGATTCTTTGTGATAGCAACTAGAGCTCCATTTGAGTAGAGAACTCTTCGAGTTGTGTTGTGAGCTCAAGTTGTGACTTGTGTGCGTGTTTGTGCTCTGATTTTGTGTCTTGTGTGTGTTGCTCATCCCATCCTTACTTCCGTGCTTATTTGTGATAATCAAATTGTAAGGGCGAGAGGCTCCAAGTTGTGGAGATTCCTAGCAAGCGGGATATAGTAAAACCAAGAGAAACACCATGGTATTCAAGTGGGTCTTTGGACCGCTTGAAAGGGGTTGAGTGCAACCCTCGTCCGTTGGGACGCCACAACGTGGAGTAGGCAAGTGTTGGACTTGGCCGAACCACGGGATAAACCACTGTGCCTCTCTGTGTTGATTTCTTTGTGGTTATCGTGTTTAGCAAGAACTCCTCTCTAGCCACTTGGCTTTATTGCTCTAACACTTAATCAAGTTTGTGGCTTTAAGTTTCAAGTATTACAGGATCACCTATTCACCCCCCTCTAGGTGCTCTCAATTGGTATCAGAGTCGTTCTCTTCAAGAAAGGGACTAATCGCCCGAAGGGATGGATCCTAAGGGAAAGGGGATAGTGATCAACGACAAGGAGAAGGAGTCCTTCATCAATGAGCCAAAAGACGACAAGCCCACTGACTCGGGCTCAAGTCATAAGAAGAAGGACGGGAAGAAGAAGAGGCGTATCAAGAAGATCGTCTACTACGACGACAGCGACGAGTCTTCTTCCCAAAAGGACGACGACGACAACTACGAGAAAAAGAAAACGGTCAACTCAAACTTTTCTTTTGATTACTCTCGTATTCTGCACAATTCAAATGCACATTTGCTTTCCATTCCTCTTGGTAAACCTCCACACTTTGATGGAGAGGACTACGGATTTTGGAGTCACAAAATGCGTAGTCACTTGTTCTCTCTTCATCCAAGTATATGGGAGATAGTAGAGAATGGAATGCATTTTGATAGTTCTGATAATCCCATGTTTATTAATGAACAAATCCACAAAAATGCACAAGCTACCACTGTTCTTTTAGCATCCTTGTGCAGGGAAGAGTACCATAAGGTGAGCGGCTTGGATAACGCCAAGCAGATTTGGGACACCCTCAGGATCTCGCATGAGGGAAATGATGTCACCATGCTCACCAAGATGGAGTTGGTGAAAGGTGAACTAGGAAGGTTCGCAATGATCAGGGGGGAGGAGCCAACCCAAACATATAACAGGCTTAAGACCCTGGTCAACAAAATAAGGAGCTATGGAAGCACGAGATGGATGGACCATGATGTCGTCCGACTTATGCTAAGGTCCTTCACTGTCCTTGATCCTCATCTTGTTAACTCTGTTCGTGAAAATCCTAGGTATACCAAGATGACGCCCGAGGAAATACTTGGGAAGTTTGTGAGCGGGCGAATGATGACCAAGGAGGCAAGATATGTTGATGAGGTGCTAAATGGCCCAATCCACGAGCCTCAAACTGTTGCTCTCAAAGCAACAAGTAGCAGGGAGGCACTACCTAGCAAGGTGGCGCAAGTTGAGGCGGCGGGGCTCAATGAGGAAGAAATGGCCCTCATCATCAAGTGCTTCAAGATGGCGCTAAAGGGTCGCAAGGAGCATCCCAAAAAGAACAAGACGAAGGGAAAGCGCTCTTGCTTCAAGTGTGGTAAGACTGGTCACTTTATTGCTAACTGTCCCGATAATGATAGTGACCAGGGGCAAGAGAAAAGCGGGAAGAAGGAAAAGAAGAAGGCGTACAAGAAGGCTAAGGGCGAGGCACACCTTGGCAAAGAGTGGGACTCGGATTGTTCTTCGTCCGACTCCGACGACGAGGGACTCGCCGCCACCGCCTTCGACAAATCGTCGCTCTTCCCCAACGAGCGCCACACTTGCCTAATGGCAAAAGAAAAGAAGGTAATCACTAGAGAAACTCCTAAGTACTCTACTTCTAGTGATGAGGACTCTAGTGATGATGAAATTGATTACACTAGCTTATTTAAGGGATTAGATAGAGCAAAGGTAGAAAAGATCAATGAATTGATTGATGCTCTAAACGAAAAGGATAGACTTTTAGAAAAGCAAGAGGATCTTTTATATGAAGAACATGATAAATTTGTAAATGTGCAAAAGTCTCTTGTTTAGAAGTTAAAAGAAATGAAATGCTTTCATGTGAAATTTCTGCTTGTCATGAGACTATTTCTAGTTTAAAGAGCATTAATGATGATTTAAATGCTAAGCTAGAAGTTGCAAATAAATCTAGTTCTTGTATTGAGCATGTAGTAATTTGCAATAGGTGTAAGGATTTTAATGTTGATGCTTGCAATGAACATTTGATTTCCATTTCTAAATTAAATGATGAAGTAGCTAGTCTTAATGCCCAACTTAAGACTAGCAAAAATGATTTTGATAAACTAAAATTTGCAAGGGATGCCTACACTAGTGGTAGACACGCCTCTATTAAGGATAGGCTTGGCTTTCGAAGGGAAGCTAAGAACTTAACAAGTCATAAGGCTCCCATCTCCGCCAAGGAGAAAGGGAAGGCCCCTATGGCAAATAGTGTTCATAAAAATCATGCTTTCTTGTATCATGATAGGAAATATTCTAGAAATGTTCATTATGATAGGAGTTGTAATGCGTTTGACTCTCATGCCATGATTGCTTCAAGTTCAAGCTTTAATGGTAGATCTAGGAGGAATTTTGTGTCTCATGCTCCTAGGAAAGTGTTTAATGGATCTACCACTATCTTTCATGCTTGCCATGCTAAATTTATTCTTTCATGTAAAAATAAAAAGATGATTGCTAAAAAGGTAGGAGCAAAATGGAAAGGAGACAAGACTTGCATTTGGGTCCCTAAGGCTATTGTAACTAACCTTGTAGGACCCAACAAGAGTTGGGTACCTAAAGCCCAAGCCTAATTTGCCTTGCAGGTTTATGCATCGGGGGGCTCAAGTTGGATTATCGACAGCGGATGCACAAACCACATGACGGGGGAGAAGAAGATGTTCACCTCCTACGTCAAGAACAAAGATTCCCAAGACTCAATCATATTCGGTGACGGGAATCCAGGCAAGGTTAAAGGACTAGGAAAAATAGCTATTTCTTCCGAGCATTCCATTTCTAATGTGTTTTTAGTAGAATCGCTCGGATATAACTTGTTGTCCGTTAGTCAATTATGTAATATGGGTTACAACTGCTTATTTACAAATGTAGATGTGTCTGTCTTTAGAAGAAGTGATGGTTCATTAGCTTTTAAGGGTGTACTAGACGACAAACTCTATTTAGTTGATTTTTCAAAGGAGGAGGCCGGTCTAGATGCATGCTTAATCGCTAAGACTAGCATGGGCTGGCTGTGGCATCGCCGTCTAGCACATGTGGGGATGAAGAACCTTCACAAGCTTCTAAAGGGAGAACATGTGTTAGGTCTAACAAATGTAACTTTCGAAAAAGATAGACCTTGTGCAGCTTGTCAAGCAGGAAAACAAGTGGGAAGTGCTCATCACATCAAGAATGTGATGATTACATCAAGACCTCTGGAGCTATTGCATATGGACCTCTTCGGACCCGTCGCCTACCTTAGCATCGGGGGAAGTAAGTATGGTCTTGTTATTGTTGATGATTTTTCCCGCTTCACTTGGGTATTCTTTTTGCAGGATAAATCTGAAACCCAAGGGACCCTCAAGCGCTTCCTAAGGAGAGCTCAAAATGAATTTGAGCTCAAGGTGAAGAAGATAAGGAGCGACAACGGGTCCGAGTTCAAGAACCTGCAGGTGGAGGAGTTTCTTGAGGAGGAAGGAATCAAGCACGAGTTCTCCGCTCCCTACACACCACAGCAAAACGGTGTGGTAGAGAGGATGAACAGGACACTTATAGACATGGCGAGGACGATGCTTGGAGAATTCAAGACGCCCGAGCGGTTTTGGTCGGAAGCTGTGAACACGGCTTGCCACGCCATAAACCGGGTCTACCTTCATCACCTCCTCAAGAAGACGTCATACGAGCTACTAACCGGTAACAAACCCAACATTTCGTATTTTCGAGTTTTTGGGAGTAAATGCTACATTCTGGTGAAGAAAGGTAGAAATTCAAAATTTGCTCCCAATGTTGTAGAAGGGTTTTTGTTAGGTTATGACTCAAATACAAAGGCATATAGAGTCTTCAACAAATCATCGGGTTTGGTTGAAGTCTCTAGCGACGTTGTATTTGATGAGACTAATGGCTCTCCAAGAGAGCAAGTTGATCTTGATGATGTAGATGAGGATGATGTTCCAACGGACGCGGTTCGTACCATGGCGATTGGAGACGTGCGACCACAGGAACACAAGGAGCAAGATCAACCTTCTTCCTCAACGACGGTGCACCCCCCAACTCAAGATGATGAACATGTACCTCAAGAGGAGGCGTGTGATCAAGGGGGAGCACAGGATGTCCATGATGAGGAGGAAGAAGTACCACAAGCCCCTCCAACTCAAGTTCGAGCGATGATTCTAAGGAATCATCCCGTCGACTAAATTTTGGGTGACATTAGCAAGGGAGTAACCACTCGCTCTAGATTAGCTAATTTTTGTGAGCATTACTTTTTGTCTCTTCTATTGAGCCTTTCAGGGTAGAAGAGGCCTTGCTAGATCCGGACTGGGTGTTGGCCATGCAGGAAGAGCTCAACAACTTCAAGCAAAATGAAGTTTGGACACTGGTGCCGCATCCCAAGCAAAATGTTGTGGGAACCAAGTGGGTGTTCCGCAACAAACAGGACGAGCACGGGGTGGTGACAAGGAACAAGGCTCGACTTGTGGCAAAAGGTTATGCCCAAGTCGCAGGTTTGGACTTTGAGGAGACTTTCGCTCCTGTGGCTAGGCTAGAGTCGATTCGTATTTTATTAGCCTATGCTGCTCACCATTCTTTCAGGTTGTTCCAAATGGATGTGAAGAGCACTTTCCTCAACGGGCCAATCAAGGAGGAGGTGTATGTGGAGCAACCCCCTGGCTTTGAGGATGAACGGTACCCCGACCACGTGTATAAGCTCTCTAAGGCGCTCTATGGACTTAAGCAAGCCCTAAGAGCATGGTATGAATGTCTTAGAGACTTTTTAATTGCTAATGCTTTCAAGGTTGGGAAAGCCGATCCAACTCTTTTTACTAATACTTGTGATGGTGATCTATTTGTGTGCCAAATATATGTCGATGACATAATATTTGGTTCTACTAACCAAAAGTCTTGTGAAGAGTTTAGCAAGGTGATGACTCAAAAATTCGAGATGTCGATGATGGGCGAGTTGATCTACTTCCTAGGGTTCCAAGTGAAGCAACTCAAGGACGACACCTTCATCTCTCAAACAAAGTATACGCAAGACTTGCTCAAGCGGTTTGGGATGAAGGACGCCAAGCCCGCAAATACTCCAATGGGAACCGACGGACATGTCGACCTCAACAAAGGAGGTAAGTCCGTTGATCAAAAGGCATACCGGTCTATGATAGGGTCTTTACTTTATTTATGTGCTAGTAGACCGGATATTATGCTTAGCGTATGCATGTGTGCTAGATTTCAATCCGACCCAAGGGAGTGTCACCTTGTGGCCGTTAAGCGAATTCTTAGATATTTAGTTGCTACGCCTTGCTTCGGGATCTGGTATCCAAAGGGGTCTACCTTTGACTTAATTGGATATTCAGACTCCGATTATGCTGGATGTAAGGTCGATAGGAAGAGTACATCAGGGACATGCCAATTCCTAGGAAGGTCCCTGGTGTCGTGGAGTTCTAAGAAACAAACTTCCATTGCCCTATCCACCGATGAGGCCGAGTATGTTGCCGTAGGACAGTGTTGCGCGAAACTACTTTGGACGAGGCAAACCCTCCAGGACTTTGGCTACAATCTGAGCAAAGTCCCACTCATATGTGACAATGAGAGTGCAATCCGCATGGCGGACAATCCTGTTGAACACAGTCGAACAAAGCACATAGACATCCGGCATCACTTTTTGAGAGACCACCAGCAAAAGGGAGATATCGAAGTGTTTTATGTTAGCACCGAGAACCAGCTAGCCGATATCTTTACCAAGCCTTTAGATGAGAAGACCTTTTGCAGGCTACGTAGTGAGCTAAATGTCTTAGATTCGCGTAACCTGGATTGATATAAGAGCATACATGTGTTATATGCCTTTGATCATGTTCCTTTATGCATTTTACTGCTTATTTATGGTGCTCAAGTTGTGCAAGGGATCCCCCGGACCTCACAAGTCCATGTGTGAATGATGCACATATTTAGGGGGAGAAATCCTACAACTTGACCCTTTGAGACTAACCGTGTGCTTGAGTTTTCTTAATTTAGTCTCAAAGGAGGATTGAAAGGGAAAAGGTGAACTTGGACCATGCAAGACTTCCACTGCACTCCGATGAGAGGGTAACTTACTCCAAGTTCATCTCCGTGTTCTTATTGCCTTCTTACTCTTAATTGAAGATTTTGGTGAGGCAATGGGGTTCAAGGGCCAAAAATGATCCCGTTTTGGTGCTTGATGCCAAAGGGGGAGAAATTAAGGCCAAAGCAAGAAATGGATCAGCTACCACTTGAGAATTTTGAAAATAGTAGAGTAGAGCTTTTGTTTTGTCAAAATACTCTTATTGTCTCTTATTGTCAAAAGTTTGTCTCTTGTGGGGAGAATGTTTGATTATGGGAAAAAGAGGGGAGTTTTTTAATCTTTGATCAATTTCTCTTGGAATACCTCTCTCTATGCCTCAACAAGTGACTTTGACTTAGAGATAGGAAATTGAGTTCGATTTGCAAAAACAAACCAAGTGGTGGCAAAGAATGATCCAAATATGTCAAATTTGAATCAAATACAAATTTTTGTTCTCATTTATATTGATGTTGCACTTCTTTAGTTGTTTTTTGTTGTGTTGGCATAAATCACCAAAAAGGGGGAGATTGAAAGGGAAATGTGCCCTTGGGCCATTTCTATAAGATTTTGGTGATTTAGGGATTCACACAAAAATGCTTTAAGTTATATTTGTGCCAAAGATTCAAGAAGTGCAAATCAAGATTAAAGGTATGTTTCTAGTCTTAGTCCATTGTTTTGAAGACTAATGTGTTGTGTCTAAGTGCTAGAAATAGGGGAAATCACTTTGGAGATTAGTTGGCTATGTTTAGCCAAAGGGCTGTTCGGTCTGGGTGCACCGGACAGTGTCCGGTGTGCCAGAACCAGTCCTGGTGAACTGCCTGCTCTCGGGTCTCGACGGTGGCGTACGGCTATAAATCACTGGACTGTCCGGTGGTGCACCGGACTGTCTGGTGAGTCGTCTGCGGCGAAGTCGCTGCTCTCGGGAACCAAGTCAACAGTGTATGGCTATAATTCACCGGACTGTCCGGTGAGCCAACGATCAGGCGCGCCAACGGTTGGCCGCGCAATCCGGGCGTGATGCGTGGCCGAGCCAACGGTCGGATGGGGGCACCGGACTGTCCGGTGTGCACCGGACAGTGTCCAGTGTGCCAATGGCTCCGAATCTTCAACGGTCGGCTGCGCCAGATAAGGAAAGCAATCCGCACCGGAAAGTGTCCAGTGGTGCACCGGACTGTCCGGTGCGCCACCCGACAGAAGGCAAGATTTGCCTTCCTAGATTGCTTCCAATTGCTCCTAGCTGCCTTGGGGCTATAAAAGGGACCCCTAGGCGCATGGAGGAGCACACCAAGCATTCTTTGATCAACTCTAAGCACCAAGACTCCATTTCCGTGCATTTGATTCTTTGTGATAGCAACTAGAGCTCCATTTGAGTAGAGAACTCTTCGAGTTGTGTTGTGACTTAGCTTTATTGCTCTAACACTTAATCAAGTTTGTGGCTTTAAGTTTCAAGTTTTACAGGATCACCTATTCACCCCCCCCCCCTCTAGGTGCTCTCACAGAGGCGCGCTTCAAAAGTACCTGCAGGTGATTCGCTGGACCCGACCCCTTTTCGACAGGGTCCGAGGGCTCGATGCCTCCCTCTGGTGGGATTCCATTACGAGTCATTCCTGGTGGTCTCAGAAATGTCCTAGGGTACCTCAGGAGCGTAGCCTGAGCCTCGGCCATGTATCGGACGTACCCAGGGTCATCCCTCACTCTGCGTGTTCTGGGGCGGCTGTCGAACCCCTTCGAGGGGCCAGCCTGCGAACCCCTGATCAGTAGTGGGCGCGGAGCCCGAGTGCTCTGGGGCGGCTGTCGAACCCTTCCGAGGGGCCAGCCTTCGAACCCCTGATCAGTAATGGGTGCGGAGCCCGGGTGCTCTGGGGCGGCTGTCGAACCCTTCCGAGGGTCAGCCTTCGAACCCCTGATCAGGAGGAGGGCTCGGGGGGCCGCTTCCATTGCGGGGAAGGATCCTTTCCAAAATATCCCCCTTCCCAGTCCCTGTGGCAAGAGAGAGAGAGAGGAAACGGAAAAGGGATATGAATTCAAAAAGTCGTGGCGCACCTTTTTTGACGTGGCCTTTATGGCGGAGGTGAAACGTCGCCTGCTTCTCCCACCAGCGGTGTCGCTTGCCCTGCCAAGGAGTTAATGCGACGGGACGGGCGCCTCGCGGGGCGTCTGTTGCGCGTGCGCGGGCCGTTCGAGGAACGGGGCATGGACGTGTCGTTCTTACGCCATGGGAGAAGGCTCCCCTGCTGCTTTAGGAAAGGACGCGAGCCCGGGGGTGATTTGACCGCTGCTCCCGCCCGTCTGTGGCAGCAGTTATTGCTGGTCCGCTTTTGGCCACATCAACTGTCGTGCCTACCCCCACGGCTGACTGACTCGTGACCGCTGCACCCAATTGGCACTGTTGGGTCACGCGCGGGGCCGCCTCGAGTCACGGCACTGGTTCCGCAGTCGAGAAGACGTGGCATTGGCGCAGGTGGCGGTGCAGTTTCCTCGCACGTAGTGACCGTCGCGCCGGTTGCATGGTAGGTGGGGCCGGGCCTTCGTGCTGGTCCACCGGAAGTGACGAAGCCGAAAGGGTGCATAACCGTGGCGCGGTTGAATGCTCCCAGCGTGGCGGTTCGCCCTTCCGTCCGCTGGTTCCGGCGAGGATGAGGGAACGCTTATAACCGCAGGGCGGTTTTATGCCTTGCGTGCGGCGTCTTGCCTCCCTCGTGTCTCGAGTCAGTTCGCACGACGTATGGGGCCCAACCCCCGTGTCGTAGGGGGAGAACCCTGGAGCACGTCGTTGGAGACTTTGCCCGTGACGCTTGTGGGCACAAGTGAGGAGATCTGCCTATAAAAGGGGATCGATCCCCCGGGCAGTGGCCATGCCTTCGTTCTTCCCTCATGTGTTGCGCCCTTCCACCTTTCGAGCCCCCGGATGGGGTGCACCGGCGTCGCCTTGCTCTTGCTGTCGTTGGAGGAGCGTGGCCTCGTGGAGATTGGCGCTCTTCAGCCACCGCTCGGCTTCAAGGATTTTCGTCATGCAGCCCGGCTGTATTCCCTCACCAATGGGCAGATTGGTGGGGAGAAGCAAGCCAGGCTGCGGCCTCCGCCCTGCCCTCAGCTTCAAGGATCTTCGTCATCCGGGCTGAGGCAGAGGAGCGCACCGAGTGGGGGGTTGCCTCCGCGTGGGTCGGTGACCCTTTTCTTCCCTGACGTTTGGGGGAGAAAGGCATCCTCCAGCCCTGCGGAGACGTCCTCTAGCCATGCGGGGGAAGGCGAACTGCTGCTCCCTGGCCAGGGTGCAGCTTTCCGTCCTTCACCCGGGCGGCGGTCGTGCCACGCGCGGGCCGGCCACGTCCAGGTCCTCCTCGCACTGTCAGCTGCACCGGGGGGTCGCTTAACACGTCGAACGCCGCGAGGGCGGTACTCGTGTTCTGGTGCGCTTTGGGGCGGCCGCTGTTCGCCGGCGCGGTGTCGATGGGTTTGATCCCACGGACGGCGCCCTCTGACTCTTCGGCCTTAACGGCTTGTCCTCGCCCCTCGTGTGGGGACGTGGGCAAGGGCTTTTTCACAGCAGCGTCTGTCCTGAGGTCATCGCTGCTGCTATTCTGCCGCCCGAGGTGGAGGTCGTTGTCGCTGCTGCCGCAGAGGTCGCCGGCGAGCCACTTGGAGTTCGTTATCCCGCGGGCCCCCTAGTGTGGAGGTTGTTCATACCCGCGGGAATGGAACCGGAGTCCCGTTTGTAAGGTGATATACTAGGTTTTTGCCTGAGCAAAATGTAACCGCTTCAAGGACTTAGACATTTGTCGTAGGCCGGGAGAACCGCCGAGGGTCCCGCCGACGTCTAAGTCTATGCAGCATAGTTACCCCAAGCGTATGTATTTGTTCTTCGTGGCTGTCGAGGCCTGAACATTTGGGTATTCGAGTATAAAGCTATGCCTCTTCCTCATTTCAAGCACTAGGACTTGCCTGTCAGTGGTCGAACCACTTAACCGAGTGTGAGTTGCCTTACGCGAAAGGTGACGAGTGAGGTATCCGTATCCCGGAGGCGTAGGAGTCCCTCGGCTCGGTCGACCTTGCCGCTTAAAGCCTCTCTGGCTCGGTTTTAGAACCTTTGGCCGCTCTACGATGAGCCGAAGCCGATGGCAGCGGTGGCGTGGACAGAGGCAATGTTGGCTCGAACAGAGGCTTTCTCGATGCGGGGGCAGATGGCTTCCCAGGCCGAGGAGGTGCAGCAGCGGTAGCTAGAGTTTGGCCAGATCACCCGCGAGCAGGACCAATCCTGGAGCCAAGCCTGCCAAAGCCGTGAGCCGGGCTGAGATCTTCGGGGGACAGCTGGTTGGGGCTTCGGGGCGGCTGGCCGAGGCGCCTGCTCGCTTCGCCGTCTGAGGCTGGGCCAGGTCTTGCCGAAGGTGGAAACGACGCCGAGGGTGCCGCTCCTCCCCCTGCTGATGTTTGAGCCTGCATGAACAGTTCGTCTGAAGTATGCGTATGTTTTTTGCGGCCACCGAGGCCTAAACATATTTAGCATTCAGATTATGAAGCTGCGTTTTTTCCTCTTGTTTCGAGCATTTGGACTTGTTCGTCGGTAGCAGAACCGCTTTGTTCGAGCGAGAGTTACTTTTCCCGGAAGGTGATGAGTGAGGTATCCGTATTCCGGAGGCTTAGGAGTCCCTCGGCTCGGTTGGCCTTGCCACTTACGTGCTCTCTCACCCGTCCGTAGGACCCTGCAATCGATATAGTCGAAAAATGCACGAAAGTCGATTTCTACCCGAGCGTTAGGACTTGTTCAGTAGCAGGATCGCTTATCCGAGCGTGAGTTACTTTTCGCGGAAGGTGATGAGTGAGGTATCCGTATCCCGGAGGCATAGGAGTCCCTCGGCTCAGTCGGCCTAGCCACTTACGTGTACTCTCGTCGTTTTTAGGGCCCTGCTATCGACATAGTCGAAAGTGTAAGGAAAATGGACCCCAGGACATTTGGCTAATTGAGTTTTGGTGTTTGATGAACAACACAATCCGTGAACTAATAAGTTTTCTAGTGTTTGTGTTTGTAGTTCACAGGATGCGAAGAGAATTGGACCAAGGCAATGAGGATGCAACACCTCAAAAGAAGACATAAAAAGATACATAGGAGTCCAATACTCAAGAACAAAGAAGCCCGAAGAAATCAGCAAAGAAATCCAAGATGAGGGTTGTCAGCCAGCGCCTGGTGGCGCACCGGACATTGGTGTTCGGTGTGCACCGGACTGTCCGGTGTGGCACCGGACAGTCTGCGCAGAGAGGCCGCAGACAGGCGTTCTCTGGCTGTAGCACCGGAGTGTCCGGTGTGCACCGGACTGTCCGGTGTGCCATGGGCAGACGGCAACGGTCGGATCCAACGGTCGACTGCTACAGGCGCCAACGGTCGGCTGACGTGGCGTGCACCGAACATCCACTGTGCAGTGTCCGGTGGTGCACCGGACTGTCCGGTGCACCCGATGACAGAAAGCTGCTGCTTTCTGTCCAACGGCTAGTTTGGGGTGTGGAGGCTATAAATTCCACCCCAACCGGCCATTCTCAAGTGTGAGAGCCCAAGCAACATACCAAGACACATAGTGCATATTTCCAAGTGCTCAAACACCCAAGTGCTTAATAGAATCACTCGGTGATTAGCGTAGGTGCTTTGCGAAGTGCTTACGTTAGTTAGACCGCTTTAGCGCTTGCTCTAGGTGAACCCTAGTTAGTTGAGTGAGTTTTGTAAAACCACACAACCCCTCGGCTCTTGCGTGAGTCGTTGTAATTGTACCGAGTGGGGCGAGAGTCTTGCGAGACCGTGACAACCGCGTTTGTGTCACGGCCACCACCGTGTACCGGAGGGAACGAGGCCCGCGGCGTTTCGGCCGGAAGCTCGATAGTGGAGACGGTGGGGAGCGTCCGAGAGGAGCCGGAAGCGGAGCACCACTTGCGCGTGGAGAAGGCCCGTGGCTCTCTACGGAGTTACTCGACCGTGGTGCTTGGCCCTCGCGTGGGCTTCCCTTTGCGTAGGGGCACCAACGAGGATTAGTCGGGACCTTGCGTGGTTCCGGATACCTCGGTAAAAATACCGGCGTCATCCACGAGAGTTTGCTTCTCTACTTAGCTCTTTACATTCCGCATTTATATTAAGCATTTAAGTTTCAATCTTGTAGTCATACTTATTTAGTGAAGATTGAAACTTAGCCTTTGCGGTAGAGATAGCAACACTTAGACAAAACCTAGTCTGCACATTCTAGTTTTGATTATTTGCATAGGTTTTGCTCTAGGGATTTAATTGTGGTCTAGTTTAGTAAAAGTTTTAGAAGTCCTAATTCACCCCCCCCCCCCTCTTAGGCGTCACCCGTTTCCTTCAAGTGGTATCAGAACCAGGTTTGGCTCATTTGAAACGCTTTAGCTTCACCGCTAAAAGAGCCGACGCTTTTTAGAGGAAGGGATGGATACCCATAGGCCACCACACTTCGACGGCACTAACTTCCCATATTATAGTGCTAGAATGGCTTGTTACCTAGAGGCCGTTGATCTAGGTGTTTGGAGAGTCACTCGTGACGGGATGAAACCCCTCAAGAATCCCAAGAAACCCACCATGAGTGAGGAAAAAGAAATCCATTTAAATGCTAGAGCCAAAAATTGCTTGTATGAATCTCTTAGCATGGATATTTTCAATCAAGTATTTACCCTGAAAACTGCTAATGAGATTTGGCTAAAATTGCATGAGCTCCATGACGGCACATCCAATGTCCGTGAGCAAAAACATTGCCTAGTCTTAAATGAGTATAATTCTTTTGCTATGAAAGATGATGAGCTTGTTAGAGACATGTATTCTCGATTGAATCTAATTATCAATGAGCTCAATTCTATTGGCATTAATAAGCTAGGTGATGCGGACATTGTGAGGAAGATTACCTCCCTGCTACCTCAACAAAGATATGGGAGCATCATCACCATCCTTCACAACATGGAGGACTTGAGCAACATGACCCCGACCATCGTGATTGGGAAAATCGCGGCTTTTGAGATGTCGCGAAAAATGAGTCGGGGAGAGGAGCCAACTTCCTCAAGACCATATGCTTTTGCATGTGATGAAAGGAAGGGCAAAACGAAGGCTCCCACTCCAAGTTCCTCAAGTGAAGAAGAGGAAGAAGAAGAAAGTGATGATGATGAAGATAATCAACCATGCACATCATCCTCCGAGGACGAAGAAACAATCCGACGCGTTGGAAAGGTAATGAGGATGATTCGCAAGATTAATCTAATGGGTGTGCCCCTGCAGGTCGAGGATCTTCTCTTTAATATTGACAGGAAAAAGCAAAGGAAGAGAGGATGCTTCGCATGTGGGGAGAAGGGCCACTTCAGGGACAACTGTCCAAATATGGCCAAACCCAAAAAGGGGAGGAGCAAAGGCAAGGCGCTAACAAGTGTTAGAACTTGGGATGATTCTTCAAGTGAAGATGAACCTCCAAGGACGCGCAGCCACCGGTCCTCATCACGCTCATCACGGTCATCACACAAATGCCTTATGGCAAGAGGTAACAAAAGCATTCCATCCTCTAGTGATGAAAGTAGTAGTGATGATGAAGGTGAGGGAAAGCCCTCTCTAGATGAGCTTGCGGAAGCCGTAGAATTTTTTCAGGATGTTTGCACTAAGCAAAAAGCTCAACTTAAAACTTTGAAAAGTAAGTTGGTTAGCTCTCAAAATGATTACAAAGGTTTGCTAGAAAAATTTGAAACTTTTGCAAACTTAAATAGTGAGCTATCAACTAAAATTGAGCTATTAGAATCTAGTGCTCCATCCACTGCTACCGATGACAACCTTATTAAAAAGAATGAAAAACTTAAGGCTAAGTTAGCTAGCTCCCAAGAAGCTATTGAAAATTTGCTAGAGAAAATGGAAATTCTTAGCATACACAATAATGAGCTAACTACTAAGCTAGAAAACATTGGTAGCACCCCAGCAGCATCTTTAGTTGAAATACCTGAAATAATTAAGAAAGATGCTTCTACTTCCTGCTTTGATTTAATTGATGATTCTAACCCCTGCAACCAAGTCGTTGTTGAGAATATTGTTGTAGAGACATGTTCGGATGAGGTTGCAAAGGAAAATGAACAATTAAAGCAAGAAGTGGCTCGCCTTGGCAAGGCCTTGTATAACAAGAAAGGCAAAGCCAAACAAATCCAACCTCCACAGGATAACACCACTGCGGGAGTGAACAAGCCTATGGAGGGAGAAACTGTGATTTATTTGTAGGCTGTGCCACAAGGAAGGCCACAAGTCTTTCCAATGCAAGGCGATGACCGGGGATAAACAAAGGCAAAAGCTCAAGCAAAAGCCATCAAGCAAAATCTCCAACACCTACATCAAAAAGGTGGATAAAAAGACTGCTACACCATACTTAATCAAAAAGAAGAAGAATGGAAAGGTGATAGCAATCAAGGCCAACAAGCAAGCCAACAAAGGAAAGGGGGCCAAACGCATCTGGGTGCCAAAGGAAATAATTTCAACCATGAAAAGCACCAAGAAGGTTTGGATCCCGAAAGGGAAGTGAGTGGACCGAAGGTCGACGGGAAATTTGGAGACTTGGCAAAATTGGGATGTATATCATGGGATACATCATATTGGATCAAGTTTATTGCCAAGTGGATTAGTGAAAAATTTGGACCCAAATTTCCCACCCATGACTAAGGTAACTAGTTTTATTGTATTTCTCGTTTTTAGATATGCGTATCTATTTACCTTTTATCTAGTTTACCTTTCTTGCCTAGTATTACATTTGCTATGTACTTTTGTTTAAAATCATGCATACTAGGTAAATCATATGGTAGGATTGCTTGTTCTTAATTCATACACTTAAGCAAACCTACATGATTTAAAATGATAATTTGAGCATGGCACATAGCTTCTATATCACTCCATAGTAAATGATGCACCAATTGAAAATTTTGATTTCTACAAGTTGTATCATTTAACTTATATGTGCCAAAGTTCGGATTATGGATAATTTGCCCCTCTTGATATCAAATCAAAGTGCATGTCTCCTACAAGTGTTCAAAACTTGTATGCACACCTTTAGGGGGAGGTTACTCTATAATCTAACACTTTGAGACTAACACCTTTTCAAGTCTATTTCATGTGGTAGTCTCATTGTAAGGAAAATAAAGTCCCCGGAGAAAGACAACAATCTTCCACTGCAAAATCTCCAAGAACTCTCATGTCTCTCAAGCTCACCATTGACTTTCAATTGGTATCTTTTGAGACTACTTTCAGTATCATTTACATGTCTTCTCCAAAATTTGATTAGACTATATTTCATATCATATGCTTCCATGTTGCAAAAATGCATAAGTAGTTAACTCATATTCTGTTACCTATGCATAAGGGAAGTTAGTCTTTTCAAATCATGTCTTGCACCTCTAATTTTCACATGCTTTTTCCTAAGTAGAGGATCTCTGTCAGGGGAGTATTTCTTCATCTCTAAAAAGGGGGAGAAACTTCTTTCTAAAGAGAACACTCATTTAGGGGGAGTTCCTTTCAACTGGTATCATTCATATGGTTTATTTTAATATCCTTCTAGTGATATCATTTGATACAATTCTTGTTGAGGGCAAGCTGTTATTTACTTCCTACATGCTTTTAATGTCTTCCTTTTCGGTGGTTGATGCCAAAGGGGAAGAAGTTTAGGGACCAAAGCAAATGAAAACTATATCAAACACCAAACACCACCAATTTAAAATTTTATATCTCCAAATGATTTTTCAAGTGGTTTTGGTTATTTGGTCCAAAAATAGGAAGTAAGTAAATTATGGAGTTAGGGGGAGGCTTAAGTCCATAATATCACATTGTGGGGACATTCATGCATCTTAGCAAGTAAAATGCATATTTTCATTCAAATACTTGTATTATTTGCTTGCTTTGGTTGTGTTGTCATCAATCACCAAAAAGGGGGAGATTGTAAGGAAAATGGACCCCGGGCCATTTGGCTAATTGAGTTTTGGTGTTTGATGAACAACACAATCCGTGAACTAATAAGTTTTCTAGTGTTTGTGTTTGTAGTTCACAGGATGCGAAGAGAATTGGACCAAGGCAATGAGGATGCAACACCTCAAAAGAAGACATAAAAAGATACATAGGAGTCCAATACTCAAGAACAAAGAAGCCCGAAGAAATTAGCAAAGAAATCCAAGATGAGGGTTGTCAGCCAGCGCTTGGTGGCACACCGGACATTGGTGTCCGGTGTGCACCGGACTGTCCGGTGTGGCACCGGACAGTCTGCGCAGAGAGGCCGCAGACATGCGTTCTCTGGCTGTAGCACCGGAGTGTCCGGTGTGCCATGGGCAGACGACAACGGTCGGATCCAACGGTCGACTGCTACAGGCGCCAACGGTCGGCTGATGTGGCGTGCACCGGACATCCACTTTGCAGTGTCCGGTGGTGCACCGGACTGTCCGGTGCACCCGACGACAGAAAGCTGCTGCTTTCTGTCCAACGGCTAGTTTGGGGTGTGGAGGCTATAAATTCCACCCCAACCGGCCATTCTCAAGTGTGAGAGCCCAAGCAACATACCAAGACACATAGTGCATATTTCCAAGTGCTCAAACACCCAAGTGCTTAATAGAATCACTCGGTGATTAGCGTAGGTGCTTTGTGAAGTGCTTAGGTTAGTTAGACCGCTTTAGCGCTTGCTCTAGGTGAACCCTAGTTAGTTGAGTGAGTTTTGTAAAACCACACAACCCCTCGGCTCTTGCGTGAGTCGTTGTAATTGTACCGAGTGGGGCGAGAGTCTTGCGAGACCGTGACAACCGCGTTTGTGTCACGGCCGCCACCGTGTACCGGAGGGAACGAGGCCCGCGGCGTTTCGGTCGGAAGCTCGATAGTGGAGACGGCGGGGAGCGTCCGAGAGGAGCCAGAAGCGGAGCACCAGTTGCGTGTGGAGAAGGCCCGTGGCTCTCTACGGAGTTACTCGACCGTGGTGCTTGGCCCTCGCGTGGGCTTCCCTTTGCGTAGGGGCACCAATGAGGATTAGTCGGGACCTTGCGTGGTTCCGGATACCTCGGTAAAAATACCGGCGTCATCCACGAGAGTTTGCTTCTCTACTTAGCTCTTTACATTCCGCATTTATATTAAGCATTTAAGTTTCAATCTTGTAGTCATACTTATTTAGTGAAGATTGAAACTTAGCCTTTGCGGTAGAGATAGCAACACTTAGACAAAACCTAGTCTGCACATTCTAGTTTTGATTATTTGCATAGGTTTTGCTCTAGGGATTTAATTGTGGTCTAGTTTAGTAAAAGTTTTAGAAGTCCTAATTCACCCCCCCCCCTCTTAGGCGTCACCTGTTTCCTTTAGAAAGCACGAAAGTTGTTTTCTGTAGAAAACTTTTTCGAGGAAAATTTTGACGCAGAGGGGGTTCCCCCTTCTAGCCCCCGAGGGTCCTTGATGGTTAGACTTTATTTAAGCGCGTAAAAACGAGGAACACGAACGACTTGAAACTTTTTAAGGGTAGAAGCGACATAGCTGTTCGATGTTCCAAGCATTGTTGTAGACCTCGCCTTGATCGTTGGCCAGCTTGTATATTCTGGGCTTCAAGATCTTGGCGATGATGAATGGCCCTTCCTAGGGGGGAGTAAGCTTGTGGCGCCCACGGGCGTCTTGTCGCAGCCGAAGCACCAAGTCTCCCACTTGGAAGCCTCGGGGCTGAACCCTTCGAGCGTGGTAGCGTCGCAGAGACTGCTGATACCGTGCCGAATGTAGTAAGGCAACGTCCCGAGCTTCTTCGAGCTGGTCCAGTGAGTCCTCTCGGCTGGTCTGGTTGCTTCAGTCATCGTACGCCTTCGTCCTCGGGGAACCGTATTCTAGGTCCATGGGGAGGACGGCCTCGGCCCCATAGACTAGAAAGAACGGCATGAAGCCTGTGGCTCGGCTCGGCGTCGTCCTCAGACTCCAGACCACCGAGGGCAGCTCTTTCATCCACCGCTTGCCGAACTTGTTGAGGTCGTTGTAGATCCTGGGTTTAAGACCCTGCAAAATCATACCGTTGGCACGCTCCACCTGCCCATTCATCATGGGGTGAGCTACGGCAGCCCAGTCCACACGGATGTGGTGGTCCTCACAGAAGTCCAGGAACTTTTTCCGGTGAACTGTGTTCCATTGTCAGTAATGATGGAGTTTAGGACTCCAAAGCGATGGATGATATTGGTGAAGAATGCCACCGCTTGCTCAGACCTGATGCTGGTTAAGGGTCGGACCTCGATCCACTTGGAGAATTTGTCGATGGCGACCAGCAGGTGCGTGAAGCCCCCGGGTGCCTTCTGCAAGGGACCGACGAGGTCTAGACCCCACACAGTAAACGGCCAGGTGATGGGTATCGTCTGTAGGGCCTGAGCGGGCAGGCGTGTCTGCTTTGCGTAAAATTGACACCCTCGGCAGGAGCGTACAATCCTAGCGGCGTCGGCCACCGCGGTTGTCCAATAGAAACCTTGTCAGAAGGCATTCCCCACGAGGGCTCGAGGCGCTGCATGGTGGCAGCAAGCCCCTGAGTGTATTTCTTGTAACAGCTCTTGTCCTCGGGTGATGGGGATGCATCGCTAGAGGATGCCCGAGGGACTGCGGTGATAGAGCTCCTTCTCATCACCCAGCAAAACGAACGACTTGGCGCGCCGAGCCAGTCGCCAAGCTTCGGCCTTGTCGAGGGGCAGCTCTCCCTGGAGGAGATATTCGAGGTACGGGGTCTACTAGTTCGGGACTGGTGTGACCCCATTCCGCTTTCCTTCGATGTGCAGGGCCTCACCCTCGGTGGCCGAGGGCACCTCGGGCTCGGCCGAGGCTTCCTCAAGTCTGGCCGAGGGTATCTCGGGCGTGTCGCCGATCTTGATGGAGGGTTGATGTATATCCCTAGAGAAGACGTCCGGGGGAACCGTTGTCCTCCCCGAGGCTATTTTAGCCAGCTCATCCGCAGTCTCGTTGAATTGTCGAGCGACGTGGTTGAGTTCCAGCCCGTAGAACTTGTCCTCCAGGCGTCGAACTTCATCGTAGTAGGCCTCCATCTTCCGATCGTAGCAGTGGGAGTTCTTCATGACTTGGTCAATGACAAGCTGTGAGTCGCCACGAGTGTCGAGGCGCCGAACCCCTAGCTCGATGGCGATGCGCAGCCCATTAACCAATGCTTCGTACTCGGCCACGTTGTTTGACACCGGAGAATGAAGGCGGATCATGTAGCGAAGATGCTTTCCGAGGGGTGAGATGAAGAGCAAGCCCGTGTCTGCTCCGGTTTTCATCAGTGACCCGTCGAAGTACATGGTCCAAAGCTCAGGTTGGATTGGAGTCGTCGGTAACTGGGTATCAGTCCACTCAGCCAGGAAGTCGGCCAAGACTTGGGATTTTATGGCCTTCCGAGGGGTGAATGAAAGTGTTTCGCCCATGAGTTCCACTGCCCATTTCGCTATCCTACCCGAGGCCTCTCAGGACTGGATGATCTCTCCCAAAGGAAAGGATGACACCACAGTCACCGGATGAGACTCAAAGTAGTGTCGCAGCTTCCGCCGTGTCAGAATCACTGCGTAGAGCAGCTTCTGGATCTGTGGGTAGCGGACTTTGGTCTCGGATAGCACTTCGCTGAAGAAGTAGACTGGCCTCTGGATGAGCAGTGCATGTCCTTCTTCTTGTCTCTCGACTACGACCACGGCGCTGACCACCTGAGTGGTTGCGGCTACGTAGATCAAGAGGGCTTCTCCCGCAGCGGGGGCACCAAGATGGGTGCATTTGTAAGGAGTGCCTTCAAGTTCCCGAGGGCTTCTTCGGCCTCGGGGGTCCAAGTGAAGCGCTCAGTCTTCCTTAAGAGGCGGTACAGGGGCAATCCTTTTTTGCCAAGGCGTGAGATGAAACGGCTCAGAGCCGCAAGGCATCCCATGACCCTCTGTACTCCTTTCAAATCTTTTATCGGTCCCATGTTGGTGATGGCCGCGATTTTCTCCGGGTTGGCCTCTATGCCCTGCTCGGAGACGATGAACCCTAGGAGCATGCTTCAGGGGACTCCGAAGACACACTTCTCGGGGTTGAGTTTCACGCCTTTAGCCCTCAGACACTTGAATGTCGTTTCAAGGTCAGAGAGGAGGTCGGAGGCCTTCTTCGTCTTGACAACGATGTCATCGACGTAAGCCTCGACCGTTCTGCTGATGTGTTGTCCGAATACATGGTTCATGCACCTCTGGTAGGTGGCGCCTGCATTCCGCAAACCAAATGGCATTGTAGTGTAACAGTACATGCCAAAAGGTGTGATAAAAGAAGTCGCAAGCTGGTCGGACTCTTTCATCTTGATTTGGTGATAGCCTGAGTAGGCGTCGAGGAATGACAGGGTCTCGCACCTAGCAGTGGAGTCCATAATTTGATCGATGTGAGGCAGAGGGTAGGGAACCTTCGGACATGCTTTGTTTAGACCAGTGTAGTCTATGCACATCCTCCATTTCCCATCCTTCTTCCTTACAAGAACAGGGTTAGCTAACCATTCGGGATGGAATACCTCTTTGATGAACCCTGTCGTGAGTAGCTTGTGGATCTCCTCGCCTATGGCCCTGCGCTTTTCTTCGTCAAAATGGCGCAAGGTTTGCTCCACGGGTCGGGCTCCAGCTCTGATGTCCAGTGAGTGCTCGGCGACATCCCTTGGTATGCCTGGCATATCCGAGGGACTCCACGCAAAAACTTCGACGTTCGCGCGGAGAAAGTCGACGAGCACTGCTTCCTATTTGGGGTCGAGCTCGGAGCCGATCCGGACTTTCTTGATGGCGTCGTTGCTGGGGTTGAGGGAGACAGACTTAACCGCCTCGACTGGTTCGAAGTTGCCGGCGTGCCGCTTCGCGTCGGGCGCCTCCTTGGAGAGGCGTTCCAGGTCGGCGATGAGGGCCTCGGACTCGGCGAGGGCCTCAGCGTACTCCATGCATTCCACGTCGCATTCGTACGCGTGGCGGTACGTGGATCCGACGGTGATGATCCCGTTCGGGCCCGGCATCTTGAGCTTGAGGTAGGTGTAGTTGGGGACGGCCATAAACTTGGCATAGCAAGGCCTTCCCAACAACGCGTGGTAGGTCCCTCGGAACCCGACCACCTCGAAGGTGAGGGTTTCCTTTCAGAAGTTGGAGGGAGACCTGAAGCAGACAGGCAAGTCTATCCGCCCGAGGGACAGGATACGCTTCTCGGGTGCGATCCCGTGGAAGGGTGCGGCACCGGCCCGGACCTCGGACCGATCAACCCCTAAGAGTTCCAGGGTCTCGGCGTAGATGATGTTGAGGCTGCTGCCTCCGTCCATGAGGACCTTGGAGAGCCTAATGTTGCCGATGATCGGATCGACGACGAGCGGGTACCTTCCTGGGCTTGGCACAAAGTCGGGGTGGTCGTCTCGGTCGAAGGTGATAGGCTTGTCGGACTAGTCTAGGTAGGCTGGCGCTACCACCTTTACCGAGCAGACCTCCCGGCGCTCCTGCTTGCGGTGCCAAGCCGAGGCGTTCGCCACCTGCCCGCCGTAAATCATGAAGCAGTTGTGGATCTCGAGGAACTCCTCTTCCTTGTCGCCCTCCTTCTTGTTGTCGCCTTGGCCCTTGCCATCTTCCGCCGGGGGCCCGGCCTTATGGAAGTAGCGTCGAAGCATGACACATTCTTCAAGGGTGTGCTTGACGGGACCCTGGTGATATGGGCACGGCTCCTTGAGCATCTTGTCGAACGCGTCAACCCCTCCAGGGGGCTTCCGAGGGTTCCTATGCTCGGCAGCAGCGACAAGATTCGCGTCAGCGGCGTTGCGCTTCACTTGCGGCTTCTTTTTGGCCTTCTTCGCGCCACGCTGGGCGGACGCCTCGGGGGCGTCTTCCTTCGGCTCCCCCTGAGGCTGCTTGTCTTTCTGGAAGATGGACTCGACCGCCTCCTGACCCGAGGCGAACTTGGTGGCAACGTCCATCAGCTCGCTCGCCCTGGTGGGAGTCTTGCGCCCTAGTTTGCTCACCAAGTCTCGGCATGTGGTGCCAGCGAGGAAAGCCCCGATGACGTCCGAGTCGGTGATGTTAGGCAGCTCGGTACGCTGCTTCGAAAACCACCGGATGTACTCTCGGAGGGATTCCCCAGGCTGCTGGCGGCAGCTTCGGAGATCCCATGAGTTCCCAGGGCGCACGTACGTGCCCTGGAAATTTCCCGCGAAAGCCTTGACCAGGTCATCCCAGTCGGAGATCTGCGCCGGGGGCAGATGCTCTAGCCAGGCCCCGACAGCGTCGGAGAGAAAAAGGGGTAGATTACGGATGATGAGGTTGTCATCGTCCGCCCCTCCCAACTGGCATGCCAGTCGGTAGTCCGTGAGCCACAGCTCTGGCCTCGTCTCCCCCGAGTACTTGGTGATGGTAGTCGGGCTCAGAAACGGGCGGGGAACGACGCTCGTCGTATGGCCCGGCTGAAGACTCATGGACCGGGTGGCTCGGGCGAGGGGCTCCGATCCTCCTCACTGTCACAGCGTCCCCCGCGCCTGGGATGGTAGCCTCGGCGCACCTTCTTGTCGAGGCAGGCTCGATGGTCGCAATGGTGATGCTCGTTGCCGAGGCGACCCCGGGCGGTAGGGGCCTCGTCCCACGTGCGCTCGGGATGGATCGAGGCCTCCCGCATGCGTCGGGAGGACGTCACGTGATGCTCCGAGGGGTCAGCTCGCCTCCAGGAGGCGGAGCTCTCGACTCGTCAAACTGCGGCACCTTCCAAGAGATTCTTGAGTTCGCCCTGGATACGCCGTCCCTCGGTGGTGGATGGCTCCAGCATTGTTCGAAGTAGCATCACCGTTGCAGCTAGGTCCTAGCCGGACCAGCTGACGGCCGGGGGCAGCGCTGCCCTAGCATTGTCGTTGATGCGGCGCTGGACGTCCCGGGGCCGATGACAGGCTCATCCGACGAGTGTTCGGCCTGCCCACTCCTGTTCGATGTTCTGTCGGAGCTGCACAAGCCGCCCTGCTTCCCCGTCGACCCGGGCCTGCATCTCACGGATTTGCTCGAGCTGTGTGTCCCGACCCCCCATAGGGACTGGGACCACAGCTAGCTCCCGTGGGATGTCAACACGAGATGTGGGCCCAGGGGGATCGTCAACCTCTGGCATACCGAGGTGGTTGCCTTCATCGTGATCTCCCCGATCGACGTGGAAACATTCGCGACTTGGGTTGTAACCCTCGTCGTCAAGGCTGTGGCCATCGTCAGAACAACCGGAGAGGTAGTGGTCACATGCGGACATGAAGTCTCGCATGGCACCGGGGTCATTGAGGCCAGAGAATTCCCAACCGAAGTCGGGGTCATCCTCTTCCTCGGAACCCGTCGGTCCGGAGGTTGAGACGGCTGTCAGTCGGTCCCAGATCGACCACATATGGTACCCCGGAAGGTTGGGATACGCCTTTACGAAAGCGCTCACCGTAGCGGGATCGCTAGGTGGATCAAAGCTGAATCGAAAGGGAACAGGGTGGAATACGGACGGTACCTCTTGGTCGATGGACGGTGGTGAAGTCGCGTCGGGGACGGAATGCACCGTCATCTCAGGCACGAGGGTGACGCCCAGCAGGTCCTTGGCGAGGGTGCTGGCGTCGTCGGTCTGCTCGGGGCTGGCATGTTGCGAGGAAGCGGCGCTCATCGTCTTCTCAGGCACGAGGACAGCACCCGACACGTCCCCCGGAGGAATGCCGACGTCGTCGGCTCGATCCGGTCTGACAGCCGATACGGTGCCACCTCTTGCGTGGCCACAGTTGCCCCGTCTCTGCCTCCTCTGGCGAGGAGGGTGGCGGGGACGACCGGAGTGCTCCTCTTCTGCCACGGGGAGATGCCGCTGTGGTGGTTGCCTCCGCCAAGCGAGTCGCTGACTGTCGTTGTCGTTGTGCCACGGAGGGAGGAGTACCATGTCGTAGCTACCGTCGAGGGACATGAACTCGAGGCTCCCGAAGTGGAGCACTGTCCCGGGCTGAAGAGGTTGCTGAAGACTCCCCATCTGGAACTCAACGGGAAAGCGATTGTTAACACGTAGCAGGCCCCTACCTGGCGCGCCAACTGTCAGTGTTTCGGACCTGGGGGGTCCCTGGACAGACGAGTAAATTTATCGCTGCGTGCCCCTGCCCAGATGGGTTGGCGCGGGATGGAACACAAGTGGTGGAATGGGCCTTGTATTATCCTGCACCGGGATGCTCGTAGTAGGGGTTACAAGCCTTGCGAGAGAGTGGGAGCGAGAGAGGGCGAGTAGCAGAGAGCGAGAGAGAGAGAGAGGGTTCGGCCCCTGCTCGTCTTCTCCCGCCGCGCGTACGTATGCTTCGTATGTTCGTGTGCTCGTCCCTTCGTCCCCTCGCTCCCCCCTTTCGTTCTCCCCTTTCGTCCTTTTTTCCATGGGGCCCTAGACACCCCTTTTATAGACGTAAAGAGATGCCCAGCTGTACAATGGGGTGTAGCTCGGAGCGGGGCGGGCGGCGCTGTTTTCCTGTCAGATCGGTCAGTGAAGGGGCGAAGTGACTGCGGTCACTTCGACCTTGCCGACTGAGGCGCGCGTATCAGGATAAGGTGTCAGGTGATCCCAGCATTAAATGTGCATGCGATGCGGTCGGCTGGTAAGGCGATCTGGCTAAGGTCGCTTGCACGACAAGGCTTGCCCTTGGCTGAGCCGAGGGTGCGCTCACGGCCTGAGGAGACCTTCGGGCGAGGCGCGAACTCGTCCGGGACCACTGTTCCGCCTGAGGCCAGGTTCAGGCGAGGCGAGGCCGAGTCCCTTGGTAGATGAAGCCTTGACTTTGACTCGAATTATGAGCCTTCATGGTTTGCTCTGAAGGTGTTTTCCAGCCGTGATTAGGAGTGTTGGGGGTACCCCTAATTTCGGTACCCGACACTATTTATTTACAACTGTTGATGTAACTGTCTTTAGAAGAAGTGCATTTAAACGTATATCTGATGGCAAGCTTTATTTAGTAGATTTTACTAAAGAAAATGCCAATCTAGATGCATGTTTACTTGTTAATACTAACATGGGCTGGCTAGACTGATGTCAACTTATTGTTATTATTACCAAATGCATAAGTTGCTTCGTGGTTACATTTCTACCAACTTATTGTTATTATTACCAAATGCACAGTCAACCATTAAGATTTAGACTAATATGCACAACACTATTTTATCCATAAGGATCCTTTAGGGGCTCATGCATATCATTCGTCGTTTGGAGCCATTAGTTGACTTCAGACCAACAAGTAAAATGACCATCATGGTCTAGCGCTCACAAGGACATTCACTGGTTGCATTGTGCTTTGAGGCACATAGAAAAAATGTGAGTGTTTATATTGGTAGTAAAATACACGACATCAGACCAATGCTGCCAAGCAAAGATTTTTATATGCAGAGATGTATAGTCCAGCTCGTTTTTATCACTGTCCATGGTTTACCCAATTACTCATACCACTCTGAAATTGGGTATCGATTTATGTAACATTTTTTAGGTATTATAATTTTGAGAGAGAACTATTAACAATAGTCAATTATTTGTGATGTAAGTTGCCAGCAGGACAAACTTTTCTCCTCATATTATATACCAACTTGTTCTATAAAGCATAATGTCGATCTCTTAATTGTTCAGCAAAAAGAGAAGCTTTGGAATAGAACATACAACACCAAGAATTTATTTTATCTGGGAAAAAACACCTGATTCCTAAGCTTTCGATAAAGCAAATGGAGATAACTGCTTGGCAAGAGCGAAAGAAATACCAATATCCGTCTAGGACTAGTTTTCAACAATAGATAATACTGCTCTCATACGAAGGGGTCATCATGACTAGGGAGAATGCAACAGGTTTCCATAAGATCTTTATATTTTATCACAAATTATCACCACTTACAATCTCGTGGTCAAGACTTATGGCTCTTCTGGTGCTAAGGACCAAGGACATATTAATGCCCAATTTAGCTTCAAGCTCTGTGGTGATGTGGAATTTTATGGCTATTTTTCTACTCTTCTTACTTCTGGTAGATCAGATATAGATTATGGTAAGCATGCCAAGGGGTGAAATCCAATGTAGTTCTACTACATAAACCCCATTTATATGTACCTCTAGGTTTAACCTTTATCGTTTTGGTTACAATATATATCATACTCGTCAAAGGACTATCCCGAGTTAATTCAGCAACTAGGGGTATTTACAATTTTGAGAGATGTATGCAACACAAGCATAAAAGTTCTAGATAGGATGAGCAAAGTGGTTCTACGGGAACACACAATGGTTTTCACACCAACATAGTGCAAATTTTCTCAGAATAACCTCTTGGTCTACTCGCAACTTTGTGTTGCTAGCGGTTACATGACCTTTTATCTCATAGTTTGCTTCATGTCATTCAGTGACGAAGAGAGCAATGTGCTAACATCTGATTGAGCAATGTATGACTGAGATTTCTGGTCTTAAATCATTTGGTAAGGACTTTTTGCTTACTAATATAGTCCTAATTTATGATGTCTTTTATGCCAAAAAGGCTTTCATGCATTATATTATATATCTTCGGGTTACTTCGGATAAAACTTTATGCATGAGGAGGGAGCAAAGAATTAACTTATCTGTGTTTCATTGGATTTCAATTTAATTTCCTAGATTTCCAAGCACTATAGAGCTTGATATAGTTGTTATGGCCACTTGGCGATATATATAAATATATGATGCCACACAACACAATCAAATAAAATATAGAGACAAACAAATTGTTTATGAAGGTTGCACATAATGTGACTATAGCGCTTTAACGACCCACCACAATCCACGCGAGTACAAGCTCTATCGTATCTGGCGTCAACGCATGTGTGTCCATCTGGGCTACGACAATACAACAAGCCTCCATAACAAGCGCAACAGACGCAGTTGTGGCTCAGTAATCGGGGTACACGACAAGTCCACACAACGTGCGCAACAGACACAATTGTGGCTCGGTGATAACGACAGACGAACAATGCCTACAGGACATGCGAAAAATACGTGACTCGGCGATGCCGGTCCAACTCAACAGGAGTGGTCCAATTAAGCGAGAGTACAACATAGCAATCACATGACGAACTCAAGTTCGTACGACACAAATACTATATCATATTGCTAGGACGCAGTCAATGCTTAGTCAATGTCATAACTCAGTCGATTAATAATGTAGTATGATCGACACGTCCGAGTACCCACTATACAATTTAATGACTCAACGTGAGTTCAGAAGCTCAATGCAATACAAATGTTCATAGTGATATGAAAATTATGCAACATAATCTTCACATGCATTTTAATAATTTTCTGATAATTATCTACTATGGGAAATAAAAGCAGAAAAAAACCAAAATTAATGCATGAACATACACATCATCGAATGCAAAAAGTATTTTCCTATATTTAAGCATGCATTTTCTACTAATTATTTCCTATGGGAAATAATTAATTAAGGTAGAAATAACAACGTAAAACATACTTTATTTTATTTTGTCAAGCAAATCAAGGAGTTGCTTAGATTATTTTCATATAACGGTGGGATGAGTAATTTAGACGAGGGGCTACTCCATGTTGGTGTACAGGTGGAAATGGCCATCGGCTGCAACTGCCGCGTGCGGCCCCTAGAAAGCGTGTAGCCTTATTTATCCAACCGAAAGGAGTAGAGGAAAGGAAACGGTCAACATCATATGATCCGCTCTTGTCTGCACACTGCACTGTGATATGCGAACTCCACTCTCTCCTTTCTTTATCTCAGCCGCTTTGACCGGGAAATATGCATGGGAGTGTTCCATTATCTTTGGAAGGCGCTTTGACTGCTCAACTGCCTCTTTCTTCGTGCGGATGACGAAGTGGAGCGAGTGCCAGGGGTCCATCGGGGACCTACTCTCGTCGAGCGTCGGTGCAGGGAAGGCCACACGAGGTCGCGTACTCGCGTGAACGCGCACGTGGGTCGAGGCTGGAGTTCTGGGACCCGGCCCCTCCACAACTTCTAGTGTGGCACAACCCCGGCGTGAGCCTGATAGTGGTGGCAGAGTTCGAACTCACCTCATGCACATCGGTTGGACACCGAGAAGACTGCCAATGTTGGTGGATCTATGCGCTGAGAGAAGTGGCGGCCACCATGGCCTTCGGGGCAAGAGGTGCCAGGCTGCCACAGCTTCCGCTGTGTGTTGTGAGCACCGCTATTAAGCGTGCGGGTCCTGCCTCCCGTCTTGTGTGCGCGTGGGCGCCTCTCTGCTCGCGTGGCTCCACCACCGCACTGACCACTAAGTGTTGCTGGTGAGCCGCCGTGCTGCTACTGGTTCTATTTTCCACTTTTCTTCCTCTGAATCTGTCCGAGATTCTCTTCTTTGATCCTCAATACGAACGCGCTGTGTTGAACAGATTCAATTTACTCATAAATACGTACCGCTCAATTGCGTAGAGAGAAAATCGAAGCCTATCGCGTAGGACAGTTCGGCTAGGCCAGAGACCTACCGGCGTGGTGGAGAGTCGGTGCCGATCGAATCCGCAGCAATGTTGAGGTAGAGCGTGCTGATAACGTTTTGAGAACTACGTTACCACGGATCACCAGATCCGCTCCCTTCCCTCCCATCAGCAGATTAGGCACGAAAAGTTGTAGAGTACTCGTCTCCCTTCCAATAAGCATGACAGAGAAACCTACGAGACATATGATATATGGTTGCTCTTTCTCATCTTTTTGTATTATGAAGGGATGTACATGTTCCTTATATGGAGACTAGTTAGAGGCCCGTGAGTTGCAACGGTATATATCTAACATGATTTAAATTTGCAGATAATAAATCGTTACTCTGTTAATTGGCAAGCAATGCTTTGAACAGACTGAAAAGAGGTGAGTGAGCATGTTGGAGTTGGTGTTATAAACTCATGAAGGGAACACTTATCGAGGGATGGACTTCTCAGCAAAATAATGGACAAAAGAATTAGATTAGTTGATGAGGGCTTTTCCGTTCCTGATTCTTCTTGGCACGCAGTTCTGCTTCTTGCACCATCTTCTAGATGTCAGCCTGAGACAGCCCACCCGAAGATCGATCTGATCCTTCCTCGTAGCCTTATCTTTGGCTGAGACGGTCACGATTCCATTGGCATCGATGTCGAATGTAACCTCAATATGAGGCAAGCCTCTTGGGGCGGGTGGAATGTCCATGAGGTCAAATTCACCCAGACATTTATTGTATGTGGCCATTTCATGCTCACTTTGCAACACACAGATACCCACCTGGGTCTGATTGTCAGCATCAGTTGAGAACACCTGCAAAATTGAAGCCCAAGATTAGATTCAAATTAAAGTAACAACACACAAATAAGGAGACCGATAGTGCTACAAGAATAAGATCAAAGTAAAACAGAAAAAAGAAAATCACATCTGAATACATTGGACCTTCTAGGGAAACAATCACAAGAATAATTGAATTGCAAGATTAGCGAGAAATATCATAAAGCACTTCATATAATAAATAAAGATGCAAGAAGCTTTACACATGGAGCTGTATCAGAAACTCAGCACATAATGAGAGGCCAAACAGAGTATAACGTTGCAACTTTGTGACCATACAAAAATAACAAATGTGAAGTGTCAAGACAAAATACACTAAGGCCCTGTTTGTTTCGTTTCATTTTGAGGAATTGGAATCTTACTATTGAAATAGACTATTTTTTAGAATGTGACATTCCACCACTTTCCAAAGTTATCATATAAGCATATCTCAATTTATAGGGTGAGAGATGGAAATTGATTCTATAGATTTACATGTTATTTTTCCGATGTACAACTTATAGCACACTCTTCTACTTGCTTCGTTATAACATAAATGTAGTATATAACTATCTCTCTCATATGATTTAAGATAATATACAAATATATTACATATATAAATATATGAACTTAATTAGTTTTGTCTTAATTATAATTATTAAAATAGAATTCAATTCCAATGAAACAAACGGGGCCTAATGCAAGTTAGATAAGAGAATCCCAAACAAGATGAAACTGCATGCTCAGAAAGAAAAGATATGACAATTCACCTGACTTTTCTTCGAGGGAATCTGCTCTTAAGTAAGATAGGATGGGTGTCCTTATCTCTAATTTCAGTATACAATAATTTATATGGGGTACACAATACAGGATCTATATGCATTACTTATCTCTAGTAGAGAAAACCAAATTGCAAACTAACTCAAATTCAACGCAGAAGTGTTATTCTAGTGAAGTGTTCGATCTTTTAGTGGTTGGTTGCCCCCTAGTACAGTCCTTCAGAAGAAACCTCGCAAATGCCATCTCATCCAAGGAATCCACTCAACAACAATGAATGAAAGAATTTCAATTATATAAGGTCTATTTTAGTAAAACAAAAATGAAAGCAACTATAACATAAAATTCTCTGCATTTAGAAATGTTTAAATAGTCAAATATAAATGTAAGACATAACCAATACAGTGAGTCTGGCCCCATATCATTCAGGACACCTGAGTTTGCAGGTTAGATTAAAAGATATACATCGGATGTCAAAAGATTCTTCATTCATCTCTAGGGAGACCGGAAAAATAATAACTTACCGCTCATGCTATTTCTGTTAAATGTTAAAATTCCAGTAGGAGTAAGAAACCGACGTCCTCCTATCTCACTCCATTCAACGAAATGAATGGCTTCTGTAATACCATTGCCACTTCTACAGGTATCTGTCATCTGTAAAATGACAAAGATAATAAAGTCACATTCTTCCAACGGAGACCACAATTAATTTATTTCCATAATGTATGACTGTCATCTATGAAAACAAAGAGTGAGTTGCATTCTTAGATCAGATACCGGTAAAAAACAAAGATAATAGACTCACATCTTGAATCGGAGACCATAATTAATTTATTTCCACAATGTATGTTTTCCTCTACTGATATGAAGTTGAGCTGAGAGAAGAACAGTAAAATATTTTCTTGTAAAAAATATACATTCACGAGGTTTCATCAAAGTAGTAGGTAACCGAGGTACCACAAGATCCATTTTTGTTCGCGATGCAAATGAAAAATATGGGCAAATTTGACCACAGATTACTACCTTATATGCGGATATGGGTGTTGTCTACAGAACCAATACAGTGAGTCTAGCCCCATATCATTCAGGACACCTGAGTTTGCATGTTAGATTAAAAGATATACCCACATTGCCAAAAATCTAATTTACTGGTTTTGCTTAATGCTAGTTACTCCTAGTGGCAAAACTGGTTGTACTTACCACCCAACCTCATGTGCTTATTGAGCTGATCAAATTCTCAACAATTTGCATGTACACCCCGCCTGCTTGCCATCTAACTTGCTAGTCATTAGGCTGCATCGCTTCTTGTCTCCCCGAAAATTGTTGTGGTAACCACCAGTCTTGCCATCTGCTCAACCACCCAAATCTCTTCAGATAAGATGCTAGAGCTAAAACTGCAAGTTTATCTATACATGCTCATTACCATTCGTCAATTTGCCAATTCCATTTCCTCGGAACTCTGAACTCAGCAAGGTCAATCGACAAACCACGCATCATCGAACCAAATCAAATCAGACTAGCATCATTTGCATCTCTCACTGAATTGTCCTTGTGAGTTTGCACTTGGAGATGAAGAGGGTGTCGGTGTAGTTGAGGCGACACAGCTTGAGCAGCTCCGACGCCTTCTGCTTCAGCTCCAGCGCACAACCACTTTGGATGACAAGCATAAGCTTTGCCGCCAACCCAGCCTCCACTGCAGCAGGTGCGCATTCTTCCGGAGCCATCCGAGACACCGGCCACAACATCGACAGAGCTCGTCGAGTGCATGCCTCTGAAACTCTCATCAGCAACCGGACAACATTGGGTATCGTCTGCGGACAATCCTTAAGAGCCATCCTCCCCTCTAGAACCGCAGACAGGGCATCCAAGATGTCCAAAGCCGGCTCGACACACTCCGTCGCTAGCTTCGGCAACAATTCCACCAGCTGCGGCACCGCACCGATGCTAACAATCATACACCTCGCTGACCTGTGCACCGTGTAGATCGAATTCAGCAGCTCGAGCCCCGCGGCCACACCGTCCAGATGCTAACAATCATACACCTCGTTGGTCTGTGCATCGGCAAATAGGTCCCGCTCCTCCTCGCACTCCGTGGCTTCGGTCATCTCCACCAGCGCGACGAGATCTGCTAACCTCCGTCCTCTTCCCCTACACTGGCAGGTGGGGATGAGAAGGAGAGGGGCAGGTTTGTTGGCGACCCAGGCATGGTGAGCCGCTGCGTGCTTATCCGCCGGTGGCCCGCTGTGTTCACGAGATGCGCGGAGCCATCTGTTGTGCGCGGTGGGGGAGGGGAATCCATCCGTAGGCGGTGGTTAGGGACGAGCAGGATGGCGGATGGCGGTGGTTTGCGACGGTGGAAATGATCCTTGCCTGGCCCCAGCAATGGGGAGGGGTGAGCGTCGCGGGGCAGGGGCAGGGGCAGGGGCAGGGACAGGTGAGGGCGAGCGGTACGCCTTCCAT
Organism: Zea luxurians; assembly: GCA_029449295.1. Classification (NCBI taxonomy): domain Eukaryota; kingdom Viridiplantae; phylum Streptophyta; class Magnoliopsida; order Poales; family Poaceae; genus Zea; species Zea luxurians. Next base: position 1,314,451 of record JAOPSE010000064.1, on the reverse strand, counting down.
CGAAGTCAGCAAGGGGCGAAGATTGCGGTGGCGGGAATCGAGATGCGGGTGTGCCTTCTATCATGCGTGGGCGAGCATCATGGCGAAGGGGCCGCACGAAGATGATGGGATGCGGGCGCGGATTGCGGCGGCGGAGGCGCGGTGACGCGGACGCGCGGTGGGAGGAGCGCAGTGGGAGGAGGCAGAACATGTCGACTGTGAACGCCTACAATACTATCTTAAGTAGTAGTAGTAGAGATGTGAGATTCTTCAGGAGCAAAGTTGGTTTTTGCCCATATAACCCTAACTAGGGTTACTTAACAAGAATGATGTTGGTTTTTTTTTGTTTGGTTCAGAAATGTAGATAGAATGAAACCGGTCCAGAAGTGTAGGTAGAAGAAAACTGTGCTGTTTTTTGTTTGGGGCTTCGAATGAAAACGCTTGTGAACGAAAAGGTTCGGGGCCGTAGAACGGGTTTCACCTCGCTCTCTTCTTCAACGGCCTCCGCCGTTCCCACAGTGAGCCTCAAATGGCTTTCCGGCCCAAGGTAAAGCACTTTTGGGCTTTGTGGGCCATGATATGGAAAACAAAGCTAACACAACAGAGATTCGGTCCTTCCCCCGTCGCGGCCGTGCGAACCGTTAAGCCCCTGCCGGCAGGCGGCCGCAATTAAACCCGCTTCCCTCGAAACTAGCCGTTGTACCCGTCTCTCCCGAAAATCCATCCCGCTCTCCCTCGACGGCCACACCCTCTCCGGCCTCTCGTCCGCTCCAATCCCGATCCTATCTATCCGGCATGGCCGCCGCCGCAGGCCCGCCGTCGCACAGCGCGGACCTGATGCCGCCGCCGCCCCCTCCGCCCGTCCTGACGACGACTGCGCCCCGTCCTCGCCGCCGCGCAAGGGAAGTCAGCTCCCGGTACCTCTCAACGCCCGTCCCCTCGACCCCGCGCCTCTCCACCGCCTCCTCCACGCGGTCGCGCTCCCCGTCGCCGACGCCGTCGCCTCGTGGACGGCAGCGGGCGGTCACGCCCTTCGCCAACGAGAACCACCCACCCCCGCCGCCGCCTCCCACGGGCACCGTTGCGCGCCGGCGGGCCGTCCAGAAGCTTTTCGAGGAAATCGGCGCCGGCAACCCGCGCGCCTCGGTGAGCTCCAACTCCTCCGCCGTGCCCGCAGCTACTCCGCGGCCGCTCCCGCGCTCCACCAGCGGGCCGGCCGCACCCACCGCGCGGAGAGGGTACCCGCGCCTTCCGACGCCCGCACGTGCTGGCTCCTGCCCGGCTTCCGGCGCGGTGGATTCCGACACCGCCTCTTGCTGCTCTTCGTCTGATACGTCGTCCACGGCCACTGACTTGTCTGAGGCGGATCGGGCGCTCGGGATGGCTCCAGCCGCGCCGTGCGAGAGCCCGCCGCTGCTGGGCCCAGCGTCCTGCCGCGGGGGACGCCTTTCGTCAGAACTCTGCTCGTCGGTGCCGGAGTCGGGCGGATCCTCGCGGGCGTCCAACCCACTGTGCTACCGCTCGCTCAACTCGGCACTGTCAATCTCAACGGCGATGGCTGGGAAGTTGACGGCGGCAGGGAGGCCACCACAGCCGCAAGGGCCGAAGGTAGCTGATCTGAAGAAGGCGGCGATCCTGGGGGGCAGGAAGGTTGCGGGGAAGCAGGAAGACGTGCACCTGCTGCGGCTGATGGACAATTCGTACCTCCAGTACAGGTTCCTCAACGCCCGGGCTGAGGCAGCAGGCAAGGCCCAGGCGGCGGCTGCAGAGGTGAGGGGTTGCATAGGCCCGGCCGTCACGGGGGCGTCTTTCTTGTTCTGGTTGACGAAGTGAGCGAATTGAAGTGCTGATGACGAATGTTGTTTTTGGTTTTGTTGGGTGCAAAGAAATCCTTGTACGGAGTCGAGGAGAGGATTGCCAGCCTCAGGGTATCTGTCGCCGAGAAGAGAGCAGAGGTAGAGAGGATGAAAAGGGAGCATATATTGAGATCAGTAGTAAATGAGCAGGTAAAGCGAAGCTGTTATTTTCTGAATTTTGAATTGTTGTTGTATCCGGCAGGTCTTCCTTTTTTTAATCGCTGTTGTATTCACTGTGCATTTCTTCATAATTAGTACTAACAAATTTGCTTGATTGTTGAATCTAAGGTACCTAAATTTTTCAATCAGATAAATCACATGAATCAATTTATTTCTTGACATGCATGATAGGGGGATGTTGGGTGTCCATTTCATGTGATGTGAAGAGAGTTACGTAATCCGCTTAAACAAAAAAGAGTAGAGACTTTGAGGAATGTCACTAAATATGCTTGACCACTATATCAACTGGATTTAGAAGTAGAACATTATTTAAATCCAGAATAGGGTTCAGTGTCCAGAATTAAAACCAGTTTTCCCATTTAGAAGTTTGTTTTCCCAATAAAAAAATGGAAAATATATTATACTATTTGTGTGGTACTCTCCTTTTTCTGTTGTCTATATAAAATTGACAAAAATATATAGGTGAAGCTCTTGAAGCCAAGTATATTTTGACAGTGAGTTTATTTGCATCAAATCGGGTACCATGCTTTGATTTATATTTGTTTACTGGGATATATGGTAAAAACATGCATGTTGTCAATGTGAATTTTACATGTAACACAATAGGGTTAAGTATTTAGAATTAAACCAGTTGCTCTATTTAGGTATTTATTCTCTTTCAAATGAAAATAGAAAATATATTTGTGTATTGTGACTGAGATTCTTTGTTTCGAAGTGGTTACCATGCTTTGGGTTATATTTGGTTGCTGAGATGTATGTTACAAAGGTTATGTATACGGTCATTATGAATTTTACATATAGCACTTTTTTGTTGCATTACTCTAGAATAGAGATGTAAAACTTTCTAGTACTAGATTTGATTCACTCTAAAAGAGAGATGTGAAACTTTCAGGTGCCATATTTGATTCAGTGGGGTGAGATTGAGGGGTGTCATGCAAGCTGTCTTAGAGGAGCAACAACAGCGCTGTCTAACACCTCGCTAAGGCTACCAATCATTGGGAGTGTAAATGTAATAGTTCAATGCTTCATTAAACATCAGTCCTTTGAATAAGGATAAATATCGTGCTGTAAATTGATATGCTTGCAGGTAAACTGTGGGGAAGTTACAGAAGTCCTAAAGTCAGCAGCACAACTGCTTGAACCGCTTTCACCTTGCATCGAGAATTTTCTGCCAAAGGTGAGACTACAGGGATTTTTGAAAGCATATCTACCAAAGCAGTATGATGCTTCGCTTTCTTTAGATGCTAATGGGCCGTGTTCATTAACTGAAAACATTAAATATATGAATAAATTCACTGTATTAGATATAGTTTTAGATTAAATATAGTGAGAATATCTAAACCTTATAAATAAAAAATCAGATAGGGTGAAGAAAGCTAGGCAAATTCAATGAAATAGAAACTTAGTTCCTAGTGTGGTATTGTTTCTTTTTATAATTCATATAAATAAAATCAGATAGAGTGTAAATGGCTTCTTGCTTTTACTAATATTGATGATGTCTGGTTTAGAAATTTGCAAAATTTTAGATAGATTTAGTGGTTGTGGTGAATATGGTGTTCTTTGACTTACTGTACTTATTTATTATACAACAAAAAATATCTTGTCATGCAAGTAATTATTTATGCAACAATCTACATGGTCATGTAGGTTGAACAAACCGGCGATGTGGCCTCTAATCTGGCCCAGGTTATCGCTACTGAGAGAACCTTGATAGAGGAGTGCGGTAATCTCCTATACCAAGCACAAAACCTGCAGGTATGCATCTAAATCGATAATCATCTCACTTCAGTCAGCATATATCACATTGTCTGGCTCGCATCTGCTCTGACTTTGCCACAAAAATATCCAACTGATGTGATGACAAATCCCAATTGCACAGATGAGGGAGTCCAGCTTGAGGAGTCAAGTGATGCAACTGAAGCAAAATGAAGCAAAGTAAAACGACCTAGGACTAGGAGTCAGGTGATGCAACTGGAACAAAACGAAGCGAAGTAACACGCCGCCAGGGCGTTTGTTCAACCAAGTGAGCTAACTGTGCTCCACCGTTGTTGGATGTCCAAGAGGACGGAAGTTGCCTGATCATATATACATGACCAAGGCATAAGTGGGTTCTACGAATTGCTGATTCTTTTCCAGTACATATGTTATGCAGTTTGCTGTGGAAACATTTTCGTTGTCTACCCATTGGAAAGGCAGATACAGGCAGAGTTTTACAAATGGAAATTGGTTGATTCTTTTGTAGTACGCGTGTTGCACAAATACCACTGCCTTTTTGTTAGTATCTGGGAAGAACCCAGGACTGTTTTGACGAAAAATATAAATCAGCATATCTGAAGAATAAAAAAGGCCTCTAGATTAGTTGATTATGTAGTGTGAGTAGGACTTCTCAAACCCTAAGTTCGATTAAAATCAAGGCCAAAATCAGCCAAACAAAACGTTTTGTCCAAATTTATGATTTTGGTATTCATTATGGTTTAAACATATTTTTAGCCTTTCATTTTTTTTCCCTTTCAGAACAAACGCCATGAAAGGATCACAATGGAAGAGAGGTGTAAATTGAGCTTCACTAAAACTTATTGCAATAACTAAATCTTAATTGCAAGATCAACTTCACCCAACCCAGGTGCCTAATGTGTATACAAAAGGTTTTGCGTTTTAACACTATGCTATCATGTCAATTCTAAGAACGTAAATTCTTAATATAAATTGCACAAATTAAATTATAAAAAGTAAAGCAAGGATTCACAAGACTCATTAAGTTTTTTTCTAAGGTCTCGAAGGCTCGATACTTCACACTAATCTTTGTCGGAGCACCAACGTAAAAGGTGTCGCTACTCCTTGATCTGTAAAGGACCAAGGTGCCTAATACGAGCTCGTTTTTTCATCATTCATCATTGTGACATGATGAACCGTCCAGAATCGTGTATATCTTTCAAGTCAGATAATCTACAGTCACTTCAAGATCACCACACTCCAATCCACACTAAACTATCTAGGTGATCCCGATCACTAAGAGCAACAAATACAAACTCTTACTTTTTTAATGAGGCCGGTGAAAACAACGTGTGCACACTAATCACTCTTGTTTAAAATAGACAACATGTTTATGAATTATGCATAAAACAAACAAAAAAAAACGTTATGCCATCTTTTTAAGAATGTTAATTTTCTAAGTTCATAAAAACCAAGTATATTTACGAAATCCTAGCACATGCAATGGAGGGATGGAGCCAATATGTTTTGTTGCGAACACCTTTTTTTTCTTCTTTCTTTTCTATCGAAAAGGCGCCCTTTTTGTGCTGCCGTTGCTCACTTGCTCTGATAAGACGGTGACTGAGTTCCGGTCTGGCGATAACGTTTGCACGCTGAGATAGTGGCTGTCGCCGTCCGAAGACGACAGGACACGGTGATGATGCTCCGGCGAACCAGATGACGCGCACGCGGGGCGGCCGTGCACACTGCGCACTCGCTCTCCGAGTCGCCGGCACTGGCACGTCCCTACGCCCGCATTGGTCCCGCCAAAAGCAGACGCGGAGTCCCTTGGCGCCATCTCAAGCGGCTCTTCTTCCTCTTCACCGTGGAAGCCGGACGAGAGCCGAGAGGGCGAGAGCCGAGAGGCGAGACAAGAGCAGATTCGGAGCCAAGAGAAAGAAAACGTACTCTACACTGTCTACAGTACAGCAGATGTGGTTGCGGACGACTAGCCAGGAAAGGTCGGATCATGGGGACTGGACTGGAGAGGGAGCAGAGGAAGGAAGCCAACCTCCCCTCCTCGTCGTTTCCATGCGACCCCGTACGGCGAGAAGGCGACGCGGCGCGGAGAAAAAAAAAAGGGTGGCGGGTTGGTTGCGCTGTCAAATCGAATCGAGAGCGCGCCGCCGCCGCCGCCCCTGCGCGGGCGTCTCCGGCGCGAGAGAATTAACGGCGGCCACACACACGGCACGGGCTCGGCGGACCGACCGGTCACGGTCTGGCCGCTCTCGTAGCTTGCAAGATACATGGAGAAAGAAAAAGTGTCCCGAGCGACGGGTCCCCGCGGTCCTGTACTCCTCTGCAATTGCAAGCTAGCGATGCTACACTACGATCGATCATGACGAGTCGCCGTCGTCGAGAAGGACGCGCGAGACCGTTGTGGCGAGCGGAGCACGGACAAGATGCAGCGTACGCAACGTACGACAGCGGCCGAGATCCTCCTCCTGGCCTGGGCGGGTGCGTGCTCGCAAGTCATTTGGTTGTACTGCTGCTGTAGTGTGCGTACCACGGCCTCCTGTTGGATTAATGTGGGCTTGGCCCAAATTAATATTCAATAATAGTTAATGCTAATGGCCCACTTTAATGCTATGGTGTACTAACTATTTAGTACCATATTAGAAGTTCAAAGGACAAATCAATCAACTTAAATAGGTGGACCATTGGTGCATCTATTGAGAAGTTGAGAAAAGGATGGAGGACTGCCACACGCGCGCGCGCCGCCGCCGCCGCCGGCCGGGCCGTGGTAGATCGGACCTTGGTCCGAATATTCCTCTCAAACGGTTGCGCATTTTCCAGTGGCCATTAACGGCCGTCAGTTTCCAGCTCTAATGCGCGACCGTTTCTGTCCGTTGCTCTTCTCCTTCTGGCCGCCTATAAGAATGGAGAGGGGAGGGCTCTTCCAGTGATGCGAATCACCTCACGCGAATTGCAAGCAACACATTCCCGTCCCACCTTCTGCGAGCACAGAGAGAGTGGGAGAGCAGGCCTCCGAAATCACCGACCGCAGAGATACACTTGCACGGGTGTGCGGGCGATCAGATTTTTGGGGAGCGTCTTCGCGACTGCTCGCGTGATCTGCTTCGTCTTCTTCCCGGCGACCGTTCGAGGGACTGCACAGCGTACATCTTCCTGCACCGACTTCGTACGACTACATCGAACAAACACACGAGATGACTCGTGTGAATGGAGCCACTGATGCCTTGAGCATCGGTCCCTCCGCTGGGTACACTTTATTCTTCGTATTTGTGCATGTTTTATTGCTGTTTACTGCTTATGCCAGTAGTTATACACACATGCACATACATGTCATCACATATATCGCACTGTTTTTCTGGATTAAATTAAAACTAAAAATGCCTAACTTTCTAACAATCCAAAAATCTGATATTAGGCATTTTTCTGTTAGTGGTTTTGCTGCTGCGTTAAAACCAAGTGAACCTTTTGATGGGACGTTTTACAAGAGATGGCGTAGTAAGATGATACTGTGGTTGACCGCAATGAACTGCTATCACGCCGCACAGGGGAAACCCGAATAGTTCACTCCTGAAGAGGAGAGAATGTTCGACGTTGCCGATAACCTGTTTCGAGGTGCCGTGATTGCCGCTCTTGCCAACAAGTATGTTGATTCTTATCTAACGTGCACATCTGCAAAAGAGTTATGGGATGCATTAGATGAGAAGTTTGGTGTTTCTGATGCTGGTAGCGAGCTGTACATCATGGAGCAGCTGTTTGACTATAAGATGGTGGAAAACCGTCCTGTAGTTGAACAGGCTCATGAAATACAGGCACTGGCTAAAGAACTCGAACAATTCCCATGTGTCTTGCCTGACAAGTTCGTGGCCGGCGGTATTATCGCTAAACTGCCACCTTCTTGGACGGACTTTGCTACCACTCTAAAACATAAGAGACAAGAGTTTAGCGTGGCTGAGCTTATTGGTTCTCTTGATGTTGAGGAGAGGGCGAGAGCAAAAGACACTCGTGGAAAAGGAGTTGAGACTTTTAGTGCCAATATGGTACAAAAGAAGAACTCCAATGCATCACACAATAATAAAAAGAAGAACAAGCAACAGAATGCCACGAAGCCCAAGCAGGCAGCCTCGTTCAAAAAGAAGAACAAAGGAGCTGGTTGCTTTGTTTGCGGGAGTACTGATCATTGGGCAAGCGCTTGTCCAGACCGCAAATTTAAGCAAGAGAAAAAACCAGCTCAAGAGAAGAAAACAGTAAACATGGTTGTTAGCGAGACTGCAGAAGGAACATCGGGGTATGGTAATCTTTTACCTACTGTTCTTTCAGTGTGTCAATCCCCTGAGTGGTGGGCTGATACCGGTGCTAATATTCATGTGTGTGCTGATATTTCTTTATTTTCTTCTTATCAGTGCAAAGGGACTGGAGCCTTGCTGATGGGGAACGGATCACATGCGCGTGTTCTTGGTGTTGGTACAGTCATTCTGAAGTTTACTTCGGGAAAGACGGTGCTATTGAAGAACGTGCAGCATGTCCCCTCCATCAAAAAGAATCTAGTTAGTGGCTCTCAATTGTGCCGAGATGGCTACAAAATTGTCTTTGAGTCTAATAAATGTATACTGTCTAAGTATGGAACGTTTGTTGGAAAAGGCTATGACAGCGGAGGCTTGTTCCGCTTATCTTTGCATGATGCGTGTAATAAGTCTGTGAACAATGTTGTTTCGAATGAGTCGTATATTTGGCATTCACGACTTTGTCATATCAATTTTGGTTGTGTCTCGCGGTTAGCAGATTTAAATTTAATCCCGAAATTTGATTTAGTCAAAGGTTCTAAGTGCCAGGTGTGCGTGCAATCTAAGCAACCTCGCAAGCCTCACAAGGCTGCGAAGGCGAGGAATTTGGCACCACTAGACTTAATACATTCCGATTTATGTGAGATGAACGGAATATTGACTAAAGGAGGCAAGCGATATTTTATTACTTTTATCGATGACTCTACTAGATTTTGTTATGTGTATCTCTTAAAATCAAAAGATGAAGCTTTGCATTATTTTAAGACCTACAAAGCTGAAGTTGAAAATCAACTCGAGAGGAAAATTAAACGGTTAAGGTCTGATCGTGGTGGAGAATATTTTTCGGGTGATTTTTCTGATTTTTGTGTGGAACATGGTATTATTCATGAGAGGACACCGTCATACTCACCACAATCCAATGGGGTTGCTGAAAGAAAGAACCGTACTCTAACTGATTTGGTTAACGCCATGTTAGAGACTTCAGGGCTATCTAAGGAATGGTGGGGTGAGGCGATCTTGACGGCGTGTCATGTCCTGAATAAAGTTCCCACAAAGAACAAAGAAATCACACCATTCGAGGAATGGGAAAAGAAGAAATTAAATATCTCCTATTTGCGCACCTGGGGTTGTTTGGCTAAAGTGAATGTGCCAATTAACAAGAAGCGCAAATTAGGACCGAAAACTGTTGATTGTGTTTTCCTTGGGTATGCTTTCCACAGCATTGGATATAGGTTTTTAATTATAAACTCTGGAGTACCGGACATGTTGGTTGGTACAATTATGGAGTCCAGAGATGCTACGTTTTTTGAGGACGAATTTCCCATGAAAGCTACACATGATACGTCTAATGATGAACCAGCGATACCCCATGAGCATTTTATTCCGGTAGAACACACTGAGGAATCCCATATACATAATCATGTGGAAAATGACAATGTATCAACTCGAAAGAGTAAGAGACCAAGGATTGCAAAGTCCTTTGGTGATGATTACATTGTATATCTTGTGGATGACACACCAAGTACCATTGAAGAGGCATATTCCTCTCCTGATGCTGACTTTTGGAAGGAAGCAATAAGGAGTGAGATGGATTCTATTATGTCTAATGCAACTTGGGAGGTAGTTGAGCGTCCTTATGGGTGTAAGCCCATTGGAAGTAAATGGGTGTTCAAGAAAAAACTTAGGCCTGATGGTACTATTGAAAGGTACAAGGCGAGGCTTGTAATTAAAGGCTATTCACAGAAGGAAGGTGAGGATTTCTTTGATACTTATTCACCTGTGGCTCGATTGACCACAATTCGTGTGCTACTTTCTTTGGCTGCCTCTCATGGTCTACTCGTCCATCAAATGGATGTTAAGACAACATTCCTAAATGGAGAGCTAGATGAGGAAATTTACATGGAGCAGCCAGCTGGGTTTGTAGCAAACGGTCAAGAAGGCATGGTGTGTAAATTATTGAAATCGTTATATGGCCTAAAACAAGCACCTAAGCAATGGCATGAAAAGTTCGATAGAACTTTGACATCTGCCGGTTTTGTTGTGAACGAAGCAGACAAGTGTGTATATTATCGGTATGGTGGGGGCGAGGGAGTAATTTTATGCCTATATGTTGATGACATTCTAATCTTGGGGACGAGTCTTGATGTGATTAAAGAGACAAAAGACTTTCTGTCTAATAATTTTGAAATGAAAGATTTGGGAGAAGCTGATGTTATTCTTAACATTAAGCTACTGAGAGAAGGCATTGGTGGGATCACACTTGTGCAATCCCATTATGTGGAAAAGGTTTTGAGTCGCTTTGGTTTTAGCGAATGTGAACCTGCTCCAACGCCTTATGATCCTAGTAAGCTATTAAAGAAAAATCGAAGGATAGCTAGGGATCAATTGAGATATTCCCAAATAATTGGTTCACTCATGTACTTAGCTAGCGCTACGAGGCCTGACATCTCATTTGCTGTGAGCAAACTTAGTCGATTTGTTTCAAATCCGGGAGATGATCACTGGCGTGCTCTTGAGAGAGTTTTGCGCTATCTAAAGGGTACTATGAGTTTAGGCATCCATTATACCGGGTACCCAACAGTACTGGAGGGTTATTGTGATGCAAACTGGATATCTGATGCTGATGAGATATATGCCACAAGTGGATATGTGTTTTCACTTGGAGGTGGTGCTGTTTCATGGAAGTCTTGCAAGCAGACCATCTTAACGAGGTCGACTATGGAAGCAGAACTCACAGCATTAGATACCGCTTCAGTTGAGGCTGAGTGGCTTCGTGAACTCCTTATGGATTTACCGGTGGTTGAAAAACCTGTGCCGGCTATTTCCATGAACTGTGATAATCAGACTGTGATAATTAAGATAAACAGTTCTAAGGATAATATGAAGTCGACAAGGCACATAAAGAGGCGTTTGAAATCTGTCAGGAAATTGAGAAACTCCGGAGTAATAGCGTTGGATTATATCCATACGTCTAAAAATCTGGCAGATCAATTTACTAAGGGGCTATCACGTAGTGTGATAGATAGTGCATCAAGTGAGATGGGCATGAGACCCACCTAAAGTTTATCATAGTGGTAACCTGTTCTATGTGATCGGAGATCCCGTGAATTAGAATGGTGAAACAAGCTAGTGGTAGACTGAGAGGAAAGACCCTTAATAAGGCTCATTTCAGATGCATATCTTTCCTTACTGTAAGGTAGGTTGGTGTTTACACCTTAATATGTTCCAAGTGGCTTTGTGAAGCAAAGATGTTGTCCTACAGAACATCTTTAGAGGAACATACCTATATGGGTTAACTGCTAGTCACAGTTTATGAGATCTGGGTGGTTTCTAGATACCCATAAAAGGCTATGGAGTTTGACTTATATGCTCCAACCAGAGGGGATGCGTTCAGCAATCTAGTACTGGTAAAGAGTTTAGATGAAACTCATTCCACGCAAAACTGCCAATTCAAGGCCTAGTCCATTGTGCAGTTGTGGTCAAGTGTAGTCTAAGTTCTAGGTGGATGTTCAACTTAACAGTCTCCATCGAAACACCAGTATATCAAACGTTTGAGGTGATGAGAGCTTTTTTGGTGTGACTTAGCATTTGGTGGGGATTGTTGGATTAATGTGGGCTTGGCCCAAATTAATATTCAATAATAGTCAATGCTAATGGCCCACTTTAATGCTATGGTGTACTAACTATTTAGTACCATATTGGAAGTTCAAAGGACAAATCAATCAACTTAAATAGGTGGACCATTGGTGCATCTATTGAGAAGTTGAGAAAAGGATGGAGGACTGCCACACGCGCGCGCGCCGCCGTGGCCGTGGCCGTGGCTCGTGGCTCGTGGCTCGTGGTAGATCGGACCTTGGTCCGAATATTCCTCTCAAACGGTTGCGCATTTTGCCTGGAGTGATGACCGTCATTAACGGACGTCAGTTTCCAGTGGCCATTAACGGACGTCAGTTTCCAGTGGCTAGTAACGGACGTCAGTTTCCAGTGGCTAATAACGGACGTCAGTTTCCAGCTCTAATGCGCGACCGTTTCTGTCCGTTGCTCTTCTCCTTCTGGCCGCCTATAAGAATGGAGAGGGGAGGGCTCTTCCAGTGATGCGAATCACCTCACGCGAATTGCAAGCAACACATTCCCGTCCCACCTTCTGCGAGCACAGAGAGAGTGGGAGAGCAGGCCTCCGAAATCACCGACCGCAGAGATACACTTGCACGGGTGTGCGGGCGATCAGATTTTTGGGGAGCGTCTTCGCGACTGCTCGCGTGATCTGCTTCGTCTTCTTTCCGGCGACCGTTCGAGGGACTGCACAGCGTACATCTTCCTGCACCGACTTCGTACGACTACATCGAACAAACACACGAGATGACTCGTGTGAATGGAGCCACTGATGCCTTGAGCATCGGTCCCTCCGCTGGGTACACTTTATTCTTCGTATTTGTACATGTTTTATTGCTGTTTACTGCTTATGCCAGTAGTTATACACACATGCACATACATGTCATCACATATATCGCACTGTTTTTCTGGATTAAATTAAAACTAAAAATGCCTAACTTTCTAACACCTCCTTTGGACACGTGTGGTGTGCGATTGTCGTCATCTACTCTGCCCGTACGACTGACTCGTCGTCGTCGAGATTAATGCTACAATTTGTCCGAGTAATTCGATACCTTGCAAGTTGTTTGTACTGTCTCTACGGCCGGCCCCTTTTCAGTGTGGAGTTTCGACTGTAGTCTACGGTCTTCTGAAGAAAACCATACGAGATGATGCAGTACGACATTGCACTTGTACTGATGCAAAAAAAAAAACAGTTAAGCCATCGCGATTTCGCATGTGCACAATCTCTCTCTATCTCTCTCTCTCTCGTCTCAACAAAAAAACATCCACACCACACGACGACGAAGCGACGAGCGCATCAGACGAAAAGACCGTAAAAGCCAAGGAGCACGAGCCACTGGTGGCGCAGGCAGGCCCCACGAAGCCCCAACGGCCGGGCCCGCAAAGCAGCAACCGCTCTCGTCGCCCACTCGCCCTGTCTCCTCACCTCTGCCTCTTCAAATACGAACTGGGCGGCGCCACCACTCTCGCCGCACTCACCCACCCGGAGTCGGAGCGGAGCATCCGATCCTCAACCAGTCCACCAAGTGCACGCACCAGCCGTTATGCCCTGTGCGGCGCTCTACTGAGCGATACGCGGACTTGGCGGCGGCCATGCCGCTCTCGGAGCCGTCGGCGCCGGCCGTGCTCGCGGCGCTGCCGCGGGCGCTCTCCCTCGCGGCCGCGGCCGTCGCGGCGGCAACCGCGACCCTCCTCCTCATCTCCGCCGTCTTCTCCACCCCCCACCACGCGGCGTCCTCCTCGTCGCCGCAGCTCCCCCCGTCCGCCAGCGCCTCCACCGCGGCGCCTCTGGCCCCGGCGCCCGCACACGCGCCCGACTCCGGCCCCGGCCCCGGCCACCCCCACCCCCCGCCGCCCGTCCCCCCGTGCCCGCCCAACGCCACCCACGACGTCCCCTGCCACGAGCCTCCCTCGCGCGAGCGCCACTGCCCCCCGCGCCCGCCGCCGCCGCCGCCTCTTCTTCCTCACCCGCCAAAGGACCCTCCGCCGCACTGCCGCGTCCCGCCGCCGCCCAGGTACCGCCCGACCCCGCCGTGGCCCGCGCGCCGCGACCGCGCGAGGTACGCCAACGTGGACCTCCCGCCGCTGCCCCCGGTTAAGGCGGCGGATGGACAGCAGCAGGACCCCGTTCACGGTCGCGGGGAGTGGCTGCTGTTCACCGGCGGGGTGCAGGGTTATGTCGAGCGGCTGGAGCGCGTCGTGCCGCTCCGCGACGGCGTGGTGCGCACGGCGCTCGACATCGGATGCGGGGTGGGTGCTCGCATGTCGCATCGCATGAAAGCTTGCCGTATAATCGATTCAGAAGCGACTCTCTCTGTTCACGTGTCGATGTGTGCCACTGACAGGTCGCGAGCTTTGGGGACTATCTGCTCAACTATGGCGTACTGACCATGTCCATTGCTCCGAGGGATAGATTTGAACCGCAGGTGCAGCTCGCCTTGGAGCGTGGACTGCCTGCAATGATCGGAGCGCTTGTTGCCCACAGGCTACCGTATCCATCGAGGTCCTTCGACATGGTGCACTGTGCGGACTGCCGTGTCCCATGGACTGCTCATGGTAGGACATGCAAGACGTCATGCTATTCCTGATTAAACATACTTCCTTCCTGATGCATCATCTATTCATTTATTATTTCACTGATTACTAATTGTTCAAAATAAAGTGAGTTTCCTATTGCCAAATGTTGGAGTCGGTGAACACTGAACAGGGCACCCTCCTCATATGTCGATGTCAATACTAAAGTACAGTTTGTTTGTTTCTTGGTCGAGTGCTCTTGTTCTCATTCACCTATAGCTGATTCCAGATGGGCTCTACATGCTGGAAATCGACCGTCTTCTCCAACCTGGTGGCTATTGGGTTTTCTCTAAGCCACCTGTCAACTGGAAATCTACATACAACATTTCGAATCAAGGGACCAGAGACATGCAGGACAATCAAGTAGCTATGGATGACATGTCGAAAAGGCTTCGTTGGACGAAGGTGTCTGAAGAGGGCACCATTTCTGTTTGGAGAAAGCCTTCTTGTAATCTCCATTGCGACCAAGAAGCAAATGCAAAGCTTGTTGGATTGCCACCACTCTGCACAGGAGAAGACCCAGATAGTGCCTGGCAAGTTTATTACTGTCCCCTTGTCACTTTGCATCTCCGGTCAATTGAAATGAAACATTTGCAAATCTTATCAACCACGGCACAACCTGATCCATTTTTTCTTCTTTGCCTTCATGTTATCATTGTGATATGACGACGCACACGATAGTTTAATTGGACAGGTAAACATATTTGAGTTGATGTTGTGATTAGTAATCTGTGACTAACGAAATTCATTTTTTCCCTAAAGGTATTGAAGTACGAACTTGCTATGTTTTGTTCTGAATGAATGAATGTCATGTGCAGTTGTAAAGTTTATTTAGTCAAATATATAGTACCAGGAACATTTTGGGTAGTTCAAAGTGACACGAGCACAGTACCACAATAAGATGCACCAAAGTATTCCAAGGAACTTGCTGCCGGGGGGGTGCACTTGTTGAGCCATGAAACAATCTAACATTTGCTCTTGCATCGAAGTTTCATTTTATTGAATTCTTCCAACAGTAAAGTCTTGCTTAATATAACTTTTGTGACGGTGCAGGTATGCGAATATTTCAATGTGTATGACATGTATTCCAAGAGCTGAACCTTTCAATGGCTGTGCTGGTGGTGCCATGGAAAAATGGCCTAAAAGACTTGGTGCAGTGCCACCAAGGATAGCCAGTGGGGAAATCGAGTGGCTGTCCATTCAGAGATATAGATACGACACTCTGGTTTGGGAGAAAAGGGTTAACTTCTATCTCACGTATCTAAATTTTTTGTCTAATGGAACCTACAGAAATGTCATGGACATGAGTGCCGGTTCTGGTGGCTTTGCCGCTGCTATGTCCAAGCATCCTGTCTGGGTCATGAATGTGGTTCCTGCAAATACGACAGAGAACGCCCTTGGTGTCATCTATGAGCGTGGTTTGATTGGAACATACACTGACTGGTACTGTTAATGAAACCTTTTTCTTCTTGAAATAAACTGACACTCCCAAACTATACAGTCAGACATACAAAATAACTCTCCATGTTGCTTGTCAATATGTTTCCAGGTGCGAGGCCTTCTCTACTTATCCACGAACATACGATCTGATACATGGTAATGGAATCTTCAGCTCCCATATTCACAAGTAAGTGACCCGCTAACTTGGCGATGTTAAAAAGCCACTCAAAGAGAACGACAAAGGCATAGACTGCGAAGCAAGTGAACAATTCAAGTAGCACACACTAGTCCCTTGCAGTTAAATTAAGTCCCGGCTCAGCCATCCATCTTGACACGAAACTATTCTCTGTCAGGTGTGGGATTATCGACATCCTGGTTGAAATGGATCGCATTCTCCGGCCAGGGGGTGCCGTCATAGTTCGGGACAGAGCCGACGTCGTTCTCAGAGTCAAGAAGGACGCCGACCGTCTACGATGGCATAGCCGAGTTGTCGACACTGAAAATGGGCCTCTGGATCCAGAGAAGCTCCTCATTGTGGACAATTCCCTGCCACTCCCAGGGAGCTGAATAAAAGTGAGAGCACTAGCAAGAACCCGCAGGATCAGATCAGGCTTCTAGGTGACGGTCTGCTCATGTTTCGAGAAAGAGCCGGTGGTCTGGTCTGCGACCTTACTACCTGTTACAGTATGTCTTTTCGTTTTAAGAAGATCTCACTACATGTGCAGAGCAGAGGTACAGATGAAGGGTCTACAGGCGACTGGGATGTTTATTACATGTACAGACAGGTGTTGGAGAAACAAAATGCTACGTATTACCTTTACAGAGGAAGGGTTCAAGGCTATTGGCTATCGTACAGCGAGAGATTCAGAATTGCATGCAGGTGTACCTACATATATGACCAGTGGTCCAATATATTGGAGTCAGTGACGACTCCAGTGGATGCCATTTCTTAGCTCCAATATGATATGCAGCCTGATTTCTCATGCTCGAACGACTAGCTGTGCAGTTAGAACCATCCGGTCTCGATTCTGTAGAGTATGTCTACGTTGAGTGTACCTTTTTTTTTTTTGGTAAATCCATTCATGTACATTTGTATAGGTTGTTGTATTGTAGATCTTGTGAGCTGTGTTGTTTGGTCGCTAAGCAATCTACGGCTTATTATACTGCGGCATAGAGTGTACAGGGGAGGCCAGATTACACCTGTGTCTGTGTGTGTCTCTGTCCTTCCAACTTTCCCGGTTCAGATTCAGACTGCGGTGCCGAGAGTGGGATTGTGTTATTTGGGGTGTTGTGCAAGCCAAGTGAATGTGCAGATCGAATATGGGCATGATTTCTTTCTTATACAGTAGCCGTTGTCATAATTTTCATAATGGCAGGTCATTATTGCCGCGTGGAGGTGGTGATGCTTACTTTAGCAGTTTTCGTATATGTTCCAAATGCACGCAGCCCTCGCTATCTCATGTATCGCAGAAACTTTTTGAAGTGTCGACGGCTCGAAACATCGCTAGGAGCCTAGGACAAAGAAAATTCTTTTTGCGTAGTAGAGAACAAAAGAAAGCGGAAAAAAACATGCCACTTCGGCTCGCGTCAGTTTAAAACAGTAGAATTTGAAACTGACATGTTGAGAAATGAGAACCAGCGACAGTCTACAAAAGCAAAACAGAACAGAAAAGATGTGCCCGTGCAACTGGCACGGAAGGAGGCTCCACGCGCGTGTGAGGTCCATGGGGGACCATTCCACTCGCCGGATGTACGTACACCGTACACGTACCGGAACCGGACGCTCTGCCTCTCTGAGTCTACCAGCTTTGTGGTCGGCGTCACAAAAACCGCTCAACAAAAATATACAGCGCGATATGAACCAGGCGACCGCGCAGAAAACAAATAAATAATAAATAAATAAATAAAAGGCCCTCTTTGAGAGGAGAGTGTGTGTGAGAAAACAAAAAGGGAACCGCCCTGCTCTCCACCTATAAAAATGCGCCCACCGCCCTCCGCCTCCCACCTGACCTCCCGTCCCGCATTCGGGACGAAGCCACCAACGACGAGCTCAGCAGCGCCGACGCCACAAGCCCACAACGACAACCAGAGCACCCCGCACTGTGGAGGTACCCGCAAGGCTCCCAGCCGAGTTCCTCCCTACCTCGACTTTCTGCGGCCCTTCCGACGAAAAATGCGGGCGATCGGCCGGATTGTAGTGTGGGGCTGAGGTTTGTGGGCGGCGCTTCCGGGTGTAGTAATTGGGCGAACGTTTCTGGGAGACCCCGCTCTGTTTTGCTGCTGCCATGGCTTGGAATTTGGATCTCGCCATCTCGGTGTTCCTGCGTGCGCTTGGGAGTTTGGTTGCGGCGGAAGGGACTGCGGGCTGTGTGTGGCGAGCTGCGTCTGAGATGTATGCGCGGCGACATGATGTCTCTGTCAGAGTGCAACTGATGCACGGCTGCTGGCTCTAGGGCAGCAGGGATTTACCTGAGGTGGTTTTCTCAGGTGACTTGTGTAGGGAGTTAATCTGAGGTGAATTTTGTGGCCTCCTTCTAAAATGGTTATTTGCATCCCGCTTGTGCTGTTTATGCTATGGTTGGCCTTTTTTTTTTACCCTAATATGCACTGGCACTCTACTGGCACGACAGGCTTCTCTTCAGTGTTGTCTGCGTTAACATACCTGATGCGTGATGTCCAAAGGTTTGCAAGGAAAAAAATGTGTTGCTTCCCCTGATTACATTTTTTGTGGTTTGCAGAATACATGTAAATTAGATTAAAAGGTAGCAATGTGGCGCCGCTGTTGCTGCAATTGCCAAGTGGATGAATCCGGCGACCAGCATGAAAATGGGCATGTCAAGGCCACAACCAACAACATTGATGGTATGTTCGTTTTGATGTACTTGAATCATCTGTTCCTACATTCTTAACTTGCTGCCAGTTACTGAAAATGTGAACCATCTTCATGCTGCTGTATTGGAAATCCCCCTTTTCTAACATCCACGGGTTTGATGTCATATTATCCTTTTCTTCAGGGGCAATAATGGGGTTCAAAGATTCTGCTACTGGAAAAGTCGAGCCGCAGGATTGTCGGGGACCATAATTAGGGGTACCCTCAAGACGCCTAATTCTCAGCTGGTAACCCCCATCAGCATAAAGCTGCAAAGGCCTGATGGGTTTGATTAAGTCAGGGATCAGTCCACACGAGTGACTTGACCACGCCACGCCCGAGCCTAGCCTCGGGCGAGGGCAGCCGACCCTAAGATGACTCCGTCTCGCCTGAGGTCTCCTCTTTCACGGCAGGCGCATCCCCGGCTCGCCCTAGGCCCCGCCTCCGATAAGGAGAAACCCTGACTAAATCACCGCACCAACCGACCGAGTCACCAGGGCGTTTAACGCAAAAGGTAAGACCGACGGGCGGCCAGACTTCGCCAGTGGTGCCATAGGAGACTCCGCCCGACCCAGGGCTCGGACTCAGGCTAAGGCCTCGGAAGACGGCGAACTCCGCTCCGCCCGACCCAGGGCTCGGACTCAGGCTAAGGCCTCGGAAGACGGCGAACTCCGCTCCGCCCGACCCAGGGCTCGGACTCAGGCTAAGGCCTCGGAAGACGGCGAACTCCGCTCCGCCCGACCCAGGGCTCGGACTCAGGCTAAGGCCTCGGAAGACGGCGAACTCCGCTCCGCCCGACCCAGGGCTCGGACTCGGGCCAAGGCCCCGGAAGACGGCGACCTCCGCCTCGCCCGACCCAGGGCTCGGACTCCGCCTCGGCCTCTGCCGAATAATCTCCGCCTCGCCCGACCAGGGCTCGGACTCTGTCTCTGTCTTGCAGGACGGACTCGGCCACAGCCTCGGAGGAGCCTCCACGAACACCCGACCTAGGATACGAGACCGCCACGTCAACAGGAAGCGTCATCATCACCCTGCCCTGAGCCGACTTGGGTCGCAGAGAACAAGACCGGCGTCCCATCTGGCCAGCTATGCCAGATAGGCCATGATGGCGCCCCGCTAGATCATGACGACGGCGGCCCCCAGCTCCCTTACGAAAGCAGGAGAACGTCAGCAAGGACCCAGCCACCTCGACAGCTGTCCCCCCGTCCGGCTCCGTTACTCCTCCAACAGCCACGACGCCACTCCAACAGGGTGCCACGATCTCTCTGGCTGCCACCTGGGCATGTACATAGGGCGCTAGCTCTCCCTCGCTAGACACGTAGCACCTTGCTACACCCCCATCTTGTACACCTGGACCCTCTCCTTACGACTATAAAAGGAAGGGCCAGGGCCTCCTTAAAAAAGGTTGGCCTCGCGGGGACGAAAGGCAGGGGCAGGCGCTCTCTCGGGGCCGCCCTCTCCCTTCACCTCGTGCGGACGCTTGTAACCCCCTACTGCAAGCGCACCCGACCTGGGCGCGGGACGAACACGAAGGCCGTGGGAATTTCTCCGACTCCCTCGCGATCCGGCTCCGGCCACCGACCTCTCTCTCACTCCGTTTCCCCCCTTTGCGCTCGCTCCACGCGCTCGACCCATCTGGGCTGGGGCACGCGGCACTCTCACTCGTCGGCTCGAGGACCCCCCGGTCTCGGAACGCCGACAGTTGGCGCGCCAGGTAGGGGCTGCGCTGCGTGTTGACGTTCGATTTCCCGTCAAGCTCCAGATGGGCAGTCTCCAACAACCTCTTCAACCCGGGACGATGCTCCGTTTCGGGAACCTCGAGTTCATCTCGCTCGACGGCGACTACGACATGATACTCCTTCCACCGCCGCGCGACGACGACATTGATGGCGGACAGCCCGCCCGCTGGCGGCGGAATCGACGACGTCTTTCCCGCGTAGGGGAAGGACAACTTTCGAGCTCGCCCCATCCTCTCCCTCGCCGTCGAAGGAGGAGGAGGCAGGGCAACCGGGGCCGAGCGGGAGGTCGCGCTCCGACGGCTGTCGGGCAAATCGACATCCCCGGCGCCTCGACGGAGGACACGCCAAGCGTCGCCCTCGCGTTCAAGGCAGACGCGAGCGCCATCCCCCCGCAACACGTCGACTCCGAGCAAGTGGACGACGCCAGCACGCTCACGGAAGGCCTGCAGGACGTCGCCCTCGGACCCAAGACGACGACGCGGTCAGCCCCCGACGCGACTTCATCGCTCCTCGTCGACAAAAAGGTATCGACTGCTACCCATCTTTCGTTATTTCGACTCGGCCTCAGCCCGCCTGGCGATCTCGCTTTGGCGGGCGCTCACATTGAGGCGAGTGCAACCTCTCTGGGGTTTCCTGTGCGGTCGCCTTGGGACCGATTGACGGGTGTCTCGACCTACGGACCCTCTGGGTCCGAGGAAGACGACGACCCCAGCATCTGCTGGGATTTCTCCGGATCTGGCAACCCTAGTGCCATGCGGGACTTCATGACCGCATGTGACTACTGCCTCTCCGACTGTTCCGACGGCAGCCGCAGCCTTGGCGACAAGGACTGCGGCCTGAGTCGCGAATGTTTCCACATCGAGCTAGGGGATCCCTCCGGAGGCGGCTGTCTCGGCATGCCGGAGGATGGTGATCCCCCTAGGCCAGCGCCTCGCGCTGACATCCCGCGGGAGCTAGCTGTGGTCCCCGCTTCGGCGGGAGGTCACGACCCACAGCTCGAGCAAGTCCGCGGGGCGCAGGCCGGGTTCGATGAAGGAGCAGGAGCGCTCGAGGCAATCCGTCAGAACATCGGGCAGGTATGGGCGAGCCAACCCCCGGCCGGAGGAATACGTCACTTGCCCCAAGGTCTCCAGCACCGCATCGCCAACGATGCCAGGGACAAACCGCCACCCGCATCCGGCGGGACTGGCCAGGACCTGGTCGCTGCAGCAATGCTCCTCCGCGCGATGCCGGAGTCATCAACCACCGAGGGACGGCGGATCCAGGGAGAACTCAGGCATCTCCTGGAAGGCGCTGCGGCCCGGCGGGCAGAGAGCTCTGCCTCTCGAAGGCGGGGATACACCCCGGATCCTCGTGCCGCGACTTCCCGACTCACGCGGGAAGCCTCGGTCTTCACCGGGCGCACGCGCAACACCGCGCCTGCGGCCCCGGGCCACCTCGGCGACGAGCACCCTCATCGTGACCGTCGGGCACGCCTCGACGAAAGGGTGCGCCGAGGCTACCACCCCAGGCGTGGGGGACGTTATGACAGCGGGGAGGATCGAAGTCCCTCGCCCGAACCACCCGGTCCGCAGGTCTTTAGCCGAGCCATTCGGCGGGCGCCGTTTCCGCCCCGATTCCGACCCCCGACTACTATCACGAAGTACTCGGGGGAGACGAGACCGGAATTGTGGCTTGCAGACTACCGCCTGGCCTGTCAGCTGGGTGGGACGGACGATGACAACCTCATCATCCGAAACCTCCCCCTATTTCTCTCCGACACCGCTCGTGCCTGGTTGGAGCACCTGCCCCGGGGGCATGCTCTTGGGGTTCATCGTCTCCGAGCGGGGCATCGAAGCCAATCCGGAGAAGATCGCAGCAATCACAAACATGGGACCTATCAAGGACTTAAAAGGCGTACAGAGGGTCATGGGATGCCTCGCGGCCTTGAGCCGCTTCATCTCGCGCCTCGGCGAAAGAGGCCTGCCCCTGTACCGCCTCTTAAGGAAGGCCGAATGCTTCACTTGGACTCCCGAGGCCGAAGAAGCCCTCGGGAGCCTGAAGGCACTCCTCACACAGGCGCCCATCTTGGTACCCCCAACTGATGGAGAGACCCTCCTGGTCTACGTCGCCGCAACCACTCAGGTGGTCAGCGCCGCGATCGTGGTCGAAGGGCAGGAAGAAGGGCATGCTTTGCCCATTCAGAGGCCAGTTTACTTCGTCAGCGAAGTGCTGTCCGAGACCAAGACCCGCTACCCACAAGTCCAGAAGCTGCTATACGCTGTGGTCCTGACGAGGCGAAAGTTGCGACATTACTTCGAGTCCCATCCGGTGACTGTGGTGTCATCCTTCCCCCTGGGGGAGATCATCCAGTGCCGAGAAGCCTCGGGACGGATCGCAAAGTGGGCGGTGGAAATCATGGGCGAGGCGATCTCGTTCGCCCCTCGGAAGGCCATCAAGTCCCAGGCACTGGCGGATTTCATAGCCGAATGGGTCGATACCCAGTTACCAACGGCTCCGATCCAACCAGAACTCTGGACCATGTTTTTCGACGGGTCGCTGATGAAGACGGGAGCTGGCGCGGGCCTGCTTTTCGTCTCGCCCCTCGGAAAACGCCTGCGCTACGTGCTTCGCCTCCATTTCCCGGCGTCTAACAATGTAGCTGAGTACGAGGCTCTGATCAACGGGTTGCGAATCGCCATCGAGCTAGGGGTTCGACGCCTCGATGCACGCGGCGACTCGCAGCTCGTCATCGACCAAGTCATGAAGAATTCCCTCTGCCGCGACCCGAAGATGGAGGCCTACTGCGAAGAGGTTCGACGCCTGGAGGACAAGTTCTACGGGCTCGAACTTAACCACATCGCCCGACGCTATAACGAGACTGCGGACGAGCTGGCGAAGATAGCCTCGGGGCGGACAACGGTTCCCCCGGACGTCTTCGCCCGGGATCTGCACCAACCCTCAGTCAAGATAGGCGACGCGCCCGAACCCGAGGCACCCTCGGCCTCGTCCGGGGTGGCCTCGGCTCAGCCCGAGCCGTCCTCGGCTCAATCCGAGGAACCCTCGGGGTCCGAGCGCGAAGCGCTGCACGTCGAGGAGGAGCAGAACGGGGTCGTGCCAGATCAAGATTGGAAGACCCCGTACCTGCAATATCTCCGCCGAGGAGAGCTGCCCCTCGACCAAACCGAGGCTCGGCGGGTAACGCGACGAGCAAAATCGTTCGTCCTGCTGGGCGACGAGAAGGAGCTCTACCACCGCAGTCCCTCGGGCATCCTCCAGCGATGCATCACCATCGCCGAGGGTCAGGACCTCCTGCAGGAAATACACTCGGGGGCTTGCGGTCATCATGCAGCACCTCGAACCCTCGGCGGGAATGCTTTCCGCCAAGGCTTCTACTGGCCAACGGCGGTGGCTGACGCCACTAGAATTGTCCGCGCCTGCGAAGGGTGCCAATTCTATGCGAAGCAGACCCACCTGCCCGCTCAGGCTCTGCAGGCGATACCCATCACCTGGCCCTTCGCTGTGTGGGGTCTGGACCTCGTCGGCCCACGGCAGAAGGCACCCGGGGGCTACACGCACCTGCTGGTCGCCATCAACAAATTCTCCAAGTGGATCGAGGTCCGACCCCTAAGCAGCATCAGGTCCGAGCAGGCGGTGGCATTCTTCACCAACATCATCCATCGCTTCGGGGTCCCGAACTCCATCATCACCGACAATGGCGCCCAGTTCACCGGCAAAAAATTCTTGGATTTTTGCGACGATCACAACATCCGGGTGGACTGGGCCGCCGTAGCTCACCCCATGTCGAATGGGCAAGTGGAACGTGCCAATGGCATGATTCTACGGGGCCTTAAGCCTCGGACTTATAACAGTCTCAACAAGTTCGGCAAGCGATGGATGAAGGAACTCCCCTCGGTGGTCTGGAGCCTGAGGACGACTCCAAGCCGAGCCACGGGTTTCACGCCGTTCTTCCTGGTCTACGGGGCCGAGGCAATCCTGCCCACGGACCTGGAATACGGTTCCCCGAGGACGAGGGCTTACGACGAAGAAAGCAACCAAGCCAGCCGAGAAGACTCGCTGGACCAGCTGGATGAGGCTCGGGACAGGGCCCTACTACACTCAGCGCGGTATCAGCAGTCCCTGCGACGCTACCACGCCCGAGGGGTCCGACCCCGAGATCTCCAGGTGGGCGATCTGGTGCTTCGGCTGCGGCAGGACGCCCGAGGGAGGCATAAGCTAACGCCCCCCTGGGAGGGGCCGTTCATCATCGCCAAAGTTCTGAAGCCCGGAACTTACAAGCTGGCCAACAGTCAAGGCGAGGTCTACGGCAACGCTTGGAACATCCAACAGCTACGTCGCTTCTATCCTTAAGAATGTTTCCAAGTTGTTCTTATACCCCGTACCCACGCGAAGTTTAGTCAACAAGGAAGGGTCGGCCTCGCCTCAGCGGAGCCCGACCCTCCCTCGGGGGCTAAAAGGGGGTTAACCCCCTCTGCGTCAAAATTTTCCTCGAACAAAAAACCTCTTTTACCAGAACATCTTTCGTGCTTTTTGACTACTTCGAAAAGTGGGTCCTAGAAACGACGGGGTACACGTAAGCAGCCAAGGCCGACCGAGCCGAGGGACTCCTACGCCTCCGGGATACGGATACCTCACTCGTCACCTTCTGTGATAAGTAACTCGCGTTCGGATAAGGTGACTCCGCGGATCGAATGAGTCTTTACGTACGGAGGCTCTTCTGTTGAAGCAGGTTCTTCGAGCCTTCTCGACCGAGTCGGTGACAGGGCCTCATGGATGGGTAAAAGTACGCGTAAGCGGCGAGGCCGACCGAGCCGAGGGACTCCCACGCCTCCGGGATACGGATACCTCACTCATCACCTCCCGCGAGAAGCAACTCTTGCTCGCACTAACATCCCTGCTACCGACAAAAAGTCCAGATACTCGAAGCAAGAGGAAAAGAGACACAGCTTTATAACGCGACAAGGGTGTGTGTTCTGGCCTCAACGGCCGCACAAGGCCCACGCTACAGGACGACTTGACCCTGCAGGCGCGGACCTTGGCACTGGAAGAGGGTGGCGACACCCTCGGCATCAGCAGCACCTTCGGCAAGACCCGACCTGGCCTCGGGTGGCCACGCGGTCCGAAGGCCTCCGCTCCGAAGGACGACGTCGACACCGCGCTCGAGCAATCTCCGCCAGAGGCTTCCCCGAGGATCCGGCCCAAGCGGACGGCTCGGCCGGCCACCTCCGGGGCCTCGGCCGACCCCTTCCGAGGGCGCCAGCTCGGTCCGAGGCCTCGGCCAATCAACTCCGGCGCCGAGCCTGCCAGCAGACGACCCAGCTGGACTCCGGCCAACCAGGTTCCATTTCCGAGCCAACAACGCCTCTGCTTGTGCTGATATCGCTACCACTGGCCTCGGCTCGTCGAAGAGCGACCGAGGGGTCTTTTTAACTAAGCTAGAGGAGCCTCGGACAACAGGTCCGACCGAGCCGAGGGATTCCCACGCCTCCGGGATACGGATACCTCACTCGTCCCCTGGACACGGGGCGACTCATGCTTGGTGAAGCGATTCAGACAATCGATAGGCAAATCTTATTGCTCAGAAATGAGGAAAAAACACGGCTCTGTGCCGGAGTTACATACATGTTCAGGCCCCGAAAGCCGAAAATGAACAAAAAACCCGGCACTCGAAGCGCCATCGTAAACGGAACTCTGGTTCCGTCCCCGCGGGTACGGACAACCTCCCCGCCTGGGAAGCCCGTGGAGCAACAAGCTCCGGGCGAATCACCAGCAAACGCGGGACACCCCTAATCACCCCGGCAGATCCTCGCAGCCGCCCTCGCCGCGAACGCGAGGAGGGAGGCGGAATGTTGCATCCTAGCTGGACAGCAACAGTTCTCCTTCCCCGGCATGGCTGGAGGATGTCTCCGCCATGGGGCTAAAAGGCGATTGCCGCCACCAGAAGCTGGAAAATGAGGTGGCCCACCGACCCGCGTAGGAGGTGGGGCCCCGGCTCGCCTCGATCTCCGCCCCGGCGAGGATGACGAACACCCTCAACACTGGGGGCAGGGCCAAGACCACAGCCCGGTTTGCCCCTCCCCATTCGGGAGCTGGAGGCCACCACCTTGGGTGACCACCGGCGGAGGGAAGCCGCTGGGCTGTGTGATGAAAATCCTTGAAGCCGAACGATGGCTGAAAGGTACCAACTCCCACGGGGTTGCGTTCCTCCAACGATGGAGCGAAAAGACGGCGGTTCCCCCCCAACCGGGGGCCTGGAAGATGGAGAGACATAATGCATAAGGGAGAAAGGAGACATGGTCGCCTCACGAAGGGGGTCGCCCTCCTTTTAAAGGCAACTCCCCCTGATAGCGCCCTCAACCGTCATGGGCTGAGTCTTCTCCAACACGCCTCCAAGGCCCTTCCCCGCGGCGCGGGGGCTGGGGCCCGCCTGTCATGCAGACCAGCTCCAAGCAGAGGGAGCCAAACCGCCGCGCACGACGCACGCAACCGCCCAGCGGTTACAAGTAACCCTCCACTTTTGCCCAGACCAACGGGCAAAGGGGGCGAGCGGCCATGCAAGCGGCATGCAACCACGCCAAGTGGACGCGCCTCCCCGACTCCTGACAGGCCAGCGCGACGGCTCAAGACCACGCGTCGTTCAACTGGCGCGCCAGGCGCTGCATGCGAACCGCTGCGCCTCTCGCTCCACCACCGCACCTCCTCGATT
Source organism: Zea luxurians (assembly GCA_029449295.1). NCBI lineage: Eukaryota > Viridiplantae > Streptophyta > Magnoliopsida > Poales > Poaceae > Zea > Zea luxurians. The sequence goes on along the minus strand of JAOPSE010000064.1, from coordinate 1,287,485 downwards.
GCGGAACCGATACCGCGACTCGAGGCCGCCCAGCCTGCGATCCAGCGGCGCCAGCCTGGCGCAGCGGTCAAACGCGGTCAAAAATGGGCCGGCAGTAACGACGGTGGCAGGCGTGTGAGGGCAGCGGTTACGCCATCGGCCAGGCTCACGTCCCATCCGGGGGCAGCAAGAGAACCCTTCTCACGGCGTGAAGACGACGCGTCCGTGACCCGTACCTCGAACGGCCCGCGCGCGCACAACGGCGACCTCGCCAACTACTCACCCCAGCGCATTAACTCCACGGCGAAATAGGTGACGTTTCTGGCAGGGGCAGCTGGCGGCGCTTCGCCTCCGCCAAAAACGGCCACGCCGAGAAAGGTACGCCACGAAGTTCAATTTCGAATCCCTTTTTCCCTTTTCCTTCTTTCTCTATCTCTTGCAACAGGGACCGAGAAGGGGGATAACCCCAAAGGGATCCTTCCCCGTGAAGGAACTAGGCCCCGAGCCTCCCTACTGATCAGGGGTTCGAAGGCTAGCCCCCCGAAGGGTTCAACAGCCGCCTCAGATCGCGTGGGCCCGACACCCACTACTGGTCAGGGGTTCGAAGGTCGGCCCCCGAAAGGTTCCATGACCGCCTCAGGCTACTAGGGCTCCGTGCCCCCTACTGATCAGGGGTTCGAAGGCTGGCCTGTCGAAGGGTTCACAGCCGCCTCAGACGCCGAGCGAGGGATGACCAGGGGTACGTTCGATACATAACCAAGGCTCGGGCTGCGCTCCCGAGGTACCCTAGGACATTTCCGAGACCAGCGGGAACGACTCTGTAACGGAATCCCATCGGAGGGAGGCAACGAGCCCTCGGACCCCGTCGCTAGGGCACCGGGTCCGGCAGATCACCCGCAGGTACTTTTGGGCGTGCCTCCGGGCCCCTAGCCGACCCCTAACGAACGGGGCACGGACGTCCACTCGGATTACCCGATCGCAGCTCACCGGAGACACCATGTTCGGTGCCCATCGAGGGTAACATGGCGCACTCCCCCCCTCCTCCTTGCGGAAAGGCGACGTAGGGGCGTATATAAAAAGTCGAGTCTGTCCCTGATCGTCCTCTCGCTCCGTGCGAAGGCTCGGGGGCTGCTCTCGCAAACCCGGCTCCGGCCGAACCGTTGACAGCGTCAACATACCAGCCCGAGAACTTGGGCCCCGACAGTGCACCTGGGTTACGCCCTGCTCGCATGAGGGAACCGCTAGTCACGCCGAAGCATTGCGCAAGGCATTAAGACCTCGAAGGAGTGAAACCACTCCTCCGAGGCCTCGGGGGCTACACCCGGCGGGTGCGCTCGCGCGCACCCACCGGAACAAGGTACCTCCGAGAAAGGCTGGTCCCCTTGCAAAAAAGTGCGATGCAAGCCTCCAAGCGAGTGTTAACACTCTCTTCGAGGCTCGGGGGCTACTGTCGGGGACCATAATTAGGGGTACCCTCAAGACGCCTAATTCTCAGCTGGTAACCCCCATCAGCATAAAGCTGCAAAGGCCTGATGGGTTTGATTAAGTCAGGGATCAGTCCACACGAGTGACTTGACCACGCCACGCCCGAGCCTAGCCTCGGGCGAGGGCAGCCGGCCCTAAGATGACTCCGTCTCGCCTGAGGTCTCCTCTTTCACGGCAGGCGCATCCCCGGCTCGCCCTAGGCCCCGCCTCCGATAAGGAGAAACCCTGACTAAATCACCGCACCAACCGACCGAGTCACCAGGGCGTTTAACGCAAAAGGTAAGACCGACGGGCGGCCAGACTTCGCCAGTGGTGCCATAGGAGACTCCGCCCGACCCAGGGCTCGGACTCAGGCTAAGGCCTCGGAAGACGGCGAACTCCGCTCCGCCCGACCCAGGGCTCGGACTCAGGCTAAGGCCTCGGAAGACGGCGAACTCCGCTCCGCCCGACCCAGGGCTCGGACTCAGGCTAAGGCCTCGGAAGACGGCGAACTCCGCTCCGCCCGACCCAGGGCTCGGACTCAGGCTAAGGCCTCGGAAGACGGCGAACTCCGCTCCGCCCGACCCAGGGCTCGGACTCGGGCCAAGGCCCCGGAAGACGGCGACCTCCGCCTCGCCCGACCCAGGGCTCGGACTCCGCCTCGGCCTCTGCCGAATAATCTCCGCCTCGCCCGACCAGGGCTCGGACTCTGTCTCTGTCTTGCAGGACGGACTCGGCCACAGCCTCGGAGGAGCCTCCACGAACACCCGACCTAGGATACGAGACCGCCACGTCAACAGGAAGCGTCATCATCACCCTGCCCTGAGCCGACTTGGGTCGCAGAGAACAAGACCGGCGTCCCATCTGGCCAGCTATGCCAGATAGGCCATGATGGCGCCCCGCTAGATCATGACGACGGCGGCCCCCAGCTCCCTTACGAAAGCAGGAGAACGTCAGCAAGGACCCAGCCACCTCGACAGCTGTCCCCCCGTCCGGCTCCGTTACTCCTCCAACAGCCACGACGCCACTCCAACAGGGTGCCACGATCTCTCTGGCTGCCACCTGGGCATGTACATAGGGCGCTAGCTCTCCCTCGCTAGACACGTAGCACCTTGCTACACCCCCATCTTGTACACCTGGACCCTCTCCTTACGACTATAAAAGGAAGGGCCAGGGCCTCCTTAAAAAAGGTTGGCCTCGCGGGGACGAAAGGCAGGGGCAGGCGCTCTCTCGGGGCCGCCCTCTCCCTTCACCTCGTGCGGACGCTTGTAACCCCCTACTGCAAGCGCACCCGACCTGGGCGCGGGACGAACACGAAGGCCGTGGGAATTTCTCCGACTCCCTCGCGATCCGGCTCCGGCCACCGACCTCTCTCTCACTCCGTTTCCCCCCTTTGCGCTCGCTCCACGCGCTCGACCCATCTGGGCTGGGGCACGCGGCACTCTCACTCGTCGGCTCGAGGACCCCCCGGTCTCGGAACGCCGACAAGGATGCTGCTCCCCGAATTGATATCCCTGTTCTATCCTTGGATGAACTGATAGAAAAAACTGATGACTTTGGTTCAACGGCTTTGATAGGTGAAGGTTCTTATGGGAGAGTGTACTATGCGATTCTTGATAATGGAACAAAAATGGCTGTAAAGAAACTTGATTCTACTGAAAATGAACCCACTGCTGAATTCTTGACCCAGGTTGGTCTTGTCATTGCTTATTAATCATGGGGATTTCTCTTTGGTTATTTCGTAGTGCTAAATGTGTCATGCGTTCCTAATCAAACAATGGTGCTAGGTTTCATTGGTTTCAAGATTGAAACATGAAAACTTTGTTGACATGTTGGGGTACTGTATGGAGCGTAATCTTCGCATAGTAGCCTATGAATTCGCCACCATGGGTTCTCTGCATGATGTACTACATGGTTTGATTTTGCACATCCTCTGCAACTTGTTGCACAACCTCACACTTAATTGAATACTGCAGCTTCAAATGATAATTTACAAATTCGTTTTTGAATTATTGTCAATAGGAAGAAAAGGAGTTCAAGGTGCTCAACCTGGCCTGGCACTTGATTGGATGCAGCGAGTGCAAATTGCTGTTGATGCTGCAAAAGGACTTGAATATCTTCATGAGAAAGTTCAGCCTTCCATTGTCCATAGGGATATTAGATCAAGTAATATCCTCTTGTTTGAAGATTTCAAGGCAAAGATAGCAGACTTTAATCTCTCAAATCAGGCTCCAGATATGGCTGCCCGGTTGCATTCAACTCGTGTATTGGGAACCTTTGGATATCATGCTCCAGAGTAAAAATCCTTTTCTTAAAGTAACTATATGTTACTTAACTTTAGTTGTGCTTTCCTGCTTTTGCATGGGTTGTCTCATTAATTTTCGAGTTGGTCAGCAAGCTGGGTGGTGTTTGTTTCTAAGTGGTCTGATTAATTTCCAAAAATTGTCCCTTGTTATTTCTGAAGTTGAAGATTTGTTTCATAATAGTTATAGATAAGTTGTTTCTCGGTCATAAAGGAACACATTAAAAATGAAGCACGTCCTTAATATTTTAGCTTTCCAACTTTCGGGCACTTCACATGAATAGTTTAATATCTTTAGCCTTTGTTCGTTGGATAACCACTGTTTGCCAAGTATATGAAGACCACATGTGGACCACATTAGTTATTTCGTTTTGCTGTAGTTCTATCCCAGAAAGTTATATGAAAACCATTTGCTTGGAGCTAATAGTGTAATCTATCCTATTCCCCAAAGTATGGTATGACCCCTTGCCCCAGGTGACTACTCCATGACTGTCATTGACTCAGACTGGGTGGCAGGCCACCGAGTTTCACACTTTTATTTTTTTTTACCTCATTTCCATAGGGGAAATGATTTTTTACATAGCACTCATAGATTAGGGAAAAAATACTATCACAGCTCAGGTCATAGTAACCTTAAAAACTTGACCGATAGGAGAAAGACGCCCCCACGGTATTATATTAAGAAGAAGCTCAATCGAAGCCCCGATAGAGAAAAGTAATGAAAGCTGCCCCGTGCAACATGAGGGTCTGCCCCATATGGGTCAGATCTTTACTCGTGCTTTGAGCCCTCCCAACCCCTACACGAGGATCCCCCATAGGTCAGTTTATCTCGTGTGCACACAACTAGAGGAACCTTTTTTAACCTCAGCTTGAAATTTGCTCTCATTCGGATTCGAACTCAGAACCTGAGGAGTGCTAATCAGACCACCTAACGAACTCGGCTAGAGGCCCTTTCGCGGTCGTGGTAACCTTTAGTCTTTTGTTCTATTTTTTTTACTTCTACCAACCAATTACTTCCTGAACGACAAGCAAGCTACAATCTGATATTCTCTGGCTAGCAGCAACTAATTTGATAATGGGCATTGTTTTTTAGATTAGTGATTGGAGTAATGCTGTTGTCTGAACAATCCGCAATACTTTGTTTGCTTCTGCAGGTATGCAATGACCGGTCAACTAACCCAGAAAAGTGATGTATATAGCTTCGGAGTAGTTCTTTTGGAGCTTTTGACAGGTAGAAAGCCAGTAGATCATACAATGCCTAGAGGGCAGCAGAGCCTAGTAACGTGGGTATGTTCACTTGCTAACTTTCTCCTTTTGTTGTCCTTTTGCAGTTAGATGTGAATTTGTATATAAGTAGTGTCTGCAATATTGAAGCAACAAATTGTGTCCATTAGACCATTACTCCATTTTTACAATAATGTTGTTTCTTAAAAAGTTAACGTAGTGCCAGAGCGCCCAAGCTAAACCGGTATGGTTTATGGTTTGTGTGTATGGTATGATGTGGATATTCATCAGTTAGATAATTAATGTCTTCTATAAATCCCAAAGCCAGAGTTTTTATCATTGTTTTTTGAGTGGAAACAAATGTGATGAGGATGAACTTGAACATCATGTATCAAATATTGTAGTAGAATAGATAAGAAATCTGAAGGATCAGATTTGCGTTCAGACTTCCGAGTTAGTAGATCGGAGCTCTTTCCAACAGAGCAGCCCTTAGCTGTGATCTATGGACAGTGAACCACTGCTGGACCTGAATTTCTCAGGCTCCTCAGAAGTGACTTCAGCACAACACTGGTTATTCCGAAGGAGTTCATCTGCTGCATAGGCTGTAGTTCTTTGCTGTCTGAGATTCTACCGGATCATCATACTGCACAAGTGCACATTGTGTGCCCGCAAAACATGCTGAAGAATAGAACAGCACCTCTGATGATAACATGACACAGCCCCATCTTTAATGGAGACATTGTGCTCTCACTAGTTCTCTGATAGGGTCCCCTCTGATAATGCTTTTCTTCGATTCTGTAGGCTACCCCAAGGTTAACTGAAGACAAGGTGAAGCAGTGTGTAGATCCACGGTTGATGGGTGAATATCCGGCGAAAGGACTCGCTAAGGTCCCCATACTATCCCTACATGTAGCTATGCATAAGCTTGGGGCAACTAATTGCTATTTTCTCTATCCAGAATTTTCTAATTACTGTTTTTGTCTACGCCAGCTTGCTGCTGTAGCAGCTTTGTGTGTGCAATATGAAGCTGAATTCCGCCCAAATATGAGCATTGTGGTCAAGGCTCTGTCTCCACTACTCGTAACAAAGCAGACTCCATCACCTGTTGTTGACAGTTGACGTACAAAATTAACCTAAGTAAGTTCATCGAGCCCCTTTTCCTATCCCATTCATCATATTTGTTAGCCAGGAAGCTGTATTTGATTTGGACATACAGGTGTAACAGTTCAGTCTTATTCGCAATGTGTACTAGGTTGCAAATATGAGCGGCAACAGTTGGGATACTATGGACATTTGATCGGTTCACCTCAGTCACAGATTTCAAACACTAACTGCATGGAGGGCATCTTTAGTACGAGTTTTTTGCTATTTTGGTATTCAAAACTAAACGCTTCTCCCTAATGGTACTCTTAATATTAGATTATTTATAATAGTACTTTCAAGTGGAGTGTTTAGCTAAAATAGTATTTAGGGTGCTTTTAATTCTTTTTATTTTTATTTTCAGTTTTTTGCTTCCGCAATTGACCATTCTACCCTGTTTAATGGGTTCCTGCGCGTTGTCCCTGCTTAATCTTCCAGTTTTTGCTACCTGTTCAGGTGCGGTGCACCAAGTGTTTTAAAAACCCTGCACGTCACCCCCTCTTAATGAGATGTAGTCTTTACTCAGTGTTAATTTTTTTGTGTGAGAAATTATTTTGTGCTTCTCAGAAGTGAATTAGTTTGATGAACTCAATTTGCTAGCAACATTCAGTTGATCAATTTGTTAGGAACATTCAGTTGAATCATACATATATATATACACACACATATGTTCTTTGTCTGAGGTGATATGATCTGTAAAATTTATTGATGTTGGTGTTGCGTGCAATCTGAATTTGCTCTTTAGTTGATGTAAAGCAGAGCGTGCACTAGTCTGAATTTACTCTTTAGTTGATGTAAAGTAGAAGCACTAGCATACTGAATTTTTCATCAACTGAACATCAACTAAAGAGCGTGCATATAATTCAGTTGATGTTCTTAGTACACATATCAGCCTACTGAACTGAACATCCTAGGTATTGCACAAATGTTCTGAAGCAGGGGTACAAAGGGCAAAACATCAAGCATCAACCGGTGTATTGCAAGTTCTTTACCCTGGTTCGTTTGTGTGAATCAAGCGTTCAGAGAAGCACGAACCCAATAAAAGTGTTTCTCTAGTAGATTAAGCAGGGATAGAATGGTCAATTCTGGAAGCAAAAAACTGAAAACAAATATAAAAAGAGTTAAAAGTACCCTAAATACCATTTTAGCAAAACACTTCACTTAAAAGTACTATTATAAATAATCTAATATTAAGAGTACCATTAGGGAGAAGCGTTTAGTTTTGAATACCAAAATAGCAAAAAACTCCTTTAGTACTGCATTAACAACTTTGCATCTGCGGTTCTACAGCATGTGCATGTCAACAATGTTCCTTTTCATCTCTCAGTAAATGCCAGTATCAAGGAGACTAGTGAAATATTCAGTGATCAACATTGAGACTTTTTTTTTTTTTTTGCAATGATGCGGAATGGTAGAAAACCCTTCTTTTGGTGTCACAAACAGCAATGGGATCTCCCAGTATACATGTTCGACTCAGAAACCGTAACGGTAATTTTTTTCCACTGTGAATCGGAAGACATGCAAAGCAAACAACGTAGCAATTAGTCATTTCGCTCTAATTTGAAAGACATGCAAAGCAAACACGCCATAGTATCTCCGGTAGTCATGCATCACGCACATACATGAATGAGATCTCTGGTAGTCATGCGCGATCAGGAAAAAAACTGATATTTACATTGGTGCCGCAAAAAAAAAAGTACCCGAACCACGGGTGATGGCAGCAGCGTGACTTTATTTATTCCTCACTAGTTGGTTGACATTGCATTGCGATGACTAATGCAATGACTTACAATAATACATATAAATACATATGTAAACTACCAACTAAAAAAATTTAAGATTTTTTATTGATTGTCTTCGCTCTTTGTATAATATAATTTTTTATTTAGCTAACTAATGTTATTGTTTACTCAATCCAATATGTTTTGGTACAACACGGCCAATGAAATGAGTAATTAGAATAGAGTTCACAACGACTAACTGAACGAACAGATATTATAAAATAATATAATTTTACCATACATAGATCAAATAAGATAAAGTTTGTAAGCTCAAATTTCTAAAATAAGTCACACGAACTCACTCATAAATAAGCTTGATCAAAATATGGAGTGATTGCTAAAGTCAGATATCAATAAAAACTGGATGCGCTCCATATAAATTATGCTACTTCGTAGCAATTACTAATGTTTAAAACCAACAAATAACCTTTCATTTTACTGTTAGTGTGACAAATCATTGTTGCTCTATCCAATTCAGCAACCTCAAACACTATTGGGTCCATTGCGCCAATGTGGTCTCAGAAACGACCTAATGCTTGTAAGAGCCAAGAACGTCGTGTCGTGTTTGGGCTGTAACCTCGGCTTGTAGTGTTGGCCCGGCCCGACACGATTATATTTCTTTATTTTACAAAAAAATGTATATACATATATACAATTTATACTCAATATTAAAAACATCTGAGCATGATGTTCTACCGGTTAGATAGCTTCACCCAGTGTCTCTCGTCCTTCTTCCATTAGGACATGAGTTTGAACCCCACCTCCTGTACCGTTTTTTAACATTTTACGCTATTTAATTAAATGGGTCGATGGGCTGGCCCGGCACAATCAGCAGGTCGGCATGACGTGCCTGGGCCAGAGTTGTGGCCCGCGGACGTCTGGCCCGCGGACGTCTGGCCCGTGCCGGACCAGAGTTATAGACAATCAGGTTAAATACCAGCTAAAAATACTCTTTACCTCTGGAGGAGCCATGTTGCTAGACTAGGTACGCGCCGTGCGATGTCACGGAACACAAATTGTGAGCCTCCAACCAGTTCAGGGCACTGGCAATAGGCGACGTGAATACAATGGTGACGGTAAAATAGATGATTAAACATAGATACAAAACGATATTTATAAATACGCCGACCCAAATAGATTGAACTGATGTCGAACAAACATTATCAATATCACACAAATAATTTCTAAAGAGTAAATATAGAATGCTTAATCATAAGCAAATATGTTGACACCTTGTACACCAATCTAATCTTTTTTAGCAATATTGTTAAGCCTTGTATGTTTGTAGGTATAGCATATAGACACGAATTGTCCTTGTATCTTAACATGTTGATAACAAAGTTCCTCCAAAGAATCTTTGCGTCCTATGTATAAGACATAAGAGAACAAAACGTCAATTTATTATTATGTAACTAGATTGTATGTTTGAATATGAAGTGACCGTACTCCGCTCACCCTAACAAATTTAATTCGACTGTCATTACCCCACATGACCATAGCTTGTAGAATGAGGTAGCTGGTGTTAAGCCTATAGAATAATGCTTTGCTACGATTGTCATTCTCTACTACTTATTAAGGCTATAGGTGAGTACTCGTGTGTTGCAACGTGAACATATAATACCACGATAACTTAAGTATAAATATGTGTTGTACTGTTATTAGAAAATGATAGTGCACAATAATTATATAAAAATGAACGACACGTATATTATCGATCTCATTATTTCACAAATTCTTTGGCAACAATCAATACAGAATTGAACTAATACAGATCAAATTATACTATAATGCAAATATCAGAAAAAATAAAGTCAAAAGAAGTGAGTATAATGTTGAATGGGTAGATTCCAATTTCATTGGGTTGCTCATGTTTCAACTCACGATATCATGTTGAATGGGTAGTTTCTAATTTGAATTTAAGCTCACTGGGATACACAAAGACAATTACTCTTGAGGCTGAAGAAGTCAATGCAGTAGGATAACTGCTAAGAGCCAGAACACGAACTTATGACCCAGAAAAAATGAAAGTATGGGAATCAACAAGGTCTCCAGCGATTCTTGCATACAATATCCCTACAAAATCATTTGTTTAAAACATGTTTCATTTTCCATAAGCCTGGAATGTGATTCACATAAAGCATATTAAACATTAGCATAATCATGTATGAAGAGCAAAGCAATGTTTCAATTCCACAAGATAAAGCTTATGCTGGTAAAAGATGAGAACAATGTGAGTGTTGAGTGCCCCTATTTCAGTGGTAAACCATGGTGTGTGTGCCTAAAGACACACTGCACCAGCTGAAGGTCTTATGAGGGGCTAGGTTGTTAGCATGAACCTTAGCTTATGGAATTTTGTCTAGGGTTTAAATAGAAGAAAAAGAAATGCACAAGGTGGTGCATTCTTTAAAAGAACACGGTCAAGTTAAATACTGTGTACACAGTGGAAGTATAATAATTAGAACCCAGCTAGTGAGGAGAATGTATTTTGGTAACCCCACAAATATTACACCTATTATCACGAAGGTGTTTTCAACATAGCACAATCCACACCCTTCTCCCCCAACACACACATGAGGCTCAGATGTGATGACAGGTGTTAAATTCTTCAACTTGATGATCGACAAAAACGCAGTCAAAATATCTCTTTCTAGATACCATACATCAATTCTCTCTAATGTTAATGAGCGTGCCCCTAAAGGAGTACAATTCACAAACCCAAATGATTCTGGTTTATTATTAATTCACTTTGATGTTAATGAACATGCTCTATAGGAGTACAATTCACAGAATTCGTATGCTTTCTAGTGGTGAAGCTTTATATAATCCTTATCAAAACAAGAAGTGGGTTAGCTAGCTGGTTAAGGACGTGACCTTTTGGCAGATTGTGCAACACACTTTGGCGTTATGCTAAAAATCATGTGGTATTCTTCACCTTAGCTATTGTCACACCCGGTTTTGGAAGGCAAACCGAATGCGAACCATGTACGTGCCAGGATCAGAAACTCACGTACATAGCGATTACATAATTGGACATCATCACACAATACTCGAAATAAATAGCGGAAAGGTACTTTATTACATCAAGATGTCCAAGACATCCACATAGTCTAATATATAACCATTGTCTTTAACATAACTATCAAAGTGCGGAGAAACGAAACATAGATGATAAGCCTACACAGGCAGCTGACTGGGGGTTTGCCACTAAGAAAGAACTAGAACTCGTCGTAGTCCTGAAACTCCTCGAAGTCCTCCATGTTGCCAGCATCGCCTCCTGAGCACTGAGTACAATGAGGACAACCTGGGGTGGGGGTGGGGTGTAAAGCAATGGTGAGTACACATCAACATACTCAGCAAATGTTTCGTTTGGCTAAAGTGGACTAGCTGTATGTGGGGTTGAAGTTAATAAGTTACTTTTAGTTGGTCAATTATTTATTATTATTAGTAGAGCCAAGTTTTAGTAACAAATGCAGTTATTACCCAAAAGTACTCCCTCAAAAGAGGAAATACCAGAGATCAGTTTATAACATCATTATTAACCATCACCATAAAAGTACCCAAAGTTCTTCTAATCAAAGAGGATCCCAAGGCTGCTCTTAACCGTGAGCTCGGCTGATATACCAGTTTCTAACACTCTGCAGAGGTTGCACACTTTACCCACAAGTCGTGATCCCTTTATGCCTCGGGTCGATCAAACCCTCAAACACTACTAAGGTGAGTCGACAAGGTTTCACTATGTAGCCTTTACAAAGACTCCCCTGGTGCATAGCTGCTCGTTAGGTTTCGCCAGTCGTACAAACGTAGTACACCTCTCCAAGGTGGGTGACTAACAAAACCAAATCCAATGAACCTCTGCACCCCATCCTTGGCAGAGCGAGCACTACGCCCCGGCCCCCATTGATGGCCCTCTGGCAAAGCCATCTACACCCCAGGTTCATCTAATTAATCAGCTAAGGGCGTCCCATTCCACCCTCATGGTTGCACTGTTATCCCGGGTGGTCACTCCACGAACAGGTCCTTATGGAGAGGTACTCAGGAAAAAAGCCTAAGGGTCTATTTGGTTGGGCTGTGGCTGTGAAAAAAGTTGCTGTGGGCTGTGAGCTGTGGAAAAAGCTGCTGTAGGCTGTAAGCTGTTAAAAAGCTAAAAACCGTTTGGTGGAAATCACTAAAAGTCGTTAAAAATTCTTCTATATATGTTTTCACAGTTCCATCCGAAAAGCCACTAAAAGCAGGTCCAGGGGTGCTTTCAGATTTGCACTACGAGAAAGTCGGCTTTTAGAAAAAGCTGCTTCCTGGATCCCGCCCTTTGGTTGGCTTTTGGCTTTTAGGGGGGCAAAAGCCAAAGCCAAAAGTCAAACCAAACACACCCTAAGCCCCCTAAAGTATCATAAGATCATCAACATAATCAGGATAACAGTATCGTATCATAAATGTTCACATCATGTTCATTGATTTAAGTTAAGGCAATAGCAAAATGCTAACCATGATAACTCAAAAGGTAGACAAGGATAAGGTACATACAAACTAGTCAATCCTTAGGTTTAGATAATGTAATGTGGGACAGTGAATCATAAAGTATGTAGGACATAATAGGTCAGAGGACACTTGCCTTCACTAGGTTGTTGCTCAGGGAGGTCTCCAACAACAAACTCAGGAACCTCGGACTGCTCGTTGTCTAAATAAAGCGAGCATGCATTAAACACATTTGGAAAGTACAAATAAACAACACACCAAACATGTACAAACATAGGAATACATCTTTTTAAAAGACACATTACTACATAAAGGATAATGAATTCAAAGTATAACATAAACTGTAACATAAATTAACTTCATTTGGAAATAGGTTATTATTTCCCTAAGTGTTGCTTACAAGTATATAGCATAGTTCAATTTAGTTTATTGTGACCTAAAAATTAGAATAGAGATGAATTTATGTAATACACATTATTAATCTCACAAGCTTAAACATGTTTAAATCTCTAAGGTTCTCCTTTTATTTATTTTATTAAATAAATAAAACTACATCTACATTAGTTCATACTTAATCATAAAAATTGGAATGTGTAGATAGTAATTGAAACTATTTTATTTAGACAGAGAATAATCCTATGAACATTTTGCAATTTTTTCTCGAAAAACACAGGAGAACTACGCTTCATTTTATTAAGTAAGAAGAAAATAGGGTTAGAAAAGAACCCAAATACAAGACCTCCTTATGGAGGCCTAAAAAGGAAATAGGGTCAAACCTTTTCCTAAATGATTTTGGTGGTTGAATTGCCCAACACAAACAATTGGACTAACTAGTTTGCTCTAGATTATATGTTCTACAGGTGCCAAAGGTTCAACGCAAACCAATAAAGGTTAAAGTTAGGGTTCGAAAAGAAAGGAGCAAAAGAAACCGAAGGCTGCCCTGGTCTGGCGCACCGGACTGTCCGGTGTGCCACCGGACAGTGTCTGGTGCACCACCGGACAGTGTTCGGTGCACCAGGGAGATCAACTCTGAACTCCTCAGCTTCGGGTTTTCTCCAGGCCACTCCGCTATAGTTCACCGGACTGTCCGGTGTGCCATGCGGAGCAATGACTACTGCGCCAACGGTCGTCTGCAAAAGCAACAGTGCGCGGATAGTTCGCGCAGAGTCAGAGCAGCGCCAGAAGGCGCACCGGACAGTGAACAGTGCCTATCCGGTGCGGCACCAGACTGTCCGGTGCGGCACCAGACTGTCCGGTGCCCCAAGATGTCAGAGCTCCAACGGTCGAAACCGTCAGAACCCTAATGGTTGGGTGACGTGGCTGGCGCACTGGACAGTGTCCGGTGGCGCACCAGACTATCCGGTGTGCCCATCGACAGCAGCCCTCCCTAATGGCTATTTTGGTGGTTGGGGCTATAAATACCCCCAACCACCACCATTCAAGGCATCCAAGTTTTCAGTAATTTGCATTCAATACAAGAGCTCTAGACTTCACTCCAAGACACAAAACAAAAGATCAAATCCTCTCCAAGTCCCAAACTCATTCCAAAGCTTAGTGACTTGTGAGAGAGAGACATTTGTGTTCATTTGAGTTCTTGTCGTGGCCGACTACTAAACTCTATACTATTGGCTAGGGCTAGGCTAGTTATAGCTTCTATAGTGAGTGGCCCTTCCGCTTTGATCTAGTTGTAGTTTGTACCCCTAACGTCAGGGGCTGACCACTGAGCTCACTCAGGCCTCGCTGGGCGGGCCACCCAGAGTATAATGTCTCTGGGACTAGACTGGCTAGAAGGCCCCGCACCCTTGCATCACATCTCCAACCCCTGCCTCCACGCAATCTTCCATTGGATCGCTTTTCTTCTTCCTCTATTCTTATTCTCAAGCAACTTGTAATCAAAGCAAGAGACACCAAGTTGTGGTGGTCCTTGTAGGGGTCTAAGTGACCCGTTTGATTAAGGAGAAAAGCTCACTCGGTCTAGGTGACCGTTTGAGAGAGGGAAAGGGTTGAAAGAGACCCGGTCTTTGTGACCACCTCAACGGGGAGTAGGTTTGCAAGAACCGAACCTCGGTAAAACAAATCACCGTGTCATCCACTTCATTTGCCTTTGATTTGTTTTTCACCCTCTCTTTCAGACTCACATTTCATTCTAACGCTAACCCTGGCTTGTAGTTGTGCTTTAAGTTTGTAATTTTCAGATTCCGTCTATTCACCCTCCCTCTAGGCGACTTTCAATTGGTATCAGAGCCCGGTGCTTCTTTAGAGCTTAACCGCTCGAAGTGATGTCGGGAGATCACACCAAGAAGGAGGTCGTGACCGGCGAGAAGCCCGCCACAAGCCATGGGAAGGCTCCATCGGGGGAGTCCGGCAACAAGGTGAAAGGATCCCCTTCACATGCCAAGTCGCATCGGAGTGGCGACAAGAAAAAGAAGATGAAGAAGGTGGTCTACTATGAGACCGATTCTTCGTCGCCATCCACCTCCGGCTCCGACACGCCGTCCATCACTTCTAAGCGCTATGAGTGCAAGAAGTTTAGTAAGATCCCCCTACGCTACCCTCGCATTTCGAAACACACTCCTTTACTTTCCGTCCCACTAGGCAAACCACCGGTTTTTGACGGTGAAGATTATTGTATGTGGAGTGATAAAATGAGGCACCATCTAACCTCACTCCACGCTAGCATTTGGGACATTGTTGAGTTTGGAGCACAGGTACCATCCGTGGGGGATGAAGGCTAAGACTCGGACGAGGTAGCCCAAATCCAGCACTTCAACTCCTAAGCCACTACTATACTCCTCGCCTCTCTATGTCGAGAGGAGTATAATAAGGTGCAAGGGTTGAAGAGTGCCAAAGAGATTTGGGACATGCTCAAGACCGCGCACGAGGGAGATGAGGTGACCAAGATCACCAAGCGGGAGATGATCGAGGGGGAGCTCGGTCGATTCGTCGTCAACCAAGGAGAGGAGCCACAAGCAATGTACAACCAGCTCAAGACCTTGGTCAACCAAGTGCGCAACCTCAGGAGTACCAAGTGGGATGACCATGAGATGGTCAAGGTTATTCTAAGATCACTTGTTTTTCGTAATCCCACTCAAGTTCAATTAATTCGTGGTGATCCTAGATATAAGCTAATGTCTTCTAAGGAAGTTATAGGAAAGTTTGTGAGCTTTTAGTTGATGATCAAAGGCTCCAAACAAATCATTGAGCAAGGCGCCACCTCCACACCCGAGGTGCAAACCGTCGCATTCAAAGCGACGGAAGAAAAGAAAGAAGAGTCTACATCAAGTAGACTCCTCATCGACGCCTCCAAGCTCGACAATAAGGAGATGACGCTCATCATCAAGAGTTTCCGCCAAATTCTCAAGCAAAGGAGGGGGAAAGATTACAAGCCCCGCTTCAAGAAAGTTTGCTACAAATGTGGTAAGCCCGGTCATTTTATTGCTAAATGTCCATTGTCTAGTGATAGTGACAGGGGCAACGACAAGAAGGGAAAGAGGAGGGAAAATAAGAGATACTACAAGAAGAAGGGCGGCGATGCCCATGTATGCTGGGAGTGGGACTCCGATGAGAGCTCCACCAACTCCTCCTCTGACGAGGACACCGCCAACATCGCCGTCAACAAGGGTCTCCTCTTCCCCAACGTCGGCCACAAGTGCCTCATGGCAAAAGACGGCAAAAAGAAGAAGGTAAAATCTAGAGCCTCCACTAAAAATACAACATCTAGTGATGAGTGTAGCTCTAGTGATAATGAAGATGATTTTCTTAGTCTTTTTGCCAACCTTAACATGCAACAAAAAGAAAAATTGAATGAATTGATAGGTGCTATTCATGAGAAGGATGAACTCTTGGATAGCCAAGAGGAATTCCTTATTAAGGAAAATAAAAAGCATGTTAAGGTAAAGAATGCTTATGCTCAGGAGATAGAAAAATGTGAAAAATTGACTAGTGAGCTTAGCATTTGCAATGACACCATCTCCAACCTTAGAGCCGAGAATGCTAGTTTTATTGCTAAGGTTGAGAAGTTAAATGTTTGTGATGATTCAATTGTCAATCTTAAGAATGAAAATGATAGATTAATTGCTAAGATTGATAAATTGAATGAATCTCTTTCTAGCCTTAGAACTGAGAATGATATTTTAATTTCCAAGGCTAAAGATTTGAATGTTTGTAATGACTCTATTTCCAATCTTAGAAATGAGAATGCCATGTTACATGCTAAGATTGATGAATTAAATACTTGCAAACCCTCTACATCTACTGTCGATCATGTTGATGCTATCCATGATCACCTAGCTTTAATTAAACAACAAAATGATCACATAGCTCAACTTACTGCTAAAATTAATGAGCATGAATTAGAAAATGAAAAATTTAAATTTGCTCTAGCATGCTCTATAATGGGAGACGCCCTGGCATTAAGGATGGCATTGGCTTCCAATAGGGAGGCAATGTTAAACTTAATGCCCCTAAGAAATTGTCTAACTTTGTTAAGGTCAAAGCTCCCATGGTTCAGGATAACGAGGGCTATATTTTATATCCTGCCGGTTATCCCGAACATAAGATTAGGAGAATTCATTCTAGGAAGTCTCACTCTGGTTCTCATCATGCTTTTATGTATAAGAGTGAGGCATCTAGTTCTAGGCAATCCACTCATGCTAAATTGCCTAAAAAGAAAACTCCTACTGCATCAAATGAGCCTACTATTTCATTTAAGACTTTTGATGCTTCATATGTTTTAACTAACAAATCAGGCAAAGTAGTTACCAAATATGTTGGGGCCAAACACTAGGGCTCAAAGACTTGTGTTTGGGTACCCAAGGTGCTTGTTTCTAATGTGAAAGGACCCAAGACCGTTTGGGTACCTAAGAATAACGCCTAAATTGTTTTGTAGGTTTATGCATCCGGGGGCTCAAGTTGGATTATTGATAGCGGGTGCACAAACCACATGACAGGGGAGAAAAGGATGTTCTCCTCGTATGAGAAAAACCAAGATCCCCAAAGAGCTATCACATTCAAGGATGGAAATCAAGGTTTGGTCAAAGGACTTGGTAAAATTGCTATATCACCTGGCCATTCTATTTCCAATGTTTTTCTTGTAGATTCTTTAGATTACAATTTGCTTTCTGTTTCTCAATTATGCAATATGGGCTACAACTGTCTATTTACTGATGTAGGTGTTACTGTCTTTAGAAGAAGTGATGATTCAATAGTATTTAAGGGAGTGTTAGAGGGTCAGCTATACTTAGTTGATTTCAATAGAGCTAAACTCGACACTTGCTTAATTGCTAAGACTAATATGGGTTGGCTCTGGCATCACCGACTAGCCCATGTTGGGATGAAGAATCTTCACAAGCTTCTAAAGGGAGAACACATTTTAGGACTAACAAATGTTCATTTTGAGAAAGACAGAGTTTGTAGCGCATGCCAAGTAGGAAAGGAAGTTGGTGCCCATCATCCACACAAGAACATCATGACGACCGACAGGCCGCTTGAGCTACTCCACATAGATTTATTCGGCCTGATAGCTTACATAAGCATCGGTGGAGTAAGTATTGTCTTGTAATTGTGGATGACTATTCTCGCTTCACTTGGGTATTCTTTTTGCAGGAAAAATCACAAACCCAAGAGACCTTAAAGGGATTCTTGAGACGAGCTCAAAATGAGTTCGGATTGAGGATCAAAAAGATTAGAAGCGACAATGGGACGGAGTTCAAGAACTCTCAAATTGAAGGCTTTCTTGAGGAGGAGGGCATCAAGCATGAGTTCTCTTCTCCCTACATGCCACAACAAAATGGTGTAGTGGAGAGGAAGAATAGAACTCTACTTGACATGGCGAGGACCATGCTTGATGAATAGAAGACACCGGACCGATTTTGGGCCGAGGCGATTAACACCGCCTGCTACTCCATCAACCGGTTATATCTACACCGAATCCTCAAGAAGACATCATATGAACTCCTAACCGGTAAAAAGCCCAATGTTTCATATTTTAGAGTCTTTGGTAGCAAATGTTTTATTCTTGTTAAAAGAGGTAGAAAATCAAAATTTGCTCCTAAGGATGTAGAAGGCTTTTTACTAGGATATGATTCAAACACAAGGGCATATAGAGTCTTTAACAAGTCCACTGGACTAGTTGAAGTTTCTTGTGACATTGTGTTTGATGAGACTAACGGCTCCTAAGTGGAGCAAGTTGATCTTGATGAGCTAGATGATGAAGAGGCTCCGTGTGTCGCGCTAAGGAACATGTCCATTGGGGATATGTATCCTAAGGAATCCGAAGAGCCACCACAAGCACAAGATCAACCATCATCTTCCATTCAAGCATCTCCACCAACTCAAGATGAGGAATAGGCTCAAGATGATGAAGAAGAAGATCAAGAAGATGAGCCACCTCAAGAGGAGGACAATGATCAAGGGGGAGATGACAATGATCAAGACAAGGAAGATGATCAGGGTCAAAGACCGCCACACCCAAGAGTCCACCAAGCAATCCAACGAGATCACCCCGTGAACACCATCCTCGGCGACATTCATAAGGGGGTAACCACTAGATCTCGTGTTGCTCATTTTTGTGAATATTACTCTTTTGTTTCCTCTATTGAGCCATACAGGGTTGAGGATATACTAAGAGATTCGGATTAGGTGTTGGCAATGCAAGAGGAGCTCAACAACTTCACGAGGAATGAGGTATGGCATTTAGTTCCACGTCCTAATCAAAATGTTGTAGGAACCAAGTGGGTATTTCGCAACAGGCAAGATGAGCATGGTGTGGTCATAAGGAACAAAGCACAACTTGTGGCCAAGGGGTATTCACAAGTCGAAGGTTTGATTTCAGTGAAACTTATGCACCCGTAGCTAGGCTTGATTCAATTCGCATATTACTTGCCTATGCTAATTACCATGGCTTTAAGCTCTATCAAATGGACGTGAAGAGTGCCTTCCTCAATGGACCAATCAAGGAAGAGGTCTATGTTGAGCAACCTCCCGGCTTTGAAGATAGTGAGTACCCTAACCATGTCTATAAACTCTCAAAGGCGCTTTATGGGCTCAAGCAAGCCCCAAGAGCATGGTATGAATGCCTAAGAGATTTTCTTATCACTAATGGCTTTAAAGTCGGTAAGGCCGATCCTACTCTCTTTACTAAAACTATTGCAAAAGATTTGTTTGTATGCTAAATTTATGTTGATGATATCATATTTGGGTCTACTAACAAATCTACTTGTGAAGAGTTTAGTAGGATCATGGTTCATAAATTTGAGATATCTATGATGGGGGAGTTGAGGTATTTCTTAGGATTCAAAATCAAGCAACTCCAAGATGGCACCTTCATCAGCCAAACAAAGTGCATTCAAGACATACTTACCAAGTTTGGAATGAAGGATGCCAAACCCATCAAGACACCCATGGGAACTAATGGGCATCTCGACCTCGACACGGGAGGTAAATCCGTAGATCAAAAGGTATACCGGTCGATGATAAGATCTCCACTCTATTTATGTGCATCTCGACTGGATATTATGCTTTCCGTATGCATGTGTGCAAGGTTCCAAGCCGATCCTGAGGAAGTTGACCTTAGGGCCATGAAAAGAATCTTGAGATATTTAGTTTATACTCCTAAGTTTGGTCTTTGGTACCCCAAGGGATCCTCATTTGATTTATTAGGATATTTAGATGCTGATTGGGCAGGGTGTAAAATTGATAGGAAGAGCACATCAGGGACTTGTCAGTTTATGGGGAGATCCCTGGTGTCTTGGGCTTCAAAGAAACAAAACTCAGTAGCTCTTTCTACCGCCAAAGCCGAGTATATTGCCGCAGGCCATTGTTGCGCGCAATTACTTTGGATGAGGCAAACCCTCAGGGACTATGGCTACAAATTTAGCAAAGTCCCTCTCCTATGTGATAATGAGAGTGCAATCCGCATGGCGGATAATCCCGTTGAACACAGCCGCACTAAGCACATAGCCATTCGGTATCACTTTTTGAGAGATCACCAACAAAGGAGGATATCGAGATAGCCTATATTAACACCAAAGAATAATTAGTCGATATCTTTACCAAGTCTTTAGATGAGAAAACCTTTACCAAACTTAGGAATGAGCTAAACATTCTTGATTCTCGGAATTTTGTTTGATACTTTGCACACATAGCTCATTTATATACCTTTGATCATATCTCTTTTGTGTCTATGACTAATGTGTTTTCAAGTGTATTTTCATGCTTAGTCATAGAATTGAAAGGGAAATGGAGTATTCGGCAAAGACGACGCTTCCACTCAACTCCATCAGTATTATTTCCTCTTTGCCGGTATTCCGCCATCTCTCCACATTGGTATAATCTTCACTCATATATTGTCGGCCAAAGGTGGAGAAAATTTTAGGGCTCACAAAGTCTCCGTTTTTGGCGATTAATGCCAAAGGGGGAGAGAGTATTAGCCCAAAGCAAAAGGACCGCACCACCACCTAATTTTTAATTGTGTTTTGAAAAATCTTTATTGGTATTAGTATCTTTCAAATTGGTATTCCTCTAATGAGAGTATCTCAATTGGTATATCCCAAAACCCTCTTGAAAGCTAAGAGGAGAATTTCATTTAGAGGGAGTTTTGTTTGAGTCAAAGGAAAAACATTTGAAATAGGGGGAGAAAATTTCAAATCTTGAAAATGCTTCTTTCAATCTTATCCATATACCTTTGGCTATTGCAAAAGGATTTTGGAAAGAATTTTACAAAGAATCTGCAAAAACAAAACTAGTGGTGCAAGCGTGGTCCAAAATGTTAAAATAAAAGAAAGCAATCCATGCATATCTAATAGAAATAAAATATTGGTTTAATTCCAAGCAACCTATGCACTTACATTATGAAAACTAGTTCATTTCAGCACTTACAAATTTGCTTTGGTTTGTGTTGGCATCATGTGACACCCCAGGTGTCTAATTCGTGTTATGTCGGGAAATTTATCCTAATCTCGGACGCTCAGTAAAAATTTCTATTTCTCGCTCGCGTATGTCTCCGATTATCCCGATTTCTCATTCACATCTTGCCGAATTCGGAGTTGTTCAGTCTCACAGAAGGCCAAATTTGGAGCCTGTTAAAACTTTTGTATCTCGACATGAATGCAAACTCAAAAAAATCATTCTCGAATTATAGATCTCATCTGAAGCTCATTTAATCAAACTCTCGACGGCTGTTATTTGAACTGTGCCCGAATCCAATTTCTTGATGCTCGATCGATGTCCGACTATTTTAATTCGAGTCCGTACTCTCAGACGGAATACTCAATATGTCGTCCTCTAATCAAATTTATTCGATTCGGCCAAATATCTCAAGTCCGAACTGAATTCAAAACCCCATATTGATAGCAATTTTAAATCTCACGATTCACCTTCTCCGACTAAAAATCCGAATGCCGATCAAATCTCAGGACGATTTATTTTCGAATCACGCGTAGGGAATTATTTCTGAGCAAATTCAAATCAAACTCTCGGTCGAATTAATCGCTCAATCTTCCGTTCGTCCGAACTCCAGCTCGCTCTGTTTTTACACAGACGACTTCCGCGAGAGCATTTTATTCCGGAAAATAAATTTAGCGCAGCCCGATTACATGTTTCGGGCCAAGCCCATTAGGCCCACTAAGGAAACCCTAACCCTAGCCATCTTCTATAAATAGGGGTGCTCACTTGGAAATTTTCCATTCCCACCCCTCTAATTTTCCTAGCCGCCACCTTCTCTTTTCCTGTCTCCTTCTCCTTCACGGCATCAACAGCCAGCACGTTTCTTCTTCCTCCCTCTGCTGTTCACGGCGACGCGCAGGGAGCTTCCCGTCCTTCTCGCCAGCGCACAGGGAGCAGCTAGCAGCCATGGCGCCTCCACCTCCCAGCGCGCCCCCTTCAGGCTAGGCGATGGCTCTTTCTCCTCCCCTCTGTTCTCCTGTGCGTGCGCAGAGACTCCCATGGCACCGGCAGAGCTCGAGCAGCCGAACTCCCCCATCGGCTGTCGCTTCTCCCTGCTCCTATGTCCCTGGTACACGGCGTCGTGCCTCTGCCCTCCATGGTGTGGGCGAGCTCCCTCCCTGCTCCCATATGGGCTCGTCCCCCTTTCTTGTACCTTCAGCAGCAAGAAGCAGTGCCCCTGTTCCTCCGCTCCTTCTCCCTCACACAGCAGCAGCTCGCCCCACTTTCCCTCGCTGCGCAGCTCCTCGGCGAAACGCCGCTGTTCCTGCAGCCACGGCGTCCAAGTCCCTGCGCCCAGCCTTCCGATCCAAAAACAGCAGCCCTGCGCAGAGCCCCTTCCCTTGCTCCTTTCCGATGTGCGCAGGGTGCTCGACAAAATGTGCAGCAGCCCCGACGGCTCCGCGCGCTGCCGGCTTGCTGTTTTATTGCGCAGTGAGCAGCACGCCGTGATGCCCGTCGGTGGTTTGCTGTTTTTGCGCAGCACCCGCGCGTCGTCGTCGAAACCCGTGGTGAGGAAACCCTCGCTGCCACTGCTGCTTTTATATTTTTATTTTGTGCTCGGTAAAACTGTTGAACGGTTGTGTGTGTGTCTAATCGCAGCTAGTGGTCGACGCCGCGCTTCACGCCTTGCCCGTTCAACGAAATGCCGAGCCTTGTGGGCAGCCCATGCGCCTAGTCACGACTCGTTCAGGTTGATTGAATTATAATCCATAATACATATGCTTTGGTTGATGTCGGGCAGTGCATGTATATATGTGGATGTGTGTAAAATGTTTCGGTTATGCGCATTGGTAGGATCTCGTTTGCAATTGGAAAACAAGAGGTTGTTTGATGTGTGCGATTTGTAGTTAGTCTATTTATGCTTTGGTCGATGACGTGCGTGTGTGAATATGTGCGAATTGTATGAATGGACATGTATATAGAAGAAAATGAAATAGAAAAGCACTCGGGTATTTTTATTTTGATAGGAAAATATGTGATGCGTTGTTTCATGCGAAAACTAAGTTGCAAAATGCGGATAATGTTTGGAAAATGTATCGATATGTGGTTATGAGAAAACTATAGTTGTTTTATGCAATGTGATGGGATTCATGACTATATAGGGATTATAGTTATTGATGTGACGAGTAGTTTAGAAAACGCTAGTTGCATAAAGGATGAATTATTAAAACATGAGTATCAGAGTTCATATATTAGTGGTCGCGCCACATTGATTGAAGTGTCTCGAGTGCATGCCACCATATGGTTGTATGCGAGACAAGGTTATGTGCATAATGTGTCTAGTAAAAATCCATCGATGTCACTGGTGTTAAGTTGAGATTTATTTGCGCATGGAAAGTAACTGTGTGTTTAATACTTAGAACTCTTAGTCGGTAGTAGAAATTGTTTGGGCTTATATAGAGAGGTGATGACATGCCGTAAGTAGTCATCACTTCCTCTCTAATTATAAGTCAAGTTTATACGCGTAGGCGTTCCTTAAATTGTGCTTCACAAACAAGTGTATGATTGTGTTTATGCCTTGAATAGATGTCTTTGAGTGAACTAATGGGTTCCTTAGGCAATTATGTGTAAGGTGTTTATAGTGACGCTTTATCCCGAAAGGTGTCAAGTCCGCACATAAATAAGAGATGAGTGTATTTTGTGTAGTGTGGACTGATTTTGAGTGCATGTGTCGCAAGAATTGAATTCGTGCGCATATATGCGATGGATGGGCGTGATGATATGGTGACATGCCTTCGTAGTCATCATGTCGTCTGTTGGTGACCCAACTAAAGGTCGTAGAAAAAGGTCGATTACCTGTGTGTTATTATTGTCACCTTGCGGTCCTGTATGAATTGAAATGTGAAGTAGTAGGCTCTCTATGTGATGCTAGATGTCTAGGTAGACTTTCGTGAATTGTGGTGCTTGGACCATCGAGATGAAGGTTAAGTCGGTCGATGCTGATTAAGTAGTTAAAATAATTAATGGAATAGTCATGGGGTTAAAACTAGAAACTAGTGTTCTCGCACCGTTTGGGATGTTGTAGCCCCATTGCGCAGGGTTACGATCGCGGATAAAAATTTGTAATGCTCATATGATGTCTAAGCTAAAATGCAAATTAGTGTGTGAAGGGCACATCGATACATGTATATGTACCGGGTCCGGTTATGGTGGTGGATGTGTTTGTTAATTGTGTGTGGTGATTCTAGCGTACAAAATGACACGGATAAAAATTTAGTAAGTCTACTTGTTAGTTCTCCCTTGATTAAGTTAACTCTAACAAATGGTAAAGTGTTGGAATAATTCAATTATCTAGAACACGGCAATTCTTGAATTGTATAGAAGCCGAAATGTATTGATTGCTGTTTTGGACTGCACGTGCTGTTTTTGGTGTGCTGTATATTTGGTGAACTAAATTGTGTTTTCTGTAGATATGTGCTATAGAAAAGTTGTAGATAACATGATTATCTTGCTTGTACTAAAATTTGACAGCCATAAACCTGATCGTTTAGGAGTTGTGCTTTTCACAAGCCCAGCACCTGAATCTGTCGAATTTCTGAACAGATTTCAGAAATTGCAATGGTTGCTTAAGTTAATGTTGAAATCAGTGATTGGTGGTCACAAGAAAGTTGTGGACCACTTTATTATCTTGCTAGTGTTAAAATTTGACAGCCATAGGTCTGACAGTTTAGGAGTTATGCTTTTTACAAATTCAGTAACTGAATCTGTCCAAATTCTGTACAGATTTCAGAAGCTGCATTGTTTGCTTAAGTTAATGTTAGAATCAGTCCTTGTCGATTATAAGAAAGTTGTAGAGGCTTTTCTGATCTTGCTTGTGTTAATCTTTCATAACTAAAGGCCTGACAGTTTAAGAGTTATGAATTTTACAACTTGGTTGCTGTGTTCTGTCCACCGTCAGAACAGATTTTGAAAACTGCGTTGTTTGATTCAGTTAAGCACTGAATCACTTCTTGGTGATTATAAAAGTTATGTAGTGCAATTGCCAAGCTTTCCAAAAAGCCTTGGATCACTATTTTTGGTGGTCTGAAGATTAAGTTATGGATGTTTGAAGTCTGAAGACTGAATCTGTCCAGTTCTGGACAGCACAGCCTTCATAGTGTATTTCACCCTTGATACATATTAAACCAGCTAGTGATGTTTATAAATAATTTGTAGAACATTTAATTAGCTTTCCAAAAAGTCTAAGATCACTTTGTTTGGATGTCGGAATCTTCAGTTATGGATTTTTAAAGTCACGGGTCTGAATCTGTCTAAATCTGGACAGCGCTGTTGTATTAGCACGTTTTAACCTTGTTAAGCGTTGAATCATGTTGAGGTAAAAATACCAAAGTTGTAGTTCACTTTTAAATCTTTCCAGAAAGTCTTAGTTTGCTATTTTTGGATTAATATTTGAAGAGTTATGATTAAAACAAGTAGCTGTTGTGTTTCTGTCCTAAAAATCTGCACGTGCTCAAATGAATATTTAGTTCACCATTTTGGCTAAAAATGCTTAGTTAGCACATAACGGACATAGTCTTGTGATGGCTAAACTTAGGTTAACATGTTGTCAGGGACCATAATTAGGGGTACCCTCAAGGCTCCTAATTCTCAGCTGGTAACCCCATCAGCACGAAGCTGCAAAGGCCTGATGGGTGCGATTAAGTCAGGTATCAGTCCATTCGAGGGACACGATCACGCCTCACCCGAGCCTAGCCTCGGACAAGGGCAGCCGACCCCGGAGGATTTCCGTCTCGCCCGAGGCCCCCCTTCAGCGACGAACATATTCCCGGCTCGCCTGAGGCCCTGCCTTCGCTAAGAAGCAACCCTGACCAAATCGCCGCACCGACCGACCAAGTCGCAGGAGCATTTAATGCAAAGGTGACCTGACATCCTTATCCTGGCACGCACCCCCCAGCCGGCAGAGTCGAAGTGACTGCCGTCTCTTCGCCGCTCCACTGACCGGCCTGACAGAAGGACAGCGCCGCCTACGCCACACCGACTGCAGCGCCACTGGACAGAGTCAGACTGACAGGCAGTCAGGCTCTGCCGGAGGCACCATGGGAAGCTCCGCTCCGCCCGACCCAGGGCTCGGTCTCGGGCTAAGTCCCGGAAGACGGCGAACTCCGCCCGACCCAGGGCTCGGACTTGGGCTAAGTCCCGGAAGACGGCGAACTCCGCCCGACCCAGGGCTCGGACTCGGGCTAAGTCCTGGAAGACGGCGAACTCCGCCTGACCCAGGGCTCGGACTCGGGCTAAGTCCCGGAAGACGGCGAACTCCGCCCGACCTAGGGCTCGGACTCGGGCTAAGTCCCGGAAGACGGTGAACTCCGCCCGACCCAGGGCTCGGACATGGGCTCGGCCCCAGAAGACGACGATCTCCGCCTCGCCCGACCAAGGGCTCGGACTTGGGCTCGGCCCCAGAAGACGACGATCTCCGCCTCGCCCGACCCAAGGCTCGGACTTGGGCTCGGCCCCAGAAGACGACAATCTCCGCCTCGCCCGACCCGGGGGCTCGGACTCGACCTCGGCTTCGGAGGAGCTTCCACATCGCCCAACCTAGGGCGTAGACCAGCCACGTCAACAGGAGGCGCCATCATCACCCTACCCCGAGCTGACTCGGGCCGCAGGGAACAAGACCGGCGTCCCATCTGGCTCGCGCCGCCAGATAGGCAATGATGGCGCCCCGCATGCTCTGTGACGGCGGCGGCTCTCAGCCCCCTTACGGAAGCAAGAGGACGTCAGCAAGGACTCAACCGCTCCGACAGCTGTCCCTCCGCCAAGCTCCATCGCTCCTTCGACGACCACGACATCACACCAGCTAGGTGCCAAGATCTCCCCGGCTGCCACAACGGCATGTACCTAGGGCGCTAGCTCACCTCCGCTAGACACGTAGCACCCTGCTACACCCCCCATTGTACACCTGGATCCTCTCCTTACGCCTATAAAAGGGAGGACCAGGGCCCTCTTAGAGAGGGCTGGCCGCGCGGGGACGAGGACGAGAACAGGCGCTCGCTTGGAGCCGCTCGCTCCCTCTCCCGCGTGGACGCTTGTAACCCCCTACTGCAAGCGCACCTGACCTGGGCGCGGGACGAACACGAGGGCCGCGGGATTCCCACCTCTCTCACGCCGGTCTCCGGCCACCTCGCTCTCCCCCCTTCGCGCTCGCCCTCGCGCTCGACCCATCTGGGCTGGGGCACGCGGCGACATTCACTCGTCGGCCCAGGGACCCCCCGGTCTCGGAACGCCGACAGTTGGCGCGCCAGGTAGGGGCCTGCTGCGTGTTGACGAACAGCTTCCCGTCAAGCTCCAGATGGGCAGTCTCCAGCAACCTCTCCAACCCGGGACGATGCTCTGTTTTGGGAGTCTCGAGTTCATATCCCTCGACGGCAGCTACGACATGATACTCCTTCCACCGCCATGCGACAACAACGGTGGCGGCCGACAACCCGCCTGTCGGCGGCGGAATCGGCGACGTCTTCCCCGCATAGTGGAAGAGCAACCTTCGAGCTCACCCTATCCTCTCCCCCGCCGACGGAGGAGGAGGTGGGGCAACCAAGGCCAAGCAGGAGGCAGCGCCTCGTCGGCTGTCGAGCGAGTCGATGGTCCCGGCACCCCAACGGGGGGCGCACCGGGCGTCGACCTCGCGTTTGAGACGAAGGCGAGCGCCGTCTCCCCGCGACACGCCAATTCCGAGCAAGCGAACGACGCAAGCGCGCTCGCGAAAAGCTTGCTGGACGTCACCCTCGTACCTGAGACGACGGTGCAGTCAGTCCCCGACGCGACCTTATCGCCGCCCGTCGATCAAAAGGTACCGATCGATTCCCATCCCGCGTCTTTCGGTTTCAGCCTCAACCCGTCTAGCGACTTCGCTTTGGCGGGCGCTTTCGTAGAGGCAAATCCAGACTCTCTGGGGTTTCGTGTGCGGTCACCTTAGGACCGGCTGCCGGACGTCTCGACCTACGGGCCCTCTGGGTCCGAGGAAGACGACGAACCCAGCATCTGTTGGGATTTCTCTGAACTTGGCAACCCCAGTGCCATGCGGGACTTCATGACCGCATGCGACTATTGCCTTTCCGACTGTTCCGACGGTAGCCGTAGCCTCGGCGACGAGGACCGTGGCCCAAGTTGCGAATGCTTCCACGTCGATCTAGGGGGTCCCCCTGAAGGCAACCATCTCTGAAAGTTCCCTTTGACTCGGGAACAGGATCTGGATGTCGCCTAGAGGGGGGGGGGGTGAATAGGCGAATAAAACTTATTACTTTAAAACTTAAATTCTTACTCTACTCGAAGACTTAGTACGCAGTGGAGTGAGAAGACTCTTCGAGTAGGTTGCAGCGGAATGGAAGATCCTATCTCAAAATGTCCTGCACTTCAAATCAAGCTTATACCACAGATAAGTATTGAAGTGTAGATATAAAGACGAGTAAGGCAGAGAGTCAGGATAGAACAGAGCACACAGACGCAAGGGTTTATCCCGAGGTTCGGCCAAGCCTGAAATGCTTGCCTAGTCCTCGTTGGAGTTAGCCACACCTGGGCTTGGAGTCTATTTCAACTCCTTCCTCCGTTTGCTCAGATCTGTCAGTATGACAGATAGAGCCTTTCACTATTGAGTGGGGTTACAACAGAACCGCGTCTGCTTACAAACTTCTTGGCAGCACCCCGGCAGAGTAACGATACGCTCAAGACCTTGCTCTAGCTCTCAGCAGCACTACTCCTCTCTCTAAAGGCTTATAGCTGTGCCTTCTACACAAACTATAGAATTACACACAAGAGGGAGAGTGAGAATTGATTCGAGTGAAGTCTATACTTGTTGGCTGCACTTGTCTATTGCTGGAGGCGCCTAGGGGTCCCTTTTTTAGGCACAAGGGGCCTAGGAGCCGTTGGAAGCAATCCAGGAAGGCAAATCTTGCCTTCTGTCGGGTGGCGCACCGGACAGTCCGGTGCACACCGGACACTGTCCGGTGCCCGATTTCTTTCCTTCTATGGCGAAGCCGACCGTTGGCAGTCTTGGAGCCGTTGGCGCACCGGACATGTCCGGTGCACACCGGACAGTCCGGTGCCTCCATCTAGCCGTTGGCTCGGCCACGTGTCCCGCGCAGATCGCGCGGCCGACCGTTGGCCCGGCCGACCGTTGGCTCACCGGACAGTCCGGTGCACACCGGACAGTCCGGTGAATTATAGCCGTACGTCGCCGGTGAATTCCCGAGAGCGGCCACTTCGCTCGAGCCAGCCTGGAGCACCGGACACTGTCCGGTGCACCACCGGACTGTCCGGTGTGCCAGACTGAGCAGAGACTTGGCTGTACACAGCCAAGCCTTTCGCACCTTTTTCCTTTTCTTCTTCTTTCTGTTTCTAACACTTAGACAAATATATTAGTCCACAAAAACCAATGTACTAAGTCTAGAAACATACCTTCTCTTAATTATTACATCTATAGCATATCACATGCTTGAGCTTTGATGTTGGACTCATAAATCATCAAGTCGGTTTGACTTGATCTAGATTGACATTTCTTAGCTCCAACATCCTGCAAAGGTCACATAGAACATCTCCAAACATAGGAACAACCCAAACTAAAGATCAAGGTGAACTTAGCTCTTTTGGGCTGCTTCCAGTTCTGGTTTTGACACTTGTTCTCCTTCTAGTGACCTTGATCTCCTTCTTAGAGCTTGGTCTTGAGCCTTATGACTTACACCACATAACTGTAGTTGTTACCTCATTGGTTGTAAGTCATGTCCTTATGTAGTGATCCTTGATGTGCCATAGCTGTTCTCAACTCGATCACCCTTGACTTTGCAAGCCTTCTTCTTCACCCTTGGCTTTGGGTTCCTCAGCCTCCTTGACCTTCTCCCGTGCACTTGGTACCTCGAAGCTCTTCTTGCCTCCGTCCTTGGCTTGATCAGTTGTCTCCGAGCTACGCACCCGAGTCTCACTTTATGCAATGTCCATCCTACTTGTGATGTCCATCATGTATCCATAATCCAGTTCTTGGACCATCACAATTGTTCACTTGTGTTGAACCCTGTAGGCTTTACCTTAAGCACCTGTTCAACACTTAGTACACTTGTTAGTCCTTTAATTGAGTTGTCATCCAAACACCAAAACTCACAAGAGAGCTTTCAATCTCCCCTTTTTTGGTGATTGATGGCAACACAATTAAAGCTTACATAAGAATAAGATTTGAAGCACAAATTTTGGATTCTAAGTTTATAGAATGCTCCCCCTAAATATGTGCTTACTTCAAAAACACAATTTTGGCCTCAGATGCCAATTTGCACATCCTTAGGCAATTCGAAGCATTTCTATACCTTAGCACTTTTTAGGATGCAATGTGTCAAGATTCAAACTAATACCAATTTAAACTAAGACACTAATTTAAGACAATCTTAAAGCACCATTAACCACA
Organism: Zea luxurians; assembly: GCA_029449295.1. Lineage (NCBI taxonomy): Eukaryota > Viridiplantae > Streptophyta > Magnoliopsida > Poales > Poaceae > Zea > Zea luxurians. Next base: position 1,256,794 of record JAOPSE010000064.1, on the reverse strand, counting down.
TGACTATCTATTACACTATAGAAGCCAGTTAATTCATTGCAACAGAAACACTAGTCCATATGATGCAACACATATAATACTGCAGGAAGCATATGAATAACACACTAGCAAAGCTTAAACTAACACATCACCCCTTTAGGCTTAAACTAACACATCACCCCTTTAGGATAAGCTTCCCTCTCAGGTTGAGATAAGCTTTAATACACAAATTCTCCCCCTTTGACATCAAACACCAAAAACCTTACTCAAGCAAGAACATATGATGATGTCAAGGGACAGCAGGGTGTTAACGACTATCAAAACTCCCCCTTACTTATTGAGCATATGCTCGATCAACATTTAGGCAAGATACATATATGCACAAAGATTAATACTCCCTTTGTACCTTTACCATGTTGTAGTGTACTTCCCATCTTGAAAGTATCTAATCTCTCAAGAGCTTCTTCACACTTGTGCCTGATTCTTTATCCTTACTTTTTCTTGTTGCTAAGACATCAAACATAGAACAAGTTATAGTATTGGGCACAAGAAGAAACTTCTATTCTCATGATTATCAAGAGATGTCAATTGAAGCGAACTATTACGGCTACCAATTGAAAGATACCAATTGAAAAGTTCAATTGAAAGTTCCTTTATTATCATGGCTCCATGATATTTAAGCATCTATTATCACCAGATATTATAGAGCATGGAAATCTAAAGATATGCACTTACTCACAACTTGAGATACCAATTTCTTGACTTACAGAGGTACCCAAGTCCAGATTGCTCCATTTCTTGCTTATCTTCTCTTTTCCACCTAGAGACTATACAAGATCACTCAAGAAACAGTTAGTCTCAAAAGACACAAGTTATGTGTGCTCCCCCTCAAGTTGTGCATCAAGTATTTGAATGACTTGCACTTTGCACATTCTAGCTTCCTTAGAACTAGAGGGGATCACAACATACCTTGGTCAAGGCATACTCTACCACTTTCATCACCCAAAGATGCCAATTTGAATATCAAATGAAACGCCACTTAACACCAATTGAAGGCTAAATGAAAAGTTGACTAAATACAGCAATGCACGCCTCAGTGACACCTAAGCCAATTGAATACTCACGTAAGTCTAACATTTACTCAACCTGTACATGCTTCATATTTAACTATCATTGCATATACCAATTGAAGATCAACACAATCATGTATATAAAGCGAAATATCTAAGCATGTCATGATTAAGAAGGTTTCTTAGTATGCACAGAAGAAACAACATTTTAAAGGCATAAATTACCTAAGCCAAGATATTACCAATTGAAATGCAAGAACACAGCTATGATCATTATCAATGGAACTTCAAGATATTCATATAAAATTGCACAGTTCCATTTTCCATACCTTTGCCTTTATGAGAGCACTTGTTATCACCAATTCAGGGTTCCTTTTGCTCATGCACCTCATAGCTCAAAAGGGCACGACATGGATTTGAAATTCACACAGTACCAAACTAGGGTAATCATGTGAACATGGACTAAACAAAATGTCATAATTGCACATAGCATGACTTACAAAAAGAGGCTTATCCATATACACCAAGAGAGTTAATTATTGTGGATATAACAAATGAAAGAGCTACCCATGAATGATTCAAAAGATATAGCACCAGTCATGATTAAGCAAACATCATTATGATTCATTTAACAGAGGCAATCATAAAGCATAACTACTCCAAAGACAAGTAGCACAACAAGCCAACTTAAGAGCAATACTAAATTGCAATTATGTACTTAAAATACATGGGTACCATCCTTTGGAGAGCAAGTTGTAGATTCTCATCGAAGTCCTTTACTTGATTTACCAATAATGATTCAGGACCTATACACCTTATTTCACTTGAGATGAACATGGGATTAGTGTTTCACAATAACTCAACCTTGGGTCAATAAACACCAAAACAATTAATAGCTTAAGCATATAGTTTTAGATAACCGTCTTAGGCTTTCCCATGGTCTCCAGTCCATCTCAAGGCATCTGCATGGTCTAGTTAGTACAGTTTGGTACCCATCTCGGGATGGGTACATAATGATCATCTAAATGTGCCTTTGGTACCCAAATTGCCTTTGTGCTAGTTCCAGGTGATCTCGTTATAGATCTAGCACAAGTGTATGATTTGGGTCTCCTACCCGAATAAGATTGACACAAATTCACTTGCTTAGGAATCTTACCTTTATAACATACCTTGGATAGATGACCCTGCTCACCACACTTGTAGCAGAAGCGTCGCTCAATCTGACATGACGCTTGCTGTTTGTCATTTTCCTTGGTGAGGGCCACCTTGGAGGATGCACATCCTTGATTCTTCATGACCGGACATGAAGTGATCGTGTGGTCCTGATTGTTGCATCCAAAACAACTCCTTGTCCCTTCATTCTTGTCTTTGTACGGACAAGACGCGATGAGGTGGCCTAACTTCTTGCACTTGAAACACTTCCTTTTTCCTTTTCCCTTTTTGTACTTGAATGACATGGAGAGAAGGTCAGTGCAAACAACATGATTAATTGAATCTTTACCTTTTTCCAAGCTCATGTTGATTTCTTCATCTTTAGGAACATTTTTCTTATTGAGCTTGACACTTGCTGTAGTTTTTCCTTTCTCAAGCTTCTTCACCACGCGCCCGTGGATATCTTGAGAGAGTTGAGCAATGTGTCTTCTTCTCAGTTGTCTTTGCTTCTTGTTCCCACACAATTTCTTTTGTGACCCTAAAACTTGTTGCTCAATCAATGATTGGCTTTCTTTTGAGCAACAGGGGTTAGCACATGGTGATATACAATTCAAATGCGCATACGTGCGAGAATGAGGTTCCCATGAATTTAAGTTTGCAATTATAACCTCATGAGCAACATTAAGCATGATATGGTCATCAACTAATTTATTATGAGAATATGACAACATATCATACTTTTTACCTAGAGCATGTTTTTCTAAGTCCATTGTTTCTACTTGACTCTTAAGCATAGAATTTTCCGTATTGAGCTGAGCAATATTAGATAATGCATCATGACTATTTCTTTGCTCAATTAAAACATATTCATACCTTTGGACCAAATCATCATGAGAGCGTTTTAGCTTCTCATGTTCTTTGGTCATCTTCTCCAGGCTGTTGTCGGCTTTGATGAGGGACTCCTCTAGCCTGAGAAGCGTCTCGCCTTGTTCCTTGTTCCTTCTCAACAGCTTAACCAAGAGTGCCTGGTCCTCTTTGTTGAGATGGATGTAGAAACGGCGAATCTCCTCTTCTTCCACATCATCGGTCTCATTTTCCCTGTCATTAATGTCAGTGGAATCCAAACAGGAGAATGTACCTTGAGGTGATGAAGATTCATCCTCATATTCCTCCTCATCAGGGCTTTTGTCTCTACCGTCATTGTTAGCAATAAAACACTTATTATTAGAGGAGACCAATCCTGTCGACGAGGTAGATTCATCGTTGGGTGCCCATCTTTCTTGATCTTCTCCCTTTGAAAGGTTAGCATCACAAGCAATATAGGGAGTACAATTTGCCACACAATATTTTACTTTAATTCTATTCCACAAATCATGAGCATCAACAAATAAATCATTATCACTACTCATGATGGCAAAATAAGCACCTCTAGAAAGAGAATCAACTAAGATGTTGCAAGCACGGTGATTGAGAGACAAACATCTTAGTTCATCATTAGAGGGATTTTTACTAATATCAGCTGGAAAAATACTTCTACTAAAGATCTGTCTCTAATTAGGATCAACACTTAAGAAAGCATTATAAATAGAGACAGACCAAGATTTGTAATTAGAGCCATCGCCTAAAAGAAGTTCTACAGTTACCTCTTGTGACGACATCGTTATCTCCGGACGGCTAAGCCCACACTGGAGAGGCCTAGCTCCGATACCAATTGAAAGTTCCCTTTGACTCAGGAACAGGATCTGGATGTCGCCTAGAGGAGGGGGGTGAATAGGCGAATAAAACTTATTACTTTAAAACTTAAATTCTTACTCTACTCGAAGACTTAGTACGCAGTGGAGTGAGAAGACTCTTCGAGTAGGTTGCAGCGGAATGGAAGATCCTGTCTCAAAATGTCCTCCACTTCAAATCAAGCTTATACCACAGATAAGTATTGAAGTGTAGATATAAAGACGAGTAAGGCAGAGAGTCAGGATAGAACAGAGCACACAGACGCAAGGGTTTATCCCGAGGTTCGGCCAAGCCTGAAATGCTTGCCTAGTCCTCGTTGGAGTTAGCCACACCAGGGCTTGGAGTCTATTTCAACTCCTTCCTCCGTTTGCTCAGATCTGTCAGTATGACAGATAGAGCCTTTCACTATTGAGTGGGGTTACAACAGAACCGCGGCTGCTTACAAACTTCTTGGTAGCACCCCGGCAGAGTAACGATACGCTCAAGACCTTGCTCTAGCTCTCAGCAGCACTACTCCTCTCTCTAAAGGCTTATTGTTGGGGCCATGCTTCGGTGCGCCGAAGGTCTTACACGAAGAAGCAGCTTCGGCTGAAGTCGTCCCCAGGAGATGGCCGAAGGTTCCTTTTCATGGAGCTTCGGCGTTACAAACCGACATAGAGATAGAATGACCTTTTTATCCATAGAGGTCTGAGTCAATGTTGTAAACTTTTGTAAGGGGCATAATTGTAATTTGTCACAGGCTGTGACCTGTGTCTATAAATAGATGAACAGTACCTCTGTACTGTTCACGCGAACCTGTCATTTGCCTTCGCATCACACTTGTATTCTCGCTTTCCTCAGGACCGAAGGTACATTTGTAATTTGAAACCATTTATATTCGTTCATGTTAGTAAAAATGGAAATGATTCTATGATAACATTTAAATGTTTGTTTTATACCTCATGATTTATATGAATACTTCGTCCCTCGTTATTATGTTTACGAAGGTACGCCCTTCGTAACCTTCGTCCGAAATTCTTTATATCCCGAAGGATATAATGTGATGGAGGACGAAGGACTTTAACACTTAACATTTTCTGTGTTGCCTTGTTCTTAACTCTTAGCCTTTGAGAACAAGCCCCCAACATTGGCGCCCACCTCCGGTGAACTCACTTCCACTTTTCTGAGCTGATGGCTTCGTTCAACAATCAAGCTGGAGCTGCTTCGGCTTCGAAGCTGGTGCTCCCGATAACAGGCGGTTCTTGCTCAGAGCCGGCTAACAAGAAGCAGAAGAAGGAGGCTCAGAGAAGGGTGCAGCATGTTGGAGTGCAGGGACCCTTCATCAAGTCAAAATGGTCCCACATTCCAATTACTTTCTCTCAGGAAGACCTTCAGCTTAAGGATTATCCTCACAATGATGCCATGGTTATCTCTTGCGTGATCAAAGGATTTCTGGTCCACAATGTCCTAGTTGATACAGGCAGTGCAGCTGATATTATATTTGCTAAAGCCTTCAGACAAATGCAAGAGCCCGAAGACAAGATTCATGATGCTACGCACCCTCTTTGTGGCTTCGGAGGGCGACAGATTGTAGCACTTGGGAAGATTACCATGCCGGTAACCTTCGGATTTGTTAACAACACAAGGACTGAGCAAATTGTGTTTGATATTGTTGACATGGAGTATCCTTACAATGCTATCATTGGCCGTGGTACTCTTAATGCCTTCGAAGCAATTCTTCACCCAGCTTATCTCTGCATGAAGATACCTTCGGACCAAGGGCCTATTGCTATTCATGGAAGCCAGGAAGCTGCTAGAAGGGCCGAAGGAAGCTGGACTGACTCCAAGGCAATCCATAACATAGATGGAGCTGAAGCTTGTGAACAGTACAAATTCAGGAGGGAGAAGGCAGCTTCAGCGGATCAGCCGAAGCCCATGTTATTGTGTGAAGACATAGCAGAGCAGAAGGTGTTGTTGGGCTCGCAATTATCTGAAGACCAGGAGAAAACCTTGATAAGGTTTTTATTCAACAACAAAGATGTTTTTGCATGGTCAGCTAATGATCTCTGTGGAGTAAATCGGGATGTTATTGAACATTCGCTCAATGTTGACCCATCCTTCAGACCCCGAAAGCAGAGGCTTCGGAAAATGTCTGATGACAAGGCCGAAGGGGCTCGCAATGAAGTAAAAAGACTCCTCAGTGCAGGAGTTATCAGAGAAGTGAAGTATCCAGAGTGGCTAGCTAACACTGTTATGGTGAAGAAGGCCAATGGCAAGTGGAGAATGTGTATTGATTTCACAGATCTCAACAAGGCTTGTCCGAAGGATGAATTCCCGCTGCCAAGGATAGACTCTTTAGTCGATGCAGCAGCTTCTTCAGAGCTCATGAGTCTCCTAGACTGCTACTCAGGCTATCATCAAATTTGGATGAAGAAGGAAGATGAGCCAAAAACTAGCTTCATAACCCCAAGTGGTACATATTGCTATCTTCGGATGCCTGAGGGGCTCAAAAATGCCGGAGGGAGTTTCAGTCGAATGACAGCGAAGGTTCTCCAGTCTCAGATAGGCAGAAATGTGTTGACTTATGTCGATGACATTATTGTAAAAAGCACGAAGCAGGAAAATCATATTGCTGATCTGCAGGAGACCTTCGCCAGCTTCAGACAAGCTGGTCTGAAGCTGAATCCGGAAAAATGTGTCTTCGGAGTGAAGAAGGGTAAATTTCTTGGATGCTTGGTTTCAACAAAGGGAATCGAAGCTAATCCAAATAAAATCGAAGCTATACTTCGAATGGAGCCACCAACCACAAGAAAGGGGGCTCAAAGATTAACAGGAAGGCTGGCATCTCTCAACAGATTTATATCCAGATCAGCAGAAAGAAACTTACCATTCTTCGAGGTGCTGAAGTCAGCTGAAGTCTTTCAATGGGGCCCAAGTCAACAAAAAGCCTTCGAAGAGCTGAAGCAATACTTAATAGATCTAACAACATTAACTCCACCAACGCCAGGGGCTCCTCTGTTGTTATATGTGGCAGCTTCGCACTCAGCAGTAAGTGCGGCACTTGTCCAGGAGAAGTTTGATGGACAAGTCAAGAAGCAGGTCCCAGTATATTTTGTATCTGAGGTCCTTAGTGTCTCAAAGAAAAATTATACAGAGCTGGAGAAGGTATTGTATGCCGTTTTAATGGCATCCAGGAAGCTTCGGCATTATTTTCAGGCATACAACATTATTGTTCCTTCTTCGCAGCCGTTGAAGGATATCATGAGAAATAGAGAAGCTACTGGGCGTATTGGAAAATGGGCTGCGGAGCTCAATGAATTTTACATTGATTATGTGCATAGATCCTCAATCCAGTCTCAAGCATTGGCAGATTTCATTGCTGACTGGACGCCAGGGGCTCAGGACGAAGAAGCAAATAAAGATGCCGAAGTATGGACAGTGTTTTGTGATGGCTCTTGGGGAACCTTCGGAGCAGGTGCAGCTGCTGTGTTGGTCTCACCATCCAAGGTTAAAACTTGCTATGCAGCAAGACTTGACTTCAGCTGCACAAATAATATAACTGAGTACGAAGCCCTGCTCCTGGGTCTTCGGAAATTAAAGGCAATGGGAATCAGAAGGGCGATTCTTAAAACTGATTCCCAGGTTGTTTCGGGTCATATTGACAAAAGTTGCAAGGCTAAAGACCCGAAGCTTGAAAAATACCTAGACACGGTCCGAAGGGTCGAGGCCTCCTTCGAAGGATTTTCTGTCAAGAATATCCCTCGAGGACAAAACGAGCATGCTGATTTACTAGCCAAGTCTGCAGCACAGGGGCTGCCGTTACCTTCGGATGTCTTCTTCGAAACAATAAAGGCACCTTCAGTGGAGCTCCTTGAAAGAGCAGTCCTCAATATTTCTCCTGTTTACAGCGAAGATTGGAGAACTGAAATAATCTCTTACCTTCAGGGCAACTTCCTATCCGATGACGAAGCTTATAATAAAAGGATAGAGGCAAGAGCTCGTCCGTATGTCATGATAGAAGGGGAGTTATACAAGCATGGAGTTTGTGCCCCGCTGCTCAAGTGCTTGTCTAGAACCGAAGGTATAGAGTTAATGAAAGAAATACATGCAGGCCTGTGTGGATCCCACATCGGATCTAGGCCGTTACTTGGAAAAGTTTTTCGCCAAGGGTTCTATTGGCCGAAGGCAGCTTCGGATGCAGCGGAGTTAGTTCAAAAGTGCGAAGGTTGTCAGAAATGTGCAAGAGATCAAAAGCAACCTTCGTCTTTGACACAGCTGATACAACCCATCTGGCCATTGCAAAGGTGGGGCCTTGACTTGTTGGGTCCATTACCACCGGCCCAAGGGAATCTAAGATATGTTATAGTAGCTGTGGAGTATTTTTCCAAGTGGATTGAGGCGAAGCCATTAGCCACAATAACTTCGGCCACTGTCCAAAAGTTTTTCTGGCAGAATATTGTCTGTCGCTTTGGGGTACCGAAGGCCATCACTGTAGATAACGGAACGCAGTTCGACTCCGAAGCTTTCAGAAATTTCTGTGATCAAATTGGAACGAAGATCCATTTTGCATCAGTCAGGCATCCGGAGTCGAATGGGCTTGTTGAAAGGGCCAACGGCATCATAATGACAAGAATAATGAAGTTAATCTTCAATCAACCAAGGGGAAAGTGGCCAGATCAGTTGACCAAAGTGGTGTGGAGCCACAATACAACAACATCAAGGTCTACAGGCTTTACCCCATTCAAATTATTATTCGGTGACGAAGCAATAACTCCGGAAGAAGCTAAAGCTGGGTCAATAAGGGTAGTAGCTTCGGCAGAATCAGGCCCCGAAGATGCTTGCCTTGTGGAAAAAGATGCTTTAGAGGGGATCAGGCTTCAGGCCGTGGAGAATATCAATAAATATCAAGCTGAAACAGTCAGGTGGCGAGATAGAAAGGTCCGCTTAAAAAATATTGAGCCGGGACACTTGGTGCTTCGGAGAGTGGCCAACCCAGATACAGTGGGCAAGTTACAATTGAAATGGGAAGGGCCTTTCTTAGTAGCATCCTCGTCAAGGCCTGGTTCGTACAGATTAAAGGACATGGATGGCAACGAAATTCCAAGATCTTGGAATGCAGATGAGCTTCGGAGATATTATGTATAACCTGATGTAACTTTTTATGTTTTTCTTTTTCTTTTTTCATGGCACCCTTTTCCTTTCTAAAGGGGGAGAAAGGTTTTTAATGGGGCCATCATATGTAATTTCCTTTTTAGTTTTATAAGAGCAAAATCCCCCAAAGAATGTAAATGTAAAAGCTGAGAACGCACCATCGAGTGCCGAAACTGAAAAAGAAAAGAAGCTCCAAAGACGTCCCTAAGGGGATGCAGAGCTCACAGCGAAAAGTCAACGCTGATACCGCCTAAGTAAAAGGCGAAGAAACTCCAAAGACGTTCCTAAGGGAATGCAGAGCTTATACCGCCTAAGTAAAAGGCGAAGAAGCTCCAAAGACGTTCCTAAGGGAATGCAGAGCTTATACCGTCTAAGTAAAAGGCGAAGATGCTCCAAAGTCGTTCCTAAGGGAATGCAGAGCTGATGTGTGGTTGTTTCTAAGGAAATGATGGCTGAGAGTGTGGCTTCGGACATATGCTTTGGACATTCATTCGCACATTACATTACATCATAACATTTGCATTCATAAGCATCCATTCATAGCATTTGTGTTCCTAAGTCGTTGCTCGGCAAAAAGAAGAATTGGTCTCTTATGCTTTGTTGTGTACAAAAAAGAAAAGCTTCGGCAAAAAGAAGAAGTGGTCTTTTATGCTTCGTTGCTCGGCAAAAAGAAGAATTGGTCTCTTATGCTTCGTTGTGTACGAAAAGAAGGGAAGGTGTTTTTTCGCCCTCGGCTCAAAATACTGATTTCGTCCACATCAAAGCGCCTCAGTAGAAGGGTAAGAATATATTACAAGGTATGTACAAAGATCCTTGAGAACAGTTTAAATGTATTTACAAAAGTTGTTACAAAAGTATCCTGAGTTTTTTCCTATAGTATACTTCTACTGATCTTCATTAAGCTTCAGCTTCGGCGACAGCTTCGGCGACATATCTTAAGCATCATCTTCACCTTCGTCATCCTACATAAATCAAGGTATCGTGAGTAAAAATCAAGTGCAAAGGAGAAGGTAAGTACGAAGTATCATTTCTTACTGGTTCAAGATGACTTCGAGCTTCGTCTCCAGCCTTCTCCCGCCCGCCTTTTGTCCATATCATTTTTATGAATCTATTTGAGATGCTTCGGGCGAGGTCAGGTATATCATCCAGGATTGATGGAGACAGGGTGAAGTTGGGCCTGTTGACGATTTTCCCATGCTTGCAGCCGGCCTTCAGGAACGCAGCAGCGGTACCCCGAGAAGCTACCCAGGCACAGAAGTCACCGTGCCCGGCTATAACTTCGTCAAGTTCTTCGATTTCAGCTTCAATATGATCGAAGGCTTGTGGTAAATTTTCCGCTGAAGGGTTAAACTTCCCGCTGCTTGCTCCAACAGAGTAAAATATCTTTTTTAATCGTTCAATACAATTATTGCTAAATTTCAAGCATTTGTCTTGAAGGCTTGTTAATGATTTTTTCAAGTCTGAGTTGGCCTGGACTTCGGCTTCAAGTTTCGAATTAAGCTCTAGCTTCTCCTGATCAAATTGTTTTGATTGACTGATAAGCTTCGAATTCAATTCTGATACTTTAGCTTCAGTCTCAGCCAGCAAGCCTTCGGTCGATTGGAGCTCGAAGTCTTTCTTTTCAATGATAGCTGATTGTTCTTTTATCTTGCTCTCTAAATTTTCAATTATAGCTTCGTGTTTTTTGTCCTCCAAATCTTGTTGCATCTTCAGAGCCTTGCTCAGTAGCATGCTCTGCACAGAAACAACTTTTGTTAGTAACATTTTCATTATTAACAACAATAAAAACCAGAGAAAAGATTGTTTACCTTGAAGTTGGAATAAAATAAGCTGCCGACGATATGTTGTCGTCGGTAGCGGCTGATATCTGTCTCTAGCTTCGGAAAACCGATACTCTTTGATAGAGTACCGATGACCTTAGCTCCAGTTTGGTCTCGAATGCAGCCCAATTTTTCGTCATCAATGCCTCCAAATAGAAGGGCTCCTGGCTTGTAGCCGCAAGATTTGGCATAGTCCTTAAGTTCTTCCATTTCGGCCTTCGACAGTTTTTGCCCAATTAAATTTTGAAATGTGTAAGCTTCGTCGTCCGAAGTATCTTCGGCCATTTCTTTCCCCTTCCCAGGCACTGTGGCCATGGTTTTTTCAGCAGCAGTGGCAGCTTCTTCTGCAGCCATGTCTTCCAAAATTTTGTCAATGTCCTCAATAGTAGTTTCTAAGTTCACATCTTCAGCTGTAGCGGCTTCGGGAGCCGCGACCTCCGAAGGTGCGACTTCGACGTTTGTTGTGTCTTCAGCAGCTGCCGTTTTCTGAATTGACGCCCTCGGCGGCGTCTTATCGATAACTTCGGTCACTGCAATAATTCTTTGCCGCTTTGGTTTGGTTATCTTCGTTTGTTCCGGCTCTTCCACCTTTCGAAAAAGCTTCGTCAGTTCAGGCCCTAGTGGACTTAGCTTCGTGGGCACGGGTTTAGTCATTACCTTTAAAATTTCCTCCACGTCGCTGGTAGAAGGTGGTGTGGGGGTCCCCTCTTCTTCGGATAATTTTCGCTTCGGAGTTGATATTTTTCTTTTCTTGGGAATTTTCTTCTCTTTTGCTGGCCTTTCTTCATCCTTGTCCAGAGCTTCGGCCACTCTTTTTCTTTTTTGGCCCTCAGCACCCTTGTTCTGCCGTTCATAGTCAGTGTACTCGAAGCCCAGGGCATCAAGCACTCGGTTCAGCCTTCGCTTCGGACGGGTGCCGAAGGCCGCTGTCATTAGTTGATCTTCTTTTTTGGAATAATTCCCCAGAATTTCATTACACATCACCTCGACTGTGTCCAGCCACTCTTGGCAGGGCTTCTTAAAGTATTGCTTGAATTTGAAGTGACATGGAAGCCAGACAAGTTCCCCCTCCTTCTTCTCCCCCTTAAACTTTGGCATTTCCCATTCTTTCAGAGTAGGGAAGACTCTGAATGCCAAGAATTGTTGAACCAGATCCCTGGTACTGATATGTTCTGCAATAATTCCGAATTCATCCATTGCCTGTTGTGTTTGACCCTCTGGTGTCATGTTGCAGCGGGGTCGGGTTTCTCCGAAGATCAGCTCGAGTGGACTTTGCACAAGCTTCTCTTTGTCGTCATCAACCTTGACATAGAACCATTCTGATTTCCAGCCTGCTGGCCATTTGCTTCGTAGCTGATCACAGGAAACTTTGCGGTTTTCCGGTAGGCAAAATTGTAGCAACTGAAGTTTTCATGTAGCCCATCTTTTCTGGCCTTTGTTTGATAATGTAACTCATGAACTCGGCAGAAACTGTCGGCAAATGGCTCCACTGCTTGGCTTCGGAGGGCCCAAATATAAACGCTAAGTCTAACGATAGCGTTAGGAGTTAACTGGTGAAGATAGATACCAAACCTCTTCAGTATCTCCGCAATAATCTCGTGAAGAGGGAATCTCAGCCCAGCCTTTAAAAAGCTCTTGAAGATAACAATCTCGTCCTTCTCTGGCTTCGGGGTGGTTTCTTCTCCCCCGAAGCGAAGTAGCTTCTTCTGATTTTCATTAAAATAACCTGCTTTCACCATCTTCGAAAGATCAGCCTTTGAAACAGTTGATTTCCCAAAATCCAGGTGGCTGGGTTTGCTGGGCATGGCAATGTGGTAGTCATCTTCGGGATCAGTCCCTTCAATATTCTCTTCTTCTCCTTCGGCAGCTGTCAGGTTTGCTTCAGCAGCGGGCATGTCTTCCACAGTCACCAGTCCGGAACGCTGCATCGCTTCGGAGATGGGCACAGTATTCGAACCTTCGGCTTCGTCTCCCTCACGTGCAACTCTGGCAGTAGATCGCACTCTAGCCATTTGATTCTGAATTTGGGGAAGTTAGATACTTTTTTCTTTTTTCTTTTTCTCTCGAAGCTCTTCTTTCTGACGAAGCAGACGTCGAGATGGACCTTCGTTCGGTTCTGAGAGTCAAGCTTCGGCTATAGTTAAAAATTTTGGCAGCAAAACAGTGCAAATAGCAATGAATGCTGTGGTAACTTCACACCTACCCGTCTGTTTATATAGTGCTGCAGGTAAGAAGGCGAAGCGGCAGGATTTTTACACCAAGCGGGCAGTCACTTGTACTCGCTGTGCAGTGGACCGCAAAGATCAAACAGTAACTCTGCAAGGTGGGCCTGGCACGCGCTCGGAAGCCGGATCGTTTCTCCGCAACGAGCTCAGGGAAGGTGTTTTTTGGACCTTCGGCTTCCCGAAGCTGAAGAGGCTTTTTTCACGGGTCAAGCTCGTTACGAAAAACGATCTAGCACCGCGAAAGGGGCTACTGTTGGGGCCATGCTTCGGTGCGCCGAAGGTCTTACACGAAGAAGCAGCTTCAGCTGAAGTCGTCCCCAGGAGATGGCCGAAGGTTCCTTTTCATGGAGCTTCAGCGTTACAAACCGACATAGAGATAGAATGACCTTTTTATCCATAGAGGTCTGAGTCAATGTTGTAAACTTTTGTAAGGGGCATAATTGTAATTTGTCACAGGCTGTGACCTGTGTCTATAAATAGATGAACAGTACCTCTGTACTGTTCACGCGAACCTGTCATTTGCCTTCGCATCACACTTGTATTCTCGCTTTCCTCAGGACCGAAGGTACATTTGTAATTTGAAACCATTTATATTCGTTCATGTTAGTAAAAATGGAAATGATTCTATGATAACATTTAAATGTTTGTTTTATACCTCATGATTTATATGAATACTTCGTCCCTCGTTATTATGTTTACGAAGGTACGCCCTTCGTAACCTTCGTCCGAAATTCTTTATATCCCGAAAGGATATAATGTGATGGAGGACGAAGGACTTTAACACTTAACATTTTCTGTGTTGCCTTGTTCTTAACTCTTAGCCTTTGAGAACAAGCCCCCAACACTTATAGCTGTGCCTTCTACACAAACTATAGAATTACACACAAGAGGGAGAGTGAGAATTGATTCGAGTGAAGTCTATACTTGTTGGCTGCACTTGTCTATTGCTGGAGGCGCCTAGGGGTCCCTTTTTTAGGCACAAGGGGCCTAGGAGCCGTTGGAAGCAATCCAGGAAGGCAAATCTTGCCTTCTGTCGGGTGGCGCACCGGACAGTCCGGTGCACACCGGACACTGTCCGGTGCCCGATTTCTTTCCTTCTATGGCGAAGCCGACCGTTGGCAGTCTTGGAGCCGTTGGCGCACCGGACATGTCCGGTGCACACCGGACAGTCCGGTGCCTCCATCTAGCCGTTGGCTCGGCCACGTGTCCCGCGCAGATCGCGCGGCCGACCGTTGGCCCGGCCGACCGTTGGCTCACCGGACAGTCCAGTGAATTATAGCCGTACGTCGCCGGTGAATTCCCGAGAGCGGCCACTTCGCTCGAGCCAGCCTGGAGCACCGGACACTGTCCGGTGCACCACCGGACAGTCCGGTGTGCCAGACTGAGCAGAGACTTGGCTGTACACAGCCAAGCCTTTTGCACCTTTTTCCTTTTCTTCTTCTTTCTGTTTCTAACACTTAGACAAATATATTAGTCCACAAAAACCAATGTACTAAGTCTAGAAACATACCTTCTCTTAATTATTACATCTATAGCATATCACATGCTTGAGCTTTGATGTTGGACTCATAAATCATCAAGTCGGTTTGACTTGATCTAGATTGACATTTCTTAGCTCCAACATCCTGCAAAGGTCACATAGAACATCTCCAAACATAGGAACAACCCAAACTAAAGATCAAGGTGAACTTAGCTCTTTTGGGCTGCTTCCAGTTCTGGTTTTGACACTTGTTCTCCTTCTAGTGACCTTGATCTCCTTCTTAGAGCTTGGTCTTGAGCCTTATGACTTACACCACATAACTGTAGTTGTTACCTCATTGGTTGTAAGTCATGTCCTTATGTAGTGATCCTTGATGTGCCATAGCTGTTCTCAACTCGATCACCCTTGACTTTGCAAGCCTTCTTCTTCACCCTTGGCTTTGGGTTCCTCAGCCTCCTTGACCTTCTCCCGTGCACTTGGTACCTCGAAGCTCTTCTTGCCTCCGTCCTTGGCTTGATCAGTTGTCTCTGAGCTACGCACCCGAGTCTCACTTTATGCAATGTCCATCCTACTTGTGATGTCCATCATGTATCCATAATCCAGTTCTTGGACCATCACAATTGTTCACTTGTGTTGAACCCTGTAGGCTTTACCTTAAGCACCTGTTCAACACTTAGTACACTTGTTAGTCCTTTAATTGAGTTGTCATCCAAACACCAAAACTCACAAGAGAGCTTTCAATCTCGGCATGCCGGAGGACGGTGACTTCCCTAGGTCGGTGCCTCGCGTTGACATCCCACGAGAGCTAGCTGTGGTCCCCGTTCAGGTGGGGGGTCATGACCCACAGCTCGAGCAAATCCGCGGGGTGCAGGCCGGGCTCGACGAGGGAGCAGGAGCGCTGGAGCCGATCCGTCGGGACATCGGGCAGGCATGGGCGGGCCAACCTCCGGCCGGAGAAATACGTCATCTACCCCAGGGCTTCCAGCGCCGCATCACCGACGACGTCAGGATCAGGCCACCACCCGCATCCAGTGGAGTCGGCCAGAACCTGGCGGCAGCCGCAATGCTTCTTCGCGCGATGCCAGAGCCATCAACCACCGAGGGGCCGCGAATCCAGGGAGAGCTCAAGAATCTCCTGGAAGGCGCCGCGGTCCGACGGGTCGAGAGCTCTGCCTCCCGAAGGCAGGGGTACCCCTCGGAACCTCATGCTGCGACTTCCCGATTCATGCGGGAAGCCTCGATCTACACCGGGCGCACGCGCAACACCGCGCCTGCGGCCCTGGGTCGCCTCGGCAACGAGCACCACCATCGCGACCGATGGGCCCACCTCGACGAGAGGGTGCGCCGAGGCTACCACCCCAGGCGTGGGGGACGCTATGACAGCGGGGAGGATCGGAGTCCCTCGCCCGAACCACCCGGTCCGCAAGCCTTCAGCCGAGCCATTCGACGGGCGCCGTTCCCGACCCGGTTCCGACCCCCGGCTACTATCACAAAGTACTCGGGGGAGACGAGACCGGAACTGTGGCTCGCGGACTACCGTCTGGCCTGCCAGTTGGGTGGAACGGACGATGACAACCTCATCATCCGCAACCTCCCTCTGTTCCTCTCTGACTCCGCTCGCGCCTGGTTGGAGCACCTGCCTACGGGGCAGATCTCCAACTGGGACGACCTAGTCCAAGCTTTCGCCGGCAATTTCCAGGGCACGTATGTGCGCCCCGGGAATTCCTGGGACCTCCGAAGCTGCCGGCAGCAGCCGGGAGAGTCTCTCCGAGACTACATCCGGCGATTCTCGAAGCAGCGCACCGAGCTGCCCAACGTCACCGACTCGGATGTCATCGGCGCGTTCCTCGCTGGCACCACCTGCCGCGACCTGGTGAGCAAGCTGGGCCACAAGACCCCCACCAGGGCGAGCGAGCTGATGGACATCGCCACCAAGTTCGCCTCCGGCCAGGAGGCGGTCGAGGCTATCTTCCGAAAGGACAAGCAGCCCCAGGGCCGCCCATCGGAAGGTACTCCCGAGGCGTCAACTCAGCACGGCGCCAAGAAGAAGGGCAAGAAGAAGTCGCAAACGAAACGCGACGCCGCCGACGCGGACCTCGTTGCCGCCGCCGAGTACAAGAACCCTCGAAAGCCCCCTAGAGGTGCCAACCTCTTCGACAAGATGCTCAAGGAGCCGTGCCCCTATCACCAGGGACCCGTCAAGCACACCCTTGAGGAGTGCGTCATGCTTCGGCGCCACTTCCACAGGGCCGGGCCACCCGCGGAGGGTGGCAAGCCCCGCGACGACGACAAGAAGGAAGATCACCAGGCAGGAGAGTTCCCCGAGGTCCGCGACTGCTTCATGATCTATGGTGGGCAAGCGGCGAATGCCTCGGCTCGGCACCGCAAGCAAGAGCGCCGGGAGGTCTGCTCGGTCAAGGTGGCGGCGCCAGTCTATCTAGACTGGTCCGACAAGCCCATCACCTTCGACCGAGACGATCACCCCGACCACGTGCCGAGCCCGGGGAAATACCCGCTCGTCGCCGACCCCGTCATCGGTGACGTCAGGCTCACCAAGGTCCTCATGGACGGAGGCAGCAGCCTCAACATCATTTACGCCGAGACCCTCGGGCTCCTGCGTGTTGATCTGTCTTCCATCCGGGCAGGCGCCGCGCCCTTCCATGGGATCATCCCCGGGAAGCGCGTCCAACCCCTCGGACAGCTCGACCTTCCCTTCTGCTTCGGAACACCCTCCAACTTTCGAAGGGAGACCCTGACGTTCGAGGTGGTCGGGTTCCGCGGAACCTACCACGCGGTACTGGGGAGGCCGTGCTACACGAAGTTCATGGCCGTCCCCAACTACACCTACCTGAAGCTCAAGATGTCGGGCCCCAACGGGGTCATCACCGTCGGCCCTACGTACAAACACGCGTTCGAATGCGACGTGGAGTGCGTGGAGTACGCCGAGGCCCTCGCCGAGTCCGAGGCCCTCATCGCCGACCTAGAGAGCCTCTCTAAGGAGGTGCCAGACGTGAAGCGTCACGCCGGCAACTTTAAGCCAGCGGAGACGGTTAAGTCCGTCCCCCTTGACCCCAGCGGCGACGCCTCCAAGCAGATCCGGATCGGCTCCGGGTTCGATCCCAAATAGGAAGCAGTGCTCGTCGACTTTCTCCGCGCGAACATCGACGTTTTCGCGTGGAGTCCCTCGGACATGCCCGGCGTACCGAGGGATGTCGCCGAGCACTCGCTGGACATCCGAGCCGGAGCCCGACCCGTCAAGCAGCCGCTGCGCCGATTCGACGAGGAGAAGCGCAGAGCCATAGGCGAGGAGATTCGCAAGCTAATGGCGGTAGGGTTTATCAAAGAGGTATTCCATCCCGAATGGCTTGCCAACCCTGTGCTTGTGAGAAAGAAAGGGGGGAAATGGCGGATGTGTGTAGACTACACTGGTCTCAACAAAGCATGTCCGAAGGTTCCCTACCCTCTGCCTCGCATCGACCAAATCGTGGATTCCACTGCTGGGTGCGAAACTCTGTCTTTCCTCGATGCCTACTTAGGGTATCATCAAATCAAGATGAAAGAGTCCGACCAGCTCGCGACTTCTTTCATCACACCCTTCGGCATGTACTGCTATGTCACCATGCCGTTCGGTTTGAGGAATGTGGGCGCGACGTACCAGCGGTGCATGAACCATGTGTTCGGCGAACACATTGGACGCACGGTCGAGGCCTACGTCGATGACATCGTAGTCAAGACGAGGAAAGCCTCTGACCTCCTTTCCGACCTTGAAACGACATTCCGATGTCTCAAGGCGAAAGGCGTCAAGCTCAATCCCGAAAAGTGTATCTTCGGGGTGCCCCGAGGCATGCTCTTGGGGTTCATCGTCTCCGAGCGGGGCATCGAAGCCAACCCAGAAAAGATCGCAGCCATTACCAGCATGGGGCCCATCAAGGACTTGAAAGGCGTACAGAGGGTCATGGGATGCCTCGCGGCTCTGAGCCGTTTCATCTCACGCCTCGGCGAAAGAGGTCTACCTCTGTACCTACTCTTAAGGAAGGCCGAGTGCTTCACTTGGACCCCTGAGGCCGAGGAAGCCCTCGGGAACCTAAAGGCGCTCCTCACAAAGGCGCCTATCTTGGTGCCCCCAGCTGCCGGAGAAGCCCTCCTGGTCTACGTCGCCACGACCACCCAGGTGGTTAGCGCTGCGATTGTGGTCGAGAGGCAAGAAGAGGGGCATGCATTGCCCGTTCAGAGGCCAGTCTACTTCGTCAGCGAGGTACTGTCCGAAACCAAGATCCGCTACCCACAAGTTCAGAAGCTGCTGTACGCGGTGATCCTAACGCGACGGAAGCTGCAACACTACTTCGAGACTTCGAGTCTCATCCGGTAACTGTGGTGTCATCCTTCCCCCTGGGAGAGATCATCCAGTGCCGAGAGGCCTCGGGTAGGATTGCAAAGTGGGCGGTGGAGATCATGGGCGAGACAATCTTGTTCGCTCCTCGGAAAGCCATTAAGTCCCAGGTCTTGGCGGACTTCATGGCTGAATGGGTCGACACCCAGCTACCGACGGCTCCGATCCAACCGGAACTCTGGACCATGTTCTTCGACGGGTCGCTGATGAAGACAGGGGCCGGCGCAGGCCTACTCTTCATCTCACCCCTCGGAAAGCATCTACGCTACGTGCTACGCCTCCACTTCCCGGCGTCCAACAATGTGGCCGAATATGAGGCTCTGGTCAATGGGTTGCGGATCGCCATCGAGCTAGGGGTCCGACGCCTCGACGCCCGTGGTGACTCGCAGCTCGTCATCGACCAAGTCATGAAGAACTCCCATTGCCGCGACCCAAAGATGGAGGCCTACTGCGATGAAGTTCGGCGCCTGGAAGACAAGTTCTACGGGCTCGAGCTCAACCACATCGCTCGGCGCTACAACGAGACTGCGGACGAGCTAGCTAAAATAGCCTCGGGGCGAACGACGGTTCCCCTGGACGTCTTCTCCTAAGACCTGTATCAACCCTCCGTCAAGATCGATGACACGTCCGAGCCCGAGGTACCCTCGGCCCAGTCCGAGGCACCCACGGCTCAACCCGAGGCACCCTCGGCTCGACCCGAGGCGCCCTCGGTTCAGTCCGAGTCACCCTCGGCCCTCGAGGGTGAGGCACTGCGCGTCGAGGAGGAGCGAAGCGGGGTCGCGCCTAATCAAAACTGGCAGACCCCGTACTTGCAATATCTCCACCGAGGAGAGCAACCCCTCGATCGAGCCGAGGCTCGGCGGGTGGCGCGGCGCGCCAAGTCGTTCGTCTTGCTGGGAGATGAGAAGAAGCTCTACCACCGCAGCCCCTCAGGCATCCTCCAGCGATGCATCTCCATCGCCGAAGGTCAGGAACTCCTGCGAGAAATACACTCGGGGGCTTGCGGCCGTCACGCAGCGTGTGACGGAACCTCCCAAGTAATTAGGCCCACCTACAGTTGTCCTTGTCCAACGGACTTCAGACAACCCTGTAGGTGTCCCTGAACTACTTGACAAGTTCGGTATCTTACCTTACTTTACCAGGAACGATTCACCCGTCTTGCAGACATTACAGAACATCGGAGATAAAGAATTGCGGAAGCGATTACATAATTCACATTTATTTAAAAGCAAGCTCAAGTTGTTTTATTACAGACCAGAACTAAGAGCGAGTGCTGAGTAGTATTATTATACAAACCAAGGGAGGCAAAAACTCCTCCTGAGAAGATTTAAGTAAAAGATCTATATGGAGGACCAAGTCCTCCCGCACTTCAGTCTTGTGTTTCTTCTTTGGGAACCACCTTGGCACAGAGGCAGCAGAAATCTGCTACTTCCTCACCTAAAAACAACGAAGGGATAAACCCTAAGTATGGAATTACTCAGCAAGACTTACCCGACTAAAGAAAAGACTCTCAAGGGTATGCTGGCTTTTAGGGAGTCAAGGTAAGGCTTCTTAATACTCAAAGACTCTGTTTTGCAGAAATGCTTACTAAAGTGGATCCTTAAAAATCCAATTTTATTTGTCAAGTTAAGTTCAATTACCTGCAACTAGAGTTCTTTCTACCCTAGTTCAAACACTGGTCCTGTACTAGCCAATTTCTTAACAAATACCCATCATCTTTAGTGGAATGCTACGTGTAGGGTAGTGACCAAGTCTTCATAACCGCGAAGGTACGGCGATCCAAATCGATTATACTCAGCTGAGGATCTCCAATCACACGACATATGTAGCACTTAACCCTTGCATATGTCAACCCGCCACCGAGGTTCTTAAGACCGGATCAGGTTCACGCAAACCGAGAGCACAGATACACCACCGTCCAGCCTCTTGCCACGGAGGGTACACGCTACTCTCGCCACCGCTCCACGCCCATTTCGTGTTATCTTATTCCGGCCTTAGTCTGCCCGAGGCAAGGCTTACCCATGACGAGGCATGTGACCAGCTAAAGGGTCCTCGATCAACAAGCCTACATCGAGACGGTCCTTAATCGACTCAGACGGAGACACTACACCGAGACTCCTTTCTCGTGCAATTCACCCACCCGGTCTCAGCTTAATCTTTTCAAACCCAAAGTTTGGTACCTGGCAGAGGTACATCTTTTCCAGATGTTGAATCCATCACGGCCCTGATGGTTCCACCATCAAATTTTATTTTCAAAAACATCCCACCCACTTTTGCCACATCATCTTTTGTAAAAACAAAACATTTTGTTTTCTAAAGCAAGGCTAAGCATCAAAATCTTTTGTAAACGGGTGATCAAGGAAGGTAATCAAATTCAAGGAAGGTAATGCAGGAATTGTTTTAGCAATCAACTCCTATCACCTAATGCATCAATCAAGTGAGAAAGATTTTTTTAAAAACATCAAGGAAGGTGGCAAATGCACCGGGGCTTGCCTTTGTTAACAGGTGAGTCCTGCTCGGATCCACAAATATCGAAATAAAAGCAGTTGCCTGCTGGAGGATCTGAGGTTGGTGGTGTCCCCTCTTCAGTGACTTCTTCTTCTTCTTCGTGTTCTAACATAACCATATATATGCATAAGAATGGATGCCATGGGATGCTCATGAGGATGCGAAGATAATATAAACTTATTATCTAAGTCTTGAGTACAACTTTCCTTCATGGTACTCCGAGAACCTAGGGTTTCCGGAGTCAGTAAAGGAGTTCATAGGGCAGGGGGGGTGGTTTTGGGTTCTAGTTATCAAACATGGTCCAGATCAACCCAAATTCTACCCAAGGCTTCTAAATATTGTTTTAAGTTCCCATAAAAAGTTTGGGCATTTTTGGACTTACCAATTATTTTCTAAAAATCCATAACTAATACTTTTAACTACTTTAAATGCCCTAAAATTTCTTATTTCCACTAAAAATCACAAAACTATTTTTATTAAATTCTAGGGAAAATAACAAGCCTAGGAAAATTGGTTTCACAAATTTATTATTTTTCTACTGTTTTCTATAATTGTTTTGGCTCTGGAGATAAAAGAAAAAGAAAAACAGATGAATAGTATTGGACCGAATCCAGCCCAGGTCGGCCCACTACCAGCAGAAGCACGCCCACGCGCGCGCCCGCGCTGGCAACTTTACAGGAAAGGCCTCGGGGTTTTCACTATCTGCAAACGAGTTTTCTCACTGTTTAACAGAGTCACTGACACTTTGCAAGAAGGTCCCTCGCGTTCTATTCCTTTACGTTCCACGGTCCCCGACGGCGTGGAGCACGGCCGAGCTCCGGCGAGCTCCCACGCCAGCCGATTGGGGCAACGGCTAGGGTTCCCGAGCGGCGGACATCAAATTGGACCATGCCCGAGTGTTTTCCCTAATCTAATTTCAAGAATGATGAACTAATTTGGCCTGGCCACGGTAACCGCGCGGATGAACCAAAGAACCACACGTTCCCGGCGATTGGTGGCGGTCTAATTCAATTGGAGGGGTCGAAGAGCTTAAGGAGGGCATAAAGATGCTAGAACAAGCAGCAGAGGGACTTGAGCTCACCTGAATTGAGCTGGTCACGGTGAGGTCTTCTTTGCGGCGGCGGAAACCGAATTGGGGGAAGTGAGCGATTCTGTGGCTATGGGGGCTAATCGGAGACGGGAGTAGTGGCTATGGCTTTGGTACGACCTAGCGCAACTGGCCGGGGGCTCAATTTATAGATCCCCGGGGCGGTGACGCTCAATTTGAGCGGATAACGGAGGCGGCCGGAGATGAGGAAGAAGGCGGCACGGTGAATACGTGGCTAACGCCGTGGCAAGCTCATCGACGCTGATGGGACTGCAGTAGGGAATCACGGTGATGCAATGTCGCGGTTAGGACACGCGGTGGCCAACGGCGAGGGCACGTCGGCGGTGAGCACTTTACCCGCAGGCGATGAACCAGGGGAGGAGTACCGCGGCCGACCGAGGTGGTTTCCAGCTTGACGACGATGAGGATCTTTTACCCCGAGAGGTTATCCACAAGTCCGGTGCACGAATCCAAACGCCGGTGACCCGAATCACGGTGGAGGGATCCGTCGGCGGTGAGGGCAGCCGCGCGGTTGATCTGATCCAGTCAAGCTACTGTACCATGGCGAGCTCCTTTCAGATGAACTGACAGAGAGATTTGAGGCTAGATTTTCTCCCGATTTTGTATAGTAACCGAGCAAGCTTTCTGTACCAAAGTTATAGGGCTACATACCAGCTACAAATCGACTATAGTGACTGAGCTCATTTGATAACTAGATCATGGTTGAATTCAGCTCCAAAGATGGCTTTGCTACACTGAAAGTCTGAATTTTAGAATAAACCAGCCTGTCAGTCTGACTTTGGGTGTGATTATCTCCAAAATCTTCATAACAACTGTGCTTACACTCTTAAGTAAAGTTTTTCACCTAAGATAGATCTACATAGTTGATGTGGTGACCTAGGGCAAAAACCTTATAGTTTGAAAGTTACAAAGCTCAAAAGTTGAGCCCATAACACTAAGTTTCAGACTTAGAGAAATCTCAATTGGGGGTCCTTTTTGCATTTAAGTCCAAAACTTAGGGTTTGGCTTGTAAATTCACATATGAGTGCCCCAAATGACTTTAGATACTTATTTAACTTGGTTTTTGCACTTTAGTCCAAAAGTGGACCAATTTCTCACATAGACCCCTAGGGTTTAGTTTTAGGGTTTTCTAGGGTTTCATTTAGGGTTTCTAGTATCCCAGGGGTATAAATGAGATTCAACTTTGTTTTTGGGGATATTTTATAGCTATTTCACTAAAGCCTTTAGGTTTTCTCAATTTGGGTTAAGTTTTAGCCCCTTTAATCCTTGTTTAGGGTAATGCTTCCTATCCAGGGTCCTATTTGCAAAACCTTAAAACAATACAATTTGTTTGAAATTTTTGCCTAGTGAATGCACTCTAGGTGTATCAAACATATGCAATGTCAATGCTTATGATTCCATGCTCAAGTTTTAGTCATAGTAACACCAGGAGTGTTACACAGCGCCTCGAGCCCTCGTTGGGAACGCTTTCCGGCAAGGCTTCTACTAGCCGACGGCGGTGGCCGACGCTACCCGAATCGTCCGCACCTGCGAAGGGTGCCAATTCTACGCGAGGCAGACCCATCTGCCCGCTCAGGCTCCGCAGACGATACCCATCACCTGGTCTTTTGCGGTGTGGGGTCTGGACCTCGTCGGCCCCTTGCAGAAGGCACCCGGGGGCTACACGCACCTGCTGGTCGCCATCAACAAATTCTCCAAGTGGATCGAGGTCCAACCCCTGAACAGCATCAGGTCCGAGCAGGCAGTGGCGTTCTTCACCAACATCATCCATCGCTTCGGGGTCCCGAACTCCATCATCACCGACAACGGCACCTAGTTCACCGGCAGAAAGTTCCTGGACTTCTGCGAGGATCACCACATCCGGGTGGACTGGGCCGCCGTGGCTCATGCCATGATGAATGGGCAGGTGGAGCGTGCCAACGGCATGATTCTACAAGGGCTCAAGCCTCGGATCTACAACGACCTCAACAAGTTCGGCAAGCGATGGATGAAGGAACTCCCCTCGGTGGTCTGGAGTCTGAGGACAACGCCGAGCCGAGCCACGGGCTTCACGCCGTTCTTTCTAGTCTATGGGGCCGAAGCCATCTTGCCCACAGACTTAGAATACGGCTCCCTGAGGACGAGGGCCTACACCGACCAAAGCAACCAAGTCAGCCGAGAAAACTCGATGGACCAGCTGGAGGAGGCTCGGGACCAGGCCTTGCTACACTCGGCGCGGTACCAGCAGTCCCTGCGACGCTACCACACCCGAGGGGTCCGGTCCCGAGACCTCCAGGTGGGCGACCTGGTGCTTCGGCTGCGACAAGACGCCCGAGGGCGGCACAAGCTCACGCCTCCCTGGGAGGGGCCATTCGTCATCGCCAAGGTTCTGAAGCCCGGAACATACAAGCTGGCCAACAGCCAAGGCGAGGTCTACGACAACGCCTGGAACATCCAACAGCTACGTCGCTTCTACCCTTAAGATGTTTTCAAGTTGATCATATACCTCGCACCCACGCAAAGTTTAGTCATCAAGGAAGGGTCGGCCTCGCCTCGGCAAAGCCCGACCCTCCCTCGGGGGCTAAAAGGGGGGGAACCCCCTCTGCGTCGAAATTTTCCTCGAAAAAAAGATCTTTTCTGCCAGAATGTCTTTCACGCTTTTTGGCTACTTCGAAAGTGGATCCTGAAAACGACGGAGTACACGTAAGCAGCCAAGGCTGACCGAGCCGAGGGACTCCTACGCCTCCGGGATACGGATACCTCACTCATCACCTTCTGCGATAAGTAACTCACATTCGGATAAGTGATTCTGCGGACCGGACAAGTCTTCACGCTCGAAAGCTCTTCTACCGAAGCGATCCTTCGAGCCTTTTCGACTGCGTCGGTGACAGAGCCCCATGGACGGGTAAGAGTGCGCGTAAGCGGCAAGGCCGACCGAGCCGAGGGACTCCTACGCCTCCGGGATACGGATACCTCACTCATCACCTTCCGCGAGAAGCAACTCTTGCTCGCACAAACATTTCTGTTACCGACAAAAACAGTCCAGATGCTCGAAATAAAAGGAAGAGAGACGCAGCTTTACAACACGGCGAGGGTGTGTTTAGGCCTCGGCGGCCGCAGGAAACACACGCTACAAGACAATCCGATCCTGCAGGCTTGGATCTTGACGGCTGAAGGGAGCAGCAGCACCCTTGGCATCGACAACACCTTCGGCGAGGGCCAACCTAGCCTCGGACGGCGACATAGTCCGAGGATCTCCACTCTGATGGACGACATCATCACCACGCCCGGGCCATCGCCGCCAGGGTCTTCTCTGGGAATCCGGCCTGAGCAGGCGGCTCGGCCGGTCACCCTGGGGCCTCGGCCAGTTACCCTCCAAGGACGTTAATCCGGCCCGAGCAGGCGGCTCGGCCGGTCACCCCGAGGCCTCGGCCAGTTACCCCCTAAGGACGTCAGCCCGACCCGAGGCCTCGGCTGGTCAATTCCGGCGTCGGTCCCGCTAACGGACGACCCGGCCAGGCTCCGGCCAACCAGGTTACCTTTTCGAGCCAACTCTGCCTCTGTCCATGTTGACGCCGCTACCCCTGGCCTCGGCTCATCGAAGAGCGGCCGAGGGGTTCCTTTAACTAAGTTAGAGAAGCCTCGGACAACAAGGCCGACCGAGCCGAGAAACTCCTACGCCTCCGGGATACGGATACCTCACTCGTCACCTGTACACGGGGCGACTCACGCTTGGTGAAGCGGTTCAGACAACCAACAGGCGAGTCTTAGTGCTCGAAAAGGAGGAAAATACATGGCTCTGTGCCGAAATCACATACATGTTCAGGCCCCGACAGCCACAATGAACAAAAACACCGGCACTCAAGGTGCCATTACAAACGGAACTCCGGTTCCGCCTCCGCAGGTACGAACAACCCCACTCGACGGGGGAGAGGCCTGCAGAGCAATAGAAGGTCGACGAACGGCTTGTCGTCGCCCGCCCCAGCCGCGGCGACGATGATGACTTCTGTCCCGGGGGGCCGAACAGCAGCAGCGATGACCTCAAAGCGGATGCTGCTGCCAGGAGGCCCCCGCCCGTGCCCAAACTCAAGAGGCAAGGACGGGCAGAAGGCCGTAGAGTTGGAGGTCGGTCCGCGGGTGGCGCCGGCAAACTCGTCGGCGGCGGAACCTCTTCCAGCTGCCGTGGCGGGAGGCGGCACCGGGAGCGGCTCCGAAGCCGCTCGGCCCAGCGAGCCGGGCACGGTGCAGCTGTCAGCGCCACGGACAACTCCCGCCCTTCCCCCCGATCACTGAGGGAAGGAGCGGGCCACCGCCCACGTAGGGGCCGACCCCAACTCGGCACACTCCCCTCCCTAGCACTAGTGATGAAAATCCTTGAGGCTGAGGGAGGGGCGGAGGCCGCAGCCCGGCTCGCTTTACCCCACCATCAAACTGGAGGTCACCATCTTGGGTGACCGCCGGTGGAGGGGTGCAGCCGGGCTGCATGATGAAAATCCTTGAGGCCGAACGATGGCTGAAAGGTACCAACTCCCGCGGAGTTGCGTTCCCCCAACGACGAGGCAGAAAGACGGCAGATCTCCCCCATCCGGGGGGCTGGAAGGTGGAAAGACACGATGCATAAGGGAGCGCGAAGACATGGTCGCCCTCCAAGGGGGTCACCCTCCTTTTAAGGGCGGTTCTCCCTACTCGCGTCCCCAGCCATCACGGGCTGAGTCTTCTCCAACACACTCCAAGGTCCTCCCCCACGGCGCGGGGGCTGGGCCCCACACGTCATGCAAGCCAACTCAGGGCAGAAGAAGCCAAACCACCGCGCGCGGTGCATACAATCGCCCAGCGGTTACAAGCGACCCTCCACTTTTGCCCAGACCAACGGGCGAAAGGGTGGGCAGCCATGCAGGCGGCATGCAACCGCGCCAAGTGGGCGCGCTCCTCCGACTCCCAACACGCCCGGCATGGAGGCCCAGGCCCACGCGTCATGCAACCGGTGCGCCGGTTGCTACGTGTGAGTAACTGCATCGCCACCCACGCCACCACCGCACCTCCTCGACTGCGGAACCAATACCGCGACTCGAGGCGACCCGGCGCGCGACCCAGCAGCACCAGCCTGGCGCGACGGTCAACACGGCCAAAAGTGGGCCGGCAGTAATGGCGGTGGCAGGCGAGCAGGCGCAGCAGTCGCGTCGTCAGCCAGGCTTACGTCCCATCCGAGGGCAGCGAGAGAACCATCTCCCACGGCGTGAGGACGACGCGCCCGTGATCCGTTCCTCGAACGGCTCACGCACGCGCAATGGTCGCCCCTACAACCACTCGCCCCGTCGCATTAACTCCGCGACGGGACACGCGGTGCCTCTAGCAGAGGAAGCGGGCGACGGTTCCCCTCCGCCAAAATGACCGCATCCAAAAAGGTACGCCGCGTCGTTCGATTTCGTATCCTTTTCCGTTTTTCCTCTTTCTCTCTCTTGCAACAGGGACCGGGAAAGGGGAATACCACGAAAAGGATCCTTCCCCGAGAAGGAACCAGGCTCCGAGCCCCCCCTACTGATCAGAGGTTCGAAGGCTGCCCCCCCGGAAGGGTTCAACAGCCGCCTCAGATCGCGTGGGCCCTACACCCACTACTGGTCAGAGGTTCGAAGGCCGGCCCCTCGAAAGGGTTCAACGACCGCCTCAGGCTACTCGGGCTCCGCGCCCAATACTGATCAGGGGTTCAAAGGCTGGCCCCCGAAGGGTTCACAGCCGCCTCAGACGCCGAGCGAGGGATGACCATGGGTACGTTCGATACATAACCAAGGCTCGGGCTGCGCTCCCGAGGTACCCTAGGACATTTCCGAGACCGGCGGGAACGATCTTGTAACAGAATCCCACCAGAGGGAGGCATCGAGCCCTCGGACCCCGTCGCCAGGGGACCGGGTCTAGCAGATCACTCGCAGGTACTTTTGGGCGTGCCTCTAGGCCCCTAGCCGACCCCCAACGAACGGGGCACGGACGTCCACTCGGATTACCCGCTTGCAGCTCATCGGAGACACCATGTTCGGCGCCCATCGAGGGCAACATGGCGCTCTCCCCCCTCCTCCTTGCGGAAAGGCGACGCAGGGGCGTATGTAAAAAAGCCGAGTCTACCCCTGACCGCCCTCTCGCTCTGTGCAGAGGCTCGGGGGCTGCTCTCGCAAACCCGGCTCCGGCCGAACCGTTGACAGCGTCAACATACCAGCCCGAGAACTTGGGACCCGACCGTACACCTGGGCTACGGCCAGCTCGCATGAGGGAATGACCAGACCAGCCGAAGCACTACGTGAGGCAGTAAGACCTCGAAGGAGTGAAACCACTCCTCCGAGGCCTCGGGGGCTACACCCGGCGGGTGCGCTCGCGCGCACCCACCGGAACAAAACGCAACTGAGAAAGGCTGGTCCCCTTGCAAAAAAGTGCGACGAAAGCCTCCAAGCGAGTGCAAATACTCCCTTCGAGGCTCAGGGGCTACTGTCGGGGACCATAATTAGGGGTACCCTCAAGGCTCCTAATTCTCAGCTGGTAACCCCCATCAGCACGAAGCTGCAAAGGCCTGATGGGTGCGATTAATTCAGGGATCAGTCCATTCGAGGGACACGATCACGCCTCACTCGAGCCTAGCCTCGGACAAGGGCAGCCGACCCCGGAGGATTTCCGTCTCGCCCGAGGCCCCCCTTCAGCGACGAACATATTCTTGGCTCGCCCGAGGCCCTGCCTTCGCTAAGAAGCAACCCTGACCAAATCGCCGCACCGACCGACCAAGTCGCAGGAGCATTTAATGCAAAGGTGACCTGACACCCTTATCCTGGCGCGCACCCCCCAGCCGGCAGAGCCGAAGTGACTGCCGTCTCTTCTCCGCTCCACTGACCGGCCTGACAGAAGAACAGCGCCGCCTACGCCACACCGACTGCAGCGCCACTGGACAGAGTCGGACTGACGGGCAGTCAGGCTTTGCCGGAGGCACCATGGGAAGCTCCGCTCCGCCCGACCCAGGGCTCGGTCTCGGGCTAAGTCCCGGAAGACGGCGAACTCCGCCCGACCCAGGGCTCGGACTCGGGCTAAGTCCCGGAAGACGGCGAACTCCGCCCGACCCAGGGCTCGGACTCGGGCTAAGTCCCGGAAGACGGCGAACTCCGCCCGACCCAGGGCTCGGACTCGGGCTAAGTCCCGGAAGACGGCGAACTCCGCCCGACCCAGGGCTCGGACTCGGGCTAAGTCCTGGAAGACGGCGAACTCCGCCCGACCCAGGGCTCAGACTCGGGCTAAGTCCCGGAAGACGGCGAACTCCGCCCGACCCAGGGCTCGGACTCGGGCTAAGTCCCGGAAGACGGTGAACTCCGCCCGACCCAGGGCTCGGACTTGGGCTCGGCCCCAGAAGACGACGATCTCCGCCTCGCCCGACCAAGGGCTCGGACTTGGGCTCGGCCCCAGAAGACGACGATCTCCGCCTCGCCCGACCCAGGGCTCGGACTTGGGCTCGGCCCTAGAAGACGACAATCTCCGCCTCACCCGACCCGGGGGCTCAGACTCGACCTCGACTTCGGAGGAGCTTCCACATCGCCCAACCTAGGGTGTAGACCAGCCACGTCAACAGGAGGCGCCATCATCACCCTACCCCGAGCTGACTCGGGCCGCAGGGAACAAGACCGGCGTCCCATCTGGCTCGCTCCGCCAGATAGGCAATGACGGCGCCCCGCATGCTCTGTGACGGCGGCGGCTCTCAGCCCCCTTACAGAAGCAAGAGGACGTCAGCAAGGACTCAACCGCTCCGACAGCTGTCCCTCCGCCAAGCTCCATCGCTCCTTCGACGGCCACGACATCACACCAGCTGGGTGCCAAGATCTCTCTGGCTGCCACAACGGCATGTACCTAGGGCGCTAGCTCACCTCCGCTAGACACGTAGCACCCTGCTACACCCCCCATTGTACACCTGGATCCTCTCCTTACGCCTATAAAAGGGAGGACCAGGGCCCTCTTAGAGAGGGTTGGCCGCGCGGGGACGAGGACGAGAACAGGCGCTCGCTTGGAGCCGCTCGCTCCCTCTCCCGCGTGGACGCTTGTAACCCCCTACTGCAAGCGCACTCGACCTGGGCGCGGGACGAACACGAGGGCCGCGGGATTCCCACCTCTCTCACGCCGGTCTCCGGCCGCCTCGCTCTCCCCCCTTCGCGCTCGCCCTCGCGCTCGACCCATCTGGGCTGGGGCACGCGGCGACATTCACTCGTCGGCCCAGGGACCCCCGGGTCTCGGAACGCCGACACATGTGTTCCATGATTAATGTGCTTGCTTGCTGAAGTTGATTGTGATAGAGGAGTCCATCAACATTGATGCATCGGTCCTCTATTAAACTTGTGTTTGTGATGCTTTTGTGTGATCAATAGAAGAACTAATGAAAAGCCGTAGCAACTAAATAAATGCTTGTACGTGTGATATCGTGTTGCGTTGGTTAATTGTAGGTAGTGATCGTCGTCTTTCCAGTGGTAGTGTTTGCGTATAGTTATTGCAGTGTCTTACTAATTAATGTTTAGTTCGCCACTGTGTCTTGGTATATCTTGTGCTACTTTCATTATATTCATACATATGCATCTTGCATCTCATTTAGGACCGAAAGATGCTGATCGTGCAAGTGACGTAGTGCCAACCACAAGATGCCATTGGTGGACGACCTGAAGAATTGACTTAACTAGTGGATGCTCGCCAAGCGAGTGCCACCCCAACAAACACTATCTAAGTGTTAAATTGAAGGCAAGCCCCGGTTTTATGCATAACCTGTTATTTATGCTATTTTACTATACTTAATGATTGTAGGTTTGTTTGTGCACTTAAGTGTAGGAGTTGTTTGAAGCCATAGTTGCATGAACTCAGGATTCCTTTTGAGATGGATACTAGTATGCTAAGTCGAGTAGCTGCTTTATTAAATAGGATCTCGGTAGAAGTCGAGTGATTTTTCTAGCACTCGCGCGAGGTCAGGAATTGGGTGTATCCATTTTTATATCATAATGATGTTGGTCTGTGGACAACAATCCATGGGGATTGGTTGTCTACGAGGTGGAAATTGGAATAAGGATTAAGGTGTGGTACCGTGAGTCAAGCGTTTGAACGTACTAAGCACATGCCGAGAAATATGGTAAATCGGTAAGCCTAGTACCAGAGTGAACCTGGCAGTGGACATATCCCCTCACGCGACCTGAGACGTGGTCTCCCATTCCGGTTATGGTGGGTACAAGTGCGGTCACTGCACGATGGTAGTCGGGGTCAGTGAGGCATTATACGCCAAGGCGGTGAGCCCTGATCTGCTGACGGGGAATCGATGAGGACGGTTGATGTGTGTGGGGACGGAGTGCCTCGCCATGTTGTGTGTTTAGGTTTACCTTGCAAGGATAAAAAAAAACTCGATTCGAATCGTCTGCTTCTCGCAGCTAATGAGACTGCTTGATCCATGCTGCTACATTGAGTAATAAGTGGAAATGAGTTGACTGGCAAAAAGGTTGATTGCTTAAAAATGTTTGATATCATGTATGAGTAGCTAGGTACTCATCTAGTTTAAAAGGATCATACTAAAACTTGAAAAGCTAAAACTTGATTTTAGACTCAGCTAGTGCTTTTGGCAACCAAACCCCATAGCCAAACAGCTGCATGTCTAGAGGTAGAGGAGTAGACTCCTCACACCGGGTAAGTCTAGCTGACTATTAGTATACTCAGCCTTGCTTGTGGCATAATTTTTGCAGGTACTCCTTAGGATGATTGGTTGATGGTGTGACTTGGCCTCCATCCCTGCCACCGAGATAGACGGTCGAGTGGGTTACTGCTTCCGCAGGAGAGGACCAGGAGGAGTAGCGTGGCCAGGCTTCGCCATGTTACTCGGTTTTCTCTGTTAGTTATTTCCGCTGCATTAAAATTTATGGTTATTATTTCTGAAACTCCGATAATGTAATCACTAATGATTCTTATTAAATTTGTGGTATTATGTTTTATTGTATTTCTCTGTGCCTCACTTTCGAGTGAGCTAGTGGTATTCGATCCTGGATAAGTGACCTTGTCGGACTAGATCCGAGGGACTGACGGTTTATTCCTATTTAAGTGTGGTCTAGCCTTTAAGGCGAGACTTAGTCACTTAAGTTGGAATAATTCGGGCGGTTTCGCCACAGCTGGTATCAGAGCGAATACCAGTACAGAGAAGTCAATAAGTCATGATTTCCAACCTTTTCTAAAAGTAAAACTTGCTAGAAACCAATGTTGGATAGATCGTTAGAACGATCAGGATAGACCTAGGACGTGAAGCCTTAGGAAATAGATGGGTAGCTAGGTGGCTATATTTATATAGGCCATAAAGGCTACTACTACTATTAATAGGGATGCTGTAGAAGCACCCAAAAATTTGTTAGGTCTGAGAAGACGACTAGAATGAGCATGCATCATGAATTCATGATTGTCGCATCATTGTCTCTTGTGCACCCACATGCTTCTCTCACCTTATTCCAATCATAAAAACTTGTGAATAATGTGTTGTACTGTTATGTTAGGAACTATAAGAAATGTTTTACCTTGTGCTAGATTGGTAAGTCTTGACTAGGTCGTGCTATGTGTTTCTCTTACCTTGCTTTCTAGGAGGTACGGTAACTATTTAGTCCATTTTGCCTCTAACCAATAGAAATTGTTGCCTGTTTTCCCCATAAAAGACCCCCCCATTTTAAACAACCTAGTGGTCAGCAAGTGAAACCCTTAAAAAAATCAAATCACATGCTTGTGTTGGTATTTTCTGACCCTCGAGTGTTTTACCCTTGAATTTACACTTGCACAACATATAGACCACCACAACTTGATCGCTAGACCAACCCAAGTCTCCTTGTGCACTTGTTACGTAAAAAAAATGTTGTTTGGTGTCTAGTTGCGCAATCCCTATCAAGGCCATGTTTCTTTCCATAAATCCTTGCCCCTAAAACTTCATAGCATTTCTGTCAATCATCCTAGCTGATCCTGTTTGCCTACCTCTCCTTTCGCCTGGATCTGATAATCCTTTTTCTTGTGAATCATGTTTGCTTTGTCATCCGAATCTCTGGATCCTTTAATGATCCTGCCCCGTTATCTGGTTATCTGCTATAACCTGTTCTCATGTATCAAATGTGGATCAGTCTAATATCTCATCATGATCGTTCTCATACTCTTCTCTCCGATGATCATGACGCTGTGTTATCGATTTTTTCTCTAAAGCAGTGTATCTATTGGGTTCAATGGATTATGTTGTTGACTTTAGTTCTCTCATGTCTTGGCAAGTTGCCAATCTTGATCTCATGGTTGGTTCCCCTCATATCCACTCTTGTATAAATCTCTGACCTGATAATCTCCGTATTAATCATAAAATAGTTCTCTGAGTTGATGAAAATTCTCATGTGATGCTCTTTTGCCAACAATCTTTGCTTCAACTCCGGTCACATCCTTATTTTCCGAGCCATACTCTCATGGGCTCCATCTATCTGTGCTATGTGGATTTCTCATTGGTTATGTTTGGTAATGGTGTTATGACTAACGACCGATGGTGCCGCGACGAAATCGAGAGCCTACTATGGTGCACACATGGTGGAGCTGCTCGGCACGCGCTGGTATCGCGGTCAATAGTCATGATCCATTATAAGACTATACTGATGTGCTATCTTTTGTGAATGTTCTCTCATAGTGATCGCTGCATTTTGTCTCGATATGTCGCGATATTCTATCCAAATCTGTCTTCAGTATCTTCTCAGATATCATCTTAGGAATTTACATCTATCTTCGGCTTGGGAGTTACATGCTTTTCCACCCTTGAAGATCCTCATTCGAATCTCGGGACGAGATTCTTTTTAAGGGGGAAAGGCTGTGACACCCCAGGTGTCTAATTCGTGTTATGTCGGGAAATTTATCCTAATCTTGGACGCTCAGTAAAAATTTCTATTTCTCGCTCGCGTATGTCTCCGATTATCCCGATTTCTCATTCACATCTTGCCGAATTCAGAGTTGTTCAGTCTCACAGAAGGCCAAATTTGGAGCCTGTTAAAACTTTTGTATCTCGACATGAATGCAAACTCAAAAAATCATTCTCGAATTATAGATCTCATCTGAAGCTCATTTAATCAAACTCTCGACGGCTGTTATTTGAACTGTGCCCGAATCCAATTTCTCGATGCTCGATCGATGTCCGACTATTTTAATTCGAGTCCGTACTCTCAGACGGAATACTCGATATGTCGTCCTCTAATCAAATTTATTCGATTCGGCCAAATATCTCAAGTCCGAACTGAATTCAAAACCCCATATTGATAGCAATTTTAAATCTCATGATTCACCTTCTCCGACTAAAAATCCGAATGCCGATCAAATCTCAGGATGATTTATTTTCGAATCACGCGTAGGGAATTATTTCCGAGCAAATTCAAATCAAACTCTCGGTCGAATTAATCGCTCAATCTTCCGTTCGTCCGAACTCCAGCTCGCTCTGTTTTTACACAGACAACTTCCGTGAGAGCATTTTATTCCGGAAAATAAATTTAGCGCAGCCCGATTACATGTTTCGGGCCAAGCTCATTTAAAACCCAGCCCATTAGGCCCACTAAGGAAACCCTAACCCTAGCCATCTTCTATAAATAGGGGTGCTCACTTGGAAATTTTCCATTCCCACCCCTCTAATTTTCCTAGCCGCCACCTTCTCTTTTCCTGTCTCCTTCTCCTTCACGGCATCAACAGTCAGCACGTTTCTTCTTCCTCCCTCTGCTGTTCACGGCGACGCGCAGGGAGCTTCCCGTCCTTCTCGCCAGCGCACAGGGAGCAGCTAGCAGCCATGGCGCCTCCACCTCCCAGCGCGCCCCCTTCAGGCTAGGCGACGGCTCTTTCTCCTCCCCTCTGTTCTCCTGTGCGTGCGCAGAGACTCCCATGGCGCCGGCAAAGCTCGAGCAGCCGAACTCCCCCATCGGCCGTCGCTTCTCCCTGCTCCTATGTCCCTGGTACACGGCGCCGTGCCTCTGCCCTCCATGGTGTGGGCGAGCTCCCTCCCTGCTCCCATATGGGCTCGTCCCCCTTTCTTGTACCTTCAGCAGCAAGAAGCAGCGCCCCTGTTCCTCCGCTCCTTCTCCCTCGCACAGCAGCAGCTCGCCCCACTTTCCCTCGCTGCGTAGCTTCTCGGCGAAACACCGCTGTTCCTGCAGCCACAGCGTCCAAGTCCCTGCGCCCAGCCTTCCGATCCAAAAACAGCAGCCCTGCGCAGAGCCCCTTCCCTTGCTCCTTTCCGATGTGCGCAGGGTGCTCGACAAAATGTGCAGCAGCCCCGACGGCTCCGCGCGCTGCCGGCTTGCTGTTTTATTGCGCAGTGAGCAGCACGCCGTGATGCCCGTCGGTGGTTTGCTGTTTTTGCGCAGCCCCCGCGCGTCGTCGTCGAAACCCGTGGTGAGGAAACCCTCGCTGCCACTGCTGCTTTTATATTTTTATTTTATGCTCGGTAAAACTGTTGAACGGTTGTGTGTGTGTCTAATCACAGCTAGTGGTCGACGCCGCGCTTCGCGCCTTGCCCGTTCGACGAAATGCCGAGCCTTGTGGGCAGCCCATGCGCCTAGTCACGACTCGTTCAGGTTGATTGAATTATAATCCATAATACATATGCTTTGGTTGATGTCGGGCAGTGCATGTATATATGTGGATGTGTGTAAAATGTTTCGGTTATGCGCATTGGTAGGATCTCGTTTGCAATTGGAAAACAAGAGGTTGTTTGATGTGTGCGATTTGTAGTTAGTCTATTTATGCTTTGGTCGATGACGTGCGTGTGTGAATATGTGCGAATTGTATGAATGGACATGTATATAGAAGAAAATGAAATAGAAAAGCACTCGGGTATTTTTATTTTGATAGGAAAATATGTGATGCGTTGTTTGATGCGAAAACTAAGTTGCAAAATGCGGATAATGTTTGGTAAATGTATCGATATGTGGTTATGAGAAAACTATAGTTGTTTTATGCAATGTGATGGGATTCATGACTATATAGGGATTATAGTTATTGATGTGACGAGTAGTTTAGAAAACGCTAGTTGCATAAAGGATGAATTATTAAAACATGAGTATCGGAGTTCATATATTAGTGGTCGCGCCACATTGATTGAAGTGTCTCGAGTGCACGCCACCATATGGTTGTATGCGAGACAAGGTTATGTGCATAATGTGTCTAGTAAAAATCCATCGATGTCACTGGTGTTAAGTTGAGATTTATTTGCGCATGGAAAGTAACCGTGTGTTTAATACTTAGAACTCTTAGTCGGTAGTAGAAATTGTTTGGGCTTATGTAGAGAGGTGATGACATGCCGTAAGTAATCATCACTTCCTCTCTAATTATAAGTCAAGTTTATACGTGTAGGCGTTCCTTAAATTGTGCTTCACAAACAAGTGTATGATTGTGTTTATGCCTTGAATAGATGTCTTTGAGTGAACTAATGGGTTCCTTAGGCAATTATGTGTAAGGTGTTTATAGTGACGCTTTATCCCTAAAGGTGTCAAGTCCGCGCATAAATAAGAGATGAGTGTATTTTATGTAGTGTGGACTGATTTTGAGTGCATGTGTTGCAAGAATTGAATTCGTGCGCATATATGCGATGGATGGGCGTGATGATATGGTGACATGCCTTCGTAGTCATCATGTCGTCTGCTGGTGACCCAACTAAAGGTCGTAGAAAAAGGTCGATTACCTGTGTGTTATTATTGTCACCTTGCGGTCCTGTATGAATTGAAATGTGAAGTAGTAGGCTCTCTATGTGATGCTAGATGTCTAGGTAGACTTTCGTGAATTGTGGTGCTTGGACCATCGAGATGAAGGTTAAGTCGGTCGATGCTGATTAAGTAGTTAAAATAATTAATGGAATAGTCATGGGGTTAAAACTAGAAACTAGTGTTCTCGCACCGTTTGGGATGTTGTAGCCCCATTGCGCAGGGTTACGATCGCGGATAAAAATTTGTAATGCTCATATGATGTCTAAGCTAAAATGCAAATTAGTGTGTGAAGGGCGCATCGATACATGTATATGTACCGGGTCCGGTTATGGTGGTGGATGTGTTTGTTAATTGTGTGTGGTGATTCTAGCGTACAAAATGACACGGATAAAAATTTAGTAAGTCTACTTGTTAGTTCTCCCTTGGTTAAGTTAACTCTAACAAATGGTAAAGTGTTGGAATAATTCAATTATCTAGAACACGGCAATTCTTGAATTGTATAGAAGCCGAAATGTATTGATTGCTGTTTTGGACTGCACGTGCTGTTTTCGGTGTGCTGTATGTTTGGTGAACTAAATTGTGTTTTCTGTAGATATGTGCTATAGAAAAGTTGTAGATAACATGATTATCTTGCTTGTACTAAAATTTGACAGCCATAAACCTGATCGTTTAGGAGTTGTGCTTTTCACAAGCCCAGCACCTGAATCTGTCGAATTTCTAAACAGATTTCAGAAATTGCAATGGTTGCTTAAGTTAATGTTGAAATCAGTGATTTGTGGTCACAATAAAGTTGTGGACCACTTTATTATCTTGCTAGTGTTAAAATTTGACAGCCATAGGTCTGACAGTTTAGGAGTTATGCTTTTTACAAATTCAGTAACTGAATCTGTCCAAATTCTGTACAGATTTCAGAAGCTGCATTGTTTGCTTAAGTTAATGTTAGAATCAGTCCTTGTCGATTATAAGAAAGTTGTAGAGGCTTTTCTGATCTTTCTTGTGTTAAATTTTCATAACTAAAGGCCTGACAGTTTAAGAGTTATGAATTTTACAACTTGGTTGCTATGTTCTGTCCACCGTCAGAACAGATTTTGAAAACTGCGTTGTTTGATTCAGTTAAGCACAGAATCACTTCTTGATGATTATAAAAGTTATGTAGTGCAATTGCCAAGCTTTCCAAAAAGCCTTGGATCACTATTTTTGGTGGTCTGAAGATTAAGTTATGAATGTTTGAAGTCTGAAGACTGAATCTATCCAGTTCTGGACAGCACAGCCTTCATAGTGTATTTCACCCTTGATACATATTAAACCAGTCAGTGATGTTTATAAATAATTTGTAGAACATTTAATTAGATTTCCAAAAGTCTAAGATCACTTTGTTTGGATGTCTGAATCTTCAGTTATGGATTTTTAAAGTCACGGGTCTGAATCTGTCTAAATCTGGACAGCGCTGTTGTATTAGCACGTTTTAACCTTGTTAAGTGTTGAATCATGTTGAGGTAAAAATACCAAAGTTGTAGTTCACTTTTAAATCTTTCCAGAAAGTCTTAGTTTGCTATTTTTGGATTAATATTTGAAGAGTTATGATTAAAACAAGTAGCTGCTGTGTTGCTGTCCTAAAAATCTGCATGTGCTCAAATGAATATTTAGTTCACCATTTTGGCTAAAAATGCTTAGTTAGCACATAACGGACATAGACTTGTGATGGCTAAACTTAGGTTAACATGTGTTCCATGATTAATGTGCTTACTTGCTGAAGTTAATTGTGATAGAGGAGTCCATCGACATTGATGCATCGGTCCTCTATTAAACTTGTGTTTGTGATGCTTTTGTGTGATCAATAGAAGTGAAAGTTCCCTTTGACCCGGGAACAGGATCTGGATGTCGCCTAGAGGGGGGGGGGGTGAATAGGCGAATAAAACTTATTACTTTAAAACTTAAATTCTTACTCTACTCGAAGACTTAGTACGTAGTGGAATGAGAAGACTCTTCGAGTAGGTCGCAGCGGAAGGGAAGATCCTGTCTCAAAATGTCCTGCACTTCAAATCAAGCTTATACCACAGATAAGTATTGAAGTGCAGATATAAAGGCGAGTAAGACAGAGAGTCAGGATACAATACAGAATAGAGCACACAGACGCAAGGATTTATCCCGAGGTTCGGCCAAGCCTGAAATGCTTGCCTAGTCCTCGTTGGAGTTAGCCACACCTGGGCTTGGAGTCTATTTCAACTCCTTCCTCCGTTTGCTCAGATCTGTCAGTATGACAGATAGAGCCTTTCACTATTGAGTGGGGTTACAACAGAACCGTGGCTGCTTACAAACTTCTTGACAGCACCCCGGCAGAGTAACGATACGCTCAAGACCTTGCTCTAGCTCTTAGCAGCACTACTCCTCTCTCTAAAGGCTTATAGCTGTGCCTTCTACACAAACTATAGAGTTACACACAAGAGGGAGAGCGAGAATTGATTCCAATGAAGTCTACACTTGTTGGCTGCACTTATCTATTGCTGGAGGCGCCTAGGGGTCCCTTTTATAGGCACAAGGGGCCTAGGAGCCGTTGGAAGCAATCCAGGAAGGCAAATCTTGCCTTCTGTCGGGTGGCGCACCGGACAGTCCGGTGCACACCGGACACTGTCCGGTGCCCGATTTCTTTCCTTCTACGTCGAAGCCGACCGTTGGTAGTCTTGGAGCCGTTGGCGCACCGGACATGTCCGGTGCACACCGGACAGTCCGGTGCCTCCATCTAGCCGTTGGCTCGGCCACGTGTCCCGCGCAGATCGCGCGGCCGACCGTTGGCCCGGCCGACCGTTGGCTCACCGGACAGTACGGTGCACACCGGACAGTCCGGTGAATTATAGTCGTACGTCGCCGGTGAATTCCCGAGAGCAGACAGTTCGCCAAAGTTCAGCCTGGCGCACCGGACACTGTCCGGTGCGCCACCGGACACTGTCCGGTGCACCACCGGACAGTCCGGTGTGCCAGACTGAACTAAGTCTTGGCTGTACATAGCCAAGCCTTTCGCACCTCTTTTCTTTTCTTCTTCTTTCTGTTTCTATCACTTAGACAAGTATATTAGTCCACAAAACCGATGTACTAAGTCTAGAAACATACCTTCTCTTAATTATTACATCTATAGCATTTCACATGCTTGAGCTTTGATGTTGGACTCATCAAGTCGGCTTGACTTGATCTAGATTGACATTTCTTGGCTCCAACATCCTGAAAAGGTCACATAGAACATCTCCAAACATAGGAACAACCCAAACTAAAGGTTAAGGTGAACTTAGCTCTTTTGGGCTGCTTCCAGTTCTGGTTTTGACACTTGTTCTCCTTCTAGTGACCTTGATCTCCTTCTTAGAGCTTGATCTTGAGCCTTATGACTTACACCACATAACTGTAGCTGTTACCTCATTGGCTGTAAGTCACGTTCTTATGTAGTGATCCTTGATGTGCCGTAGCTGTTCTCAACTCGATCACCCTTGAGTTTGCAAGCCTTCTTCTTCACCCTTGGCTTTGGGTTCCTCAGCCTCCTTGACCTTCTCCCGTGCACTTGGTACCTCGAAGCTTTTCTTGCCTTCGTCCTTGGCTTGATCAGTTGTCTCCGAGCTACGCACCCGAGTCTCACTTATGCAATGTCCATCTTACTTGTGATGTCCATCATGTATCCATAATCTAGTTCTTGGACCATCACATTTGTTCACTTGTGTTGAACCCTGTAGGCTTTACCTTAAGCACCTGTTCAACACTTAGTACACTTGTTAGTCCTTTAATTGAGTTGTCATCCAAACACCAAAACTCACAAGAGAGCTTTCAATCTCCCCCTTTTTGGTGATTGATGGCAACACAATTAAAGCTTACATAAGAATAAGATTTGAAGCACAAATTTTGAATTAGAATGCTCCCCCTAAATATGTGCTTACTTCAAGAACCTAATTTTGGCCTCAGACGCCAATTTGCACATACTTAGGCAATTTGAAACATTTCTCCACCTTAGTACTTTTTAGGATGCAATGTGTCAAGATTCAAACCATGATGCTATAACACACAGATGCGCATAATCAGAGTTAAACACCATTCAAATTAGCGGATATATCACAGGAATATCAACCTACCACTATTCATCATTAAGATACCAATTCAAACTAATACCAATTTAAACTAAGACACTAATTTAAGACAATCTTAAAGCACCATTAACCACATGACTATCTATTACACTATAGAAGCCAAATAATTCATCGCAGCGGAAACACTAGTCCATATGAGCAACACATATAATACTGCAAGAAACATATGATTATCACACTTGGCAAAGCTCAAACTAACACATCACCCATTAGGATAAGCTTTCCTCTCAGGTTGAGATAAGCTTTAATACACAAATTCCCCCCCTTTGACATCAAACACCAAAAACCATACT
Source organism: Zea luxurians (assembly GCA_029449295.1). Lineage (NCBI taxonomy): Eukaryota > Viridiplantae > Streptophyta > Magnoliopsida > Poales > Poaceae > Zea > Zea luxurians. The sequence continues at coordinate 1,215,079 of JAOPSE010000064.1, read as the reverse complement.
CAAGCAAGAACATAGGATGATGTCAAGGGATAGCAGGGTGTTAAGGAGGAAAAACGACTGTCAAAAACTCCCCCTTACTTATTGAACATATGCACTGTCAATATTTAGGTAAGATACATATATGCAAAAAGATTAATACTCCCTTTGTACCTTTACCATGTTGTAGTGTACTTCCCATTTTGAAAGTATCTAATCTCTCAAGAGCTTCTCCACACTTGTGCCTGATTCTTTCTCCTAACTTTTTTTTTGTTGCTAAGACACCAAACTTAGAACAAGTTATAGTATTGGGCACAAGAAGAAACTTCTATTTTCATGATTATCAAAAGATGTCAATTGAAGCGAACTATTACGGCTACCAATTGAAAGATACCATTTGTAAAGTTCATTTATTATCATGACTCCATGATATTTAAGAATAAGCATCTATTATCACCAGATATTATAGAGCATGAGCAATCTAAAAATATGCACTTACTCACAACTTGAGATACCAATTTCTTGACTTACAGAGGTACCCAAGTCCTGATTGCTCCATTTCTTGCTTATCTTCTCTTTTCCACCTAGAGACTATACAAGATTGCTCAAGAAACAGTTAGTCTCAAAAGACACAAGTTATGTGTGCTCCCTCTCAAGTTGTGCATCAAGTATTTGAATGACTTGCACTTTGCACATTCTAGCTTCCTTAGAACTAGAGGGGATCACAACATACCTTGGTCAAGGCATACTCTACCACTTTCATCACCAAAAGATGCCAATTTGAATATCAAATGAAACATCACTTAACACCAATTGAAGGCTAAATGAAAGGTTGACTAAATACAACAATGCACGCCTCAGTGGCACCTAAGCCAATTGAATACTCACAGGAAGTCTAACATTTACGCAGCTTGTACATGCTTCATATTTAACTATCATTGCATATACCAATTGAAGATCAACACAATCATGTATATAAAGCGAAATATCTAAGCATGTCATAATTAAGAAGGTTTCTTAGGTGCACAAAAGAAACAACATTTTAAAGGCATAAATTACCTAAGCCAAGATATTACCAATTGAAAGATAAGAACACAGCTATGATCACAATGAATGGAATTTCAAGAATATTTAATGAAATTGCATAGCTCCATTTTCCATACCTTTGCCTTTATGAGAGCCCTTGTTATCGCCATTTCAGGGCTCCTTTTGCTTACGCACCTCATAGCTCAAAAGGGCACGACATGAATTTGAAATTCACACAGTACCAAACTAGGGTAATCATGTGAACATGGACTAAACAAAATGTCATAATTGCACATAGCATGACTTACAAAAAGTTACAGGTTTATCCATATATACCAAGAGAGTTAATCGTTGTGGATATAACAAATGAAATAGCTACCCATGAATGATTCAAAAGATATATCCTATATAGCATCAGTCATGATTAAGCAAACATCATTATGATACATTTAACACAGGCAATCATAAAGCATAACTACTCCAAAGACAGGAAGCACAACAAGCCAATTTAAGAGCAATACTAAATTGCAATTATGTACTTAATATACACGGGGTACCGTCATTTGGAGAGCTAGTTGTAGATTCTCATCAAAGTCCTTTTACTTGATTCACCAATAATGATTAAGGAACTATACACCTTATTTTACTTGAGATGAACATGGGATTAGTGTCTCACAATAATTCAACCTTGGGACAATAAACACCAAAACAATTAACAGCTTAAGCATAGAGTTTTAGATAACCGTCTTAAGCTCTCCCATGGTCTCCAGTCCATCTCAAGGCACCTGCATGGTCTAGTTAGCACAGTTTGGTACCCATCTCGGGATGGGTACATAATGATCATGTAAATGTGCCTTTGGTACCCAAATTGCCTTTGTGCTAGTTCTAGGTGATCTCGTTATAGATCTAGCACAAGTGTATGATTTGGGTCTCCTACGCGAATAAGATTGACACAAATTCACTTGTTTAGGAATCTTACCTTTGTAACATACCTTGGATAGATGACCCTGCTCACCACACTTGTAGCAGAAACGTCGCTCAACTTGACGTGACGCTTGCTGTGTGTCATTTTCCTTGGTGAGGGTCACTTTGGAGGATGCACATCCTTGATTCTTCATGACCGGACATGAAGTGATCGTGTGGTCCTTATTGTTGCATCCAAAACAACTCCTTGTCCCTTCATTTTTGTCTTTGTACGGACAAGACGCGATGAGGTGGCCTAACTTCTTGCACTTGAAACACCTCCTTTTTCCTTTTCCCTTTGTGTACTTGAATGACATGGAGAGAGGGTCAGTGCAAACAACATGATTAATTGAATCTTTACCTTTTTCCAAGCTCATGTTGATTTCTTCATCTTTAGGAACATTTTTCTTATTGAGCTTGACACTTGCTGCAGTTTTTCCTTTCTCAAGCTTCTTCACCACGCGCCCGTGGGTATCTTGAGAGAGTTGAGCAAGGTGTCTTCTCCTCAGTTGTCGTTGCTTCTTATTCCCACAGAATTTCTTTTGTGACCCTAAAACTTGTTGCTCAATCAATGATTGGCTTTCTTTTGAGCAACAGGGGTTAGCACATGATGATATACAATTCAATTGCGCACACGTGCGAGAATGAGGTTCATATGAATTTAAGTTTGCAATTATAACCTCATGAGCAACATTAAGCATGATATGGTCATCAACTAATTTATTATGAGAATATGACAACATATCATACTTTTTACCTAGAGCACGTTTTTCTAAGTCCATTGTTTCTACTTGACTCTTAAGCATAGAATTTTCCGTTTTAAGTTGAGCAATGTTAGATAAAACATCATATTTCTTTGCTTAATTAAAACATATTCATACCTTTGGACCAAATCATCATGAGAGCACTTTAGCTCCTCATGTTCTGTGGTCATCTTTTCCAGGCTGTTGTTGGTTTTGATGAGGGACTCCTCTAGCCTGAGAAGCGTATCGCCTTGTTCCTTGTTCCTTCTCAACAGCTTAACCAAGAGTGCCTTGTCCTCTTTGTTGAGATGGATGTAGAAACGGCGAATCTCCTCTTCTTCCACATCATCGGTATCATTTTCCCTGTCATTAATGTCAGTGGAAGCCAAACAGGAAAATGTACCTTGAGGTGATGAAGACTCATCCTCGCTATCATCCTCATATTCCTCATCATCATGGCTTTTGTCTCCACCGTCATTGTTAGCAACAAAACACTTATTATTAGTGGAGACCAAACCTGTCGACGAGGTGGATTCATCGTTGGGTGCCCATCGTTCTTGATCTTCTCCCTTTGAAAGGTTAGCATCACAAGCAATATAGGGAGTAGAAGCAGTACAATTTGCCACACAATATTTTACTTTAATTCTATTCCATAAATCATGAGCATCACCAAATAAATCATTATCACTAATCATGATGGCAAAATAAGCACCTCTAGAAAGAGATTCAACTAAGATGTTGCAAGCACGGTGATTGAGAGATAAACGTCTTAGTTCATCATTAGAGGGATTTTTACTAATATCAGATGGAAAAATACTTCTACTAAAGATCTGTCTCAAATCAGGATCAACACTCATGAAAGCATTATAAATAGGGACAGACCAGGATTTGTAATTAGAGCCATCGCCTAAAAGAAGTTCTACAGTTACCTCTTGTGACGACATCTTTATCTCCGGACGGCTAAGCCCACACTGGAGAGGCCTAGCTCCGATACCAATTGAAAGTTCCCATTGACCCGGGAACAGGATCTGGATGTCGCCTAGAGGGGGGGTGAATAGGCGAATAAAACTTATTACTTTAAAACTTAAATTCTTACTCTACTCGAAGACTTAGTACGCAGTGGAATGAGAAGACTCTTCGAGTAGGTCGCAGCGGAAGGGAAGATCCTGTCTCAAAATGTCCTGCACTTCAAATCAAGCTTATACCACAGATAAGTATTGAAGTGCAGATATAAAGGCGAGTAAGACAGAGAGTCAGGATACAATACAGAATAGAGCACACAGACGCAAGGATTTATCCCGAGGTTCGGCCAAGCCTGAAATGCTTGCCTAGTCCTCGTTGGAGTTAGCCACACCTGAGCTTGGAGTCTATTTCAACTCCTTCCTCCGTTTGCTCAGATCTGTCAGTATGACAGATAGAGCCTTTCACTATTGAGTGGGGTTACAACAGAACCGTGGCTGCTTACAAACTTCTTGGCAGCACCCCGGCAGAGTAACGATACGCTCAAGACCTTGCTCTAGCTCTTAGCAGCACTACTCCTCTCTCTAAAGGCTTATAGCTGTGCCTTCTACACAAACTATAGAGTTACACACAAGAGGGAGAGCGAGAATTGATTCCAATGAAGTCTACACTTGTTGGCTGCACTTATCTATTGCTGGAGGCGCCTAGGGGTCCCTTTTATAGGCACAAGGGGCCTAGGAGCCGTTGGAAGCAATCCAGGAAGGCAAATCTTGCCTTCTGTCGGGTGGCGCACCGGACAGTCCGGTGCCCGATTTCTTTCCTTCTACGTCAAAGCCGACCGTTGGCAGTCTTGGAGCCGTTGGCGCACCGGACATGTCCGGTGCACACCGGACAGTCCGGTGCCTCCATCTAGCCGTTGGCTCGGCCACGTGTCCCGCGCAGATCGCGCGGCCGACCGTTGGCCAGGCCGACCGTTGGCTCACCGGACAGTCCGGTGCACACCGGACAGTCCGGTGAATTATAGTCGTACGTCGCCGGTGAATTCCCGAGAGCGGACAGTTCGCCTGAGTTCAGCCTAGCGCATCGGACACTGTCCGGTGCGCCACCGGACACTGTCCGATGCACCACTGGACAGTCCGGTGTGCCAGACTGAACTAAGTCTTGGTTGTACATAGCCAAGCCTTTCGCACCTCTTTCCTTTTCTTCTTCTTTCTGTTTCTATCACTTAGACAAGTATATTAGTCCACAAAACCGATGTACTAAGTCTAGAAACATACCTTCTCTTAATTATTACATCTATAGCATTTCACATGCTTGAGCTTTGATGTTGGACTCATCAAGTCGGCTTGACTTGATCTAGATTGACATTTCTTGGCTCCAACATCCTGAAAAGGTCACATAGAACATCTCCAAACATAGGAACAACCCAAACTAAAGGTTAAGGTGAACTTAGCTCTTTTGGGCTGCTTCCAGTTCTGGTTTTGACACTTGTTCTCCTTCTAGTGACCTTGATCTCCTTCTTAGAGCTTGATCTTGAGCCTTATGACTTACACCACATAACTGTAGCTGTTACCTCATTGGCTGTAAGTCACGTTCTTATGTAGTGATCCTTGATGTGCCGTAGCTGTTCTCAACTCGATCACCCTTGACTTTGCAAGCCTTCTTCTTCACCCTTGGCTTTGGGTTCCTCAGCCTCCTTGACCTTCTCCCGTGCACTTGGTACCTCGAAGCTTTTCTTGCCTCCGTCCTTGGCTTGATCAGTTGTCTCCGAGCTACGCACCCGAGTCTCACTTATGCAATGTCCATCTTACTTGTGATGTCCATCATGTATCCATAATCTAGTTCTTGGACCATCACATTTGTTCACTTGTGTTGAACCCTGTAGGCTTTACCTTAAGCACCTGTTCAACACTTAGTACACTTGTTAGTCCTTTAATTGAGTTGTCATCCAAACACCAAAACTCACAAGAGAGCTTTCAAGAAGAACTAATGAAAAGCCGTAGCAACTAAATATATGCTTGTACGTGTGATATCGTGTTGCGTTGGTTAATTGTAGGTAGTGATCGTTGTCTTTCCAGTGGTAGTGTTTGCGTATAGTTATTGCAGTGTCTTACTAATTAATGTTTAGTTCGCCACTGTGTCTTGGTATATCTTGTGCTACTTTCATTATATTCATACATATGCATCTTGCATCTCATTTAGGACCGAAAGATGCTAATCGTGCAAGTGACGTGGTGCCAACCACAAGATGCCATTGGTGGACGACCTGAAGAATTGACTTAACTAGTGGATGCTCGCCAAGCGAGTGCCACCCCAACAAACACTATCTAAGTGTTAAATTGAAGGCAAGCCCCGGTTTTATGCATAACCTGTTATTTATGCTATTTTACTATACTTAATGATTGTAGGTTTGTTTGTGCACTTAAGTGTAGGAGTTGTTTGAAGCCATAGTTGCATGAACTCAGGATTACTTTTGAGATGGATACTAGTATGCTAAGTCGAGTAGCTGCTTTATTAAATAGGATCTCGGTAGAAGTCGAGTGATTTTTCTAGCACTCGCGCGAGGTCAGGAATTGGGTGTATCCATTTTTATATCATAATGATGTTGGTCTGTGGACAACAATCCATGGGGATTGGTTGTCTACGAGGTGGAAATTGGAATAAGGATTAAGGTGTGGTACCGTGAGTCAAGCGTTTGAACGTACTAAGCACATGCCGAGAAATATGGTAAATCGGTAAGCCTAGTACCTGAGTGAACCTGGTAGTGGACATATCCCCTCACGCGACCTGAGACGTGGTCTCCCATTCCGGTTATGGTGGGTACAAGTGCGGTCACTGCATGACGGCAGTCGGGGTCAGTGAGGCATTGTACGCCAAGGCGGTGAGCCCTGCTGACGGGGAATCGATGGGGACGGTTGATGTGTGTGGGGACGGAGTGCCTCGCCATGTCGTTTGTTTAGGTTTACCTTACAAGGATAAAAAAACTCGATTCGAATCGTCTGCTTCTCGCAGCTAATGAGACTGCTTGATCCATGCTGCTACATTGAGTAATAAGTGGAAATGAGTTGAATGGCAAAAAGGTTGATTGCTTAAAAATGTTTGATATCATGTATGAGTAGCTAGGTACTCATCTAGTTTAAAAGGATCATACTAAAACTTGAAAAGCTAAAACTTGATTTTAGACTCAGCTAGTGCTTTTGGCAACCAAACCCCACAGCCAAACAGCTGCATGTCTAGAGGTAGAGGAGTAGACTCCTCACACCGGGTAAGTCTAGCTGAGTATTAGTATACTCAGCCTTGCTTGTGGCATAATTTTTGCAGGTACTGCTTAGGATGATTGGTTGATGGTGTGACTTGGCCTCCATCCCTGCCACCGGGATAGACGGTCGAGTGGGTTACTGCTTCCGCAGGAGAGGACCAGGAGGAGTAGCATGGCCAGGCTTCGCCATGTTACTCGGTTTTCTCCGTTAGTTATTTCCGCTGCATTAAAATTTATGGTTATTATTTCTGAAACTCCGATAATGTAATCACTAATGATTCTTATTAAATTTGTGGTATTATGTTTTATTGTATTTCTCTGTGCTTCACTTTCGAGTGAGCTAGTGGTATTCGATCCTGGATAAGTGGCCTTGTCGGACTAGATCCGAGGGACTGACGGTTTATTCCTATTTAAGTGTGGTCCAGCCTTTAAGGCGAGACTTAGGCACTTAAGTTGGAATAATTCGGGCGGTTCCGCCACACATCAATCACCAAAAAGGGGGAGATTGAAAGGGAAATAGGGTCAAACCTTTTCCTAAATGATTTTGGTGGTTGAATTGCCCAACACAAACAATTGGACTAACTAGTTTGCTCTAGATTATATGTTCTACAGGTGCCAAAGGTTCAACACAAACAAATAAAAGGTTAAAGTTAGGGTTCAAAAAGAAAGGAGCAAAAGAAACCAAAGGCTGCCCTGGTCTGGCGCACCGGACTGTGGCGGAACTGCCCGAATTATTCCAACTTAAGTGCCTAAGCCCCGCCTTAGAGGCTAGACCACACTTAAATGGGAATAACCCGTCAATCCCTCGGATCTAGTCCGACACGGCCACTGACAGGATCAAGTACCACAATCTCACTCGAAGGTGAGTCACAGAGCAAATACAATAAAGCATAAAACCATACATGCCAAAATGTTAAATTATTACATCACCATCATCATCATCGGAGTTTTTGTAAAAGTAACCATCAATGTTCGAAGTGCAGCGGAATAAAACTAACGGTAATTAAATAGAGGGATGGGGAAGCCTGTCCCATCACTCCTCATGCTCCTCCTCAGCCGAGGCAGGGTCCCACTCAACAGTCCAACCCGGTGGCAAGGTGGACGACCAAGTTATCCCTGCAACCATCTCCTCGAGAGAACCTGTAAAAAATTATGCCACAAGCAAGGCTGAGTATACTAATACTCAGCTAGACTTACCCGGTGTGAGGAGTCTACTCCTCTACCTCTAGACATGCAACTGTTTGGCTGTGGGGTTTGGTTGCCAAAAGCACTAGCTGAGTTTCTAAATCAAGATTTTAACTTAGTCAAAGTTAAGTGTGACTCTCTTAAGGCTAAAAATGAACTATCTATTCATACAAAGTAGCAAACATTTTAGCAATCAATATCTTGTATCATCTCCGCATCATTCCACTTGTTACTCAATGTAGCAGCATGGATCAAGCAGTCTCATTAGCTGCGAGAAGCAGACGATTCGAATCGAGTTTTTATCCTTGCAAGGTAAACCTAAACACACGACATGCAGGGGCACTCCGTCCCCACACACATCAACCGTCCCCATCGATTCCCCGTCAGCAGAGAGGGGCTCACCGCCTTGGCGTACAATGCCTCACTGACCCCGACTGGCCGTCGTGCAGTGACCGCACTTGTACCCACCATAACCGGAATGGGAGACCTCGTCTCAGGTCGCATGAGGAGGGCAATCTGCTGCCGGGTTCACTCAGGTACTAGGCTTACTGATTTACCATATTTCTCGGCATGTGCTTAGTACGTTCAAACGCTTGACTCACGGTACCACACTTTAATCCTTATTCAAATTTTTATCCCGTAGACAACCAATCCCCATGGATTGTTGCCCACAACCAACATTAGTACGATATGAAAGTGGGTACAATCAATGTCCTGACCTCGCGCGAGTGCTAGAAAAATCACTCGTCTTCTACCGAGATCCTACTTAATAAAGCAACTACTCGACCTGTCATACTAGTATTCATCTCAACAGGATTCCTGAGATCATGCAACTAGGGTTTCAAACAATTCCTACACCTAAGTGCACAATCATTCCTACAATCATTAAGTGAAGTAAAATAGCATAAATAACAGGTTATGCATAAAACCGAGGCTTGCCTTCCAAAGCAGTGGCAGGCAGGTCCTCTGGTGCAGGCTCGGGTGCTGGATCTGGGGCTACCTCCTGAGCAGCTCCTTGCTCCGGCACGAGGACGTACTCTCCGTCAGCAAGATTACAGTCTATCGAAATGCAATGAACATGTATGTCATGATTATGCAAGATTTAAGAACATTAAGCTACAGAAACTAAGTCAAGAATTAACTTAGGGTTCCCTGGTTATGTGGGTCTTCTAGTGGTATATATATACATAGACTTATTACCTTTAGGTTTAGGTTTTCTTTTAGGATAACATAGTGGATTTGCATTGTCTTTATAGATTTCAGTGGACAAATTTACAAAGGTCTTAGGATGACATTAATTTCCATTATCCATTTTCCTTTCTTTAATTTCCATTTAGGGTTTCTAGTGTAGGTTTGAACTACGACAGTGTTTTAATAATTTCCAAAAATTCTGTAAAAATTACAGTGGGTTGTCACTTGCTATTCTAGCTTGTTTTAAGAATTTGAGGCTTAAAGTACAAAAGCTAGGCCTTAAACAAAAATAACAATAGTTAGGCAAAATGGGCCACTTTACACTACACCTCTTAGTTAGGGGTAGGTTCTGTCTTAAAGGTTATTTTTGCTGGCATCCCATAGTAATAAAAGGCCTTTGTGCTAAAAATCACAGAAAACTAAGGGGTGGTTATTTAGTTATGATTTTCTTAAGTTTAATGTCAAAAAGGCACTTTCTACTACATTATTATTTGAAAAATGTCAAACAGCAGATTTCATATTTTTCCTAAGTTCTTTCTAATAAAACAATAGTTATCCCAAGGGTGGGGGTGTTTTTACCTTGGGGTTATTTTTGTAGAGTTTTTCTAAGTTTTACTTGTTTTATTAAAACAAAGGAGATCTTACTTATTTTACACTAAAACAAGGTATGATATATTTTTCCAGTGAACTATATTGAATAAGTAACCTAACAAAAATAGAGGTACTCTCTGGTTCATTAATTAAATTACATTTTCTATTTTCCTTATCCTTAAGCATATTATAGAATAAGGGGTAAAACTAATTTAAATGGAGTAGACAGAGAGGTTTAACATTTATACTGGGTCTAGTAGGTAGATATAGGCTTCTCAAAATTTTTCTAACCCTGGTCAAACAATATTCCTATTTTTCCTTCTAATATTGAGTTTTGAGTGGTTTTCTTATTTAATTCAAAACTTCAGAAAGAAATACAGAAGCCATGGGTTCTATTATTTTTATCTGATAGTTCATAAATTCCAGAATCTAGCAAAATTGGTTTGAACATTTTTGGATGATTATTCTTCCAGTTATGCATTTATTTAGCTACCTATTATAACAAAAAGAAAAGAAATTCGAAAATGGAAAAGAAAACAGGTTTACGCTGAGGCCCCTAGGATTTTTCTTTTTATTTTCTCACAGAACAGCCCTTGGTCCACTATTGGCTTGGGTCACTAACATTGCGCAAAGCCCCCTGGACTTATCTGAAATCTAACCCGCGCTCCCTGACCGGCTTAAACAGTACCCGCGGCATAGATTACGGCGGTGGGGCTTACCGGCGGCAGTAGAGCTCCGGCGGGGTGGTCAGTGATGTCCGGGAGGTCGCGACGGTCACGCCGGTGTGCGGGTCGGTGTCGGAGGTGGTCGGAGTTACCCTGGCCACGAGCACAGGCGGCGGGGGTCGTCGGCGGCGCCTGCTCCGGCCAAACCACGACGGTATAGTTCAATTAGGGTGCACGAGGAGCTTCACGGGGTGACACAGAGGCCATGCGCGCAACGAATTGGAAAACGGTGCAGGGGCTTACCCGGTCCACGTGCGTCGGCGGGTTCTTGAACTCCGGTGAGCACGATTGGGCTATTCCGGTGACGAGGGTCCCCGGATCAAGCTTGAGCAAGTCTCACGGCCTCACCAGGAAGCTATCTGAGGGCTTGGATCGAACGGAGGAGGACGGGAGAGGGGCTGGCCACGGTGGTTGCTCTCGGGCGGCACTGGCGGATCACGGGGAGGTCGCCGGAGCTAATGGCTGGCTCGGGTAAGTCAGGCGAGGTACGGAGGAGGCAATGGGGAAGGCAGCCGAGCACTGGGGCGGGCTTTATAGCCGTGGCGCGGGCGTGGTCACGGGTGGCCGCGGGCGCGCGGGGGTTCGCGCACGGGCGTGCTCTGAGCGCGCCCCCGGATGTCAGCTCGCGTCGAACACGTGGAAGCTTGCTTCTGCCATGGTTCAACGGCCGATTAGAGCGCCATAGCGTGCGTATCTTGGCAAAGTCACTGTGTACGGTCGCTTCTCTGCTCCAAATCCTATGTTTTCGCTGTGAGTTCCAAGTCGAGATATGGTCGGGGTAGGGAGATAGAGAGGGGAGAAGTTTGCTGTGTCAGCTAAGCCCGAACCGAGACAAAAGGGGTGTCAAGTCATGTCTAGCGCCCTAGGGTAGGTGTCATCTCTTTCCAGGGTGTTCTAGGGTTAATTTGGCGCCATTTTGTCAATTGGGTCGAAAGGTTTTGAAAAGGGGATCAAGGTGAACATGTGGAGTCTTTGTGTAAGGGTTAGTTTTTGTACTTAGGCAAAAACTGAATTCTCCCTTGTGCTAAATCTTAGGTGAACTGTTTAGGGCTTTTCTGAAAACTTTTTGGGGGTACTTTCTTACTATTAATTGTAGGTTATGAAGTATGTTACACCTTTTATATTTGGCCCAAACCATGATCATAAGGTTTACATGATCTTTTGATCATAGCTTCAATTAGGGTTCCTATTGCCCATGGGGAGGGTTTGCTTCAGGGTCTTGGGAAATCCCCACTTAGATGTGCATGACAAGCTAGGGCATGATTCCCAAGATATTTTGCACTTGATTAGGACCTTGAATCCAAAGTTTGAGGTACTTGGCCCATACAAATCTTCATGTAATAATGGGTTGAAAGGGGTAACCCTGGGGTGGACACCCTGAGTAACACCTGGGGTGTTACACGGACTGTGCGGTGCACCACCGGACAGTGTCCGGTGCACCAGGGAGATCAACTCTGAACTCCTCAGCTTCGGGTTTTCTCCAGGCCACTCCGCTATAATTCACCGGACTGTCCGATGTAGCACCGGACTGTCCGCTGTGCCATGCGGAGCAACGGCTACTACGCCAACAGTCGTCTGTAAAAGCAACAGTGCGTGTGAACAGTGCACGGACAGTTCGTGCAGGGTCAGTGCAGCGCCAGAAAGCGCACCGGACAGTGAACAGTGTCTGTCCGGTGCGGCTCCGGACTGTCCGGTGCCCCAAGATGTCAGAGCTCCAACGGTCGAAACCGTTAGAACCCTAACGGTTGGGTGACCTGGCTAGCGCATCAGACAGTGTCTGGTGGCGCACCGGACTGTGAAGCGTCCCAATCCTTTGGGACTCAAATGTGATACAATTACTAGTCCCAGGAGGCTAGTAACCACATTCCTTACTTCAAATAGTACAGAGTTCGAATAAAAGTTATTACAATACTAGAGTACAAGCTCGAGAGAGAGCCAGGAATACAAGCACAGTAGAAGATAAACTAGCCCAAGCCACAGGCAGAACTGGGTGCAGACACAACCCCCTTAATCAAGCATAGCAGAAAAGAAGTCTTCAGCTGCTGAAAAACATAAATAAATCTGGGTGAATACACTAGGTATTCCGCAAGCCCATCCCGCCCGTAAAGAGAAAGGGGCCTATATAACACATACTTTTATGTGGTGGAGTTGGAGTCACTCTTCTTTTTCCAGAGAAAGGCAATACTTTGATGGTTTCTCCCAAAGAAGGAAATAGCACATTTTCACACTCAACCACCACTGAGCTTCCCGCTCCTGTGGCATCGTTTTCATTTCAAAAAATGCACCCACGCACAAAATTCCCTGTTCCCGGAGGTTATAAAACACTAATTGTCATACCACACTAGACTCGTCCATTCCAGTGGACACGGACTATTCGAATAGGTTTGAACTCTGCGTAGAGGGGTACACTTTACCCACTAGTCCGGTTTCTGCGATCTCACCGTCGTGAGACCCGAAGGCCGAATCTCTTTCCTTCCTCGCACGTCCTTACCTTAACGATTATACCAGAAAGAGTCATGCCATCACCATGTCCAAACCGGACAAAACATTCCCACTCCTTATCCTCCTAGTGCTCCCCAGCCTTCATAACCCTAGGTTTGGACCGTACGAGTTCAGATTGAGTGACTGTCTATACAGTCTCGAGTGGTTGTACTTATCATAAGTACAGGTAATGAAGGATGACAAACCGGTCCTTATATGAGGGGATAATCCTTCTGCTCACACCTAACCCAGTTGAGCCATCACCTTAGGCCCTCCCTTAAACCAGGGAGTCCCTGACCATCCCACTCACAAGGTGATGAGGGTGAATACCCTTCATCATACACTTTTTTGAAAACATCGTTTGGTAAAAACACTGCCCTTTTCTCATCCCACATTTTGTACTCAAAAGATGTTTGTTAATGCGGGCTATCTCTCTGCTCACAATGCAAAAGATCCATCCCTTAATCCCGGCTTAGGTAGTGGTAGAAAGAATAGGTAATTTATGCATCAAGGGAAGAATGGACTTGCCTTCGTCAAAGTTCTCCTGGCACAAAAGATCTATTTCGGAGGGGTCGGGTTCCTGCCCTTCTTCCCGAGCTACAAATTCCGGAGGATCGGATCCCTCTTCTTCTAGCAAAAATAAATAATGAACAGTACATCAATCATGGTGAATTGGTGGGGTGTGCCAATTATTAGACATTATTATTTTGTGCCCTAAAATTTATTTAGACTATTTTTGTTGCATAAAATATCAATATAAAAATAGGAAGAGAAAAAGGAAAAAGAAAAGAGATTTCCTCAGCTAGTTGGGCCGGGGGGGGAATTCGGCCCAGCCGAGCGTGGGCGTGTGCGGCCGTGCGGGCAGGCAGCCCACTTGGCCCGCCAGTGGGGGAACAGCGCGGTGGGCGTGGGCCCACGTGCCAGAGGGAGGGGGAGGCTGACGGCGCTAGGAGAAGGTGACGGGGGGGGGGGGGCAAACCGGTCGGAGCCCGACCGCCGGCGAGGTCCGCGGCGGTCCTCCGCCGGGGTCCCGGTTCTGTGACGACGGAGTGGTGGCAAGGTACGGGCGGGGGTAGGGGATCATAGTGGTAGGGCCAATTTGGCTGGAGGGCGCTTGGGATGGCCGGTCCACGGCGAGGTGGCGGGCGCCCGCGGCGGTGGGGATCGCCGGTGAGGCTGCCGGGTGTAATAGGGAAAGGGGGTGGGTGTGTTGTGCTCGCGAGGGTACGGTGAAGCTTAAGAGCTACAACAATTGGACTAGAACTCAACGGAGAGGGGAGGGCGAGGCTCACCGGAGCGGAGGAAGGGTGCGGCGGCACTAGCTCAATCGAGCTCGGGGAAGGGAAGAGGGAGTGGCCGAGGCCGGTGTGGAGAAAGAGGGAGCTCGGGTGGTCCTTTTATAGGCGCATGAGGCGGCGAAGGGGGCGAGAGGTGGCGAGCACCAGCGAGCTTGCCACGGCGGGATGGTGGCGCACAGTGGCGTCGACGGGACGGCTCAGGCGGGGGGGGGGGGGGTGACGGGATGGCTCGGCTGGCGCAAGAGGACATAGACGCAAGGTGCCAACCGGGCTGGCGAGCGAGTAAATGGCAAGACGACGGGGCAGTGGCGACCGGCGGCGATCGCGTCGCTAGCCCGGTCACGGGCGCGAGGAAGGTGCTGACAAGTGGGACCCGCTTGCCAGGGAGAGAGATCGCGAGAGAGCGAGGGTGAGTGCGGCTGACGGGTGGGGCCGGGCTGGCAGCGGCAGAGGGGAGGGGAGAGCAGACGCGCGAGCGATGGGCCGCTTGGGCCGCGAGGGGGGGGGAAGCGCGAGCGCGAGAGAGAGATGGAGGGGTTTGGGCCGAAAACGGCTCAGCCGAGGGGGATTTTCCTTTTTCTTTTTCTATTTTCAAATTCTTATTTCTATTTCTTATTTATATTCCTTTTATCCCCTTTTCTTTTGAACAAATAATTAGCTAAATAATCTTAGGTGCTAAAAAATATTCTCTGTGAGGTGCTTCTAACAATCATAGTGTATGCATGAGATGTCCTATGAGGTGGAGTCTAGGGAGTGATTAAGGGGGGGGGGGTTAGGAGATTAGGGTTCCCAACCTTGGGTTAAATTTTGGGATGTTACAAACCTACCCCACTTAAAGGAATCTCGCCCTCGAGATTCAGACTGAGCTTGAGAAAAGGTAAGGGTATTCCCTCCTCAAGGAGTCCTCACTCTCCCAGGTAGCTTCCTCTTCTCCTTCTCTGCTCCACTAAACTTTACAGAATCTCACTTCTGAGTTGTGGGTCTTTTGGACTGTCGAGTCAAGAATCTTTACTGGCTTTTCTCGGTACTGAAGATCCTTCTGAATCTGGATTGCCTCTTCTTTGATGTGATTTTCTGGTACTTGCAGGCATTTGCGGAGCTGGGACACGTGAAACACATTGTGGATATCTGACATAGATTCTGGTAATTCAAGGTGGTACGCTATGGGTCCTACTCTGCCAATGATAGGATAGGGGCCGATGAATCGCGGGGCTAGCTTCCCTTTCACCTGAAACCTTTTGACTCCGCGCATCGAGGAGACCTTGAGGTAGACGAAGTCTCCTTCCTCAAATCTGAGTTCTCTCCGCCTATTGTCCGCATAACTCTTCTGCCGACTCTGAGCTTCAAGTAATCTTTTGCGGATCAGGGCAACCTTCTCTTCTGCCTCTTTAACGAAGGCAGGTCCTTCTAGTGTCTTTCCCCTATGTTGGACCATATTAGAGGGGTCTGGCACTTCCGTCCATACAATGCTTCGAACGGTGACATCTTGATACTGGCCTGGTAGCTGTTATTATACGAGAACTCTGCATAAGGCAAACTGGACTCCCAATTTCTGTCAAACGTCAGCACATAGGCTCTTAATAAATCCTCGAGGACCTTGTTGACCCTTTCTGTCTGACCATCTGACTGGGGGTGATAGGCAGTGCTGAAGTCTAGCTTGGTGCCCATAGCTTGCTGAAGGCTCATCCAAAATTTTGAGGTGAACTATGTTCCCCTGTCTAACACTATCTTCCGTGGAATACCATGGAGTTTGACTATCTCTTTAAGATATATCCGGGCAAGGGTGGCTCCTCCGAAGGTAGTTTTCACTCGGATGAAGTGGGCCACCTTGGTAAGACGGTCTATGATCACCCAGATAGAGTCGTTCCCTTTTTGGGTCCGGGGCAGTCCGGTTACAAAATCCATGCCTATTTCTTCCCACTTCCATTCGGGCACTGGAAGGGGTTGCAATAGGCCTGCAGGCTTCTGATGCTCGGCCTTAGTTCGTTGGCAAGTGTCACACCGGGCCACATACCGTGCTATCTCTTTTTTCATTCCTCTCCACTAGTATCTGGTCTTGAGGTCTAGGTACATCTTGGTGGTCCCTGAGTGGATGGAGTAGGCTGAGTTGTGAGCTTCGTCGAGCAGGACTTCTCGTGCCTCTCCTTTCGGTACACACAGACGGTTCTTGAACCAAAGGACTCCTTCCTCATATGTCCTAAAGTCCGAAAGTGGTTCCTTGCAAGCTTTTTCCATAAGACTTGCTGTCTCAGTGTCCAGGCGTTGAGCCTTGCATATGAGGTCTTCTAGCATTGGCTTGACTTCTAGGCTGCCATTGTCTCCCAGACATGCATTCAGTTGAGCTGATTCTTTCTTCCAATCTTCCAAGAAGTTGGTTCCTTTCTTCCCGAAAGGTTTTCGGCTGAGGGCGTCTGCTACCACGTTGGCCTTCCCGGGGTGGTAGTGGATCTCAAGGTCATAATCTTTAATCAATTCCAGCCATCTTCGCTGACCGAGGTTGAGGTCAGGCTAAGTGAAGATATACTTTAGACTCTTGTGATCGGTGAAGATGTGACATTTGTTCCCAATTAGGTAGTGCCTCCATATTTTTAGGGCATGCACTACGGCTGCCAATTCCAAATCGTGTGTGGGATAATTCTGCTCGTGTGGCTTTAGTAAGCGCGATGCATAGGCAATGACTTTCTCATTTTGCATAAGTACACATCCTAAGCCTTGCCTTGAAGCATCACAGAAGACGACGAAATCCTCATGGATGTCTGGCAGTGTGAAAACGGGTGCGGTTATGAGCTTCTTCTTTATGATTTGGAAGCTTTCTTCACACTTTGGGGTCCACACAAACTTATTGTCTTTCTTGAGGAGCTCGGTCATAGGCCTTGCTATGTTGGAGAATCCTTTGATAAAACGGCGGTAATATCGTGCCATTCCCAGAAAGCTTCGAACTTCACTAACGTTGGATGGCTGCTTCCATTTGGATACTGCTTCTACCTTGGATGGGTCTACTTCTATTCCTTCTATAGTCAAGATATGCCCAAGAAAGGCTATCTTTTCTAACCAGAATTCACATTTGCTGAGCTTAGCGTAGAGTTGATGTGCTCTGAGTCTTTCGAGGACAATTCAGAGGTGATGCTCATGATCTTCACGACTCTTGGAGTAGATAAGGATGTCGTCAATGAAGACTACGTCAAACTTATCTAGCTCTTCCATAAATACCTTATTCATGAGGTTCATAAAAAAGGCAGGTGCGTTGATTAGTCCGAAGGGCATTACTGTGAACTCATACTGTCCGTACCGGGTGATAAATGCTGTCTTCTGAATATCTGCTTCCTTGATTCTCAGCTGGTGATATCCTGACCTTAGATCTATCTTGGAGAAATACTTGGCCCCTTGAAGCTGGTCGAAGAGGTCATCGATCCGAGGGAGTGGATACTTGTTTTTGATTGTAACCTCATTTAAGGATCGGTAATCAATACACATCCTCATACTTCCACCTTTTTGGTGACGAAAAGGACGGGTGCTCCCCAAGGAGACAAGCTGGGACGAATGTACCCTTTTTGTTGAAGCTCTACGATCTGGAGTTTTAGTTCTGCTAGTTCGGTGGGAGCCATGCGGTATGGTCTCTTTGCGATGGGAGCAGTGCTGGGAATTAGATCTATGTAGAACTCCACTTCTCTTTCTAGCGGCATTCCTGACAATTCTTCTGGGAATACATCCATGAATTCTTCCACTACAGATATGCTTTCTGCTGCTAGATTAAACACCACTGGATCCTTGGCGGGTGGCTGAGCCTGACAAGAAACTGACTTTCCTTGGTGGTCAGTGAGAAGGACGGTCTTACTTGCGCAACTTATGATGCCCTTGTGTTTGGTTAACCAATCCATTCCTAAGATCACATCAATCCCTCGGGAAGGTAAGAGGGTTAAGTTTGCCAAGAACACTACCCCACTTAAAAGAATTCTGACTTGGGAGCATTTGAACTGGCATAAAAGGTCTGACCCTAGGGTTCGGGTGACCAAGGGAATTTCTAGGTGGGTAGAGGGAATGCCATGCTTTTCCACAAAGCTAGTGGCTATAAATGAATGGGATGCTCTTGAATCAAAAAGTACGGTAGCGGGAGAAAATTCAACAAGGAACTCACCGAGCACTACTCCCGGAGCTTGCTGAGCCTCTTGAGCATCGACGTGGTTTATGTAAGGGAATTAGGCTTACACCTATTTCCTAAACTAATTTTGGTGGTTGAATTGTCCAACACAAATAATTGGACTAACTAGTTTGCCCAAGTCTATAAGTTATACAGGTACCAAAGGTTCACAATAAGCCAATAAAAAGACCAAGAAAAGGGTTCAACAAAAAGAGCAAAGGGACAACCGAAGGCACCTTGGTCTGGGGCACCGGACTGTCCGGTGCGCCACCGGACATGTCCGGTGCACCAGGATTCTCCACGCGCTGAACTCCTCGCCTTCGGGAAAACGCAGAGTCGCTCCGCTATAATTCACCGGACTGTCCGGTGTACACTGGACAGTGTCCGGTGCTCCAGGGATGAAGCGACTCTGAACTCGCCAGCTTCGGGAATTCGCAACGGCTCTCCGCTATAATTCACCGGACATGTCCGGTGTACACCGGACTATCCGATGTATCTGCGGAGCAACGGCTACTTCGGCGCCAACGGTCACCTGCAGACGCACTTCAGGCGCATTTAATGCGCGCCAGAGCGCTCAGAAGTCAGGCACGTGCGAACAGGCGCACCAGACACTCTACAGTGCATGTCCGGTGCGCCACAGGACATCAAGGCGGGCCCAGTGTCAGAGCTCCAACGGTCGGAACCCTAACGTTCGGGTGATGTGGCTGGCGCACCGGACATGTCCGGTGTGCACCGGACTGTCCGGTGCACCATGCGACAGACAGCCTCCACCCAAACGGCTAGTTTGGTGGTTGGGGCTATAAATACCCCCAACCACCCCACATTCAAGTCATCCAAGTTTTCCACTTCTCAACCACTTACAAGAGCTAGGCATTCAATTCTAGACACACTCAAGTGATCAAATCCTCTCCAATTCCACACAAGGCTTTAGTGATTAGCTAGAGAGATTTGCCGTGTTCTTTTGAGCTCTTGCGCTTGGATTGCTTCTTTTCTTTCTCACTTGTTCTTGTGATCAAAACTCCATTGTAACCGAGGCAAGAGACACCAATTGTGTGGTGGTCCTTGCGGGGAAGTTTTGTTCCCGGTTTCGATTTGAGAAGAGAAGCTCACTCGGTCCGAGGGACCGTTTGAGAGAGGGAAAGGGTTGAAAAAGACCCGTCCTTTGTGGCCTCCTCAACGGGGAGTAGGTTTGCAAGAACCGAACCTCGGTAAAACAAATCCGCGTGTCACACTCTTCATTCGCTTGCGATTTGTTTTGCGCCCTCTCTCTCTCGGACTCATAATTATTTCTAACGCTAACCCGGCTTGTAGTTGTGGTTAATTTTGTAAATTTCAGTTTCGCCCTATTCACCCCCTCTAGGCGACTTTCAGTTTACTCGTGCCCTGCCATGATACTGGGTCTTGCTCTGCTGGCTGATGGAGGAGGGTGCTTTGGAGGCAGGTGCTGGGGCATTCTTGGGGCCATTCACTGAGTTGGAGTAAGTAGGTCCTGATGCCTTCAACTGGGGGCAGTTATTCTTGAAGTGACTGGGGTCTCCGCAGTGCCAACAGGCATTTGCTAGTGGTTGGTTGCTTGCGACTAAGGGGGCCTAAAAGGAGCTCTGACTCTGCTGACTGAAACATGACAGAGTGGGTCCAGCTGGCCTATTGAAGCTTGGTCCCTTGGGTGGAACCCCAAAGGATCGAGTTCTCTGGTGCTGGTCTTGCTGCTGAGCTCGGAGGACTTAGAATTTCCTCTTGAGGTGACCCTTTTCTTCTTCCCTTGCCCTCTCCACTTGTATGGCTTTATTTGAGAGGTGCGAGAAGTTGAGGAAATCTTGGCTGGCGAGGATGGTCTTGAGTTCTGGTCTTAGCCCTTTCAAAAAGTAGGCCATCTTCTTGGCTTCTGTGCTGACATCGTCAGGCACATAGCGAGCCAATTCGGTGAATTTGTGCACATACTCACTGACAGATCTTCCACCTTGAGTTAGTTCTCGAAATTCGTCTTCCTTGAGCTGAACGATCCCTTGGGGCACATGATGTTCTCGGAAAGTAGTTTCAAATTCTGCCTAGGTAGCATCTCTAACGGCGGCTCTGAAGGTATCCCACCAGGTTAGGGCCATCCCGGAAAGTTGATGAGCAGCCAATTGAACTTGCTGATTCTCAGGGCATCCGATGGCTTCTAACTTCCTTTTTATCATGCACAGCCAGTCATCAGCATCGAGGGGATTGCTGGATCCAGCGAATGTGGGAGGCTTGAGCCTTAGAAAATCTCCCATCCTGTCCTGTGGTCTTCCACCATTCGGGCGCTGATTCTCCAGACTTCTAGTGAGGACTTCAATGAGTCGGGTTTGGTTGGCTAAAACTTGGGCTAAATCTAATGGCAACTCTGGAGGTGCGGGGAGGTGGGTCTCACTCCCTTCTCCACCGGCTTCTCCTTCAGCTCCTAGGGGAAACCCTGCTCCAATCCCGGAGGCGGTAGGCATGGTTTTATCCGAAGCCATCTGCCAGGGGGAGAGAATTACTACTATGCATATGCCATTTTTTTCAACCATGTTATTTTATTCATCACATCAGTTCATTACAAGCATAAAGTTGCCACAAGTCACACTACACGCGAGCACTTTCTAAGGTACTTCCGAACTCCCTTTCTAAAGTGTCCCAAACTCCTTGAGAAGGTCGTCAAGGCTAGCTAGGGACATATCCTCGACGTCGGACAAATTCTCTATCCTGGAGGGGGTAGTGCTGGAGGGGCTTCCTTCTTCCGCTCAGTCTGGCATCCTTGGCTCTTGGTCTTCTTTTGGATTTTCTTCATGGGGGCGAGCTTCTTTAGCTTCTTATCATAATCCATCTTTAGAGTTTGGTAGGCTTCACGAGTGTTGGTCTCTTCACCTTTTGCTAATTCGAGACTTTCTTGGAGGGACACCTTCTCCTTTCTAAGTTCCTTGACCTGTTGCTCTAAGCTTTCCACCCAGGAGTTTAGGTGGGTGCAGTGGGAGGAAAGGTCATCATTGTGGTTATCGAGAGTGTGGAGATATCCGACCATGTAGACGATGGTGGGGTCATCCTCAGTAGGATCTCTTCCTGACAGGGCCTGAAGTCTTTTCCTCCAGGCAGGGGTATTTTTGTTGCTAGGTGGGAAGTAACGAAGGGGGGTTTCAAAGACCTCCCTGCTATAGTTTTGGCATAGCTATCGGAGGGCTTTTCGGGCAACATTTTGGCAAGTGTCTGGGAAGCGGTGTCCGGTGAAGGTGACTTGGAAAGGAGGGTGGTTCGGGTAGTTTCGGCTTTCTCCCAGGTAGACTGCCATAGAGCACTTCTCAGTTCCATTCTCATGGTATTCTTTCCAGACGTACTCTGGCTTCTTGCGGGTCCCCATGCGAAGCGTGCAACTGTGCAAGAGATGAGGGAATCCTTCCACATCTGAGCAGTAGGATGTCCTAATGACCAAAGAGCCTTCCATCTGGTAGACGAAAAAAAGGTATGTTAATATCGGGGGAAAGGAGAGAAGACTTTTCTTAGAGGTAAGAGGTATTTTCTTTTTAAGGCCGGGCTGCGATCTACGGCCAGTCCTATGGCTCTGATACCACCTAAAGTGTCCCGATCCTTTGGGACTCAAATGTGATACAATTACTAGTCCTAGGAGGCTAGTAACCACATTCCTTACTTCAAATAGTACAGAGTTCGAATAAAAGTTATTACAATACCAGAGTACAAGCTCGAGAGAGAGTCATGAATACAAGTGTAGTAGAAGATAAACTAGCCCAAGCCACAGGTAGAACTGGGTGCAGACACAGCCCCCTTAATCAAGCATAGCAGAAAAGAAGTCTTCAGCTGCTGAAAAACATAAATAAATCTGGGTGAATACACTAGGTATTCCGCAAGACCATCCCACCCGTAAAGAGAAAGGGGCCTATATAATACATGCTTTTATGTGGTGGAGTTGGAGTCACTCTTCTTTTTCTAGAGAAAGGCAATACTTTGATGGTTTTTCCCAAAGAAGGAAATAGCACATTTTCACACTCAACCACCACTGAGCTTCCCGTTCCCGTGGCATCGTTTTCATTTCCAAAAACGCACCCACGCACACAATTCCCTATTCCCGGAGGTTATAAAACACTAATTGTCATACCACACCAGACTCGTCCATTCTAGTGGACACGGACTATTCGAATAGGTTTGAACTATGCGTAGAGGGATACACTTTACCCACTAGTCCAGATTCTGCGATCTCACCGTCATGAGACCCGAAGGCCGAATCTCTTTCCTTCCTCGCACGTCCTTACCTTAACGGTTATACCGGAAGGAGTCAGGCCACCGCCATGTCCAAACTAGACAAAACATTCCCCCTCCTTATCCTCCTGGTGCTTGCCAGCCTTCATAACCCTGGGGTTTGGACCGTACGAGTTTAGATTGAGTGACTGCCCATACAGTCTCAAGTGGTTGTACTTGTCATGAGTACAGGTAGTGAAGGATGACAAATCAGTCCTTATATGAGGGGACAATCCTTCTGCTCACACCTTACCCGGTTGAGCCATCACCTTAGGCCCTCCCCTAAATCAGGGAGTCCCTGACCATCCCACTCACAAGGTGATGAGGGTGAATACCCTTCATCATACACTTTTTTGAAAACATCGTTTGGTAAAAACACTGCACTTTTCTCATCCCACATTTTGTACTCAAAAGATGTTTGTTAATGCGGGCTATCTCTCTGCTCACAATGCAAAAGATCCATCCCTTAATCCTGGCTTAGGTAGTGGTAGAAAGAATAGGTAATTTATGCATCAAGGGAAGAATGGACTTGCCTTCGCCGAAGTTCTCCGGGCACAAAAGATCTATTTCGGAGGGGTCGGGTTCCTGCCCTTCTTCCAGAGCTACAAATTCCAGAGGATCGGATCCCTCTTCTTCTAGCAAAAATAAATAATGAACAGTACATCAATCATGGTGACTTGGTGGGGTGTGCCAATTATTAGACATTATTATTTTGTGCCCTAAAATTTATTTAGACTATTTTTGGTGCATAAAATATCAATATAAATACATATATATAAAAATAGGAAGAGAAAAAGAAAAAGAAAAGAGATTTCCTCAGCTAGCTGGGTCGAGGGGGGAATTCGGCCCAGCCGAGCGCGGCCGCGCGCGGCCGCGCGGGCAGGCGGCCCACTTGGCCCGCCAACGGGGGAACGGCGTGGGGACGGCGCGGGGATGGCACTGTGGGCGTGGGCCCACGTGCCAGAGGGAGGGGGAGGCTGACAGCGCTAGGAGGGGGTGACGGGGGGGGCAAACCGGTCGGAGCCCGACCGCCGGCGAGGTCCGCGGCGGTCCTCCGCCGGGTTCCCGGTTCTGTGATGACGGAGTGGTGGCAAGGCACGGGCGGGGGTAGGGGATCACGGTGGTAGGGCCAATTTGGCCGGAGAGCGCTTGGGATGGCCAGTCCATGGCGAGGTGGCGAGCGCCCACGGCGGTGGGGATCACCGGTGAGGCTGCCGGGTGTGATAGGGAAAGGGGGTGGGTGTGTTGTGCTCGCTAGGGCACGACAAAGCTTAAGAGCTACAACAATTGGACTAGAACTCAACAGAGAGGGGAGGGCGGGGCTCACCAGAGTGGAGTAAGGGTGCGGCGGCGCTAGCTCAATCGAGCTCGGGGAAGGGAAGAGGGAGCGGCCGAGGTCGGTGTGGAGAAAGAGGGAGCTCGAGCGGTCCTTTTATAGGCACCCGAGGCGGGGAAGGGGGCGAGAGGAGGCAAGCACCGGCGAGTTTGCCACGGCGGGGATGGTGGCGCACAGTGGCATCGACGGGATGGCTCAGGCAGGGGGTGACGGGATGGCTCGGCTGACGCAAGAGGAAAGAGACACAAGGCGCCAACCGGGCTGGCGAGCGAGTAAATTGCGAGACGACAGGGCAGTGGTGACCGGTGGCGATCACGTCGCTAGCCCAGTCACAGGCGCGAGGAAGGTGCTGACAAGCGGGACCCGCTTGCTAGGGAGAGAGATCGCGAGAGAGCGAGGGTGAGTGCGGCTGACGGGTGGGGCCGGGCTGGCAGCGGCAGAGGGGAGGGGAGAGCGGTCACGCGGGCGATGGGCTGCTTGGGCCGCGAGGGGGGGAATCGCGAGCGCGGGAGAGAGAGGGAGGGGGTTTGGGCCGGAAACGGCCCAGCCGAGGGGGGATTTTCCTTTTTCTTTTTCTATTTTCAAATTCTTATTTCTATTTCTTATTTCTTATTTCTATTCCTTTTATCCCCTTTTCTTTTGAACAAATAATTAGCTAAATAATCTTAGGTGCTAAAAAAATATTCTATGTGAGGTGCTTCTAACAATCATAGTGTATGCATGAGATGTCCTATGAGGTGGAGTCTAGGGAGTGATTAGGGGGGTTAGGAGATTAGGGTTCCAAACCTTGGGTTAAATTTTGGGATGTTACAGACTGTCCGGTGCGCCCATCAACAGCATCCCTCTCCAATGGTTGTTTTGGTGGTTGGGGCTATAAATACCCCCAAACCACCACCATTCAAGGCATCCAAGTTTTCAGCAATTTGCATTCAACACAAGAGCTCTAGACTTCACTCCAAGACACAAAACAAAAGATCAAATCCTCTCCAAGTCCCAAACTCATTCCAAAGCATAGTGACTTGTGAGAGAGAGACATTTGTGTTCATTTGAGTTCTTGTCGCCTGGATCACTTTTCTTCTTCCTCTATTCTTATTCTGAAGCAACTTGTAATCAAAGCAAGAGACACCAAGTTGTGGTGGTCCTTGTAGGGGTCTAAGTGACCCGTTTGATTAAGGAGAAAAGCTCACTCGGTCTAGGTGACCGTTTGAGAGAGGGAAAGGGTTGAAAGAGACCCGGTCTTTGTGACCACCTCAACGAGGAGTAGGTTTGCAAGAACCGAACCTCGGTAAAACAAATCACCATGTCATCCGCTTCATTCGCCTTTGATTTGTTTTTCACCCTCTCTTTCGGACTCGCATTTCATTCTAACGCTAACCTCGGCTTGTAGTTGTGCTTTAAGTTTGTAATTTTCAGATTCCGCCTATTCACCCCCCTCTAGGCGACTTTCAAGGCCAGAAACAAGCATAAAGGAAACAATCCATACACAACTAAAAGATACAACTTATCTCAGGCATTGGTACTGGGAGCAGCTAAAAAGGAAAGACCCTTAGCTCCTGCAACCATCCATTTCTCCCTTTCCTTAGCAATGGCCTCTAAGATTGTAGTGATATTGGGGGGGACCCGTCAAACACCACTCTGTTTCTGAACTTCCAGATCATCCAGGCTCCCAGAATCAAAAGTGAATTTACCCCCTTATTGGTCATGCCTGACACAAAATCAGCAATACGTTTCCACCACTGCAGGAAGTTTGTGTCATCTTGGATAGGGGCAAGAATGTGGAGCCCGAATTTCTGAAGAGTGATTACCAATATAATCTGGAAAAGCTACAAGAAACCAAAAGATGGTTGATGGTTTCAGGCTCTTGATCACAAAGAGGGCATCTAGGAGGATGATTTAGTCCTCTTTTTTCCAGTCTGTCTACAGTCCAGCACCTATTATGAGCCACCAGCCAAAGGAAGAACCGACACTTAGGAGGTGCCCAAGATTTCCAGACCATTTTGTAATGCTCAAACCAACAGAGCCAGTGAAGAAACCCTTATAAGCTGAGCTTGCAGAATACTGCCCATTAGAAGCAATTGAAAAGATATGCTTATCCTCAGAGTTAGGTTGCAATACAACATCAGATATTGCATTCCAGAGATGTAGGTAATCTACCAGAGCTCCCCCGGTCAAGGCACCTTAAATATCAGAGACCCATCTTCTATTAGTTAGGGCGTCGCGAACAGTTCTTTTAGAAATAATTCTTTTTGGAACAGTCAAGAGGAGCCTTGGAGCATTATCAGAAACACTTCTGGCATTAATCCACTTGTCACTCCAAAAGAAGGTGTTAGCACCATCACCAATTTCTGTGACAAGCACAGAAGAGAAGGGAGCTTTAGCATTGCTGGGGACATGAACAGGAAGATTATTCCAGGGACGGGTAGGGGCGGTCCTTTGCAGCCATAGCCATCTCATCCTAAGTGCCCAACAGAGTTCAGGGAGGCTAGAAATTCCCAAACCTCCAAAGTTCAAGGGTCTACACACTTTTCCCCAAGCCACCATACAATGCCCTCCTTTAACCTCTCTTCTGCCTCTCCATAAGAAACCTTTCCTTATCTTGTCAATTTCCTTAATGACCCACATACGGAAATCAATAGCCATAGCAGTATAAACACACATCCCAATGAGAACATGTTGCACTAGAATTCTTCTCCCTGCCCTATTTAATAAGTCAGCCTCCCAGTTAGGTAATCTGTCAGCAATCTTATCCACTTGTTGGTTAGATAATCTATGAAGGGATAGAGGGAGGCCCAGATATTTGCAGGGGAAGGAGGCAATATCACAAGGTAACATATGCTGGACGTCCAAGATAGTCTCCTCAGAGCACCTTATAGGGTAAATATTGGATTTATGAGTATTGTTATGAAGCCCAGAGGAATCTCCAAAGAGTTCAAGAATATCCAGAGTAATGGAGATATCCGACTGAGTGGGGTGCAGGAACAAGACTACATCATCCGCATAAATTGAAATTCTGTGAAGATTTTTCCCCAAGTAAAGCTGTTGAAGTAAACCAGCCTCCTCAGCCCTGGAGAAAAGGACACCCAGAACATCCATGATAAGAATGAAAAGCATTGGGGATAGGGGATCTCCCTGTCTTAGTCTCCTTCTATGCTGAATTCTTTTCCCGGGACAGCCATTTAGAATAACCTGAGTAGAGGAGGAACCAAGCATCCCACAAATGATGTCTCTCCAAAGATCTCTAAAACTCATATGCTTCATAACTTCAATCAAGAAAGCCCAGGAAACAGAATCAAAGGCTTTAGAAATATCCAGCTTAAAAAGGAGTCGTGCCTTGCTTTGGGAATGAAAAAGTCTTGTAGTTTGTTGCACAAGCATAAAATTATCCTGTATGAATCTGCCTTTGATGAAAGCACTTTGAATAGGAGACACCATATTATTTAACTTTTTTCCCAATCTGTTGGCAAGAATTTTGGTGACTAATTTGGCAAAGCTGTGAACCAGACTAATTGGTCTGAAATCCTTGACCTGATCACCCCCTCCACTTTAGGAACCATAGTGATATAAGCACTATTAAGTTTGTACAAATTCAAGAAGTTTCTGTTCCATAAAGCTACCACAGCATTCATCACCTCTTTTTAATGATATTCCAACAAACTTTATAGAATCTCCCAGTGAAACCATCGGGACCTAGAGCCTTGTCAGAAGGTATGGTCTTGACAGTTTCCCATATTTCCAGTTTAGAAACGGGCAGCTCAAGATCAGCAAGGTCATACATCAGTAGTCCAAGAGCTTCAAGGTCGATGGATCTAGCTCTTTCAGCCGTATGGCCAATAAGTTTTGAATAAAAAAGGTCAATTACTTCAGCTTTCTCATGGTGGCTGGTCATGATGTTATCCCCATCCTTAAGTTTAGTCACCAGATTTTTCCTCTTTCTGTGCCTTGCATGCATATGGAAGTATTTGGTATTAGCATCTCCTTCCTTCAGCCAGCTTATTCTTGATCTCAGCCTGGCCATAGTTCTTTTAAAGTAGGCCAGCAACAAGGATTGCATCTTGAGCTTGTTTTTGAGCCAATTCTCAGCCGGTGAAAGCAGCCTGTGGTCTTGGGCAATTTCAAATTTATGAAGGAGCTCCTTTGCAAGTGCCAACTGTGAGGCAACATGACCCACTTTCTTAGTACTCCAGCTTTGCAGCCTTTTAGAAGTCTCTTTAAGCTTTCTATCCAAGGTCACAAGGGGGCAATGCAAACTACCCACAGAGTCTCATGCAGACTGAACAGTATCAAGAAACCCATCAATTTTTGGCCAGAATGCTTCAAAGTGGAATCTTTTTTTCCCAAAGGAATTATCATGGAGTCCCAAGAGTAAGGGGCAGTGGTCAGAAGCCTGAGAAGCAGAACTTTGAAGCAGCACATTTGGAAAAATAGCCTCCCAATCAGAAGAGCAAAAAACTTTGTCCAACTTTACCAACACAGGATTAGCATGCTGATTTGACCAAGTAAATTTCCTGCCATGCAATTGGATTTCCTTTAATGCCAGATCATTAATAGCTGCCCTGAATCTAGACATCATTGCCCTGTTCAGATTTGAGTTATTTTTATCCGAAGCCTTATATATAAGGTTGAAGTCTCCAGCAATGACCCAAGGTCCAGCACAGGCAGCTCTAATTTCCTTAATCTCCTGGAGGAAAAGAATTTTATCTGCATCTGACTGAGGCCCATAAACGCAAGTTAACCACCATGGTGTGCCATCATTTTTACAGAATTGAATCGAAACGCAGTGATTATCTATTCTTGTTAACCCTGTGTGACCAACATTCCTCTTCCAAGCAATCAGAATTCCTCCACTAGCACCCAACAAAGTTTGAAAACTCAATTCCCAGGGTAGAGAGAATATTTGTATGAGTAATCTGCTGCATTTTTGTCTCTTGATAGCAAACTACATCCACATGAAAGGAATCAACAAAATCTCTTACAGCATCCTGTTTAAGAGAGGAATTCAGACCTCTTACATTCCAAAATAAAATTTTAGCAGGATCCATCAACAACCTTCAACAACCAACTACAGACAAAGAAGACCTAGGCACTAATTCTCCAAGTCGGCAGGGAGGGTCCAGCCGAACAAGGCAGAGAGGGCCTCCACCTGAACCTGGTTCAAGCAGCGATTAAATAATGCAGAATATTCTTGTAAGGCTTCGTTGTTGATTTCTTCGTTTTCTGATATGCATTTAAGGGCCACCATAGCTTTCTTGACCAGCTTGGATTTCTCTTTGTGCAAGTTGGATTTCTCTTTGTGCAAGTCGAACTCGACACCAATACTAGCAAGCCACCTGCTGCATCTGGGGGCCTGCACTTCAGATATGGGTGTAGCCACCAGGGGGGTCTTGGAGTTGGTAGTAGGGCATCCGACTTTTTGTAGATTTTGCTGAAAAAATTGGCAATGGGTGGACTGTCCTGTGCCGGAACAGGTTGGACATGTTCCTCAGTGGAAGCAACGGAGTAGTATTTTTCCTTCTTGAATAAACTTTTAGGTTCGATATGGCTAGCAACCTAGAAGAAATGCATGGTTGAACACGGGCCAGAGAAAGGGACAAACCAAGCCTAGCTGATTTCTGTGTCTCATTCCTCACGGACTAAGGCGAAACTGGCCTGGCTGGGGTCAGCGACCCGAGGGGCCCAAGCCTAGACATCACCGGGAGGGGCAAACTCAGCCCTGTCATTTCCAGCGACCCAATCACTTTGGACTAAGGCGAAAACGGCTGGGTGGAGTTCAGCGGCCCAATAGTGCATGTGCAGCTGTCAATAGGGGCCTCATCAAGGAGACTGTTTGGCTTCTCTGTAGGCAACTCATTAAGGAGAATCATCCCATTATCCGAGGCCATCTACTGTAACTTCGGTGTGTCAAAGAGTGGCTGTTCATGTCCCCTAGATGTATGTGAAGTCCTTCCATCTCCAGACGGCGGGGGAGGCCCAAGGCAAAGGTGAACAGACCATCGCTGGGGCAAGGGACTATCCAAATGCCGAGGCTCATCATTCCTCTGATCATACATGTCGTCCGAACCATCAAACTAACCGCCATCCTCCGATGGAGTCAGCAGCGAGGAACCTCTAAGACCATCATGGCAGATTGCAAGTACCCTTACGCTTATATTATAGGCAAAGCATCTCCATTCAGAGCTTTGTGGGCCTGACTCCAGAATATGCAGAATCATATCACGATGCAGCTATTTCGGTTGGAAGCACCAAGCCCTCGCTACAAAGGATGGAAGAGTTTTCTGCAACGGAGTGTCCGGATGAACCTCCTCAATGATACAAGAATCTCCTAATATGAATTCAGCTGTTGAGTGGCACCAAGCATGCACCGGGATTCCAATAATCTCAACATCCACCAAGTTCGACATGATTGAGGAAGAGGCATGAGAAAATCTGGACCATCTTTTGAAAACCAAGCTCAACCGAGGTCCTCGGAGCACTTTACCACCATTAAGAACCCTCATTGCAGTTTCTTCATTAGGCAAGAATAGAAGAAAATCCTCAGGCTTTGCAAATTGGATTGTCATGTCTTCCAACTTAATGCTGGAACAATGTGCCACCTCTTCTAATACCTCTGATCCAAGTACCTCCGGCCTAGTACTAGTAACGTTGACAAGCAAGGCCCTTCTCAAGTTTAATTCTTCCCTTGTCATAACATCCGAGAAGGCCAAAACCTAAGATATTAAACGCGGTGGGGAAACTTCAGGAATGACTTTAGGCGCTGCCAGAGAATGTGAAACAGCCTTGCCACTGCCTAGAGTTCCTCTACCACCTTTGGAACGTCTTCTTTTTTCTTGTTGCAGAGAGAGCGCTGGGAATGACCACTAGGAACAGGATTCTCCAGCAGACCTTTCTCCATCACAGCTTCACCAGCAGGGGTAATCCTCACCCACACTGATTTCTTCTTCAGAGAGTGACCCTCAGTCAAAGAGAGCGGCGTTGGTGGAGCTGACAGCCGTTGCCACACTAATTTCTTCTTTAGAGAGCGACCCTCGGTCCAAGTGAGCGGCGCCGGTGGAGCTGACAGCCGATGCCACACTGAGGGTCTCCCACACGGATGACCAAGATGTTGTCGCACTGAATTCCTGCTGACCTGATGATCCACACAGAGGGATGGACACCAGGCAGCTTGATGACCAAGATGGAAACAACGGAAGCAGCGAGTTGGCTGGCGGCAAGCAGCAACTCGGTGGCTAGGCGCAAGGCAGTTGAAGCACTTTCCATGAAGTTCCACTTGGGGCCGGCGACGGGGCAGGGGTACTCCGCGAGACCTCTTCTTGCGCACGACTACTTGTCAGTCGTCATCGTCCACAGGTCGCCCCCAGTACTACTCATCACCTTCAGAGGGCGGCTGGATATAGATATCGCTGGGGAGGGAGACAACCCGCGCCTTAATGAGGGAGAGGGGTAGGCTTGACCACCGAGGCTGGAGAGGACCGCCTGTTTATAGGATCGTTGGGGTCTGGAGATTCACTAGGTGAAGCGTCATCACTCCAGCGCTGGGCATTGGAGCGGCCATCAAGGGAGCCCAGGCGTCGGGATGTGGAGGGGACGGTCGCTGAAGGGGCGGAAGCCGATGGGGTGGCTGCCAGAACCGGGTTGGTTGCTGGCGGGAGGCTAGCCGGCGGGAGGCTGGTGGAGGGTGGGGCGGTGAGGGGAGGCGAATGGACGGGGCTGGGGGTTGGGGAGGCCATCCATCAAGAAGAGGAGATAACATTTTGCAATTTGAATCACTAAATTTGGAGTTCATATGCAAAAGATATGAAATAAACAAGTTTGGGAATTCAAAATATGAAATTAGGTCTAATTCTTTGAATATTTAAAAGTCCAGGGTTAAATCTGCAAGATTACAGGGGCCTGCGCGCAAAACTTGGGACGACGAGTTGATTTCCAATAAACCGAGGGTCTCTTTAATAAAACTACCGCGCGAAGGGGTATCGGGTGAATCTAACCGTCAGATCTAAAACCAACGACTGAGATTAGATCTGCGGCCGAGGGCGCGTGCGGGGGCGGGCGAGCACTAACAGGCGGGCTAGGGGCGTCAGCGACAGAGGGGGAGGGCGCACTGACCGAGCAGGCCCAGCGCTAGGGGACTTGGGCACTGACAAGCGGGCCAGGGGCGCAGGGCACGCGTGCGCAAAGCGGTACCCGCGATCTGGGTCGTGCGATCAGGATCAGACAGAGGGGATCAGACCGAGGAGGGGCGAACGACTATGGGTGGCACTGCTCCTCTCCGCGGTGGTGAGGTCGCCGGAGTTGAGGCAGGCGCGAGCTAGGGTGGCTCCGGGGTTGCTAGAGTTGGGCAGAGAGGGAGGGAACGCCATGGTGAACTCAATGGCGGGGAAGAGGCCACGAATCCGAGGGCAGAGAGGGGAGAACGGCGGAGGGAAGGTCTCGGGCCGGCTAGGGTAACTCCGGTGAGGAATCCCGGCCGCTAGAGAGGGGAATCGGCCGTGATAGGGCTCGGGTTAGTTCCAGTGGAGGTGGGGGAACACCCTGGGCCAAAGCCTGGGCACTGGACGAGGTCGAGATGGCTGGACACCGTGCGGGAATGGCGAGCAGGCGCGGCCACACGCCAGCGAGGCCAAATTGGCTAAAAGCAGACGTGGATAAGGTAAAACAAGCACGGGGGCGGGAGTCTCACCTCGGGGCGGAGCTCGGGGAGGCCTGGCGCGGTCTCCAGTGAGCTGGATGGTCGGGAACGCGGGCGCGGGTCTCCGGTGGCAGCTAGCGGCGTGGGTAGAGCGCGAGAGAGGGCCAAGCTGCGCGAAATGAGGCGGGGGGCGAGCGCGGGGCACTAGCGGGGCTCTAAGAAGGGAGTTGGGTGCATGGGCAGGCGTCGTGGCCGAGAAATCCGGCGACGTGCGCGAGTGCGCACTCGCCGGTCCACGGCGAGAGCGTGGAGGACGGAACTGACAGGGAAGGTCCACAGCGTAGAGAGAGAAGAGAGGGGCGCTCCGGGCAATGGCTCAGCAACTGGTGAACCGGGCCCGCGAGGCAGAGAGAGAGAAAGAGCGCGCGGGCGAAGAAACTGGCGCCGACAGGTCGGCCCCACTGGGCAGCGAGCGAGAGAGGGAGGGCATGCGGGAGGGAGAGCTGCCGCTGACAGGTGAGGTCGGCCTGTCAGGCGGCGCGGGCGCGTGGCCTAGCTAGGCCGAGCTAGGCTGGCTAGGCTGCTGGACTGCTTTCCTTTTTTCCTTTTTCTCTAGATTTTCTAATTCCTTTTCCATTTCTTTTCTATAGGGTTTTCAAATCCAAATTCAAATTAGGTTTCAAATTCAAATAAATTCAAACATGTGCAACACTTCAAAGAATATTTTAAGCTCAGCATGATGCAACATGTCATGGCCCATAGTGTTTTGGCAAAAAATAAATAATTAAATCCCCATAACTTTAAGCTAATTCTACTTAAAAGGGAAAAAGGGAGAGAGAATCTAGAGAGAGGTAAAACCTAGAGTGAGAGATAGAAGAGTAACACATGAATTTGGGTGATAATTAGAAAGAATTTTTATACCCCCAAATTTAGGGTGTTACAGACCTATCCCCTTAAAGAATCTCGCCCTCGAGATTCAGGGCTGGCTAGCAAAGAGCTCAGGGTACTTGGCTTTCAAATCATCCTCTCGTTCCTAGGTGGCTTCTTCTTCTGAGTGGTGACCCCATTTGACTTTGCACATCCTGATGGTACTTTTCCGAGTGACCCGATCTGCTGTCTCCAGAATCTGAGTTGGCTTCTTAATATAAGTCAGATCTTCTTGAACTTCAAGATCCTCTGCTGGCAACTGCTCTTCTGGCACTCTCAAGCATTTCTTCAACTGAGATACAGGGAACACATCGTGTACAGCTAATAGATTCTCCGGTAAACTGAGTTGATAAGCCACTTCTCCACGTCTTGCTTGAATCTGATATGGCCCAATATATCGGGGTGCTAGCTTGCCTTTGACTCCAAACCTTTTGGTTCCTCTGATGGGCGACACCTTCAAATAGACACAGTCTCCCACTTCAAAACTGAGTTCCCTTCTTCTGGTGTCAGCATAGCTTCACTGTCTGGACTGCACTGCCTTTAAATTCTCTCGGATCATTCTGATGTTCTCTTCGGCTTCAAGCAGAATATCTGGACCGAACACCTGTCTTTCACCAGGTTGATCCCATTGCAATGGAGTTCTGCAATTCCTCCCATAGAGCGCTTTGAATGCTGACATCTTCAGACTGGCTTGATAGCTGCTGTTGTAAGAGAATTCTGCATATGGTAATTTCTTGTCCCAACCTATCTTATCTTGCAAAGCACAAGCCCTCAACATATCCTCCAGAATCTGATTGGTTCTCTCTGTTTGACCATCTGTCTATGGGTGGTAAGCTGAGCTCAACTTTAAGTGTGTGCACAAGGCTTCATGCAATCGTTGCCAAAAATGAGAGGTGAACTAGGTGCCTGTCACACCCGGTTTTAGAAGGTAAACCGAATGCGAACCATGTACGTGCCAGGATCAGTTATTCACGTACACAGCAGTTACATAACATGGACATCATCACACAGTGCTCAGATAGTATTAAAAGGGGAAATAATAGTCGATTATATCATACGTCTGAGACGTCCATATAGTTCTTACAATAAATCAAAGTGCGGAAAAGAAACGTAGATAACACGGCCTTCACAGGCAGCCGACTGGGGGTTGCCGCTAACCCACACCTAGAACTCGTCGTAGTCTTGGAACTCCTGGAAGTCTCCTTCCACAGCTTCATCTTCGCCTGAGCAGTGGTTGCAATGCTGACAACCTGGGGGGGGGATTTGGTGTGTAGAGCAAGGGTGAGTACACATCAACATACTCAGCAAGTATCCCGTTTGGCTGTAGTGGACTAGCTTTATATGGGGATAAGTCAAGCAGTTGCTTTTAGTTGGTTAGGTTATTACTTACTAGTAGAAAGCCAGGTTTTAACATTAACCCAAGTTATTAGCCCAATGTATCCTTTCCAAACGGAAAGAATACCACTTACCAATACCACAATCATAATCAGAACCATCAATCTCATTGCCACCTGTACCAAAATATCTCTGATCAAGTACCACTAATCTCTGGAGCTCCCTTGGCCGCTCATAACCGCGAGCACGGCTGATATATCAGTTTCATAACACTCTGCAGAGGTTGTGCACTTTACCCACAAGCCGTGATTCCCTTTCTGCCCGGAGAGAGCGACTCCCCATTGACCACTACCTAGGTGGTCCAGCAGGGCATCACTACGTAGCCTTTACAAAGATTCCCCGAGGCTGTAGCCGCCCGTTAGGTTTCCTAAATGTACCACACTCCTCCCCAAGGGACAAATCAACCTTGGCAGAGCGAGCCGCATACACCGAGCCCCATTGACGGCACAACGGCTAAGCGGACTACACCCCGGTTCCTCCAATTATTCAGCTAAGGGCGTCCCATTCCACCCTCATGGTTGCACTGTTTTCCCGGGCGGTCATCCATTGAACAGGTCCTTACGGAGAGGCACTCGAGAAACCGCTCGAGTCCCCTTAAATGCCACAAGTATGATCATAAATAAGAAGGGGAAAACAGCGTATCATAGATAATCACATCATGTTCATTGATTAGAGTTGAGCAATAGCATCAAACTAAGCAGTAATAATCCGACCCAAATAGGTAAACAAGGACATGGATAACAAAAGCTAGTCAATCCTTAGGTATAAATGTGTAATGCGGGGGGTGAATTAAAGAATGAATAGGACAAAGATAGGTCAAAGGACACTTGCCTCCACCAACCGACTGCTGCTCAGGGGCTTCTCCTGCGAATTCCTCGGGCTCTTCGACCGGATCGTTCTCTATGCGAGCGCAAACATACATACATCCACATATTTTAATACAAAAGAACAATACACCATACAAGGGAACAGGTAAAACGAATATGCATCAAGTATGACATTTGACATCGCATTTGTTATGGTTAGAAAGAAACGGGAAAGATCTCGCAGGGGGGGGGTTAAATCTTATGCACTAATGATTAATTACAATTGGTTCTAAACAAAAGAATTCTGTTATATATATACTAATGGAAACCTAATCATTTTTAGTTGATCAACATTGCACGGGTTAAACAATTAACTACGTGAATCAATAGCATAACGGAATTTTAAATTAAACTTCCTATTTTCCATAGCATGAACAATGATCATTCTACCTAAAATAAAGTAATTATGATCACAGAAAGTAAATAAAATAAAATAAAAAAAATAAAATAAAAAAAAGAGGGGGGGGCGGTTGAACCGGCCCTAGGGCGGTTGAACCGGCCCTAGGCGGGGCGGCCGAGCTGGGGCGGGCGCGCGGGGGAGGGGTCGGGCTGGGCGGCCGAGCGGGCGGCCAGCGGCCGGCTGGGCCGAGCAGGGGGCGGGCCAGGGCGCGGCTGGGCGCGGCCGGGGCCGGCCAGGGCGCGGCCAGGCGGCGCGGCAGCGGCCGGCCAGTGGCCACGGCGGGGCTGGGGGGTGGCCGGCGCGGCCAGGGGCGGCCAGGCCTTGGCCGGGCAGGGAGGGGGAGAGGAGAGGAGAGGGGAGGGAGGAGAGGGAGGAGGGGGAGGGGGAGGGGGCTCACCGGCGGGGGTGGCCGACGGCGAGGGGCGGCCGGCGGCAGGGGGCGGCGCGGCGGCCTAGGGCAGGGGTTAGGGCGGCGGCGGCTTAGGGAGAGAGAGAGAAAATGAGAGGGAGAGGGAGAGGGTTAGGGGAAAAAGGGAGAGAGGGGGGGCGGCTGGGCCTTGCCAAGGCCCAAGAGGGGGGCGCGCAGGGGCTTGGGCCGGCCGGGGTCGGCCCACGGCGCGGGAGAGAGAGAAAAAGAGGAGAGAGAGAAAGAAAAAGAAAGAAAGAAAAGGTTTTTCCGCTTATTCTCGAAATCCGATCTTTCCACATGAATGCATTTGCACTTTCAAAGCAATCAAAAAAATGCAAGGTTCGGCATGGTGCATCAAACAACACAAAGTATTTTTAGAGTTTTCTTACACGGGAAATCCAAACCGAGTCCCGCTAAAACTTTGGAAAAGGTCAAGGTCTAGCGAGGGGAAAAGAAAAAGAAAAGGTAACGCCCGAATTTTGGCGAGTAAAGAAAAGAAAAAATTCAACTGCAAAATTCGGGGCGTTACAAACCTATCCCCCTTAAAAGAATCTCGCCCTCGAGATTCAGGGCTGGCTAGCAAAGAGCTCTGGGTATTTAGCCATCAAATCATCTTCACGCTCCCAGGTTGCTTCTTCCTCAGAGTGGTGACTCCATCTGACTTTGCACATTCTGATGGTCTTCCTTCGGGTGACTCTGTCTGCAACCTCAAGAATCTGAGCTGGCTTCTCAACATAGGTCAAGTCCTCCTGGACTTCCAGACCTTCCACTGGCAACTGCTCTTCTGGCACACGCAAGCACTTCTTCAACTGAGACACATGAAAGACATCATGCACAGCTGACAAATTCTCTGGCAGACTGAGCTGATAAGCCACTTCTCCACGCTTTGAGAGGATCTGGTACGGACCAATGTAGCGGGGTGCTAGCTTGCCTTTGATTCCGAACCTTCTGACTCCTCTGATCGGTGACACTTTCAGATAGACAAAGTCTCCGACTTCAAAACTCAGCTCTCTTCTTCTTGTGTCTGCATAGCTTCGCTGCCTCGATTGCGCTATCTTCGGATTCTCTCGGACCATCTTGATGTTCTCTTCAGCTTCGAGCAAAATATCTGGCCCAAACACTTGCTTCTCTCCAGGCTGATCCCATTGCAACGGAGTTCTGCAACTCCTTCCATAAAGCGCTTGAAATGGTGACATCTTCAAACTGGCCTGGTAACTGTTGTTATAGGAAAACTCTGCATAGGGCAATCGCTTGTCCCATCCGGACTGATCTTGCAGCGCACAGGCTCTCAACATATCTTCAAGAATTTGATTGGTTCTTTCAGTCTGACCATCTGTCTGCGGGTGATAAGCTGAACTGAAATTCAGATGCGTGCCCAAGGCTTCATGCAACTGCTGCCAGAAATGAGAGGTGAACTGCGTTCCTCTGTCTGACACTATCTTCTTTGGCACACCATGAAGACAAACGATCCGAGACATATACAGCTCTGCCAATACTGCACTGCTGTAGGTGGTCTTGACAGGTATGAAGTGGGCTGACTTGGTCAAACGGTCCACTACTACCCAAATGGAATCGTAGCCGGCTCGAGTGCGAGGCAATCCGACTATGAAATCCATACCGATTTCATCCCATTTCCACTGAGGGATCTGCAACGGTTGCAACAATCCAGCAGGTCTCTGGTGCTCTGCCTTAATTCTTCGACAACTATCGCACATAGCCACATGCTCTGCGATTTCCCTCTTCATTCCGTACCACCAGAATTTCTTCTTCAGATCCTGATACATCTTCTCACTGCCAGGGTGAATCGAATAAGCTGTCTCATGAGCTTCCTTGAGAATCAACTCCCGAACGGACTGGACATTGGGAACACACAAGCGGTCTTTGAACCATATCACGCCTTCTGCATCTTCTCGAAAATCTTTGCCTCTGCCATCTAGAATCAGTCGCCGAATCTCATTGATCTTCTCATCATTCTTCTGCGCTTCTTTGATTTCGCGTTCCAAGGTAGGTTCCAATTCAACTGTGACTCCTCGCGAATTGTTCAGAAATCCGAGACTCAACCTGTCGAACTCCTTGGCCAACTCATAAGGCATCGGACAAGCGACCATCAGATTGACTTGACTCTTTCTGCTCAAAGCATCTGCCACTACGTTTGCTTTGCCTGGATGGTAATGGATCTCCAACTCATAGTCTTTGATCAACTCTAACCATCTTCGTTGCCTCATGTTCAACTCTGACTGAGTGAATATGTACTTCAGACTCTTGTGATCTGTGTAAACATCGCATTTCTGTCCATACAGATAGTGCCTCCATGTCTTTAGTGCGTGAACCACTGCTGCCAACTCTAGATCATGGATTGGGTAATTCTTCTCATGAACCTTCAGCTGTCGGGACGAGTAAGCCACCACTCTTCCCTCTTGCATCAACACGCATCCCAAACCTGTGTAACAAGCATCACAGTACACAGAGAAGGGCTTGTGCACATCAGGCAAGACTAGGACAGGCGTTGTTATCAACTTCTCTTTCAGCGCTTCGAAGGCCTCTTGACATTTCTGGGTCCACTTGAACTCAACCTTGTTGCCTAGCAACGCTGTCATTGGTTTCGCAATCTTCAAAAACCCTTCAATGAATCGCCGATAATATCCGGCCATTCCAATGAAGCTCTTGATTCCTCGAGCATCCGTTGGCGCTTTCCAGTTCAGAATGTCTGCCACTTTCTTCGGATCCACAGCCAATCCTTCCTTGTTGATTATGTGACCCAAGAACAGGACTTCACTGATCCAGAACTCACACTTGCTCAACTTTGCATACAACTGGTGCTCTCGCAATCTCTGCAATACCATCCTCAAATGATCTGCATGCTCTTCTTCACTTTGAGAATAAATCAGAATGTCATCAATGAATACCACCACAAACTTATCGAGATAATCCATGAATACACTGTTCATCAAGTTCATAAAGAAGGCTGGTGCATTGGTCAAACCAAAAGACATCACTGTGAACTCATATAACCCATACTTGGTAATGAATGCCGTCTTCGGAATGTCCGAAGGTCGGATCCTGAGCTGATGATAACCTGACCTCAGATCGATCTTGGAGAACACACTGGCTCCTCTCAACTGGTCAAACAGATCTTCTATTCTGGGCAAAGGATACTTGTTCTTGATCGTGACTTTATTTAGAGCTCGATAATCGATACACATCCTCTTGGTGCCATCTTTCTTTTCCACAAACAAGACAGGGGCGGCCCAAGGCGAGGTGCTTGGCCGGATGTAACCTTTCTCCGACAGCTCATCAATCTGCTTCTTAAGCTCAACCAACTCTGGTCCAGATATTCTGTAAGCTCTCTTAAAGATAGGGGCGGTTCCAGGAAGAAGCTCTATGGCAAACTCAACTTTCCGCTCTGGTGGCATACCCGGTAAATCCTTTGGAAACACATCTGGGAACTCAGACACAACCTTGATACTCTCAATTGGGTCTGCTTCACTGCTATCGACAGCCATCTGATAACAACTTCCTTTCTTTGGCTCAGGCGGGACTAACTCGGTCACCACTTCCTCTCCTAGTGGGGACACCAACTTGATTGTCCTCTTATCACAACTGATAACTGCCTGATACTTATCTAGCCAATTCATCCCTAGGATGACATCTATTCCCTGAGTACCCATTACTATAAGATTAGCGGGAAACGCTATCCCCCTTATTTCCACACTTACATTCAAACATATGCTATCAGCTCGAATTCTACCACCAGCTGAGTCAATTTGAATGGGGGTTGACATGGCAGTAATTGGAAGATTATGTGATTCTACCCATGATGCAGTAATAAAAGAATGCGTTGCTCCAGTATCAAATAACACTTCTGCAATATGGGAATCGACTGGGAACATACCTACTGTCATGCCGGGGGTCTCCTGAACTGCTTCAGCCTCCAAGTGGTTCAGTCTTCCATGATTATAACGCGGCTGAGAGCGGTTGCCTGCTCCAGGCTGAGACACATTCTGCTTTGCTGGGGCATTGGGGCCTGACTGCTGCTGGGCTGCCTTCTTCGGACATTGCATCACCCAGTGGCCTTGCTCTCCACAGTGAAAACATGCTCTGTTTCCAACCTGAGCTGGTGCTGCCTGATTGCTCTGCTGAGTTGCGGGGGCAGGAAGACGAGGTGTCTGCTGATTCTGCCTCTGAAACTGGCCTCCTGACTGATTGCTCTGGCGATTCTGGTACTGGTGCTGAGGGTGCTGCCTTTGGAACTGCTGATACTGCTGACGCTGCTGATGCTGCTGATGCTGCTGAGGTGGACGTTGGTTCTGCCTGAACTGCTGAGGTTGATTGCCTGAGAAACGAGGACGGCTGCTGCTTCCAGGCTGGGGTCCACTTATCTTGCGCTTACGATCCTCCATCTCCTTACGCTTCCTTTCTGTCATGATTGCTCTGTCAATCAGGTGCTGGAATGTCGGGAAGGTATGATTCATCAGTTGGTACTGCAGAGGGTCAACCAAGCCTCTCAAGAAACGGTATTGTCGCTTGGCATCAGTGTTGACATCCTCAGGAGCATAGCGAGACAACTGCAGAAACCTGTCTCGATACTCACTGACAGATGATGACCCTTGCTTAAGGGCCAGGAACTCCTCCTTCTTCACTGTCATCAGACCTGCAGGCACATGGTACTGACGAAAGCTACCTCTGAACTCTTCCCAGGTGATGGTGTCGGGGTCGGCATGGGTGGCGAGGTAAGACTCCCACCATGATTGGGCTGCTCCTCTCAACAGACGGGGACCATACAAGACTTTCTCCCTGTCATCACACTGAGCGGTATGCAACTCCCGCTCCACAGTGCGCAGCCAATCTTCAGCATCCATGGGGTCAGAAGAGTGAGCGAACGTTGGGGGATGACCTCTCATGAATTCAGCACGCTTGTCTCTGGGCATCTGAGGCATTTGAGGCTGGGGTGGTGCTTGCTGCTGCTGCTGAATGGCGGCCAGAGTCTGACCGATGGCCTGAACTGCCTGAGTCTGCATCAGAAACATCTGCTCGATCGACATCGGGGGCGGGGGTGGCAGCTGCTGCTGCTGGGGCGCCTCATCTTGCTGACCGGCTTGCTCCTGCTGAGCACGCCTTCCTCCTCTGCGCCTGTTCTCTGACATCTGCAGAACGCAACCACACATCAGAACTGATCTGGCAAATCTTGCAGCATAAGAAAAGAGTATAGAATTCTCCAACAGCACTGAACAGATGAGCATCTTCACTGATCTCCAACACAGACCACACAGCTTCTCAAATAAAGAGGAAAGTAGAATAAAGGGTTTCCCAACTATATAACTAACTCCATTAACATAATATGTAAGCCAAAATGCAGGGGATACCCACACTCTGGTGACAGTCATTACAAAGATCCAAACCAAACATAGTTCATCATGACAAACATAAATGCACAGGATATAGCAAACTACCCTGTCTAACTAAGACTAACTAAGACCGAGACTAACGCTAAGACTGAAGCTTCTATGTATATATATTCTGTATTAATTACAAGATCCAACTCTAACGATCTATGGTTCTAGATTGATCTTGGTCTTGCAGTCGGGATTGCCATAAGACTGGAGTCCACGCCGAGGTGAGCGATACGGGTGCTGAGTCCCGACGGGAGCGGGGGAACCATCATCCAAGTGACGACGCTCCGCGCGCTCAGCCCGCAGCAGGGCAATCTCAGCACGAGCCCTACTCAGCTCGTCTAATGCATGGTCCAGCTCCGTGTTTAGCACGGCGGCTAGGTTGACTGTGCTGCTCAACCTAGGATTGTCCTCACCGGCAGGTGAAACAATCACGCCTCCTGTGCTGCCAGATGGACGGCGGGGGTAATACTTCAGGTCGAGGCCGTCAGCTACCCCACCGAGAACCGAGCAGTAGTGCGAAAGCGCACGCCGTGCAGCATCCTGCATGGCTGCCTCAGCTGAGTCCCGCTCAGAGATAGAATAGTGCTCTGAGCAAGCCTCCGCGCCCTGGAGACTGTTCTCCGGACGGCGCACCAAACAGGTCGCCTCCTAGCGGTCCGGGTAGACCCCGCGACTATGCTGGTAGACCACACAGCGATACTCGATGGACCAAGTACGCCGGTCAAGTGCCCGACGTAGCAGGGTGTCGAGCGCGTCGTGGAAGTGACACCCGCGAGCAGCGTCGCGAGTGATGGGTCGAGCAACCCATCCTTCCGGCTCATGGCTAGAGAGGTCGAGGTCGGTGTCGTGGCTCGGGCTGTCGTCGCCACCTCCGTCGTCTGGGTCTCCTCCAGCAGCTACTCCAGAAGCTGGGACGCCCAGTGGTGGTGCAGGGGGCGCCTCCAGGGGAAGCACAGGGGAGCAGCTCCTCACAGACTCTATCTCCTGCTGGAGCGAGAAAGAAGAGCCCTGCTGCTCCTGTCGTCGACGTTCCTCATGCAGGCGGTGGTGCAGTCTCTCCAAGTGGCTGGACTGTCCGGCCACGGGACGGCGAAGCGGACGCTCAGCAAGGCGGGAGGGTAAGAAGGGGATGACGGACTTTCGTGCAGTGTGTCTAAGACGAGCCATCTACAAAAGACATCGCAAGCAAAAGGGTGAGAACAGAATTAATATGACCAGCAAATAATGAATCATAAATGAATGAAGGATCAGAATAAAACAAAATTTTCAGCAAGGTATAATATATAGTAGAACATAGGTTTGGTCAGTAGGACCAACTTTTGAAGGGATACCAAAGTCAAGGCAGGGACAGAGGTCTATAGTCCTTAGAACGACCATTCTACTCTAGGTTAGCGGTCCTACAGTCAGCACGGCTTTGATACCACTTATGTCACACCCGGTTTTAGAAGGTAAACCGAATGCGAACCATGTACGTGCCAGGATCAGTTATTCACGTACACAGCAGTTACATAACATGGACATCATCACACAGTGCTCAGATAGTATTAAAAGGGGAAATAATAGTCGATTACATCATACGTCTGAGACGTCCATATAGTTCTTACAATAAATCAAAGTGCGGAAAAGAAACGTAGATAACACGGCCTTCACAGGCAGCCGACTGGGGGTTGCCGCTAACCCACACCTAGAACTCGTCGTAGTCTTGGAACTCCTGGAAGTCTCCTTCTACAGCTTCATCTTCGCCTGAGCAGTGGTTGCAATGCTGACAACCTGGGGGGGGGGATTTGGTGTGTAGAGCAAGGGTGAGTACACATCAACATACTCAGCAAGTATCCCGTTTGGCTGTAGTGGACTAGCTTTATATGGGGATAAGTCAAGCAGTTGCTTTTAGTTGGTCAGGTTATTACTTACTAGTAGAAAGCCAGGTTTTAACATTAACCCAAGTTATTAGCCCAATGTATCCTTTCCAAACGGAAAGAATACCACTTACCAATACCACAATCATAATCAGAACCATCAATCTCATTGCCACCTGTACCAAAATATCTCTGATCAAGTACCACTAATCTCTGGAGCTCCCTTGGCCGCTCATAACCGCGAGCACGGCTGATATATCAGTTTCATAACACTCTGCAGAGGTTGTGCACTTTACCCACAAGCCGTGATTCCCTTTCTGCCCGGAGAGAGCGACTCCCCATTGACCACTACCTAGGTGGTCCAGCAGGGCATCACTACGTAGCCTTTACAAAGATTCCCCGAGGCTGTAGCCGCCCGTTAGGTTTCCTAAATGTACCGCACTCCTCCCCAAGGGACAAATCAACCTTGGCAGAGCGAGCCGCATACACCGAGCCCCATTGACGGCACAACGGCTAAGCGGACTACACCCCGGTTCCTCCAATTATTCAGCTAAGGGCGTCCCATTCCACCCTCATGGTTGCACTGTTTTCCCGGGCGGTCATCCATTGAACAGGTCCTTACGGAGAGGCACTCGAGAAACCGCTCGAGTCCCCTTAAATGCCACAAGTATGATCATAAATAAGAAGGGGAAAACAGCGTATCATAGATAATCACATCATGTTCATTGATTA
The DNA here is from genome assembly GCA_029449295.1 of Zea luxurians. Lineage (NCBI taxonomy): Eukaryota > Viridiplantae > Streptophyta > Magnoliopsida > Poales > Poaceae > Zea > Zea luxurians. The sequence goes on along the minus strand of JAOPSE010000064.1, from coordinate 1,170,355 downwards.
GAGTTGAGCAATAGCATCAAACTAAGCAGTAATAATCCGACCCAAATAGGTAAACAAGGACATGGATAACAAAAGCTAGTCAATCCTTAGGTATAAATGTGTAATGCGGGGGGTGAATTAAAGAATGAATAGGACAAAGATAGGTCAAAGGACACTTGCCTCCACCAACCGACTGCTGCTCAGGGGCTTCTCCTGCGAATTCCTCGGGCTCTTCGACCGGATCGTTCTCTATGCGAGCGCAAACATACATACATCCACATATTTTAATACAAAAGAACAATACACCATACAAGGGAACAGGTAAAACGAATATGCATCAAGTATGACATTTGACATCGCATTTGTTATGGTTAGAAAGAAACGGGAAAGATCTCGCAGGGGGGGGGGGGTTAAATCTTATGCACTAATGATTAATTACAATTGGTTCTTAACAAAAGAATTCTGTTATATATATACTAATGGAAACCTAATCATTTTTAGTTGATCAACATTGCACGGGTTAAACAATTAACTACGTGAATCAATAGCATAACGGAATTTTAAATTAAACTTCCTATTTTCCATAGCATGAACAATGATCATTCTACCTAAAATAAAGTAATTATGATCACAGAAAGTAAATAAAATAAAATAAAAAAAATAAAAAAAAAAGAGGGGGGGCGGTTGAACCGGCCCTAGGGCGGTTGAACCGGCCCTAGGCGGGGCGGCCGAGCTGGGGCGGGCGCGCGGGGGAGGGGTCGGGCTGGGCGGCCGAGCGGGCGGCCAGCGGCCGGCTGGGGCGGCCAGCGGCCGGCTGGGCCGAGCAGGGGGCGGGCCAGGGCGCGGCTGGGCGCGGCCGGGGCCGGCCAGGGCGCGGCCAGGCGGCCGGGCGGCGCGGCAGCGGCCGGCCAGCGGCCACGGCGGGGCTGGGGGTGGCCGGCGTGGCCAGGGGCGGCCAGGCCTTGGCCGGGCAGGGAGGGGGAGAGGAGAGGAGAGGGGAGGGAGGAGAGGGAGGAGGGGGAGGGGGAGGGGGCTCACCGGCGGGGGTGGCCGACGGCGAGGGGCGGCCGGCGGCAGGGGGCGGCGCGGCGGCCTAGGGCAGGGGTTAGGGCGGCGGCGGCTTAGGGAGAGAGAGAGAAAATGAGAGGGAGAGGGAGAGGGTTAGGGGAAAAAGGGAGAGAGGGGGGGCGGCTGGGCCTTGCCAAGGCCCAAGAGGGGGGCGCGCAGGGGCTTGGGCCGGCCGGGGTCGGCCCACGGCGCGGGAGAGAGAGAAAAAGAGGAGAGAGAGAAAGAAAAAGAAAGAAAGAAAAGGTTTTTCCGCTTATTCTCGAAATCCGATCTTTCCACATGAATGCATTTGCACTTTCAAAGCAATCAAAAAAATGCAAGGTTCAGCATGGTGCATCAAACAACACAAAGTATTTTTAGAGTTTTCTTACACGGGAAATCCAAACCGAGTCCCGCTAAAACTTTGGAAAAGGTCAAGGTCTAGCGAGGGGAAAAGAAAAAGAAAAGGTAACGCCCGAATTTTGGCGAGTAAAGAAAAGAAAAAATTCAACTGCAAAATTCGGGGCGTTACAGTGCCTCTATCTGATACTATCCTTTTCGGAACGCCATGCAAGCACACAATCTGAGCCATGTATAATTTGGCCAACACTGCACTGTTGTAAGTAGTCTTGACTGGTATCAAATGGGTCGCCTTTGTCAAACGGTCCACTACTACCCAGATAGAGTCATAACCCGTGCGAGTGCGAGGCAAACTGACTATGAAATCCATTCCGATCTCATCCCATTTCCACTGAGGAATCTGCAACGGTTGCAACAAACCTGTAGGTCTCTGATGTTCTGCTTTAATCCTCTGACAACTGTCACATACAACCACATACTCTGCTATCTCCCTTTTCATACCATACCACCAGAATCTTTTCTTCAGGTCTTGGTACATCTTCTCACTACCAGGGTGTATAGAGTATGCTGTCTCATGGGCTTCCTTGAGAATCATTTCCCGGATGGATTTGATATCGGGAACACACAGTCTATCCTTAAACCATACCACTCCTTCTGCATCTTCACAGAAATCCTTGCCTTTCCCATCTATGATCAGCTGCCGGATCTCGTTGATTTTCTCATCATCCTTCTGACCTTTCCTGATGTCTTGCTCTAGAGTGGGTTCCAACTTGATTGTCACTCCTTGAGTGTTGTTCAGAAATCTGAGACTCAATCTATCGAACTCCTTCGCTAGCTCATACGACATCGGGTAAGCGGCCAACATATTGACTTGACTCTTTCTACTAAGAGCATCTGCAACCACATTTGCTTTGCCTGGGTGATAATGAATCTCCAGCTCATAATCTATGATCAATTCTAGCCATCTTCGCTGCCTCATGTTTAACTCTGACTGAGTGAATATGTACTTGAGACTCTTGTGATCCGTGTAGATATCACACTTCTGCCTATAAAGGTAATGCCCCCAGGTCTTCAATGCATGAACCACGACTGCTAATTCCAGATCATGAGTAGGATAATTCTTCTCATGAATCTTCAACTGTCGGGACGAGTATGCCACTACTCTCCCTTCCTGCATTAACACACATCCCAGTTCGGTATACAAAGCATCGCAATATACTGAGAATGGCTTGTGAATATATGGCAAAATCAGTACTGGTGTCGTTGTCAACTTCTCTTTCAATGTCTCAAAAGACTTATGGCATGCTGGGGTCCACTTGAACTCGACCTTCTTTACCAACAAGGCTGTCATTGGTCTAGCAATCTTGAAGAAACCTTCGATGAAACGCTGATAATAACCGGCCATTCCGATGAAACTCTTGATTCCTCAGACATCTTTTGGTGCTTTCTAGTCCAAGATAGCTATTACCTTCTTTGGATCTATAGCCAATCCCTCTTGGTTTATAATGTGACCCAAGAATAGGACTTCACTCACACTTGCTAAGCTTGACATACAGTTGACAATCTCGTAGCCTCTGAAGTACCTTCCTCAAATGCTCCTCATGCTCTTGCTCATTCTAGGAATATATAAGAATATCATCAATAAACACCACCATGAACTTGTCAAGGTAGTCCATGAACACACTGTTCATCAAGTACATGAAGTAAGCTGATGCATTCGTCAAACCGAATGACATGACCGTGAACTCATATAGTCCATACTTGGTGATGAATGTTGTCTTTGGTATATCCGAAGGTCGGATTCTAAGCTGATGGTAGCCTGACCTCAGATCTATCTTCGAGAACACACTGGCTCCTCTCAACTGATCGAATAAATCTTCAATTCTGGGCAGGGGGTACTTGTTCTTGACAGTAACCTCATTCAAGGATCTATAGTCAATGCACATCCTCTTTGTTCCATCCTTCTTCTCCACAAATAACACTAGGGCTGCCCAAGGTGAGGTACTCGGTCTTATGTAGCCTTTCTCTTTCAACTCATCAATTTGCTTCTTGAGTTCCACCAACTCTGGGCCGGACACTCGATAGGCTCTCTTGGAAATAGGGGCGGTGCCTGGTATAAGCTCTATGGCAAATTCAACCTTCCTTTCAGGTGGCATACCTGGTAACTCCTCGGGAAACACATCTAGGAATTCTGACACTACATTGATAGCTTCTGATGGTTTAATCTCCTAAATACGGGCGATGACTTGGTGACAACTCCCTTTCCTTGGTCCTAACAAGACCAACTCTACTAACACTTCTTCTCCTGATAAGGACACTAACTTCACCGTTCTCTTGTCACAGCTAAGACTGGTTTGGTACTTGGTTAGCCAATTCATCCCTAGGATGACATCTATAGTTGTATCCTGGTTACACATAACTATTAAATCACCAGGGAACTCTATCCCCCTTATTTGAACCTTTGTATTAGGGCAAAATTTATCCGTTTGGGTCCTCCCACCTACTGAACTAACTCTCATAGGTGGATACATGGGTGCTACTGGTATATTATGTGATTCTACCCATGATGCAGTCACAAAAGAATGCGTTGATCTAGTATCAAATAAGACATTTGTCGAATGGTACTCGACTGAAAACGTACCTTGTGCCACTTCTGGAGTCTCCTATAATGTGTCGGCCTCCAAGTGGTTCACCTTTCCATACTGGGCACGAGGTTGCCCACGGTTGTTGCCTCCTAGCTACATTGCATTCTATCTGACTAGGGCATTGGGAGCTGACTGCTGCTGAGCTGCTTCCTTTGGGCAATGATTCGCCCAATGGCCTTGTTCCCCATAGTGGAAACATGCATGACTTCCTCCTTGCGTTGGCGCTGCTTGGTTGTTCTGGTTGGTTGCTAGGGCAGGAATACGGGCTGCCTGGTTGCTCTGACGTTGGTATTGATTTCGTCCTTGCTAGTTGTTCTGACGGTACTGCTCCTGCTGCTGACGAAACTGCCTCTAGTACTGCTGCTGCTAGTTCTGACGCTGATGCTGGTGCTGGTGACCCTGCTTGAATGGCTGAGGTGGGTTGCCTGAGTAGCAAGGACGGCTGCTACTCCCAACTTGAGGTCCACGAATCTTGCGTTTCCTATCCTCCATCTCCCAGCGCTTCCTTTCTGTCATGATTGCTCTGTCGATCAGATGCTGGAAGGTAGGGAAGGTGTGGTTCATTAGCTGATAGTGGAGGGGATCGACCAATCCTCTCAAGAAGCAGTACTACCTCTTGGCATCCATGTTGACATCGTCTAGGGCATAACGCGATAATTGCATAAACTTGTCCCTGTACTCACTGACGGACAGGGGACCTTGCTTGAGGGCGAGAAACTCCTCCTTCCTCACTATCATCAGTCCCTTGGGTACATGGTAGCGACAAAAGTTGTCCCTGAATTCTTCCCAAGTGATGGCTTCAGGGTTGGCATGGGTGGCAAGATAAGACTCCCACCAAGACTGGGCTGCTCCCCTCAGCTATCGGGGACCGTATAACACCTTCTCACGATCGTTGCACTGGGTAGTGTGCAACTCACGCTCCATGGTATGCAGCTAATCTTCAGCGTCCATGGGGTCAGCAGAGTGGGCAAAGATAGGGGGATGACCCTCATGAATTTTGCCCGCTTGTCTCTGGCACTTGTGCCATCTGGACCTACACTTGAGGCTGAGGTGATGGTGGCTGCTGCTGCACTTGCTGCATTGCTGCTAGGGTCTGTTTGATTGCCTGAACTGCTTGAGTCTGCATCAGGAATATTTGCTCAATGGTCATCGGTGGTGGCGGTGGCAAATGCTGCTGCGGAGCTGCCTCCTCTTGGGGTGCCTGCTGTTCTGGCTGAGCACGCCTCGCACCTCTGCGTCTGTTCTCAGACATCTATAGAAATCACACACATATATATCAATTCTGACTCTGCAGTCTTTCAGCATAAGAAAAGATGTATAGAAAATCTCCATAGCACTGAACAAATGACCATCTTCACTGACAGCTTCTCAGATAAAGAGAAAAGTGGAAATAAATGGATTACCCAACTAATTAACTGACTTTATTAATAACTACACCAAGTTGCAGGGGATACCCACAACTTGGTGACAATCATTACAAATATCCAACTTCAGTACATGTCCATCATGGCAAGCATCCAACATAAGATAAGCAAATTAACTCTAACTAAGACTGACTAGACTAAGACACTAAACTAAGCATTATTACAGACTCCGACTCTGTAATAGAATAGTGCTCGTCGTGTTGCATCCTGCATGGCTGCCTCAGTAGTATCCCTCTCAGTAATAGAATAGTGCTCTGAGAAGGCCTCTGCACCCCGGAGATCATCGTCCAGATGGCACACCAAGCAAGTAGCCTCCCACTGGTCTGGGTATAACCCGCGATGATGCTGGTAGACTACACAATGGTACTCGATGGACCAAGTGTGTCGGTCAAAGGCCTGACACAGCAGGGTATCGAGAGCGTCGTGGAAGTGACACCCGCGAGCAGCGTCACGAGTGATGGGTCTAGCGATCCATCCCTCCGGCTCTGGCTCCTCCGAGAGCTCCGTGCAGTGGCTCGAACTACCATCGGCATCGTCGTCGTCTCTGTCTCTGTAAGGGTCTCCTCCGGCAGCCGAGATGTCCTATGGTGGTGCAGGGGGCATCTCTGGCTAAGGTGCAGGGGAAGGCGGCTCTCAGAGTCCACCTCCTGTTGAGGCGAGGGGGAAGAGTCCTACTGCTCCTGCTCCTAGCGTCGGCGCTCCTGCTTCTCGTGCAGGCGACGATGCAGTCTCTCCAGGTGACTGGACTGACCTGGCACCGTGCGACGCAGTGGACGCTCCGCCAGGCGAGAAGGCAAAAAGGGGATCACAGACTTACGTGCAGTGCATCTGATATGGGCCATCTACAAAATACATCGTAAGCACAAGAGTAAGAGTAGAACTATGACACCAGAAAGTAAACAGAAAGAAAAGTGAGACAACTTTTTGAGATGAGTGAATAACATAGAGTTGGTCAAGATGACCAACTTTTGAAAGAACTCTAAAGATAAAGGTAAGAGTAGGGGTCTATAGTCCTTAGGTCGACCATTCTAGTCTAGGTTAGCAGTCCTACAGTCAGCAAGGGCTTTGATACCACTTATGTCACACCTAGTTTTGGAAGGCAAACCGAATGCGAACCATGTACGTGCCAGGATCAGAAACTCACGGACACAGCGATTACATAATTGGACATCATCACACAATGCTCAAAATAAATAGCAGAAAGGTACTTTATTACATCAAGATGTCCAAGACATCCACAGAGTCTAATACATAACCATTGTCTTTAACATAACTATCAAAGTGCGGAGAAATGAAATGTAGATGATAAGCCTACACAGGCAGCTGACTGGGGATTTGCCACTAAGAAAGAACTAGAACTCGTCGTAGTCCTAAAACTCCTCGAAGTCCTCCATGTTGCCAGCATTGCCTCCTGAGCACAGAGTACAATGGGGACAACCTGGGGTGGGGTCGTGTGTAAAGTAAGGGTGAGTGCACATCAACGTACTCAGCAAATGTCCCATTTGGCTAAAGTGGAATAGCTGTATGTGGGGTTGAAGTTAAGCAGTTGCTTTTAGTTGGTCAAGTATTTATTATTAGTAGTAGAGCCAAGTTTTAGTAATAAATCCGGTTATTACCCAAAAGTACTCCCTCAAAAGAGGAAATACCAGAGATCAGATTTATAACATCATTATTAACCATCATCATAAAATTATCCAAAGCTCTTCTAATCAAAGAGGATCCCAAGGCTGCTCTTAACCGTGAGCTCGGTTGATATACCAGTTTCTAACACTCTGCAGAGGTTGCACACTTTACCCACAAGTCGTGATCCCTTTATGCCTCGGGTCGATCAAACCCTCAAACACTACCAAGGTGAGTCGGCAAGGTTTCATTATGTAGCCTTTACAAAGACTCCCCTAGTGCATAGCTGCTCATTAGGTTTCGCCAGTCGTACAAACGCAGTACACCTCCCCAAGGTGGGTGACTAACAAAACCAAATCGAATGAACCTCTGCACCCCAACCTTGGCAGAGCGAGCACTACGCTATGGCCCCCATTGATGGCCCTCCGGCAAAGCCAACTACACCCCCAGGTTCATCTAATTAATCAGCTAAGGGTGTCCCATTCCACCCTCATGGTTGCACTGTTATCCCGGGTGGTCACTCCACGAACAGGTCCTTACGGAGAGGTACTCAGGAAAAAGACCTAAGCCCCCTAGAGTAACTCCGGTGAGGAATCCTAGCCGCCAGAGAGAGCAATCGGCCGTGATAGGGCTTGGGTTAGTTCTAGTGGAGGTGGGGGAACACCCTGGGCCAAAGCCCAGACACTGGATGAGGTCGAGATGGCCGGACACCGTGCGGGCGCAGCGAGCAGGCGCGGCCACACGCCGGCGAGGCCAAATTGGCTAAAAGCAGACGCGGATAAGGTAAAACAAGCATGGGGGTGGGAGTCTCACCTCGGGGCAGAGCTCGGGGAGGCCTGGCGCGGTCTCCGGCGAGCTGGATGGTCGGGAACGCGGGCGCGGGTCTCCGGCGGCGGTTGGCGGTGTGGGCAGAGCGCGAGAGAGGGTCGAGCTACGCGAAATGAGGCGGGGGGCGAGCGCGGGGCACTAGCGGGGCTCTAAGAAGGGAGTTGGGCGCATGAGCAGGCGTCGTGACCGAGAAATCTGGCGACGTGCGCGAGTGCGCACTCGTCGGTCCACGACGAGAGCGAGGAGGGCGGAACTGACAGGGCAGGTCCACAGCGTAGAGAGAGAAGAGAGGGGTGCTCGGGGCAATGACTCAGCAACTGGCGAACCAGGCCCGTGAGGCAGAGAGAGAGAAAGAGCGTGCGGGCGAAGAAACTAGCGCCGACAGGTCGGCCCCACAAGGCAGCGAGCGAGAGAGGGAGGGCACGCGAGAGGGAGAGCTACCGCTGACAGGCGGGGTCCGCCTGTCAGGAGGCGCGGGCGCGCGGCCTGGCTGGGCTGAGCTAGGCCGGCTAGGCTGCTGGGCTGCTTTCCTTTTTCTCTGGATTTTCTAATTCCTTTTCTATTTCTTTTCTATAGGGTTTTCAAATCCAAATTCAAATTAGGTTTCAAATTCAAATAAATTCAAACATGTGCAACACTTCAAAGAATATTTTAAGCTCAGCATGATGCAACATGTCATGACCCATAGTGTTTTGGCAAAAAATAAATAATTAAATCCCCATAACTTTAAGCTAATTCTACTTAAAAGGGAAAAAGGGAGAGAGAATCTAGAGAGAGGTAAAACCTAGAGTGAGAGAGAGAAGAGTAACACATGAATTTGGGTGATAATTAGAAAGAATTTTTATACCCCCAAATTCAGGGTGTTACAGCTATCTGGTATCCATGGGTTTTGCATAATTTCAACCTTGCATGTAGTGGAAACTGTAAATAGAAGTAACATGTTTGATTTTTTGTGTTTTAATCTCACATCTACCTCTTCTCTGATAATTTAGCCAGGTTGGGATCAGCAAGAAGACATTGATCCTCTATGGTACCAATATTAATGTTGTGTTAACCTCTGTGTTGTTAGATATTAATCACCTAAAGCGTGATAACACTATTAAATATACTAAGAAGAAGGACGACATTAGGCCTTTTGAAAGTGGTGGAGAATCTTCTCTAGAACTTTTCTCCTTCAAGGCAGACTGTAGCATGGACATGTGAAGAACTAATTGGTCCCAATGTGATTCTTTATTTACTGATGTGTGATAATTCTAGAAGTAGAATAATCTAGTGTCTACAAACTAAATTTCTTTCAACCCCGCCTAATCTATCTAATCATGTGAATCTGAGCAAGAACTAAACTACTGAAAAGAAATAACCATTGCCATTTGATATGATAAACCTTAGCTTTAGGTTCAAGTAATAACACTGTCATCACATTTTGGTGTCCCCTTCATTGCTAAAAGCAGGAAATCAACTATAATTAAACTCTACTGCTGAGAAACCAGTACACACTACAAACAGAACTGGATTGACTAGACATGTGGTTCGATGTGCTAGATTTTTTAGCCTTAGCAGTAAACAATGTGATCCTTTATTTACTGAGGTTGTGAAATACCTAGAAGTAGAATAATCTAGTGCCTATAAACTGAATTTCTGTCAACCCATCCCAATCTATCTAATCATGTGAATCTGAGCATGAACTGAACTACTAAAAAGAAATAACCATTGCCATTTGATATGATAAACCTTAGCTTTAGGTACAAGTAAGAACACTGTCATCACATATGGTCAGACTAAAGGTTGTTGGGAGTTGGAACACACATACCTGAAACAACAGTGGTGTTGGCTTCCTTCTCGGGCAACAGTGCCTAGAAGTAGAATAATCTATGCCTACAAACTGAATTTCTGCCAACCCTGCCTAATCTATCTAATCATGTGAATCTGAGTAACAACTGAACTACTAAAAAGAAATAACCATTGCCATTTGATATTGTCGGTGTTTCGGACCCGCGAGGACCATCAACCGACCAGTAAATTTGTCGCTGCGTGTCCCTGTCCAGATGGGTTGATGCAAGATGGAACACAAAGGGGGAAATGAGGCTTATGTTATCTTGCACCGGGGTGCTCGTAGTAGGGGTTACAAGCGTTGCGGGAGAGCGGGAGCGAGAGAGAGCGAGAGGGAGAGGGTTCGGCCTTGAGGCGAGCTATCTGAGTCTGCCTCTACCGAGTCTCTCCTACTCTGCCTGCCTCTGCTCGTCTGCGTCGTGCATCAATGTGTTTGTACGTGTGTTTTTCCCGTCCTCTCCCCCCCCCCCGTTCCCCTCCTGGAAGGCCCTGGACATCCCCTTTTATAGATACAAGGAGATGCCCAGCTGTACAATGGGGGTGTAGCTATGAGCTAACGTGGCTGGCGGGGAAGTGCCTTGAGCCCTGTACATGTACTAACATGGCCGTCAGAGAAGTGCCTTGAGCCCTATAGAAGCATAGCTGGCGGTGCAGCATGGATCCTGCTGACGTTTCCTTGCTTCTGTAGGGGGTTGAGAGCAACCGACGTCACGGGCGCACGCGGGAACCATCATTACCTGTTACCGGAGTAACCCAGATGGGACACCAGTCTTGTTCCTTCGTAGCCTGAGGCAGCTAGCCAGGGGTAGGGTAATGATGTATCCCCTGTAGCGTAGTCGGTCCAAGGTCGAGGTCGGGCGAGGCGACGACTCCTCCGAGGCCGAGGCTGAGGTCGGGCGAGGCGGAGTCCTTCTCCCGAGGCCGAGGTCGGGTGAGGCGGAGTCCTTCTCTCGAGGCCGAGGCTGAGGATGAGGCCCGGGATCGGGCGAGGCGGAGCCCCCTGTTGCGCCCGAGGCCGAACTCGGGAAAGGCCGTGACTGTTGTTAGTCTTTCCCTTGTGGCTGGCACAGTTGCCGGAGCGGGGTGAACAGTGTTGTTTTCCTGTCAGAACGGTCAGTAAAGGGGCGAAGTGACTGTGGTCACTTTGACCTTGCCGACTGAGGCATGCGTGTCAGGACAAGGTGTCAGGCGATCCCCGCATTAGATGCGCATGCGATATGGTCGGTTGGTAAGGCGATTCGGTCGAGGTCGCTGCGCGACAAAGTTCGCCCGAGCTTAGCCTTGGGTGAGACGGGGGTGCGCTTGATGACAGAGGGGACCCTCAGGCGAGGCGTGAATTTGCCTAGGACTATTGTCTGCGCCCGAGGTTGGGCTCGGACGAGGCGAGGTCGTGCCCTACGAGGCCCTGACTTGAACCGTGCTTATCAGTCGTTGATGGTTTGTTCCGAAGATGTTTTCGGCCAGGTTAAGGAGCATTGGGGGTACCCCTAATTACGGTCCCCGACAGTAGCCCCCGAGCCTCGAAGGGAGTGTAGGTACTCGCTTGGAGGTTCTGCCGGATTTTTTGTAAGGGGACCGTCCCTTTTCGGTTATGCTTTGTTCCGGTGGGTGCGCGCGAGCGCACCCGCCGGGTGTAGCCCCCGAGGCCTCGGAAGAGTGGTTTGACTCCTCTGAGGTCTTAATCCTTTTTGTGATGCTTCGGTCAGCCTTGTTGTTCCCTCATGTGGCCTGGCTGCAGCCCGGGTGCATGGTCAGGCTCCGAGTTTTTGAGCTGGTTTGTTGACGTGGTCAACAGTTTGGCCGTAGCCTGGCGCAAGAGCAGCCCCTGAGCCTCTGCACGGAGCGAGAGGACGATCAAGGACCGTCTCGACTTTTATTGTACGCCCCTTCATCGACTCTCCGCGAGGAGGAAGGGGGGGAAAGCACCATGTTACCCTCGGAGGGCACCGAACATGGTGTTTCCAGTGAGTTGCTAGCGGGTGATCTGAGTGGACGCCCGAGCCCCGTTCGATAAGGGTCGGCTAGTGGCCCAGAGGCGCGCTCCAAAAGTACCTGCAGGTGATTTGCTGGACCCGGACCCATTCGTTAGGGTCCGAGGGCTTGGTGCCTCCCTCCGGTGGGATTCCATTACAAATCGTTCCCACTGGTCTCGGAAATGTCCTAGGGTACCTCGGGAGCGTAGCCCAAGCCTCGGCCATGTAACGGACGTACCCAGGGTCATCCCTGACTCTGCGTGCTCTGGGGCGGCTGTCAAACCCTTCCGGGGGGCCAGCCTTCGAACCCCTGATCAGTAAAGGGCTCGGAGCACGAGTGCTCTGGGGCGGTTGCCGAACCCCGGAGGGCGCAACCTTCAAACCCATGATCAGTAGGAGGGCTCGGGGCCCGTTTCCTTCACCGAGAAGGATCCTTTTCGCAATATCCCCTTTCCCGGTCCCTGTGGCAAGAGAGAGAGAGAGGAAAAGGAAAAGGATATAAATTTAAAAAATGTGGCGCACCTTTTTTGACGCGGTCATCATGATGGAGGTGAAACGGCGCCCGCTTCGCCTGCCGGAGGTGTCGCTTGCCCTGCCAAGGAGTTAATGCGACGGGACGGGCGATTCACGGGGCGTCTATTGTGCGTGCGTGAGTCGTTCGAGGAACGGAACACGGGTGCGTCGTTTTTTATGCTGCGTGAGAGGGCTCCCTTGCCGTTTCGGGAGAGGATGCGAACCTGTAGGTGATTGGACCGCTGCATCCGCACGCCTATTGCTGCAATTACTGCTGGCCCGCCTCTGATCATATCGACCGTCGTGCCTATCTCCGCGGCTAAGTGACCCGTGATCGTCGCACTTAATGGGCACTGTTGGGTCACGCGCAGGGCTGCCTTGAGTCGCTGCGCTGGTTCTGCAGTCGAGAAGACGCAACATTGGCACAAGTGGCGTTGCGGTTTCCTCGCACGTAGTGAACGGCGCGCCGGTTACATGACATGTGGGACCGGGCTGCCATGCTGGACCGCCGGATGCGACGAAGCTGAAAGGGTGCACAACCGTAGTGTGGTTGCATGCTTCTCACGTGGCGGTTCGCCCTTTCGACCGCTGGTTTCGGCAAGGATGAGGGAATGCTTATAACCGCGAGGCGGTTACGTGCTTCGCATGCGGCGGGTTGCCTTCTTCACGTTTCGGGTCAGCTTCGCATGACGTGTGGGACCCAGCCCCCATGTCGTGGGGTGGGAACCCTGGAGCACGTCGGTGGAGACTTTGCCCGTGATGCTTGGGGGTGCGAGTGAGGAGATCTACCTTTAAAAGGGGATCGACCCCCCGGGCGGTAGCCATGCCTTCACACTCCCCGCATTCATCTCGTCTTTCCCCCTTCCGAGCCCCCAAATGGGGTGCACCTGTGTTGCCTTCTTCTTGCTGTTGTTGGAGGAGCGTGACCCCGTGGGGGTTGGCGCTCTCCAGTCATCACTCGGCTTCAAGAATTTTCATCACGCAGCCCGGCTGCATTCCCCCACCAATGGTCATCCAGGAGGATGACCACCAGCTTCGTGGCGGGGAAGGGCGAGCCGGGCTGTGGCCTCCCCCCTACCCTCAGCTTCAAGGATGTTCATCATCCGTGCTGGGGAGGAGGGTGCACTGAGTCGGGGCCCGCCTCCGCGTGGGCAGCGGCCCACTCCTTCCCTCAGTGATCGGGGGAGAAGGGCGTTCGCCGCCCGTGGCGCTGTCAGCTGCCGCATGTCTGGCTCCCCGGCCTGAGCGGCTCCGGTGCTGCTTCCAGTGCCACCTCCTACCGCTGGGGCGGGGCGTGGCTGCCCGTCCGCCGCACGAGTGTCGGTCGCGCCGTGCGCGGGCCGGCCACGTCCAGGCCCTCCTTGCGCTGTCGGCTACACCGGGGGGTCGCACAACACGTCGTACGCCACGAGGGTGGTACTCGTGTTCTGGGACAGCCTCGGCGAGGACGGGAGTGAGGACCTGCCGGTGCGCATTGGGGCGGCCACCGTTCATCGGTGCAGTGTTGGTGGGCAGGTGGCCGCTGTCGTCGGTGCTGAGGTGGTGGTCGCCATAGGTGAGGCTTCCCACCGCTGAGGTGGTTGTCTCTGCCGACGAGACCGTCAATGCCACCTGCGCTCCGAACCTCTGGCTCTTTGGCTTTAATGGCTGGTTCTCGTCCCCCGTGAGGGAACATGAACGAGGGCCTTCTCACAGTAGCGTTTGCCCTAAGGCAATCACTGCTGCTGTCTAGCCGCCCGAGGCGGAGGTCGTTGTCGCTGCTGGTGCAATGGTCACCGGCGAGCCGCTTGGAGCTCGTTATCTTGCAGCCCCTCCGGTGTGGAGGTAGTTCATTCCTGCGGGAATGGAGCTGGGTCCCATTTGTAAGGGAATGTAAGAGCAAAATGTAATTGCTCCAAGTATAGAGATATCTGTTGTAGGTCGGGAAAGCCACCGAGGGTGCTGCCGACATCTACGTAGCATAGTTATCCCAAGTACGTGTGTTTGTTCTTTGTGGTTGCTGAGGCCTGAACATTTGAGTATAAAGCCATGCTTCTTTCCTCTTGTTTTGAGCATTAAGACCTGTTCGTCAATAGCAGAATCACTTATTTGAGCGTGAGTTACCTTTCGCGAAAGGTGACGAGTAAGGTATCCGTATCCCGGAGGCACAGGAGTCCCTCGGCTCGGTCGGCCTTGCCGCTCAAGGTCTCTCTTGCTCGTCTTTAGGACTCCGCCATCGATATAGTCGAAAGGCACGAAAGTCGTTTTGGTGGAAAAACTTTTCTGAGGAAAGTTTTCGGCGCAGAGGGGGTTCCTCCTTTCTAGACTCCGAGGCAACCACCCGGGCCGTGACCCTTGCGGAGGGTCTGGCCGTGGCCGTCGGGTCTGCTTGGTCCGCCCAAGCTAAGGCCTCGTAGCAGCGTGTCCGGGCCGAAGGTTGTTTCACCCGCTTTGTGACTTTGTTTCTGCTTCGTCCTTCACCTCGTGTCTGAAGAACATTGTCCGGCTGTCTGCAGGGTTCGAGATGGCTCTTAACGAGTCCGTCAAGAACTGCAAGGCGCTTGCCGAGGCAGCTGAGCAGAAGGAGACCGACCACGTGGCCATGTCCGAGGCCATCTCGGCTTTCTGTCGGGCCTTTGGCCTCGACGACGTCCCCTCGGGTAGCTCCCCCTAGAGTCACCTGCGGGCCTTGGGCGGCCATGTGCGCAGCAGACTCCGCGGGGCGCTGCACCACGACGTTAGGCGGGCCTTCGCCATGCTCGCCTCCCACTACGACGTGGATCTGGAGCGGGTCAGCGAGGGGTACTGCTTACCCGACGAAGAGGAGGCTGCCTTAGCCGAGGTCCAGAGGCTTGACACGGCTGTCAAGGGCCCAAGCGCGGTGCTGGCTTCCTCCTTCGAGGTGGAGGTCCTTCCGCTCGTGTCGCCGTCTGAGGCCGGTCCAGATCCTGCCGAGGGTGGAAACGACGCCGAGGGTGTTGTTCCTCCCCCTGCCGATGTCTGAGCCTGCAGGAATAGTTTGTTCTAAGTATGCGTATGTTTTTTGCGGCCGCTAAGGCCTAAACATTTTTGTTGTTGAAGTTTAAAGCTATGTTTCCTTTCCTCTCGTTTCGAGCATTAGGACTTATTCGGTAGCAGAGTCACTTATCCGAGCGTGAGCTACCCTTCGTGGAAGGTGACGAGTGAGGTATCCGTATCCCGGAGGTGTAGGAGTCCCTCGGCTCGGTCGGCCTTGCCGTTCAAGGTCTCTCTCGCTCGTTTTAAGGGTTCTGTTACCGGTATAATCGAAATGGTACGAAAGTCGCTTTCTACCCGAGCGTTAGGACTTGTTCGGTAGCAGAATCGCTTATCCGAGCGTGAGCCGCCTTTCCTAGAAGGTGACGAGTGAGGTATCCGTATCCCAGAGGCGTAGGAGTCCTCGGCTTAGTCGGCCTTGCCGTTCAAGGTCTCAGTCGCTCGTTTTTGGGATTCCGCTATTGACATAGTCGAAACGCACGAAAGACGTTTCGGTAGAAAACTTTTCTGAGGAAAATTTTGACGCAGAGGGGGTTCCCCCCTTCTAGCCCCCGAGGGAGGGTCGGGCTTTGCCGAGGCAAGGTTGATCCTTCCTTGATGGTTAGACTTTATTTATGCATGCAAAGAAAAGCGAGATACATGAACGACTTGAAACATTTTAAGGATAAAAGCGACATAGCTGTTCAATGTTCCAAGCGTTGCTGTAGACCTCGCCTTGATCGTTGGCTAGCTTGTATGTCCCGGGCTTCAAAATCTTGGCGATGATGAACGACCCTTCCCAGGGAGGAGTAAGCTTGTGGCACCCGCGGGCGTCTTGTCGCAGTCGAAGTACCATGTCTCCCACTTGGAAGTCTCGGGGCCAAATCCTTCGGGCGTGGTAGCGTCGCAGGGACTGCTAATACCGCGCTGAGTGTAGCAAGGCTACATCCCGAGCCTCTTCCAGCTGGTCCAATGAATCCTCTCGGCTGATCTGGTTGCTTTGGTCGTCGTAAGCCTTTGTCCTCAGGGAACCGTATTCCAAGTCCGTGGGTAAGATGGCCTCGGCCCCATAGACTAGGAAAAACAGCGAGAAGCCCGTGGCCCGGCTCGACGTCGTCCTCAGACTCCAAACCACCGAGGGTAGTTCTTTTATCCACCGCTTGCCAAACTTGTTGAGGTCGTTGTAGATCCTCAGTTTTAGTCCCTGCAAAATCATACCATTGGCACGCTCCACCTGCCCATTCGTCATTGGGTGAGCTACGGCGGCCCAGTTCACACGGATGTGGTGGTCCTCGCAGAAGTCCAGGAACTTTTTCCCAGTGAACTGCGTGGCATTGTCGGTGATGATTGAGATTGGGACCCCAAAGCGATGGATGATATTTGTGAAGAACACCATCGCCTGCTCGGACCCGATGCTGATTAAGGGTCGAACTTCGATCCACTTGGAGAATTTGTCGATGGCGACCAGCAGGTGCGTGAAGCCCCCGGGTGCCTTCTGCAAGGGACCGACGAGGTCCAAACCCCACACGGCAAACGGCCAAGTGATAGGTATCGTCTGCAGGGCTTGAGCGGGCAGGTGCATCTGTCTCGCGTAGAATTGACACCCTCGGCAGGAGCGTACAATCCTAGTGGCGTCGGCCACCGCGGTTGGCCAGTACCCTTGTCGGAAAGCGTTTCCCATGAGGGCTCGAGGTGTTGCATGGTGACCGCAAGCCCCCGAGTGTATTTCTTGTAACAGCTCTTGTCCTTGGGCAATGGATATGCATCGTTCGAGGATGCCCAAGGGGCTGCGGTGGTATAACTCCTTTTCATCACCCAGTAAAACGAACAACTTGGCACGCCGAGCCAGTCGCCAAGCTTTGGCCTTGTCGAGGGGAAGCTCTCCTCGGAGGAGATATTCCAGGTATGGGGTCTGCCAGTCTTGGTTTGGCGCAACCTCGTTCTGTTCTCCCTCAACGCGCAGGGCCTCACCCTCGGCGGCCGAGGGTACCTCAGGCTGGGCCGAGGTCTCCTCGGGTTCGGGCGCGTCGTCGAGTTTGATGGATGGTTGATATATGTCCCTGGAGAAGACGTCCGAGGGGAACTGTCGTTTGCCCCGAGGCTATTTTCGCCAGCTCATCCGTGGTCTCGTTGTATCGTCGAGCAACATGGTTGAGCTCCAGCCCATAGAACTTGTCTTCCAAGCGCCAAACTTTATCGCAGTAGGCCTCCATTTTCCGATCGTGGCAGTGGGAGTTCTTCATGACCTGGTCAATAACGAGCTGTGAGTCACCACGAGCGTCGAGGCGCCAAACCCCTAGCTCGATGGCGATGCGCAGTCCATTAACCAAGGCTTCATACTCGGCCACGTTGTTTGATGCCGAAAAATGGAGGCACAGTACGTAGCGCACATGTTTCCCGAGGGGTGAAATGAAGAGCAAGCCAGCACCTGCTCCTATTTTCATAAGCGACCCATCAAAGTACATGATCCAAAGTTCAGGCTGTATTGGTGCTATCGGCAATTGGGTGTCGACCCATTCAGCCAAGAAGTCCACCAAGACTCGAGATTTTATGGCCTTCCGAGGAGCGAATGAAAGCCTTTCGCCCATGAGTTCCACTGCCTATTTTGCTATCCTACCCGAGGCCTCTCGGCACTGGATGATCTCTCCCAGGGGGAAGGATGACACCACAGTCACCGGATGAGACTCGAAGTAGTGTCGCAACTTTCGCCGTGTCAGAATTACTGCGTACAGTAGCTTCTGGATTTGTGGGTAGTGGATCTTGGTCTCGGATAGCACCTCACTGATGAAGTAGACCGGCCTCTGGATGAGCAGTGCATGCCCCACTTCTCGTCTCTCGACTACGATCGCGGCGCTGACCACCTGAGTGATTGCGGCTACGTAAATCAAGAGGGCTTCTCCCGCAGCAGGGGGTACCAAGATGGGTGCATTAGTAAGGAGCGCCTTTAAGTTTACGAGGGCTTCTTCGGCCTCGGGGGTCCAAGCGAAGCGCTCGGTCTTCCTTAAGAGGTGGTACAAGGGCAATCCTTTCTCGCCGAAGCGCGAGATGAAGCGGCTCAGAGCCGCAAGGCATCCCATGACCCTTTGTACTCCTTTCAAATCTTTGATGGGCCCCATGTTGGTGATGGCCACAATCTTCTCCGGGTTGGCCTCGATGCCTCGTTCGGAGACGATGAACCCTAGGAGCATGCCTCGGGGGACACCAAAGACACACTTCTCGGGGTTGAGTTTTACGCCCTTTGCACGCAGGCGCCCGAAAGTTACTTCGAGGATGGAGAGGAGGTCGGAGGCTTTCCTTGTCTTGACAACGATGTCATTGACATAAGCCTCGATCGTTCTGCCGATGTGTTCTCCGAACACATGGTTCATGCACCTTTGGTAGGTGGCACCTGCATTCCTCAAACCAAATGGCATTGTAGTATAACAATACATGCCAAAGGGTGTGATGAAAGAAGTCGTGAGCTAGTCGGATTCTTTCATCTTGATTTGGTGATAGCCCGAATAGGCGTCGAGGAAAGACAGGGTTTCGCACCCAGCAGTGGAGTCCACAATTTGATCGATGCGAGGCAGAGGGTAGGGAACCTTTGGACATGCTTTGTTTAAACCAGTGTAGTCTACGCACATCCTCCATTTCCCACCTTTTTTCTTTACAAGCACAGGGTTAACTAACCATTCGGGATGGAATATCTCTTTGATGAACCTTGCAGCCATCAGCTTGTGGACCTCCTCGCCTATGGCCCTGCGCTTTTCTTCATCAAAGTGGCGCAAGGACTGCTTCATGGGTCGGGCCCCAGCTTGGATGTCCAGTAAGTGCTCGGTGACATCCCTCAGTATGCCGGGCATGTCCGAGGGACTCCACGCAAAAACTTCAACGTTTGCGCGGAGAAAGTCGACGAGCACTGCTTCCTATTTGGGGTCGAGCTCGGAGCCGATCCTGACTTTCTTGCCGGCATCGTTGCTGGGGTCGAGAGGGATAGACTTAACTGTCTCGGCCGGTTCGAAGTTGTCGGCGCGCCGCTTCGCGTCGGGCGCCTCCTTGGAGAGGCAATCCATGTCGGTGATGAGGGCTTTGGAGTCGGCGAGGGCTTTGGCATACTCCACGCATTCCACGTCGCACTCGTAAGCATGGCAGTACGTGGGTCTGACGGTGATGACTCCCTTGGGGCCAGACATCTTGAGCTTGAGGTAAGTGTAGTTAGGGATGACCATGAACTTGGCGTAGCACGGTCTTCCCAGCACCACGTGATAGGTCCCTCGGAACCCAACCACCTCGAAGGTGAGGGTTTCCTTTCGGAAGTTGGAGGGGGTTCCGAAGTAGACGGGTAAGTCAATCTGTCTGAGGGGCAGGATACGCTTTCCGGGTGCGATCCCGTGGAAGGGCGCTGCAGCAGCCCGGATCTTAGACCGATCAACCCCCAAGAGCTCTAGGATCTCGGCGTAGATGATGTTGAGGCTGCTGCCTCCGTCCATGAGGACCTTGGAGAGCCTAACGTTGCCGATGATCGGGTCGACGACGAGCGGGTACCTTCCTAGGCTCGGCATGTAGTCAGGGTGGTCGCCTTGGTCGAAGGTGATGGGCTTGTCGGACCAGTCTAGGTAGACCGGTGCCGCTACCTTTACCGAGCAGACCTCCCGGTGCTCCTACTTGTGGTGCCGAGCCGAGGCGTTCGCCACCTATCCGTCGTAGATCATGAAGCAGTTGTGGACCTCCGAGAACTCCTCTTCCTTGTCGCCCCCTTCTTGTTGTTGCCTTGGTCTTTGCCACCTTCTGCCGAGGGTCCAGCCTTGTTGAAGTAGCGCCGGAGCATGTCACACTCTTCAAGGGTGTGCTTGACAGGACCCTGTGATAGGGGCACGACTCCTTGAGCATCTTGTCGAACGTGTTGGCTCCTTCGGGAGGCTTCCGAGGGTTCTTATGCTCGGCAGCAGCGACGAGATCCACATCGACGGCGTCGCGCTTCGCTTGTGCCTTCCTCTTGGCCTTCTTCTTCGTGTCACGCTAGGCGGACGCCTCGGGGGCGTCTTCCTTCTGCCCTCCCTGAGGCTGCTTGTCCTCCCGGAAGATGGCTTCGACCGCCTCCTGACCAGAGGCGAACTTGGTGGCGATGTCCATCAAGTCGCTCGCCTTGGTGGGAGTCTTGCGTCCTAGTTTACTCACCAGGTCCCGGCAAGTGGTGCCGGTGAGGAAAGCTCCGATGACATCCGAGTCGGTGATGTTGGGCAGCTCGGTGTGCTGCTTTGAAAACCACCGGATGTACTCTCGTAGGGATTCCCCTGGCTGCTGGCGGCAGCTTCGGAGATCCCATGAGTTCCCAGGGCGTACGTACGTACACTGGAAATTTCCAGCGAAAGCCTTGACCAAGTCGTCCCAGTCGAAGATCTGCGCAGGAGGCAGATGCTCCAGCCAGGCCCGGGCAGCGTCGGAGAGGAAAAGGGGAAGGTTGCGGATGATGAGGTTGTCGTCGTCCGTCCCTCCCAACTGGCATGCCAGCCGGTAGTCCGCAAGCCACAACTCCGGCCTTGTTTCCCCTGAGTACTTGGTGATGGTGGTTGGGGCTCGGAACCGGGCCAGGAACGGCGCTCGTCGTATGGCCCGGCTGAAGACTCGCGGACCTGGCGGCTCGGGCGAGGGACTCTGATCCTCCTCACTGTCGTAGCGTCCCTCACGCCTGGGGTGGTAGCCTCGGCGCACCCTTTCCTCGAGTCGGGCTCGACGGTCGTGGCGATGCTGCTCGTCGCTGAGGCGATCCGGAGCTGCAGGTGTCCCATCCCGTGTGCGCGCGGTGTGGACTGAGGCCTCCCGCACGCGTCGGGAGGGCATTGCACGATGCTTCGAGGGGTTCCCTCGCCTCCGGGAGGCAGATCTCTCGGCTTGTCGGACAGCGGCGTCTTCTAGGAGGCCCTTGAGCTCGCCCTGGATACGTCGCCCCTCGATGGTGGATGGCTCCGGCATTGTTCGAAGTAGCATTGCCGCTGCAGCTAGGTTCTAGCTAGCCCCGCTGAAGGCCGGGGGCAGCCCTGCCCTGGCATCGTCGACGATACGGCGCTGGACGTCCCAGGCCCGATGACGCACTCCTCCGGCGAGTGCCCGGCCTACCCACTCCTACTCGATGTTTTGTCAGAGCTACACAAGCCGCCCTGCTTCTTCGTCGAGCTTGGCCTGCATCTCGCGGAGTTGCTCAAGCTGTGTGTCCTGACCCCCGCATGGACTCGGACCACAGCTAGCTCCTGCAGGATCTCAACGCGAGACGCAGGTGCAAGGGCGCCATCACTTCCTGGCATGCCAAGGTGGTTTTCTCCATCGTGATCCTCCTGATCGATGTGGTAGCACTCGCGAGTTGGGTCGCAACCCTCGTCATCAAGGCTGTGGCCATCATCAGAGCAGCCGGAGAGGCAGTGGTCACATGCGGACATGAAGTCACGCATGGCATCGGGATCACGGAGTCCGGAGAAATCCCAACTGACGTCGGGGTCGTCCTCTTCCTTGGAACCCGTGGGTCTGGAGGTTGAGACGGTCGTCAGTCAGTCCCAAGTTGACCACATATGGTACCCTGAAAGGTCAGGATATGCCCTAGCGAAAGCGCTCACCAAAGCGGGGTCGCTTGGTGGATCGAAGCTGAATCAAAAGGGAACAGGGTGAAAAACGGATGGTACCTCTTGGTTGATGGATGGTGGTGAAGTCGCATCAGGGACGGACTGCACTGTTATCTCAGGTACGAGGCTAACGCCCAACAAGTCCTTCGTATGGGTGCTGGCGTCATCAGCCCGCTTGGGGTTGGCACGTTGCTGGGAAGCGACATCCGTTGTTGTCTCAGGTGCGAGGACAACACCTGATATGTCCCTCGTAGGGGTGCCGGCATCATCGACTCGCTCTGGTTCGACAGCCGATGAGGTGCCGCCTCCTGTCTGGCCACGGTTGCCCCATCTCCTCCTCCGGCGAGGAGGGTGGCGGGGCAAACCCGGGTGTTCCTCTTCTGCCACGGGGGGGTGCCGTTGTCGAGTTCGCCTCCGTCGAGCGAGCCGACGACCGTCGTTGTTGTCGTGCTGTGAGGGGAGGAGTACCATGTCGTAGCTGCCATCGCGGGACATGAACTCGAGACTCCCAAAGCGAAGCACCGCCCCGGGCTGGAGAGGCTGCTGAAAGCTACCCATCTGGAACTCAACGGGAAAGTGTTTGTCAACACGCAGCAGCCCCTACCTGGCGCGCCAACTGTCGGCGTTTCGGACCCGCGAGGACCGTTAACCGACCAGTAAATTTGTCGCTGCGTGTCCCTGCCCAGATGGGTTGATGCAAGATGGAACACAAAGGGGGAAATGAGGCTTATGTTATCTTGAACCGGGGTGCTCGTAGTAGGGGTTACAAGCGTTGCGGGAGAGCGGGAGCGAGAGAGAGCGAGAGGGAGAGGGTTCGACCTTGAGGCGAGCTGTCTGAGTCTGCCTCTACCGCGTCTCTCCTACTCTGTCTGCCTCTGCTCGTCTGCGTCGTGCGTCCATGTGTTCGTACGTGTGTTTTTCCCGTCCTCTCCCCCCCCCCCCCCCGTTCCCCTCCTGGAAGGCCCTGGAAATCCCCTTTTATAGATACAAGGAGATGCCCAGCTGTACAACGGGGGTGTAGCTATGAGCTAACGTGGCTGGCGGGGATGTGCCTTGAGCCCTGTACATGTACTAACGTGGCCGTCGGAGAAGTGCCTTGAGCCCTGTAGAAGCATAGCTGGCGGTGCGGCATGGATCCTGCTGACGTTTCCTTGCTTCCGTAGGGGGTTGAGAGCAACCGACATCACGGGCGCACGTGGGGAACCATCATTACCTGTTACCGGAGTAACCCAGATGGGACACCGGTCTTGTTCCTTCGTAGCCTGAGGCAGCTAGCCAGGGGTAGGGTAATGATGTATCCCCTGTAGCGTAGTCGGTCCGAGGCCGAGGTCGGGCGAGGCGGCGACTCCTCCAAGGCCGAGGCTGAGGTCGGGCGAGGCAGAGTCCTTCTCTCGAGGCCGAGGCCCGGGGTCAGGCGAGGCGGAGCTCCCTGTTGCGCCCGAGGCCGAACTCGGGAAAGGCCGTGACTGTTGTTAGTCTTTCCTTGGTGGCTGGCACAGTTGTCAGAGCGGGGTGAATAGTGCTATTTTCCTGTCAGAACTGTCAGTAAAGGGGCGAAGTGACTGTGGTCACTTCGACCTTGCCAACTGAGGCACGTATGTCAGGACAAGGTGTCAGGCCATCCCCGCATTAGATGCGCATGCGATACGGTCGGTTGGTAAGGCGATTCGGTCAATGTCGCTACGCGACAAAGTTCGCCCGAGCTTAGCCTTGGGTGAGACGGGGGTGCGCCTGATGACAGAGAGGACCCTCGGGCGAGGCGTGAATTTGCCCGAGACTATTGTCTGCGCCCGAGGCTGGGCTCGGACGAGGCGAGGTCGTGCCCTACGAGGCTCTGACTTGAACCGTGCTTATCAGTCGTTGATGGTTTGTTCCGAAGATGTTTTTCGGCCAGGTTAAGGAGCATTGGGGGTGCCCCTAATTACGGTCCTCGACAGATATGATAAACCTTAGCTTTAGGTTCAAGTAAGTACATTGTCATCACATATGGTAACACTAAAGGGTGTTGGGAGTTGGGACACATATACCTGAAACAACAGTGGTGTTGGCTTCCTTCTCGGGCATCAGACTGACCTTCACATTGGCATCCTCCTCATTACATTTTGGTGTCCCCTTCATTGCTAATTGCAGGAAATCAACTATAATTAAAACTACTACTGCAGAAACCAGTACAAACTACAAACAGAACTGGATTGACTTGACAAACATGTAGAAACAACAAATGTTAAACAAAGATAGTAATAACTATCACATACTATATTAGTGTAGAACATTACTAAAATAGTAAAATTACATGCCCTTTAACATATCTAATAGAATGTTGCAGATAGAAGCTGAGACTCATCAGCCAAGATATCACCCAAAAACTAATATTGACAAGCCAAAAGTCACCAACCGATCAAACAATACAAACCTACCTATGTGTGCATGGACTAAAGCAAACATTTCAGCATTTTCCCATTTCCAGTGGCATCTTTTGAAAAGAATTGTCACGAATAGTCTATCACGCACATAGACCAAAGGAAACATTTCAGCATTTCCCTTGTTTCTAGTGGCATCTTTTGTAAAGAATTGTCATGAATAGGCTATCAATTAACTCTAGTATCTACACCACGCAACGCATAAAAAATCTGAATCAGGAGCCCGCACCTTCATAGGGCGACTGCACCGACCCTAGGATCATAATGTTGAAGTAGCGCACATTGTGCCTGTTTGTTTCGGCTTCTGGCAGCTTCTGGCCACCAAAAGCTGCTGCGGACTACCAAACGCTCAGCTTTTCAGCCAGCTTCTATAAAATTCGTTGGGGCAAAAACCATCCAAAATCAACATAAACACTAAACGGTTGAGTTGTTGTAATAGTAGGAATCCGTCACTTTCTAGATCATGAGCCCTATGAACAACTTTATCTTCCTCCACATGTAATCGTAATGATACTCAGATTCTCCCCACAGCCAGATTTTTAGAAAAGCTGGTCAGAAAAAAAGCTGAACCAAACAGGCCTATTCTCCTCTGAGGGTGCCATACTGATCTCTGACACTACACCTGCACGCATGAATAAACCAACCCATTTGACTAACAAAGTAAAAACTTGGCCCTCAAAAAACGAAAAACCTCCCGAATTTCGCTAAATCGTGAGACAGAGAGCACACCCACCTGGCTCGCTGAGTAGCCACTAAATTTCCTACACAGATCCAATCACATGGCAATCAAAAAGATGTCAGGCAAAAATAAGCGAAGGCACAATGAATCAAATCATAGGTGAGTGAGAGCTGAGAGATCGATGATGATCGAAGGCACAACAAATCAGACCTGCATGTGTTCCCGCGTCGATCGGAGGCGAGGATGGCGGGGATTGTGGGCCTGCGTGATGATGGCGTGTCGAGACCGATCGGGGGCGAGGATGGAGGGGATTGCGGGTGCGAGGACAATCTGCGGTATTGCGGGCGCGCTTTCCATCGGCGTGTGCAGGCGGAGCGAGGGCACGACGCACCTAGTGTGTACACCCACACTGTTGTCTTATAGAGTAGTAGTAGATATCCACCTTAAATTGTTGCACAAAACTAAAATAATCTGACATGTGTATAGCCAGTTTTCACCTTGTTTGTAATGATTTCCCATGCCATTTTCCTGAAGAGATTGGCGACACCACAAGTCCACCTATGTTGTTGATGATAGAAGGTTTTAAAGGTGCTTGGTAGTTCACCCTTAACCTGTATAAGATTTGCAATAATTGTAATGATGGCATGGTACAATAGATATAGCTTCATCAAAAAGCAATTGTTCCATGTTCACAAAGAATCAGTGGGATACCCTAATATCGCCAATAGTCAAGAATTCTCATCCCTTGAGGCTAGTCCGCACAGCCAAGTCAACATCTTCTACAATGGTGTGATCTTTCCACCATCCAGACTGATTAATAGCAGATACACGCCACACACCAGCAGTACATGTAAATAGGATACAGTTAGAATACTCATATAATTATTTCTTTTCTACATAGCTTATCCCACTCCATCCTGTGAAAACTGATAAGAATCCACCTGATGAAGCTATAAACTTACATATGATTAAATGCATGGCCTATGTTCTTCAATAAATTACATATAACCCTTGGAGTAAATTCAGAGACTGCAATTCCGTGTCCTTTGGTATTTATATAAAGAACTGCATATTTTATTAAAAAATAACAACAACCACAAAATACAGCCAATTATAATGAAAAAAGACAACGAATCAATTTTAAATATTTCCTAGTTAATAGTCTGTTTTATAAGTGGGATAAACTCACATGCTTAATTAATGCTAGATAACAGTACCTTCATGTTGATTTATGGCTTTTCTTATTGTTACTGCATTTTCTTCGATTTAGTATGCAAGCACATAATATAAAGCGTTGATTATAATAGAAGGAGCACAAACTGACTTTGAAATTGTTGAACTTAATTACCGAGGTGGAGCAACCACAACCTTCAGCCATCGTCGCCTCAGACCTGCTAATAACCAAACAGTAACAACAACAACGCGATTTCGTCAGATCTGGAATAATACATAGCCTTCTCACCAAAAGCATCAACCTTGTCCTCATATTTCTCATACGAAACTGGTATAGTGTACAATGCCACAAAGACAACCATGGAGGCATAAAATTTCAATCAAAACTTAAATCAACACCAAGAGAAAAGTTAGCAACAGATGAATCAGAGTATTACCAATATAGAACAGCGGCAAGAAGTTGCAATAGCTCTCAAGAACTGAAGGAACCAGAGACCTGCAATAAACAAAAGAAGAAGTGTAGGGCATCAGCACACCAAGGTGAAGAGATGTTACTCCACTACACCGAATAGGAGCCAGATAGCAGTGGTGAAAGTCGCCTAGAGGGGGGTGAATAGGGTGAAACTGAAATTTACAAAGTTAATCACAACTATAAGCCGGGTTAGCGTTAGAAATATAGACGAGTCCGAGAGAGAGGGTGAAAAACAAATCACAAGCAAATGAAGAGTGAGACACAAGGATTTGTTTTACTGAGGTTCGGTTCCTGCAAACCTACTCCCCGTTGAGGTGGTCACAAAGACCGGGTCTCTTTCAACCCTTTCCCTCTCTCAAACGGTCACTTAGACCGAGTGAGCTTCTCTTCTCAATCACACAGGACACCAAGTCCCCGCAAGGACCACCACACAATTGGTGTCTCTTGCCTCGGTTATGTAAGGAAAATGGACCCCGGGCCTTTTGGCTAATTGAGTTTTGGTGTTTGATGAACAACACAATCCGTGAACTAATAAGTTTTCTAGTGTTTATGTTTATAGTTCACAGGATGCGAAGAGAATTGGACCAAGGCAATGAGGATGCAACACCTCAAAAGAAGACATAAAAAGATGCATAGGAGTCCAATACTCAAGAACAAAGAAGCCCGAAGAAATCAGCGAAGAAATCCAAGACGAGGGCTGTCAGCCAGCGCCTGGTGGCGCACCGGACATTGGTGTCCGGTGTGCACCGGACTGTCCGGTGAGGCACTGGACAGTCTGCGCAGAGAGGCCGCAGACAGGCGCTCTCTGGCTGTAGCACCGGACTGTCCGGTGTGCACCGGACTGTCCGGTGTGCCAACGGGTAGAAGGCAACGGTCGGATCCAACGGTCGACTGCTACAGGCGCCAACGGTCGGCTGACGTGGCGTGCACCGGACACTGCACAGTAGATGTCCGGTGCACCCGACGACAGAAAGCTGCTGCTTTCTGTCCAACGGCTAGTTGGGGGTGTGGAGGCTATAAATACCACCCCAACCGGCCATTCTCAGGTGTGAGAGCCCAAGCAACATACCAAGGCATATAGTGCACATTTCTAAGAGCTCAAACACCCAAGTGCTTAATAGAATCACTCGGTGATTAGCGTAGGTGCTTTGCGAAGTGCTTAGGTTAGTTAGACCGCTTTAGCGCTTGCTCTAGGTGAATCCTAGTTAGTTGAGTGAGTTTTGTAAAACCACACAACCCCTCGGCTCTTGCGTGAGTCGTTGTAATTGTACCGAGTGGGGCGAGAGTCTTGCGAGACCGTGACAACCGCGTTTGTGTCACGGCCGCCACCGTGAACCGGAGGGAACGAGGCCCGCGGCGTTTCGGCCGGAAGCTCGATAGTGGAGACGGCGGGGAGCGTCCGAGAGGAGCCGGAAGCGGAGCACCACTTGCGCGTGGAGAAGGCCCGCGGCTCTCTACGGAGTTACTCGACCGTGGTGCTTGGCCCTCGCGTGGGCTTCCCTTTGCGTAGGGGCACCAACGAGGATTAGTCGGGACCTTGCGTGGTTCCGGATACCTCGGTAAAAATACCGGCGTCATCCACGAGAGTTTGCTTCTCTACTTAGCTCTTTACATTACGCATTTATATTAAGCATTTAAGTTTCAATCTTGTAGTCATACTTATTTAGTATAGATTGAAACTTAGCCTTTTGCGGTAGAGATAGCAACACTTAGACAAAACCTAGTTTGCACATTCTAGTTTTGATTATTTGCATAGGTTTTGCTCTAGGGATTTAATTGTGGCCTAGTTTAGTAAAAGTTTTAGAAGTCCTAATTCACCCCCCCCCCCTCTTAGGCGTCACCCGTTTCCTACAAGTGGTATCAAAGCCCGGTTTGGCTCATTTGAAACGCTTTAGCTTCACCGCTAAAAGAGCCGACGCTTTTTAGAGGAAGGGATGGATACCCATAGGCCACCACACTTTGACGGCACTAACTTCCCATATTATAGTGCTAGAATGGCTTGTTACCTAGAGGCCATTGATCTAGGTGTTTGGAGAGTCACTCGTGACGGGATGAAACCCCTCAAGAATCCTGAGAAACCCACCACGAGTGAGGAAAAAGAAATCCATTTAAATGCTAGAGCCAAAAATTGCTTGTATGAATCTCTTAGCATGGATATTTTCAATCAAGTATTTACCCTGAAAACTGCTAATGAGATTTGGCTAAAATTGCATGAGCTCCATGACGGCACATCCAATGTCCGTGAGCAAAAACATTGCCTAGTCTTAAATGAGTATAATTCTTTTGCTATGAAAGATGATGAGCTTGTTAGAGACATGTATTCTCGTTTGAATCTAATTATCAATGAGCTCAATTTGATTGGCATTAATAAGCTAGGTGATGCGGACATTGTGAGGAAGATTATCTCCCTGCTACCACAACAAAGATATGGGAGCATCATCACCATCCTTCACAACATGGAGGACTTGAGCAACATGACCCCGACCATCGTGATTGGGAAAATCGCGGCTTTTGAGATGTCGCGAAAAATGAGTCGGGGAGATGAGCCAACTTCCTCAAGACCATATGATTTTACATGTGATGAAAGGAAGGGCAAAAAGAAGGCTCCCACTCCAAGTTCCTCAAGCGAAGAAGAGGAAGAAGAAGAAGAAAGTGATGATGATGAAGATAATCAACCATGCACATCATCCTCCGAGGACGAAGAAACAATCCGACGCGTCGGAAAGGTAATGAGGATGATCCACAAGATTAATCTAATGGGTGTGCCCCTGCAGGTCGAGGATCTTCTCTTTAACATTGACAGGAAAAAGCAAAGGAAGAGAGGATGCTTCGTATGTGGGGAGAAGGGCCACTTCAGGGACAACTGTCCAAATATGGCCAAGCCCAAAAAGGAGAGGAGCAAAGGCAAGGCGCTAACAAGTGTTAGAACTTGGGATGATTCTTCAAGTGAAGATGAACCTCCAAGGACGCGCAGCCACCGGTCCTCGTCACGATCATCACGGTCATCACACAAATGCCTTATGGCAAGAGGTAACAAAAGCATTCCATCCTCTAGTGATGAAAGTAGTAGTGATGATGAAGGTGAGGGAAAGCCCTCTCTAGATGAGCTTGCGGAAGCCGTAAAATTTTTCCAGGATGTTTGCACTAAGCAAAAAGCTCAACTTAAAACTTTGAAAAATAAGTTGGTTAGCTCTCAAAATGATTACAAAGGTTTGCTAGAAAAATTTGAAACTTTTGCAAACTTAAATAGTGAGCTGTCAACTAAAATTGAGCTATTAGAATCTAGTGCTCCATCCACTGCTACCGATAATAGCCTTATTAAAAAGAATGAAAAACTTAAGGCTAAGTTAGCTAGCTCCCAAGAAGCTATTGAAAATTTGCTAGAGAAAATGGAAATTCTTAGCATACACAATAATGAGCTAACTACTAAGCTAGAAAACATTGGTAGCACCCCAGCAGCATCTTTAGTTGAAATACCTAAAATAATTAAGAAAGATGCTTCTACTTCCTGCTTTGATTTAATTGATGATTCTAACCCCTGCAACCAAGTCGTTGTTGAGAATATTGTTGTAGAGACATGTTCGGATGAGGTTGCAAAGGAAAATGAACAATTAAAGCAAGAAGTGGCTCGCCTTGGCAAGGCTTTGTATGACAAGAAAGGCAAAGCCAAACAAATCCGACCTCCACAGGATAACACCACTGCGGGAGTGAACAAGCCTGTAGAGGGAGAAACTGTGATTTGTAGGCTATGCCACAAGGAAGGCCACAAGTCTTTCCAATGCAAGGCGATGACCGAGGATAAACAAAGGCAAAAGCTCAAGCAAAAGCCATCAAGCAAAATCTCCAACACCTACATCAAAAAGGTGAACAAAAAGGATGCTACACCATATTTGATCAAGAAGAAAAACGGAAAGGTGATAGCAATCAAGGCCAACAAGCAAGCCAACAAAGGAAAGGAGACCAAACGCATCTGGGTGCCAAAGGAAATAATTTCAACCATGAAAAGCACCAAGAAGGTTTGGATCCCGAAAGGGAAGTGAGTGGACCAAAGGTCAAGGGGAAATTTGGAGACTTGGCAAAGTTGGGATGTATATCATGGGATACATCATATTGGATCAAGCTTATTGCCAAGTGGGTTAGTGAAAATTTTGGACCCAAATTTCCCACCCATGACTAAGGTAACTAGCTTTATTGTATTCTTCGTCTTTAGATATGCGTATCTATTTATCTTTTATCTAGTTTACCTTTCTTGCCTAGTATTACCTTTGTTATGTACTTTTGATTAAAATCATGCATACTAGGTAAATCATATGGTAGGATTGCTTGTTTTTAATTCATATACTTAAGCAAACCTACATGGCTTAAAATGTTTATTTAAGCATGGCACATAGCTTCTTATTCATTCCATAGTAAATGATGCATCAATTGAAAATTTTGATTTCTACAAATTGTATCATTTAACTTATATATGCCAAAGTTTGGATTATGGATAATTTGCCCCTCTTGATATCAAATCAAAGTGCATGTCTCCTACAAGTATTCAAAACTTGTATGCACACCTTTAGGGGGAGGTTACTCTATAATCTAACACTTTGAGACTAACACCTTTTCAAGTCTATTTCATGTGATAGTCTCATTGTAAGGAAAATGAAGTCTCCAGAGAAAGACAACAATCTTCCACTGCAAAATCTCCAAGAACTCTTATGTCTCTCAAGCTCACCATTGACTTTCAATTGGTATCTTTTGAGACTACATTCAGTATCATTTACATGTCTTCTCCAATATTTGATTAGACTATATTTCATATCATATGCTTCCATGTTGCAAAAATGCATAAGTAGTTAACTCATATTCTGTTACCTATGCATAAGGGAAGTTAGTCTTTTCAAATTATGTCTTGCACCTCTAATTTTCACATGCTTTTTCCTAAGTAGAGGATCTCTGTCAGGGGGAGTATTTCTTCATCTCTAAAAAGGGGG
The DNA here is from genome assembly GCA_029449295.1 of Zea luxurians. Taxonomy (NCBI): domain Eukaryota; kingdom Viridiplantae; phylum Streptophyta; class Magnoliopsida; order Poales; family Poaceae; genus Zea; species Zea luxurians. Next base: position 1,138,847 of record JAOPSE010000064.1, on the reverse strand, counting down.
AGAAAACTTCTCTCTAAAGAGACAACTCATTTAGGGGGAGTAATCTTTTAAGGACTCCTACAAGTGGTATCATTCACATGGCTTAATTTAATATCCTTCTAGTGATATCATTTGATACAATTCTTGATGAGGGCAAGCTTTTATTTACTTCCTACATGCTTTTAATGTCTTCCTTTTCGATGGTTGATGCCAAAGGGGGAGAAGTTTAGGGACCAAAGCAATGAAAACTTTATCAAACACCAAACACCACCAATTTAAAATTTTATATCTACAAATGGCTTTTCAAGTGGTTTTGGTTATTTGGTCCAAAAATAGGAAGTAAGTGAATTATGGAGTTAGGGGGAGGCTTAAGTCCATAATATCACATTGTGGGGACAATCATGCATCTTAGCAAGTAGATTGCATATTTTCTCTCAAATACTTGTATTATTTGCTTGCTTTGGTTGTGTTGTCATCAATCACCAAAAAGGGGGAGATTTTAAGGAAAATGGACCCCGGGCCTTTTGGCTAATTGAGTTTTGGTGTTTGATGAACAACACAATCCGTGAACTAATAAGTTTTCTAGTGTTTATGTTTATAGTTCACAGGATGCGAAGAGAATTGGACCAAGGCAATGAGGATGCAACACCTCAAAAGAAGACATAAAAAGATGCATAGGAGTCCAATACTCAAGAACAAAGAAGCCCGAAGAAATCAGCGAAGAAATCCAAGACGAGGGCTATCAGCCAGCGCCTGGTGGCGCACCGGACATTGGTGTCCGGTGTGCACCGGACTGTCCGGTGAGGCACCGGACAGTCTGCGCAGAGAGGCCGCAGACAGGCGCTCTCTGGCTGTAGCACCGGACTGTCCGGTGTGCACCGGACTGTCCGGTGTGCCAACGGGCAGAAGGCAACGGTCGGATCCAACGGTCGACTGCTACAGGCGCCAACGGTCGGCTGACGTAGCGTGCACCGGACACTGCACAGTAGATGTCCGGTGGTGCACCGGACTGTCCGGTGCACCCGACGACAGAAAGCTGCTGCTTTCTGTCCAACGGCTAGTTGGGGGTGTGGAGGCTATAAATACCACCCCAACCGGCCATTCTCAGGTGTGAGAGCCCAAGCAACATACCAAGGCATATAGTGCACATTTCTAAGAGCTCAAACACCCAAGTGCTTAATAGAATCACTCGGTGATTAGCGTAGGTGCTTTGCGAAGTGCTTAGGTTAGTTAGACCGCTTTAGCGCTTGCTCTAGGTGAATCCTAGTTAGTTGAGTGAGTTTTGTAAAACCACACAACCCCTCGGCTCTTGCGTGAGTCGTTGTAATTGTACCGAGTGGGGCGAGAGTCTTGCGAGACCGTGACAACCGCGTTTGTGTCACGGCCGCCACCGTGAACCGGAGGGAACGAGGCCCGCGGCGTTTCGGCCGGAAGCTCGATAGTGGAGACGGCGGGGAGCGTCCGAGAGGAGCCGGAAGCGGAGCACCACTTGCGCGTGGAGAAGGCCCGCGGCTCTCTATGGAGTTACTCGACCGTGGTGCTTGGCCCTCGCGTGGGCTTCCCTTTGCGTAGGGGCACCAACGAGGATTAGTCGGGACCTTGCGTGGTTCCGGATACCTCGGTAAAAATACCGGCGTCATCCACGAGAGTTTGCTTCTCTACTTAGCTCTTTACATTCCGCATTTATATTAAGCATTTAAGTTTCAATCTTGTAGTCATACTTATTTAGTATAGATTGAAACTTAGCCTTTTGCGGTAGAGATAGCAACACTTAGACAAAACCTAGTTTGCACATTCTAGTTTTGATTATTTGCATAGGTTTTGCTCTAGGGATTTAATTGTGGCCTAGTTTAGTAAAAGTTTTAGAAGTCCTAATTCACCCCCCCCCCTCTTAGGCGTCACCCGTTTCCTACAGGTTACAAATGAGTTGTTCAAAAGAAAGAATGAGAAAGAAAAGAATCAATCCAAGCGCAAGAGCTCAAATGAACACAAGTCACTCTCTCACTAGTCACTATTGATTGGAATGGAACTAGAGACTTGGGAGAGGATTTGATCTCTTTGGTGTGTCTTGTATTGAATGCTATAGCTCTTGTAATGTGTAAAAGTGTGAAAACTTGGATGCCATTGAATGTGGGGTGGTTGGGGTATTTATAGCCTCAACCACCAAAATGTGGCCGTTGGAAGTTTGTTGTCGCATGGCGCACCGGACAGTCCAGTGCACCACCGGACACTGTCCGGTGCGCCAGCCACGTCAGCCAGTCGTTGGGGTTCGACCATTGGAGCTCTAACTTGTGGGGCCTCTGGGCTGTCCGGTGGTGCACCGGACAAGTCCTGTAGACTGTCCGGTGCGCCAACTGCGCGTGCTCTGACCTTTGCGCACGTAGGCGCGCATTAAATGCGTTGCAGTCGACCGTTGCGCTTGAAGTAGCCGTTGCTCCGCTGGCACACCGGACGGTCCGGTGAATTATAACGGAGCGCCCTCTGATTTCCTCGAAGGTGAGAAGTTCAGCGTTGAGTTCCCTGGTGCACTGGACACTGTCCGGTGGTGCACCGGACACTATCCGGTGGCACACCAGACAGTCCGGTGCGCCAGACCAGGGTGCCTTTGGGATTTCTTAAGCTCTCTTTGTTTGAACCCTTGGTCTTTTTATTGGTCTATTGTGAACCTTTGGCACCTGTAAAACTTATAATCTAGAGCAAACTAGTTAGTCCAATTATTTGTGTTGGGCAATTCAACCACCAAAATCTATTTAGGAAAAGGTGTAAGCCTATTTCCCTTTCAATCTCCCCCTTTTTGGTGATTGATGCCAACAGAAACCAAAGCAAATATAGAAGTGCAGAATTAAACTAGTTTGCATAAAGTAAGTGCAAAGGTTGCTTGGAATGAAACCAATAAATATTACTTACTAGATGCGCATGGATGTCTTTTCTTTTTATTAACATTTTGGACCACGCTTGCACCACATGTTTTGTTTTGCAAAATGTTTTGGAAATTCTTTTCAAAGTTCTTTTGCAAATAGTCAAAGGTAAATGAATAAGATTGTGAGAAGCATTTTCAATTTTTGAAATTTTCTCCCCCTGTTTCAAATGCTTTTCCTTTGACTAGACAAAACTCCCCCTTAATGAAAACCTCCTCTTAGTGCTCAAGAGGGTTTTAGATATTAATTTTGAAGAGGGTATACGAATTTGAAATTGTATCAAAATAAGATATCAATTGAAAAACTTCACCAATTAATAGACTCCATACCAAATAAACTATATTTTTGAAATTGGTGGTGGTGCGGTCCTTTTGCTTTGGGCTAATACTCTCTCCCCCTTTGGCATGAATCGCCAAAAACGGATGCTTGAGTGAAATATAAGCCCTTTTAAACTACTCTCTCCCCCTTTGGACGAAAATAAAGGAGTGAAGATTATACCAAAGTTGGAGAGTTGTGCGGAGCGACGAGGAAAGATGAATGATTCGATGGAGCGGAGTGGAAGCCTTGTCTTCACCGAAGACTCCTTTTCCCTTTCAATCTATGACTTAGCATGAAATGGACTTGAAAGAACACATTAGTCATAGCATATGAAGGAGATGATCAAAGGTATACATATGAGCTATGTGTGCAAATCATCAATAAAAGTTCCTAGAATCAAGAATATTTAGCTCATGCCTAAGTTTGGTAAAAGTTTGTTCATCTAATGGCTTGGTAAAGATATCGGCTAATTGTTCTTTGGTGCTAACATATGCAATCTCGATATCCCCCTTTTGTTGGTGATCCCTTAGAAAATGATATCGAATGGCTATGTGTTTAGTGCGGCTATGCTCAACGGGATTATCCGCCATGCGGATCGCACTCTCATTATCACATAGAAGAGGAACTTTGGTTAATTTGTAACCATAGTCCCTAAGGGTTTGCCTCATCCAAAGCAATTGCGCGCAACAATGTCCTGCGGCAATATACTCGGCTTCGGCGGTTGAAAGAGCCACAGAATTTTGCTTCTTTGAAGCCCAAGACACCAGAGATCTTCCCAAGAACTGGCAAGTCCCCGATGTGCTCTTTCTACTAATTTTGCACCCTGCCCAATCGGCATCGGAATAACCAATTAAATCAAATGTGGATCCCCTGGGGTACCAAAGGCCAAACTTAGGAGTATAAACTAAATATCTCAAGATTCGTTTTACGGCCCTAAGGTGAGCTTCCTTAGGATCGGCTTGGAATCTTGCACACATGCATATGGAAAGCATAATATCCGGTCGTGAAGCACGTAAATAGAGTAAAGAACCTATCATCGACCGGTATACCTTTTGATCTATGGATTTACCTCCCGTGTCGAGGTCGAGATGCTCATTTGTTCCCATGGGTGTCTTGATGGGCTTGGCGTCCTTCATCCCAAACTTGGTTAGAATGTCTTGAATGTACTTCGTTTGGCTAATGAAGGTGCCCTCTTGGAGTTGCTTGACTTGAAATCCTAGGAAATACTTCAACTCCCCCATCATCGACATCTCGAATTTTTGTGTCATGATCCTACTAAATTCCTCACATGTAGATTCGTTAGTAGACCCAAATATAATATCATCAACATAAATTTGGCATACAAACAAATCATTTGCAAGTGTTTTAGTAAATAAAGTAGGATCGGCCTTTCTGACTTTGAATCCATTAGCAATAAGAAAATTTCTTAGGCAATCATACCATGCTCTTGGGGCTTGCTTGAGCCCATAAAGCGCCTTAGAGAGTCTATAAACATGGTTAGGGTACTCACTGTCTTCAAAGTCAGGAGGTTGCTCAACATAGACCTCTTCCTTGATAGGTCCGTTGAGGAAGGCACTTTTCATGTCCATTTGATAAAGCTTGAAGCCATGGTATGTAGCATATGCAAGTAAAATGCGAATTGACTCAAGCCTAGCTACGGGTGCATAGGTTTCACTGAAATCCAAACCTTCGACTTGTGAATATCCCTTGGCCACAAGTCGGGCTTTGTTCCTAGTCACCACACCATGCTCGTCTTGTTTGTTGTGGAAAACCCACTTGGTTCCTACAATATTTTGGTTAGGACGTGGAACTAAATGCCATACCTCATTCCTCGTGAAGTTGTTGAGCTCTTCTTGCATCGCCATCACCCAATCCGAATCTTGAAGTGCTTCCTCTACCCTGTGTGGCTCAATAGAGGAAACAAAAGAGTAATGCTCACAAAAATGTGCAACACGAGATCTAGTGGTTACCCCCTTATGGATGTCGCCGAGGATGGTGTTCACGGGGTGATCTCGTTGGATTGCTTGGTGGACTCTTGGGTGTGGCGGCCTTGCAACTTGCTCATCCTCCTTGTCTTGATCATTTGCATCTCCCCCTTGATCATTGCCATCTTCTTGAGGTGGCTCATCTTCTTGATCTTCTTCTTCATCATCTTGAGCCTCATCCTCATCTTGGGTTGGTGGAGATGCTTCCTTTGAGGAGGATGGTTGATCTTGTGCTTGAATGGGCTCTTCAGATTCCTTAGGACACACATCCCCAATGGACATGTTCCTTAGCGCGACGCACGGGGCCTCTTCATCATCTAATTCATCAAGATCAACTTGCTCTACTTGAGAGCCATTAGTCTCATCAAACACAATGTCACAAGAAACTTCAACTAGTCCAGTGGACTTGTTAAAGACTCTATATGCCCTTGTGTTTGAATCATATCCTAGTAAAAAGCCTTCTACAGCCTTAGGAGCAAATTTGGATTTCCTACCTCTTTTAACAAGAATAAAACATTTGCTACCAAAGACTGTAAAATATGAAACATTGGGCTTTTTACCGGTTAGGAGTTCGTAAGATGTCTTCCTGAGGATTCGATGTAGATACAACCGGTTGATGGCGTAGCAAGCGGTGTTGACCGCCTCGACCCAAAACCGATCCGAAGTCTTGTACTCATCAAGCATGGTTCTTGCCATGTCCAATAGAGTTCTATTCTTCCTCTCCACTACACCATTTTGTTGTGGTGTGTAGGGAGAAGAAAACTCATGCTTGATGCCCTCCTCCTCAAGGAAGCCTTCAATTTGTGAATTCTTGAACTTCGTCCCATTATCGCTTCTAATTTTCTTGATCCTTAAGCCGAACTCGTTTTGAGCCCGTCTCAAGAATCCCTTTAAAGTCTCTTGGGTTTGAGATTTTTCCTGTAAAAAGAATACCCAAGTGAAGCGAGAATAGTCATCCACAATAACAAGACAGTACTTACTCCCGCCGATGCTTATGTAAGCGATCGGGCCGAATAGGTCCATGTGGAGGAGCTCGAGTGGCCTGTCAGTCGTCAAGATGTTCTTGTGTGGATGATGAGCGCCAACTTGCGTCCCTGCTTGGCATGCGCTACAAATCCTGTCTTTCTCAAAATGAATATTGGTTAGTCCTAAAATGTGTTCTCCCTTTAGAAGCTTGTGAAGATTCTTCATCCCAACATGTGCTAGTCGGCGATGCCAGAGCCAGCCCATGTTAGTCTTAGCAATTAAGCAAGTGTCGAGTTTAGCTCTATTGAAATCAACTAAGTATAGCTGACCCTCTAACACTCCCTTAAATGCTACTGAATCATCACTTCTTCTAAAGACAGTGACACCTACATCAGTAAATAGACAGTTGTAGCCCATTTTGCATAGTTGAGAAACGGAAAGCAAATTGTAATCTAATGAATCAACAAGAAAAACATTTGAAATGGAATGGTCAGGTGATATAGCAATTTTACCCAATCCTTTGACCAAACCTTGGTTTCCATCCCCGAATGTCATAGCTCGTTGGGGATCTTGGTTTTTCTCATAGGAGGAGAACATCTTCTTCTCCCCTGTCATGTGGTTTGTGCACCCGCTATCGATGATCCAACTTGTGCCCCCGGATGCATAAACCTACAAAACAAGTTTAGTTCTTGATTTTAGGTACGCAAACAGTTTTGGGTCCTTTGACGTTAGACACAAGAACTTTGGGTACCCAAACTCAAGTCTTCGATCCCTTGTGTTTGCCCCCAACATACTTGGCAACTACTTTGCCAGATTTGTTAGTCAAAACATAAGATGCATCAAAAGTCTTAAATGAAACATTGTGATCATTTGATGCAATAGGAGCTTTCCTCTTAGGCAATTTAGCATGGGTTGATTGCCTAGAGCTAGATGTCTCACCCTTATACATAAAAGCATGATTAGGGCCAGAGTGAGACTTTCTAGAATGAATTCCCTTAATCTTATGCTCGGGATAATCGGCAGGGTACAAAATATAACCCTCGTTATCCTGAGGCATGGGAGCCTTGCCCTTAACAAAGTTAGATAATTTTTTAGGAGGGGCATTAAGTTTGACAATTGTCTCCCTTTTGGAAGCCAATGCCATCCTTGATGCCAGGGCGTCTCCCACTATAAAGCATACTACGAGCAAATTTAAATTTTTCATTTTCAAGTTCATGCTCGGCAATTTTAGCATCTAATTTTGCTATATGATCATTTTGTTGTTTAATTAAAGCCATATGATCATGAATAGCATCAATGTCAACATCTCTACATCTAGTGCAAATAGAAACATGCTCAATAGTGGATGTAGAGGGTTTGCAAGTTTTTAGTTCAACAATCTTAGCATGTAAAATATCATTTTCACTTCTAAGATCGGAAATGGAAGCATTGCAAACATCTAAGTCTTTAGCCTTAGCAATCAATTTTTCATTTTCAAATCTAAGGCTATCAAGAGAGGCATTCAATTTTTCAATCTTAGCAATAGATATAGCATGATCATTTCTAAGATTGGCATATGAATCATCACAAACATTTGAATCAACCTTAGCAACTAATTTAGCATTTTCATTTCTAAGGTTGGCAATAATATCATGGCAAGTGCTTAGCTCACTAGATAATTTTTCACATTTTTCCCTTTCTAGAGCATAAGCATTTTTAATTTTAGCATGTTTCTTATTTTCCTTAATTAGGAAGTCCTCTTGGCTATCCAAGAGTTCATCCTTATCATGAATAGCGCTAATTAATTCATTTAGCTTCTCTTTTTGTTCCATGTTAAGGTTGGCAAAAAGGGTAAACAAATTATCCTCCTCATTACTAGAATGGTCTTCATCACTAGAGGATGCATATTTAGTGGAGGATTTAGATTTAACCTTCTTCCTTTTGTCATCCTTTGCCATGAGGCACTTGTGGTCGACGTTGGGGAAGAGAAGTCCCTTGTTGACGGCGATGTTGGCGGCGTCCTTGTCGGAGGAGGAGTCGGTGGAGCTCTCGTCGGAGTCCCACTCGCGGCACACATGAGCATCGCCGCCCTTCTTCTTGTGGTACCTCTTCTTTTCCTTTCTTCTCCCCTTCTTGTTGTCGCCCCTGTCACTGTCACTAGAAATAGGACATTTTGCTATAAACCTTCTTGGAGCGGGGTTTGTAGTCCTTCCCCCTCCTTTGCTTGAGGATTTGTCGAAAGCTTTTGATGATTAAAGCCATCTCCTCATTGTCGAGCTTTGAGGCGTCGATGGGGAGCCTACTTGGTGTAGACTCTTCCTTCTTCTTCTCCGTTGCCTTGAATGCGACGGGTTGTGCTTTGGGCGTGGAGGAGGTGCCTTGCTCGATGATTTTCTTTGAGCCTTTGATCATTAGCTCAAAGCTTACAAACTTCCCTATAACTTCCTCGGGAGACATTAGCTTGTATCTAGGATCACCTCGAATTAATTGAACTAGCGTAGGGTTAAGAAAAACGAGGGATCTAAGAATAACCTTGACCATCTCATGGTCATCCCATTTTGTGCTCCCGAGGTTGCGCACTTGGTTCACCAAGGTCTTCAAGTGGTTGTACATAGCTTGTGGATCCTCCCCTTGGTGAAGCATGAAGCGACCGAGCTCCCCCTCGATCGTCTCCCGCTTGGTGATCTTTGTCACCTCGTCTCCTTCGTGCGCGGTCTTGAGCACGTCCCAAATTTCCTTTGCGCTCTTCAACCCTTGCACCTTATTATACTCCTCTCGACTTAGAGAGGCGAGGAGTATAGTAGTGGCTTGGGAGTTGAAGTGGTGGATTTGGGCCACTTCGTCCGAGTCATAGTCTTCATCCCCTACGGATGGTACCTCTACACCAAACTCAACAACATTCCAAATGCTTGTGTGGAGTGAGGTTAGATGATGCCTCATTTTGTCACTCCACATATTATAATCTTCACCGTCAAAAACCGGTGGTTTGCCTAATGGAACGGAGAGTAAAGGAGTACGCTTTGAAATACGAGGGTAGCGTAGGGGAATCTTACTACACTTCTTGCGCTCATGACGCTTAGAAGTAATGGACGGCGCGTCGAAGCCGGAGGTGGATGTCGATGAAGAATCGGTCTCGTAGTAGACCACCTTCCTCATCTTCTTTTTCTTGTCGCCACTCTGATGCGACTTGTGGAAAGAGGATTCCTTCTCCTTCCCTTTGTTGCGGGACTCTCCTGATGGAGCCTTCCCGTGGCTTGTAGCGGGCTTGTCGTCGGTCACCATCTCCTTCTTGGCGTGATCTCCCGACATCACTTCGAGCGGTTAGGCTCTAATGAAACACCGGGCTCCGATACCAATTGAAAGTCGCCTAGAGGGGGGTGAATAGGGTGAAACTGAAATTTACAAAGTTAATCACAACTACAAGCCGGGTTAGCGCTAGAAATATAGACGAGTCCGAGAGAGAGGGTGAAAAACAAATCGCAAGCAAATGAAGAGTGAGACACAAGGATTTGTTTTACCGACGTTCGGTTCTTGCAAACCTACTCCCCGTTGAGGTGGTCACAAAGACCGGGTCTCTTTTAACCCTTTCTCTCTCTCAAACGGTCACTTAGACCGAGTGAGCTTCTCTTCTCAATCACACGGGACACCAAGTCCCCGCAAGGACCACCACACAATTGGTGTCTCTTGCCTCGGTTACAAATGAGTTGTTCACAAGAAAGAATGAGAAAGAAAAGAAGAAATCCAAGTGCAAGAGCTCAAATGAACACAAGTCACTCTCTCACTAGTCACTATTGATTGGAATGGAACTAGAGACTTGGGAGAGGATTTGATCTCTTTGGTGTGTCTTGTATTGAATGCTATAGCTCTTGTAATGTGTAGAAGTGTGAAAACTTGGATGCCATTGAATGTGGGGTGGTTGGGGTATTTATAGCCTCAACCACCAAAATGTGGCCGTTGGAAGTCTGCTGTCGCATGGCACACCGGACAGTCCGGTGCGCCACCAGACACTGTCCGGTGCGCCAGCCACGTCAGCCAGCCGTTGGGGTTCGACCGCTAGAGCTCTGACTTGTGGGGCCTCTGGGCTGTCCGGTGGTGCACCGGACAGGTCCTATAGACTGTCCGGTGCGCCAACTGCGCGTGCTCTGACCTCTGCGCGCGCAGGCGCGCATTAAATGCGTTGCAGTCGACCGTTGCGCTTGAAGTAGCCGTTGCTCCGCTGGCACACCGGACAGTCCGGTGTGCCACCGAACACTGTCCGGTGCCTCACCGGACGGTCCGGTGAATTATAGCGGAGCGCCCTCTGATTTTCCCGAAGGTGTGGAGTTCAGCATCGAGTTCCCTGGTGCACCGGACACTGTCCGGTGCGCCAGACCAGGGTGCCTTTGGGATTTCTTAAGCTCTCTTTGTTTGAACCCTTTCTTGGTCTTTTTATTGGTCTATTATGAACCTTTGGCACCTGTAAAACTTATAATCTAGAGCAAACTAGTTAGTCCAATTATTTGTGTTGGGCAATTCAACCACCAAAATCTATTTAGGAAAAGGTGTAAGCCTATTTCCCTTTCAAGTGGCACCAGCAAGTACCGAGCATGAGATCTTCTTGTTCATCCACAGGACAAGATCGACGACTACAATCGCATTTGCAAAGAAATAACCGCACCAGTCCAAAAATCCCTAACAAATATTCTAGATTCGTTCAACGGTGAGCACGACTCACATGTAGGTCGAGGTCGGAGAAGAAATCTTTGGCTGGCGGACCTGATGTATATACTTGAGCTCACCATCTGTTTAATAAGCTGTGACAGGGGGACTCCTTTTATCGAGCATCTGCAATTTGAATTTCTTTCTGGTAGTTAGGTACAACTTCTTCCCTATCAGTGGTTAGTATCCATTGGCTTCTGGATATATAGAGTTATAGAAATTAGCTTCAAGTTTACAATTAATTAGAGAAGTTACTTGGCTAACTTCTAGAAACCATTATATAGGGTCTGTCAGCATACCCTCCCTATGAACAGAATCCTAATTTACACTATGACATGTTTATATGCTTCTTTAGTCCATTATAATTCTAGCTTTATACAATATACTTTCAGTATCTTTCTTGCATTATATTTTCATATTCCACATCTTATTTTACAGCTGAAGTGTTGAGTGGGTATTTGTGTTTGTTTGGAATCTGATGGATGAAATGTTCTCAAACTCAAAGTCCTCCATATGCTACATGATGCTTTGTTTTTTATACATCTGTTTCACAATTGCAACGCCATTTAAGTTTGCTGGTATTATTTTTAGGATTTTTTCTTGCAAGGCTAGTTCATATTTGGACCTGATGTGAGATCCTTGTTTCTACCATATTCCGTTTTCTTGCACCTATGGTGGTCTTCTACATATTTGTGCCTAAACAACTTATCAACGACTTCCCTGATCATTGGGGAGTTTCAGTTATGGTCATAGCGTAAGTGTTGTTTTTCTTTCTAAACTTTTTCGAGGAATTTTGTGGAGGCTTGTCTTCACAATATATTAGTTGTTGTGCTTGACCTTGCAGATCCTATACATAGCGATCTATTAGAGCTTGATCATCATCGATCAAAAAGGCTGCAAATAAGTTGTTTACAATTGAAATTAGGAATGAAGACGTCGCTGGCGAGTCTAGGTTATTCCTTGCAAATAGCCATTTATCAAGTTACGATGGCCGCCTGTCAAAATGAGTCAGTATTTATATATTTAGTTCAACTAAGCTTATATTTTCCAGAATAGGGACTCCACAATTTTTATAACACAACTTCAATTAGCAACTCAAGATGTTGCATGTGTCCACTTGCTTCTCAATTTGTGTTCATTGTACCCCTTTCTCGTCTTTTTAGAAATCATGCTTTCTTGAGAATTAACAATAACTTTGTCACTGATGATAATTTTACAAGGGTGCTAAATAAAAGAGGCCAAAGGTTATGTCTACAAGGGTTGGCACACGAATCAATAAGGAAGTAGGAATAACAGGGAAGAAGTTGTACCTAACTACTAGAAAGAAACTTTTGACTATTGGAGAAAGATATATGACTCATGTATTTCCATTTACTCATGTGAAATAGTTACAGTCTCAAGTGTGATAGGTAGAATGATTCATGACCATCATATGATTCCTAAGAATGAGAAACATGGATCTAGAACTGAATTCGTCTTTCACCAAATTCTTTCTGATAGTTCTTTGACAGGTGACAAAACTCCTTTCCTTTTAGGTGACAGACTTCAATGGTGGCCTAAAGGCCTGAAGAGCTTTGCAAGTAGGATACAACATTTCCTGAAGATCCTTGGAACTAGAGGTACACATGCTATTTTGATCTTACTGAAGGAACTTGCGGTGGGTCACTGATTTTGTATAGGATACAAAAGACTCCATCAGCCATCCATTCCATCCTATTTAGACAGTCTTCTAACTCACCTCCCATTTTGCTACTTATTGTTTTGTATTATTCTGATGTACAAGGTATGTAATATCATAAGATAAATAAGCCCTTGACGTTACAACTAACTGATAATTATTGTCCAGCGAAAAGTGTTTTATTGTCCCATTAACAATTTCAACAACCCACTGTTTTTTGTTTATCCAGTGCGCATAACAAACTCACTTACTTTGAACACACTACCACTATTTTTAACCTTGGATTAGGCCGGGGCTTCATTAGAAGAAGCGAACACCTCCACAACATAAATTGGGTCACCAACCTTGATGATCTTTCCTTCACCCTTTCCTGATAGAGATTCCTTGTAGACTAAATTCTATCCGAAGTACACCTAGAAAAATTTATTAAAGTGTTCTGTTGTCATTGTTAATGATCCTAACGACCTTACCAACTTGCAAGGCCATAGATAATTTCTTAGCAAACTAAGTAGGTAATATGAGGAAGACAGGTTGCATAAGGCAAATATATGTCGTTTATTTTTGTGGCTTGGATGAAGACCCTAATTGATAAGACCCTCAAGGATTGAGTGGTGGACACCAAAAGGTAGGGAAATAGGATTATCCTAGTCAAACTAGTTTTGGAGGATGTAATCTTAACATTATAAGTGTTTATGCCCTCAGGTTGGTCTCAGTGGGAGCGAGAAGAGGAAGTTCTGGGAAGACTTAGATGGCATGGTCAGAGCGGTACCTACCAATGAGAAGCTTTCCATAGGAGGTGATCTCAATGGTCATGTAGGTTCAACAAATGTAGGTTATGAAATGGCTCATAGAGGTTTTGGGTATGGTAGTAGGAATCAGGAAGGAGAGGATATTTTGGACTTTGCTGTAACCTACAACCTAGTGATAGCCAACACTTTCTTCAGAAAGAGAGATTCTTATTTGGTGACTTTTAGCAGTGGCCATCATTCAAGCCAGATCGAATTCATGATCACAAGGAGAGAAGATAAACAAGCTTATTTGGATTGTAAGGTGATACCTGGAGAGAGTGTTGTGACCCAACATAATCTTGTGGTGGCTGACTTTTGTTTTTTGGATCAGTACCCATAGGGTCAAACAAGCCAAAATTGTGAGGACGAAGTGGTGGAAACTCAAAGGGGAGACATCCGAAATTTTTAGGGAAATAGTCTTTGTGGAGGACGCTTGGTCCGAAGAAGAAGATGCAAACATCATGTGGGTGAAGATGGCAACTTGTATAAGGAAGGTGGTGTCAGAGGTGTTTAGAGTGACCAAAGGGAGCATCGATGAATCTAAGGATACTTGGTGGTGGACCGAGGATGTTTAAAAGGCAATAAAGGAGAAGAAAAAATGTTATAGGAGCTTGTTCCATGATAGAAGCGTGGTCAACATAGAGAGGTATAAGGTGGCAAAGAAGACTGTAAAGCGAGCTGTGAGCAAGGCAAAGGGTCGAGCCTATGATGATCTTTACTGAAGACTAAGTTCAAAGGAAGGGGAGAAAGATGTATATAAGATAGCTAGGATTCGGGAAAGGAAGACGAGGGACCTCAACCAAGTTAAATGCATTAAGGATGAGATGGATCAACTCTTGGTGAAAGGACAAGACATCAAACAGAGGTGGCAGAGGTATTTGACAATCTTTTCAATGGTGATAATGAGACTATGGACATCCAATTGGATGACTCCTTCGATGATTTAAATAGATGCTTTGTACATAGGATCCAAGAATCAGAGGTCAAAAAAGCTTTAAAGAGGATGAAAGAGGGCAAGGCGATGGGCCCGGATGGTATCCCAATAGAGGTGTGGAAATGCCTTGAGGATATTGGTATCGTTTGGCTAACCAAGTTGTTCAACCATATTTTTCAATCAAACAGGATGTCCGATGAGTGGAGGAGTACATTAGTACCAATCTTCAAGAACAAGGGAGATATTCAAAGTTCTACCAACTATCGAGGGATTAAGCTCATGAGCCACACTATGAAGCTATGGGAGAGAGTTATTGAGCATCGCCTGAGAGGAATGACACATATCATCATGAACCAATTTGGATTCATGCCTGGAAGATCAACCATGGAAGCAATTTTCTTAATAAGGCAGGTCATGGAGCGATATAAGGAGCAGAAGAAGGACCTGCACATGGTTTTTATCGACTTAAAAAAGGCCTATGATAAAATACCTAGGAATCTCATGTGGTGGGCATTGGATAAACATAAAGTCCCAACAAAGTATGTTACGCTCATCAAGGACATGTATGACAAGGTTGTGACTAGCGTCCGAACAATTGATGGTGATACAAATGTTTTCCCGATTAACATAGGACTACATCAAGGTTTAGCTTTGAGCCCTTATCTATTTGCCTTAGTGATAGATGAGGTCACGAGGGATATACAATGTGATATCCCTTGGTGTATGCTTTTCACTAACGATGTACTTCTAGTAGATGAAAGCCGGGAAGGAGTAAATAGAAAGCTAGAGTTATGGCGTCAGACCCTAGAGTCAAAAGGATTTAAAATTAGCAGGACCAAAACCGAGTATATGAGATGTGACTTTGGTACTACAATTAGTGAGGATGGAGATGTAAGTTTGGGAGGCCAGGTAGTACCGAAGGACACCTTCTGTTATTTGGGATCGATGCTACAGAGAGATGGTGATATTGATGAAGATGTTAGCCATAGAATCAAAGCGGGGTGGATGAAATGGCATCAAGCATCGGGAGTCCTATGCGACAAGAGAGTGCCACAGAAGTTGAAAGACAAGTTCTATAGGACAACGATTAGGTCTGCTATGTTATATGAGGCTGAGTGTTGGCCTATTAAGAGACGACATATCCAATAACTAAGTGTCGCAGAAATGTGTATGTTGCGCTGGATATATGGGCACACAAGATTGGACCGAGTGAGAAACGATGACATATGCCATCGGCTAGGAGTAGCGCCAATTGAAGAAAAGCTTATTCAACATCGGTTGAGATGGTTTGAGCATGTCCACCGGAGACCCACAGAGCCACCGGTGCATAGAGGCATCATAAGACGGGACAATAATGTGAAGAGAGGTAGAGGTCGACCAAACTTGACATAGGAGGAGGCAATCAAAAGGGACTTGAAGGAATGGAATATCCCAATAGAGCTGTGTTTGGATAGAAGTGCTTGGAAAGAAGCTATCCACGTGCCTAAACCGTGATTAGGCTTTTTCCTTTTAGTGCTTTCAAAAGCTATTCCCCTCCCTTTCTCTCTCTTTCTCCTTTTGGTGACATCTTGTTGGGTTTCAACTCTAGCCTACCCTAACTTGCTTGGGACTAAAAGGCTATGTTGTTGTTGTTATTGTTGTTGTTGTTGGATGAAGCACTTGGTCGGACCGAAATGTCTATAGAGTTTCAGTTGGTTTAGTGCCAGGTAATTCGTCCTCTTGATTAATAGTTGGCACCTAAATTAATCAACACAGTAACTAAATAAACGATAATTTTATATGCATTGGTTTGTTGAAGTAATGTACACCATTTACCATTGTATAATTTGTATCCACTATGTCCGAGAGAAAACACCATTAGTCTATTACAATTAATTATTTCTCATTTTTACAATGGCCAACTAATAATCAAGTAATAACTATATTGAAGTCTAGGATTGATCAAGACATCGACCTTTTTATTCATTCGGTAATGGCAGGGTGGAAAATCCAAAGAGGTGGGAGTATTTCAGGTAATATTTATGTCCTTTTCACATATGTAGAGTCGTAAAACTGTAGAAAATTCTTATACATCAAACAGTCATTTGGTATGTTTGCATGTTATCTTTATACTTGCAGCACGGTGATACGTGATAACATATCATAATGATGTTTATTGTTCTATCTATGTTTTACACTATTTTTAACTCTCGTGACAACGCACAGGCACATAACTAGTCAATCCATTCCAAATGAGATGGTGCATCGTGAGTCCAATCCACAAATTTGGTAGAAAGAACTTATTCCTTACATTATTACTAATTATGAAGATATGAGGGATGATATGGTGATAGATCAACTCTTTAAATTTCACAAACTAAACAAAAAAAAAGTGAGTAAAAAGATGATGGATTACATCATTACGGAAACCAAACGCGCTATTAACTTCTACGAACGTGTAGAACAGCATAATGCACATGGCAATATCAGAGTAGCACAAAATAAACCAATGTTGGAACTAATCAACCCTTGGATCAGTACCCAAAAGGCCAAAACTCAAAATTCGATTCAGTACATTATTACAAGAGTGCGACAATTAGAGCACCTATTGATCATTACAAGGAAACAGCAAAAAGAACCAGCAGGTCATGCATTTGGAAACGCTGCACTATGCAGACCACCCACCCTGAGGAATGGCAAGGCTTCCGAACCCTCTCGTAGAAGCTCAGACCATGGATCTCAAATTCTGAATCGAGGTCTGTCGCTGTTCCGTATCATGGTTCCTCCCCCTTCCCAAATTTTTTGTAGAAGCAGATGAGATCACTCATGTCGCTTCCATGCCAGAGAGCAGAAGCACCCCCTTCCGCTCCCTGTATCCCAAAACCATATAACCAGATTCTTCAGCCTCTATCCGACCTTTAGTTTAGCTGCAGAGCTTGACAGTGCATGCAACAGCTTGAGCCCAATACTTCAACCTCGCCTTCACTTCTTCTGGATCGTCACCTGCCAGAAAAAATGCTGATCAGCAAAGAAAAACGTGTCTTTAACAGCAGAAATCAATCACAGGCAGAACAGAGTCGTAACAGCCAAACAAGGTATCTTTTTTATTTGTCCCCTGTTGGTACAAAGTTGAACTACCTGGCGTCAAATAAATAAAAATGGAGGTAGTAATATATACGGTCTCATGGAGGGCATAGTTGTGTACTTGTGCTGCTGTTTTTCGCTAATAAAAATATATTTCTAGTTCGTATTCTGAAATGTGTTTCTCCTTCTTAATGAAAAAACGTGTTATGGCATTGCCGCCAAAAAAAACATTTTTAATTACAAAAGTGAACCTCTTTGCCTGATTGTTTAAAATGGACCTTTGGTAAAGGGAGAATAATCTTTCTTCAAATTTACGCCCCATTTTGAGAAAACGTGTGGTGGAAAGGAGATGAGCATAATTCAGTGGAGCCTAGTCTTGCTTTGCTTTGTCGTGAAGATTGCCTTGGAGAAGACTGTAAGCACTCACTGAGAAAAGTGACATCACTGAGAAAATGCATGCTATGTCTGGTCGCTTCTATACGGGGACATAACCAATAATGCGAGTATCACCTTTGTTCCTCCACTGTGAATCAAAATGATGAAAGTTCTATTTGTTTTCGTTTGCTATCGAATTCAGATAGCACCAAAACCATAGAATTGACAATACCCCAAAAGGTAGGTAGAATTCTGCAGTGTCTATCATCGATGTTCCTTCTATGAAATAGAGTAGCAGAAGAAATTTTTATTCTCTATGTCAAACCTCCTATAAAGTACTCCTAAAACTTAACAGGCAGCAAAGCCCATCAAAAACAAAAGGAATGAATCAGTATGGATTAGTATAAGACGGATTTGATGTCTGAACTTGACAGACCGAGCCCTTATGACTGACTAACGAGTTTTTGACTTCGTGTTTCTAAGAGAGACAGTAACGTAAACATCTTGAATTTTTTCATAACTAAATTTTGTCACAAAGTTTTCTTAATAAAAAAGATCGCACTGAAAATTATTAGTCAACTCAAGAGGCACTCATCAACTTACTCAAAACGAGAAAAAAATGATGCACTAATGAATCGAGCAAATTGTTATACTAGCAGCTCAAAGAGCACCTACTTCATCAGTTATCCAACCATACACCAGTTCAGCAATCTAACAGGAAAAACATGACAGAGCTTCGCTATTTTAAAAAAAAAAAGATACGCGACTGCTCTTCATGACCTTCAGTTTTTTTCTGATGGACTCAACCCGCTCCTCCACCATCAGCAGAGATGCATAACATTTGAAACAAGTTACTCAGAAATAAAACATGCTTTGATTTATTGGTGCAGTGTATTTACACGCATATGAAGTATGCATTGTCAGAAACTTCTGAATTTGGCACCAAAAGTTTGTGACTCTCCCAAAACAGAAAACCCCCAGGCCTTCAACGTTAAAGCTATTATTTCACATCATCCCAATGACCCAATTCCCAGGTGAATGAAAAAAGAAATGTTACCAATTTCGAAAACTGAGTAGAGAAAAGTGATTTTTACCCGGGCCAGAGATCCTCCAATTGGGGAGCGGCGGCGACGCAGGCTCCAACTCCTCCTGCCCCGGCGCCTTCTGCTCGTCGAGGAACCTCCGGGTCATGGAGTAGCAGAGTTCGAGCGCGGGCAGCGTCCCGCAGAGCTCGGGTATCTCGCTGTACGCGAATCCGAAGCCGAGGTCGAGGCAGCCCTTGAGCTCCTCCAGGTCGTCCTCCGTGAGGCTCTTCGTCCTGGCCACCCCGCCGTCGCTGCCGCTGGCAGAGGACGCCTCCACCATCACGAAGCTGCTGCTCCGCCGTGGCTGCCGCATCAACCTACTTTTGCTGGCGGCAGGGTCGGCGGTGGAGATCGGCAGCTGCGGCTGCGGGGAGAAGTAGGAGGAGGCGGTTGAGGTGGAGGAGACGGCCGCCATTTCTCAGATACTCAGGTTCGAGTTGGGCGTCTACCCTATTATATAAGGGAACATATCTTGTGCTCAAAGGGTACTGTACTCACGTGCACATTTTAAATCTGGAACATTCATTTTGTATCTAACAGCAACACTAATTTTGTGAAAAACCCCTTCCACCTTCCTTCCCTGGTGGGAGAGGTTCTTCGTAAAATTAGCTGGTGTCGTTGAATACAAGATAGATGCACCAGATTTAAAATATGCACATGAACACCGCACCTCTTTGAGCACCTGATACGTTCCCATTATATAACCGAAGCGAGTGCGTCTTGGCTTAAAATGGTTTTTGGGTAGGATCTTTTAGGTAGTGTTTGGTTGAGGAGCCAACTAGAACGGAGCCGTTCCATCCCTGATTCTAGGAACGGAGCCGCTCTGTTTTGTGTTTGTAATCTGGAACGGAGCGGCTCTGTTTTTTGTTTGGTTGCAGAGTGAACGGAACGGAGCGTGACTGTGAGAGCGGGATGGGAACGGAGCGGCTCCGTCCGAGTTGATTTTTTTGGAGCGGAATGGTTCCGGATCTGAGGAGAATATTCCCTAATTGGAGTCATTCCGTTCTAGTTCCTTTGTAACCAAACAGCAACAAAACTGTGACAGAACGGTTCCGTTCTACTTAGCTCTTCAACCAAACGCTACCTTAGAGTGTTTTATAATTTAGGGATAAAAACGGTCGGAAACGGTATTTATTCGGTAATCAGTTTTTTCTTTGATTGCGAATAAATAAGATATAGAATATACAATACAAATTTGTATTCTTATTTTTAACATCCAGCTTGTTAAGATTCATAAAAGGTAAACCTTAAATTCATCCTACATTTTTTTCAAATAATAGATATAAACTTTGATCTGGATTCGGAAACAAATTCGATAATTTTTTCAACTTTTGTGTTGTAAGGAGCAAATAATACAGAAAACAACTTATATAATATTTTATCCATATTTGTACTAATGTGCTTGATAACATAAAAAAGATCAACATCAAATTTTATACATATCTATTTTAAAATATTAAATTTGTTCTAACAGTTCGGATTACCACTTTCATCGTTCTTTTATTAGGCAATTTGAATTTAGGTGTTCTTGCGCTAGAATTTTAGAAGATATAAGTATTAAGGCATTGGTCCACATATCTAAAATTAACACTTAGAGCCTATTTGGTCCAATAGTGATAAAGTTTAACAACAAAATTTAGCGTTTAGCCTATTTGTTCCAATAGCTTGATAAGTGTTAAATTTTAGCACTTGGGCTTTACTAGAGCACGCCATCAATTGTAGGGGTAGAGAGGGATATTCAATGCAAAATATGGTGGGGACCACTTTTAGCATAGTTAGTATTTTTTGGAACTAAAGTGTTAATGGGTGCTAAACTTTAGCATATCATTTTTAGGCCTGTTTCAATCTCACGAGATAAATTTTAGTTTCCTGCTAAACTTTACCCATATGAATTAAAGTGTTAAAGTTTAGCTCCTTGGGATGTTTGGACTACTCTAATAAAGCTTAGCATATTGGAATAAAAAGACACTCATGCCCCTAATGCGGAGAGAGAGAATGGTGTTAGAGGTATAGGTGGAAAATGGGGCTCCCTGGTCCACGTTTAGCTCTTTTTAGCACCCCTTGAGTAGCTTATGAGATAATAAGTGCTAAATTTTATCACACCACCATTAGCTCTTCTGTTTAGACCACCAAATGACTAAAAGTAGCTAAAAAGCTGCTAAATTTTATCTCTTGATATTGAAATAGGGCCTTAGTCACTCTTTTTTTTAGTTACTAAACTTTAGAAAAAGTGTAGTACTAAAGTTTAGTAAAGGGAAACAAACAGACTCTTAGAAGCTAAGATTAGCTAAGAGATTTAGAACGGGTCAGCTAATAGACTAACTAATTGTTAGTTATGTCTCTCAAATAATTATTAGTTGTTAGCTGCCTCATCCCAGCTAATAACTTATTAGCTTGCTAACAATTAGCTCTAGAGGTTTGGAACATGCTAAATAATATTTAATAATTATCATATTCTAAATTATAATGCATTTTCTTTGGATATGCATATGAATATATAGTAAAAATAAATATTTTAAAAAATTAAATATCTTAGAATTTAAAATAGAGAGGACATGTCTTACTAATGAAAAATATTTATATTAAATTATATATTTGTAAAACAAGGTAATTCTCCTATGAAACACTTTGGTATTGTTCCTAGGTAGATCATAAGATAAATAATCAATCAGGGCACTGGGAGCCATCTTATTATCTTTTCCTACAGAAAACTATGGCAAATTAACTGATCTTTACATTAGTTGATGAAAGAGCTCAATACAAGAAAATGCATGTTGGGTCTTTAAAACGGGTCTTTAAAATAGTTCAAATCATTTCAATAATAATATGTTTGATCTGTTTTACCTTCGAATCCATATAGCCCTAATATATACATCTTTTTCTATTTTAGGATGGACATCTTATGTTTCCTTTAGTATAGTTTTCTTTTCCTTATTTACTCTCTGTGTATAGACTCAACGGTCGATTGTGTCATTGAATAGAGATTTTATAACTTTATAGATTGTAGTCCATATTTGATTGTCATATATTTATTGATTACTATTTTTAAGGAACTAATTTATATTTTTATCTAAATCTATATTTTCCATTTCTATAATATCTTTATATACCTTAAATATAAAATTGTTTTGAAACGTTACCATTAACTAAAAATAATAGAGTATCCATGTTGGCATAATTTGTAGTGGTCTAGTTTGCCGAGAGCATCAACTCGAAGCGCTCGGTCCACTTGGCGCCATACTTCTTGATACAATCATATATCTGAATCTTAAGACTAAAGAATTTTTGCATTCACATGTGTGGCCTGGTGTTGCTCCAGGGATGATGTGATGAGGCAAAGCAAAGCTAGATGCCCATATCCTCGCAAAACTCGATGAGCATACTACTGGTGAGCTAATGATTGGCTAGTTCTAAGTATCAATGGAGTTGACTGACATATAAATTAGCAACAGGACTTTGATGAGTGGTGATGCACACTTATAAAATTTAGTACTATGTATCTCTATAGTAGCCCAAGAGAAAGTCGAGACCAAACCTAACTTGAAAAGTGTTTGGAACAAATGAGTTGGTGATGCTGTAGTTGCACCAGATGTGTGTTGTGTGCACACGATACATGTCACTGGAACTAGCCATTTTAGTTGTACCTTGCACTCATGAAAGTTGAGTGAAGAGGCAACAACTATTTCCTTGTCTCGGGGCTATATATATACTTCCATCTCGTCCATTTGAGGTGTCTTATGCATTTGATAAGTTGAAGAAACCTTTTGGAGAGAAAGGGGATCCTTTGTCTACTGAGGTGATTGAGATATTATAATTGCAGTACCAACAACCTCATTAGTGCGTCAAGGGTAGTATATGTGCATTCATCGTTTTTCATTAGCCTTGATTAGGCCAAAGTGAGAGTTTATGCTTGGTCATCGAGAGTTTGGTGATCAGACGATGAAGATTGTGAGTGGCACAACTTAAGAGGTAAATAGTTGTGTGATTCAACATAGTAGAGTGACAAATGATCGACTCATAGAGAGCACTCGTATGAGACGTGAGCGACACTCCTTCATAGGTGTTCTAATAAGGATTAGTTAGAAGTGTCAACTCTTGGATACGTCGGCAAAACATTACAGTGTTTGTAGCCCCTCTTTAATTTAAGTATTTATTTTGAGCAATTACGGGTTGTCTTTGTATTGTTAGAATTATTATGCTAGAATAAATTTGGAAGCTAATATAACTTTTATAATATAATAGAATAGAAAATATTTTAGAGGTCATTTGTTATTCGATAAACTTTAATCATTAAAATCACAGTAACCTAAGGGTCATTTGTTTCAGATTATAATATATCTAGATTATATAATTCAGCTTAAATAATATATATAGAGAGAGAGTACAAGAAGACAAATTGTGATAGATTACATAATCTAAAGGTCAGATTATCATAATCTGATAACCTGTTCAAGGAATGTTTGTTTGAGATTATTTTGAGTAAAAGACCCACTATGCAAAGTGAGTCGAGGAGAAATTACTCACCATTGCACCATTTTTCTTAAAAACTCCATTTATTTTTCTTTGCTCCTACTATGAAACACATGACTAAAACTGATAACCAAAATTTAAATAAGTTAGGTTATCAAACAGCTACGTCCAGATTATTTAATCTTACACATAGTCCAGACTATACAATCTATATAAGTGGAAACAAACACATTCTAATTCATTTACTTGTTTATAGAAATGTTGGTCTTGTGAGTCGCGGGCGATCCACTTGTGCATGTGGCGTGTCGTGCGTGGAGGAGAGGACACACTCACACAGACTAGCTGCTGTACGTGTACGTGGAGACACGGCGGGGGCCGCCGTGCGGCGGCGGTGGGAGCGGGCTCTGACGTGGCCGGATAAGCGCGGGCCGGGAGGGCGCGAGCTTGTGGCGGAGAAGCGGCGAGCGCCGGCGCCCCCTGGTGGCGTGGCGGGGCGCATCGTCCTAGCTAGCAGTCGTGTCGTGCGTGCCTGCCGCGCGCATGTGGCGCGTGGAGCCCGGCGCGGTCGCGGTCACGGTCACGGTGAGGCAGCACCCGCAGGGAATCTGCTGCACGGCACGGGTGTATATTCTTGTACATGTGATGTGGGTTCCACCTGGTGCTTCATTATTTGGAGTTGGACGCAGCGGCCCCTCCCTGGCCACGATTTTGATCCCCCTCCTCTTGAAGCGCCGTGCCGGGCTGCCGGCCGCTGACTGTGACACTATGACAGTTGTGTGTGCCTCGCTTTCGCCCTACGTGGCAACGCGTACCGAAATCGGACCTGCTGCCGAATGAAGGAAGATGGATGGATGGATGGATCCTGCATGCAGGGACTTGTGCAATCTGCTGTGCGTTGCAGATGTGCAGTAGGGATGCATTGTGGCAAAAACCAAAAGGAGGCGGCGCGGTCGGTCGGCGACATGCACGTCTTTCTCACGAATTTGGACGGATAAATTCCACGAACAAAGACTTATTTGCGGCAAACTGTGAAGTCGCAGTCCATCTCTGAGAATCTTATTAATCATTATTATTATTACGATCGTGGGCTATATACCTAGAGGGATTCCACGCCGATTCTTTTCTCCCTCCCCTTTTCTTTTTGAAAAAAAGAAACTGCAAAAATAATCTTTGGCCAAATTTATTGCCGGGCCGGTCGTTGTCCTCTGTCCGGCGCGAAGATGCTGAATTTGCTGGACCACCAAGTCCACCATCCCGCTAAGCTAGTCGACGAGTCAGGCAAACTGTGCGTGCTTCTTCTGTTCTGGACCTGGACGTCAACTTGCGCACACCTGCTTGGGGTTTATTTAAAATAAATAAATAAATAAATAAGGAAAAAATAAAGTAGGCAGATAAACCTCCGAGAGGGCATGAGTATAGCATAGCGTCTATCTCGAATTAACTTTATTTTTGGAAAAGGGGTAAAAGCGTATCTTCAGTATCTTGTACGTACCTTAGCTTGGGTGGTTGCGGGGCCCCTGCTTGCGCTGCACGTACCATGCGCTTGCCACGGTCGCCGATGTCACAGTGACGGCCGTGATGGTACGTGGAATTGTTGATAAGAAAGTAAAGAAACTGATAAACAAGAAGGAGCCCGCAGTGTGTTTATATAAAAGGTAAAAAACTACTGTTTGGATTGAGGCTGAATTTTGCATTACGATCCATACATGATACTAATAGTGTCTTTAGCGTAAAATAGAGGACACAAAACTATAGTTAACAATGTTGATATTGTTTATAAAGTTAAGTTTGAAATAATAGATTATGTGGGCAATTTCGGTGGAATGACCATCGATCCGCCGTCAGCACTCAAACACCCAGAGCTGCCTCAACGCGGCGGCCTCACATTATTGTCGTGAAAACTAGTGCTGCTACTGATGATCCCCGGCTTTCCAAGTACACAAGATGGGTTGTGTACTTCTCGGGGGAAAAAACACACATACACATGTATATAATAGTAGCAGTAGTATAAGAATGGTCCGGCAGCTAGCCACAGCCACACTAATCATGAGCGACCTGCAGGATCCCTTAACTTGTGTATAAACTACTAATCCTACACTATATATCTACCGACTAATTATGACCGACCCGACCCTCGAACCCCTCGGCCGTTGCGTTCGTTCGCGGCGCACAGCGCCGTACGTGCTCGGAATGCGCGGGGCGCGGCTGATCATTGCACGACGCTCTAGGTAGGCTATCTTGGCGTTGGCGATCAGCAGGTGATCGCGGCGTCGTGTTCCACCTGTTGTCGTACCCCTTTTTCCTCTAGAGGCGAAACTCCATAAAGGCTAATTTGTGAGGCACAGATCTGAAAATAAAAGGATTGAAGGAGTTAAAATCTTCTATTTATTTAAAATTGAATAAGAAATTAATTTTAACCTCTCCAATTCTCTTCCGACTTACAAACTAAACAGTGAAATTGAGTGAACCTATAAGGGAGAGATTTCCTTGCTATTCAAAATAAAGAGGGGCTAAAATTTCCTTCTTATTTAAAATTGAATAAGATAATAAGTGAATTTTAGCTCCTCCAATCCCACTCTGATTTTTTGGCTTCCAAACTAGCCCTAAAGACTTGTTCGGTTGCACAGGGATTAGAGAGAATTAAGACAAATTAAATCTCTTTCCATTAAATTTTAAATAAAAAAGATATTTATTTCTCTCTAGTCCCCATCGATCCACTCCTAACGGAACAAACCATAAACCCTTCTGCTTCTTCTAAGCACACTGCCATGTCACCGTTGGTGGGCAGCAGGCCGGGCGTTAATAGCTTTGGTGAGTTGGTCCATGCAGGGCACCGAGCTAGAGAAAAAAATAGAGAGGGGTGTGGCACTTTATAGAAATAAAAGACATGTTTGACTTTTAAAAAATGTGTTTACATTTTAAGGGTAATAATTGGTTTTTCGATTTTCTTCTGGGTCTTTATAACCTAGCTCCGCCTCTGGGTCCACATGTCCATCCGTCACGACGCCCAATTTCTGCTTTCTCGCGTCGATCTATCAAAAAGAAAGAATGGGGAAAAAATAACTTAGAGTTCTTTGTGCGTATGTGTCGATCGAGCTCCAGCCAGCTGTGACTATTAGGTGCAACGATTGGGTGGTAGATACGTGATGTTGCGCTTGCACGATGACATGATATATACAGAAATCGGTTCGGTTGTGATGTGCACGCCAAGAAATTTCCCTAATGAGCTTGCATAAGTATAACGCTGGGCCGGCAGAATTAGATATGTGTAGCAAGCACAGTACGTACGGCAGTTGTTTGCTTGTTACATAAAATAAGTGCTTAGGATATATGGTTAGGAGTACTGCATCGTTGAGGACGTACAGGGTGTTCTGAAAAGGTGTGTGGCTGGCTGGCTGGATGCGAGCTGAGTACGTGACTAGAGAGGAGTCTAGGAGAGCCGGCCAGCTAGTAGAAGCTTGGCATATGACCAAAATAAAGCCTTTTGTAACGGGAAAGGAGACCGCATATATGGCACAATCATAGTTTTACCTGCAGACATATATATATTGAAAGGGGGGGGGGGGGGGGGGGGAACAAGTGTTTATGATATATTAAAGGTTTAGGACTAGGAGTGCTGCATCATTGAGAAGTACAGGGTGTTCCGAAAAGGAGGAGCTGGATGGATGTTGTTGTAATATGTTGCAGTGCTCAGTGGCAAATCAGTGGAGAGACAAAAGAGAGAATGAGACAAATGACAGAGATGTCTTGTTTATTACAGAGATCTCCTTTATATACATGTGTACAAAAGGGTATCTGACCCTTGGATTATTAACTGCATAATGGACGGTTGGATGGGCCTTAATCATATGCACATTATTTTGTAACACTCCCCCTTGATCAACCCAAAACCGTGTGATCATCTGCAAGTTGTCTTATCTCCTCAAAAACCCTGTGGGAAAAATAAGGAGTACACAATATCTTTTGGATAATGAGAATAATCTCACTTAGTTTCCAAAAGAAAAATATGCTTATAATCATCATGTATAAAAACCCCTATGGGGAAAATCAATGATGAAGCATATAGCTTTGTTGATATTACCTCGTTAAAAACTTTGGATGAGAAAACCTTAGCAAGGCAAAACTCATACAAAGAAAAGAGTGTAATATGATGGTTCAATACAGGTTATATATCATGGGGAATTACTCCCCCTGAACCTTGCAAGCACTTAAGTCTTCTCATACCAATCCCCTCAACACATTTTTGAAATGTAGAGTATGGTAGAGACTTTGTGAATAGATCTGCAAGATTATCACAAGACTTTGTTTGCAAGATGTTTATATCCCCTTTTTCCTAAAGTTCATGGGGATAAAACAGTTTAGGAGAAATATGCTTATTGATATTACTCTTGATATAACCTGTATCCATCTGAACAACACAAGCTGAATTATCTTCATAGATAATTGTTGGTGAGTCAAGAGAACCAATACCACAAGTTGTGATTATATGATTCACCATTCTACGAAGCCATACACATTCACGTGATGCTTCAAATAATGCAATTATTTCAGAATGGTTGGTGGACGTGGTCACTAAAGTCTGCTTAGACGATTTCCACGAGATGGCAGTTCCACCTTGTAAGAATACGAATCCTGTTTGTGATCGGCCATTGTGGGGATCAGATAAATAGCCAGCATCTGTATACCCAATTAAACTAGGATCATTACTTCTTTTGTAAAAGAGTCCTAGATCCTTTGTGCCATTTAGGTATCGGAAAATATTCTTAATGCCAACCCAGTGTCGTTTCGTTGGAGCAGAACTGTGCCTTGCTAACAAATTTACTGCAAAAGCAATATCCGGCCGGGTATTGTTAGCAAGATACATCAATGCACCAATAGCACTGAGATATGGGAACTCCGGTCCCAATATCTGTTCTTCATCATCCCGTGGTCTGAATGGATCTTTCTCTAAATCCAAAGATCTGACCACCATAGGAGTCATTGAAGGATAAGACATATGCATATTGAATTTTTCCAATACCTTTTGGGTATATGTACTTTGATGTACAAGGATTCCAGAAGGTAAATGCTCAAGTTGTAAACCTAAGCAAAATTTGGTTTTACCCAATCCTTCATCTCAAATTCCGTCGTTAAATGATGACGTGCTTCATCAATATCAAGTTTATTTCCTATGATGTTAAGGTCATCAACATAAACTGATATGATACAGAATCCCACTTTGGATCTTTTGATGAAGACGCACGAGCAATCATCATTTTTCGTGTATCCCTTACTCAAAAGGAATTCACTCAATCGGTTGTACCACATTCTGCCTGATTGTTTTAAGCCATATAATGACTTCTACAACTTTACGCAATACATGTTGCGCTTTGCCTTTGGATTCGGTACATCTATTCCATCAGGAACTTTCATGTATATATCAGAATCTAGTGACCCATAGAGATATGCGGTCACTACGTCCATCAACTGCAAAGATAGACGATTTTGTACTGCCAATGATATTAAATATCGGAATGTTATTGCACTCATGACTGGTGAATAAGTTTCGTTGAAATCAACGCCGGGTCTTTGCATAAACCCTTGTGCTACTAGCCTTGCTTTGTATCTCACTACCTCACCATTTTCATTTCGTTTCCGAATGAAAACCCACTTATATCACACAGGGAAGATATCACGTGGTGTAGGTATTACAGCCGAGAAAACTTCTCTTTTGTAAAGCGAGGCTAACTCCGCTTCGATTACTGCCTTCCATTTGATCCAATCAGAGCACTTACTGCACTCTGCCATGGTCTTAGGATCTTGATCATTTTGAAGGTCCTCAGCAATCTGCTCGGAGAAATATATGTCGACATTGGTAGCTTTTCTATCATATGTTTCACCAGTCTCAATATAGTTGATGGCAATTTCATCATTCCTTAGAGACTCATCAGAATTTCCCAAACTGATGTGTCTAGGATTTTCCGATGTCCCAGCCTCGGTTATGTGCACATCCGAGCTGGGTCGTGGATCATCACAATCCACATGATACATTGTATCATTTTGGTGTCCTTTTGCATTCACTATTATTCTTTGCTTCTTAGCAACAGAACAGCGCTTATTCACCATACTTCTCCTCTCTAGGAGTTGAGTGGCCTTACTTGGTACTTCCACTCTTTCTGGTGCATTCCTAGCAGGAATGAATGATTTAGTGACACCTTTGTAATTAGTGAATGCATCTGGCAGTTCATTTGCAAGTCTTTGCAAATGTATAATTTTCTGAACTTGCAGTTCAGTTTCTGAAGTACGTGGATCAGAACCTGGAACACATTGAGTATTCCAATTTATTTCCTGGCATTCTTTTTGGTACTTGAATTCTCCCCCTAATGCCGGGAAATGTTCCTCATCAAAAATAGAGTCAGCAAAACGGGCTGTAAATAGATCCCCTGTTAAGGGTTCTAAATACTTAATGGTCGACGGAGATTGAAATCCCACATAGATTTCCACTTTCCTGTGTGGGCCCATAGCTGTTCTCTGAGGTGGTGAGATTGGAATGTATACACAACATCCAAATTTACGCAAATGGGAAATACTTGGAGGATTTCCACGTACCATTTGTATTGGGGATGTTGAATGATATGCAGTTGGTCGTAATTGTATAAGGTCAGCAGCGTGCAGAACTGCATGACCCCAACACGACGAAGGCAATTTGCAATTCTTGCTATGAGTTTAATCCTCTTGATTAGTGACTCAGCCAAACCATTCTGGGTGTGGACATACGGTACCGAGTGCTGTACTTGAATACCCAGCGCCATACAATAATCATTGAATGCCTGAGATGTGAATTCAGCAGCATTGTCCATCCGGATTGAATTAATCCGATGTTCAGGAAAATTTGCCTTTAACTTGATAATTTGAGACATTATCTTGGCAAATGCATGGTTGTGTGTTGATAGTAAACACACATGTGACCATCTAGTAGATGCGTCAATCAGTACCATGAAATACCTGAACGGTCCAAAAGTTGGCATAATTGGCCCACAAATATCTCCTTGAATCCTTTCAAGGAATTTAAGCGGTTCAGCTTTAATTTTGAGATATGATGGTCTCAAAATAAGTTTCCCAGCTGCACATGCGGTGCAAACAAAATCTTTAGATTTGGGAAAACTTGTTGTAGGCAAATTATGACCAATTGAATTGCCTGTAATTTTCCTCATCATCCCTATGCCAGGATGACCAAGTCGATCATGCCAAATCTGGAATGCATCAACATCTTGGAAAATTACCTTATATGCAACATGTGCATTGCTCTTAATATATGTATAGTACAACCCTGACGTGTGTGATGGAATTTTCTCGCATATGCGCTTGCCATATTTATTCGGCTTGGTCAAGAAGAGAAACTCTTCTTGATTTTCATCATGGGTTTCAATATGAAATCCATTTTGCCGGATATCTCTAAAACTTAGGAGGGTACGTGTAGAATCAGGATACAATAATGCATCCTCGATCACAATTTCAGTACCCATGGGGAGGGTAATAGTTGCTCGACCAGAGTGTAAGAAACGGGTGACGCCTAAGAGGGGGGTGAATTAGGACTTCTAAAACTTTTACTCAACTAGGCCACAAATAAATCTCTAGAGCAAAACCTATGCAAATAATCAAAACTAGAATGTGCAAACTAGGTTTTGTCTAAGTGTTGCTATCTCTACCGCAAAGGCTAAGTTTCAATCTACACTAAATAAGTATGACTATAAGATTGAAACTTAAATGCTTAATATAAATGTGGAATGTAAAGAGCTAAGTAGAGAAGCAAACTCTCGTGGATGACGCCGATATTTTTACCGAGGTATCCGGAACCACGCAAGGTCCCGACTAATCCTCGTTGGTGCCCCTACGCAAAGGGAAGCCCACGCGAGGGCCAAGCACCACGATCGAGTAACTCCGTAGAGAGCCGCGGGCCTTCTCCACGCGCAAGTGGTGCTCCGCTTCCGGCTCCTCTCGGACGCTCCCCGCCGTCTCCACTATCGAGCTTCCGGCCGAAACGCCGCGGGCCTCGTTCCCTCCGGTACACGGTGGCGGCCGTGACACAAACGCAGTTGTCACGGTCTCGCAAGACTCTCGCCCCACTCGGTACAATTACAACGACTCACGCAAGAGCTGAGGGGTTGTGAGGTTTATCTAAACTCACTCAACAATCTAGGGTTCACCTAGAGCAAGCGCTAAAGCGGTCTAACTAACCTAAGCACTTTGCAAAGCACCTACGCTAATCACCGAGTGATTCTATTAAGCACTTGGGTGTTTGAGCACTTGGAAATATGCACTATGTGTATTGGTATGTTGCTTGGGCTCTCACACTTGAGAATGGCCGGTTGGGGTGGTATTTATAGCCTCCACACCCCAAACTAGCCGTTGGACAGAAAGCAGCAGCTTTCTGTCGTCGGGTGCACCGGACACTGCACAGTGGATGTCCGGTGCACGCTACGTCAGCCGACCGTTGGCGCCTGTAGCAGTCGACCGTTGGATCCGACCGTTGCCGTCTGCCCGTTGGCACACCGGACAGTCCGGTGCACACTGGACAGTCCGGTGCTACAGCCAGAGAGCGCCTGTCTGCGGCCTCTCTGCGCAGACTGTCCGGTGCCTCACCGGACAGTCCGGTGCACACCGGACACCAATGTCCGGTGCGCCACCAGGCGCTGGCTGACAGCCCTTATCTTGGATTTCTTCGCTGATTTCTTCGGGCTTCTTTGTTCTTGAGTATTGGACTCGTATGCATCTTTTTATGTCTTCTTTTGAGGTGTTGCATCCTCATTGCCTTGGTCCAATTCTCTTCGCATCCTGTGAACTACAAACACAAACACTAGAAAACTTATTAGTTCACGGATTGTGTTGTTCATCAAACACCAAAACTCAATTAGCCAAATGGCCCGGGGTCCATTTTCCTTACAATCTCCCCCTTTTTAGTGATTGATGACAACACAACCAAAGCAAGCAAATAATACAAGTATTTGAGTGAAAATATGCAATCTACTTGCTAAGATGCATGATTGTCCCCACAATGTGATATTATGGACTTAAGCCTCCCCTAACTCCATAATTCACTTACTTCCTATTTTTGGACCAAATAACCAAAACCACTTGAAAAAGTCATTTGGAGATATAAAATTTTAAATTGGTGGTGTTTGGTGTTTGATATAGTTTTCATTGCTTTGGTCCCTAAACTTCTCCCCCTTTGGCATCAACCACCGAAAATGAAGACATTAAAAGCATGTAGGAAGTAAATAAAAGCTTGCCCTCAACAAGAAATCTATCAAATGATACCACTAGAAGGATATTAAAATAAACCATATGAATGATATCAGGTGAAAGGATTACTCCCCCTAAATGAGTGTTCTCTTTAGAAAGAAGTCTCTCCCCCTTTTTAGAGATGAAGAAATACTCCCCCTGACAGAGATCCTCTACTTAGGAAAAAGCATGTGAAAAATTAGAGGTGCAAGACATGGTTTGAAAAGACTAACTTCCCTTATGCATAGGTAACAGAATATGAGTTAACTACTTATGCATTTTTTAGCAACATGGAAGCATATGATATGAAATATAGTCTAATCAAATATTGGAGAAGACATGTAAATGATACTAAATGTAGTCTCAAAAGATACCAATTGAAGATCAATGGCGAGCTTGAGAGACATGAGAGTTCTTGGAGATTTTGCAGTGGAAGATTGTTGTCTTTCTCCGGGGACTTTATTTTCCTTACAATGAGACTATCACATGAAATAGACTTGAAAAGGTGTTAGTCTCAAAGTGTTAGATTATAGAGTAACCTCCCCCTAAAGGTGTGCATACAAGTTTTGAATACTTGTAGGAGACATGCACTTTGATTTGATATCAAGAGGGGCAAATTATCCATAATCCAAACTTTGGCACATATAGGTTAAATGTTACAACTTGTAGAAATCAAAATTTTCAATTGATGCATCATTTACTATGGTGTGATATAAAAGCTATGTGCCGTGCTTAAATAAATATTTTAAGCCATGTAGGTTTGCTTAAGTATATGAATTAAAAACAAGCAATCCTACAATATGATTTACCTAGTATGCATGATTTTAAACAAAAGTACATAACAAATGTAATACTAGGTAAGAAAGGTAAACTAGATACAAGGTAAAATAGATACGCATATCTAAAAACAAGAGAAATACAATAAAACTAGTTACCTTAGTCATGGGTGGAAAATTTGGGTCCAAAGTTTTTCACTAACCCACTTGGCAATAAACTTGATCCAGTATGATGTACCCCATGATATACATCCCAACTTTGCCAAGTCTCCAAATTTCCCGATGACCTTTGGTCCACTCACTTCCCTTTCGGGATCCAAACCTTCTTGGTGCTTTTCATGGTTGAGATTATCTCCTTTGGCACCCAGATGCGTTTGGCCTCCTTTCCTTTGTTGGCTTGCTTGTTGGCCTTGATTGCTATCACCTTTCCATTCTTCTTCTTTTTGATTAAGTATGGTGTAGCAGTCTTTTTATCCACCTTTTTGATGTAGGTGTTGGAGATTTTGCTTGATGACTTTTGCTTGAGCTTTTGCCTTTGTTTATCCCCGGTCATCGCCTTGCATTGGAAAGACTTGTGGCCTTCCTTGTGGCATAGCCTACAAATCACAATTTCTCCCTCCATAGGCTTGTTCACTCCCGCAGTGGTGTTATCCTGTGGAGGTCGGATTTGTTTGGCTTTGCCTTTCTTGTCATACAAGGCCTTGCCAAGGCGAGCCACTTCTTGCTTTAATTGTTCATTTTCCTTTGCAACCTCATCCGAACATGTCTCTACAACAATATTCTCAACAACGACTTGGTTGCAGGGGTTAGAATCATCAATTAAATCAAAGCAGGAAGTAGAAGCATCTTTCTTAATTATTTTAGGTATTTCAACTAAAGATGCTGCTGGGGTGCTACCAATGTTTTCTAGCTTAGTAGTTAGCTCATTATTGTGAATGCTAAGAATTTCCATTTTCTCTAGAAAATTTTCAATGGCTTCTTGGGAGCTAGCTAACTTAGCTTTCAGTTTTTCATTCTTTTTAATAAGGCTATCATCGGTAGCAGTGGATGGAGCACTAGATTCCAATAGCTCAATTTTAGTTGATAGCTCACTATTTAAGTTTGCAAAAGTTTCAAATTTTTCTAGCAAACCTTTGTAATCATTTTGAGAGCTAACCAACTTATTTTTCAAAGTTTTAAGTTGAGCTTTTTGCTTAGTGCAAACATCCTGAAAAAATTCTACGGCTTCCGCAAGCTCATCTAGAGAGGGCTTTCCCTCACCTTCATCATCACTACTACTTTCATCACTAGAGGATGGAATGCTTTTGTTACCTCTTGCCATAAGGCATTTGTGTGATGACCGTGATGAGCGTGATGAGGACCGGTGGCTGCGCGTCCTTGGAGGTTCATCTTCACTTGAAGAATCATCCCAAGTTCTAACACTTGTTAGCGCCTTGCCTTTGCTCCTCTCCTTTTTGGGTTTGGCCATATTTGGACAGTTGTCCCTGAAGTGGCCCTTCTCCCCACATGCGAAGCATCCTCTCTTTCTTTGCTTTTTCCTGTCAATGTTAAAGAGAAGATCCTCGACCTGCAGGGGCACACCCATTAGATTAATCTTGCAGATCATCCTCATTACCTTTCCGACGCGTCGGATTGTTTCTTCGTCCTCGGAGGATGATGTGCATGGTTGATTATCTTCATCATCATCACTTTCTTCTTCTTCTTCCTCTTCTTCGCTTGAGGAACTTGGAGTGGGAGCCTTCTTTTTGCCCTTCCTTTCATCACATGCAAAAGCATATGGTCTTGAGGAAGTTGGCTCCTCTCCCCGACTCATTTTTCGCGACATCTCAAAGGCCGCGATTTTCCCAATCACGATGGTCGGGGTCATGTTGCTCAAGTCCTCCATGTTATGAAGGATGGTGATGATGCTCCCTTATCTTTGTTGTGGTAGCAGGGAGATAATCTTCCTCACAATGTCCGCATCACCTAGCTTATTTATGCCAATAGAGTTGAGCTCATTGATTATTAGATTCAAACGAGAATACATGTCTTTAACAAGCTCATCATCTTTCATAGCAAAAGAACTATACTCATTTAAGACTAGGCAATGTTTTTGCTCACGGACATTGGATGTGCCGTCATGGAGCTCATGCAATTTTAGCCAAATCTCATTAGCAGTTTTCAAGGTAAATACTTGGTTAAAAATATCCATGCTAAGAGATTCATACAAGCAATTTTTGGCTCTAGCATTTAAATGAATTTCTTTTTCCTCACTCGTGGTGGGTTTCTCGGGATTCTTGAGGGGTTTCATCCCGTCACGAGTGACTCTCCAAACACCTAGATCAACGGCCTCTAGGTAACAAGCCATTCTAGCACTATAATATGGGAAGTTAGTGCCGTCGAAGTGTGGTGGCCTATGGGTATCCATCCCTTCCTCTAAAAAGCGTCGGCTCTTTTAGCGGTGAAGCTAAAGCGTTTCAAATGAGCCAAACCGGGTTCTGATACCACTTGTAGGAAACGGGTGACGCCTAAGAGGGGGGTGAATTAGGACTTCTAAAACTTTTACTCAACTAGGCCACAAATAAATCCCTAGAGCAAAACCTATGCAAATAATCAAAACTAGAATGTGCAAACTAGGTTTTGTCTAAGTGTTGCTATCTCTACCGCAAAGGCTAAGTTTCAATCTACACTAAATAAGTATGACTATAAGATTGAAACTTAAATGCTTAATATAAATGCGGAATGTAAAGAGCTAAGTAGAGAAGCAAACTCTCGTGGATGACGCCGATATTTTTACCGAGGTATCCGGAACCACGCAAGGTCCCGACTAATCCTCGTTGGTGCCCCTACGCAAAGGGAAGCCCACGCGAGGGCCAAGCACCACGATCGAGTAACTCCGTAGAGAGCCGCGGGCCTTCTCCACGCGCAAGTGGTGCTCCGCTTTTGGCTCCTCTCGGACGCTCCCCGCCGTCTCCACTATCGAGCTTCCGGCCGAAACGCCGCGGGCCTCGTTCCCTCCGGTACACGGTGGCGGCCGTGACACAAACGCAGTTGTCACGGTCTCGCAAGACTCTCGCCCCACTCGGTACAATTACAACGACTCACGCAAGAGCCGAGGGGTTGTGAGGTTTATCTAAACTCACTCAACAATCTAGGGTTCACCTAGAGCAAGCACTAAAGCGGTCAAACTAACCTAAACACTTCGCAAAGCACCTACGCTAATCACCGAGTGATTCTATTAAGCACTTGGGTGTTTGAGCACTTGGAAATATGCACTATGTGTATTGGTATGTTGCTTGGGCTCTCACACTTGAGAATGGCCGGTTGGGGTGGTATTTATAGCCTCCACACCCCAAACTAGCCGTTGGACAGAAAGCAGCAGCTTTCTGTCGTCGGGTGTACCGGACAGTCCGGTGCACCACCGGAAACTGCACAGTGGATGTCCGGTGCACGCCACGTCAGCCGACCGTTGGCGCCTGTAGCAGTCGACTGTTGGATCCGACCGTTGCCGTCTGCCCGTTGGCACACCGGACAGTCCGGTGCACACCAGACAGTCCGGTGCTACAGCCAGAGAGCGCCTGTCTGCGACCTCTCTGCGCAGACTGTCCGGTGCCTCACCGGACAGTCCGGTGCACACCGAACACCAATGTCCGGTGCGCCACCAGGTGCTGGCTGACAGCCCTTATCTTGGATTTCTTCGCTGATTTCTTCGGGCTTCTTTGTTCTTGAGTATTTGTCGGGGACCATAATTAGCGGTACCCTCAAGACGCCTAATTCTCAGCTGGTAACCCCCATCAGCATAAAGCTGCAGAGGCCTGATGGGTGCGATTAGGTCAGGGATCAGTCCATACGAGCGACTCGATCACGCCTCGCCCGAGCCTAGTCTCGGGCAAGGGCAGCCGACCCTGAGGTGTTTTCCGTCTCGCCCGAGGCCCCCTTTTTACGGCAGACGCACCTCCGGCTCGCCCGAGGCCTTGCCTTCGTTAAGAAGCAACCCTGACTAAATCGCCGCGCCGACCAACCAAGTCACAGGGGCATTTAACGCAAAGGTAAGCGAGACTGACAGGCAGCCAGGCCTTGCCAAAGGCCCCGGAAGACGGCGAACTCCGCTCCGCCCGACCCAGGGCTCGGACTCGGGCTAAGGCCCCGGAAGACGGCGAACTCCGCTCCGCCCGACCCAGGGCTCGGACTCGGGCTAAGGCCCCGGAAGACGGCGAACTCCGCTCCGCCCGACCCAGGGCTCGGACTCGGGCTAAGGCCCCGGAAGACGGCGAACTCCGCTCCGCCCGACCCAGGGCTCGGACTCGGGCTAAGGCCCCGGAAGACGGCGAACTCCGCTCCGCCCGACCCAGGGCTCGGACTCGGGCTAAGGCCCCGGAGGACGGCAAACTCCGCCACGCCTGACCCCCGGGTCGGACTCCGCTCTGGCCTCTGCCAAACGACCTCCGCCTCGCCCGACCCAGGAGCTCGGACTCGGCCTCGGCCATGCAGGACAGACTCGACCTCGGCTTCGGAGGAGCCTCCACGTCGCCCGATCTAGGGCACAAGTCCGCCACGTCAACAGGAAGCGCCATCATCACCCTACCCCGAGCCGACTCGGGCCGCAGAGAACAAGACCGACGTCCCATCTGGCTAGCTCCGCCAGATAGGCAATGATGGCGCCCCGCTAGCCCTATGACGACGGCGGCTCTCAGCTCCCTTACGGAAGCAGGGGGACGTCAGCAAGGACCCAACAGCTCCGACAGCTGTCCCTCCGCCAGGCTCCGTTGCTCCACCAACAGCCACGACACCACACCAGCTGGGTGCCAAGTTCTCTCCGGCTGCCACATTGGCATGTACCCAGGGCGCTAGCTCTCCCCCGCTAGACACGTAGCACTCTGCTGCATCCCCATTGTACACCTGGATCCTCTCCTTGCGCCTATAAAAGGAAGGACCAGGGCCTTCTTAGAGAAGGTTGGCCCCCGCGGGAACGAGGGCAGGGGCAGGCGCTCTCTTGGGACCGCTCGCTCCCCTCACCCGCGTGGACGCTTGTAACCCCCTACTGCAAGCGCACCCAACCTGGGCGCGGGACGAACACGAAGGCCGCGGGATCTCCGCCTCCCTCACGACCCGGCTCCGGCCACCTCGCTTCTCCCCCCTTCGCGCTCGCCCACGCGCTCGACCCATCTAGGCTGGGGCACGCGGCACACTCACTCGTCGGCTTAGGGACCCCCCGGTCTCGAAACGCCGACAGTTGGCGCGCCAGGTAGGGGCCTGCTGCGTGTTGACGAGCAGTTTCCCGTCAAGCTCCAGATGGGCAGTCTCCAACGACCTCTCCAACCCGGGACGGTGCTCCATTTCGGGAACCTCGAGTTCATGTCTTTCGACGGCAGCTACGACATGATACTCCTTCCACCGCCGCGCGGCGGCGACAATGGTGGCCGACAGCCCGCCCGCCGGCGGCGGAATCGACGACGTCTTTCCCGCGTGGGGGAAGAACAACATTCGAGCTCGCCCCATCCTCTCCCTCGCCATCGGAGGAGGAGGCGGGGCAACCAGGGCCGAGCGGGAGGCTGCGCTCCGTCGGCTGTCGAGCGAATCGACATCCCCAGCGCCCCAACGGAGGACGCGTCGGGCGTCACCCTCGCGTTTGAGGCGAAGGCGAGCGCCGTCCCCCCGCGACACGCCAACCCCGAGCAGGTGGACGACGCCAGCACGCTCACGGAGGGCCTGCGGGACGTCGCCCTCGTACCCAGGACGACGGCGCGATCAGCCCCCGATGTGACTCCGTCGCTCCTCGTCGACCAAAAGGTACCGACTGATCCCCATCCTTCGTCATTTCGACTCGACCTCAACCCGCCTAGCGACCTCGCTCTGGCGGGCGCTCACGTTGAGGCGAGTGCAACCCCTTTTGGGTTTCGTGTGCGGTCGCCTTGGGACCGATTGACGGGCGTCTCGACCTACGGGCCCTCTGGGTCCAAGGAAGATGACGACCCCAGCATCTGCTGGGATTTCTCTGGATCTGGCAACCCCAGTGCCATGCGGGACTTCATGACCGCATGCGACTACTGCCTCTCCGACTGTTCCGACGGCAGCCGCAGCCTTGACGACAAGGACTGTGGCCCGAGCCGCGAATGTTTCCACGTCGAGCTAGGGGATCCCTCCGGAGGCAGCCGTCTCGGCATGCCAGAGGATGGTGATCTCCCTAGGCCAGTGCCTCGCGCCGACATCCCGCGGGAGCTAGCTGTGGTCCCCGTTCCGGCGGGGGGTCACGACCCACAGCTCGAGCAAGTCCGTGGGGCGCAGGCCGGGCTCGACGAGGGGGCAAGAGCGCTCGAGTTGATCCGCCGGGACGTCGGGCAGGTATGGGCGGGCCAGCCCCCGGCCGGAGAAATACGTCACCTGCCCTAGGGCCTCCAGCACCGCATCGCCAACGATGCCAGGGACAGGCCGCCACCCGCATCCGGCGGAACCGGTCAGGACCTGGCTGCCGCAGCGATGCTTCTCCGCGCGATGCCGGAGTCATCAACCACCGAGGGTCGGCGAATCCAGGGAGAGCTCAAGCATCTCCCGGAAGGCGCTGCGGCCCGGCGGGCCGAGAGCTCTGCCTCCCGAAGGCAGGGGTACCCCTCGGAACCTCGTGCCACGACTTCCCGACTCATGCGGGAGGCCTCGGTCTACACTGGGCGCACGCGCAACACCGCGCCTGCGGCCCCGGGCCACCTCGGCGACGAGCACCCTCATCGCGACCGTCGGGCCCGCCTCGACGAAAGGGTGCGCCGAGGCTATCACCCCAGGCGTGGGGGACGCTACGACAGCGGGGAGGATCGGAGTCCCTCGCCCGAACCACCCGGTCCGCAGGTCTTCAGCCGAGCCATTCGGCGGGCGCCGTTTCTGGCCCGATTCCGACCCCCGACTACTATCACAAAGTACTCGGGGGAAACAAGACCGGAATTGTGGCTCGTGGACTACCGCCTGGCCTGTCAACTGGGTGGAACGGACGACGACAACCTCATCATCCGCAACCTCCCCCTGTTCCTCTCCGACACTGCTCGCGCTTGGTTGGAGCACCTGCCTCCGGGGCAGATTTCCAACTGGGAGGATTTGGTCCAAGCTTTCGCCGGCAACTTCCAGGGCACGTACGTGCGCCCCGGGAATTCCTGGGATCTCCGAAGCTGCCGGCAACAGCCGGGAGAGTCTCTTCGGGACTACATCCGGCGGTTCTCGAAGCAGCGCACCGAGCTGCCCAACGTCACCGACTCCGATGTCATCGGCGCGTTCCTTGCCGGCACCACTTGCCGTGACCTGGTGAGCAAGTTAGGTCGCAAGACCCCCACCAGGGCGAGCGAGCTGATGGACATCGCCACCAAGTTCGCCTCCGGCCAGGAGGCGGTCGAGGCCATCTTCCGAAAGGACAAGCAGCCCCAGGGCCGCCCGTCGGAGGATGCTCTCGAGGCGTCTACCCCGCTCGGTGCCAAGAAGAAAGGCAGGAGGAAGTCGCAAGCGAAACGCGACGCCGCCAACGCAGACCTTGTCGCCGCCGCCGAGCACAAGAACCCTCGGAAGCCCCCCGGAGGTGCCAACCTCTTCGACAAGGCGCTCAAGGAGACGTGCCCTTACCATCAGGGGCCCGTCAAGCACACCCTCGAGGAGTGCGTCATGCTTCGACGCCACTTCCACCGGGCCGGGCCGCCCGCAGAGGGTGGCAGGGCCCACGACGACGACAAAAAGGAAGATCACCAAGCAGGAGAGTTCCCCGAGGTCCGCGACTGCTTCATGATCTACGGAGGGCATGCGGCGAATGCCTCGGCTCGGCATCGCAAGCAAGAGCGTCGGGAGGTCTGCTCGGTGAGGGTGGCGGCGCCAGTCTACCTAGACTGGTCCGACAAGCCCATCACCTTCGACCAAGCTGACCACCCCGACCACGTGCCGAGCCCGGGGAAGTACCCGCTCGTCGTCGATCCCATCATCGGCGACGTCAGGCTCACCAAGGTCCTGATGGATGGGGGCAGCTGCCTCAATATCATCTACGCCGAGACCCTCAGGCTCCTGCGCGTCGATCCGTCCTCCGTCCGAGCAGGCGCTGCGCCTTTCCACGGGATCATTCCTGGGAAGCGCGTCCAGCCCCTCGGACGGCTCGACCTTCCTGTCTGCTTCGGAACACCCTCCAACTTCCGAAGGGAGACTTTGACGTTCGAGGTGGTCGGGTTCCGAGGAACCTACCACGCAGTATTGGGGAGGCCATGCTACGCGAAGTTCATGGCCATCCCCAACTACACCTACCTGAAGCTCAAGATGCCGGGCCCCAACGGGGTCATCACCGTCGGCCCCACGTACAAGCACGCGTTCGAATGCAATGTGGAGTGCGTGGAGTACGCCGAGGCCCTCATCACCGACCTGGAAAACCTCTCCCGAGAGGTGCCGGACGTGAAGCGACACGCCGGCAACTTCGAGCCGGCGGAGACGGTTAAGGCCGTCCCTCTCGACCCCAGTGGCGACACCTCCAAGCAGATCCAAATCGGTTCCGGGCTCGACCCCAAATAGGAAGCAGTGCTCGTCGACTTTCTCCGTGCAAACGCTGACGTCTTTGCGTGGAGTCCCTCGGACATGCCCGGCAAACCGAGGGATGTCGCCGAGCACTCGCTGGATATTCGGGCCGGAGCCCGACCGGTCAGACAGCCTCTGCGCCGATTCGACGAGGAAAGGCGCAGGGTGATAGGCGAGGAGATCCACAAGCTGATGGCAGCAGGGTTCATCAAAGAGGTATTCCATCCCAAATGGCTTGCCAACCCTGTGCTTGTGAGGAAGAAAGGGGGGAAGTGGCGGATGTGTGTAGACTACACTGGTCTCAACAAAGCATGTCCGAAGGTTCCCTACCCTCTACCTCGCATCGATCAAATCGTGGATTCCACTGCTGGGTGCGAAACCCTGTCCTTCCTCGATGCCTACTCAGGGTATCATCAAATCAAGATGAAAGAGTCCGACCAGCTCGCGACTTCTTTCATCACGCCCTTCGGCATGTACTGCTATGTCACCATGCCGTTCGGTTTGAGGAACGCGGGTGCAACGTACTAGCGGTGCATGAACCATGTGTTCGGCGAACACATCGGTCGCACGGTCGAGGCCTACGTCGATGACATCGTAGTCAAGACAAGGAAAGCCTCCGACCTCCTCTCCGACCTTGAAGTGACATTCCGGTGCCTCAAGGCAAAGGACGTCAAGCTCAATCCCGAGAAGTGTGTCTTCGGGGTGCCCCGAGGCATGCTCCTGGGATTCATCGTCTCCGAGCGGGGCATCGAAGCCAACCCGGAGAAGATCGCAGCCATCACCAGCATGGGGCCCATCAAGGACTTAAAAGGCGTACAGAGGGTCATGGGATGTCTCGCGGCCTTGAGCCGTTTCATCTCGCGCCTCGACGAAAGAGGCCTGCCTCTGTACCGTCTCTTAAGGAAGGCCGAGCGCTTCACTTGGACCCCCGGGGCTGAGGAAGCTCTCGGGAACCTGAAGGCGCTCCTCACCCAGGCACCCGTCTTGGTACCCCCAGCTGATGGAGAAGCTCTCTTGGTCTACGTCGCCGCTACCACTCAAGTGGTTAGCGCCGCGATCGTGGTTGAAAGGCAAGAAGAGGGGCATGCATTGCCCATTCAGAGGCCAATTTACTTCGTCAGCGAGGTGCTGTCCGAAACCAAGATCCGCTACCCACAAGTCCAGAAGCTGCTGTATGCAGTGATCCTGACGAGGCGAAAGTTGCGACATTACTTCGAGTCTCATCCGGTAACTGTGGTGTCATCCTTCCCCCTGGGGGAGATCATCCAGTGCCGAGAGGCCTCGGGACGGATCGCAAAGTGGGCGGTGGAAATCATGGGCGAGACAATCTCGTTCGCCCCTCGGAAGGCCATCAAGTCCCAGGTACTGGCGGACTTCGTAGCCGAGTGGGTCGACACCCAGTTGCCGACGGCTCCGATCCAACCAGAGCTCTGGACCATGTTTTTCGACGGGTCGCTGATGAAGACGGGAGCCGGCGCGGGCCTGCTCTTCGTCTCGCCCCTCGGGAAACACCTGCGCTACGTGCTGCACCTCCATTTCCCGGCGTCCAACAATGTGGCCGAGTACGAAGCTCTGATCAACGGATTGCGAATCGCCGTCGAGCTAGGGGTCTGACGCCTCGACGCTCGCGACGACTCGCAGCTCGTCATCGACCAGGTCATGAAGAACTCCCACTGCCGCGACCCGAAGATGGAGGCCTACTGTGATGAGGTTCGACGCCTGGAAGACAAGTTCTACGGGCTCGAGCTAAACCACATCGCCCGGCGCTACAACGAGACTGCGGACGAGCTGGCGAAGATAGCCTCGGGGCGAACGACGGTTCCCCCGGACGTCTTCTCCCGGGATCTGCACCAA
The DNA here is from genome assembly GCA_029449295.1 of Zea luxurians. Taxonomy (NCBI): domain Eukaryota; kingdom Viridiplantae; phylum Streptophyta; class Magnoliopsida; order Poales; family Poaceae; genus Zea; species Zea luxurians. Next base: position 1,095,215 of record JAOPSE010000064.1, on the reverse strand, counting down.
CCCTCCGTCAAGATCAGCGACACGCCCGAGCCCGAGGAGCCCTCGGCCCCGTCCGAGGTAACCTCGGCCCAGCCCGAGCCGTCCTCGGTTCAGCCCGAGGGGCCCTCGGCTCCCGAGGGCGAGGCGCTGCGCATCGAGGAGGAGCGGGGCGAGGCCACGCCTAACCAAGGTTGGCAGGCCCCGTACTTGCAATATCTCCGCCAGGGAGAGCTACCCCTCGACCAGGCCGAGGCACGGCGGGTAGCGCGACGCGCCAAGTCGTTCGTCTTGCTAGGCGATGAGAAGGAACTCTACCACCGCAGCCCCTCGGGCATCCTCCAGCGGTGCATCTCCATCGCCGAAGGTCAGGAACTCCTGCAAGAGATACACTCGGGGGCTTGTGGCCATCACGCAGCGCCTCGAGCCCTTGTCGGGAACGCTTTCCGGCAAGGCTTCTACTGGCCAACGGCGGTGGCTGACGCCACTAGAATTGTCCGCACCTGCGAAGGGTGTCAATTCTATGCGAAGCAGACCCACCTGCCCGCTCAGGCTCTACAGACGATACCCATCACCTGGCCCTTCGCTGTGTGGGGTCTGGACCTCGTCGGCCCTCTGCAGAAGGCGCCCGGGGGCTACACGCACCTGCTGGTCGCCGTCGACAAATTCTCCAAGTGGATCGAGGTCCGACCCCTGAACAGCATCAGGTCCGAGCAGGCGGTGGCGTTCTTCACCAACATCATCCATCGCTTCGGGGTCCCGAACTCCATCATCACCGACAACGGCACCCAGTTCACCGGCAAAAAATTCTTGGATTTTTGCGAGGATCACCACATCCGGGTGGACTGGGCCGCCGTAGCTCATCCCATGTCGAATGGGCAAGTAGAGCGTGCCAACGGCATGATTCTACAAGGGCTCAAGCCTCGGATCTACAACGACCTCAACAAGTTCGGCAAGCGATGGATGAAGGAACTCCCCTCGGTGGTCTGGAGCCTGAGGACGACGCCGAGCCGAGCCACGGGTTTCACGCCGTTCTTCCTGGTCTATGGGGCCGAGGCCGTCTTGCCCACGGACCTGGAATACGGCTCCCCGAGGACGAGAGCCTACGACGATCAAAGCAACCAAGCTAGCCGAGAAGACTCGCTGGACCAGCTGGAAGAGGCTCGGGACAGGGCCTTACTACACTCGGCACGGTATCAGCAGTCCCTGCGACGCTACCACGCCCGAGGGGTCCGACCCCGAGACCTCCAGGTGGGCGACCTGGTGCTTCGGCTGCGGCAAGACGCCCGAGGGAGGCACAAGCTCACGCCCCCCTGGGAGGGGCCATTCGTCATCGCCAAAGTTCTGAAGCCCGGAACGTACAAGCTGGCCAACAGTCAAGGCGAGGTCTACGGCAACGCTTGGAACATCCAACAGCTACGTCGCTTCTACCCTTAAGATGTTTCCAAGTTGTTCATATACCTCGCACCCACGCAAAGTTTAGTCAACAAGGAAGGGTCGGCCTCGCCTCGGCAAAGCCCGATCCTCCCTCGGGGGCTAAAAGGGGGGAAACCCCCTCTGCGTCAAAATTTCCCTTGAAAAAAAATCTCTTTTATCAGAATATCTTTCGTGCTTTTTGACTACTTCGAAAAGTGGGTCCTGGAAACGACGGAGTACACGTAAGCAGTCAAGGCTGACCGAGCCGAGGGACTCCTACGCCTCCGGGATACGGATACCTCACTCATCACCTTCTGCGATAAGTAACTCGCGTTCGGATAAAGTGGCTCCGCGGATCGAACAAGTCTTTACGTTCGGAAGCCCTTCTGCCGAAGCGATCCTTCGAGCCTTCTCGACCGAATCGGTAACAGGGCCTCATGGACGGGTGAAAGTACGCGTAAGCGGCAAGGCCGATCGAGCCGAGGGACTCCCACGCCTCCGGGATACGGATACCTCACTCATCACCTTTCGCGAGAAGCAACTCTCGCTCGCACAAACATCCCTGTTACCGACAAAGAGTCCAGATACTCGAAACGAGAGGAAAAGAGACGCAGCTTTACAACGCAGCGAGGGTGTGTGTGTTCTGGCCTCGACGACCGCATGAGGCACACGCTACAAGACAGTCTGATCCTGCAGGCTCGGGTCTGGACGCTGGAAGGGGGCAGCAACACCCTTGGCATCAACAGCACCTTCGGCGAGGCCCGACCTAGCCTCGGACGGCGACGCGGTCCGAGGGTCTCCGCTCCGAAGGACGACGTCATCACCACGCCCGGGCAATCGCTGTCAGGGACTTCTCCGGGAATCCGGCCCGAGCAGGCGGCTCGGCCGGCCACCCCCGGGGCCTCGGCCAACCATCTTCCGAGGGCGCCAGCCCGGTCCGAAGCCTCGGCTGATCAACTCCTACGTCGATCCTGCCAACGGACAACCCGGCTAGGCTCCGGCGAACCAGGTCTCATTTTCGAGCTAACTCCGCCTCTGTTCATACTGATATCGCTACCCCTGGCCTCGGCTCGACGAAGAGCGGCCGAGGGGTCTCTTTAACTAAGTTAGAGGAGCCTCGGACAGCAGGGCCGACCGAGCCGAGGGACTCCTACGCCTCCGGGATACGGATACCTCACTCGTCACCTTGACACGGGGCGACTCATGCTTGGTGAAGCGGTTCAGATAATCAGCAGACGAGTCTCAGTGCTCGAAAATGAGGAAAAAACACGGCTCTGTGCCGACGTTACATACATGTTCAGGCCTCGAAAGCCGTAATGAACAGAGAATCCTGGCATCCAGGGTGCCATTACAAACGGAACTCCGGTTCCGCCTCCGCAGACACGAACAACCCCACTCGATAGGGGCGGGCCTGCGGGGCTACAGAAGGCTAACGGGCGGCTCGCCGCCGCCCGCTCTGACCACGGCGGCAACGGTCCCCACTCCGGACGGCCGAACTGCTGCAGCGCAGGCCTCAGGGTAGGCACTGTTGCAGTCTTGCCCTCGCCCACGCCGACGCTCGAGGGGCGAGGACAAGTACAAAGAGCCGAAGGCCCGAAGCGCGGATGGTGGCGGTGATCCCGCCGGCGACGGGGACTTCTCGAGCCGCCTCCGCCTCGGCACCGACGGCAGGAGCCATCAGCCCTCCGGCAGATCCCCACTCAAGTCCTCCCAGATGAGTGGGGTGCCGGCCTCCGCGTGAAGGCGCCGTCCCGGTGCAAAGGCAGGACCACCCCAGAGCACAAACGCCGCCCTAGCAGCGCGCGGCATCTAAGGTGGTCCTCCCGTGTACACGGCGCGGCAGCCGCCCCCCAACAGAAGGGGCCGCCGGGAGCCAAGCCAGCGGACCCGACACGCTGGAGGTGACGACGCCCGCCGTCGATCCACCCTGCGTTGTCGAAGTCCGGGCCGCCCGCAGGGCCAGTGAGCGCCCTCTCCCTCGAATGTTGCGGGAGAGGATGACCCACGAACCCGTGCAGGAGGTAGAGCGCCGGCTCAGCCCGGCACCCACCCCAGCGAGGATGATGAACATCCTTGAAGCTGAGGGTGGGACCAAGATCGCAGCCCGGTTTGCTCCTCCCCACTCAGGAGCTGGTGGTCACCGTCTCGGGTGACCCCCAGCGGAGGGGAGCAACCGGGCTGCCGGATGAAAATCCTTGAAGCCGAACGATGGCTGAAAGGTACCAACTCCCACGGAGTTGCGTTCCTCCAACGATGAGGCGAAAAGACGGCGGTTTCCCCCATCCGGGGGCTTGGAAGGTGGAAAGACACGGTGCATCAGGGAGGAAGAAGACATGGTCGCCTTACGGAAGGGGTCGCCCTCCTTTTAAAGGCGACTCTCCCTGCTTGCGCCCCCAACCGTCACGGGCTGAGTCTTCTCCAACACGCTCCAAAGCCCTCCCCTGCGGCGCGGGGGCTAGGTCCCGCATGTCATGCAGACCGGCTCCGAGCAGAAGAAGCCAAACCGCCGCGCACGGCGCACGCAACCACCCAGCGGTTACAAGTGACCCTCCACTTTTGCCCAGACCAACGGGCGAAAGGGGCGGGCAGCCATGCAGGCGGCATGCAACCGCGCCAAGTGGACGCGCCTCTCCGACTCCTGACGTGCCAGCACGGAGGCCCAAGCCCACGCGTCGCGCGACCGGCGCGCCGGATGCTGCATGCAAGCAACTGTACCACTTGCGCCACCACCGCACCTCCTCGATTGAGGAACCGATACCGCGACCCGAGGCGACCCAGCGCGCGACCCAGCAGCGCTAGCCTGACACAGCGGTCAAACGCGGTCAAAAGTGGGCCGGCAGTAATGACGGTGGCAGGCATGCGGGAGCAGTGGTCACGCCGTCAGCCAAGCTCACGTCCCATCCGGAGGCAGCGAGAGAACCCCCTCTCACGGCGTAAAGACGATGCGCCCGTGACCCGTTCCTCGAGTGGCTCGCGCACGCGCAACGGCAACCTCGCCAACTACTCGCCCCGTCGCATTAACTCCGCGGCTGGACAGGCGGCGCTTCTGGCAGGAGCAGCTGGCGACGCTTCGCCTTCGCCAAAACAACCGCGCCAAAAAAGGTACGCCGCGTCGTTCAATTTCGTATCCCTTTTTTCCTTTTTCCTCTTTCTCTATCTCTTGCAACAGGACCGGGAAAGGGGATACCCCTAAAGGGATCCTTCCCCGTGAAGGAACTAGGCTCCGAGCCTCCTTACTGATCAGGGGTTCGAAGGCTGGCCCCCCGAAGGGTTCAACAGCCGCCTCAGATCGCGTGGGCCCAATACCCACTACTGGTCAGAGGTTCGAAGGTCGGCCTCCCGAAAGGTTCCACGGCCGCCTCAGGCTACTCGGGCTCCGCGCCCATTACTGATCAGGGGTTCGAAGGCTGGCCCCCCGAAGGGTTCACAGTCGCCTCAGACACCGAGCGAGGGATGACCAGGGGTACGTTCGATACATAACCGAGGCTCGGGCTGCGCTCCCGAGGTACCCTAGGACATTTCCGAGACCAGCGGGAACGATTCTGTAACGGAATCCCATCGGAGGGAGGCATCGAGCCCTCGGACCCCGTCGCCAGGGGACCGGGTCCGGTAGATCACCCGCAGGTACTTTTGGGCGTGCCTCCGGGCCCCTAGCCGACCCCCAACGAACGGGGCACGGACGTCCACTCGGATTACCCGCTTGCAGCTCACCGGAGACACCATGTTCGGTGCCCATAGAGGGTAACATGGCGTTCTCCCCCCCTCCTCCTTGCGGAAAGGCGACGTAGGGGCATATGTAAAAAAGCCGAGTCTGTCCCTGATCGCCCTCTCGCCCTGTGCGGAGGCTCGGGGGCTGCTCTCGCAAACCCGGCTCCGGCCAAACCGTTGACAGCATCAACATACCAGCCCGAGAACTTGGGCCCCGACAGTGCACCCGGGCTACGGCCAGTTCGCATGAGGGAACCACCAGACCAGCCGAAGCATTACGCAAGGCATTAAGACCTCGGAGGAGTGAAACCACTCCTCCGAGGCCTCGGGGGCTACACCCGGCGGGTGCGCTCGCGCGCACCCACCGGAATAAAATGCAACCGAGAAAGGCTGGCCCCCTTGCAAAAAAGTGCGACGAAAGCCTCCAAGCGAGTGCTAACACTCCCTTCGAGGCTCGGGGGCTACTGTCGGGGACCATAATTAGGGGTACCCTCAAGACGCCTAATTCTCAGCTGGTAACCCCCATCAGCATAAAGCTGCAGAGGCCTGATGGGTGCGATTAGGTCAGGGATCAGTCCATACGAGCGACTCGATCACGCCTCGCCCGAGCCTAGCCTCGGGCAAGGGCAGCCGACCCTGAGGTGTTTTCCGTCTCGCCCGAGGCCCCCTTTTTACGGCAGACGCACCTCCGGCTCGCCCGAGGCCTTGCCTTCGTTAAGAAGCAACCCTGACTAAATCACCGCGCCGACCAACCAAGTCACAGGGGCATTTAACGCAAAGGTAAGCGAGACTGACAGGCAGCCAGGCCTTGCCAAAGGCCCTGGAAGACGGCGAACTCCGCTCCGCCCGACCCAGGGCTCGGACTCGGGCTAAGGCCCCGGAAGACGGCGAACTCCGCTCCGCCCGACCCAGGGCTCGGACTCGGGCTAAGGCCCCGGAAGACGGCGAACTCCGCTCCGCCCGACCCAGGGCTCGGACTCGGGCTAAGGCCTCGGAAGACGGCGAACTCCGCTCCGCCCGACCCAGGGCTCGGACTCGGGCTAAGGCCCCGGAAGACGGCGAACTCCGCTCCGCCCGACCCAGGGCTCGGACTCGGGCTAAGGCCCCGGAGGACGGCAAACTCCGCCTCGCCCGACCCCCGGGTCGGACTCCGCTCTGGCCTCTGCCAAACGACCTCCGCCTCGGCCGACCCAGGAGCTCGGACTCGGCCTCGGCCATGCAGGACAGACTCGACCTCGGCTTCGGAGGAGCCTCCACGTCGCCCGATCTAGGGCACAAGTCCGCCACGTCAACAGGAAGCGCCATCATCACCCTACCCCGAGCCGACTCGGGCCGCAGAGAACAAGGCCGACGTCCCATCTGGCTAGCTCCGCCAGATAGGCAATGATGGTGCCCCGCTAGCCCTATGACGACGGTGGCTCTCAGCTCCCTTACGGAAGCAGGGGGACGTCAGCAAGGACCCAACAGCTCCGACAGCTGTCCCTCCGCCAGGCTCCGTTGCTCCACCAACAGCCACGACACCACACCAGCTGGGTGCCAAGTTCTCTCCGGCTGCCACATTGGCATGTACCCAGGGCGCTAGCTCTCCCCCGCTAGACACGTAGCACTCTGCTGCATCCCCATTGTACACCTGGATCCTCTCCTTGCGCCTATAAAAGGAAGGACCAGGGCCTTCTTAGAGAAGGTTGGCCCCCGCGGGAACGAGGGCAGGGGCAGGCGCTCTCTTGGGGCCGCTCGCTCCCCTCACCCGCGTGGACGCTTGTAACCCCCTACTGCAAGCGCACCCGACCTGGGCGCGGGACGAACACGAAGGCCGCAGGATCTCCGCCTCCCTCACGACCCGGCTCCGGCCACCTCGCTTCTCCCCCCTTCGCGCTCGCCCACGCGCTCGACCCATCTGGGCTGGGGCACGCGGCACACTCACTCGTCGGCTTAGGGACCCCCCGGTCTCGAAACGCCGACAGTATTGGACTCGTATGCATCTTTTTATGTCTTCTTTTGAGGTGTTGCATCCTCATTGCCTTGGTCCAATTCTCTTCGCATCCTGTGAACTACAAACACAAACACTAGAAAACTTATTAGTTCACGGATTGTGTTGTTCATCAAACACCAAAACTCAATTAGCCAAATGGCCCGGGGTCCATTTTCCTTACACAGAGCCAACTATCACAGCATCGCGTCTGGCGATGGTCAAAACTTTCTCATCTCTTTTCTTAAGAGTCTGAAAGTATTTGATCTCCCTAAGTATAGAGTTTGTGGTACAACTGTCCACAAGGCATAATTCCTCTTCCGTCGAGTTGTCATCATTATGCATCTATACATAAAGAAAATTCTGAATAAGAATTTTGTGATGCAACTTAGTACTATACAGAACATGATATTAAATATCACAATGTCGAAACCATATTACAATAATGGTATGGTGACTCAACCAATGGGTTCGCACTACTCACAGGACCCAACACTAGTCTGTAGAGTATGTTACATCTCAGAACATGAGATTGTATACCTCTACTTATTACAACAACATTATAAAGACAGTATAGAACAACCACACAAGCCACAATGATCATGATCAAATCTCCAAGCATGAGAGATTTATGCCAAATCTCCAAATGGATCCTTTGACATATATTCAATGATCATATCATCAGATTCATCTTCTTGCAGAAGGGGAGGCTTGTTGTCAACCACATTGAGGTGCTCTTTAGCAAGAGTGTTCTTCAGATCACCAGAAGCCAGTGAAGAACTTCCAACATCAATTGGTGCTTCAGTAGAATTGAAATGAGCCTCAAAACTAGGCTTATTAGACTTTGGCTTCTTTAGGGATTGTTGATAAAAAAGAACTAGGTGCTTAGGGCAAGTGCAATCCCTAGCAAAATGGCCCTCAGTACCACATTTAAGGCAAGCTCTATTGCCCTTAGATGGTAGAGGCTTGCCATTTCCTTTTCCTTTTCCTTTACCTTTCTTGTGGAATTTGTTCTTATTGAATTTGCGAGGTCCAGGAGGATTCTTGAAGTTTTTCTTGAATCCTTTCTTATTCTCAGTCTTATGCACATTGAAATGTACCTCAGGCAGAGGGGCAGACCCAGGAGGGTGCTGCTGAGCATTCTTTAGAAGAAGCTCATGATGCTTTTTTGCTTGGGTCAACGTGTGCATAAGTTGAGAATATCTTTGGAAATTACTAGAGCGATACTGCTGATGCAATATCCTGTCCTCAGGAAGCATGGTAGATAGAGTCTTCTCTATCTTGTCTGCTTCAGAGGGATCTTTCTCGCAAAACTTCAATTTAGAACAAATGCTATGAAGAGCATGGTTATATTCTGCAACGGATTTAAAATCTTGCAGTCGAAGGTGGTTCCACTCATGGTTGGCTGACAGCCATATGAGCTCCTTCTGTTGTTCATAACGCTCTTTGAGAGCTTTCCACAAGTTGTGAGGGCATCTCTCCATAAGGTACTCTTGCTTAAGGTCCTTATGGATGTAAAGCCTCAAAAGGAAAAGTGCTGTGTTCTTTTTAACCTCATTCACTAGATCAGCACCAGTGATGGGTGCTGCAATTGCATCAATGATCCTACGAGAAGCAAAAGTTATTTCAATATCTGAAGCCCAAGTTGGGTAGTTATGGCCATCAAGGGCGAGTTCCTCGAACTCTTTGGTTGACATGTTCCTACAGTCATTACCATGGACATCCATTAATTTACGCATAAATTAATAGTCACAATGGTGATGTTGTAAGCTCAATATGCAAAAATTCTTAAAATTACATATGTAACGAGTTCCTTGAAGGTTCCAAACCTTCCCAATGAATAAATACTTTGAATTTTAGTAAGCATAGTATAGATAATCCTCAAATTAATGAGGTAGATCTAGTAGTGGGCAAGAAACTTGCTGCCTAAAAGCACGGTCTCTAGGCTGATAAGTTCACGGATGAACAAACCGCAGCCAATGCTTAGGTCTCCACTACCCATGCTCTACTAATTATCAAAGTAAAATTCAATAACTCTTACATGTGATATGAGTTTCCTAAAGGTTCCAAACCTTCTAATTGAATAAATACTTTGAATTTTAGTAAGCATAGTATAGATAATCCTCAAATTAATGAGGTAGATCTAGTAGTGGGTAAGAAACTTGCTGCCTAAAAGCACGGTCTCTAGGCTGATAAGTTCACGGATGAACAAACCGTAGCCAATGCTTAGGTCTCCACTACCCATGCTCTACTAATTATCAAAGTAAAATTCAATAACTCCATATCCTGTTATTTTGGATAGCACGTATAGGTAATCATCCCGAGGGATGTAGACCTCATAGAGATAGGCATTCTAAATGCTGCCACAAGCACGATCTCTGGGCTACTGAATTCTATAAAAGAATTTAGTGCAGCCAATGCTTAGGACTCTATCTCCCTATGCTCTTAATCCAAATTAATGTAATTTCATTTTTGCATGAGTTTTATTAAGTCTGAACTTAATAAATGCTATATTTATATGCAAACATAAATGAATGCGTAAATAATAGCAAGTAGAGATATGTGAATTATTAATGTAAAACAAACAATAATTCACGAACTAAAATCTGCTATATGTACAATAAAACAGATATGTCTTTACAATATATACAGTCTAAATAACGAATTTAGATACCTAAGATAACTTTGAACTGAAATCACATATAAAACAGAGTCTTATACTGAAATTCAGAATTTAAAATGGTAAATGTAGACCATTTTGGGCTCTGAAAAGCAGCCTAGGCGGCCTGCCAGGCGGACCAGGCGGCCTGCCAGGCGGCCTGCACGTCGGCCCAGCCAGACTGGCCTGCCCAGACGGCCCAACAGAGGCCCAAAAAGCCTATATCATCTTGGGGCGGCTAGGGTTTCCAACCCTAACCGCCCCTGTAGCCGCTGTCGCCACCAGAGGCTGTCCTAGCCGCCGCCAGGGAGCCCAAAGCTCCCAGCCGCCGCCATCCCCTGGCGCCACGCGAGGAACGGCATCGGCAAGATGCACGTCTGGTTCGTGGCCGCTTCCCCCGTGGAGCACAGGTTGTCGACGATCCTGTAGCCGGCGCCAGGGCTCCAACCCTCCGGCAGCCAGTCGTCCGTGGGCGCACCGAGGCACCATCGCGACGCGCGCCGGTGGGGGGTCGCTGTGGACCGGCCGCGCCCGCCCCTGCCAGCCATCGACGTCGAGGAGCCGGGGAGATCCGCGTGTGCCGAGAGGCTCACGCCGGGTCGGCCTTGCTGCGCCTGGGGCCGACCACGGCCGCGCTGGTGACCGGCCGCCGCCAGGCCATCCATACCGGGGCCCGGCCGAGCTTGCTCCGGGGGCGAGCCGCGCAGAGCGCTGTCCGCGCCGAGGCGTGCCGATGGGGGCCGTCCGCCCCAGGTCCACCAGGGAGCAGGCAGCCGCGCCAAATGGTGCCGAGGCCCTGTGCTCCCGCATCCGAGGCCGGACCGCGCCAGGAGCGCCAGTCGCCTTGCTGGGAAGCGCCGCGCTGATTGCTGGCCTTGCTGCGCAGTGCAGCGCCTGCGCAGGGCCGCGCCTCTTCGCCATCCCCTCCCCCCCAACGGCCGACGTGGCGACCGGATCGAGGGCCATTAGGCCCTCCCATTGGAGGAGGAAGATGGGGCCACCCCATTTGGGCAATGGCCGGTGAGGATAATACGTCCACGTGGAGCATCGACGGCGCGCGGGGGCTGTCCACGACGGGCAGCAATGGTTCCGACGACCACGGGTGCCGACGGAGATGGTGAACGACGAGTAACTGCCACTGCAGTGGGTGGGGGCGGCGGCAGTGCCTCCAAATCGACGAATCGACGTCCATGGGAGCGGATGCAGATGACCCCACGTCAACCACCGGCGCTGGTGGCGACGGGGATGCAGTGGGGAGTCCACACTCCACCACCGGCAGCGGAACCACCGCTGTCCATCCATGGAGAACGCAGAAGTGCACATTTTGCACTTGCACACGGCGTTCAGGGATCTCGTGCACCGGTGGGAGTGCTGTGGCTTGCCCAACAGTGAACGCTTCCAATATCGCATCATCAACAATATGAAGAACTTCGTGCATACGGCGTATGCGCATGGAAACGGTATGCTCCATACCTTGCTGTTGATTTGCAGATCGAAGTTGCTGTTCTTGTCAAGAACAACAAGAGTCCTTCCCTCCTTTCTTCTAATTTCTTCCTTGAGACAGTGCTGATAACGTGTTGTAATATGTTGCAGTGCTCAGTGGCAAATCAGTGGAGAGACAAAAGAGATAATGAGACAAATGACAGAGATGTCTTGTTTATTATAGAGATCTCGTTTATATACATGTGTACAAAAGGGTATCTGACCCTTGGATTATTAACTGCATAATGGACGGTTGGATGGGCCTTAATCGTATGCACATTATTTTGTAACAGATGTGACTAGGATCGGAGAGCCGGCCAGCTGGTAGAATGCTAGACAACCAGACGCCAGGGCATCACATTTTCTCCATTTACGTACGTACAGGGCTCCAAAGCAAAACCATACCACCTTGTCCATTTACGTACACACTCACACGTCGTCACAACTTGCAATACACACACGACAGCTTGCAGATATATATCCTTCACGATTTGCTATGACCGACCGGCATACAGTCCCATGTTGTGAAGCCTAAGCTTCCTCTCGTCAGAAAGGAGCTTTGCAAACCGTGCGAGCATACCAGCATAGGTTAGTAGGGCACGGCCATCTTTCGGCGTCGTCTCGACGAAGTCGTCGGTCTTATAATCGTCCTCGCCTACTAGTGGCTTATGCAGAAGGTTCTCTGCAATCTTAACCAGCCCTCGCAGATTCTTCTCCGTCGAGAGGTCAGCTGCCACAGCCGCTATGGGTATGTTGCGGTCCTGAACACGCAGCAGTTGGTCGGAGCACCCGATCGCTTTGAAAAGGTCGGCGACGTAGCTATCCGTCATGTCTGAGCTCGCATGCATGAACATCTGCAGCAAGGGCACGGTGTTCTCCCGGCCGAGCCATCCGAAGATGCCCCACTTGGCGACACGGCACGCGTCGAACTTGATGTCCTGCTCTGGAAGGCCTGTGCCTAGTGACACTACCAGGTACCTGTGGTAGTCCAGGGGCTTGGTCTCGGGGAACTCCTTGCTCTTCTGCCTCATCTGCTCTGTTATCTCACCCATCGCCACCAGAGTCTGCCAGATCAGAGGACAGGACAAAAAGATCATAACAAAATATGCACATGATTTCATGCTAGTCGTCAAAACCCAACCAGAAGAAGAAAAAAAAAACTACTACTACTATAACCAAGCAAGCAATAAAATAAGCACCGGATTGTTTGCGGCGAGGCCCCCGTCGATAACGTTGAAGCTACGCGATGCGCCAGTGCGATGATCCACGGTTTCAAAGTAGTGCGCAGGGAGGACCGTCGGTGCTGCGGACGTGCCAATGCACACATCAGCAAGACGAGCATTCATCAAGGCACTTGATCTCGCCTGCACCGCAACCAAACCAAAAACAAAACAAGAAGAAGAAGATCACTTCACGCTGAAGAAATCGATGGAGGCGGCTATCCCATGCATACATGCATGCACCAGGTTTAGAAAACAGAACCTTGAATGTGCTGAATATTGTTGGCTTTACGCACTTGACATCGAAAGTAGGAATGACGACATTTGTCAGCGTCTCTTCCAATCTGGTACCACCCAGCAGATCACTGGTCACTTTGTGCAGGTACTTCCCGTCATATTTTGGCCCGATCATCACCTTAACTGTTTGTAGGATCTTGAAGAACCAGCCGAAAATCCCAGTTCTGGTTTTGCAGCATCAGAACGAATAACAAGGTGAAGTATTTTTTTCCATGTAGTTTTATAGATATAGTAATACATACATACTGAGACAAAAACGCGAAATTTTGGTTCGATCGCTTTTGTACATAAACAATTTAGAGATAGATAAAACTGAGCAGTCTCAGATGGGAAATCGTACAGATATTCGTTAAACAGCCATATATACAAACCTGCATGGGAAGATGCGAGGACTGTGCTCGAGGTAGAATGGCACGATGTCCTTGGCCTCGTAGCATGGTTGCTTGGCATTGCTCAGCGACGGAGCTGCCAGCATTGCAGCAATAAGACCACCTGTGCTTGTGCCAGCGATGACATCAAAGTAGTTAGCTATGCGCGCGCTGCTCCCATCAAGCTCCTAAAAAAAATGTAAAAGAGCACCAACGAATAAATGGCCCTCAAACGTGCATGTATATATGCATATGCATTATTTGAGAATATGTCAGTCACCTAAACAGATAAAATTTCAACTTCCAGTGTCCGGTGTCTGGCATGCATGGCAACAATCAACGTGTAGAGTTTACCTGGAGTTTAGACTCAAGGAATGCAAGGATGGTAGCAGGGATGACACCCTTGACCCCACCACCATCGATGCTCAAGACTGTGATCAGGTTTCCCTTGCTGGGTGGTGGGCATGCGTAGTTGTTTTCCATTGCAATGGCGAATGAAGTATGATCAGCTTTTGTGAATTAATTATGAGCTACTTATTATGAATGAACTCTGACCTGCGAAACGCTATTTATAGGCGTGGAGACAAAAGACAACTCATGCTGAAAAGGTAAAGAAGTTTTGGTTTTGTAGCACAAGGAATGTCGCATACATTTTACACTCAAAGCATGCTAGACTGCTGGTGGCAAGCTTATCCGAGATGATTTCGGCATTGTTTCTATGCAAGTATCTTTATGTGCTTGTCCCATTTACACTTTATGGATTGCTCATATGTCTGGCAGCTTCAAGACCCTGTCTTTTTTTTTTGGTTATATTAGCTTTATTTCTGATAGAAATCACATATGAGTACAAGCTTGGTTATCCTGCAACAGTCATGTTGAGGCATACCTGGGCAAGTAAATATATGTTCACACCTTGTAAAGCTAGTATGTTCTTTATGATTTAGAAACGCTACTTTATTTTAGCTTTTACTTTCTTTGAGGCAAACAAATAGAGGTTGAGTAAATGGAACCTCGGAGCCCTCGAAGAATCATCAACTCAACATCATTGCTGATAAACTCAAAACTCTGCTCCTTTGGTGTGAACCTAGAGTCCTCTGATGTCATCTGTTTGGGATGTATAGAAAAAAAAGAGAGAGTAAAACGAGCAAACGTTGCTTAAACTTGCCTCGTGATGTCATTTAGGTTCTCGAACTCTTAAAACACATTTTTGAAATCTGAACATGTCTTAGGATGTTATCTGTCCAAAACTTACAAAATTTCATTTTTAGATCCTCGAACTTGTCAATGTGTCATCTAGGTCCAAACAAGCTCAAACCAACCTGTATGATATACTAAGAGCATCTCCAAGAGGGATCCTACACAAGATTGTATTTCCAAATATAGGACTCGAAATCATAAAACACCTTCAAACAGTGACCATATTTCATAAAAAATATCAAACTATTATAAGGCTCAATCTATAGTACCCCATACAATGATGCCATATCCTTGTTTTCTCTTAATATACACTTATTTATTTCCTAATAACATAATTTATTTCCTAAATAGCATTAGTTAATGCCTAACCGTTGGAGTAAAGATTTCTTTTGAGGCTCTATTTGAATTGTTAGAGTTTTATTTTAGGGCTCCTTGTTGGAGGTACTCTAAGTTTTTTTAAAATAATGGAAAAACATCATTCCGGCCTTTCGCTCACACGTAGGGTATGACCAACAGTTTATATCACCACATAACAAAAAATCATCAAACTGAATTCGACAGGAAACAAAACAACTAAGAGAAAATATCAGACTTTGACGACATAGAAGTGGTCCTATTCATAAATCTCCATCCAAAGTGAGCGAAAATTTAGATAGACGTCGTCTCCAATCGCCTACATGACATCTTTATTATAACCTCTCCATCATTTTGAAGTTGAGCCTAAAGTCTAAGCCAATGTGTCATTCGAAACATCACCTGCAAATAAGTAACCATAGAGGATTTATCGGAAACTAAATCATTCCTGCTAGTCTATATAGCCCAACATAATGCTGCGACACCTATAAAAATCATACTTTTGATGTTACCCCTAGTAGCCATTGATCCAAAAACATGTTCCAGTGATCTAGGTATAGTGAGGCCAAAACAACAGTGAGCGACCCTCCAACAGAGCCAAGCATAATGACACTTAAAATAACCTCTTCATCCTTTTGAAGTTGAGCCTAAAGTCTAAGCCAATGCGTAATTCAAAACATCACCTACAAATAAGTAACCTAGGGGATTTATCGAAAACTAAATCATTCCTGATAGTCCAGATAGCCCAACATAATGCTATTTTTTATTTTTTATGTTACACCTAGTAGCCAGAGATCCAAAAACATGTTCAACTGATCTAAGTATAGTAAGGCCAAAACAACAGTGAGAGACCCTCCAACAGAGCCGAGCATAATGACACTTAAAATAACCTCTTCATCCTTTTTGAAGTTGAGCCTAAAGTCTAAGCAATTCAACATCACCTGCAAATAAGTAACCTAGGGGATTTATCGAAAACTAAATCATTCCTAATAGTCCAGATAGCCCAACCTAATGTTGCGACAACTGTAAAAATCATATATTTTTTTATTTTTTGTTGTTACCCCTAGTAGCCAAGATCCAAAAATATGTTCCACTGATCTAAGTATACTGAGGCCAAAACAACAGTGAGCGACCCTCCAACAGAGCCGAGTATAATGACACTTAAAAAAAGTGTTGTATAGACTCATCTGAATCACAGAACACAAATTTTTTATTGCCATACTAATTATGTCTAGCTAGGCTATCTTTTGTTAAAATAACCCCTCTAAGTAAGTACCACATAAAAAACAAGCGAACGCCCACTGGCGCGCACATTAACTGACAAAGTTTACAAAGTAATTTAAAAAATCATACATATTATTTTCATTATACTCCTATTATATATAAAATTTTAAGTTCAAATTTATTATATTTTAACTGTAATAAAAAAAGAAAATTTTAGCCGGCTTTCTAATTTAATTTGTCAGAATTTTTTTGACAGCTAAAGTATAACAAAATTGAACTTAAAATTCTGTATAAAATTAAAGTACAAATTATTTCTAAAGAGATAACATAAAATTTTATTGATAGACAAATATGTCGACAACCGTACACTAATCTGATTCTTTTTCTTCTATTCTTCTATGAGACACCACTTTTCTCCTGTGAGACAGTAAACAGACAATCATGAGAATATTAGTAGCATATTTACACAGCAAACAGATGACAATAATACAAATTTCATTAGCTTGACTGATTCCCCTAAGAGTTGCAACTCTCTAGAAAACATGAGGAACTACAAATTTGCAACTCTCAGATTGAAGGACTCATCACATACCTAGAAGCATCGTATGAAATAGAAATAATTTATAATTCAAAAAAGCATCCCTACCGAGTTGTTTTCCCATTTACAGTGAAGCCATTGTAAATTGGACCATAAACTGAACAAATCAATGTGCAACTACCTAGACCTACTACACCTAAAGTTGTATGTCTGTACTGTATATGAAGGAGACCCACAAAGATGGTGGGAGGAGCATCAGCCACCGGGGAAACGACCGCCGCCTTCCCCTTGCTCGCCGACCACAGCGGGTACCGCAGCTTCGACGCCATCGAGGGAGGTGGATGGCGATGGCATAGTTGTGGGGTGGGTGTGACCGTGGACATCAATGGCACGACGATAGGGCCATGATCAGCTCATCACAACCTCGAGGCAGGAACAGAGTGGGTGTTAGGTAAATTGGAGGTAAATATTTGCCTACACCACTGATGACATCTCCTGAAGTTCCTAACAAACTAATCAATCCCTAGTATATCCTAAAACCAAACCAACAGACTAAACATTCAAACCAACTAAATCTGCAAATAGGCCTCGTTTCATCCTTGCGTTGCTGCATGTCTATGTTGCGCATGCATCTTGAACTTGAATCACCACATGACACAATTCATTAGGTGGAAGCAAAAAGAAAGCACAAAAGTGACTCTATACTGCATGAATCATGGCTCGTTTATAAGGGTATACCGTATCAGATTCAGACCTGGTGAGTCGAGCTTCAGCTCCTGCTTCCTGACTTCGTCCCCTAGCTAACAGCAATCCAAAGCTTGGAAACCAAGGGTAAGACATCAATCGATATTTCCACTATTTTCTTTCCAAAATGAACCAGATTGAGAAACAATAGAACCACTAAACAACAGTAGAAAATATCAATTATTCTCTGTTGTCATAGACAAAAAACCGTAAATCCTTCTGTGTCCAATTTATTTCAATTCAAAAAAGGCAAAGAAAAAGCAAACTAATCTGTGAGTATACTGCGTCTACCCTAATAGGTAGTACGTGCTAGAATGACCGAAGAGATACCTTTATATGAACAACAGTGAAACATTGCAAGATGTGACATCTCAGTTAAGTGTGTGGTTCTAAATTCTGGAAGCACCACAACCAGGCATGCATGACTGATCTACCATCACTTCATCATCAGGCTTAAACATAAAGCAACGAACGGTTAGAATATTTATCATATATTGTACTCGTTGTACAGTGTGCGCTTCATTAATCATGCATCTCCATCCAGTAAACAGAGAACACTTAAAATCAAACTAAACAAAGATCAAACTAAAACAGAGATCAAATTAAAATAGAGATCAAACTGATACAAAACATGAATCGAGAGGCGAGCAAGATTATTAACAAAACAGAACAAGCAGCGAGAGATTATAACCACGAAAGAGACGTGCGAAATCCTGACCTGCTTCTTACGCGTGAGGTGCCAGATCCGCCAGCACATGTTCTCGAGCTTAGTGATGCGCTCGTGGGCGTTGTGCGTGGCGAAGACTTTGATCCACGTCTGGTGGAGCCTTGGAGGTCGCTCTCGTCGATGCCCTTGACCACCTCCTTGACGAAATAGTATTTGCACTGACCGCTACATTTACAATCCGTTCAGATCCTTCGTTAACTGAAATAAGGAAAACATGTGGGTTCACAACATTGGTACCATTTTATGAAAACTTGAGTGCCATTTATAAGAACAACACTTATATATTAAACAACTTTGATAGAGAAAATCTGGGAAATCGACAACCAGACAGTGTATGCTATAGGAATAATCTATATATATAACTGCAGATTTTTCTATTCCATAAGAGTGAAAGATATATTACTGATTATGAACGGGACAGTTTGAAGACCGCCTCTTCTGGACGAATGAACATGTTCATCCATATGAGTGCGCTCCATCTTTCACAACAATCATCTCTATGGTGTTTGATATTGTCCATAAAAGTTGTAATATATAGCAATATCGGATAATGGAGCTATCTTCAATGTTGACCGTCTGATAAAATAATAGACCCAATAATATAGTCACAAAATCCAAAAGATAGGAATAGATTCCAGAAGATAGAAAAAAAATCACATAAGGTATATAGTTCTACTTACAAAGAACTTGTAGGATGCCAGTTGTACACAAATTCAAATGATTTCTTCATCATCAATAATTTAAAGAAAATCTAGCTATAGAGAAATGTACACGAACATGTCTTTTTGGAGATGACGTATCCAAAGTTGAAGATAACATGCATATACTATATCAAATATAAGTGTATATAGTATGTTTATATATTAATATAATCTTTTTGTACCAAAAAAGCCACCAAGTATCGTGCAGGGCATCATTAAGGAACATTACCTATGGAATACAGATTATATGTGTCGGGTACCATAATTAGGGGTACCCCCAGTACTCCTAATCGTGGCTGAGAACATCCTTTAATCAAACCATAAAGACTGATAAGCACGGTTCAAGTCATGGCCTCGTCTACCAAGGGACACGGTCCCGGCTCACCTGAGCCCAGCCTCGGGCAAAGAACAGTAGTCCCATACGGATTCACGGCTCGCCCGAGGGTCCCCTCAGGCGAGGGGCGCACCCCGGCTCGCCCGAGGCAGAACTCGGGTAAACTTTGTCGGTTAGCGGCCTCAGCCAAACCGCCTTGCCACCGACCGTATCACGTGCGCATTTAATGCGGGGATCACCTGACACCTTATCCTAACACGCGCGCCTCAGTGAGCAAGATCGACATGACCACAGTCACTTCACCCTTTTACTGATCGATCTGATAAGATAACAACACTATTCACCCCGTTCTGACTACTATGCCAACTACTGGGGTAAGACTAACAACAGTAAGTCACCGTCTCTCCCGAGTTCCACCTCGAGCGCAACAGGGAGCTCTGCCTCGCCCGACCCCAGCCTCGGCCTCGGGGGGAGTCGTCCCCACGTCCGACCCAGGCCTCGGCCTCAGCCTCGGCCTCGGGAAGAGGTCTCTGCCTCACTCGACCTAGGCCTCAGCCTCAGGAGGAGGTCTCCACCTCGCCTGACCTAGGTCTCGGCCTCAGCCTCGGTCTCGGGAGGAGTCACCGCCTCGCCCGACCTTAGCCTCGGCCTCGAGAGAGGTCACTGCCTCGCCCGAGATGGCCTCGGACCGACTACGTGAACAGGGAATATGACATTATCCTACTCCTAGCTAGCCACCTCAGGCTACGAAGGAACAAGACCGGTGTCACATCAAATTTCTCCAGAAACAGGTAATGATGATCCCCGGCATGCGCCCATGACGTCGACTGTCCTTAGCTCTCTACGAAATCAAAGGAACGTCAGCAGGACCCGGGGCCGCACCGCTAGCCACGCTTCTACAGGGCTCAAGCACTTCTCCGCCGGCCACGTTAGCGCATAGCTACACCCCCATATGTACAGCTGGGTCCCCTCCTTGTATCTATAAAAGGAGAGGCCCAGGGCCTTCCCAAGAGAGGCTAGAGGAGCTCACCCTTATGACTCGCACAACACCAACAAAGAACTCTTCAGTGCAACCTTCACTCCACAACACTAGGTCTCTCAAGAGACCTGGGATCCGTTCCCTCTCTTGCAAAGCTTGTATCCCCTACTACAAGCACCCCGATGCAAGATAATATAAGCCTCATCCTCCCTATGCTGGAAGTAGGGCCCTCTTAGCCCGAACCAGGATAAATCTTGTGTTTCATCTTGCATCAATCCATCTAGGCAGGGACACACGGCATAAAATTCACTAGTCGGTTCGGTTGAGGGTCCCCCGGGTCCGAAACACCGACAGTTGGCGCGCCAGGTAGGGGGTACTGCGTGTTGACAATACTTTCCCGTTAAAGTTCCAGATGGACAATCTTCAGCAGCCTTTTCAGCCCGGGACGGTGCTCCATTTTGGGAGTCTCGAGTTCATCCCCTCGACGGCAGTTACGACATGATACTCCTCCCATCGCAGCACGACAGCAACGACGGTCGTCGGCTCGCCTGGCGGAGGCAAACCCGACGACGTCCTCTCCCCGGGGCAGAAGAAGAACACTCGGGTCAACCCCGCCACCCTCCTCGCCGAAGGAGACGGAGACGGGGCAACCATGGCCAGGCAAGAGGCAGCACCTCGACGGCTGTCGAGCCAGAGCAAGTTGACGGCGCCGGCACCCCAGCGGGGGACATGTCGGGCATTAGCCTCGCACCTGAGACAACGACGGGCGACGCTTCCCGACGAAATGCCAACCCCAGGCGGACTGATGACGCCAGCACCCTTGCGAGGGACTTGTCGGGCATCAGTCTCGCGCCTGAGACAGCGTCACATTTTGTCTCCACTACAACTTCACCACCATCCACCAACCAGGAGGTACAATCGGTTTTCCATCCTGTTCTTTTTAGATTCAGCTTCGATCCGCCAGGCGACCCCGCTTCGGCGTACGCTTCGGCAAGTACATATCCTGACCTCCCGGGGTACCATATGTGGTCAACTTGGGACCGACTGACGGTCGCTTCTACCTCCGAACCCGCGGGTCCCGAGGAAGAAGACGGCTCCGACTTCGGTATGGATTTCACCGGACTCCGTGATCCCAGAGCCATGCGAGACTTCATGTCCACATGTGACCACTGCCTCTCCGGCGACTCTGACGATGGCCACAGCCTCGACGACGAGGGTTACGACCCAACTCGCGAGTGCTTTCACATCGATCAGGAGGATCACGACGGAGACAACCACCTCGGCATGCCAAGAAACAACGACGCCCCTGCGCCTGCGTCTTGCGTCGAGATCCAGCGGGAGCTAGCAGAGGCCCGGACCCCTGCGGGGGGTCAGGGCACGCTGCTTGAGCAACTCCGCGAGATGTAGGCCAAGCTCGATGAAGAAACAGAGCGACTTGTGTAGCTCCGACAAAACCTTGAACAAGAGTGGGCAGGCCGAGCCCCATCGGATGAGTGCATCATCGAGCCTAGGACATCCAGCGCCGTATTATTAACGACGCCAAGGCAGGGCTGCCCCCGACCTTCAATGGGGCCAGCCAGAACCTAGCTGCAGCGGCGATGTTACTCCGAACAATGCCGGAGCCATCCACCACCGAGGGGCGACGTGTCCAGGGCGAACTCAAGGACCTCCTGGAAAATGTTGCAGTCCAACGAGCTGAGAGCTCTGCCTCCTGAAGGCAGGGATGCCCCTCGGAGCATCACGACGAGCCCTCCCGACATGTACGAGAAGCCTCGGTCCATACCAAGCCCACAAAAGACAGGACCCCTGCGGTCCTGGACCGCCTCGACAACGAGCAACGCCACCGCGACCATCGAGCCCACCTCGAGGAAAGGGTGCACCGAGGCTATCACCCCAGGCGCAGAGGACGCTATGACAGTGAGGAGGATCGGAGCCCCTCACCCGAACTACCAGGCCCGCAGGTCTTCAGCCGAGCCATACGACGGGCACCGTTCCCGGTCCGGTTCCGAGCTCTGACCACCATCACCAAACACTCAGGGGAAACGAAGCCGGAGTTATGGCTCACGGATTACCGGCTGGCGTGCCAGTTGGGAGGGACAGACGACGACAACCTCATCATTCGCAACCTCCCTCTCTTCCTCTCCGACGTTGCCCAAGCCTAGCTGGAGCATCTGCCCCCTGAGCAGATCTTCGACTGGGAAGACCTAGTCAAGGCCTTCTCCGGTAATTTCCAAGGTACATACGTGCGCCCGGGGAACTCATGGGATCTCCGGAGCTGCCAGCAACAGCCAGGGGAGTCCCTGCGGGAATACATCCGGCGGTTCTCAAAGCAGCGCACTGAGTTGCCAAACATCACCGACTCGGACGTCATCGGAGCATTCCTTGCTGGCACCACTTGCCAGGATCTGGTAAGCAAACTCGGAAGCAAAACTCCCACCACGGCGAATTGATGGACATAGCCACCAAGTTCGCCTCTGGTCAGGAGGCGGTCGAAGCCATCTTCCGGAAAGACAAGCAGCCTCAGGGGAGGCAGAAGGAAGGCATCCCCGAGGCATCCGTCTAGCGCGGCACAAAGAAGAAAAGCAAGAAGAAGGCGCAAGCAAAACGCAACGCCGTTGAAGTGGATCTCGTCGCTGCTGCCGAACGTAGGAATCCTCGGAGACCTCCCGGAGGGGCCAACGTGTTCGACAAGATGCTCAAGGACTCGTGCCCCTATCACAAGGGTCCCGTCAAGCACACCCTTGAAGAGTGCGACATGCTCCGGTGTTACTTCAATAGGGCTGGGCCCTCGGCGGAAGATGGCAAGGGCCAAGACAACAACAATAAGGGGGGCGACAAGGAAGAAGAGTTCCTAGAGGTCCACAACTGCTTCATGATCTACGGTGGGCAAGTGGCGAATACCTCGGCTCGACGCCGCAAGCAAGAGCGCCGGGAGGTCTGCTTGGTGAAGGTAGCAACGCCAGTCTACCTAGACTGGTCCGACAAGCCCATCACCTTCGACCAAGATGACCACCCCAACTATGTACCAAACCCAGGAAAGTACCCGCTCGTCGTCGACCCTGTCATCGGCAATGCTAGGCTCTCCAAGGTCCTCATGAACGGAGGCAGCAACCTCAACATCATCTATGCCGAGACCCTAGGGCTCTTGGGGGTCGATCAGTCCGAGATCCGAGCCGGTGCAGCACCTTTTCACGGGATTGCACCCGGCAAGCGTATCTTGCCCCTTGGGCAGATTGACTTGCCTGTCTGCTTCGGAACTCCCTCCAACTTCTGAAAGGAAACCCTCACTTTCGAGGTAGTCGGGTTCTAAGGGACCTATCACGCGGTGTTGGGAAGACCATGCTACGCAAAGTTCATGGCCGTCCCCAACTACACTTACCTCAAACTCAAGATGCTAGGCCCCAAGGGAGTTATCACCGTCGGATCCACGTACCGCCACGCTTACGAGTGTGACATGGAATGTGTTGAGTACGCCGAAGCCCTCGTCGAGTCTGAGGCCCTCATCGCCGACCTGGATAGTCTCTCCAAGGAGGCGCCCGACCCAAAGCGGCATGCCGACAACTTCGAGCCAGCCGAGGCAGTTAAGTCTGTCTCCCTCGACCCCAGCGACGACGCCGGCAAAAAAGTCAGGATCGGCTCCGAGCTCAACCCAAAATAAGAAGCAGTGCTCGTCGACTTTCTGCGCGCAAATGTCGAGATTTTTGCGTGGAGTCCCTCGGACATGCCAGGCATACCGAGGGATGTCGCCGAGCACTCACTGGACATCCGAGCCGGTGCCCGACCCGTGAAACAGCACCTGTGCCGTTTTGATGAAGAAAAACGCAGGGCCATAGGCGAGGAGGTCCACAAGCTAATGGCAGCAGGTTCATCAAAGAGGTATTCCATCCATAATGGTTAGCTAACCCTGTACTTGTAAAGAGAAAAGGGGGAAATGGAGGATGTGTGTAGATTACACTGGGCTGAATAAAGCATGTCCAAAAGTTCCCTACCCTCTGCCTCGCATTGATCAAATTGTGGACTCCACTACTGGGTGTGAAATCCTAACTTTCCTCGATGCCTATTCAGGCTATCACCAAATCAAGATGAAAGAATCCGACCAGCTCGCGACTTCTTTTATCACACCTTTCGGCATGTATTGTTATACTACTATGCCATTTGGCTTGAGGAATGCAGGTGCTACATACCAAAGGTGCATGAACCACGTGTTCGGTGAGCACATCGGTAGAACGGTCGAGGCTTATGTCGATGACATCGTCGTCAAAACAAGGAAAGCCTCCAACCTTCTCTGCGACCTTGAAGTAACATTCAGGTGCCTGCGAGCAAAGGGCGTAAAACTCAATCCCAAGAAGTGTGTCTTCGGAGTCCCCCGAGGCATGCTCCTAGGATTCATCGTCTCCGAACGAGGCATCGAGGCCAACCTGGAGAAAATCGTGACCATCACCAACATGGGGCCCATCAAAGATTTAAAGGGAGTACAAAGGTCATGGGATGCCTTGTGGCTCTAAGCCGCTTCATCTCGTGCCTCGGCGAGAAAGGATTACACTTGTACCGCCTCTTAAGGAAGACTGAACGCTTCACTTGGACCCCCGAGGCCGAAGAAGCCCTCAGAAACCTTAAGGCACTCCTTACTAATGCACCCATCTTGGTGCCCCCCGCTGCGGGAGAAGCCCTCTTGATTTACGTAGCCGCAACCACTCAGGTGGTCAGCGCTGCGGTCGTAGTCGAGAGACGAGAAGAGGGGCATACGCTGCCCATCTAGAGGCCAGTCTACTTCATCGGCGCTCTGATGGGCGAGGCGCTCGTTGGCCTCGGCAAGCACGACCCCCTGCTGCCGCAGCGATTCCCAAACGCTTCCTCTCACGGTGGAGGAACAACGACTTAGCAGTGCTCATGTCCGTGAGCTCCTGAAAAGAAAAATAGAATATCACAAAGAATGCTCTGACCACACGAGGTATGCGTCTAAATCCTTACCTGCAAGACCCTGGGAACGTCTTGAGAAAGGACTTCCATGGCCATCCGAAGCGACCTCATCGCCGCCTCGCTATAGTCACGGAAAGCTTTCCGCAACTTTTCCTCGCCCTCATCGTTGAGGGCAAGGAGAGGCTCTAAGGTATTGTGGCCCTAGAACATGAACGGCTGTCCTCCCCACTCATTGGGATTGAGCTGTGTGGGGATGAGGCCGTTGCTCCCCACGGCGGGCCAAGGATCTACGTGCCCCGCGACCGAGGCTTCGGGTCCCTCTGCAGCCGACGCATCGGGCCTCTCCTCGGTCAAGGCGACGGGCCTCTGCTCACCAACCTCGGCGACAACGGCCGCCCCCTCCCCACGATCGAAAATGGGGGAATCAGGGACGACCAGGACCGAAGGAGCCAGGGGCGGAGGCACTTTAGCCATCTCGACATCGGCGGCGGCGGTTGGCTCCATGGGCGCACCAGCGGCGGCCCCGACAGGAATCGACTTCGGCGTCGGCAACGAGGAAGGCGGGCTCAAGGCCGCAGCCGCGTCAACCGCCTCCCTGGCACAATGGCCGCTCCAACAGGGGGGTCGACCTAGGAGGCTTGCCCCATGGCAGCCCGTGCCTCCTAGGCCCCCTGCCGGAGGGCGCCTTGTGCGGAGGCCAACCAACCAGCATGGCACGCCGCAGCTCCGACTGAAGAAGCCGGCCCCGTCTTAAGGGCCTTCGTGGGGGCCAGACCAGCCGAGCCCTGCCTCCGCTTGCTAAAAACAAGAGAAATCAAAATCAAGATACACAGAAAAATGGCCGAAACAAGGGTACCCTCAGATACTTACCCACTCTGGGGCAAGACCAATCGTGCCTGCGGGGAGATCTCTTGGACCTCGGTCTCCGCAGACGCTGCCGAGGGTTAGCCAGCGGCCGGCTTTGACACCACCTCCGCCTCGGACGCTCGAGGCACCGAGGGGGCAGCCTGCCCAGGCGATGGCATGACAGCCGAGGGAACGACTTCCCGCACGGCTGGCTCGGGCACTTGCTCTCGAGGGGCATGCGGGTTGGCCCGGCCCCCTGGAGTCACCCCAATTATCTCGGCCAAGTGGTCAAGTACCCCCTTGGCCCGCCTCCGCTCCTTAGACCGGGACCCTGGCGTCCCGGCCCCAAACACTGGTGGTGCCAGCCCACCTGGAGGCTGGCTTGACGACCCCTGGCCCAGCCTCGGATCCGAGTTAAGGCCAAGTCGGGCCACCATGTCGCCGTCCTTGTCGTCATCATCATCATCATCGTCGGGCGTGTCCGACAACGACTCCAATGGAAGCCCGTCCCTTTCTTGCCTCTGACGACGCTTCTCCAGGGCTTCCCGAGCCCGCATCCTCTCGCGGGCTCGGGCCTTTTCCGCGTCCTTTTTCTGCTTATCCCTCTCCGTGGCGAGCCTACACGCGGTTCGGCCTGCCGCGTCCTCCGGGACCGGTGGTCGGGAGGTTTTAAAGTTCCTCAACCCCTGGGGACGAACAAAAATCCCAAGGGTAAGGGCTAAAAATGTAAGAAACACGGCACAAAACAGAAGAAGGGCCGGACACTTACCAGAGACACATACCCATGATCGGGGCGCATCGGGGGCTGGTTAAGGGCGCCAGCGTCTAGCCTCCCTACCGTGCCCGCTACTCGTCTGAGGAGGTCGTCGGTAGAGAGGGGGGTTGAGGACATCCGTGAACCCTCCAAATCGACCCCCGACTTCATTTCCGAAAGTCGCAATCGCCGCTCTACCAATGGGAGCACCCTCCGGCGGTGGATAGCGGTGACGACCCTCGTGGCAGTAAGGCCTTTGGCTTGGAGCTTCTGCAGGGCACGGAGAATGGGCTGGAGCTTCTCTTGGTTCTCGCGTGTGGCTCCCCAGCGCTAGTTATCACCGGCGGCAGTCACCACTCGTTGAGAAAAAGGCGGTAGCACCCCGTCGTCATTAAGGAGATAAAACCACCGGTTCTGCCACCCCTTGTTCGAAGACACAAGGGAGGCTGGGATGTACTGCTGTGCGTGCCCCGACCTCAGCTGGAGAGTGCAACCACCAGCCCGCACCGCCATACGGACCTTCTTCATGTCCGTCGACGCGGCAAAGAACTCCGCGCAGAAGAGATGGGTCCACAGGTCCCAGTGGGGGTCAATCCCCAAAAACCCCTCGCAAACCGCCACAAAAATGGCCGCCTGCGCGATGGAGTTGGGGTTGAAGTTGTGAAGCTCCACCCGTAGTAGTGCGGGAGCGCCCGCATGAAGCGGCTTGCCGGCATCCCAAACCCCCGCTCGTGAAAAGGGATGAAGCTGACCACGTACCCCGGTGGCGGAGTCAGGTCGGCTTCGCTCCCGGGGGCCAACCACTCAGGCTGCGGCCTGCCGGAGAGAGGATGGAGCAGACCCTCGGCAACGAGGGCCCGCAGATCCTCCGCAGTGACGGTGAAGGGCCACGGGTCGCGCGGCGGAATAACGATCGGCTTGTCAGCCATTGCCAAGCGGAAGCGGTGGAAGCGGAAGGGACGTGGTGCGCGGTTTTCTCTTCTCTCTGTCTACTCTCTCAGGTTGCGAAAGCAAAGGCAAAAGGCAAGAACGGAAGTGCAAATGGCAGGGTAAAGAACCACTGCCGGTCCCCCTCCCAGGTATATAAGGGCCCGGGCAGAATCCGCTTAAAACTTTGCCCGAGCCCCTTGAGAATTTTAAATTCGAAATCAAAATGGTTTTTCCATTCCTCGAATGACTCACGCACGCGCAACGGATACCCCGTGAGTCGCCTGTCCCGTCGCATTAACTCTCTGGCAGGACACACGTCACCCCAAGTTGGCGAGCGGGCACCGTTTCGCCTCCGTCATCATGACTGCCTCAAAAAAGGTGCGCCACACTGTTTTAGTTTATATCCCTTTTTTCCTTCCCCCCCCTCTCTCTCTCTGCAGGGATCGGAAAGGAGATATTTCGAAAGAATCCTTCTCAGCAAAGGGAACGGGCCCCGAGCCCTCCTACTGATCAGGGGTTCGAAGGTTGCACCCTGCGGGGTTCAGCAACCGCCCCAGAGCACTCGGGCTCTGAGCCCTCTACTGATCAGGGGTCCGAAGGCTAGCCCTTCGAAAGGGTTCGACAGCCACCCCAGAGCATGCAGAGTCAGGGATAACCCTGGGTACATCCGTTACATGGCCGAGGCTCGGGCTACGCTCTCGAGGTACCCTGACATTTCCGAGACCAGCAAGAACGATTTGTAATGGAATCCCACCGGAGGGAGGCACCGAGCCCTCGGACCCTATCAAATGGGTCTGGGTCCAGCGAATCACCTGCAGGTACTTTTGGAGCACGCCTCTAGGCCACTAGCCGACCCTTATCGAACAGGGCTCGGGTGTCCACTCGGATTACCCGTTAGCAACTCACTGAAAACACCGTGTTCGGTGCCCACCGAGGGTAACATGGCGCGTCCCCCCTTCTTCCTTGCGGAAAGGCGACAAAGGGGCGTACTATAAAAAGCCAAGACAGTCCTTGATCGTCCTCTTGCTCCGTGCAGAGTCTCGGGGGCTGCTCTCGCACTAGGCTACGACGAAATTGTTGACCGCGTCGACAAACCAACTTAAAAACTCGAAGCCTGACTATAAACCCGGGCTGCGGCCAGGCCACATGAAAGAACAACAATGCCGACCGAGGAATAACAAGAAGAGCGTTAAAGACCTCAGAGGAGTCAAACCACTCCTCCGAGGCCTCGGGGGCTACACCCGACGGGTGCGCTCGCGCGCACCCATTGGAACAAAATACTGCTAAAAAAGATCAGTCGCCTTGCAAAAATCTGGTAGAACCTCCAAGCGAGTGCCTACACTCCCTTTGAGGCTCGGGGGCTACTATCTGGTACCATAATTAGGGGTACCCCCAGTACTCCTAATCATGGCTGAGAACATCCTTTAATCAAACCATAAAGACTGGTAAGCACGGTTCAAGTCATACGGATTCATGGCTCGCCCGAGGGTCCCCTCAGGCGAGGGGCGCACCCCCAGCTCGCCCGAGGCAGAACTCGGGTAAACTTTGTTGGGTAGCGGCCTCGGCCAAACCACCTTGCCACCGACCGTATCACGTGCGCATTTAATGCAGGGATCACCTGACACCTTATCCTGACAGTCGCGCCTCAGTGGGCAAGATCGACATGACCGCAGTCACTCCACCCTTTTACTGATCGATCTGACAAGATAACAACACTATTCATCCCGTTCCAACTACTGTGCCAACTACCGAGGTAAGACTAACAATAGTAAGTCACCGTCTCTCTCGAGTTCCACCTCGGGCGCAACAGGGAGCTCCGCCTCGCCCGACCCCAGCCTCGGCCTCGGGGGGAGTCGTCCCCACGTCCGACCCAGGCCTCGGCCTCAGCCTCGGCCTCAGGAAGAGGTCTCTGCCTCACCCGACCTAGGCCTCAGCCTTGGCCACAGCCTCGGGAGGAGGTCTCCGCCTCGCCCGACCTAGGTCTCGGCCTCAGCCTCGGTCTCGGGAGGAGTCACCACCTCGCCCAAGCTCAGCCTCAGACTCGGGAGAAGTCACTGCCTCGCCCGAGACGGCCTCGGATCGACTACGTGAACAGGGAATATGACATTATCCTACCCCTAGCTAGCCACCTCAGGCTACGAAGGAACAAGACCGGTGTCACATCAAATTACTCTAGAAACTGGTAATGATGAACCCCGGCATGCGCCCATGACGTCGATTGTCCTCAGCTCTCTACGAAATCAAAGGAACGTCAGCAGGACCCGGGGCCGCACCGCCAACCACGCTTCTATAGGGCTCAAGCACTTCTCTGTCGGCCACGTTAGCGCATAGCTACACCCCCATATGTACAGCTGGGTCCCCTCCTTGTATCTATAAAAGGAGAGGCCCAGGGCCTTCCCAAGAGAGGCTAGAGGAGCTCACCCTTACGACTCGCACAACACCAACAAAGAACTCTTCAGTGCAACCTTTACTCCACAACACTAGATCTCTCAAGAGACCTGGGATCCATTCCCTCTCTCGCAAAGCTTGTATCCCCTACTACAAGCACCCCGGTGCAAGATAATATAAGCCTCATCCTCCCTCTGCTGGAAGTAGGGCCCTCTTAGCCCGAACCAGGATAAATCTTGTGTTTCATCTTGCATCAATCCATTCGAGCAGGGACACGCGGCATAAAATTCACTAGTCGGTTCGGTTGAGGGTCCCCGGGTCCGAAACACCGACAATATGGTACCTATGCAAATTCCGTGTCATGATTTCATAGAAGTCTTCGCCAGCAGCACACATGTGAAGAAACATTAGCAGTTTTACTACTTCAGCCAACTCAAATTGTTTCTCAAAGTATCTAAATCAAAATAAATCACTCAAATGAATAGATTAAATGCCAATGTGTTTGCATAAGAGAACAAGATTGTATACTTCCTTTGTACATCTGCCAGATAGAACTGAAGTTTATCATAATCCGCACCACATTCACCAACAACAATGACCTGTAGAACCTGGAATTCATGTAAGATTGTTAGTGTTTTTCCCTGGGGTTGTAGAGAGTGGGAACTGAAATAACCACTGAGTGTCTCACTACAAAAACATCATATCTTCATATTTCAAAACTTAAACACCAGTTCAAATATAAGTGCATGCCCTTTTGTTGAAACTGTGGGTTGACAAGTAAATCATTGCACACTACTTCGCAAGCATAGATCGGGGTAATGGTGTGTTTGCACCTGCCCTCTTGAACTATATTTCGTTCTTGTTTCTATTTCTCAAATAAGCATAATTGTTCATCATTTGCATTAAGAAGTAAACATTGTAGATTGCAAATACACCCAAGTAAATCTAGCTTGGTGCAAACACACCATTACCCCGATCTATGCTTGCAAAGTAAACATTGTAATGCCAATATCCAATCTATTTCTCTAAAGGAACTACTTGTCGACCTTCTTCATCCCACCTAAGCTCAATTTGAATTGCATCCTAATCTATTCGAAAATCCTAAATATACGAAATGGTAACAATTGAATTAAAACTACAAAACTAAGTTACAGACAACCAATGTGATGACAGGAGTTGATTTGGGACCACACGAAGAGAGGGGACCGGAGAAAGGGGCGACGACACTTCAAGGGGCGCCGAAGGTGTGGTCAGGTCGACCACAGGCGAATGAGGACGCACATAATACATGTAGAATGTCAAGATCTATTGTCACACATTGTACATACCTATTCCAACAGCATCAGAGCCCCTCATGATTTTGAGCTTCCGGCAGATAGAGGTAAAATAACTGCAAAGGAACAAACAAGGTCAGCACTTGCATCTTGAGTGGTATCTTGTACTGATATGAAGCTTATACATGGTAATCAGTTTACCAAGATATAGAACAAATATGTTCAATACCTACACCATAAGTACATTGTGCATTTTTTCATCCTTTTGTTATTTGCATGTCACCGTAGCTAGTTGAGGAAAAATTAACACTACAGCGAGCTACTGATGGTATAACGTAATGCATTCACAAGTGGATAAATAATGTGAATGGTATTCTTTTCATAGTCATATAATATGTCAATAACATTAACAACAAATAAACTAAACTTTGTTGGGTTGATCCCAATTGATTCAGTTATGGACCGAGTCGATCCTATCCTGTCATAATGTGCCCTGATCAGGGGGCATAACAACCTATTGGTTGTGGCTCCCTCTCGCACCGTGCATATGAAAGGGGAAGAGCAACCGGTACGGGACCCAATGTTCGCTGTTACCAACTCTTCCCCACACGAAAACACTGATCTGATCTATTCTGTTCCGCAGTTAGTGAAGGGAAGCCTGCCACCACACCTCACTGCCCCTGTGTGAGACTATGAGGCCACTGCCATTCCTCTCTGTCGGTAGGCAAAAGAATCGCCCTAATGGTGAGCTCCTCCAACCCTGAAGG
This sequence comes from Zea luxurians, assembly GCA_029449295.1. Taxonomy (NCBI): domain Eukaryota; kingdom Viridiplantae; phylum Streptophyta; class Magnoliopsida; order Poales; family Poaceae; genus Zea; species Zea luxurians. The sequence continues at coordinate 1,063,443 of JAOPSE010000064.1, read as the reverse complement.
TAATCTACTCTATGATTTAAGCATACAGAGGCTAGGGTTAAGGGCAAGGTCTATAGTTATATTGAAAGTAATATATGACAATATAAGGTACTTACTCCCAGGGAAGATCACCGACAAGCGTCCAGTCTGCATCCTTATCCTCATATGTAAGGACATACTCCTGATCTTTGAGGGCATCCACCTTTGAGCCATTAGTCAACCTGTCTTTGCTCGATGATTTATGCAGACCACTTTGACCTTTAAAATCATAGGCTAAGTAAATATCCTTGTGAAAAAAGATATACTATGCAAAAATTGTTCAGTGATTTGTATGGCATTTAGTTTCTGTTCACACATTAATGATTATTTGTTAGGCCGTGAAAACTGTGCGTGTGTCCCAATTACTTGTCCGTTAGTAGAGCTACACGGAACTATGATAAAAAAGAGCAGTGCAGCCAAGTCAGGTGGAGTTCGTGGCATGATAAGCAGAAATATCTCGTTGTGCACAAAATGACCGTATGTTCTGTATTGTGCCTGGTGTTTGTTTATGATTATACATGCATAACACATCGATGTATGAATGCTATCTTCATACAAGTCTTATGAATCTTTGTTTCAAGAAAGCAACTTTTATTCGACAAAATTATTCAAACTCCTACTTATTTGTAGTATTAAATCCTAGTACATCACAACGGGTCCAATCGACAAGCTTCGAAAAATGTTCGTGAATGCAACATACAAGAGGGAAAAGCATGGAACAGAGGCATAGAACCGAACACCACTCACTAGCGATGAAGCAGCTGAACATCTTCTCGAGCGCCAGGGAGAGGTCCTCGTAGCTGGAGTACATCTTGATGTCCACCTTCCTGAGGTAGGGCGCGCCATCCATGCTCACCTTCATGTACATGGGCCCAGCTCCGGACGCGGCCTCCTCCGCCGGCGCCTTGCTCCTGGAGGCGGTCGCGGCGGCAAGGGTATTCTTCCGGTAGTTGCGCACGGGTGGCCATCCAACCACCTGCGCTCTGCACGGATCGAGAGCGCACCGCATCGGTCACCCGCCCCGGCGGGGTCCAACCCCGTGCCAAATTGAATTGCATCCTAATCTATTCGAAAATCCTAAATATACGAAATGGTAACAATTGAATTAAAACTACAAAACTATGTTACAAACAACCAATATGATGACAGGAGTTGATTTGGGACCACACGAAGAGAGGGGACCAGAGAAAGGGGCGGCGACACTTCAAGGGGCGCCGAAGGTGTGGTCAGGTCGACCATAGGCGAATGGGGATGGTGGAGGCTAGGGTGGCGATGGAGACAGAGGTCCAGCGACCTCTGAAGATATCGAGGTCCAGCGAGAACAGGGACTCGACGGTGAGGTCGGGAGGAGGAGCACGACGCGGGGGCCTGCTGCTGCGCCGCCATCTTTGCCTTCGGCGTCGCCGTTGTTGTCATGGAGCCCGCGGGCTCGGTCACCTCGAGGTCGCAAGCCGCAAGGCTAGAGGCGAACCTCCATGTGGCGGTGGCCGGTGTAGATGGCGTGATGGCTACACAAGTGCGGATGATCGAGGGAGGAGGGCGCCCCCTATCCTTATCTAGGTAGAGGTTGCGGAGGGCGGCTGCCGCGGCCGGGTCAGCAGGCATGTGGAGGTTGTTGGGAGGGATGTAGCTGGGGCATGCGGGGGAGAGGGCGGACGCGGCGTGCGAATGACGATGGGAAAGGAGGTGGAGGTCGGCGGCGTAGGTGGAGCGTTTCGCGGATGCGGCTGACGGATCACGATGGGTGCGGCGGGAGCAGGCAGATCAAGCGAGGTCGAGGTCGAGGGCGGCACCGAGGCAGGGAGGACGGGCGGGGAAGAGCCGAGCGGGAGCGAGGGCGGGCGCCCATGCGCGAGCAGTGGGGGATCCAGAGAAGCTGGCATGGATGGCGTCGGATGGTTGAGGAGTATTGCGGTGCGTGTGGTGGAGGATGCGAGGTACGCCGAGACAGGCGTCATGGGTGGGTGGGTGGGATGTGACAGGGGCGTGGGAAGAGGAGAGGCATGGCTTGCGCGCGGAGGGAGGCTTGCGCGCGAAGCGGAGGCGGGGGCGGTCTACAATAGACTCTTAATAGTTAGTAGAGATTTCGGATCTGACGGCTGCAGGTTGCCTCCTTTTCTCTCAAAAGTTCACTGCCTTGCTGGATAAGTACAACATTTTGCACTAATCCCTCTAACGGGTGAAGTAGGTACGGGGACGACGTGGATAATGCATTCATTCTTGAACAGAGAAATGACAAAATTTGGGTAAAAAAGAATATTTCTTTCACGACCAACAAATGAACAAATACTTTCAGCATCCGCGATTACCTAGACATTTCGGTTTATATTCTAAAGCCTCTGTTCGAACCAAAAATGAGTGCGCGGACGGTCCGGCCCTGAGGCCGGACGGTCCGCGGTCCGGACAGTCCGCGCCTGTGGGCCGGACGGTCCGCGCGTGCGCAGAACAGATTAGGGTTCCGAGTTTTGTGCTACGGTTGTTAGCTAAAATCAGGGGATAAGCTCGGAAATTAGTTTGTAAAGGGTCCAGCCCCCCTCCTCTATAAATAGAGAGGTCTACGGCCGATTTGTAATCATCAACAATCGAATCAATACAACTTCTATTTCGCATTTTATCCTAGGAGTAGTTCTAGTCTAGTTTAGGTTTAGTCTTCCAATCCCCAAATTCTCCGCCTCTCCTCGACTCTACGTCGATTAGAGGAGTCTAGGTCGGTCTACCCGAGCCTAGACACAACCTAGGATCTCTACTCCCCGACGGGGTCCCTCCCGGGAGCGAGATCCAGGCGCCGTCGGCGATCTTCCGCCGTCCCTGCGTACGCGCGGACCGTCCGGCCCCAGGGCGCGGACCGTCCGGTCGTCAGGCAGGAGCCCTAGCCGCGCACCAGGCCGCGGACCGTCCGGCCCCAGGCCGCGGACAGTCCGCCCCTGCGCAGAGAGCACCACCGCGCCTCGCATCAGGCCGCGGACCGTCCGGCCCCTGCGCGCGGACCGTCCGGCCCCTGCGCGCGGACCGTCCGCCCCTGTGCAGAGGGCACCGCCACGGTTCTTGTTGAGTGTTTGGCGCTCCGAAAAGGCGTCAACATACTTTTTGGCGACTCCGCTGGGGAAAACACATCTAAGCTCATCAGATCGGCCCTCAATGGCCGGTTCAAAGGATAACTCTGATATTTCTCTAAGCAACATCATAGAGCCGACTTGGGAAACCTTGCCGGCTGACGAGCAGCTCCAGTTTGAGGAGCACAAGGAGCGGATGATCCAGGAGGCGAAAGCAAAGTTCTTGGCCAACTTCAAAGTGGACAGGAACAACAAGGTCGTCCGACATCGGGCGACGGATCCAGCTTCGCTCCAACCCACGCCAGATATCCCCAATGTAAGTAATACCAACGATCTGCAATCTCTTAGAAATTATGTAGAAGATCAGCGTGAACAAATGCAGAACATCATAGGGGGTATGCAAAGCGATCTTAAGAGACTAGTACGTGCATTCGATAAATCTAGTACCGCAAATTTTCCTTCGCACGAGGTTGAGTTAGGAGATAACGCGCGTAACACATCGGCTACAGGTTGTCACGACCAGTCACAACCCCTTTATGGGATGCCGATGGACACATACCCTAAGCAATCGCAAATCGGCAGCAAACCAGCCGATCTGCACATGCCTGGACCGTCCGCACGTGAGCGCGGACCGTCCGGGCCAACAGCAGTCGGGCCTATTTTTAATGAGTTACCTAGTTTTATACCTAGATATGCGCCCGAGCCACCACATATGACACAGAACCCAAACTACCCAGCCGGACGGTCCGCATACAATGACGGACGGTCTGCATATGACCATGGACGGTCCGGGTATGTATCCGGACAGTCCGCGCATAGGTCTTTTGAGGAGGATTATTACATGAATCCTCGCCCGTCCCAGCAACACTTCCCATCACACTATGCAATGCACCAGCCCACTAATTCAGGATCCAAAGCCCAGGAAAGCTTTCCGGCCCCACCTGGAAGGCCGGAAAGAAACGATCAAACGTATGAGCCATATAGAAATGCACCACGTAACTCAAACCAATGGGGGGAAAGACAACATGCTAATATCCAGCCAACCCCACCTATGTTTGACCAGAGAGCCGGTGGTCTCGCACCGGCTGCCATTGATATAGTAAGGGAAGAAATAGCCGGGGCGTTCCGAGATAAGCTCGGGGTAAGCATGGTCCCTGGGGGGCAATCATATCGGAAACCCTATGACAGCCGATTTGATCACCACCCATACCCACAGGGAACCAGGATACCCGAATTCACAAAATTTTCGGGTGATCAAGGAAAGAACACACGTGAACACATAGGCCAATTTTTAGCACAATTAGGAGAGTTGGCCGACATAGAGGCATTTCGCATACGTTTGTTTTCATTATCTTTAACAGGAACTGCGTTTGCATGGTATGCCACTTTACCTCCTAATTCCATTTCATCTTGGGGAGATTTAGAACAAAAATTTCATGATCATTTTTTCTCCGGTGACTATGAATTGGATTTGGTAGATTTAGCGTCGTTGCGACAGACAAAGGATGAATCGGTTAATGATTACATCCGGAGATTCCGAGAAACAAGAAACCGGTGCTTTCAAATTCATTTGGCAGAGAAACAGCTAGTAGGATTAGCCTTTAACGGTCTACAATATTATTTAAAAGAGAGGTTAGAAGGCATCCAATTCTTTACACTAGCACAATTACACCAGAGAGCTTCGGCTTGTGAAAGCCGAAGCAAAGAAACTACTAAAGCAATTCGTCACAACATACGTGTAGTAGAATGCGACCAAAGTAGCTCAGAAGACGAATCAGCAGAAGTGTATGCTGCTGAAATGGTTTGGCCAAAGCAGGCCAAATCTTCGGCTTGTGCCTCCTTACAGCCGGTTCAAAAGAAACGGCAGGAGGAGGTTAAGTTTACATTTAATGTTGGTAAATGTGATAAAATATTTGACGAACTACTCAAAAATGGCAATATTAAAATAAATCACACTGTTCCATCCGCCGACGAGCTAAAACGTCGTGCATACTGCAAGTGGCATAACTCATTTTCTCATGCCACTAATGATTGTAATGTATTCCGACGACAGATTCAATCGGCCATTAATGAGGGACGATTGAAATTTCAGGAAATGCAGGTGGATACAGAGCCATTTCCAATGAACGTGATCGACTTCGAGGGCAAAAAAGTCCTGGTTCGGCCAAACACGGCCGATAAAGGCAAAGGCAAAGAGGCGATCATCGGCAATTCTAAAAAGGCCGATGAGGATCATAAAGTTTCTTGCAGGAAAGTGGTAGCCGAGAAGACTCCCGATGGAGGGGAGACCTTAAAGGTGACCATTACAACCTCCAGTACTGGGGGGCAAGCGCAGACAGGGAGACAGATACAGGAACCCGTGCTGCGTATCCCGGACGGTCCGGCACGTAGGCGCGGACGGTCCGGGACCCCACCGGACAGTCCGGAGAGCTCAGGCGGACGGTCTGGCCATGCTCAGGACTCGCAGCGACCACGTACCTTCAAACCACGACGACCAGAGATAGGTACGTGGAAAACAAATACATTTAAAGCAGCTGGTCGGCTGATCAAGCCTGGCCCGACTTTCGATCAATTGTTGTCTAAATATGTGAAAAAGAAGGCTGGCCCCAGTGACCGGCCACCGAAGCGACCCCGCTCACCCATTCATGAGCAACGTCAGGTCAGGCCGATTGGACCACATCACCAATCGGAAGAAATGAAAGGTCCTATTGTACAATTGAGACCTAACATGCCGACATGGACCCCTCCACCTCCTTATCCATCTACGCCATATCCATACACATACTTACCTCCACCATATGTCCCAAATCAAATGTGGGGCATGCCACCATATCCATTTGGAATGCCACAGTACCCCGCCTGGGGGGCACCCCAAACATCCGTTTTTGATAGGTTGGCACCGCCAGTACAAGACCGATTGAGCACTGCTGAATCCGGTCACCAGGCACAGGCCCAACAAGGTTGCCGGACTACTCGGCCTCCTAGGCCGACCAATCCGGCAGGGGGCATATGCCTGTAGCAACTCAAAGAACAAAAAAGGACATCATCAAAATAGGCACTGCGGATGTTGTCATACAGGGAGATAATAAAGGGCCGATGATTTTCGGCGAATCGGCCAACACAACCGAAAAGGATACGGCTACCATCAAAACAGCCGATCCAAAATACTCCATGCCTCGATGGTGCCCAGCGGGATTGACACGATCCCAAAAGAGAAAATTACAGCGCCTAAGAGCAAAGGAGAACCAGGAGAAGGAGGCGGAAAAGACATTTAATGACACACATCCACTATACCCGCCACCACAAAAGAAATGGAGACCGAAGGCCGTTGAGAAAAAACAAACGGCCATAGAAATAGAAAGTCAACCTGCACCAGGCGCGGACTGTCCGGCCTCCGCGTGCGGACCGTCCGCCGTTCGCCAGGAAGGCTCCGGACAACCTGCACCAGGCGCGGACCGTCCGGCCCCCGCATGCGGACCGTCCGCCGTTCACCAGGAAGCCTCCAACAACACGACAACATCCATGGAAGAGGACGACCTGCTAGGAGAAGACCTGGTCGACTACGAGGCTTCTCCAGAACGCTCAGGTATGGATGTAAATATTATTACATTTTCTTCCGATTGCACTATCATTGGCGACGATGAACTTGTTGCTGCCCAGTTCGATTTTGGTCCTAAAGAAGCCGCCTTTTCTAAACCAAAGGAATCGGTAAATCATTTAAAGCCGCTCTTCGTGCGCGGTCACATTGATGGAATACCGATTGCTAAGATGTTGGTGGATGGAGGGGCGGCTGTAAATCTAATGCCTTATTCATTATACAGAAAATTAGGTAAACAAGATGACGAACTTGTCAAAACCAACATGACCCTCAGTGGTGTTGGGAATAGTTCGATTAAAGCCAGGGGAGTCATGTCCGTTGAATTAACCATCGGGACTAAGACCCTTGCTGCTGCATTCTTCGTCGCTGATGTAGAAGGGAATTACAGTTTAATTCTAGGCAGAGATTGGATTCATGCCAATCAATGTATACCTTCTACATTACATCAAATGCTAATACAATGGGTAGGCGATGAGGTAGAACAAGTACATGCTGATGTATCGGCCTGCATCGCTGTGGCCGATGCCCCTGTACTCTGGACTTATGAGACTGCTACATGTCTCACAGGAGTAGATTTTTCTGATTATCAGTTCATAAGTATAGATAAGAAAGGTTTCATTCCTGTAATGCTAGAGCCGATGGAGAATCGGCTAAATCCTAAATAAAGTTTAAATGATGAATGCACATGAAGTTCATGAGTCGTTGATCACGGACAATCCGGCTCTTGAAGCCGGATGGTCTGGTCTTTCACAAAACAGTTCGGGCTTTAAGACCGAACATCTACCACAGCGAAAAGACAGTATTACGGATGATCCGGTCCCTGAGACCGGAAAGCCCGCCATCACACAAAGATCATCTAATTCCTCTGTGGGGGACATGATAGAGGAATTCAGAGATCTTGACAAACTAGGACAGGGGTTTACATCGGCCGATCCATTGGAGGAGATTGACATAGGAGATGGTAAAACTCCAAGGCCAACTTTTATAAACAAGACCCTGGAGGCCGATCCTAGAGATGAGATGATCGGCCTATTGAAGGAGTATTCAGACTGTTTTGCTTGGAATTACACTGAAATGCCTGGACTAAGCCGAGAGATTGTCGAACATCGGCTGCCCATTAAGTCTGGTTTCAGACCTTTCAAGCAGAAAGCCAGAACGTTTCGTCCAGATCTTCTCCCACGAATCAAGGACGAAATCCACCGGCTGCTAGAAGCTAATTTTATTAGACCTTGCAGATACGCAGAGTGGGTCTCCAATATTGTGCCAGTGGAGAAGAAGGAGTCAGGTAAACTTAGAGTATGCATTGATTTTCGTAATTTAAATAAAGCAACTCCTAAAGACGAATATCCCATGCCCATAGCCGACACATTAATCAATAATGCATCAGGGAATAGAATTATTAGCTTTCTTGATGGTAATGCCGGATATAATCAGATTTTCATGGCCGAAGAAGATGCGTCTAAAACGGCCTTTATATGTCCAGGCTTCATTGGTTTATTTGAATGGGTTGTCATGACATTCGGTCTTAAAAATGCTGGTGCTACTTATCAGAGGGCTATGAATCTGATCTTCCATGAGTTGTTAGGAAACACTGTGGAAGTCTACATTGATGATATTGTAGTCAAATCGGCTAAGTTTAGTTCTCATATAGCTGATTTGCGCAAAGCCTTTGATAAAATGCGTCGGTATGGTTTAAAAATGAACCCACGTAAATGTGCTTTTGGGGTGTCGGCTGGTAAGTTTTTAGGATTTGTCATCCATGAACATGGTATAGAAATAGACCCTGACCGAATCAAGTCTATTCGGAATGTGGGGCCTCCGACTAGTAAGGTCGAAGTGCAGAGGTTTCTCGGCAAGGTGAATTATTTACGAAGGTTTATTTCTAACCTAGCCGGGAAGATTGATGCCTTCACCCCTGTCCTTCGGCTTAAGAATGATGCTGAATTCACTTGGGGGGCAGAGCAGCAGAAAGCATTTGATCTCATTAAAAAATACTTGTCTTCGGCTCCCGTGTTAAAAGCACCACAAGTAGGAGCACCATTCAGATTATACATTGCAGCTGAAGACAAGGTTATTGGGGCTGTTCTAACACAAGAAACTGAGGGGAAGGAGCATGTGGTGACATATCTAAGCCGAAGGTTGGCGGATGCTGAAACAAGGTACACTTTTATTGAAAAATTATGCTTATGCTTGTTTTATGCGTGCACCAAATGTAGATGTTATTTACTGTCTAGTCATTGCACTGTTTCTGGTCAAGCCGATGTAATCAAATACATGTTGCATAACCCAATTATGAGTGGTAGAATTGGTAAGTGGGCTTATGCACTCATAGAATATGACTTGGCCTATGAACCATTGAAATCTATGAAAGGCCAAGTCGTAGCGGATTTTATTGTAGAACATCGGGTTAATGATATTCATGAACTAGACATGTCATACCTCACTATTACTCCCTGGACTTTATATTTTGATGGATCGGTTTGCAATGAAGGGCAAGGAATTGGCATTGTGCTTGTTTCACCAAGAAATGTCTCCTTTGACTTCTCTAGCCGATTGGAAACTTATTGCACTAATAATCAAGCTGAATATGAGGCTCTCTTATTCGGCTTAGAACTTTTAAATGGTATGGGAGTAAAACATGTGAAGGTATTTGGTGATTCTCAGCTGGTTGTCCAACAAGTGTTAGAAGAATATCAATGTCTTGATGGTACTCTAAATAGTTATCTTGAGAAATGTTGGAGCATAATTCATTCTTTTGACGAATTCAGTATTCGGCATATCTCTAGAGTTGAGAATCATAGAGCTAATGGTTTGGCACAAGATGCATCAGGTTATCGGATAAAGAGAGGGAAGTTTCACAAAACTGAAAATCTGATAACCAGTGCAAAGCCAAATTCCCAGGTCGCGGACCGTCCGCGTGATGACGCCGGACCGTCCGGGGTTACCAGAAATGTTCTTTTCATTAATTCGGCTGACAATGAAGCCGATGCAAGCGATTGGAGGACACCTATACTTAATTATTTACGGAATCCCAATATCAGGACAGATAAGAACATTCGGCGAACAGCTTTCAAGTATGTTTTGATGAGTGATGAACTTTACCGCCGAACAGTCAATGACGTCCTACTTAAGTGCTTGGGCCCAGATGATGCTATATTAGCTATGGCCGAAGTACATGAAGGAATTTGTGGTACCCATCAATCAGCTCCAAAGATGAAGTGGTTGTTGCGAAGGTCTGGTTTTTATTGGCCTAATATGATAGCTGATTGTTTTAAGTACTACAAGGGTTGCCAAGTGTGCCAAAAATTCGGCGACCTACAGTTGGTCCCTGCAGCCGAATTACATCCTATTATCAAGCCTTGGCCGTTCAGAGGATGGGGATTAGACTTTATTGGAGAAATTCATCCTTCATCATCAAAGGGGCATCGGTTCGTGTTAGTTGCCACTGATTACTTTACCAAATGGACTGAAGCCGTTGCTCTGAAGAACATGACACACAAGGAGGTAATTGAGTTCATAACTGAGCATATTATTCATAGATTCGGCATTCCCCAGACCTTGACTACTGATCAAGGGACTTCTTTTATGTCAAAGGAGGTACGTGAATTTGCTGAATTATATAGAATTAAGTTGCTCAATTCATCTCCATACTACGCTCAGGCCAATGGGCAGGCCGAGTCTAGTAATAGGACATTGATCAACTTGATAAAAAAGAAGATATCTGATAATCCTAAACATTGGCATAAGATTTTGTCCGAAGCTTTATGGGCTCATAGAATATCTAAACATAGTGCTACTAAAGTATCTCCTTTTGAGCTTGTCTATGGGCAGGAAGCAGTGTTACCTGTGGAAATAAGTTTGAATGCTGTCAGGTTTGCCAGACAAAATGACCTAACTACTACTGATTATTATAATTCAATGATGGATAATATTGATGAGGTGACCGACAAGAGGATGATAGCTTTGGGAGCAATAGAAAAGGACAAGATCATGGTAGCCAGGGCCTACAACAAGAAGGTCAAAGCAAAATCATTCCAAGTAGGAGACTTGGTGTGGAAGACCATTCTACCTCTAAGGAATAAAGACCGAAAGTTCGGGAAATGGTCGCCAAGCTGGGAGGGTCCTTATAAAGTGAAGCAGGTGATGTCTGGTAACGCTTATTTGCTACAAACATTACAAGGCAAGGATTTACCTAAGGCGTTGAATGGGCGTTTCCTCAAACAGTACCATCCTAGTATGTGGCAAGATGCCTAAGAAAACCGATGTGATCACATCGAGTTAGTTGCTTTTGGTTCGCCCAGCTCCACCAAAAGGCAGGGGGGCATATGTTCGAACCAAAAATGAGTGCGCGGACGGTCCGGCCCTGAGGCCGGACGGTCCGCGGTCCGGACAGTCCGCGCCTGTGGGCCGGACGGTCCGCGCGTGCGCAGAACAGATTAGGGTTCCGAGTTTTGTGCTACGGTTGTTAGCTAAAATCAGGGGATAAGCTCGGAAATTAGTTTGTAAAGGGTCCAGCCCCCCTCCTCTATAAATAGAGAGGTCTACGGCCGATTTGTAATCATCAACAATCGAATCAATACAACTTCTATTTCGCATTTTATCCTAGGAGTAGTTCTAGTCTAGTTTAGGTTTAGTCTTCCAATCCCCAAATTCTCCGCCTCTCCTCGACTCTACGTCGATTAGAGGAGTCTAGGTCGGTCTACCCGAGCCTAGACACAACCTAGGATCTCTACTCCCCGACGGGGTCCCTCCCGGGAGCGAGATCCAGGCGCCGTCGGCGATCTTCCGCCGTCCCTGCGTACGCGCGGACCGTCCGGCCCTAGGGCGCGGACCGTCCGGTCGTCAGGCAGGAGCCCTAGCCGCGCACCAGGCCGCGGACCGTCCGGCCCCAGGCCGCGGACAGTCCGCCCCTGCGCAGAGAGCACCACCGCGCCTCGCATCAGGCCGCGGACCGTCCGGCCCCTGCGCGCGGACCGTCCGCCCCTGTGCAGAGGGCACCGCCACGGTTCTTGTTGAGTGTTTGGCGCTCCGAAAAGGCGTCAACAGCCTCTAACAGTGACAGAACTTTATACATCTTGTCAAGGGATGTAGATGTAATAATATACACTTGATAGAATGGACTCCGAGAACGAGAGGGTGCCGAGGAATGACTAGTAATGAACTCTCCTGCGCTGAAACCTGAAGGAAAAGCTACCGTCCAGCCGCTTTCAGGAACTTGTCGTATGGGCTAGCAGGCGGCAGCCTGAACGAGCACTCAGATTCGCTGGATGCTGAATCGCTGCGGCGCATGCGTCCCTTCCTTGCTGATTGTAGCTCAGCCTCGGATCGCAAAGAAGGTTGCGCCGCGTGGCAAGTGAGGAGAGTTATGCTAAGATCTGGACAACATTTTCCTCACCAAGAGAAGATACGAAATCTAATCCAAACATCATGGGTAGATTATAATTTCTCAGATAAGACATACACACCTCATTTGTTTTGAGCCCATCCACCCCGGTTGAACCGTGCGAGTCAGCCCTCGAATGCTTGAAGCTCAGGAGAATAGATGTGAGGAGACTGAAGACGCCAGAGCACAGGGATGCGGAAGAGGAATTGCCAGAGGCTGAAACGGAGATGGGCTGCGGCCGTCGTCTGCGCCGGCCCAGTGGACGTTTTCCTTCTGACGTGTGGACCAAATGAGTCCTTGTTCTGTAATCGCATAAGAGAGAACAGAGGAGAAGAACATGGGGCTTTTGAACAGAGAAATATGTATACTTCCAGCCGCCAACTACTTGTCTTCTTCCTTCGTCCTTAGAATTCCTGGTTAGCTACGTAGGACGCTAACAATTGGTATCGGAGCCTAGGCAGTCGCCATACCGCCCGAAAAGGGGGATGGGATGTCAGGAGCCCAGCCGTCAGTGCCCGGCTTTAGTACAACCTCGCTAGCCGGAGGGGGCCGTGGTGAGCTTATAAGCGAGATTTCCCCTCCTCTCATAGCCCGGGTTTTGGGAGCGAGTGAAGGGGCTCGCTTGTGTTAGCCCACGAGCGCTAGAAACGCCCAAAGGTGTAGCGTTGAGTTGGCTGGGCCGGGAAGGTCGCTGACAATTGGTATCAGAGCTCAAGGTTCCGAGTACGCTTCCCCCTCTCTGGTGATTCGATGGTGGGTGTTTCAGACGCTGGGCTCGCAGGCGCCCTAGAAGCACAAGCGAAGACGATGGCGACGCAAGCCAAGCTGTTGCAGCAGATCTGCGACCGATTGGATGCACAAGACCGCCATTGGGAGGCATTGCAGAAGACGGTCGCGGGCAACGCTTCTTCCATAGCATCACTGAAATCGGAGGTGAGCGGCATCGACACGACTGCAGTTCAGTCGCTCTCGTCGCACTTGGAGACTCGGCTCTCCGACGTGAGGTCCTCGACGTGGGAGCGGATCGACAGGGTTGATGCTGCGCTGTCCACACGCGTGGCGGCTCTCGAGACTGCCGCGACGTCGCTCGAGTCTTGGAGACCTGGCATCGAACGCTCTCTGGGCGTAGCGCACTCTTCCGTGGAAGGGTTGCGCCTGGAGGTCTCGCGGCTCTCCGATCGGGGACAGCGCGCGCCGACCCCTCTTCGTCCAGGCGTTCTCGGACCATACGCGTCGACAGGGGAGCGTCCAACTGCTCTGAGATTCGCCGCTGACGGCCCAAGAGGGCACCGCCAAGACAATCAGCGTCGGGAGGATGGCCAAGGGTATGTTTATACCCAAGGTCTACTCCTGAACAATGGTATGTTCGCCGGATCCTCAGCTTTTGCTTCCATGCCACCACCTGTTCCGCCTGATAATTTTGGCGAGATGTTCCAGAATCAGTTCGTTCCTTCTTTAGGCAACCTTCCTAAGGTTCCATTTCCGGGATTTGATGGCGATAATCCCAAACTAACATCGTTGTCATGACTATTTCACCATGTATTCAGTTGATCCTCGTGTATGGATCAAAATTGCCATGATGCACTTCACAGGAGCTGCAGCTCGTTGGCTTCAGTCAGTGGAATACCAACTTGCCCGAGTCTCTTGGGTAGAGTTTGGTCATATGGTAGTTGACCGTTTTGGCAAAGACCAGCATGCAGTTTTCATTAGACAATTGTTTCATATCAAGCAAACTACCACTGTACTGATTATGCAGAACGCTTTTCACAGCTCATAGATCAGTTACATGCTTATAGTCCCCATGCTGATCCATTATATTATACAATGAGATTTGTTGATGGCCTTAGAGATGATATTAAATCAGTAGTCCTTGTTCAAAGACCAAGAGATGTGGATACTGCTGTGGTTTTGGCCTAATTGCAGGAGGAAGTTGTCGACAAGAAGCGCGACTACAGGAAATTTGATGTCTCCTACCCCTCCAAAAATTTGTCCAAGTCGCCATTACCATTGCCTCTACCTCCTAAGGCTCCTCAACTGCCTAGGCCAGATGACTCAACTACTGTTGTTTCTACCAAGGTTGTCTCCACTGATGACAAATTGGCTTCTCTGATGGCTTATCGGAAAGCTAAAGGTCTATGTTACAAATGTGGCCTGCCCTATACAAGGGGACACCGTTGTGCTGATAATGTGCAGCTACATGTAGTCGAGGAATTATGGCAAATGATACACGGGCCGTCATCAGAGGATGATAATTCTTCAGAAGAGCTTAATGCAATGTCTTTGTCCCAAGCTGCTGCGGAAGGGTTCTCTGCTACCAAGACCATGCAATTTGTAGGACAGATTCAAGGGCTGGATTTATTAATATTGCTGGACTCCGGTAGCTCACACTCATTCCTCAGTACTCAAGTGGCTGCTCATGTAACAGGACTTTCTTAGATGCCTCAGAAGCTGTCACCTTCTGCTGCTTTTCCATGACCAGGGCTTCACACTGACTCTTCATTTGGTCGTATGGTACAGGGTTGGCTGAAATCGGAACGTTAGCAACTTGCCTTGCAGTCGCATGAACCTGCACCGCGAACAGCACCACGTAAAAACATGACGGCACATGGTCTAAAGCTAACGGACATAGGTGTGGCCCGTTAGTAGGTAAGGTACGTACAGATTCTATAGTTGATTGACAGTTAGAACGTCTGACGAAGCCATGGAACCTAGCGTTTTCCTGTCAGATTGAGATCCGCTATGCTCAAAGATGATGCCGTCCTCGTCTAGCTTGGAAGGAACAGTATCCTATGGATAGGAGATGAGCAGACAAAAAGAACAGGTTACAACGACAATACCATAATTGTTGAATATTAACATTGTAACACAGATCAACTATTTGTGAAGGATCAGTCATAGCTACCTCGTCAAAACATTGTTCGTCCTTTTCTGCATACATCGAACAAGTGTGGCGTCTCCATGAATAGTGGAGCTCCAAGAGGAAACAAATCATCCAGGGAAAACTCTTGAAAGAGTTGTTCTTCTACCGCATTAAACTTCTGGAAATAACGGGTAAAGAAAATCAGTTATCTATTATGTTATTAATTGTCAGTACACTGACATGTGGTGTCATGTGGGCCCTTGGAAGGTGGCATGTGGGGTATTCTCTGCTATAAAATGGAGAAGCTGCACAGGCGATAGGCATCAATGAATTATTCAGAAGACATCCATTCCATATTGTGCTTCTACCTCTTCAGTCTCTTCCTCCTATCTTCTAGAGTTCTACTTCTCCATATAGATCCTTAGCTCGTTGCAACTTTCCTTTCCTATCGTCATGTACTCAGATCATAATTGAATCCAATTATCCAGTGTTTGGTTGAGAGGTGTTGCTAACAAATTAGTTCTATACAAGTAAACAAAAATACTAAGGAAATCTAAATCCACACCTCTGGTAAATTATCAAACTTCTCCCTGAAGTGGCACATCACGGTTTCTATTAGCTCCGTGTCGTGCTCGCTTATGGCTGAAAGAAAGGCCAGTGCATCATTTTCATCTTCCTCGGAACCATAAACCATCTCACTGTTAGATGACTCCGCAGAGGTATTAACAAGTTGGTAGTCATCCATCAAGCAAAGATGAGGATCAATGCTACAGCAGCTAGCAAATAATCATGGGAATCAACAAACTATTTTATCTGGTGCTGCGGCTTTCACAAGAGGGATTATCTGGTGAATATCAGCAGCTTTTCCTGAAATGATGAGCATCACTGATGCCATCGTATACAGACACCTTCTACGAGATGGCTGCAAATCACCTTTATTTACAGTGAAAAGGGTAAGAAACAAAATCAGCAGTAAACTTGGCTGCAATAGATATGACATTTGATATGGTAGAAATAAAATAAGAGAACAGCAGGTTATAAGTTCTTGAATCATCATTTACTTATGTTTTTCTCTCAAATACATTGGAGAGCCGTGTATCATTGTATTAAGACTTGCATATTAGATACATGTGTAAATGTGGGAAACAGAATAAAGCAACCAACAGTGAAGGAACATACTTTCATGGCTAATAGACTTTCTCCTGAGAGAGAACGCCAACTGGAAACAGCGAACTAGTGCCACATGACTAGAGCTCTGTAACAAAAAATCATCTGTTAGACTGTTACACAGCTCTAGTGAACATGATGATATCGCAGGACCCATTTAGCCTGGAAATTTACAAGGGTACTTCATGCCCTCCACATAATAACATATGCAAAAGTGTCTATGCAATAAATAAATTCCTAATGGAACAAAGGATGGCTTAACACAAACAGCGAGAATCTTTCTCTTTCTCTGCTCTGTAATTTTTAAGGGCCTTCCTTCAGAACAAAATAGTAGTATCCAAGCTCACAAATCTTAGCAACATAGGATTGACATCATTACAAGAAACTAACAAAGTGTTTTTAAAGAAAAAACTTAAAACAAAGTAGCATCTAAGCTAAAAAATCTCAGGCATGTGCTATTTGATAGGTTACGAAAGGGCATCTAGCTTAATGGTTGAGGCTTTCGAGTAGCACCTCCAGGTCTCGGGTTCGATCCCTCTTGGGGGTGATTTTTGGGCTTCGTTAAAAAAATCCTCTAGTTGTGCCCCGCCCGCTCCCAGGTTACGTCCTGCGCGCCACCCTCTGACTAGGCTGTTGTAGAGTGGACAGTGACAGCCCGCTAGTGCTGGGGGCAGGGTTCGAGGATTTTCTTGGTTGGACCATGTTTCATTCTCTTCTTAATATAATACCGAGAGGTCGGTCTTTCTCTCCCGACCGAGTGATATTTGATAGGTTTATGGTTTGCCTTGACCAGAAGTGCATAGAAAACAGCTATCCATGTGCCTGAACCTTGACATGTGGGTTTTAACTTTAGCCTACCCCAACTTGCTTAGAACTAAAAGGCTTTTTATTGTTGTTGTTGTGGTTTGCCTTGGCTTGGAAGAGCTTTGTATCACGACGCCCGCTCGATTGCCTCCCGCTGGGGCGACTGTAACACCCGGTTTTAAAGAACAAAGCCGGGTGCATCTCATACATGCGCCAAGAAGACAACATATATAATAACAGAGTGTATAGAGATAAATGTCATTAACATCAGAGTATTTATTACATAGCGGAAGACTTATTACAAAATGAAATAATAAAGGTAAAATAAACTAAGGATCGTCGGCGCCAATGTCGACTGGGAAACGCCACCTAGATCAGATCGAACTCCTCAGTGTTAGGCGGCTCCTCCTGAACCACCTGATCATCTCCTGTGGGGGGGGGGGGTGTGAGACAGCAAGGGTGAGCTCACACATGATCATAGCTCAACAAGTTGTGGGGAACCAGTGGACATAAACTCACAAAGGTGTGAGTTCATGTGATGTGTAAGGCTTAATCAATGACAGGGGTTAAAGCTGAGCATTGCTTTTAAGTAGTTGGTCAAAATTTTATTAGCAGTTACTAAGTGTAAGTAAATACCAAACCATAAGTAAAGTAATAGAACACAATTTATAATAAACCCATGCAATGCAAATGACAAAATTGAATTTAAGTTCCATAATTAAACATCAGAGAGTCCTGAGCTGCTCATGACCGTGAGCTCGGCTAGTATACCAGTTTTACACTCTGCAGAGGTTGTACCCTTTACCCACAAGTCATGTTACCCATCTGCCAAGGGGTCATGAATCCCATATACCTCTACCTAGGAAGCACGGCAGGGCAACACTACGAGGCCTTTACAAAGTTCCACTAGCTTCCGAAAACCCGCTACAGTTTATGGGAAGATCCAGTAAAGGGTTCCTGGCTGACCGCCATCGCAGCAAAATCAACCAGGGACCTCCCCGCACTGACCTCTCCCCTACTGCCCTTGCCCCTTTCGGGTAAGGTAGTCTTCCACTAGCTTTCCTAATTAGTCAGCCAAGGGGTCCCATTCCTCCCTTGTGGTGGCACGTGGTTCTCAAGTTAAGCTCTATGTTCCAATTAACATTAATGATATCAACATGAACATAAACAGAATAACAACAAGAATTGGAACATAGAGGTAATAAATGATTATCCCAAAACCATATAAAGCAATAGCAAACTACCCAAGTGATTCAGGGGTAAACAAGGTAATGAGATAAACAATCTAGGGTGACCTATTGGGTCCCATCAAAATTAACCTATGCATGAGTATGTGATATTAAAGAACATTATTGGGTAAAAAGTGGTCAAGGGCACAACTTGCCTTCAATGAGCTCCTGCTCAGCTACTTCAACCTGCTGCTCACCAGGCTTCTCAACAACGGGCTCTTCTACTCGCCACAATACAAACAAGCACAGGATATAGGAAAAATTAACATTACACCAAGCATGTAAACAAAATACACAGAGATATTCTACATATTAAAATAAAATTCTAGGAACAGGAATCATAATTTTTCTGAATTATAGATTTTAAGTTATACATTTCCAAAGGTTTTATGTGCTTTAAATAGGATTAAGTGATAAATAAATTTCCTTACTGTTTTTATGACATAACAGAGGCTCTAGGTGTTAGAGAATAAAATTACAAAATTTTAGGAACTGGAATGGATCAATTTGGACCAAGTATGGATTTTCTATGAATTTATAAAGTTCTAGCAATTATTTTTGTATTAAAAATCTATTTACTATTTATTTTCTCTGATTTTCGTGTTGACTGGACTGGGCCTCAAATCCAGAGAAACCCAGGGGCTAAACCAGAAGAATTCCTAAGACTCAGTGCACTGTTACGATGGACGGCGGGTTCTAATTCGTATAAACAGAGGGGTTCAAGCGTAAATCGCGCAGCCGAAGGGGTAACTTCTAATCTGAGCCATCCGATCAGGATTCTCCGGCCTGGATTAAATCTAGATTTTTAATGAACCGGTACGCGACTACAGCCGTCGGATCCGAGATCTGCGGTCTGGGTTTAATGAAGGATTCATAGCGTCCGGGCCGTCCGATCGATCCTACGGACCGGATTGAACCACGGCGAACAGGTACGCCATTTCTAATCGTACCCGTCCGAGCGCCATCCGACGGTCCAGCGCCATCGTCACCACATCGCTCCCACCCGCGGCGGCGCCGCCCTGCCCGCGGCGCGTCCTCGCCGGAGGGATGATCAATTCGCAAGCCCGAGCCTCGATTGAACAATCCGAGAGCATCTACGCATTGCTGAGTGTAAAGCGAACCTAGGAGAGGGTTTCTTACCGGGGTTCTCGGCACCAAGAGCTCCGGCCACGGAACTAGGCGGTCGGGTGTGACGGAAGGAGCTCCGACGAGCAATTGCCGGAGTAGTGGTGCCCCGCTATACTCCCGGTGACCACCCGCGCGTCCGCGATGACCAACCGAACACCCCGAAGCCACACGCCGAGGCCAATCGGCAGTGCAAGAGCGATTCCACCGACGGTCGCGCGTGGATTCTCCTACCGAGCGCAGCGCCGCTTGGTTCCTCCCACGGGGCAAAGTAGAGAGGATGAGAAAGTCGTGGGAATGATCCGAGGTACCCGCAATTGAGCTTTTATCGCCCCCAACGAGCTTGGTCCGAGTCGTCGGGGACGGTGCGATTCACGCGCGCGGATTACGGGAGTTCGTTGCGGGAGGATGAGGATGACCCTGACAAGCCGACCCCACCAGCCAGCGAGAGCGAAGAAGCTGGGCGCGCGTGTGCAGAGGCTGACGGGTGGCCCCGGCCTGTCGGCGCCGAGTGGAGGTGCTAATGGGCTGCGCGGTATGGGAAACTAAATGGGCCAGTTTGAGTGCTCGCAGCCCAGATAGGGGTTTTCTCTTTTTCTTTTTCATTTTCTTTTATTTCTTCTTTCTTTTATTTTTGAATCTAAGTTTTGAATTTCAAATTTGTGATGGACTTGTACTCAAATTTTTTCTGAGTATATGATTTGGATAAAGCATTGTGGAACAAATTTATCCCTTTATAAGTTTTATTTCTTTGTATTACATAGCATTTTTCTTTCTTTCTTTTCAAAGTTTAGCATTTCTTTTAGGATTTAATTTCTCATTTGGATATTTAATATTTTTCTTGTCACAAAATGCACACACAAATAAAATATCCAGCATGATGCAACAATTTAGTAGCATATCTTTTATTAATTGTTCTTGGACATGGTGTTCTCATATGATGGTGCATAAAGATCAAACTCACATAAAGAGAAAATATTTCTCTATTGATATTATTCCTAGCACTTACAAAGTAGGTGTTACAAATCCTACCCCCCTTAAAAATAATCTCGTCCTCGAGATTTAAGAAGACCTAGGGAAAAGGTGGGGAAAATCTATGCGGAGCTCTTCTTCTCTTTCCCAAGTTGCTTCATCCTCACTGTGGTGACTCCATTGAACTTTGCACATCTTTATCACCTTATTTCTTGTAACTCGAGTCAAAGTATCCAAAATCTTGATCGGGTACTCCGTGTAAGTCAAATCACCTTGAACACTGAGCTCTTCCATTGGTAACTGTTCCTCGGGAACACGGAGACACTTCTTCAGTTGAGATACGTGGAACACATTATGCACATCCGATAGACTAGCAGGTAACTCGAGTTGGTATGCCATCTCCCCAACTCTTCTAAAGATCAAGAATGGTCCAATGTAGCGAGGGGACAATTTGCCCTTGACTTTAAATCTCCTCATTCCACGAAGTGGTGACACCTTGAGATACACATAATCTCCTTCTTCGAATTCCAGTGGTCTTCTTCTATTATCAGCATAACTCTTTTGCCTGGTTTGAGCCACTCTCAAATTTTCTCGAATTATACGAACTTGTTCTTCTGCTTCTTGAATCAATTCAGGCCCAAAGAACTGTCTCTCTCCAGTCTGATCCCAATATAGAGGAGTCCTGCACTTCCTCCCATATAAAGCTTCAAAAGGTGACATCTTCAGACTGGCCTGGTAACTATTATTGTACGAGAACTCAGCATAAGGCAGACTCTTATCCCAACTTCCTCCATGCTGAAGGGCACATGCTCTCAACATATCCTCCAAAACTTGGTTAGTCCTTTCAGTCTGTCCATCAGTCTGAGGGTGATATGCTGTACTAAAATTCAACTTTGTACTCATGTTCTCATGAAAGCTTCTCCAAAATCTTGAGGTAAACTGTGAACCTCGATCAGACACGATCTTCTTTGGCACTCCATGTAAACACACAATCCGAGCCATATATAACTCTGCTAGCTGAGAACCTTTATAAGTAGTCTTCACAGGGATAAAGTGAGCCACTTTAGTCAATCTATCCACAATCACCCATATAGCATCATATCCTTTCTGGGTGCGGGGCAATCCAGTAATGAAATCCATACCAATCTCTTCCCACTTCCACTCGGGTATCTTCAGTGGATGCAACAGTCCAGCTGGCCTCTGGTGTTCAGCCTTAACTCTTTGACATACATCGCACATAGCTACATGTGCAGCTACATCTCTTTTCAATCCATACCACCAATACTTCCGTTTCAAATCCTGATACATCTTAGTACTACCAGGATGAATAGAATAATCCGAGTCATGGGCCTCCTTCAATATAGTCTCTCGAAGGCTTTTAACATCAGGAACACATATCCTGTCCTTGAACCATATAGTGCCTTGCTCATCTTCCGTGAATTCCGGAACTCGACCTTCAGTAATCAGATCCTTAATTTCTTTAATTTTATCATCACCAATTTGTCCTTTGCGGATCTCTTGCTCCAAAGTAGGCTCCACATCAATAGTAACTCCCTCAGTATGAGCAACTATCCCCAGGTTAAGTCTCCTGAAGTCCTCAACAATCTCATCGGGTAGCTGGGCAACAATAGCTGAATGAACATGCTCTTTGCGACTCAAGGCATCTGCAACCAAGTTTGCCTTGCCCGGGTGATAGTGAATCTCCAAATCATAATCCTTAATAAGCTCCAACCAACGGCGTTGCCTAAGATTGAGATCCTTCTGAGTGAATATATACTTCAAACTCTTATGATCCGTATATACTTGGCACTTGGTCCCCATGATATAATGTCTCCAAATCTTAAGTGCATGCACAACGGCTGCCAATTCCAAGTCATGTGTAGGGTAGTTCAATTCATGTCTCCGCAACTGATGAGAAGCATAAGCAATCACGTGTCCTTCTTGCATGAGCACACATCCTAAGCCTTGGCCACATGCATCGCAATAGATATCAAATCCTTTTTGTAAGTCTGGCATAACCAAAACTGGTGGCGACATCAACCTCTTCTTCAATAGATCAAAGCTGTCTTGACACTTCTCGTCCCACTTAAATCCTTTTCCTTTCTCCAGAAGCGAAGTCATAGGCTTAGCAATCTTAGAAAATCCTTCAATAAACCTCCGATAATATCCAGCAAGTCCTAAGAAACTTCGAATCTCAGTAACTGTAGTGGGTACTCTCCACTCCATTATCTCCTTAACCTTAGCAGGATCCACTGCTATTCCTCCATTAGAAATAATATGACCAAGAAATGGCACTTCGCCAATCCAAAACTCGCACTTGCTGAACTTGGCATAGAGTTGATTATCTCGTAGCTTCTGTAGCACCATCCTCAGATGTTCCTCATGATCACTTTCACTCTGAGAATAAATAAGAATATCGTCGATGAATACCACGACGAATCTGTCCAAATACTCCATAAACACCTTGTTCATTAAGTTCATAAAATAAGCTGGTGCATTGGTTAATCCAAACGACATAACAGTAAACTCATACAATCCATATCTAGTCGAGAAAGCCGTCTTGGGAATATCCGATGGTCTAATCCTCATCTGATGGTATCCTGATCGGAGATCAATCTTCGAAAATACTCTAGCACCTCTCATTTGATCAAACAAATCTTCAATACGGGGCAACGGATACTTGTTCTTCACTGTAACATCATTAAGAGATCTATAATCCACACACATCCGCTGCGATCCATCCTTCTTCTGTACAAACAAGACCGGTGCTCCCCATGGTGAGGAACTCGGACGAATGTACCCAGCCTCTTGTAACTCAGTTAACTGCTTCTTAAGTTCCTTCAACTCCTCTACGGACATCCTATATGGCCGTTTAGAAATAGGGGCGGTTCCAGGTAAGAGATCAATAACAAACTCCACTTCTCTATCAGGGGGCATCCCTGGTAACTCCTCTGGGAAGACATCCGGAAAATCTCTAACCACCCGGATGTTGTCACCAACAAACTCCTCAGGCATAAAGAACATTGCACGCATAGATGAGGAGGTTACTGCAATATTAACTTGAAACCTTTCTCCTTTAGTAGTAGTGAGTTCTACGGTACCTCTACCACATGCTATAACGGCCTTTGCCTTTCTTAGCCATGACATACCAAGGATTAAATCTATACTGCTTGACTCCAATATTATAGCAGTAGCTCCAAATTCTCTACCCATAATGGTTAATGTCAATCTACGTGTCATTTGATTCGCCTCAACAGGCCCTTTAGGTGTAATTACTATCAGGGGTTTTCTCATATTTAGCAGTGGTATTTCATTTGTGTTGGCATATCTAGCAGACATGAATGAATGTGTAGCACCAGAATCAAATAATATGGTTGCAGGAATTGCATTAACATAAAACATACCAATTACGAGATCCCCTCCATCCGGAGTAGCATCAACGCTGACTTGATTAACCTTGGCGATAGAATATCCCTTGCCAGTTCCTGGAGTTTGCTGCCTGTTCTGAACTGGAGTAGTAGCCATCCTTTGCGGGCAGACATTTGCATAATGACCAATCTTCCCACACTTGAAACATTGAGTGCCCGGACTCTGTCCTGAAAACTTCGTCGGGGTGCCCGTAGGGGTAGCCTGTCGAGGAGGTGGAGTCCTCAGTGGTGATTGCGGAACTGGGCGTGGTCCTCCTGGTCGAGTCGGTGTACCCTGTGGTGAACTGTAGCGAGGACGAACACTGCTGCTTCCTTGTCCCTGAGATATGGCCTTTCTCTTCAAATCTCCCAGTTGAACACGCTTGTGTTCAATAGCCAGTGCCTTGTCAAGCAGCCTCTGAAATGATGGAAATGTGTGTGCCACTAGAGCATACTGCAATGGTCCATTAAGTCCTTCAATGAAATGCTCCTGCTTCCTCTCGTCTTCAGCAACTTCTTCAGGGGCATATCTGGACAACTGAATAAACTTGTCGCGGTACTCGCTGACTGACATACTTCCTTGCTTCAGCGACAGAAATTCCTTCTTCTTGATCTTTATCATCCCAGCTGGAATATGGTAGTTCCTGAACTGTGTGCTAAACTCCGCCCAAGTAATAGTATCCGCAGCATCGTGGGCAGCAGTATAAGAATCCCACCAGTCAGCAGCAGGACCAATCAGACGTCCAGAAGCATATAAAACCTTCTCCCGGTCCGTGCATTGTGCAATGTTCAGCATCTTCTCAATTGCTTTCAGCCAATCATCTGCGTCCAGTGGATCAGGTGAGCTTGCAAATGTAGGTGGCTTATGGCTCATGAACTCCCCATGCTTATCTCGGGGTGGAACTGGTGGTGGTGGAGGCAGTGGTACTTGTTGCTGCTGTTGCTGTTGTTGCATTTGCTGTTGCAGCTGCTGTTGTTGCGCCCTCCTTTCCTGGCGTATCTCATCTCGCTCCTGGCGCAACTCCTGTCGTATATCCTCTCTTTCTTGACGCATCTCCTGGCGTTCTTGCTGCATCTGAGCACGCATATCAGCCATAGTGTCTGCCATCTGCTGCATCACCGCCATCTGAGCAGCAACCAGTGGGTCAACTCCGCCTGGTGGGGGATTGGGAGGATTCATCCCAGCAGGTTGTGGCTGAGGTTGTCTTCGAGTGTGTTGGTTGGGAGGCAAGTCAATTCCACCACCCCTCCTGGTATTGACCATCTGAGTTAGATACATATGGTAAGAAAGAGCAGTAGACAAGGCAGTAATTACAATCATGTTACTTTGGAGGATTTATTAGCTAAGCAGATTAATAGTTCACCTACTATAGCTAATTCAATACCTTATAGTGGTACATGCTAAAATGTCCATCTATACTATTCCAATCAATCAAAGAAGCAAATCAAGCATTTATCATCAGAACAATCAAACAACATTTTTAATAGAGAAAATAGTTTTAATTTTGTCTTAGGTTTCCTATCTCTTAAAAATG
Source organism: Zea luxurians (assembly GCA_029449295.1). Lineage (NCBI taxonomy): Eukaryota > Viridiplantae > Streptophyta > Magnoliopsida > Poales > Poaceae > Zea > Zea luxurians. Next base: position 1,038,292 of record JAOPSE010000064.1, on the reverse strand, counting down.
TCATAGGGGTATGGATTCCAAGGTTTGAAATCCATCTTGTCTCAGAGTAGCAAAGGTAAGAAGGATCAGAGTAGAACAGTAGAAGGTGAGACAGGATCAAGATAAGTGTAGAAAGAATCAGAGTAAGGTGAGTGTAGATTGAACCAGAATAAGGTAAGTAGGTAAGGGTTTCGTCCATTTCTATCTAGGTTTCGTCCTACAGTCAACATTTGCTCCGATACCACTTCTGTAACACCCGGTTTTAAAGAACAAAGCCGGGTGCATCTCATACATGCGCCAAGAAGACAACATATATAATAACAGAGTGTATAGAGATAAATGTCATTAACATCAGAGTATTTATTACATAGCGGAAGACTTATTACAAAATGAAATAATAAAGGTAAAATAAACTAAGGATCGTCGGCGCCAATGTCGACTGGGAAACGCCACCTAGATCAGATCGAACTCCTCAGTGTTAGGCGGCTCCTCCTGAACCACCTGATCATCTCCTGTGGGGGGGGGGGTGTGAGACAGCAAGGGTGAGCTCACACATGATCATAGCTCAACAAGTTGTGGGGAACCAGTGGACATAAACTCACAAAGGTGTGAGTTCATGTGATGTGTAAGGCTTAATCAATGACAGGGGTTAAAGCTGAGCATTGCTTTTAAGTAGTTGGTCAAAATTTTATTAGCAGTTACTAAGTGTAAGTAAATACCAAACCATAAGTAAAGTAATAGAACACAATTTATAATAAACCCATGCAATGCAAATGACAAAATTGAATTTAAGTTCCATAATTAAACATCAGAGAGTCCTGAGCTGCTCATGACCGTGAGCTCGGCTAGTATACCAGTTTTACACTCTGCAGAGGTTGTACCCTTTACCCACAAGTCATGTTACCCATCTGCCAAGGGGTCATGAATCCCATATACCTCTACCTAGGAAGCACGGCAGGGCAACACTACGAGGCCTTTACAAAGTTCCACTAGCTTCCGAAAACCCGCTACAGTTTATGGGAAGATCCAGTAAAGGGTTCCTGGCTGACCGCCATCACAGCAAAATCAACCAGGGACCTCCCCGCACTGACCTCTCCCCTACTGCCCTTGCCCCTTTCGGGTAAGGTAGTCTTCCACTAGCTTTCCTAATTAGTCAGCCAAGGGGTCCCATTCCTCCCTTGTGGTGGCACGTGGTTCTCAAGTTAAGCTCTATGTTCCAATTAACATTAATGATATCAACATGAACATAAACAGAATAACAACAAGAATTGGAACATAGAGGTAATAAATGATTATCCCAAAACCATATAAAGCAATAGCAAACTACCCAAGTGATTCAGGGGTAAACAAGGTAATGAGATAAACAATCTAGGGTGACCTATTGGGTCCCATCAAAATTAACCTATGCATGAGTATGTGATATTAAAGAACATTATTGGGTAAAAAGTGGTCAAGGGCACAACTTGCCTTCAATGAGCTCCTGCTCAGCTACTTCAACCTGCTGCTCACCAGGCTTCTCAACAACGGGCTCTTCTACTCGCCACAATACAAACAAGCACAGGATATAGGAAAAATTAACATTACACCAAGCATGTAAACAAAATACACAGAGATATTCTACATATTAAAATAAAATTCTAGGAACAGGAATCATAATTTTTCTGAATTATAGATTTTAAGTTATACATTTCCAAAGGTTTTATGTGCTTTAAATAGGATTAAGTGATAAATAAATTTCCTTACTGTTTTTATGACATAACAGAGGCTCTAGGTGTTAGAGAATAAAATTACAAAATTTTAGGAACTGGAATGGATCAATTTGGACCAAGTATGGATTTTCTATGAATTTATAAAGTTCTAGCAATTATTTTTGTATTAAAAATCTATTTACTATTTATTTTCTCTGATTTTCGTGTTGACTGGACTGGGCCTCAAATCCAGAGAAACCCAGGGGCTAAACCAGAAGAATTCCTAAGACTCAGTGCACTGTTACGATGGACGGCGGGTTCTAATTCGTATAAACAGAGGGGTTCAAGCGTAAATCGCGCAGCCGAAGGGGTAACTTCTAATCTGAGCCATCCGATCAGGATTCTCCGGCCTGGATTAAATCTAGATTTTTAATGAACCGGTACGCGACTACAGCCGTCGGATCCGAGATCTGCGGTCTGGGTTTAATGAAGGATTCATAGCGTCCGGGCCGTCCGATCGATCCTACGGACCGGATTGAACCACGGCGAACAGGTACGCCATTTCTAATCGTACCCGTCCGAGCGCCATCCGACGGTCCAGCGCCATCGTCACCACATCGCTCCCACCCGCGGCGGCGCCGCCCTGCCCGCGGCGCGTCCTCGCCGGAGGGATGATCAATTCGCAAGCCCGAGCCTCGATTGAACAATCCGAGAGCATCTACGCATTGCTGAGTGTAAAGCGAACCTAGGAGAGGGTTTCTTACCGGGGTTCTCGGCACCAAGAGCTCCGGCCACGGAACTAGGCGGTCGGGTGTGACGGAAGGAGCTCCGACGAGCAATTGCCGGAGTAGTGGTGCCCCGCTATACTCCCGGTGACCACCCGCGCGTCCGCGATGACCAACCGAACACCCCGAAGCCACACGCCGAGGCCAATCGGCAGTGCAAGAGCGATTCCACCGACGGTCGCGCGTGGATTCTCCTACCGAGCGCAGCGCCGCTTGGTTCCTCCCACGGGGCAAAGTAGAGAGGATGAGAAAGTCGTGGGAATGATCCGAGGTACCCGCAATTGAGCTTTTATCGCCCCCAACGAGCTTGGTCCGAGTCGTCGGGGACGGTGCGATTCACGCGCGCGGATTACGGGAGTTCGTTGCGGGAGGATGAGGATGACCCTGACAAGCCGACCCCACCAGCCAGCGAGAGCGAAGAAGCTGGGCGCGCGTGTGCAGAGGCTGACGGGTGGCCCCGGCCTGTCGGCGCCGAGTGGAGGTGCTAATGGGCTGCGCGGTATGGGAAACTAAATGGGCCAGTTTGAGTGCTCGCAGCCCAGATAGGGGTTTTCTCTTTTTCTTTTTCATTTTCTTTTATTTCTTCTTTCTTTTATTTTTGAATCTAAGTTTTGAATTTCAAATTTGTGATGGACTTGTACTCAAATTTTTTCTGAGTATATGATTTGGATAAAGCATTGTGGAACAAATTTATCCCTTTATAAGTTTTATTTCTTTGTATTACATAGCATTTTTCTTTCTTTCTTTTCAAAGTTTAGCATTTCTTTTAGGATTTAATTTCTCATTTGGATATTTAATATTTTTCTTGTCACAAAATGCACACACAAATAAAATATCCAGCATGATGCAACAATTTAGTAGCATATCTTTTATTAATTGTTCTTGGACATGGTGTTCTCATATGATGGTGCATAAAGATCAAACTCACATAAAGAGAAAATATTTCTCTATTGATATTATTCCTAGCACTTACAAAGTAGGTGTTACAAATCCTACCCCCCTTAAAAATAATCTCGTCCTCGAGATTTAAGAAGACCTAGGGAAAAGGTGGGGAAAATCTATGCGGAGCTCTTCTTCTCTTTCCCAAGTTGCTTCATCCTCACTGTGGTGACTCCATTGAACTTTGCACATCTTTATCACCTTATTTCTTGTAACTCGAGTCAAAGTATCCAAAATCTTGATCGGGTACTCCGTGTAAGTCAAATCACCTTGAACACTGAGCTCTTCCATTGGTAACTGTTCCTCGGGAACACGGAGACACTTCTTCAGTTGAGATACGTGGAACACATTATGCACATCCGATAGACTAGCAGGTAACTCGAGTTGGTATGCCATCTCCCCAACTCTTCTAAAGATCAAGAATGGTCCAATGTAGCGAGGGGACAATTTGCCCTTGACTTTAAATCTCCTCATTCCACGAAGTGGTGACACCTTGAGATACACATAATCTCCTTCTTCGAATTCCAGTGGTCTTCTTCTATTATCAGCATAACTCTTTTGCCTGGTTTGAGCCACTCTCAAATTTTCTCGAATTATACGAACTTGTTCTTCTGCTTCTTGAATCAATTCAGGCCCAAAGAACTGTCTCTCTCCAGTCTGATCCCAATATAGAGGAGTCCTGCACTTCCTCCCATATAAAGCTTCAAAAGGTGACATCTTCAGACTGGCCTGGTAACTATTATTGTACGAGAACTCAGCATAAGGCAGACTCTTATCCCAACTTCCTCCATGCTGAAGGGCCTCGGCGACATCCTGGCGGCAGAGAGCAAGGAGACATGGACGCCTGGCGCTGGTGGCAGGTGGGGATTGCGTCGGTGGCAGTGGTGGTTTGGGGCTCGTGCAGGCGCTGTGGGGTGGCACTCTCTTCTTTGCCACCCCTCCCCTCGATCACGACCTTGACTACTGCTGTGGACGGGGCGACAACCATGCGACGGCGAGGAGCGGAGGATCTGGCTCCTCAGTGGTGGTGTGTGGTGTCAGCAAGTGGACAGTAGTGGCGCCGGCGGTGTTTACGGTTGTGCGCGTGCCAGCGAATCTGGCGCGTCGCAGCGGCTGCTGCCAGGGATGGCCGACGGGAGGTGCGGTGGTGCAGCGTGAGGTGCTACCGCTGCTCGACCAGGACCATGGGCCCAGCTGGAGGTGGTGGCGGTTGGCGCTTCTTTGCAACTGTTGTGGCAGCCGGCGCATCATTCGCCCTCTGGATGGGTCTGTGTGGGTTGTCTGGGCGGCGGAGGCTGTGGAGGTGTGCTTTGTCCTGGGGTCCTGGCCGGACGTTGTGCTGGGGGGTTTCTTGGGCGAAAGCGTTAGCGATGGCGATGCCCCTGGGCGCCGCTTCCCTGTTGAGGGCATCGGGTTCCCCAGCTATGTCTTCTCTGGACGAAAGTCCGATCCACCTCGGACCGGCGACGATGGCGCCCCTGACGTCACTCCCTTTCTGAAGGCGTTGCTACTGAAGTTCGTTTCAGCCACGTCGTAGCCTTTGGTGGTTGCTTTCGTCTTTCGGGTCCTGGTTTGTGTGTGGAGGTGGGGCCTTGCATCGTGAAGTCGAAGGTGCTACATCAGGGGATGTGGCTCGGCAACGATGACGTGGGGCGAACCCCCCTTCTTCGTGGGCTTGTTTGCTTCGAAGATGAGGCACTTGGCGGAGGCACGATGGTGGATCAAGGTTTTGGGAGTCTTGCTGATGAAGATTTAGAGCTGTCTCGAGTGGGGTATCTAGTGGCTTGGCAACGACAACGCGCCGCAGTCTTCCTTCACTTGTGCTGGTGTTTGTAGTCGTTGTCGTGTTTCCTTCGGCCATGTGCTACCTGTCTTGGGGAGTCGGAGCTGTTCGTCACTTATGTTGAGCTCGGTAACGATGACTCAGGATGGGCAATGTGTATGTGCGGTTGATGTTGTCTGGTTTGTTTGTGCGTCCTGTATAGGTTTTGGGCCCGGTTTCCCTTAAAACTGGGTTAATTCCTTTCTTCTTAATTGAGAGGCAGAGCTACTGCCATTATGTTCAAAAAACCCCTTGACTTACTTTTGATTTTGAATATAACAAAGCAATGCTGTAGGCAAGGCCGATTGCTTCAAAATTTCCAGGTGAGTTATCATCCAGACAGTGGCAGAGACAGGCCTATGGCCAGTAGGGCCTATGCCCTACTCTTGGGCCGAATAGCCTCTAAAGGTCCATATACCGGTCAATATGGTTAGCTGTGACTGCTGTCGAAAGAGCTAGCTTTTGGTGTCTAAAGGTCCATACATCGTTTTAGTGTTATATTCGGCCCTATACTTAGAAAGATCCTAGCTCTGCCACTGCATCTAGAGATGCTTGACTCCAAATAGATGAAAGGAGGAGAACAATCTGGTGGTTGTTCAACTTCATGAACTTCAGGTTCTGCATGGATGGAAGAAATTAAGATAAAAATAGTTGGTAACTTAAAAAATTACAAAGTAAGAGAAGAAGGCAGTAACTGTATACATATGGCAGTTTGGGTTCATACTTCGTCGTTAAATGATATACGACAGTGCTCATTCAGGCATGGGCTCCCTGGATACTTGCTTTTATCTGGTTCTGTCTGTGTGTATCCATTCTCATCATCAACTACACCTACTGACTTGTTTTGCTGCAATGATTCTTGGATCTTGTTTTTGGTCCGTGTTTCATTGACTATGGCCTCGGAAGAGAAGGCTGAGAGAACCAACAAATGAAAATTCTGAGAATCATCACCCTTCATTGGGATAGGAAAGCTCATGGCCGACCATGGACACAGCATTGAAGGTGCTACAAGGTGGATAGAACACGATGTGAACCATTGCTAACAGAAGCTGGTGAAATAAAGCTTCAGGAAATGCCTGAGATATGCACAAGGAATATCTGAGATATGATGATGGACTTGCGACACTAAAGGGGGCTCGGGCTGTTTCCTAAGTACCTCTTCATTAGGATCTATTCATTGAGAGACCACCCAGGAAAAACAGTGCAACCATGAGGGTGGTATGAGACACCCTTGGCCAAGTAATTAGGGAAGTCTTGTGTTGGGTGCTGGTTTTAGTCATTAGGGACGGAGGCATCTACTATGGCTCCTATATTCTCGCTCAGGGATTTAGGTATGGGCCCCACGACTTTTCCTGAGGGCGAAGGGTATAGGTTTGGGTACGTCATATGGTCTCTATGCAGTGGTCATTTTCAACATTCGCATAGTGAGGACCCTAGGGAAAAGCCACATATTGATACCCTGCGATACCACCTAGAAAGTGATCAATGGGGAGTAGCATTTCTCGGATAGAAAGGGAATCACGACTCATGGGTAAAGTGTGCAACCTTTGTAGAGTGTTATGAAACTGATATATCAGCCGTGCTCACGGTTAAATGCGGCCTTGGGATCCTCTTTGATTAGATATACTATTGGTTCGAGATTCTATGGTTCCATTTATGGATTTGGTTACAAATGATGATGCTGGTTCTATTTATGATGTTTCTATCTATGGATTCTGGTATTTCTTCTATGAGGAGGTACTCCTTGGGATAATAACTTGGGATTGATGATAACACTTGGCTTATATAAATGAATAAAACTTGACAAAGTAAAAGCAATCAGATTTGAGCCTAACTACACATAAAGCTAGTCCACATCAGCCAGATGGGACATTTGCTGAGTACGTTGATGTGTATTCACCCTTGCTTTCACAAAACACCAGGTTGCCTTTGGTGCAACCACTCAGGTAAAGAAGAAGAAGAAGAAGAAGGCGTCAAGGCGGATCTCCAAGAGTTCCAGGACTTCAACGAGTTCGAGGATTAGGCTAGCGACCTCCCCCAGTCAGCTACCTATGGTGGGTTTATTTACGTTGGCTACATTTATATTATATGCACTTTTATTTTTATTATGTAAATGACATTAGTCTGTAATATTATTACTTACTCTTTATTATTATTTGAAGCATTGTGCTATGATGAGTCATTTATGTAATCGCTGTGTGCGTGAGTTCTGATCCTCGCACGTACATGGTTTGCATCTGGTTTGCCGTCTAAAACCGGGTGTGACATAAGTGGTATCAAAGTCTTGCTGACTGTAGGACCGCTAGCCTAGAGTAGCATTGGTCATTTTAATGACTTATTGACTATTACTTCACCTCATCCTTCATGCTGCTTCAAAATATTAGTCACATCGACTAATTCTATGTTGTGCTCCTATATATCACCTTGCCAAAAGTATTTTATTCCAGTATGGTCTATACTTTTCTCAGTCTATTAGATATGATCTCGCTCTTGTGCTTGTGACATTTTTGTAGATGCCCCCTGACCATAACCTTCTTGCCTTTTGGGATTCTTTTCTCTTCCATCATTAGCTTGCTACCATTTGGTAATCTCTATTCCTTTGGTATTGACATACTCGTATTCCTAGATTTCTCAATACTCTTGTCTCAAATACTTACGTCTGAAAACTCTATTTCTTATTTAAACATTCTAGTTTATATGTTCATAACCTTCTTGTCTTTTGAGAACTCTTCGTATTCCGTTGTTAAGTCATTATGTTTCGGCAATTTCTATTCCCTTGATCTTAGGATGCTCGTATCCATGGAGACTTGTATACTCCTATATCTTTATATAGGCTTATCTTCATACCCTAATGTTAGTTTAAGACATTTCAGTTAACATGCCCTTGACCACCCTTGTTTCTTAACGATCCATGAGCGATCATTTTATCTCGCACATCCTTGGGGATCTCGTTGCTTCCTTTTAACTTCCCTCGGTAAGGAATCTTTACTTCAACCCTTCTGTTGGAACCTTACCTATCTTACCCTTGATTGTTTTCTCCACTTCACCACTTCGCCACTTCGCGAGTCTTACCTTCACTCTATCCTTTGTTATGCTTTTCATTATTATCATATTTACCCTTGACACCTCTATATCCTACATTAATGTTTGTCTCACACATGCCCTTTAAAATCGCCCCTCTTCCGTCTCATTCTCAGAGTTGTACTTTACCTATCTTTCTCTTGGTCATATCCTCTTGCTCGTCGCTTGTGAGTTTTCAACTCCATTCTTTGTTGTGCTTTTGTTTAGTATTGCCTTTACCTTTCCCATCTCTTGACCATACCTTGATGATTACATTATGTCTGTTATTGAAAATCTCCAATCTCCTATCCCAATTTGAGAGCGGTGTTTTACTTATCTCACCCTTGGCGATATCCTCTTCTTTACCGCGTGTAAGCCTTGATGTAACTCCATTCTTTGTTGTACTTGTACCACTGGCTCTTCTACGCCTTCATCTTTTCTCTTATACCCTTGTCCGTTATCGTCTTTGACCCCTGCGAAATTTATGTCTTCATCTAAATGCTTACTTTGAACTTACACTATAGTAAAACAATAAAGTTCTGATGGCTTTTGTAGGAAACAGGTGACGCCTAAGAGGGGGGGGGAATTAGGACTTCTAAAACTTTTACTAAACCAGGCCACAAATAAATCCCTAGAGCAAAACCTATGCAAATAATCAAACTAGAAAGTGCAATCTAGGTTTTGTCTAAGTGTTGCTATCTCTACCGCAATGGCTAAGTTTCAATCTACACTAAATAAGTATGAATACAAGATTGAAACTTAAATGCTTAATATAAATGTGGAAACTTAAAGAGCAAAGTAGAGAAGCAAACTCTCGTGGATGATGCCGGTATTTTTACCGAGGTATCCGGAACCACGCAAGGTCCCAACTAATCCTCGTTGGTGCCCCTACGCAAAGGGAAGCCCACGCGAGGGCCAAGCACCACGGTCGAGTAACTATGTAGAGAGCCGCAGGCCTTCTCCACGCGCAAGTGGTGCTCCGCTTACGGCTCCTCTCGGACGCTCCCCGCCGTCTCCACTATCGAGCTTCCGGCCGAAACACCATAGGCCTCGTTCCCTCCGGTACACGGTGGCGGCCGTGACACAAACGCGGTTGTCACGGTCTCGCAAGACTCTCGCCCCACTCGGTACAATTACAACGGCTCGCGCAAGAGCCGAGGGTTGTGTGGTTTTACAAAACTTACTCAACTAACTAGGGTTCACCTAGAGCAAGTGCTAAAGCGGTCTAACTAATCTAAGCACTTCGCAAAGCACCTACGCTAATCACCGAGTGATTCTATTAAGCACTTGGGTGTTTGAGCTCTTGGAAATGTGCACTATATGCCTTGGTATGTTGCTTGGGCTCCCACACCTTCAAATGGCCGATTGGTGGTGAATTTATAGCCCCCAACACAATTCTAGCCGTTGGAGAAAAGTTGCAGTTCTCTGCGGCACACCGGACAGTCCGGTGGTGCACCGGACAGTCTGGTGGTGCACCGGACAGCGCACTGTAGCCTGTCCGGTGCGCCTAGCCGTTGCCTTGTCAGAGAAGGTGACCGTTGGCGCCGCAGGCTTTTCCACACCGGACAGTCTGGTGCTCACACCGGACAGTCCGGTGGTCTTCTCTCCGGGTGCCACCTGGAACTAGTCGTTGTGCTGGAGTTCCCTGGTGCACCGGACAGTCCGGCGTGTGGGCACCGGACAGTCCGGTGCTCCACGCACGGACAGTCCGCAGGCAGCACACTTAGACTTTTCTTGGATCTTCTTAATGTCTTCTTTTGAGGTGTTGCTTTCCTCAATTCCTTAGTCCAAGTAAATCTTGCATCCTATGAACTACAAACACAAACACTAGAAAACTTATTAGTTCACAGATTGTGTTGTTCATCAAACACCAAAACTCAATTAGCCAAATGGCCCGGGGTCCATTTTCCTTACAATCTTCCCCTTTTTGGTGATTGATGACAACACAACCAAAGCAAGCAAATAATACAAGTATTTGAATGAAAATATGCAATCTACTTGCTAGGATGCATGCTTGTCCCCAAAATGTGATATTATGGACTTAAGCCTCCCCCTAACTCCATAATTCACTTACTTCCTATTTTTGGACCAAATAACCAAAACCACTTGAAAAAGCATTTGTAGATTTAAAATTTTAAATTTGTGGTGTTTGGTGTTTGATATAGTTTTCATTGCTTTGGTCCCTAAACTTCTCCCCTTTGGCATCAACCACCGAAAAGGAAGACATTAAAAGCATGTAGGAAGTAAATAAAAGCTTGACCTCAAAAGATTACTCCCCCTAAATGAGTGTTCTCCTTTAGAAAGAGTTTTCTCCCCCTTTAGAGATGAATAAAAGCTCCCCCTGATAGAGATCTTAGGAAAAAGCATGTGAAAATTAGAGGTGCAAGACATGATTTGAAAAGACTAACTTCCCTTATGCATAGGTAACAAAATATGAGTTAAGTACTTATGCATTTTTAGCAACATGGAAGTTGTCGGTGTTTTGGACCCAGGGGGCTCTCAGCCAGACGACTAGTGAAATTTAGTGCCGCGTGCCCCTGTCCAGATGGGTCGATGCAAGATGGAACACAAGCGAGGGGATGAGGCTTATATTATCTTGCACCTAGGGGTGCTTGCAGTAGGGGTTACAAGCGTTGCGGGAGAGCGAGAGCGAGAGAGAGAGAGAGAGAGAGAGAGAGAGAGAGAGAGAGAGAGAGAGAGAGAGAGAGAGAGAGAGAGAGAGAGAGAGAGAGAGAGAGAAGGAGAGGGTTCGGCCTTGAGGCGAGCCGTCTGAGGCTGCCTGTACCGTGTCTCTCCTACTCTGGCTGCCTCCGCTCATCAGCGTCGTGCGTCCGTGTGTTCGTACGTTGCATGTTCGTCTTCTCCTCTCCTTTCCCTCCCCCCCGTGGGGCCCTGGACATCCCTTTTATAGATGCAAGGAGATGCCCAGCTGTACAATGGGGGGTGTAGTTATGAGCTAACGTGGCTGGCAGGGAAGTGCCCTGAGCCCTGTACAGATAATAACGTGGCCATCGGGGAGGCGCCTTGAGCCCTGTAGATGTACCAACGTGACCGTCAGAGGAGTGCCTTGAGCCATGTAGAGGTAATAATGTGGCCGTTGGAGGAGTGCCTTGAGCCCTGTAGAAGCATAGCTAATGGTGCGGCATGGATCCCGCTGACGTTTCCTTGCTTCCATAGGGGGTTGGAGAGCAGCCGACGTCATGGGCGCACGCAGGGAACCATCATTACCTGTTACCGGAGTAACTTAGATGGGACACTGGTCTTGTTTCTTTGTAGCCTGAGGCGGCTAGCTAAGGGTAGGGTAATGATGGATCCCCAGTAATGTTGCTGATACAAGGCCGAGGTTGAGGTCGGGCGAGGCAGAGTCCTTCGGGGCTGAGGTTGAGGTCGGGCGAGGCGGAGTCCTTCTCCCGAGGCCGAGGCTGAGGTCGGGCGAGGCGGAGTCCTTCTCCCGAGGCTGAGGCTGAGGCCGAGGCCTGGGGTCGGGCGAGGCGGAGTCCTTCCCCTGAGGCCGAGGTTGAGGTCGTTTATGGTTTGTTCTGAAGATGTTTTCCAGCCGGATTAAGGTGCATTGGGGGTACCCCTAATTATAGTACCCGACAGTAGCCCCTGAGCCTCAAAGGGAGTGTAGGTACTCGCTTGGAGGTTCTGCTGGATTTTTTGTAAGGGGACCGACCCTTCTCAGTTATGCTTTATTCCGGTGGGTGCGCGCGAGCGCACCCGCCGGGTGTAGCCCCCGAGGCCTCGGAGGAGTGGTTTGACTCCTCTGAGGTCATAATCCTTTTTGTGATGCCTCGATCAGCCTTATTGTTCCCTCATGCGGCCCGACTGCAGCCCGGGTGCACGGTCAGGCTCCGAGTTTTCAAGCTGGTTTGTTGACGTGGTCAACGGTTTGGCCGTAGCCTGGTGCGAGAGCAGCCCCTGAGCCTCTGCACGGAGCGAGAGGACGATCAAGGACCGTCTCGACTTTTATTATATGCCCCTTCGTCGCCTTTTCGCATGGAGGAAGGGGGAAAGCGCCATGTTACCCCTGGGGGGCATCGAACATGGTGTTTCCGGTGAGCTGCTAACGGGTGATCCGAGTGGACGCCCGAGCCCCGTTCGCTAAGGGTCGGCTAGTGGCCCAGAGGCGCGCTCCAAAAGCACCTGCAAGTGATTTGCTGGACCCGGACCCATTCGATAGGATCCGAGGGCTCGATTCCTCCCTCCAGTGGGATTCCATTACAAATCGTTCCCGCTGGTCTCGGAAATGTCCTAGGGTACCTCAGGAGCGTAGCCCGAGCCTCGGCCATGTAACAGACGTACCTAGGGTCATCCCAAACTCTGCGTGCTCTGGGGTGGCTGTCGAACCCTTCCGAGGGGCTAGCCTTCGAACCCCTGATCAGTAATGGGCTCGGAGCCCGAGTGCTCTGGGGCGGTTACCGAACCCCGGAGGGCGCAACCTTCGAACCCCTGATCAGTAGGAGGGCTCGAGGCCCGATTCCTTCGCCGAGAAGGATCCTTTTCGCATTATCCCCTTTCCCGGTCCCTGTGGCAAGAGAGAGAGAGGAAAAGGAAAAGGATATAAATTTAAATAAGGTGGCACACCTTTTTTGACGCGGTCATCATGACGGAGACGAAACGGCGCCCGCTTCGCCTGCCGGAGGTGTCGCTTGCCCTGCCAAGGAGTTAATGCGACAAGACGGGCGATTCGCGGGGCATCTATTGCGCGTGCGCGAGTCGTTCGAGGAACAGAACATGGGTGCGTCGTTTTTTATGCTATGGGAGAGGATGCAAACCTATAGGTGATTGGACCGCTACTTCCGCACGCCTGTTGTGGTCACTGTTGGGTCACGCGCAGGGCTGCCTTGAGTCGCTGCGCCGGTTCCGTAGTCGAGAAGACGCAGCATTGGCGCAAGTGGCGGTGCGGTTTCCTCGCACGCAGTGACCGACGCGCCGGTTACATGACATGTGGGACCGGGCCTCCGTGCTGGACCTCCGGATGCGACGATGTCGAAAGGGTGTGTAACCGTGGTGCGGTTGCATGCTCGCTGCGTGGCGGCCCGCCCTTCCGGCCGCTGGTTTCGGCGATGATGCTGGAACGCTTATAACCACAGGGAGGTTACATGCTTCACGTGCGGCGGTTCACCTTCTTCGTGTTTTGGGTCAGCCTGCATGATGTGTGGGACCTAGCCCCCGTGTCATGGGGTGGGAACCCTAGAGCACGTCGGTGGAGACTTTGCCCGTGACGCTTGGGGGTGCGAGTGAGGAGATTTGCCTTTAAAAAGGGACCAACCCCCCGGGGGGTAGCCATGCCTTCACACTCCTCGCATCCATCACGCCCTTCCACCTTCCGAGCCCCAGATGGTGTGCACCTGTGTTGCCTTCTTCTTGCTGCTGTTGGAGGAGCGTGACCCCGTGGGGGTTGGCTCTCTCCAGTCATCGCTCGGCTTCAAGGATTTTCATCATGCAGCCCGGCTGCCTTCCCTCACCAATGGTCATCCGTAGGGATGATTACCAGCCTTGTGGTGGGGAGAAGCAAGCCGGGCTGCAGCCTCTGCCCCGCCCTCAGCTTCAAGGATGTTCATCATCCGGGATGAGGAGGAGGGCGTGCCGAGTGGGGTCCTGCCTCCCACGTGGGCCGGTGATCTGCTTCTTCCTCCAACATTCGGGGGAGAAGGGCATCCTCTAGCCCTGCGGAGGAGGCGTCCTCCAGCCATGCGGGGGAAGGCGAACTGCTGCTGCCTGGCCAGGGTGCAGATGTTCGTCCTCCATCCAGGCGACGGTCGTGCCGTGCGCAGGTTGCTGCTGTCACCGGTGCTGGAGTGGGGGCTGCCGCTGGTGAGGCTTCCCACCGCAGCGGTTGCCTCTGCCGACGAGACCGTCGGTGCCAGCTGCGCTCCGGACCTCCGGCTCTTTGGCTTTAATGTCTGGTTCTTGTCCCCCGTGAGGGGACGTGAACGAGGGCCTTTCAGCGGTAGCGTTAGCCCTGAGGCCATCGCTGCTGCTGTCTAGCCGCCCGAGGCGGAGGTCGTTGTCGCGCTGCTGGTGCAGTGGTCGCCGGGGAGCTGCTCGGAGCTCGTCATCCCGCAGGCCTTCTGGTGTGGAGGTTGTTCATCCCTGCGGGAATGGACCCGGAGTCCAGTTTGTAATGGTACCCTCTTGAGGGCGAGATGTAATAGCTTTAAGTACTAAGACATCTGCCGTGGGTCGGGACAACCGCCGAGGGCGCTGTCAACGTCTAGGTCTAGGTACCATTGTTACCCCAAGCACGTGTGTTTGTTCTTTGTGGCTGCTGAGGCCTGAACATTTGGGTATAAAGCCTTGTTTCTTTCCTCCTGTTACGAGCGTTAAGACTTGTTCGTCGGTAGCAGAATCACTTATCCGAGCATAAGCCACCTTTCCTGGAAGGTGACGAGTGAGGTATCCGTATCCTGGAGGCGTAGGAGTCCCTTGGCATGGTCGGCCTTGCCGTTCAAGGTCTCAGTCGCTCGTTTTTGGGACTCCGCCACTGACATAGTCGAGATGCACGAAAGTTGTTCTGGTGGAAAAACTTTTCCAAGGAAAGTTTCGGTGCAGAGGATGCTCCCCCTTTCTTGACCCCGAGGCGACCGCTCGGGCCGAGACCCTTGCGGAGGGTCTGGCCATGGCCGTCGGGTCTGCTTGGTCCGCCCAAGCTAGGGTGTCCGGGCCGAAGGGGCGCTTTCCTCGCTGTGAGACTTTGTTTTTGTCTCCATTCTTCTCATTGCGTCTGAAGAATGTTGTCCTGCTGTCTGCAGGGTTCGAGACGGCTCTTGACGAGTCCGTCAAGAATTGCAAGGCGCTTGCCGAGGCGGCTGAGAGGAAAGAGGCCGAGCGCGTGGCCATGTCCGAGGCCATCTCGGCTTTCTACCAGACCTTTGGCCTCGACGGCGTCCCCTCGGGTAGCTCCCCCCAGAGTCATTTGTGGGCCTTGGGTGGCCATGTGCGCAGCAGACTCCGCGGGGCGCTGCACCACGGCGTTAGGCGGGCCTTCGCCGTGCTCGCTTCCCACTACGACGTGGATCTGGAGCGGGTCAGCGAGGGGTACTGCCTACCCGACGAAGAGGAGGCTGCCTTAGCCGAGGTCCAGAGGCTTGACGCGGCCGTCGAGGGTCCAAGTGCGGTGCTGGCTTCCTCCTTTGAGGTGGAGATCCTTTCGCTCGTGTCGCCGCCCGAGGCTGGGCCGGATTCTGCCGAGGGTGGAAATGACGCCGAGCATGCTGTTCCACCCCCTGCCGATGTCTGAGCCTGCAGAAACAGTTTGCTTGAAGTATGCGTATGTTTTTTGCAGCCGCTGAGGCCTAGACATTACTGTCGTATTATAAAGCTGCGTTTTCTTTCCTCTTGTTTCGTGCGTTTGGACTTGTTCGGTAGCAGAATCGCTTATCCGAGCATGAGTCACTTTTCGCGGAAGATGATGAGTGAGGTATCCGTATCCCGGAGGTGTAGGAGTCCCTCGGCTCGGTCGGCCTTGCCGCTTACGTGTTCTCGCGTCGTTTTTAGGATTCTGTTAGCGACGCAGACGAAAGGGCACGAAAGTTGTTCTGGCAGAAAAGTTTTCGAGCGTTAGGACTTGTTCGATAGCAGAATTGCTTATCCGAGCATGAGCTATCTTTTCGCGGAAGGTGATGAGTGAGGTATCCGTATCCCGGAGGCGTAGGAGTCCCTCGGCTCGGTCGGCCTTGCCGCTTACGGTCTCTCTTGCTCGTTTTTAGGATTTTGTTATCGATACAGTCGAAATGCATGAAAGACGTTTCAGCGAAAGACTTTTTCGAGGAAAATTTTGACGCAGAGGGGGCTCCCCCCTTCTAGCCCCCGAGGGAGGATCGGGCTTTGCTGAGGCAAGGCTGATCCTTCCTTAATGCTTAGACTTTATTTATGCATGTAAAGAAAGCGAGATACATGAACGACTTGAAACATTTTAAGGGTAAAAGTGACATAGCTGTTCGATGTTCCAAGCGTTGCTGTAGACCTTGCCTTGATCGTTGGCCAGTCCCGGTGTCCCGGGCTTCAAAATATTAGCGATGAAGAAGGGCCCTTCCTAGGGAGGGGTAAGTTTGTGGCGCCCTCGGCCGTCCTGTCGTAGCCGAAGTACCAAGTCTCCCACTTGGAAGTCTCGGGGCCGAACCCTTCGGGCGTGGTAGTGTCGCAAAGACTGCTAATACCGCGCCGAGTGTAGCAAGGCTACATCCCGAGCCTCTTCCAGCTGGTCCAATGAATCCTCTCGGCTAGCCTGGTTGCTTCGGTCGTTGTAAGCCTTTGTCCTCGGGGAACCGTATTCCAAGTCCGTGGGTAGGATGGCCTCGGCCCCATAGACTAGGAAAAACGGCGAGAAACCCGTGGCCCGGCTCGGTGTCGTCCTCAGACTCCACACCACCGAGGGTAGCTCTTTTATCCACCGCTTGCCGAACTTATTGAGGTTGTTGTAGATCCTTGGCTTTAGTCCCTGCAAATCATACCGTTGGCGCGTTCCACCTTCCCATTCGTCATTGGGTGCGCTACGGCGGCCCAGTCCACACGGATGTGGTGGTCCTCGCAGAAGTCCAGGAACTTTTTCCCAGTGAACTGCGTGCCATTGTTGGTGATGATTGAGTTTGGGACCCCAAAGCGATGGATGATATTTGTGAAGAACGCCACCGCCAGCTCGGACCTGATGCTGGTTAAGGGTCAGACCTCGATCCACTTGGAGAAAATTTGTCGATGGCGACCAGCAGGTGCGTGAAGCCCCTAGGTGCCTTCTGCAAGGGACCGACGAGGTCCAGACCCCACACAGCGAAAGGCCAAGTGATAGGTATGGTCTACAGGGCTTGAGCGGGCAGGTGCGTCTGTCTTGCATAGAATTGACACCCTTGGCAGGAGCGTACAATCCTAGTGGCGTCGGCCACCGCGGTTGGCCAGTAGAACCCTTGTTGGAAAGCGTTTCCCACGAGGGCTCGAGGTGCTGCATGGTGACCACAAGCCCCCGAGTGTATTTCTTGTAACAGCTGTTGTCCTTGGGCAATGGATATGCATCGTTGGAGGATGCCCGAGGGGCTGCGGTGATACAACTCCTTTTCATCACCCAGTAAAACGAACGACTTGGCGCGCCGAGCCAGTCACCGAGCTTCGGCTTTGTCGAGGGGCAGCTCTCCTCGGAGGAGATATTCCAGGTATGGGGTCTGCTAGTTCGGGACCGGTGTGACCCCATTTCGCTCCCCCTCAACACGCAGGGCCTCACCCTCGGCGGCTGAGGGTACCTCGGGCTAGGCCGAGGCCTCCTCGGGCTCGGGCGCGTCGTTGAATTTGACAGATGGCTGATATATATCCTTGGAGAAGACGTCCGGGGGAACTGTCATCCGCCCTGAGGCTATTTTCGCCAGTTCATCCGCGGTTTTGTTGTACCGTCGAGCAACATGGTTGAGTTCTAGCCCGTAGAACTTGTCTTCCAAACGCCGAACTTCGTCGCAGTAGGCCTCCATTTTTTGGTCGCGGCAGTGGGAGTTCTTCATGACCTGGTCATTGATGAGCTGCGAGTTGCCACGAGCGTCGAGGCGCCGAACCCCTAGCTCGACGATGATGCGCAGGCCATTAACCAAGGCCTCATACTCGGCCACGTTGTTTGATGCCGGAAAATGGAGGCGCAGTACGTAGCGCACATGTTTCCCGAGGGGTGAGATGAAGAGCAAGCCAGCACCTGCTCCTGTTTTCATCAACGACCCGTCGAAGTACATGGTCCAAAGTTCGGGTTGTATTGGGGCCGTCGACAACTGGGTGTCAGTCCATTCAGCTAGGAAGTCAGCCAAGACTTGGGATTTTATGGCCTTCCGAGGGGCAAATGAAAGTGTTTCGCCCATGAGTTCCACTGCCCATTTCGCTATCCTACCCGAGGCCTCTCGGCTCTGGATGATTTCTTCCAGGGGAAAAGATGACACCACAGTAACCAGATCAGACTCGAAGTAGTGTCGCAGCTTCCGCCGTGTCAGAATCACTGCGTAGAGCAGCTTCTGGATTTGTGGGTAGCGGACTTTGGTCTCGGATAGCACTTCGCTAATGAAGTAGACTGGCCTCTAGACGAGCAGTGCGTGCCCTTCTTCCCATCTCTCGATTACAATCGCGGCGCTGACCACCTGAGTGGTTGCGGCTACGTAGACCAAGAGGGCTTCTCCCGCAGTAGGGGCACCAAGATGGGCGCATTCGTAAGGAGCGCCTTTAAGTTTCCGAGGGCTTCTTTGGCCTCGGGGGTCCAAGTGAGGCGCTCGGTCTTCCTTAAGAGGCGGTACAAGGGCAACCCTTTCTCGCCGAGGCGCGAGATGAAGCGGCTTAGAGCCGCAAGGCATCCCATGACCCTTTGTACTCCTTTCAGATCTTTGATGGGCCCTATGTTGGTGATGGCCACGATTTTCTCCGGGTTGGCTTCGATTCCTCTTTCGGAGACGATGAACCCTAAGAGCATGCCTCGGGGGACTCCGAAGACACACATCTCAGGATTGAGTTTTACGCTCTTCGCTTTCAGGCAGCTGAATGTTGCCTCAAGGTCAGAGAGGAGGTCGGAGGCTTTCCTTGTTTTGACGACGATGTCATCAACGTAAGCCTCGACCGTCCTGCCGATGTGTTCTCCGAACACATGGTTCATGCACCTCTGGTAGGTGGCGCCTACATTCCTCAAGCCAAATGGCATTGTAGTATAACAATACATGCCAAAAGGTGTGATTTGGTGATAGCCCGAGTAGGCATCGAGGAATGATAGGGTTTCACACCCAGCAGTGGAGTCCACAATTTGATCGATGCGAGGCAGAGGGTAGGGAACCTTCGGACATGCTTTGTTTAGACCAGTGTAGTCTACGCACATCCTCCATTTCCCACCCTTTTTCTTTACAAGCACAGGGTTAGCTAACCATTCAGGATGAAATACCTCTTTGATGAACCCTGCAGCTATCAGCTTGTGGACCTCCTCGCCTATGGCTCTGTGCTTTTCTTCATCAAAACAGCGCAGGGACTGCTTCACGGGTCGGGCTCCAGCTCGGATATCCAGTGAGTGCTCGGCGACATCCCTCGGTATGCCCGGCATGTCCGAGGGACTCCACGCGAAAACTTTGGCGTTTGCGCGGAGAAAGTCAACGAGCACCGCTTCCTATTTGGGGTCGAGCTCGGAGCCGATCCTGACTTTCTTGCCGGCGTCGTTGCTGGGGTCGAGAGAGACGGTCTTGACCACCTCGGCCGGCTCGAAGTTGTCGGCGTGCCGCTTCGCGTCGGGCGCCTCCTTGGAGAGGCAGTCCATGTCGGCGATGAGGGCTTCGGACTCGGCGAGGGCCTCAGCGTACTCCACGTATTCCACGTCGCACTCGTAAGCATGGCGGTACGTGGGTCTGATGGTGATGACTCCCTTGGGGCCCGACATCTTGAGCTTGAGGTAGGTGTAGTTGGGGATGGCCATGAACTTGGCGTAGCACGGTATCCCCAGCACCACGTGATAGGTTCCTCGGAACCCAACTACCTCGAAGATGAGGGTTTCCTTTCGGAAGTTGGAGGGAGTTCCGAAGCAGACGGGTAAGTCAATCTGTCCGAGGGGCAGGATACGCTTTTTAGGCGCGATCCCGTGGAAAGGTGCCGCACCAGCCCGGATCTCGGACCGATCAACCCCCAAGAGCTCGAGGGTCTCGGTGTAGATGATGTTGAGGCTGCTGCCTCCGTCCATGAGGACCTTGGAGAGCCTAACGTTGCCGATGATTGAGTCGACGACGAGCGGGTACCTTCCTGGGCTTGGCACGAAGTCGGGGTGGTCGCCTTGGTCGAAGGTGATAGGCTTGTCGGACTAGTCTAGGTAGACTGGTGCTGCCACCTTTACCAAGCAGACCTCCCAGCGCTCCTGCTTGCGGTGCCGAGCCGAGGCGTTCGCCACCTGCCCGCCGTAGATCATGAAGCAGTTGTGGACCTCCGGGAACTCCTCTTCCTTGTCGCCCCCCTTGTTGTTGCCTTGCTCTTTGCCACCTTCTGCTGAGGGTCCAGCCTTGTTGAAGTAGCACCGGAGCATGTCGCACTCCTTGGGGTGTGCTTGACGGGACCCCGGTGATAGGGGCACGACTCCTTGAGGATCTTGTTGAACGCGTTGGCCCCTCCAGGAGGCTTCCGAGGGTTCCTGTGCTCGGCGGCAGCGACGAGATCCGTGTCGACGGCGTTGCGTTTCGCTTGTGCCCTCTTCTTGGCCTTCTTCTTCACACCACGCTGGGCGAACGCCTCGGGGGCGTCTTCCTTCTACCCTCCCTGAGGCTACTTGTCTTTCCGGAAGATGGCTTCGACCGCCTCCTGACCAGAGGCGAACTTGGTGGCGATGTCCATCAATTCGCTCGCCTTGGTAGGAGTCTTGCGTCCTAGTTTGCTCACCAGGTCTCGACATGTGGTGCCAGCGAGGAATGCCTCGATGACGTCCGAGTCGGTGATGTTGGGCAGCTCGGTGCGCTGCTTCGAAAACCTCCGGATGTACTCTCGCAGGGATTCCCCTGGCTGCTGGCGGCAGCTTCAGAGATCCCATGAGTTCCCAGGGCGCACGTACGTACCCTAGAAATTTCCAGCGAAAGCCTTGACCAGGTCGTCCCAGTCGGAGATCTGCGCAGGAGGTAGATGCTCCAGCCAGGCCCGAGTAGCGTCGGAGAGAAAAAGGGGGAGGTTGTGGATGATGAGGTTGTCATCGTCCACCCCTCCCAACTGGAATGCCAGCCGGTAGTCCGCAAGCCACAACTCTGGCCTTGTCTCCCCCGAGTACTTGGTGATGGTAGTCGGGGCTCGGAAACGGGCCGGGAACGGTGCTCGTCATATGGCCTAGCTGAAGACTCGCGGACCTGGTGGCTCGGGTGAGGGGCTTCGATCCTCCTCACTGTCGTAGCATCCCCCGCGCCTGGGATGGTAGCCTCAGTGCACCTTCTCCTTGAGGCAGGCTCGATGGTGGCGGTGGTGTTGCTCGGCGCCGAGGCGATCCGGGGCTGCAGCCGTCCCGCCCCGTGTGCGCTCGGAGTGAACCGAGGCCTCCCGCATGCGTCGGGAGGGCGCTGCATGATGCTCCGAGGGGTCTCCTCGCCTCCGGGAGGCAGAGCTCTCGGCTTGTCGGACAGCAACGTCTTCCAGGAGGCCCTTGAGCTCGCCCTGGATACGTCGCCCTTCGGTGGTGGATGGCTCCGGCATCGCCCGAAGCAACATTGCTGCTGCGGCTAGGCTTTGGCCGGCCCCGTTGAAGGCTGGGGGCGGCATCGCCCTGGCATCATCAACAATGCGGCGCTGGACGTCCTGGGCCTGATGACGTGCTCCTCCAGCGAGTGCCTGGCCTGCCCATTCCTGCTTGATGTTTTGCTGGAGCTGCACAAGTCGCCCCGCTTCTTCGTCGAGCTTGGCCTGCATCTCACGGAGTTGCTCAAGCTGTGTGTCCTGACCCCCCACAGGGACTTGGACCACAGCTAGCTCCCGCGGGATCTCAACGCGAGACGCAGGTGCGAGGGCGCCATCACTTCCTGGCATACCGAGGTGGTTTTCTCCGTCGTGATCCTCCTGATCGATGTGGTAGCACTCGCGAGTTGGGTCGCAACCCTTGTCGTCAAGGCTGTGACCATCATCAGAGCAACCGGAGAGGCAGTGGTCACATGCGGATATGAAGTCGCGCATGGCACCGGGATCACGGAGTCCGGAGAAATCCCAACTGACGTCAGGGTCGTCCTCTTCCTCGAAACCCACAGGTCCGGAGGTTGAGACAGCCGTCAGTCGGTCCCAAGAGGACCACATATGTTACCCCAGAAGGTCAGGATATGCCCTAGCAAAAGCGCTCACCGAAGCGGGGTCGCTTGGTGGATCGAAACTAAATCTAAAGGGAACAGGGCGGAAAACGGACGGTACCTTTTGGTCGATGGACGGTGGTGAAGTCGCGTCGGGGACGGACTGCACCGTGATCGCAGGTACAAGGCTAACGCCCAGCAAGTCCTTCGCGAGGGTGCTAGCGTCATCAGTCCGCTCGAGGTTGGCCCGTTGCGGGGAGGCGACATCCATCGTTGTCTCAGGTGTGAGGACAACACCCGACATGTACCCCGTAGGGTGGCGGGGTAAACCTGGGTGTTCCTCTTCTGCCGCGGGGAGATGCCGTCGTCGTCGAGTTTGCCTCCGGCGGGCGAGCTGTCGACCGTCGTTGTTGTCGTGCTGTGGAGGAAGCAGTACCATGTCATAGCCGCCGTCGAGGGACATGAACTCGAGACTCCCGAAGCGGAGCACCGTCCCGGGCTGGAGAGGATGCTGAAAGCTACCCATCTGGAACTCAACGGGAAAGTATTCGTTAACACACAGCAAGCCCCTACCTGGCACGCCAACTGTCGGTGTTTCGGACCCGGGGGGCCCTCAGCCGGACCGACTAGTGAAATTTAGTGCCACGTGCCCCTGTCCAGATGGGTCGATGCAAGATGGAACACAAGTGAGAGGATGAGGCTTATATTATCTTGCACCTGGGGGTGCTTGCAGTAGGGGTTACAAGCGTTGCGGGAGAGCGAGAGCGAGAGAGAGAGAAGGAGAGGGTTCGGCCTTGAGGCGAGCCATCTAAGGCTGCCTGTTCCGCGTCTCTCCTACTCTGGCTGCCTCCACTCGTCAGCGCCGTGCGTCCGTGTGTTCGTACGTTGCACGTTCGTCTCCTCCTCTCCTTTCCCTCCCCTCCCCCCGTGGGGCCCTGGACATCCCTTTTATAGATGCAAGGAGATGCCCAGCTGTACAATGGGGGTGTAGTTATGAGCTAACGTGGCTGGCAGGGAAGTGCCCTGAGCCCTGTACAGATAATAACGTGGCCATTGGGGAGGCGCCTTGAGCCCTGTAGATGTACCAACATGGCCATCGGAGGAGTTCCTTGAGCCCTGTAGAGGTAATAACGTGGTCGTTGGAGGAGTGCCTTGAGCCCTGTAGAAGCATAGCTGATGGTGCGGCATGGATCCCGCTGACGTTTCCTTGCTTCCGTAGGGGGTTGGAGAGCAGCCGACGTCATAGGCGCACGCGGGGAACCATCATTACCTGTTACCGGAGTAACTTAGATGGGACACCGGTCTTGTTCCTTCGTAGCCTGAGGCGGCTAGCTAAGGGTAGGGTAATGATGGATCCCCAGTAGCGTTGCTGATACGAGGCCGAGGTTGAGGTCAGGCGAGGCGGAGTCCTTCGGGGCCGAGGTTGAGGTCAGGCGAGGCGGAGTCCTTCGGGGCCGAGGTTGAGGTCAGGCGAGGCAGAGTCCTTCTCCCGAGGCCGAGGCTGAGGCCGAGGCCTGGGGTCGGGCGAGGCGGAGTCCTTCCCCTGAGGCCGAGGTTGAGGCCGAGGCGGAATCCTCCTTCCGAGGCCGAGGTTGAGGCCGAGGCCGGGGTCGATCGAGGCGGAGACCCTCTCCCGAGGCCGAGGCTGAGGCCGAGGCCTGGGGTCGGGCGAGGCGGAGCTCCCTGTTGCGCCTGAGGCCGAGCTCGAGGGAGGTCATGACTTGCTGTTTGTCAGCCTTTCCCTGGTGGCTGGCACGGTTGCCGAAGCGGGGTGAACAACGCTGTTTTCTTGTCAGAATGGTCAGTAAAGGGGGCGAAGTGACTGCGGTCACTTCGACCTTGCCGACTGAGGCACGCGTGTCAAGATAAGGTGTCAGGCGATCCCTGCATTAAATGCGCATGCGATACGATCGGTTGGTAAGGCGATTCAGACGAGGTCGCTGCCCAACAAAGTCTGCCCGAGCTGTGCTTCGGGCGAGCCGAGGGTGCGTCTGCTGACTGAGGAGACCCTCGGGCGAGGCGTGAATTCGTCCGGGACTAATGTTCCTACCCGAGGCTGGGCTCAGATGAGGTCGCATCCCTTGGTAGACAAAGCCTGCGCTTTATCGGTTGTTTATGGTTTGTTCTAAAGATGTTTTCCAGCTGGATTAAGGTGCATTGGGGGTACCCCTAATTACGGTCCCCGACAGAAGTATATGATATGAAATATAGTCTAATCAAATATTGGAGAAGACATGTAAATGATACTAGATGTAGTCTCAAAAGATACCAATTGAAAGTCAATGGCTAGCTTGAGAGACATGAGAGTTCTTGGAGATTTTGCAGTGGAAGATTGTTGTCTTTCTCCGGGGACCTCATTTTCCTTACAATGAGACTATCACATGAAATAGACTTGAAAAGGTGTTAGTCTCAAAGTATTAGACTATAGAGTAACCTCCCCCTGAAGGTGTGCATACAAGTTTTGAATACTTGTAGGAGACATGCACTTTGATTTGATATCAAGAGGGGCAAATTATCTATAATCCGAACTTTGGCACATATAAGTTAAATGATACAACTTGTAGAAATCAAAATTTTCAATTGATGTATCATTTACTATGGAGTGATATAGAAGCTATGTGTCGTGCTTAAATAAACATTTTAAGCCATGTAGGTTTGCTTAAGTATATGAATTGAAAGCAAGCAATCCTACCATGTGATTTACCTAGTATGCATAATTTTAAACAAAAGTAAATAACAAATGTAATACTAGGCAAGAAAGGTAGACTAGATACAAGGTAAATAGATACGCATATATAAAAACAAGAGATACAATAAATCTAGTTACCTTAGTCATGGGTGGGAAATTTGGGTCCAAAATTTTCACTAACCCACTTGGCAATTAAACTTGATCCAATATGATGTATCCCATGATATACATCCCAACTTTGCCAAGTCTCCAAATTTCCCGAAGACCTTCGGTCCACTCACTTCCCTTTCGGGATCCAAACATTCTTGGTGCTTTTCATGGTTGAAATTATTTCCTTTGGCACCCAGATGCGTTTGGCCCCTTTTCCTTTGCTGGCTTGCTTGTTGGCCTTGATTGCTATCACCTTTCCATTCTTTTTCTTCTTGATCAAATATGGTGTAGCAGTCTTTTTGTCCACCTTTTTGATGTAGGTGTTGGAGATTTTGCTTGATGGCTTTTGCTTGAGCTTTTGCCTTTGTTTATCCCCGGTCATCGCCTTGCATTGGAAAGACTTATGGCCTTCCTTGTGGCATAGCCTACAAATCATAGTTTCTCCCTCCATAGGCTTGTTCACTCCCGCAGTGGTGTTATCCTGTGGAGGTCGAATTTTTTTGGCTTTGCCTTTCTTGTCATACAAAGCCTTGCCAAGGCGAGCCACTTCTTGCTTTAATTGTTCATTTTCCTTTGCAACCTCATCCGAACATGTTTCTACAACAATATTCTCAACAAGAACTTGGTTGCAGGGGTTAGAATCATCAGATAAATAAAAGCAGGAAGTAGAAGCATCTTTCTTAATAATTTCAGATATTTCAACTAAAGATGCTGCTGGGGTCCTACCAATATTTTCTAGCTTAGTAGTTAGCTCATTATTGTGTATGCTAAGAATTTCCATTTTCTCTAGCAAATTTTCAATAGCTTCTTGGGAGCTAGCTAACTTAGCCTTAAGTTTTTCATTCTTTTTAATGAGACCATCATCGGTAGCGAAGGATGGAGCACTAGATTCTAATAGCTCAATTTTAGTTGACAGCTCATTATTTAAGTTTGCAAAAGTTTCAAATTTTTCTAGCAAACCTTTATAATCATTTTGGGAGCTAATCAAATTATTTTTCAAAGTTTTAAGTTCAGCATTTTGCTTGGTGCAAACATCCTAGAAAAATTCTACGGCTTCCGCAAGCTCATCTACAGAGGGCTTTCCCTCACCTTCATCATCACTACTACTTTCATCACTAGAGGATGGAATGCTTTTGTTACCTCTTGCCATAAGGCATTTCTGTGATGACCGTGATGAGCGTGATGAGGACCGGTGGCTGCGCATCCTTGGAGGTTCATCTTCACTTGAAGAACCATCCCAAGTTCTAACACTTGTTAGCGCCTTGCCTTTGCTCCTCTCCTTTTTGGGTTTGGCCATATTTGGACAGTTGTCCCTCAAGTGGCCCTTCTCCCCACATGCGAAGTGTAACACCCCACATGCCCTTATATTTTCATGAAGGGGACTATGTCTACCTGAAAGTTTCACCCATGAAGGGGGTATCGCGTTTCGGGGTTAAAGGGAAACTTGCACCCAGGTACATTGGTCCATTTCCGATACTTGAGCAATGTGGACCAGTGGCATATCGACTGCAGCTCCCCGAAATTCTGTCTGCTATCCATAATGTGTTCCATGTGTCGCAATTAAAGAAGTGTCTTCGGGTTCCCGATCAAACCATTGAAGTGACAGATGTTGTCCTGGAACCAGATTTAACATACTCGGAACATCCTATTCGAGTTCTGGATCAAAAGGACAGGGTTACCCGGAGAAAAACTCTCAAGTTCTATAAGATACAATGGAACCAACATTCTGAAGAAGAGGCTACATGGGAAACTCAAGACTTTTTAGATAAGAATTTCCCAGGCTTTCTAGCCTCATGTAATTTATAAAGTGTATTTAGTTACTGTAATAAAGGAGTGAACCCCTACACCACCCTTGCCTTGTACCAGAAATAAGGGAATAAAGATGTGACACATTTCCTTTTCCATTACTCACCCTAGGACTTTAAATCTCGGGACGAGATTCTTTTATGGGGGGGAAGGATGTAACACCCCTGGTGTTACTGTAACTAAAACTTGAACATGGCATCATAAGCATTGGCATATGTTTGACACACCTAGAGTGCATCCACTAGGTAAAAATTTCAATCAAGTGTATTGTTTTTGGTGTTTTGCAAATAGGACCCTGGATAGGGAACCTGACCCTAGGTAAGGCTCAAAGGGCAAAACTTAACCCAAGATGAGAAAAACCTAAAGGCTTTAGGGAAAGGGTCATAAAATGTCCCCAAAAACAAAGTTAAATCACATTTATACCCTTGGGATACCAGAAACCCTAATTGGAACCCTCGAAAACCCTAAAACCAAACCCTAGGGACCTATGTGCAAAATTAGCCCACTTTTGGACTAAAGTGCAAAAACCAAGTTAAATAAGTATCTTAAGACATTTGGGTCACAAATATGTGAATTTGCAAGTCAAACCCTGAGTTTTGGACTTATTTGCAAAAGAGCCACATTTGAACTCTTTTGACTAAGTCTGAATTTCAGTGTAATGTGCTCATCTTTGTGACCTTGTAACTTCTAAACAAAAGGGTTTTTGCCCTAGGTCACCACATCAAACTTGTAGACCTATTAATGGATAACAAATTTGCTTAAGAGTGCAAGCCATGTTCTTGTGAGAAATTTGAAGATAATCATGCCTAAAATTAGGCTGTTAGGCTGATTAAGTCTGAAAATCAGACTGACAGTGGACTGACATTAACTTCAAGACCAAGTTCATGCATGATCTGCTGCCTTTTTGTGACAACACCATATAGAAAAGTTATAGTTGGTATAATGCTCTACAAGTTTGCTGCAGAGTTGGACTTGTGTTGTCACTAGGAATTTAGAGAAAATCTCGCTCCAAGTTGGGCTGTCATGCGACTGAATCCGGTTTTGCCATGGTACAGTACGAAGATCAGAACGCCAGCTCCATTATCTCACCGCCGATGAAGCCTCGCCGTGATTCACGCCACCACTGTAGGATTCGCGTCGCCGATGACCCGATAGGGCCGCCAGGTAAAAGCCACCCCCTGGGGATAACTCCGGTGACTCACCGTGGCTGCCCCTTCTGCTTTGCGGCGGAAGAGGATTAGCTCGCCGGTGAACCGCCGTGTCTCGGCCCTGCGCCGCGTGTCCTAACCGCGCCACCGCATCGCCGTGACTCCCTCTAAACTCCCCGTCGACCACCGGAGTTACTGCCACGACGGTGAACACGTGTTCACTACACCCGCGTTCTTCCTCACTTCCGACCACCGCGCGTCTCGTCCAAAATTCACGGCCACCGCCCGTTCTCCCTATAAATTGAGCTTGGGACTAGCTTCACAACGTCATTGCGCACCCCCACACTTAGTATTGCATCCAGCCGATCATCAACAAGCTCCAATTCCGCATTCTCCCCAATTCGGTTCAAGAACACCGAAATCCAGCCTTACCGCGGCCAGTGCAATTCAAGCCAACTCACGCCCTCTGATCCCTCAATTGAGTATCCTCAGGTACCCGTGATGCTCCCCGACCCCTTTAATTGGATTATACCGCCATGAATCGCTTGGAACACGCAATTCCTTTAAGTTTTTCTGCTGTCACCGTGGGCAGAGGGTTGTAGAGCTCCAATTCTGAAATTGAATGAGGGGAAATGCCTCTCTGGGGTTGATTTTGGGGTAAACCAAAGACTAGCGCCGGTCTTGGTCCCCTCCGGCCGGTCTAGCTCGCCGGAGTTAAGCTTCCCGTGCGGAGCGCCGTCGTGGACGTGGCCGTGCGAAGAAATAGAAATCAAGGGGGCTTTCTGTAAATCGTCAGCGACACGTAGGAATAGTAAAAGAACTTGTTTCCAGTAAACCAAAAACCCAGGGTCCTCTGTGCAAAACGGCCAGCGCGGGCACGTTTCTGCCTATGTCTGGGCCGATTGGGCTGAAATCAGCCCAATACTATTCACTCTTTCTCCTTTTCTTTTTCAGAATAACTTTGGAAATTTGTTAAAAATTGTAGAAAAATCCTAAAATTGTGAAACCAATTTTCCTAGACTTCTTATTTTCCCTAGAATTTAATAAAAATAGTTCTATGATTTTTAGAGGAAATAAGGAATTTTAAAGCATTTAAAGTAATTTAAGGTAATGGTTCTGGATTTTTAAAAGATAAATGGTAACTCCAAAAATGCCCAAACTTTTTATATGAGTTCCTCATAGAATTTAGAAGCCTTGGGTAGAGTTTGGATTGATTTGGACCTTGTTTGATCACCAAACCCCAAAACACCCCCCCGCCCTGTGAACTCCTTTACTGACTCCGGAAACCCTAAGTTCTCGGAGTTCCGTGAAGGAAAATTGTATTCAAGACTTAGATAACAAGTTTATAGTATCTTTGCACCCTCATGAGCATTACATGGCATTCATTCTTATATACCTATGTATGGTTATGATTAGAACACGAAGAAGAAGTGGAAGCCACTGAAGAGCAAGTACCACCACCTTTGGAAACACAGGCTGAGAACTATTTCTACTTCGATATTTGTGGATCTGAGCCTGACTCACCCATAAACAAAGGCAAGCCCCGGTGCATTTGCCACCCCCTTGTGTTTTAAAATCTTTCTCACTTGCTTGATGCACTAGGTGATAGGTGTTGATTGCTTAAACAATTCCTGCATTACTTTCCTTGGATTTGATTACCTTCCTTGAAACCCTGTTTTTACAAAAAGGTTTTACTATGCTTAGTATTGATCTAGAAAAAGCAAAAGGATTTGTTTTACAAAAGATGTTTGGCAAAGTGGGAGGGTTGTTTTCAAAAATAAAACTTGATGGTGAATCTGTCAAAGGCCTTGATGGATTCAACATCGGAAAAGATGTACCTCTGCCAGGTACCAACCTTTGGGGTGAAATGATTAAGTTGAGACTGGGCGGGTGACTTGCACAAGAAAGAGAGTCTCGGTGTAGTGTCTCCGTCTGAGTCGATTAAGGACCTTGTCGATGTAGGCTTGATGATCGAGGACCCTTTAACTAGTCACATGCCTCGTCATGGGTAAGCCTTGCCTCGGGTAGACTAAGGCCAGAATAAGATAACACAAAATGGGCGTGGAGCGGTGGCGAGAGTAGCGTGTACCCTCCGTGGCAAGAGGCTGGACGGTGGTGTATCTGTGCTCTCGGTTTGCGTGAACCTGATCTGGTCTTAAGAAACTCGGTGGCGGGTTGACATATGCAAGGGTTAAGTGCTACATATGTCGTGTGATTGGAGATCCTCAGCTGAGTATAATCGATTCGGATCGCCGTACCTTCGCGGTTATGAAGACTTGGTCACTGCCCTACACGTAGCAATCCAGTAAAGATGAAGGATGAATTAAGAACTTGGCTAGTTCAGGATAAGTGTTTGAACTAGGTTAGAGAGAACTCTAGAGATAAGTAAGTTTACTTAACTTGACCAATAAAACTGGATTTTTAAGGATCCACTTTAGTAAGCATTTCTGCAAAACAGAGTCTTTGATTATTGAGAAGCCTTACCTTGACTCCCTTAAACCAGCATACCCTTGAGAGTCTTTTCTTTAGTCGGGTAAGACTTGCTGAGTAATTCCATACTCAGGGTTTATTCCCCCGTTGTTTTTAGGTGAGGAGACAACAAACTTTTGTTGTTTTTGTACCAAGGTGGTGAAAAGTGAAGATAATCAAGAATGAAGCTGCCGGAGGACCAGGTCCTCCTTAAAAACTTTTATGTAAAGAACTTAATGGGAGGAGCTTTTACCTCCCAGGTATTGTAATAATACTTTTCTACACTCGCTTATACTCTGGTCTGTATTAAACGACTTACTCTTACTTTTAAATAAATGTAAGTTTATGTAATCACTTCCGCATTTCCGCATCTCCGATGAACATATTGTCTGTCAGACGGGTGAAACGTTCCTGGAAAGGTAAGGATAAAGATACCAAACTTGTCAAGTGATTCAGGAACATCTACAGGGTTGTCTGATGTCTGTTGGACAAGGACAATTGTAGGTGGGCCTAATGACTTGGGAGGTTCCGTCACAGCTGGTATCGGAGCGTAGCCCTTCTTGGCAGATCTTATGTAGCATCTTCAAAAATATTTTCTTAGACTTATCTAGAAAATTTCTTCTCTTCTTACCTAAGTATTTCTGAAGAGTTTATTTCAAAGACCAGATAGGAAGAGTGCGATGTATAGAAGGTTGAATCAATTAAGGTTGATTCTGTAATTATTCATGCATCATGCTAAGAATTGTACTAATAAATTTTCCCCTTAGAAAATGCCGCCGCGTACAAGGAAAATGGCGCGAAAACATAATGGACCTATCGGTGTACCTCGACACCAACTTGCCCCACGGGAGCAAGATAGTAGTAGCAGGAGCAACGACCCAATTGGAGATCTCGAAGCCCGCGTGAATCAACTTCAAACAGAGTTACATCGCAGGACCAATTTATGGGTTGCGGATGGTGACCGAATAAATGAATTAAGAAGTTACATCCGCACCCTGCAAGATCAACTTGCTGATCGAGATCTGGCACTTGATTGGGCAGTACAGTCTCGTTTAGTAGCTTGGGCTAAGGAAGCGAAGGCTCGAGCACGAGTCAAAGAACTTAGCACTGCTATTGATAACTTGCAGGTATATTGCAATACTTTACATGAGGAAGTTCATGTACTGTATTCGCAATTACACCCACATGTCCCTGCGGATCCCGTCAGGTCGGAAGCCGGACCCTCGCATAATGCGGGAGAAGCGCTTGGTGGCGAGTTAGACCTTTTTAGGCCCCCTCCTTCTATGAGGCTGGTCGACGTATGGTCTCCCACACCTGACGATGAAGCTGCCAAGAGCAATTAGAAGCAGGAGTAGTGTAGTTGTAGAAGTAGAAGTAGTATGTTGTATAATAGGTTGAACTTTTGTATAATGGGTATGTATCCTGTTGTATAATATCGAGTCTGTATCATTAATTTTGATAGTAATGTAAAATGGAAGGTTTCTCTGGCATATTATATTTATTCCAAATGTTCTTTGCCTCAGATGCCTACCAGGACTCGAGGACAGGATGCAGCAGGAACTTCTGGGGGAAGGGATGTTACCCCAAATCCACCTCCGGTTCCTCCCACATTGGCCGAGGCGATTGCCGCCTTGGTGAACGCAACTGCAGACAATACCCGCTTTTTGAGAGAAATGGCGGGCCAACAATTCTAGCAGCAGGGTGGAAGGGGTTATTAGCAAGGCCCCCCGTGAAACCACATATCTGGATTTCTCTGAAACCCGTCCACCACTATTTGTCAAGGCTGAGGACCCGTTGGAAGCTGATGAATGGATACGGGTTATTGAGCAAAAATTTGGTCTTCTCCGCTGTTCAGAGACACATAAGTCGTTGTTCGCAGCGCAACAACTGCGCGGCCCTGCCAGTACCTGGTGGGGAAATTTTGTGGCTATTCAACCTGCTAATCATCAAGTTACTTGGGAAGAATTTAAAGTGGCCTTCCGTGAGCACTACATACCCGAAGGTGTTCTGCATATGAAACAAGAAGAGTTCATGAAGCTGAAACAAGGGGGAGATACCGTCAATCAATATCTCAACAAGTTTAATCACATGTCGCAGTATGCCATTGATCAGGTGAACACTGACTTAAAAAAGAAGAATTGCTTTATGAGAGGGCTAAATGATCGATTGCAGAGAAAAATGGCTACCTGCATAGATCTCACATATGGAAAGGCTGTCAGCACAACCCTATCTGTTGAAGCCAAATATGCAGGTTCCAGGAAGAACAAGGGATTTGGTGGTGAGAAGCCTAATCAGGGCCACGCAAAAAGGCAACGGTTTGTGATCCGGCCTTCTAGCCAAAATCGCTCTTTTTCTCGACCGCCGTCCTTTCCTTTCAAGCAGCCAATCATTATTCACCCCAACAATGCCTCCACTACCCCAAATCAGCTGGGTGCCCCGGGCACTCGATTCCCTGCGTTGCCTAGCTCCTCAACCGGATGTTTTAATTGTGGCAAGTCTGGACATTTCATCAAAGACTGCCCATATCCCAAGCAGAATCAATCAAATGCTCAGCAAGGATCTGGGAAATCGACTCAGCCCAAGGGAAATAATGTGGGGAAGAACACAAAGAAGACGGGGCGGATATACTATACTCAAGTGGCCACTACACCGGAAGGTGAACCGGTGATGATGGGTACGTTTCTCGTGGCCAGTCACCCTGCAATTATTCTTTTTGATTCTGGTGCTTCGCATACATTTATTAGCAAGACATTTGTGGAGCAACATCACATTTCATGCCATGAATCAAAAGAAGGATTTAAAATCCATTCACCTGGGGGACACATTTTTACTAGAGAAGTGGCCTACCAAGTGCCAGTAACAATGGCCGGACGGAACTTTCCTGCTAACATGATTGTTCTGAAAGGCCAAGATATAGATGTGATTTTGGGTATGAATTGGTTAACCCAACACAAGGCAATTCTCAACACTGAACTCAGAACCGTCAGGTTGAGCTATAATCAAGAAGAGATTCTTTTATCCATCCCCGTAACCAATCCCTCCAAAGCTTCTGGTAGAATATATGAAGCCATTGTACCGGAGATCAAGGATATTCCGGTAGTATGTGAGTTTCCAGATGTATTTCCGGAAGATTTGCCTGGACTGCCCCCTGAGAGAGATGTAGAATTTGTAATTGAGTTAAAGCCCGGTACGACTCCCATTTCCCGAAGATCGTACCGTATGCCCCCTAATGAGTTGGCGGAATTGAAGATTCAATTACAAGATCTACTGAATAAGGGATTCATCTGGCCAAGCTCGTCTCCATGGGGTTGCCCCGCCATTTTTGTTAAGAAGAAGGATCAAACCTTACGAATGTGCGTGGATTATCGACCCCTGAATGAGGTCACCATCAAGAACAAGTACCCTCTTCCAAGGATCGACATCTTATTGGATCAACTGACTGGGGCGAGGGTGTTCTCCAAAATTGATCTCAGGTCGGGCTATCATCAGATCCGTATTCGGCCCGAGGATATACCGAAGACCGCGTTTACTATGCGGTATGGTTTATTTGAATATTTGGTAATGTCTTTTGGGCTAACAAATGCTCCTGCCCATTTCACTTATTTGATGAACTCGGTGTTCATGCCCGAGTTAGACAAGTTCGTGGTGGTCTTCATCGACGATATCTTGATATATTCTAAAAATGAAGAGGAGCATGCTCAACATTTGCGGATTGTATTGACGCGCTTGAGAGAACATCAGTTATATGCCAAGTTCAGCAAGTGCGCGTTCTGGCTGGAGGAAATTCAATTTTTGGGGCACGTGTTATCTGCCAAGGGAATTGCGGTAGATCCTAGCAAAGTCAAGGATATTCTGGAGTGGAAACCCCCAACCACTGTTCATCAAGTCTGGAGTTTTCTTGGACTAGCTGGATATTATCGCAGATTCATACCAGATTTTTCTAAGCTTGTGAAGCCAATCACAAGTTTATTGAAGAATGACATTAAATTCAATTGGTCTTCTAAGTGTAATGAAGCCTTTGAGCAATTGAAAACATTATTAACCACTGCTCCGGTATTGGCTCAACCGGACATCACCAAGCCTTTTGAGGTATATTGTGATGCGTCAGGCAGTGGACTCGGCCGTGTATTAATGCAAGAGGGCCGAGTAATTGCATATGCTTCAAGGCAGTTGCGCTGACATGAGGAGCATTACCCAACTCATGATCTAGAGCTAGCTGCTGTGGTTCATGCCCTAAAAATTTGGCGTCACTATCTGCTGGGAAATATCTGTCACATATATACAGATCATAAAAGCTTGAAGTATATCTTCACCCAGTCAGAATTAAATATGAGGCAAAGGCGATGGCTTGAGCTTATTAAGGACTATGAACTAGAAATTCATTATCACCCAGGCAAAGTCAATGTTGTAGCAGATGCACTGAGCCGTAAGGTTTCCTGCCACTGTCTTATGGTGAAGACCTCTGACGACACTTTATGTCAAGAAATGGAAAAGCTGAACCTGGGGATGGTCCAACGAGGAACCCTGAATCAGCTAAAGCTTGAGTCTATCATCTTGCAAAGGATAATTGATGCTCAAAAGGATAATGTGGGTATGAAGCACATACGGGAAAAGATAAGGGCTGGAACAGCCAAATGTTTCAAAGAAGACGATCAAGGTGTGATATGGTTCAATAACCGCATAGTAGTGCCGAAGAATGAAGAACTCCGCCAGCAAATCTTAGATGAAGCGCATCTTAGTCGCTATTCTATTCATCCGGGAAGCACTAAGATGTATCATGATCTAAAGCAGCACTACTGGTGGACGAAGATGAAAATTGAAATTGCACGCTATGTGGCTAAGTATGACACTTGCAGACATGTCAAAGCCGTACACATGAAAACTGCTGGTCCATTACAATCTTTGCCGATCCCAACATGGAAATGGGAAGATATAAGTATGGACTTCATCGTGGGATTGCCCAAGACCGCAAAAGGGAATGACTCTATTTGGGTTATCATTGATCGACTTACCAAGATCGCCCACTTCCTCCCGGTCAAAGTAAAATATCCCGTCATTACCTATGCGGAGTTATACATTGCTCGTATTCTTAGTCTGCATGGTGTTCCAAAGACCATTGTGTCGGATCGTGGACCTCAATTCGTAGCCAAGTTTTGGGAAGCACTTCACAAATCCTTGGGTACTAAGTTGCTCCATAGTTCGGCATATCATCCACAAACTAGTGGGCAGACTGAGAGGATTAATCAAGTACTCGAAGATATGTTGCGAGCATGTGTTCTGGACTTTTCCCCAAAATGGGATGAATGTTTGCCTTTGGCGGAGTTTTCATATAACAACAGCTATCAAGAAAGTATCAAGATGGCACCTTTTGAAGCTTTGTATGGGCGACGGTGTCGAACTCCGCTAAATTGGTCTGAACCTGGAGAAAGGTAATTCTTTAGGCCAGATATAGTGAAGGAGGCCGAGGAAAAGGTTCAGAAAATTATTCATAAAATGAAGAAAGCACAAGCCCGTTAGAAGGGTTATGCAGACAAACGGCGAATGCCCTTATATTTTCATGAAGGGGACTATGTCTACCTGAAAGTTTCACCCATGAAGGGGGTATCGCGTTTCGGGGTTAAAGGGAAACTTGCACCCAGGTACATTGGTCCATTTCCGATACTTGAGCAATGTGGACCAGTGGCATATCGACTGCAGCTCCCCGAAATTCTGTCTGCTATCCATAATGTGTTCCATGTGTCGCAATTAAAGAAGTGTCTTCGGGTTCCCGATCAAACCATTGAAGTGACAGATGTTGTCCTGGAACCAGATTTAACATACTCGGAACATCCTATTCGAGTTCTGGATCAAAAGGACAGGGTTACCCGGAGAAAAACTCTCAAGTTCTATAAGATACAATGGAACCAACATTCTGAAGAAGAGGCTACATGGGAAACTCAAGACTTTTTAGATAAGAATTTCCCAGGCTTTCTAGCCTCATGTAATTTATAAAGTGTATTTAGTTACTGTAATAAAGGAGTGAACCCCTACACCACCCTTGCCTTGTACCAGAAATAAGGGAATAAAGATGTGACACATTTCCTTTTCCATTACTCACCCTAGGACTTTAAATCTCGGGACGAGATTCTTTTATGGGGGGGAAGGATGTAACACCCCTGGTGTTACTGTAACTAAAACTTGAACATGGCATCATAAGCATTGGCATATGTTTGACACACCTAGAGTGCATCCACTAGGTAAAAATTTCAATCAAGTGTATTGTTTTTGGTGTTTTGCAAATAGGACCCTGGATAGGGAACCTGACCCTAGGTAAGGCTCAAAGGGCAAAACTTAACCCAAGATGAGAAAAACCTAAAGGCTTTAGGGAAAGGGTCATAAAATGTCCCCAAAAACAAAGTTAAATCACATTTATACCCTTGGGATACCAGAAACCCTAATTAGAACCCTGGAAAACCCTAAAACCAAACCCTAGGGACCTATGTGCAAAATTAGCCCACTTTTGGACTAAAGTGCAAAAACTAAGTTAAATAAGTATCTTAAGACATTTGGGTCACAAATATGTGAATTTGCAAGTCAAACCCTGAGTTTTGGACTTATTTGCAAAAGAGCCACATTTGAACTCTTTTGACTAAGTCTGAATTTCAGTGTAATGTGCTCATCTTTGTGACCTTGTAACTTCTAAACAAAAGGGTTTTTGCCCTAGGTCACCACATCAAACTTGTAGACCTATTAATGGATAACAAATTTGCTTAAGAGTGCAAGCCATGTTCTTGTGAGAAATTTGAAGATAATCATGCCTAAAATCAGGCTGTCAGGCTGATTAAGTCTGAAAATCAGACTGACAGTGGACTGACATCAACTTCAAGACCAAGTTCATGCATGATCTGCTGCCTTTTTGTGACAACACCATATAGCAAAGTTATAGTTGGTATAATGCTCTACAAGTTTGCTGCAGAGTTGGACTTGTGTTGTCACTAGGAATTTAGAGAAAATCTCGCTCCAAGTTGGGCTGTCAGGCGACTGAATCCGGTTTTGCCATGGTACAGTACGAAGATCAGAACGCCAGCTCCGTTATCTCACCGCCGATGAAGCCTCGCCGTGATTCACGCCACCGCTGTAGGATTCGCGTCGCCGATGACCCGATAGGGCCGCCAGGTAAAAGCCACCCCCTGGGGATAACTCCGGTGACTCACCGTGGCTGCCCCTTCTGCTTTGCGGCGGAAGCGGATTAGCTAGCCGGTGAACCGCCGTGTCTCGGCCCTGCGCCGCGTGTCCTAACCGTGCCACCGCATCGCCGTGACTCCCTCTAAACTCTCCGTCGACCACCGGAGTTACTGCCACGACGGTGAACACGTGTTCACTACACCCGCGTTCTTCCTCACTTCTGACCACCGCGCGTCTCGTCCAAAATTCGCGGCCACCACCCGTTCTCCCTATAAATTGAGCTCGGGACTAGCTTCACAACGTCATTGCGC
This sequence comes from Zea luxurians, assembly GCA_029449295.1. NCBI lineage: Eukaryota > Viridiplantae > Streptophyta > Magnoliopsida > Poales > Poaceae > Zea > Zea luxurians. The sequence goes on along the minus strand of JAOPSE010000064.1, from coordinate 1,000,546 downwards.
ACCCCCACACTTAGTATTGCATCCAGCCGATCATCAACAAGCTCCAATTCTGCATTCTCCCCAATTCGGTTCAAGAACACCGAAATCCAGCCTTACCGCGGCCAGTGCAATTCAAGCCAACTCACGCCCTCTAATCCCTCAATTGAGTATCCTCAGGTACCCGTGATGCTCCCCGACCCCTTTAATTGGATTATACCGCCATGAATCGCTTGGAACACGCGATTCCTTTAAGTTTTTCCGCTGTCACCGTGGGCAGAGGGTTGTAGAGCTCCAATTCTGAAATTGAATGAGGGGAAATGCCTCTCTAGGGTAGATTTTGGGGTAAACCGAAGACTAGCGCTGGTCTTGGTCCCCTCCGGCTGGTCTAGCTCACTGGAGTTAAGCTTCCCGTGCGGAGCACCGTCGTGGACGTGGCCGTGCGAAGAAATAGAAATCAAGGGGGCTTTCTGTAAATCGTCAGCGACACGTAGGAATAGTAAAAGAACTTGTTTCCAGTAAACCAAAAACCCGGGGTCCTCTGTGCAAAACGGCCAGCGCGGGCACGCGCGCGGGCACGTTTCTGCCTGGGTCTGGGCCGATTGGGCTGAAATCAGCCCAATACTATTCACTCTTTCTCCTTTTCTTTTTCAGAATAACTTTGGAAATTTGTTAAAAATTGTAGAAAAATCCTATAATTGTGAAACCAATTTTCCTAGACTTCTTATTTTCCCTAGAATTTAATAAAAATAGTTCTATGATTTTTAGAGGAAATAAGGAATTTTAAAGCATTTAAAGTAATTTAAGGTAATGGTTCTGGATTTTTAAAAGATAAATGGTAACCCCAAAAATGCCCAAACTTTTTATATGAGTTCCTCATAGTATTTAGAAGCCTTGGGTAGAGTTTGGATTGATTTGGACCTTGTTTGATCACCAAACCCCAAAACACCCCCCCCCGCCCTGTGAACTCCTTTACTGACTCCGGAAACCCTAAGTTCTCGGAGTTCCGTGAAGGAAAATTGTATTCAAGACTTAGATAACAAGTTTATAGTATCTTTGCACCCTCATGAGCATTACATGGCATTCATTCTTATATACCTATGTATGGTTATGATTAGAACACGAAGAAGAAGTGGAAGCCACTGAAGAGCAAGTACCACCACCTTTGGAAACACAGGCTGAGAACTGTTTCTACTTCGATATTTGTGGATCTAAGCCTGACTCACCCATAAACAAAGGCAAGCCCCGGTGCATTTGCCACTCCCTTGTGTTTTAAAATCTTTCTCACTTGCTTGATGCACTAGGTGATAGGTGTTGATTGCTTAAACAATTCCTACATTACTTTCCTTGGATTTGATTACCTTCCTTGAAACCCTGTTTTTACAAAAAGGTTTTACTATGCTTAGTATTGATCTAGAAAAAGCAAAAGGATTTGTTTTACAAAAGATGTTTGGCAAAGTGGGAGGGTTGTTTTCAAAAATAAAACTTGATGGTGAATCTGTCAAAGGCCTTGATGGATTCAACATCGGAAAAGATGTACCTCTGCCAGGTACCAACCTTTGGGGTGAAATGATAAAGCTGAGACCGGGCGGGTGACTTGCACGAGAAAGAGAGTCTCGGTGTAGTGTCTCCATCTGAGTCGATTAAGGACCTTGTCGATGTAGGCTTGATGATCGAGGACCCTTTAACTGGTCACATGCCTCGTCATGGGTAAGCCTTGCCTCGGGTAGACTAAGGCCAGAATAAGATAACACGAAATGGGCATGGAGCGGTGGCGAGAGTAGCGTGTACCCTCCGTGGCAAGAGGCTGGACGGTGGTGTATCTGTGCTCTCGGTTTGCGTGAACCTGATCTGGTCTTAAGAAACTCGGTGGCGGGTTGACATATGCAAGGGTTAAGTGCTACATATGTCGTGTGATTGGAGATCCTCAGCTGAGTATAATCGATTCGGATCGCCGTACCTTCGCGGTTATGAAGACTTGGTCACTGCCCTACACATAGCAATCCAGTAAAGATGAAGGATGAATTAAGAACTTGGCTAGTTCAGGATAAGTGTTTGAACTAGGTTAGAAAGAACTCTAGAGATAAGTAAGTTTACTTAACTTGACCAATAAAACTGGATTTTTAAGGATCCACTTTAGTAAGCATTTCTGCAAAACAGAGTCTTTGATTATTGAGAAGCCTTACCTTGACTCCCTTAAACCAGCATACCCTTGAGAGTCTTTTCTTTAGTCGGGTAAGACTTGCTGAGTAATTCCATACTCAGGGTTTATTCCCCTGTTGTTTTTAGGTGAGGAGACAACAAACTTTTGTTGTTTTTGTACCAAGGTGGTGAAAAGTGAAGATAATCAAGAATGAAGCTGCCGGAGGACCAGGTCCTCCTTAAAAACTTTTATGTAAAGAACTTAATGGGAGGAGCTTTTACCTCCCAGGTATTGTAATAATACTTTTCTACACTCGCTTATACTCTGGTCTGTATTAAACGACTTACTCTTACTTTTAAATAAATGTAAGTTTATGTAATCACTTCCGCATTTCCGCATCTCCGATGAACATATTGTCTGTCAGACAGGTGAAACGTTCCTGGAAAGGTAAGGATAAAGATACAGAACTTGTCAAGTGATTCAGGAACATCTACAGGGTTGTCTGATGTCTGTTGGACAAGGACAACTGTAGGTGGGCCTAATGACTTGGGAGGTTCCGTCACACGAAACATCCTCTCTTCCTTTGCTTTTTCCTGTCAATGTTAAAGAGAAGATCTTCGACCTGCAGGGGTACACCCATTAGATTAATCTTGCGGATCATCCTCATTACCTTTCCGAGGCGTCGGACTGTTTCTTCGTCCTCGGAGAATGATGTGCATGGTTGATTATCTTCTTCATCATCACTTTCTTCTTCTTCCTCTTCTTCACTTGAGGAACTTGGAGTGGGAGCCTTCTTTTTGCCCTTCCTTTCATCACATGCAAAAGCATATGGTCTTGAGGAAGTTGGCTCCTCTCCCCGACACATTTTCGCGACATCTCAAAAGCCACGATTTTCCCAATCACAATGGTCGGGGTCATGTTGCTCAAGTCCTCCATGTTGTGAAGAATGGTGATGATGCTCCCATATCTTTGTTGTGGTAGCAGGGAGATAATCTTCCTCACAATGTCCGCATCACCTAGCTTATTAATGCCAATAGAATTGAGCTCATTGATAATTAGATTCAAACGAGAATACATGTCTCTAACAAGCTCATCATCTTTCATAGCAAAAGAATTATACTCATTTAAGGCTAGGCAATGTTTTTGCTCACGAACATTGGATGTGCCATCATGGAGCTCATGCAATTTTAGCAAAATCTCATTAGTAGTTTTCAAGGTAAATACTTGATTAAAAATATCCATGCTAAGAGATTCATACAAGCAATTTTTGGCTCTAGCATTTAAATGATTTTCTTTTTCCTCACTCATGGTGGGTTTCTTGGGATTCTTGAGTGGTTTTATCCCGTCACGAGTGACTCTCCAAACACCTAGATCAAAGGCCTCTAGGTAACAAGCCATTCTAGAACTATAATATGGGAAGTTTGTAGCACCCACTTTGTAATTGCTACATAAAACACTAATAGAGGAACATTTTCTCTTTATGTGAGTTTGATCTTTATGCATCACCATATGAGAACACCATGTCCAAAAACAATCAATAAAAATATATGCTACTAAATCATTGCATCATGCTGGATATTTTATTTGTGTGTGCATCTTTGTGACAATATTTTAATAATGCAAAAAGAAATAGGTGAATACCCAAATGGGGACTTAAATCCTAAAATAATCCTAGGATTAAGAAAAGAGAGAAGGAAAAGATTATACAAATTATAGGAAAGTAAATGTATGAAAGAATACATTTTGTTCCCCACTAATATTCTAATTTAAGTGTTTAACCCAGTTAAGAAGATCACAAACAAGTTTGAATTCAAATTGGGATTTAAATTTGAAAATAGGAAAATAAAACAGAAAAAAAAAGGGTAAAGAAGCTTACCTGGGCCCCTGGCGCCATTTCGGCCCAGCTCTGGACGACATCCGCGCGGCCCACCTGAACACCTCAAGCGTGCCGACAACACGGGCCCGGCTGACAGTCCCTCGTGCGCGCGATCCACCAATGACTGTGGGGCCGCCGTGTCAGAGTCAGAAACCACCGCGCGCCTGCTTCTGTTTGTTGACGCTGACAGCGGGACCCGCATCGCCCTGTTCCTCTTCCTTCTGTTTTCCGCGCGCGTGGGAGCTCCTACCGATCTCTGCGCAAAACCAGCCGGGGATGGCGCTGGAATCGGTCAGCTCCGTTCGACGGACTCAATCGCGCCCGTGCGACCTCCTTGGGCGCCCAGATAAAAGCGTGGCCGCCGTTGTTCCCAGGCCATGCGATCCAAAATTAACACCGCTCGGCTGCGACAAAGTTAGGTGAGAGAGAGGGAGAAGGCAGGTGGGAGCTAGCGCGGGACTTGGAAGACCCGGCCGTAGCTTCGCCGTGGGGTCTGCCGTCGGCGGGGAAGAAGCTCTGCGGGCTCTGGGCGCCGCTCGGGAGCTTCTCTGGGGAGAGCGCGGGGGAAGCTTCTGGACGCCAGGGTATTGCGCATCGCCGTGATCCACACGCCGCGGGACAAACTCTGGTGAGAAACCGATTCCCCGCTCCCTATGTTCCCTTGAATTCGTAGAACCATGAATCGTAGGCCGCGATTTCGTCTGGACGATGAATCGGGTGGCCGGAGTATGCTTCCGCCGCTCCGTGCGAGGCGCGCCGTGGGCCGGGTTCCGTACTCGATGATAGTACAAATTGATAGAGGAAACAAGTTTATAGCGTCGTCAATCGGGCGAGGAGCGAAGGAATTAGAAGATGGGGCTCGGGGTGGCCGGAATTGCTACTCGCCGGTGAACCAGCCGCCGCGGGAAGCTGAGCGCCACCGCGTGGGATCGGTTGAGTTGGGGACGATCCGCGGGCCGTCGGATGGCGCGTGGACGGTCCCGATTAGATCAAGCTTACCCCTTCGTCCAATCCAACTGCGTCCGTCGATGCGAGATCCAGCGGTGCAGAGTAGATCTGAGGTTCATTAAATCCGTGCCGTCGATCGTGGATCCCACGGCTCTGGGCGCATACCGGTTCACTTTAGTATGGATTTAATCTCGCGCGCTGAATTCGGATCCAACGGCCCATATGGATGGATACCCCTTCGGCCGACGACTTTGCATAAGAGCCCTCCTAAAAATCAGATAATCAACCCGCCGTCCACTGCATAGTATTCTGAGTCTTAGGAAATTATGCGCAGAAGCCCCTGACGTTTCTGGAAATTGAGGCCCAGTCCAGAGATCATTTAAATTGAATAAATGAAATAGAAAATGGATTTTTAATAGGAAAATAATTGCTAGAACTTTATAAATTCATAGAAAATTCATACTAACTCCAAATTCATCCATTCCAGTTGCTAAAATTTTGTAATTTTATTCTCTAGCTCTTAGTGTCTCTGTTTTGGCATAAAAACAGTAAGGAATTTATTTATTACTTAATCCTATTTAAAGCACATAAAACCTTTGAAAATTCATAACTTAAAATCTGTAACTTAGAAAATTATGATTTCTGTTCCTAGGATTTTATTTTAATATGTAGAATATCTCTGTGCATTTTGTTTATATGTTGGTGTAATGTTAATTTCTCTATATGCACTGTGCTTGTTTGTATTGTGGCGAGTAGAAGAGCCCGTTGCTGAGGATCCTGGTGAGCAGCAGGTTGAAGTAGCTGAGAAGGAGCTCATTGAAGGCAAGTTGTGCCCTTGACCACTTTTTACCCAATAATGCTCTTTAATATCATTTATCCATGCATAGGTTAATTTTGATGGGACCCAATAGGACTCCCTAGATTGTTTATCTCATTACCTTGTTCACCCCTGAATCACTTGGGTAGTTTGCTATTGCTTTATATGGTTTTGGGATAATCATTTATTACCTCTATGTTCCAATTCTTGTTGTTATTCTGTTTATGTTCATGTTGTTATCATTAATGTTAATTGGAACATAGAGCTTAACTTGAGAACCACGTGCCACCACAAGGGTGGAATGGGACGCCCTTGGCTGACTAATTAGGAAAGCTAGTGGAAGACTACCTTACCCGAAAGGGGCAAGGGCAGTAGGGGAGAGGTCAGTGCGGGGAGGTCCCTGGTTGATTTTGCTGCGATGGCTATCAGCCAGGAACCCTTTACTGGATCTTCCCATAAACTGTAGCGGGTTTTCGGAAGCTAGTGGAACTTTGTAAAGGCCTCGTAGTGTTGCCCTGCCGTGCTTCCTAGGTAGAGGTATATGGGATTCATGACCCCTTGGCAGATGGGTAACATGACTTGTGGGTAAAGGGTACAACCTCTGCAGAGTGTAAAACTGGTATACTAGCCGAGCTCACGGTCATGAGCGGCTCAGGACTCTCTGATGTTTAAATTATGGAACTTAAATTCAATTTTGTCATTTGCATTGCATGGGTTTGTTATTAATTTTGTTCTATTACTTTACTTATGGGTTTGGTATTCACTTACACTTAGTAACTGCTAATAAAATTTTGACCAACTACTTAAAAGCAATGCTCAGCTTTAACCCCTGTCATTGATTAAGCCTTACACATCACATGAACTCACACCTTTGTGAGTTTATGTCCACTGGTTCCCCACAACTTGTTGAGCTATGATCATGTGTGAGCTCACCCTTGCTGTCTCACACCCCCCACAGGAGATGATCAGGTGGTTCAGGAGGAGCTGCCTAACACTGAGGAGTTCGATCTGATCTAGGTGGCGTTTCCCAGTCGACATTGGCGCCGACGATCCTTAGTTCGTTTTATCTTTATTATTTCATTTTGTAACAAGTCTTCCGCTATGTAATAAATACTCTGATGTTAATGACATTTATCTCTATACACTCTGTTATTATATATGTTGTCTTCTTGGCGCATGTATGAGATGCACCCGGCTTTGTTCTTTAAAACCGGGTGTTACAGAAGTGGTATCAGAGGAAATGTTGACTGTAGGACGAAACCTAGATAGAATGGATAAACCCTTACCTACTTATCTCACTCTGATTCATTCTACACTCACCTTACTCTGATTCTTTCTACACTTATCTTGATCCTGTCTCACCTTCTACTGTTCTACTCTGATCCTTCTTACCTTTGCTACTCTGAGACAAGATGGATTTCAAACCTTGGAATCCCTACCCCTGTGACATTTCTAAGAGATAGGGAACCTAAGACAAAATTAAAACTATTTTCTATATTTAAAAAGGTTGTTTGATTGTGCTGATGCTAAATGCCTGATTTGCTTCTTTGATTGATTGAATTATTATAGATGGACATCTTAGTATGTACCACCATAAGGTATTGAATTAGCTAGGATATGTAAAATGTTAATCTGCTTAGCTAAAAAGTCCCCCAAAGTAACCTGATTTGTAAATACCTGCCTTGTCTACTATTTTCTTACCATATGTATCTAACTCAGATGGTCAATACCAGGCGGGGTGGTGGAATTGACTTGCCTCCTAACCAACACACTCGAAGACAACCTCAGCCACAACCTGCTGCGATGAATCCTCCCAATCCCCCACCAGGCGGAGTTGACCCACTGGTTGCTGCTCAGATGGCAATGATGCAGCAAATGGCAGATACTATGGCGGATATGCGTGCTCAGATGCAGCAAGAACGCCAAGAGATGCGACAGGAAAGAGAGGATATACGACAGGAGCTGCGCCAGGAGCGAGATGAGATACGCCAGGAAAGGAGGGCGCAACAACAGCAGCTGCAACAGCAAATGCAACAACAACAGCAACAAGTGCCACTGCCTCCACCTCCACCACCACCAGTTCCACCCCGAGACAAGCATAGAGAGTTCATGAGCCATAAGCCACCCACATTTGCAAGCTCACCAGATCCACTTGATGCGGATGATTGGCTAAAAGCAATTGAGAAGATGCTGAATATTGCACAATGCACGGACCGGGAGAAGGTTTTATATGCTTCTGGACGTCTGATTGGTCCTGCTGCTGACTGGTGGGATTCTTTTACTGCTGCCCATGATGCTGCGGATGCTATTACTTGGGCGGAGTTTAGTACACAATTCAGGAACTACCATATTCCAGCTGGGATGATAAAAATCAAGAAGAAGGAATTTCTGTCGCTGAAGCAAGGGAGTATGTCCGTCAGCGAGTACAGAGACAAGTTTATTCAGTTATCCAGATATGCCCCTGAAGAAGTTGCTGAAGACGAGAGGAAGCAAGAGCATTTCATTGAAGGACTTAATGGACCATTGCAGTATGCTCTGGTGGCACACACATTCCCATCATTTCAGAGGCTGCTTGATAAGGCGCTGGCTATTGAACACAAGCGTGTTCAACTGGGAGATTTGAAGAGAAAGGCCATATCTCAAGGACAAGGAAGCAGCAGTGTTCGTCCTCGCTACAGTTCACCACAGAGTACACCGACTCGACCCGGAGGACCACGCCCAGTTCAGCAATCACCACTGAGGACTCCACCTCCTCGACAGGCTACCCCTACTGGCACCCCGACGAAGTTTTCAGGACAGAGTCCGGGCACTCAATGTTACAAGTGTGGGAAGATTGGTCATTATGCAAATGTCTGCCCACAAAGGATTGCTACTACTCCAGTTCAGAACAGGCAGCAAACTCCAGGAACCGGCAAGGGATATTCTATTGCCAAGGTTAATCAAGTCAGCGTGGATGCTACTCCGGATGGAGGGGACCTCGTAATTGGTATGTTTTATGTTAATGCAATTCCTGCAACCATATTATTTGATTCTGGTGCTACGCATTCATTCATGTCTGCTCGTTATGCCAACACAAATGAAATACCACTGCTAAATATGAGAAAACCCCTGATAGTAATTACACCTAAAGGGCATGTTGAGGCAAATCAAATGACACGTAGATTGACATTAACTATTATGGGTAGAGAATTTGGAGCTACTGCTATAATATTGGAGTCAAGCAGTATAGATTTAATCCTTGGTATGTCATGGCTAAGAAAGGCAAAGGCCGTTATAGCATGTGGTAGAGGTACCGTGGAACTCACTACTACTAAAGGAGAAAGGTTTCAAGTTAACATTGCAGTAACCTCCTCATCTATGCGTGCAATGTTCTTCATGCCTGAGGAGTTTGTTGGTGACAATATCCGGGTGGTTAGAGATTTTCCGGACGTCTTTCCAGAGGAGTTACCAGGGATGCCACCTGATAGAGAAGTTGAGTTTGTTATTGATCTCTTACCTGGAACCGCCCCTATTTCTAAACGGCCATATAGAATGTCCGTAGAGGAGTTGAAGGAACTTAAGAAGCAGTTAACTGAGTTACAAGAGGCTGGGTACATTCGTCCGAGTTCCTCACCTTGGGGAGCACCGGTCTTGTTTGTATAGAAGAAGGATGGATCGCAACGGATGTGTGTGGATTATAGATCTCTTAATGATGTTACAGTGAAGAACAAGTATCCGTTGCCCCGTATTGAAGATTTGTTTGATCAAATGAGAGGTGCTAGAGTATTTTCGAAGATTGATCTCCGATCCGGATATCATCAGATGAGGATTAGACCATCGGATATTCCCAAGACAGCTTTGATCTATTGAAGAAGAGGTTGATGTCGCCACCAGTATTGGTTATGCCAGACCTGCAGAAAGGATTTGATATCTATTGTGATGCATGTGGCCAAGGCTTAGGATGTGTGCTCATGCAAGAAGGACATGTGATTGCTTATGCTTCTCGTCAGTTGCGGAGACATGAATTGAACTACCCTACTCATGACTTGGAATTGGCAGCCGTTGTGCATGCACTTAAGATTTGGAGACATTATATCATGGGGACCAAGTGTCAAGTATATACGGATCATAAGAGTTTGAAGTATATATTCACTCAGAAGGATCTCAACCTTAGGCAACGCCGTTGGTTGGAGCTTATTAAGGATTATGATTTGGAGATTCACTATCACCCGGGCAAGGCAAACTTGGTTGCAGATGCCTTGAGTCGCAAGGAGCATGTTCATTCAGCTGTTGTTGCCCAGCTACCCGATGAGATTGTTGAGGACTTCAGGAGACTTAACCTGGGGATAGTTGCTCATACTGAGGGAGTTACTATTGAGGTGGAACCTACTTTGGAGCAAGAGATCCGCAAAGGACAAATTGGTGATGCTAAGATAAAAGAGATTAAGGATCTGATTACTGAAGGTCGAGTTCCGGAGTTCACGGAAGATGAGCAGGGCACTGTATGGTTCAAAGACAGGATGTGTGTCCCTGATGTTAAAAGCCTTCGAGAGACCATTTTAAAAGAGGCCCATGATTCGGATTATTCTATTCATCCTGGTAGTACCAAGATGTATCAGGATTTGAAACGGAAATATTGGTGGTATGGATTGAAAAGAGATGTTGCTGCACACGTAGCTATGTGCGATGTATGTCAAAGAGTTAAGGCTGAACACTAGAGGCCAGCTGGATTATTGCATCCACTGAAGATACCCGAGTGGAAATGGGAAGAGATTGGTATGGATTTCATTACTGGATTGCCCCGCACCCAGAAAGGATATGATGCTATATGGGTGATTGTGGATAGATTGACTAAAGTGGCTCACTTTATTCCTGTCAAGACTACTTATAAGGGTACTCAGCTAGCAGAGTTATATATGGCTCGGATTGTGTGTTTACATGGAGTACCAAAGAAGATCGTGTCTGACCGAGGTTCGCAGTTTACCTCAAGATTTTGGAGAAGCTTTCATGAGAACATGAGCACGAAGTTGAATTTCAGTACGGCTTATCACCCTCAGACTGATGGACAGACTGAAAGGACTAATCAAGTATTGGAAGATATGTTGAGAGCATGTGCCCTTCAGCATGGAGGAAGTTGGGATAAGAGTCTACCTTATGCTGAATTCTCGTACAATAATAGCTATCAGGCCAGTCTGAAGATGTCACCTTTTGAAGCTTTATATGGGAGGAAGTGCAGGACTCCTCTATATTGGGATCAGACTGGAGAGAGACAGTTCTTTGGGCCTGAATTGATTCAAGAAGCAGAAGAACAAGTCCGTATAATTCGAGAGAATTTGAGAGTGGCTCAAACCAGGCAGAAGAGCTATGCTGATAATAGAAGGAGGCCACTGGAATTTGAAGAAGGAGATTATGTGTATCTCAAGGTGTCACCACTTCGTGGGATGAGGAGATTTAAAGTCAAGGGCAAATTGTCCCCTCGCTACATTGGACCATTCTTGATCTTTAGAAGAGTTGGGGAGATGGCATACCAACTCGAGCTACCTGCTAGTCTATCAGATGTGCATAACGTGTTCCACGTGTCACAACTTAAGAAGTGTCTCCGTGTTCCCGAGGAACAGTTACCCATGGAAGAGCTCAGTGTTCAAGGTGATTTGACTTACACGGAGTACCCGATCAAGATTTTGGATACTTTGACTCGAGTTACAAGGAATAAGGTGATAAAGATGTGTAAAGTTCAATGGAGTCACCACAGTGAAGATGAAGCAACTTGGGAAAGAGAAGAAGAGCTTCGTATAGATTTTCCCCACCTTTTCCCTAGTTCTTCTTAAATCTCGAGGACGAGATTATTTTTAAGGGGGGTAGGATTTGTAGCACCCACTTTGTAATTGCTACATAAAACACCAATAGAGGAACATTTTCTCTTTATGTGAGTTTGATCTTTATGCATCACCATATGAGAACACCATGTCCAAAAACAATCAATAAAAATATATGCTACTAAATCATTGCATCATGCTGGATATTTTATTTGTGTGTGCATCTTTGTGACAATATTTTAATAATGCAAAAAGAAATAGGTGAATACCCAAATGGGGACTTAAATCCTAAAATAATCCTAGGATTAAGAAAAGAGAGAAGGAAAAGATTATACAAATTATAGGAAAGTAAATGTATGAAAGAATACATTTTGTTCCCCACTAATATTCTAATTTAAGTGTTTAACCCAGTTAAGAAGATCACAAACAAGTTTGAATTCAAATTGGGATTTAAATTTGAAAATAGGAAAATAAAACAGAAAAAAAAGGGTAAAGAAGCTTACCTGGGCCCCTGGCGCCATTTCGGCCCAGCTCTGGACGACATCCGCGCGGCCCACCTGAACACCTCAAGCGTGCCGACAACACGGGCCCGGCTGACAGTCCCTCGTGCGCGCGATCCACCAATGACTGTGGGGCCGCCGTGTCAGAGTCAGAAACCACCGCGCGCCTGCTTCTGTTTGTTGACGCTGACAGCGGGACCCGCATCGCCCTGTTCCTCTTCCTTCTGTTTTCCGCGCGCGTGGGAGCTCCTACCGATCTCTGCGCAAAACCAGCCGGGGATGGCGCTGGAATCGGTCAGCTCCGTTCGACGGACTCAATCGCGCCCGTGCGACCTCCTTGGGCGCCCAGATAAAAGCGTGGCCGCCGTTGTTCCCAGGCCATGCGATCCAAAATTAACACCGCTCGGCTGCGACAAAGTTAGGTGAGAGAGAGGGAGAAGGCAGGTGGGAGCTAGCGCGGGACTTGGAAGACCCGGCCGTAGCTTCGCCGTGGGGTCTGCCGTCGGCGGGGAAGAAGCTCTGCGGGCTCTGGGCGCCGCTCGGGAGCTTCTCTGGGGAGAGCGCGGGGGAAGCTTCTGGACGCCAGGGTATTGCGCATCGCCGTGATCCACACGCCGCGGGACAAACTCTGGTGAGAAACCGATTCCCCGCTCCCTATGTTCCCTTGAATTCGTAGAACCATGAATCGTAGGCCGCGATTTCGTCTGGACGATGAATCGGGTGGCCGGAGTATGCTTCCGCCGCTCCGTGCGAGGCGCGCCGTGGGCCGGGTTCCGTACTCGATGATAGTACAAATTGATAGAGGAAACAAGTTTATAGCGTCGTCAATCGGGCGAGGAGCGAAGGAATTAGAAGATGGGGCTCGGGGTGGCCGGAATTGCTACTCGCCGGTGAACCAGCCGCCGCGGGAAGCTGAGCGCCACCGCGTGGGATCGGTTGAGTTGGGGACGATCCGCGGGCCGTCGGATGGCGCGTGGACGGTCCCGATTAGATCAAGCTTACCCCTTCGTCCAATCCAACTGCGTCCGTCGATGCGAGATCCAGCGGTGCAGAGTAGATCTGAGGTTCATTAAATCCGTGCCGTCGATCGTGGATCCCACGGCTCTGGGCGCATACCGGTTCACTTTAGTATGGATTTAATCTCGCGCGCTGAATTCGGATCCAACGGCCCATATGGATGGATACCCCTTCGGCCGACGACTTTGCATAAGAGCCCTCCTAAAAATCAGATAATCAACCCGCCGTCCACTGCATAGTATTCTGAGTCTTAGGAAATTATGCGCAGAAGCCCCTGACGTTTCTGGAAATTGAGGCCCAGTCCAGAGATCATTTAAATTGAATAAATGAAATAGAAAATGGATTTTTAATAGGAAAATAATTGCTAGAACTTTATAAATTCATAGAAAATTCATACTAACTCCAAATTCATCCATTCCAGTTGCTAAAATTTTGTAATTTTATTCTCTAGCTCTTAGTGTCTCTGTTTTGGCATAAAAACAGTAAGGAATTTATTTATTACTTAATCCTATTTAAAGCACATAAAACCTTTGAAAATTCATAACTTAAAATCTGTAACTTAGAAAATTATGATTTCTGTTCCTAGGATTTTATTTTAATATGTAGAATATCTCTGTGCATTTTGTTTATATGTTGGTGTAATGTTAATTTCTCTATATGCACTGTGCTTGTTTGTATTGTGGCGAGTAGAAGAGCCCGTTGCTGAGGATCCTGGTGAGCAGCAGGTTGAAGTAGCTGAGCAGGAGCTCATTGAAGGCAAGTTGTGCCCTTGACCACTTTTTACCCAATAATGCTCTTTAATATCATTTATCCATGCATAGGTTAATTTTGATGGGACCCAATAGGACTCCCTAGATTGTTTATCTCATTACCTTGTTCACCCCTGAATCACTTGGGTAGTTTGCTATTGCTTTATATGGTTTTGGGATAATCATTTATTACCTCTATGTTCCAATTCTTGTTGTTATTCTGTTTATGTTCATGTTGTTATCATTAATGTTAATTGGAACATAGAGCTTAACTTGAGAACCACGTGCCACCACAAGGGTGGAATGGGACGCCCTTGGCTGACTAATTAGGAAAGCTAGTGGAAGACTACCTTACCCGAAAGGGGCAAGGGCAGTAGGGGAGAGGTCAGTGCGGGGAGGTCCCTGGTTGATTTTGCTGCGATGGCTATCAGCCAGGAACCCTTTACTGGATCTTCCCATAAACTGTAGCGGGTTTTCGGAAGCTAGTGGAACTTTGTAAAGGCCTCGTAGTGTTGCCCTGCCGTGCTTCCTAGGTAGAGGTATATGGGATTCATGACCCCTTGGCAGATGGGTAACATGACTTGTGGGTAAAGGGTACAACCTCTGCAGAGTGTAAAACTGGTATACTAGCCGAGCTCACGGTCATGAGCGGCTCAGGACTCTCTGATGTTTAAATTATGGAACTTAAATTCAATTTTGTCATTTGCATTGCATGGGTTTGTTATTAATTTTGTTCTATTACTTTACTTATGGGTTTGGTATTCACTTACACTTAGTAACTGCTAATAAAATTTTGACCAACTACTTAAAAGCAATGCTCAGCTTTAACCCCTGTCATTGATTAAGCCTTACACATCACATGAACTCACACCTTTGTGAGTTTATGTCCACTGGTTCCCCACAACTTGTTGAGCTATGATCATGTGTGAGCTCACCCTTGCTGTCTCACACCCCCCACAGGAGATGATCAGGTGGTTCAGGAGGAGCTGCCTAACACTGAGGAGTTCGATCTGATCTAGGTGGCGTTTCCCAGTCGACATTGGCGCCGACGATCCTTAGTTCGTTTTATCTTTATTATTTCATTTTGTAACAAGTCTTCCGCTATGTAATAAATACTCTGATGTTAATGACATTTATCTCTATACACTCTGTTATTATATATGTTGTCTTCTTGGCGCATGTATGAGATGCACCCGGCTTTGTTCTTTAAAACCGGGTGTTACAAAGTTAGTGCCGTCGAAGTGTGGTGGCCTATTGGTATCCATCCCTTCCTCTAAAAAGTGTCGGCTCTTTTAGCGGTGAAGCTAAAGCGTTTCGAATGAGCCAAACCGAGCTCTGATACCACTTGTAGGAAACGGGTGACGCCTAAGAGGGGGGGTGAATTAGGACTTCTAAAACTTTTACTAAACCAGGCCACAAATAAATCCCTAGAGTAAAACCTATGCAAATAATCAAACAAGAAAGTGCAATCTAGGTTTTGTCTAAGTGTTGCTATCTCTCGTAATGGCTAAGTTTCAATCTACACTAAATAAGTATGAATACAAGATTGAAACTTAAATGCTTAATATAAATGCGGAAACTTAAAGGGCAAAGTAGAGAAGCAAACTCTCGTGGATGACGCCGGTATTTTTACCGAGGTATCCGGAACCACGCAAGGTCCCAACTAATCCTCGTTGGTGCCCCTACGCAAAGAGAAGCCCACGCGAGGTCCAAGCACCATGGTCGAGTAACTCCGTAGAGAGCCGCGGGCCTTCTCCACGCGCAAGTGGTGCTCCGCTTCCGGCTCCTCTCGGATGCTCCTCGCCATCTCCACTATCGAGCTTCCGGCTGAAACGCCGTGGACCTCATTCCCTCCGGTACACGGTGGCGGCCGTGACACAAACGCGGTTGTCACGGTCTCGCAAGACTCTCGCCCCACTCGGTACAATTACAACGGCTCACGCAAGAGCCGAGGGGTTGTGTCGTTTTACAAAACTCACTCAACTAACTAGGGTTCACCTAGAGCAAGCGCTAAAGCGGTCTTGTTGGGGACTTGTTCTCAAATGCTAAGAATTAAGAACAAGGCAACATAGAAAGTGTTAAATGTTAAGCTTCTTCGTCCTTAAAAACATTATATCCCTTCGGATATAATGAATTTTGGACGAAGGTTATAAAGGAAAAGATTTTCGTAAGATTGATTAACAGTAAAAAGAACACATATATAAAATACAAATAATGATTTGAGCGTTATCATCAACTTATCTTTATTGCCAAATTCATGAAAACAAATTACAAGTGTACCTTCGGACTGATGAAAAGTAAGGATGCAGACGTGATGTGAAAAAGCGTATGCCAAGTCAGCGTGAACAGTACGGGAGTACTGTTCATCTATTTATAGGCACGGGACGCAGCCCATGTAAAATTACATTGACACCCTTTACATTTGACAATAACTTTATAGCAATCCTTCGGGGTTTAACTTGACTTTTCATCTTTAAGTCGGTTCCTCTTTTTTGCCGTTATGCCGAAGCTTTTCTACACGTAGCTTCGTGATCGTCTTATCCTTCGTTGTGGTCGCTTTCCGCCCCAGTCAAGCTTCGTCTTGACCATGCTTTTGTACACCCGCAACCTGACTCCGAAGGTACCTGTTCACATGTTTCACTCGGAAAATATTGTCAAATCATGTTTTTGAGGACCTTCGGAAGCCGAAGGCCCCCAACAGTAGCCCCTCGCAATATTAATTTACTGTAACGATAAATTCATATTGCGACACGGACGAAGGCTTTAAGCCGAAAGTCCGAAAAAACACCTTCCCTTTGCTAGAATAGCAACAGTCATTGACAAACGGGGCCCTCCAGTTTTCGACACACTGGGTGTATAAATAAGAGCTCGCCACAAGTTTATCCGGCACGCTCTTTTGCCATCTGCTTTTTACTCAACCAGCTTTTCAGCCTGCGCACGACGCATTTGCTAGGTTTTAAATTTTTAAGCTTCGGTTTTGAGTGTGGTTTGTCAGCATTTGCGAAGATGCCTGAGGATAAGAAAGTTGTTGGTGCTTCGAAGCTAAGCCTTTCTGAGGAAATGCACCTGGGCTTTCTTGAATCAATGTCGAAGACTAATACGGAGAAGATTACCAGAGAGATTTTGGAGGGTTTATCTGAAGATACTGGCGACAGTGATAGTTACGATGTGGATAGTGGTGGTGAAGATTCCGAAGATCGACCCTGGCGACCAAGCCATGCAGTTTTTGGTAAGTCCAGCATTAAGAAAAACCATCTTGTCAATATGAGAGGGAGATACTTTCGGGACTTGTCTATTGTGAGGGCTGACGAAGGAGAGAAGACTTGTCTGACTCCCGAAGAAGATGAGGTCGTGATATTCCGAAGCTTCTTAAAAGCTGGATTACGAT
Organism: Zea luxurians; assembly: GCA_029449295.1. Taxonomy (NCBI): domain Eukaryota; kingdom Viridiplantae; phylum Streptophyta; class Magnoliopsida; order Poales; family Poaceae; genus Zea; species Zea luxurians. The sequence continues at coordinate 983,337 of JAOPSE010000064.1, read as the reverse complement.
TTCTCTTGAGTAGTTTTGTCGTGGAAGTATTGAAGACATTCGAAATCTACCTTCACCAACTCATCCCCGAAGCAATCACAAGGATGAACATCTTTGTGTGGGCCGTGAGAAGCCAAGGTTTGGAACCCAATGCAAAAAGCTTCTGTAACATACACGAGCTGTTGTATGAGACAAAACCCTGGGGCAAAGAGCAGTATCACAACAACTTCGGCTGCTACAGCTTCGGCGCTCGGTCGGGGTCAAGCTGCCCTGTGCCAACCTTTCGAAAGAGGTGGCCCAGTGACTGGATGACAGAATGGTTCTACGTGAAAAATGACTTGAAATCACGTGAAGATATCAAAGGTATCATTATGCGCCCTATCTGGCAACGCTTCGGCCTCCAAAAGCCGAAGGTGGAAATGGATGAAGCAGCCGAAGAATGCCAGAGAGCCTTCGGCGTAGTTTGCTCTTTTATTGGGACAAGAGATTTGGTCCAAGAGCATATTGCCTTCAGAGTTTGGCCGCTTGTAGAAAAGTGGGAAATGCCGAAGGAGACCGTCAAGGAACCTGACGAAGGCGGGCTAGTTAGGCTAAAATACACATTCAAATACGGAGATAAGTTTGTTGAACCATATGATGACTGGTTGAAAAGTATTGAGGCCATAAGTGACGAATTGCTTGGGGTATACTCGAAAGCCGAAGATACTGCACTATCCGCGGCCTTTGGAGGCCGAAAGAAGAAGAGGCTGAACCGAGTATTTGATGCTATTGGGTTTATCTATCCCGACTACCATTACCCAGTGCGAGGCCAAAAAGGAAAAATACTTCTCCTGCAAAGGAAATTGCTTCAGCTGCTCCTAGTGAGCCAGCGCCGAAGAGGAAAAAGGTAAAGGTGCTCACACACCCTCCACATTATATTGAGCCGGCCACAGTGCCTGAGTTTATTGGTGAAGCCTCTTCGGCCACCGAAGCCAGAGAACCAACTCCAGTGGCAAAAATCGAGGAAATGGCCGAAGTACCAACAACAGAGAAAACAGAAGAACCGAGAACTGAAGAAGCAAAAACATTAGAAATTTTAAGTCCTTCAACAAAGATTGAGGCCACAAAAATCCAAAAGGGTCCAGCAGCAACCCCGAAAAGAAAAAAGATGGTTAATGTGCTAGATGTTTTGGAAACAATTAAATCTTCAAGCATAACTCCGAAGAAGACTGTTAAAGCTTCTGAAGTATCTACTGAAACCTTTGTTGCTGAAGCCTTGAAGCAACAATTTGAAACTGAAACTGGACTCTCGGAGCCCACCAAGGTGAAACCTTTAAAAGCTGAAGCAACAAAATTGACAGAGGCAACTTTAGAAGCTGAAAAAACAAAAATAACAGAGCCGATTTTGATTGAAGAAATTGACACTGGCGTCCCCGAAGCATCTTCCAAAATACATGATTATATTGTGCGACATGCTTCGGGGAAGAAACTATCTGAAGAAGAGATTTTTGAAGCTAATCACTATGCCCGAGAACTGAAGTATCCGAAGGGGGCCGTAGTGTTCAATGGAACAGACAAAGATGACTTCCTATACTGTCTCCCAGACAATAAAGAATTATCCGTCTGCCGAGAGATGGCTAGGAGCATGGGGTTCCCGAAGCTTGAAGCTGGCCTTTGCGCCATGACGAAGGAGGATCTTGCAGATAGCCTTGCATATAATAGTCTGAAGGTACAAAAATGGTAAATTTTGAAATTTATGAATTTTGAATTAATCTTTTGCTGTTATGTTAATCTATTCATTCTTTTGAATAGGGCTTAATACTCAGCAATGCCTTAAGGGCACAAAAGAATGCTGAAGACGAGAGCTGCACTATTGCTCTTAACAACCTTCGAACAGAGGTTATCAGGCTAAGAAACGAAGCCTTGGAAAAGGACAAAATTCTGCTTACATTGGTGGATAAAATGAAGGAAGACGAAGCTAGCTCTAAAGCTCAAGCCGAAGCTCAGAAGCGCGAAATCGAAGATCTTCGGAAACAATTAGCCCGAGCTAAAGAAGAACGCATTCTTGAAGAAACAAAACGAGAACTAAGTGATCAATGGGCAAATCATTTGGAAATAAATGTTGAAGAGCTTCGTGCTTCGAAGAAAAGGTGCTATGATAAATCCATAGAGTGTGTTAAAAAGATAAAATCCAGCTTCGCCAGCGTCGGCGCATTTTCTAGTGAAGAAAATTTCACAAGAGGGAATCCAGAAGGCCCGATTGAATGGATCAGTCACGAAGCTGAGGCCTTCGAGGAAATCTTGAATAGTCGCGGGGACATTTGTGCTTTTTCGGGCGCCAGAGGAATTGTTACTATTTTGGAGAAGAAAGGGTGCGAGCATGTGAAATCTTTGGCACAGCCTGAAGCTGCTTTATCCTCTGAAGATATCAAAGACCCTTCAGCCGAAGCAAGCCAGGTCGGTGGAAAATTTTTCACCGACATTTGGGACAATGGCGGCCGAGAAATGGCTCAAGAAATCATTCAGAGAAGCGAAAAAGGCATCCATGACGCTAGAAAGGTAGCGGAGGCTGCTGAAAAAAGCACAGGGCCCGAAGGGCAAATAGGTATTAATTAGTGGTTTTTATTCTGTTGTGATTTTTGATTTTAAACTTTGTTCGCGGTTCTGTAATAGTAATATAGTCGCGTCCTCTCCTCCCTCAGAACCTGCTGAGGCAGCTCCGGACCCCCCCCCCCGAAGGGGGACGACGAAATTAGACAAATGGCCGAAGCTATCATGGACAAAGTTGTCAATCAGCTACTAAACGAAGCTGCAGAAGTAGTTCTTAGGGAAGATTAAGTGCTATTGTAAAAATACTTGGAACATGACATGTGTAAAACTTTGTAACTTTGAATGTAATATATAATCTATTTATGGTTCAATTCTTTACGATGCATGAAATTTTGCATACATACCGTTTTTTGAGCCTTCGGCGAAAAAACACCTTCCCTTCTTTTCATGCTTCGTGAAGAAAATCTTTTATGTATCACAAGAATTTCCATACTTCTCTGATGAAGAATATCCAAGCTTCGTGAAAACATTCTTCGAAGCTATAAAAAAGTTTTATGTTGCCTTTCTGACGAAGCTATACTTCTTCTCAATTTATCTTGTGCTCTAGCACGATTTTCTCTTTTTCCAAAACATTCTTCGAAGATCAATACTGTGTCCCCTTCTTGTTCTACATGTAATATGATGTATGATGTTTATGTTATGCAAAATGATGTGATGATGTTATGCTATGCAAAATGATATTTATGCCGAAGATACACACATCTCTGCAATAGAGCACACAATCTTTTTATCTCAGCGCTGACTTTTCGCTGTAAGCCTCCCTTAGGAGCTTCTTCGCCTTTTACTTTCAGCGGAATCAGCGTTTATTTTTTGCTGTAAGCCTCCCTTAGGAGCTTCTTCGCCTTTTACTTTCAGCAGAATCAGCGTTTATTTTTCGCTGTAAGCTCTGCATTCCCTTTGGAACGACTTTTGAGCAGAAAACTTACACTGCGCTCCTTTAGGAACAACTTTTTACTACTTTGAAGAAGTTACAGTGTGTTCCTTAGAACAAGTTTTTGATAATTCGAAGGTTCTTCGTGCCACCATAAATTCTTGTGCTTCAGTAACTCAAACCTATGGAGAAGATATATTTTCATTATGATGATAAGCTAAACTGTTACAAGAATTTGGAAAAACGATAAAAGACACTTAAACTTCCCATAATTGTTCTTTACTACAAAGAAAGTAAAACTGAATGCGAAAAGCTACTGTCGAGGTAGGATATTTTGTCAGTAAATATGCTTCGACTCTGGCACAGTGCTATTGACTGTGCGAGCTTCGGACTCCTCCCTGAGGTCCCTCTGGGGGTGAGAGTGCTGGCTCCCTTCTGGCTGCGGACCACGTTGTATTGGTGGTGGTGGTGGAAGCTGTTGCCAGAAAGCTTGGGGTTGGCTTGCCGAAGCAACAGAGGCTGCAGGGTGATTGCCTACATATTCTGGAATGTAAGGCGAATGGTATGAAGCAGTATGCATGACCTACTTCGACTGGTTCTGTTGCGCTACAGCCTCTGCTAGCTCCTTTTTCTTCTGGATGGTAACATGGCACATCCTGGTGGTATGGCCTTTGCCTTCACCACAGAATAGGCAATAAATTTTTCTTGGTTGATCTCCAAATCTTCCCCCGAAGCCCCTGTTGCCTCTGCCCCTTGGCACTGGCGGCCGGAAAGAGCTCTGCTGTTGCCCCAAAACTTGCGAGGAGCACTGTGGCCTTTGTTGTTGACTCCCCTTGTCATCACTTTGGGTAGAATTGTGAATTGACCTGACGTGCCTCAGATAGAATCTTCCTCCGAAGCCCCTGGCCATTTCAGAGAACCTGAAAGCTTCCTCCCTTCTTTGGCGAAAATCATTGTCAGCTCGAATATACTCGTCCATCTTCTGGAGCAGCTTCTCCAAAGTTTGAGGAGGCTTCCTGGCAAAGTACTGAGCTGCAGGTCCTGGCCGAAGCCCCTTGATAATGGTCTCAATGACAATTTCATTGGGCACTGTTGGTGCCTGTGCCCTCAGACGTAGGAACCTTCGGACATATGCCTGAAGGTATTCTTCGTGATCCTGGGTGCACTGGAATAAAGCTTGAGCAGTGACTGGCTTCGTCTGAAACCCTTGGAAGCTGGTTATCAACATATCCTTCAACTTTTGCCATGAGGTGATTGTCCCTGGCCTAAGGGAGGAGTACCAGGTTTGTGCAACGCTCCTGACAGCCATGACGAAGGACTTTTCCATGACCACCATGTTGCCACCGTACGAAGATATAGTTGCCTCATAGCTCATCAAGAATTGTTTTGGGTCTGAATGACCGTCGTACATGGGGAGCTGGGGCGGCTTGTAAGACTGTGGCCAAGGAATAGCTTGCAGTTCTGTTGACAAGGGAGAAGCATCATCAAAAGCAAAATTTCCATGATGGAAATCTTCATACCAGTCGCCCTCGTTGTAGAAACCCTCTTGATGAAGCTCTCTTCGCGGGGGCCTTTGGTTCTGGTCATCTTGAGCAAGATGTCGAAGCTCTTTAGAGGCTTCGTCTATCTGCCTTTGAAGATCAGCTAGACGAGCCATCTTCTCCTTCTTCCGTTGAACCTGTTGATTGATCATCTCTAAATTTTGGATTTCTTGATCCAAGTCGTCCTCCGGAGGCGTTGTACTGGTGACCTTCCTCTTCTGGCTTCGGGCCTCCCTAAGAGAAACGACATCTTGATTGGGGTCCAGCGGCTGCAGAGTGGCAGCCCCTGTCACTGAAGCTTTTTTAGGCGGCATGGCGAAGGTGACGCTTGCCGAAGGTGTTCAAAACTTCAGAAAATGGGCGTGAGTTCACCGGAGGTGGGCGCCAATGTTGGGGACTTGTTCTCAAATGCTAAGAATTAAGAACAAGGCAACATAGAAAGTGTTAAATGTTAAGCTTCTTCGTCCTTAAAAACATTATATCCCTTCAGATATAATGAATCTTGGACAAAGGTTATAAAGGAAAAGATTTTCATAAGATTGATTAACAGTAAAAAAGAACACATATATAAAATACAAATAATGATTTGAGCGTTATCATCAACTTATCTTTATTGCCAAATTCATGAAAACAAATTACAAGTAAACCTTCGGACTGATGAAAAGTAAGGATGCAGACGTGATGTGAAAAAGCGTATGCCAAGTCAGCGTGAACAGTACGGGAGTACTGTTCATCTATTTATAGGCACGGGACGCAGCCCATGTAAAATTACATTGACGCCCTTTACATTTGACAATAACTTTATAGCAATCCTTCGGGGTTTAACTTGACTTTTCATCTTTAAGTCGGTTCCTCTTTTTGCCGTTATGCCGAAGCTTTTCTACACGTAGCTTCGTGATCGTCTTATCCTTCGTTGTGGTCGCTTTCCGCCCCAGTCAAGCTTCGTCTTGACCATGCTTTTGTACACCCGCAACCTGACTCCGAAGGTACCTGTTCACATGTTTCACTCGGAAAATATTGTCAAATCATGTTTTTTGAGGACCTTCGGAAGCCGAAGGCCCCCAACAGGTCTAACTAACCTAAGCACTTCGCAAAGCACCTGTGCTAATCACCGAGTGATTCTATTAAGCACTTGGGTGTTTGAGCTCTTGGAAATGTGCACTATATGCCTTGGTATGTTGCTTGGGCTCTCACACCTTCAAATGGCCGGTTGGGGGTGAATTTATAGCCCCCAACACAATTCTAGCTGTTGGAGAAAAGCTACAGTTCTCTACGGCACACCGGACAGTCCGGTGGTGCACTGGACAACGCACTGTAGCCTGTCCGGTGCGCCTAGCCGTTGCCTTGTCAAAGCAGGTGACCGTTGGCGCCGCAGGCTTTTCCACACCGTACAGTCCGGTGGTCTTCTCTCTGGGTGCCACCTGGAATTAGCCATTGAACTGGAGTTCCTTGGTGCACCGGACAGTTCGACGTGTGGGCACCGGACAGTCCGGTGTGCCACCAGACAGTCCGGTGCTCCACGCACAGATAGTCCACAAGCAGCACACTTGGACTTTTCTTAGATCTTCTTAATGTCTTCTTTTGAGGTGTTGCTTTCCTCGATTCCTTAGTCCAAGTAAATCTTGCATCCTATGAACTACAAACACAAACACTAGAAAACTTATTAGTTCGCGGATTGTGTTGTTCATCAAACACCAAAACTCAATTAGCTAAATGGCCCGGGGTCCATTTTCCTTATAGCTTTATTATGTCTGACGGCCCCACAGGCGGCCGCCTAGAAGGCCGTCGGACATTAGGGATTTTAACCCATCACGTCGTGCCCGCCCGGCCCTTTAGTTCCATTTCCATTGGTCACCGCCACCACAGGAGCGCCGCCTCCCCGCGCACCAGCCGCTGACACAGCCCTAGCCGACGCCGACGCCGACGCAGCCCCAGCCACCGCCGCCAGCATACCTCGCGCCCGCCCCGTCCCCGCCCACGTCGTCCCCGCCCCGTCCCCGATGTTGCCAAGTAGAAGGTTTTTACTTTGTTATGACTCAAACACAAGGGCATACAGTCTTCAACAAGTCCACTGGATTAGTTGAAGTTTCCTGTGACATTGTGTTTGATGAGACTAATGGCTCTCAAGTGTAGCAAGTTGATCTTGATGAGTTAGATGATGAAGAGGCTCCGTGCATCACGCTAAGGAACATGTCCATTGGTGATGTGTGCCCACAAGAACCCAAAGAGCCTTCACAAGCACAAGATCAACCATCATCTTCCATACAAGCATCTCCACCAACTTAAGATGAGGAACCGGCTCAAGAAGAAGAAGATCAAGTTCAAGACAATGAGCCATCTCAAGAAGAGGGCATTGGTCAAGGGGGATATGAAGTTGAACAAGACAAGGAGGATGAGCAAGAGATTCAGGCTCAACGACCACCTCACCTAAGAGTCCACTAAGAAATTCAACGAGATCACCCTGTCGACTCCATGCTTAGTGACATTCAAAAGGGGGTAACCACTCTCTCTCGAGTTGCTCATTTTTGTGAACATTAATCTTTTGTGTCTTCTATTGAGCCATACAGGATAGAGGATGCACTTAGAGATCTAGATTAGGTGGTGGCAATGCAAGAGAAGCTCAACACCTTCACAATGAATGAGGTCTGACATTTAGTTCCAGGTCCTAACCAAAATTTTGTAGGTACTAAGTGGGTATTCCGCAATAAACAGGACGAGCATGGTGTGGTGACTAGGAACAAAGCTCAACTTATTACCAAGGGGTATTCACAAGTTGAAGGTTTGGATTTCAATGAAACCTATGCACCCGTAGCTAGGCTTGAGTCAATTTGAATTTTACTTGCATATGTTGCTTACCATGGCTTCAAATTGTATCAAATGGATGTGAAAAGTGCCTTCCTTAATGACCCTATTGAAAGTCGCCTGTAGGGGGGTGAATAGGCGAAACCTGAAAATTATAAACTTTGAACACACACTTTACCCGGAGTTAGAGTTAGAAATAAATAATAGTGAATTAGGAGTGTGGAAGATAGTTCCTCTTGCTACGAGTTGCTCAATCAATGCGGATAACTTTGGGACCAAACTCAAAACGTTGTGAGCAAGAGAACTTTAGAGAGAGAGGAGAGGGGAGAAACAAATTGAGTGGTGAAGATCAACACAAGTGAACACAACGATTTGTTTCCCGAGGTTCGGTTCCAAAGAACCTACTCCCCGTTGAGAAGGCCACAAAGGTCGAGTCTATTCCAACCCTTTCCCTCTCTCAATCGGTCACTTAGACCGGTCGAGTGCTTCTTAATCACACGGGTCACTAAGACCCTGCAAGGATCACCACACAATTAGGTGTCTCTCGCTTGCTTTACAAAACCCTTGGGAAGTTTAGGATGAGAGGAATAAAGCAACCAAGCAACAAGAGCAACAAAAGAAACACAAATCACCCTCTCTCAAGTCACTAAACACTTTTCATCACTTGACTTGATTTTGGAGCTTGGAGAGGATTTGATGCTTTGATTACGTCTTTGCAGTCTATTCTTTTGCTCTAGTATTGAATGAGGAAGTTGGAATGCTCGGGATGGCTTGAATGGTGGTGGTTGGGGGTATTTATGGCCCCAACCATTATTCTAGTTGTTGCTGTCGATGGGCACACCAGACAGTCCGATGGTGCATTGGACACTCCACTGTTCATTGTTCGGTGAGTGCCATGTCAGCCAACCATTGGGGTTTGGAGCGGTTGACCGTTGAAGTCATTTGTCGTCTTGCTGCACCGGACAGTCCAGTGGCACACCGGACAATCCTATGTATCCTGACATTGCAGACTGACTTCTGCGCTGCAGACTGCGTCGTAGTCAGCGCAGTCGACCATTGGGCAAAGTTGATCATTGCTCCATTGTCTCACCGGACAGTCCGGTGGCACACCAAACAATCCAGTGAATTTTAGCAGACGAGCCTCGAGAAAACCTGAGAGCGGCCAGTTCGCGGAGGGCTCCAGCCTGGGCACCCGACAGTGTCCGGTGCGCTACAGGCTACACCAATTCTGTTTTGCTCCAACACTGTAGAATTCCCCAAGGTAATTTTCTTTGTACGATTATGTGAACTTTATGCACCTGAGATAAATATCCACTAGGCAAACTAGTTAGTCCATATGGTTTGTGATGGACGTCAAACACCAAAATCGATTATAGGAAATGTTGAGGCCATTTCCCTTTCACCTATAAAGGAAGTGGTGTATGCTGAGCAACCTCCTGGCTTTGAAGATAATGAGTATCCTTCACATGTCTATAAGCTTTCAAAGGTGCTTTATGTGCTCAAATAAGCCCCAAGAGCATGGTATGAATGCCTGAGAGACTTTCTTATTGCTAATGGTTTCAAAGTCGGAAAAGCTGACCCCACTCTCTTCACTAAAACAATTGCCAAAGACTTGTTTGTATGCCAAATTTATGTTGATGATATTATCTTTGGGTCTACTAACAAGTCATATCGTGAAGAGTTTAGTGGAATAAGGATACAGAAATTTGAGATATCCATGATGGGAGAGTTGACATATTTCCTTGGATTACAAATCTAGCAACTCCAAGAGGGTACCTTCATCATCCAAATAAAATACATTCAAGACATTCTCAAGAAGTTTGGAATGAAGAATGTCAAGCCCATCAAGACTCCTATGGAAACAAATGAGCATCTCGACCTCGATACAGGAGGTAAATCTGTAGATCAAAAGGTATACCGGTCGATTATAAGATCTTTACTCTATTTATGTGCTTCACGACAAGATATTATGCTTTCAGTATGCATGTGTGCACGATTTCAAGCTGACCCTAAGAAAATCCACCTAAGGGTCGTGAAAAGAATCATGAGATATTTAGTTTATACTCCTAGGTTTGGGCTATGGTACCCCAAGGGATCTACCTTTGATCTAATCGGGTATTCTAACGCCGATTATGTTGGATGTAAGATTGATAGAAAGAGTACATCAGGGACTTGTCAGTTTCTAGGGAGATCCTTGGTGTCTTGGTCTTCAAAGAAACAAAACTCGGTAGCTCTACTCACCACCAAAGCCGAGTATATTGTTGTAGGACAATGTTGTGTACAATTACTCTAGACGAGGCAAACTCTTAGGAACTATGGCTACAAACTGAGCAAAGTCCCTCTCCTAGTGACAATGAGAGTGCAATCTGTATGGCGGATAATCCTGTTGAACACAACCGCACAAAGCACATAAACATCTGGTATCACTTCCTGAGAGATCACCAACAAAGGTGAGATATTACAATTGAGCATGTTAGCACCCACAACCAGTTAGCCGATATCTTCACCAAGCCCCTGGATGAAAAGACTTTTAGTAAGCTTAAGATTCCCGGAACTTTGATTCAAATATTGCACACATTGCTTGTTTTATACCTTCGATCATGGCATGTATCTTTCATTTGATACAAATGCATATTTCTTATTTTTCTTGTGTCAAAGCTAAGCTAATGTGCTTCCAAGTGTATTTCTATACTTAGTCTTAAATTGAAAGGAATATGGAGTTGTAGGCAAAGGCAAGGTCCACAGCATCTCCGTCGGTATCAAATGCCCTTTTCCCTACTCATGTGCTTACATTCATATCATTCTTGTTATAGGCCTCTAGATTTCTTGGTTTTTGGCGCTTAATGCCAAAGGGGGAGAAATTAATAGGCCAAAACAAAAGGACCACACCACCACTCTATTTTCTGAAAACTTTTTATCTTCCAAATTAGAATTATTGTATTTGCAAAAACCCTCTTGATAGCTAAGGCGATAACTTTTTCAGGGGGCTTTTATTTGGCCAAAGGAAAAGCATTTGAAAAAGGGGGAGAAACTTTCAGACTTGAAAATGATTTTGAAAAAAATATATTCTTAGACCTTAGGCTAATTGCAAAAGAATTTGAAAAGACTTTTCTAAAGGATTTGCAAAAACAAGCTAAGTGGTGCGAACGTGGTCCTAAATTTTAACTATATCAAAACATTCATGTGTACTTAGAACTTCTTTCACTTCAGTAAATTATTTACTCTTGTCAAAATTGCAAACCAGTTACTTTTCTACACTTTATACTTGGTTCGGTTTATGTTGGCATCAATCACCAAAAAGGGGGAGATTGAAAGGGAAATGGCCTTTACCATTTTATCTAAATTGATTTTGATGGTTGATGACCATCACAACCTAATGGACTAACTAGTTTGCCTAATTGATTAATTCTCAGGTGCATAAGTCCAACCATCTCAATTCTAAGTCGACTGTCTGGAATACAGTACATTATTCTGGACATGAGAAGCTTTTTGGAGAATTCACCTGTGCGCGACCTGTCCGAGCCCTTCCGGCAGACCGTCCGTGACACCTCGGTGAGGCTCGAACATGAACTATGCAAAACACACATTTCTACTACGTATTGTTTGAAGGAGAGAAGAACACCGTCCGGACCAAGCTCGGACCGTCCGGCCTTAGACACGTATCCGTCCGCCCGTTGGAAACCAGAGAAACCCGAAGATGCCAAGTTCGATAAAAAGGAATTATAGCGTCCTCGTGGGCCGTCTAGGGTGCACGACCGGACTATCCGTGACTGCTTTATCTGACATCTAACGGCACATTTAATGCACTTATAGCCGTTGATATAGTCATTACTGCTGACCATTGCGATTTCAGCCATTGATTTGCAGGGGTGGACCGTCCGGGCGAGGAGCGCGAACCGTCCACGGTTGGCAGAAAGTGGACAATGGCTAGGAAGTGGTTGGTGGCTATAAATACAACGCCAACCACCTCCATTCACTTCATCCAAGCATTTCGTTCTTCCTCATTTAATACAAGAACAAGCATTTCATCCCAACACACATTTAAAGCTCCTAAGCTCTTCTAAGTGCCATAATTGTGACTAGTGATCATTAGTGATAGTGCCCTGGAAAGTTTAGAGAGTGTGTGATATTGTATTTTTCTTGTTGCTCTTGTTGCTTGGCTTTCTTGATCATGCTTTCTTCATCTTCTTCTAAACTCTTGAGTGACTTGTAAAGCTAGCAAAGAGACAACTAATTGTGTGGTGATCCTTGTGGGGTCTAAGTGACCCTCGAGATTAAGAAGAAGCACTCAACTGGTCTAAGTGACCACTTGAGAGAGGGAAAGGGTTGAAAGAGACCCGGTCTACTTGGCATCCTCAAAGGGGAGTAGGTTCTTTGGAACCGAATTTCGGGGAAACAAATCATTGTGTTCATTTGTGTTGATCATTACTTTACGATTTGATTCTTCATTTCCCCTCTCTCTAAGCTATCTTGCTTGCAATTATTTTGAGTTAGCTCCCAAAGTTATCCGTATTGATTGAGCAACTCATTGCAAGAAGAACTGTCTTCCACACTCTGATTTCATTATTACCCATCATTAATCCCAACCCCAGGTGAAGCTCATGTTCAAAGTTTATAGTTTTTAGGTTTCACCTATTCACCCCCCTCTAGACGACTTTCAGCTACATATAAGTGATATATATATCAAGTGCAATAAATCCCAACCTTCCAAAGCCATACAAGCGCAGGTTTGATCATTTTGAGAGATTAGAAGCTTAGCGCTTGTCCTAGAGTGTTGCATTCTCTTATGCTCTTGATTTGAGTTTTCACTCTCGCACTCACTTCCTCATTCTCATTGTTGTAAAGCGAGGCAAGAGACTTCGAATTCTTTGTGTGGATGTCCTTGCAGGACTTAGTGTCCGTGTCATAGTGAAGCAAACTCAATCGGTCTCCATGATCGTTTGAGGGAAAGGGTTGAAAAAAGACCTATCCTTCGTGGCCTCCTCAACGGGGACGTACATCCTTCGGCGTGGAACCTTGAAAAAGAAATCGTTGTGTCATTGCGTTGATCACAATCTTTGTGATTTGTTTCTTACCTCTCCCCTCTCTAATGCTATTGTTTGCGATTGTTTTGAGTTGGCTCCCAAAGTAACCCGCAATTGTTTGAGCAACTCTTAGCAAGAAGAACTCTTTTTCGCACTCCGATTTCATTATTATTCGCTCTAACGCTAACCTTTAGTGAAGTTTGTGTTCAAAGTTTATAATCTTCAGGTTTCACCTATTCACCCCCCTAGACGACTTTTAGCTTCCTTTGATGAAAAATCAACTAAGTAAAGTTTATCATATCTACAAATGGAGATTGTTGCTTGTACAAAGGTTCAAAGTGAGAAGGTTGCTTTAGAACAACATGTACTTGAGCTAGCTACAGACTCAAATTGAGCAAAGGGCTCAACCAGACCATGCAAGTGAAGAGCACTTGTCACATTGTACTTGTACTTCATTTCAACATAAGGTATTCAATATTTCCATTCATGTTGCCTTATCCTAATTTTCTAGATTCCTTGTGCTATGCTAGAAAATTGTGTTTCTTAAGCTAACGAGGAACAAGTTTGTTGACAAGGATGAGGAACACAGTGAAGAATATTGTGCTTCTAGAGATGAGGAATTGGATGAGGAGGAGGTTCAAATATTTGACCAGATGCAAGGTGTAAACTCACCAAGATCTACAAGGCACTTTGTTGAAGCTTCACACTCTAGACATGATGGTCTTGTAATTCTCTCATTCATTTCATGCATTTCTACCTTTATTTTTATAAACCTTCAAAAACATAGTACTAAATTATTCTTAATCATTTGCACCAGGTTGGAAAATATGTCATATTATATGCTATGTTGAGACCTGATTTGCCTATGGCTAAAGGGACTATTGCTTCAACTAAACAAAACACCACATTTAGATGTCAGACCTTTGTAAGGTAATATTGTGAAGTTATTGTAACTTGTATGCTGAAACAAGATATAGGGCCTGTTTGGATCACCACCGCCGATCCCACACCACGCCACACTTGGCGTGCCGCAGTTGTGGCGGCCGAATCGGCCGCCGCAGCTTAGGCAGAGTGTGGCGCCAGAGGTCAAGGTCCAAACAGACCCATAGTTTTGCCCCATCCTTGTGCCAATGTGGAAACTGTGGCTGATGCTTACATGATGTCAGTTACATGGTCGTACAAAAAAGTAATATTATATATCTTATCTTGTTTATGTTTAGATTTATATGAGCTATCACTCACTGATGAATAACCTTGATTGCATCAGCTGAAGTTGGTAGATAAGGCAACAACACCGTCTAGTGGAGGTAGATAATGTAGCAAAATTGTATTTTTATTTGCAATGTATCAATAATATACTAATTTGTTGTGCTTTTTCTAGGGCATTATGGACAAGCAAAGCTTGTGCCTTAAAACATGATGATACAAGAAGCTAGAGTGGTTATGTGAAGGCTTTTGAACTTCTTGAAGGATTAGTGATGTTGTTGTTGTGCTTTTGTGTCTGATCAGCTCTAGAGTTGGAGTGATGTAGCTGTGGGATTTTGAATTGTAGTTGGAGTGATGTGAAGCGTTAGTGATGTAGACGTGGGCTTTTGAACTACTTGAAGTTGGATTCATGTAGGTATGGTGCTTTTGTGACTGACCATCTCTGAAGCTTTTTGTGAATGATCTAGCTAATTTTCAGCGAATGACCTAGTTGTGAATGATATAACTGTGGTGCTTTTGTGAATATCTAATTGTGGTGCTTTTGTGTTTATGTGATGGATCTATGATTGTGGTATACTAATTGATTGTGTGTGTGTATATGATTATCTGTATAAAAATCTATGATTTATGGTGCTTTTGTATATATAATTAAATGTAATTACTATTAATAACAACTATAAATATGGCGACTTTATGTTGGTTGCTAAATGTATAGTATAACTACTCATAGTTGGTCGCTAAATATATAATACAACAACCAACAGTTGGTCGCTAAATATACAATATCAACAACAGACAGTCGGTCACTCAAAAGATGTCGGTCGCCAAAGCCTTTAGTGACGACACTTACAACGACCATCTTTATAGGTCATTAAAGGTCTTTTGCGACCAATCGTATGTCGCTAAAGGCGCATTTGGCAACCAACCATAGGTCGTTGTAAATGAATCGTCGTGTATACCATTGACACTAGTAATAAGCACATCATCAATGGTAAAGTTACAACTAAATCCTAAATCACATAGTTGAGCAACAGATAGCAAATTGAAATGAAGTGATTCAACTAAGAGTACATTAGATATAGAATGGTAATTTAAAATAGCAATTCTACCCAAACATTTCATCTTTCCTTTGCTATTGTCTCCAAATGTGATTCTATCATAACTTGAGCAATATTCTTCACTCATTTGGGTGAACATCCTCATATCTCAGGTCATATATTGAGTGCATCCACTATCCAACATCCAATGCCTCCCTCCTGCCTTGTCACTCACCTATAAAAGAAAATCAATCTCTTTTAGGTCCCTAAACTTATTTGGGTCCTTGTATGTTAGTGACTAAGGTCATTGGCAACCAAATGACTTTCTTTTTATTTCCAACAATAGGAGTCCCAAAAAATTAGCATGGACACCTCTAGCATTATGAGTAAGAACATAGCAATGGTCAAAGCGAGTGAGACAATCCTTCTTTATATGTTCCTTCTTGTGGCATTTGTGACATGTTTTGTCACACTCCTTGTCGGTGTTTCGTATCTCGCTCTGATAAGTAAATTTATTTTGCGCATTCCAGGCTCCAAGCGCAGAGGGCACACTATTTATACTGGTTCGGGCAGAATGTCCCTACATTTAGTCATCGCTGGCTTGCGCTAATAACACCATTGATGATCAAACTCGTAGTAGGGGTTACAAGCAGTTAAGACAGGGAGGAGAGGCTCTCAGATCTCTTATCGGAGTGGAAGTGGAGTTTAGAAGCTAAGAGGTGGAGTCCTAGCTAAGTCTTGGCTTGGTAGGGCTCTTGCCTCCTGGCCCTCATCGGCACTCCTTCTCCTGTTCGCCTTTGCAGGTTCGTCTCCCTCTAAAGGTGTCCGGTTGTCTCCAACTGTTCTTCAGTTCCTTTTTTCCAATCCTCTTTGCCTAGAGGCCGGTCTATCCCTTTTAAAGGCCGGGATAGGGGTCAGCCAGTGGTGGCTTCTATCGGAAGGAGCTATAAGGCAAGGGTAAAACCAGGGTTTTACCCCGGG
This sequence comes from Zea luxurians, assembly GCA_029449295.1. Taxonomy (NCBI): domain Eukaryota; kingdom Viridiplantae; phylum Streptophyta; class Magnoliopsida; order Poales; family Poaceae; genus Zea; species Zea luxurians. Next base: position 967,307 of record JAOPSE010000064.1, on the reverse strand, counting down.
TGAGTCCATGTCTACTCACGGGGCCCGAGGCTGCCGGTTGTCGTGTATTTATCGTGGGGGCGACAATGGTCCCAGGTGCCATCATTCTGGCTATGCCGACCCCTGTCTTTCGTAGCCTGGGGCTCGGTGTAGTCCATCATGTAGTGCCATGCGGGAGGTCTGTGCACTTAGGCCTAGTCCGATAGGCCATAAGTGTGTCGCAGCCCGAGGGTTCATGGGCTACTAATGTGTCGCAGTCTAGAGTCTCATAGGTCATGAGTGCTATCTGGCTCGAGGGGTCTATAGGTCATGAGTGGGAAGCAGACTGCCGCCCATGATGTGGCTCGGTGCTAGGCGTGGTTAATGCGACCACTCATTTATGGCGGTTAAGTCTGGGACCGAGTACGGGACCCACTCGAGTGGTTCCCTTCCAACACGCCTATCCTCCCTCATCAAGCTCCGCCCTGCCCCACCCTAGGCTCGGTGCTATGGGGTTCGACCGGCGACGAATCCTTCTATGGTTGGCGCGCATACTTCTGACTGACTAACGGGCCCCAGCGATCAAGGGCTATTCCCATAGCATGCTCACTGACCAGCGGGTCCTAGGGACCAAGGATCATTTCCCCGACAGTAGCCTCCGAGCTCCTGAGGGGAGAGTGCCTCCCTTCGAGGGCTGATGAAGGGTTAGGCGGTGCCTTTTGCCTCAACGAGTACCGCATCGGTTGAACCGTCGCTTTGTGGCGTGCGGCTTGTGTCTTGTTTCATCGTGCCCTCTTATAAATAATCGCTCCCTCGAGTGATTTTGTTGGGCCTTGTCTTTACCCTCTTTGGGACAATTCCTCCATGATCCCTTATGGACCCACGCAAGCGTCCTACGGAAGAGCGCCCCTCAGTGTTGCACCCTCTCCGTCAAAAGATGATTGACTCCGGGTATGGGCTCTTCCTTCCTAGATTCTTTGTGAAGACACCTGTCTCATTTTCTTTCTTGCACAACCAAGTGATCTCGACGAGGTAGGTGAAAGACTTCGGGATGTCCTTTAGCCATGGTGGGATGCCGACTCTCTCATCGCATACCTCCTCGAACATCCGGGAGAGTCTTGCCACCACCAACACTACGCTCGAGGTTGTCGATGGCGATGTGGCTAGTCTCCGTGCTCGCCTAGAGGAGGCAGATTATCACATCGTGGGTAGGTGGTGACTGGGCGAACTCTAGTTTAGTTTTTCTTATTCTTCTCTCTCTCTGATTGTCCTGTGTCTTTTTCAGAGTTAGAACTAAAGGTCACCGACCTTCGTGAGAGTGTAGACGAGGTGGTTGCATTCGTTCATGCCTAGGCCGCTGATCGAGGAGAGCGCCTCCTCGACATCGCTAATTGGGTGCAATTGGTCGTCTGTCACGATGCTCGTCGTGGTGCTCATGAAGCCCTGGCTTTCGTGCAGTTCCGGTCTTGCTACGAGCTCGGTACTGGCGACCTGTCGGAGGACACCATGGGCAGCGCCCTAGAGGATTTCGAAGATGACTTCAGCATGCCACTAAGGCCGTTGTCGACATTGTTCCACTAACGGATGTTGTCATCGGATCCCCCTAGTTAGGAAGCCCGTAGGTGGCATTGGTCATGGGATGGCCCAGGCATGTCGGCCTCTATGCTTTTGTAATGTTCCCTATGGGATCGATGAAAATGGTTCCCTCCCTGTTTCTCTTGGTTCTTGGCATAGGAAGTGAGTTTCAACATGCTTACTTTGAGGCCTCTCTTACTCTTGGATCGTGCACCAAGCGGCTTTAACGAGGCTCAGGGGTCCCGAGAAATGGTTCCCGCGAGCTTCTAGCCTACCTTGGCGCTAAGGCAGTCATCCCTAATTTTTGTTGTCCCTTACGTCTCTGAGGTAATACGAAGCAACGCATCATGGGTAGCAAGGTTTGGTCGCGGCGTTGCCCGGGTCTCTTGGTAGTGATCATGGTTTTGCCTTGGGAGGGTGCATCGTCCCTTCCCACACATTCCGTCCACTGGAAGGGGAAGAGCGAATAGTCTCATGCTCCTCGTTGATGATAGAGGTTACGATGAACCTCCCTTTCTATGGGGCAAGCCCCTGGGTCCCCTGCTCGTTACGGAGGATCCATCTAGGGCATGTCCCATCTTTTCTCTATTCCTTCCCATGCATCCTTTCCACCAGGAGGGGAAGGGCGAGTCGTACCATGCTCCCCTTGGTGATTAAGATCATGGCGCTCAGCGGGTCCTGACCAGGTGATCCAAACATACCCTTCTTTTTGTGAGGTGAGCCCCCAAGTCCCCCATTCATTATAGGGAATCCGTCTAGGGGAGGGAGCGCTCCGTCTTTTAATACTCTTCTCGCGCATTCCGTGCGCCAGAAGGGGAAGGTTGAGCCATACCATGCTTACCTCGATGGTCGAGATCATGGCGCTTGGTGAGCTACAACGGGTAATTCGAGTGAGGCCCTGGCTCTTTCAGTAAGAGCCAAGCGCGAGGTCCGCTGGTGACCATCCTCATACTCCTAGGTTTTGACTCATGCTAGACCCGTTCGACTAGGTCCGACGGCTCATTGCCTCTCTTCGCGATAAATCATGAGTCAGACGTTCCATAACATGAGAGGAGTTTTGAGATTCCATAAGCTTCTCACAAATTTCCTTTAGATTGTTGTGAGAGGTCTTTAGCTCCCCAAAAGACACTTAAATGTTTTTATACCAACCCTTCAAGGCCTTTTCTTTCTCCTTATGCATGTAGTCCTCGGCCTCACCTAAAATGTTTACTAAATCATCAAAAGAATAGCAATAATCTTCAACATTCTCATCATCATCAATATCATCCAAGTCATGAATAACTTTTACCTTTGAGCTACCTTTTTCTATGAGGCAATAAGGAGATGAAAAGAGTGAAGGGCCTCCTTAATGGTGATGCCATTGAAAGGATCACGATGCCTAAGAGGGGGGTGAATTGGGCTTTTCTAAAAATCAACAATAATTAAAACCTAAACAAGAGCCCAACTTCACCCCAACAACTAGAAATAAGCGAATAATAATAGAAATACAACGATGCTAAGACAATACTTCAAATACTTGCTAAACAAATACACAATGTAAAATACTTGAATTAAGTGCAGAATGTAAAGCAAGGTTTAGAAGACTCCTCCAATTTTTCCCGAGGTATCGAAGAGTCGGCACTCTCCCCTAGTCCTCGTTGGAGCACCCACGCAAGGGTATCGCTCCCCCTTGGTCCTCGCAAGAACCAAGTGCTCACTACGAGATGATCCTTTGCCACTCCGGCACGGTGGATGCCTCACAACCGCTTACAAACTTGAGTCGGGTCACCAACAAGATCTCCAAGGTGATCACCGAGCTCCCAACGCCGCCAAGCCGTCTAGGTGATGTTGATCACCAAGAGTAACAAGCCGTAGACTTTCACTTGACCAAGAGAAGCCTAATGCATGCGATGTGTGCTCTAGGTGGCTCTCGCTAGCGCTAATGAGGTCCAAATGCAGGATTAAGATTCTCAAATCACCTCACTAGGCTTTGTGGTGCTTGCAATGCTTTACCAAAGTGTAGGAGTAAATGTGGGCAGCAAGACAATCAATATGGCGGGTGGAGGGGGTATAAATAGCCCTAACCCACCAACTAGACGTTACAGGAATTCTACTGTGCATGGGCGCACCGGACAGTCCGGTGCGCCACCGGTGCGCCAACGGTCGACTCCAATGGCTATTTCTGACAGCTAGCCATTAGGCAGATGGCACACCAGACAGTGAACAGTCACTGTCCGGTGCGCACCGGACAGTCCGGTGCGCTGTCCGGTGTTCCACTATAATTCATCTTCCAAACTCTGCGCTCTCGGGTTTCTGCGTAGGGGAAGGGCCTTCCCCGGGCCAATCTGGCCCCACTTGACAGAGGGTGCACCGGACAGTCCGGTGCACACCGGACAGCCCGGTGCCCCAAAGCCAGAAACCCTAGTTTCGATTTTCTTCTGTTTTTCAAAACGGTTTTTGTTCTAACTCGTGAGTATGTTCTAGAGTGACACCTAGCACTATATGTGAGTGTAAATATGCACCAACACTACACTAGAACTCTCTTGGTCAAACTACTCATCGACAACCCTCTTTATAGTACGGCTAAAACAAAATAAAAGACCTAACTATATAACGAGCGTCCGCAACTCCTTGACACTCGGAATACAAAGACCTTCACTTTTGTTTCGTCGCTTTAGCCGTCGCTTCAAGTTCTTATCTCTGGGATTGTTTTCACCATTGTAGTACATCTACCTGTAATGCGACCTAACTTACCATTTGTCTCTACAAAACACATGTTAGTCACATATAATATTACGTTGTCATTAATCACTAAAACCAACCAGGGGCCTAGATGCTTTTAGCCATCATTAAGCTTGGTTGAAGTATCATCATCATCATCTGAACTAGCATCCAAATCTCACGCAACAAGATAGGCTTGACCATCCTTCTTCTTGTTTCTAAAGAACTTATTTTCATCCATGCCTTTGTCCTTCTTTTTCTTGCTTGGACAATTTATGGCAATGTGTTCGGGTTCCCCACATTCAAAGCATTTTCTATCAATGAAGACATTTCTTCTTGAAGATTGACCTCTTCTTAATTGACTCCATTTCTTTATAAATTTATTGGATCTTTTTTACAAAGTGAACAATTTCTTCATCACTCTCACTTTCGCTTTCTTCATCATCTCTTTCCTCCTTTTTCAAGAACCTTGGAGGCTTTAGTTTTGAGAGCTATTGAATCATTCTTTACTTTCTTTGCCAAACTTATAGCTTCGGCTTGTGATTTCTTGAATATTTCTTGGATAAGTATCTCACCCAATACTTTAGTTGAGAAGTTTTGTTAAAATCACTTCGCACAAGCATGGTGATGATTATATCATATTTCTCCAGAAGTGACCTAAGGAACTTGTGAGAGAAATCCACATCTACACATCTAGACTAGATCCTTTGAGCTCATTCACAATTTCATTTAACTGGTTGAACATGTAGGATACACTCTTATCCTCCTTCATGATAAATTGTTCAAACATGCCTTTGTAAACATAGAGTTTGGCACTCTTCATAATAGTTACATCCTTACGAATTTCCGTCAATTTTGTCCAAATTTCATGAGCATTTGTGAGAGTTTTGATCCTGTCGAATTCATTGATATCCAAAGCATCATATAGGACATTCCTAGCTTGATCATGGACTAGAATATTTTGTCCATCACTAGTTGCTAGCTCATCTTTCTTAAGCACAACAAAACCATCTCTAACAATTCTTCAAATGTTTCCACGCATTGCTCTAAGATGAATTGTCATTCTAATTTTTCAATAGTCATAGTTGTTTCCATCAAAATGCAACGGCTTCCCAATATGTATATTGCTTCCACTAGCCGTTGTATCATACCCTAGGATGATTAAATCCACAATCAATGGAGTCCTCGGCTCCAATACCACCTGTAAGATCTAGGACACCAGCTAGAGGGGAGTGAATAGTCAGTTTTCACTAAAATCAACAACACTAGAGGAATTTAATTAGTACCATAAGGGAGAAAAATTTTGTAGCCTAAGATGAGCTAAGGTAGGTTGGCAACCTAGGGTGAACAAGTAATCAAGATGACTAGTAATGAACAATGATTCAACTAATCACAAACAATTTCAAGAAAACAAGTAATGGACAATAGAGACATTGAATTTTTCTATGGTCTTGGTGATTTGCTGATCACCCCTATTACACGTTGAGGCGGATTCCAAGCTCTCACTTGCTCCTTTATTAAGGCACCACTTGATATTTGAGCCAAGTGGACAAGGAAACACTCAATACCTCGATTCCACTAGTGTTGCCTTTGCCGCTTTGGTGATGTAGGCCAAACCCCTCACAATCTCCTTTGCAGCTTCTTCACAACCTTCTCGAAGAGCTCGACAAAGTCACCACCAAACCATCTAAGAGACAACAACCTCCAAGAGTAACAAGCTGATGACATTCACTTTATGTTTCACCTAGTGCCTCAAGATCACACAAATGATGCAACACACTAGAATAATTCAATTGCTCACTAGAATGCAATCTCAAGCAATGTGTGTGAGTGAAAGTGTTTGGAAGGCTCAAATGTGCTCAATGTATGATATGAATGGCCAATAGAGTTGGTATACACGGGCACCACTTATATTTATACCCCCTCCAAACACTACTAGCCGTTATGGGCATTTCGTCCCCATTCTACGCACTCGCGGACGGCCCGCACCACCTGTAACAACTATTTTCCGTTTGAAAACATGTTTGAGCTATAAGAAAAGGCAAGGCCCGGACAAATACTTCGGACCACTCCAAAGAACACCAATATTTGAACCTCTCTGGAATTGTGCAGACGGTCCAAAACACAATCACTTAGCCCCCTTTTCCGAATTCTCTTTTGAAAAGATTTAAACTCGCAAATCTGAAAGCGTTGTTAGTCCTCATGCACATGCAACATCTATATGTTTTATGAGGCATTAAGTTTTACACAAGTAATTGTCATTGGCTCCTGTTGCTAGTATGACTTTCTAGCCTACTAATCTAGTCAATTTTATTCTCTAATCACCTTGTGTCCGGCAAAAGTAAAACCCTATTGCAATACCTTTACCTTGAGTCGATCCACAATCAATACCAAAGTATCCAAGACACTCTGAAAGTCGCCTAGAGGGGGGGGGGTGAATAGGCGGAATCTAAAATTTATAACTTTAAAGACAAACTACAAGTCGGGGTTAGCGTTAGAATTAAAACGGAGTCCAAAAGAGAGGGCAAAAACAAATCAACCAAGAAGTAAAGTGGATGACACGGTGATTTGTTTTACCAAGGTTCGGTTCTTGAAAACCTACTCCCCGTTGAGGTGGTCACAAAGACTGGGTCTCTTTCAACCCTTTCCCTCTCTCAAATGGTCACCTAGACCGAGTGAGCTTTCTTCTCAATCAAATGGATCACTTAGACCCCACAAGGACCACCACACAATTGGTGTCTCTTGCTTTTATTACAAGTTGCTTGAGAACAAGAATGAGGAAGAAGAAAGCCAAGCCAAGCAAATAAGAGCACAAGAAAACACAAATGATCCTCTCACAGGTCTAAATGCGCTTGTCGGAGAGGAAATCTCCGGCCGGGTGGCGGAGTGCACCCGCCCTAAATCCTAAGATGAGGAGGGGCCTAAGCGTTTTGCCTCTTATGCGAGATGGAAGGATGAACACAAGAACACGCGAGGGTTTAGAGTGGTTCGGGCCGCCGGAGCGTAACACCCTACTCCACTGTGTGTTGGATTGCTGTGGAAGCTTGAGAGTCTGAATGAACTTGTGTTGTAACGTCGCATGCCTCCCCTTTTATAGCTGAAGGAGGGCATGCACAGAGGTACTAAGCACCAACATGTGGGCCCAAGGACAAAATGTATATAGCACTTGGAGCTACTAATGTTCGCTGCTAGGGCAATCTTTCCGTGCCCCGACACCCGAGATCTGCGTATCCTCGGCATGCCGGGGAAGCTTCTCGTACAAGGGACGATATCCACAGTGTGTCGCATAGCACGGGCGCACTATTTGGTAACAGACTTGATAGGCACGCTGCCTGCAAGGCTACCCTGACGCCGTCTGCCAGCGGAGTGGATAGGACGCATTAAATGTTGAGAGGGCACATCGTTTGTCAGCGTGGTGGCAGGCGGCGCGTCTTCTTTGTATTAAATGCAGAGACTGCGCGGCTTTAGGGGCCTTACGTCAGGCTCCGCCCATTGGCTTATGTCATGGGTCACAAGCCACGCGGCAGCAGCGGGTCTCCGCCTGAGCGGGGAGCATACGGCAAGGCCTGGACACGTGCTAATGCCGGACCCTTACTCATGTCGGGGTTCCCTCCATCCCGGGTCCTTGTTAAGGTCCGGACCTTACTCGAAGGGACCTGGGGCCCAACAGAGGGACCCGGTATACCTTTCTGGGAGTCCCGGACTATAGCCAAAGGCTTGGGCTGTGCGTACAGGGGTCCGGTGTTCCTCTGCGGGGGTCCGGACCCGATAATGCACCCTGGGGTTTATTATCTTTCCTTGCCACGTGGTACCCCTGAGCCTGCCCATGTGGTGGGGTCAGGGTGCCGTTCTCCGCGTGGCGTCTTTATACTGTAGTAGAGGGTACCCCTGATTGAGGGTACTAACAGTGGCCCCCGGGCCCGCCTCAAGGGAGGGTGCGAGCCTGCAGGTGGGGCCAGAGTCTGATTGGTGATTTTCCTGCTGCTCCTGCGCGCCTATTGATGCAATTACTGCTGGCCCATCTATGGCTACGCCGACTGCGACGCCCGTTCCCATGGCTGACTGGACCGTGTCCTTTAATGTCACTGTTGGGCCATGCGCGGGGTGCCTTGAGTCGCTGCACTGGTTCTGAAAACTTATCTTTCTAGTCTTCTGCGGCGGCCCCGAGGGGACATGGCATTGGCGCAAGCGGCGGTGCGATTTTCCCGCACCTAGTAACTGGCGTGCCGGTTGCGTGACATGTGGGCCTGGGCCCCGGTGTTGGACCGCCGATTGCAGCGAAGCTGAGGGGGCGCACAACCGTGGGGCGGTTATGTGCTTCCTATGCGACGGTTCGCCCTCTTGACCGCTGGTTTCGGCGAAAATGAAGAGGCGCATAACCGTGGGGCGGTTGCACGCTCCTTGTGCGGCGGTTCGTCTTCCCGACCGCTGGTTGCTCCGAAAGTGAAGGGGCGTATAACCATAGGGCGGTTGCACGCTCCTTGTGTGGTCGTTTGCCTTCTTCGTGCTTCGGGATGGCCTCTATGACGTGTGGGGCCTGGCCCCCGTGTCTTAGGGCGGGATCCTCGGTGCACACCAAGGGAGACTTTGCCCGTCACGCTCCGGGCGCAAGAGGGGAATCTGCCTTTAAAAAGGGATCGATATCTCGGGTAGTAGCCATGCCTTGCTCCTCTTGCATCCTTCGTGCCCTTCCGCCTTCCGGGCCTCTGAATGGGGCGCGCCAGTGTTCGCTGGAGGGAACCGCGTCAGAGCCATCCCCTCCGGTGGTCTCATCATCGGAGAGCCCGCGCTCGCAGTGGGGCTGTCGATCTTGTCTTCTTGCTACTGTTGGAGGAGCACGACCTCGTGGAGGTTGGCGCTCTTCAACCATCGCTCGGCTTCAAGGATTTTCATCATGCAGCCCAGTTGCAGTCCCCCGCCAGTGGCCTTCCAGAAGGATGGCCACTAGCCTCATGGTGGGGAGAAGCAAGCCGGGTTGCGGCCTCCCCCCCACCCTCAGCTTCAAGGATGTTCATCATCCTCGCTGGGGTGGAGGGCGAGCCGAGTCAGGGCCCTGCCCTCCGCATGGGCTGGTGACCCGCTTCTTCCTCCAGCATTCGGAGGAGAAGGGCGTTCACCAGCCTTGCGGAGGAGGCGAACCTCGGCTACGCGGGGCCGGCTGGCTGCAGGCCGTCAGCTGCAGTGTGTCTGGCCCTTTGGGCTGGATGGCTTTGGTGTCGCTTCTGACGCTGCCTCCTGCCGTCTGGCCAGGGCATGGCTGTCCGTCCACCGCACGAGCGACGGTCGTGCCGTGCACGGGTCCACCACATCCATGGCTTCTCTTGCCCACCGGCCGCACTGGGGGGTCATACAAGACGCCGTACGCCATGGAGGTGGCGGCCGTGTTCTTGGATGGTCTTGTCCTCATTCCCGTGGGAGGACAGGAGCGAGGACCCCTTCGTGCGTGCTGAGGCAGCCGTCGTCCACCGGTGCAGAGGTGGCCGCTATCGTCGGTGCTGAGGTGGTCGCCGCCGCTGGTGAGGCTACCCATTGCAGAGGTGGTTGCCTCCGCTGGCGAGACTATCAAAGCCACCTACCGCCGAGTCCCCGACTCTTTGGCTTTAATGGCCTCGTTGTCACCCCCCATAGGAGGACAAGGGGCGAGGACCTCCTTGCAATGGCACACACCTTGAGGTGGTCGCCACTGCTGGTAAGCTGCTCGGAGCGAAGGTGGTTGTCGCTGCTGGTGCAGAGATGGTCGCTGTCGCCGGCGAATTGTTGGTGCAGAGATGGTCACCGCCGCTGGTGAGGTTGCCTGGAGCCAGCTTCCAGTGCGACTCCTGCTAGTGCAACGCAGTTCATTCCTGCAGAAATGGAGCTAGGGCCCCGCTTGTAAGGGAATGTCATAACATATGTTTGCTTGGAAGCAGAATGTAATAACATATGTATGCAGGATTTTAGTCTGGGAAGCCAAGTTGTGTGTCTGGACCCTCTGGATGGTGGTTCTAGGTACTAGGACACCTGCCGCAGGGTGGTGGAGTGTGCAGGCCCACGGTACAGGACCAGGCTGAGTGGCTACACGGCTCCGGACCACCCCAGGAGATAAGCATCTCTTCTCTAGTTCCGGACCCCAAGTTGTCGAACACACAGGACTTATGTTCCAAATACTAGGGCACCCATCACGGAGTAGTGGAGTGTGCAGGATTTCGGGTACGGAACCAGGCTAACCAGCCACACAGGCTCCGGACCACCCCATGGAACGGGCACCCGTTCTTTAGAACCGGCCCCTAGGCTTTTTCCTATTTTTGTAAGATACTCCTGAGTATTATTTATAAAGCAGTGTTAATACTTATCTGTGTATCGTTCGTTCCTGTTGTGTGCGATGTTACGTTGTTGACTCGCCCTGGTGGCTGGCCCCCCGCTTGGGATGCAGGCTTGATGTGTCGAGGTTGGATACCAGCGTGTGTGAAAGAGTTGTCAACGACTCTCGGGAGGCAGCCTCGCCGAGACCTGGATCTGTACAGAGCTTTAGCTAAGGAGTGTTAGTAATACACCCATAGGACCCATCATCTGGCACTAGCCATCCTTTGATACATGCTCAGGACTTGCAGGGTTTAGTCTGGGAGAGCCAAGTTGTGCGTCCGGACCCCCTGGATGGTGGTTCTAGGTACTAGGACACCCGTCACAGAGTGGTGGAGCATGCAGGCCCACGGTACAGGACCAGGCTGAGCGGCTACATGGCTCTGGACCACCCCAGGAGACAAGTGTCTCTTCTCTAGTTCCGGACCCCAGGTTGTCAGACCCACAGGACTTATAGCTCCAAATACTAGGTCACCTGTCACGGAGTGGTGGAGTGTGCAGGGTTTCGGGTACGGAACCAGGCTAACCGGTCACACAGACTCCGGACCACCCCATGGAACGGGCTCCCATTCTTCAGAGCCAGCCCCCAGGTTGTCGGGACCTCCTGCTTTCGCATAGAGGTCCTAAACTACAAGCCTGGCTGTTTAATTTAGATGTCATTATGCTTGATAGGATGGGAACTGATCGGGTGGGTTAGATAAAATACAATCCGGAGACTGCAGGGTAAGACCTTGAAGCAGTAGGATAAATCTATCATAGAAGCGCATCCGAGGGGGTAAATCCTCCCCGTATAACGTGACATGCATGGGTGTAGGCCAACAGGCTGGGTTTATGAGGGCGGACCTCACCGGGCTGGCGTACATGTGTGCGTTACTTAGCTAAAAAAAGGAGAAAGGTTCGACCCCTCAGACTTGCTCCTATGGATAGAACTTACAGAGATGCTACAGAGGTTAGGAAGGGGTACTCCTTTAGTCGTAGCAGGACCGGTGATCTTGGCCTGGCTGCCAACCCTCGATGAGAGCGGCGTGGTGGTTCGCCAGGCCGGTGGCCGGGACCCCCACTGAGGGATCCAGATCCCCGGTGTACCGGTCAGAGGTTCCCAGCCCGCCGGTGTGGGCTCCAGAGTTCCCTCTGTGGCCCCCAGCCCCTTGGACAAGGGCAAAGGGGATGCAAGTAGCTCCTCCGCCCTGGGTGGCACCGAGGGTATGGAGGAAGAGAGGCGACGCCGGCTGCGTCGCGCCGACGGGTCGCTGGTCTCAGACCCCCCTAGCGGGGCCGAGGAGGTCAGCGCCTAGAAGCGACAGAGGACTGCTGGTGGGGCCGAGGAGGCCGGCTCCTAGGCCCAGGGCGCGCAGAGGCATGCCAGTCCTCTGCCACCTCCACCATCGGGTCCACCGCCACAGTAACCGCCACCGCCATCGGGCCCGCTATCACCACCTCAGGGGCAGCAGCAGCAGAAGCAACAGCAGCGGACGTCCTGCTTCTAGAGTCGCTGGAAGGTCTAGGGCCCCAAGTAAGTGCAGTCCCGTCCTTGTTTTTGCGAGTGTAGTTATCATGCCGACGGGTCTCAACCCATCCTTGTTTGCCAGGTCTTCCTCCCCCTTTTCCTCCAAGGCCGTACCCGCCGGCGGGTCTGACGCCTAGCAGCAGGCGTCACCGGGCTCCCAAGCTCTAGCTGGGGGTCCGGCAGTAGCGGAGCCACCGACGGTTAGCGGCGCCGCAGCGGCGGAGGGGGTCCCCACTGCTCCGACGGCTGCCACAGCCTCAACGATGGCGATGTTGTCGGGTACACTGTCGGTAGCGGGAGAGGAGGCCCCATCTGCGTCTGCCCCCGCCTCCGAGGTCGACGCGGGGGGGCACGTCCAGCTCTGTCCCGTCGCCCACTTCGGAGGAGACGGAGGTGATTTTTGGGTGGCGGTTCCGGTCCGGTGCCAAGCCAGAAGCGGCACCGATTCCCCTCCCCTGGGTGCTGTCTCGTGCGCATCAGGCCCTTCAAGAGACCGAGGCGGCGATCCGGTGGGAATGGGAGGCGCTGGAGGCCGAACACCAACGCCTCAGCGACTGGCGTGCCCAGCTGGAGGAGCGCACCAAGGCGGCGTCCCGCAAGTTCGCCTCCGAGTGGTCTGAGCTGGCGCGGGACCACAAAGACTACAAGAAGGACCTCCAGAGGGTGTACGCCAGGGAGCTGGAGGCAAGCCGGAAGGAGAAGAGGCTAGCCAAGAAGGAGGAGCACTTGAACCAGAGGGAGGAGGTCGTCACCGAGCTGAGTACCAAGCTGAGCGCCATGAACGCAATTTTGGAAGAGCAGCGGACCCAGCAGACCGCGGTAGTGGAGAGACTGCAAAGGCTATAGCGGGATCTCGATGGCAAGGCCCGTGACGCCGCCCTCGCCGAGGAGAAGCTTAAGGTGAGAGGAGAATCCTTGGACAGGCGGGAGGTGGACCTCGACAGGAGGGAGGCGGACCTCACCAGGCGGGAGGCAGACCTCGCCTTCAAGGAGGAAATGGTTGAAGGGCAAGAGAAGTCGCTGGTCGAGCATGAGCTTGAGGCTGAGGGGAAGGAGCGAACGCTGGAAGAGAAGGAGCGAGCGCTGGAGGAGCGGGTCCGCCGGTTCCAGGCGGCGCAGGCAGCACCGGGCCTCCAGGTAGTGGAGGCGATGAAGAAGACGCTCGAAGACCTCCGGGTGGAGCATCACGCCGAGGTCCAGCACATCGCCGCCTGGGCCAGCGAGGCGAGCACGACACTAGTGCCGCTAGGGGTGAGCCCCATCCCGGTGTCGGAGCCGCCGATGTCCATCTCTGACACGCTGCCGGTGCTAGATTCCACCGCCGACCGCCTCCGACGCCTAGACTAGATACTTGGCGCCTGCCTGGAGGCCAAAGGCAGCAGGCTCTGCAGGGCGATGATAGAATACATCTTGACGTGCTTCCAGAGCCATGACCCGGCCATCTCCCTAGAGCCGATGATCGCTAGTCCAGTGGCTGACACTGAAGATGCCGCCCGGGAGGCCGTGCAGGATACCATGGAGGTGGTGGCCGAGCGGTTCGAGCGGGATCCCGCTGATGATGAGTAGTTAGATCTGCAGAGAGAAGGCAAGGGTCCCGTTGGGAAGCGGCTCTGTAATAGTTTTTGGTTGTGTAAGATACTCTTAAGTACTATTTATCTAACACTGACAGAACTTATCTATATGTTACTTGTCTTTGCTGTGTGCGTTGTTACCAACTTCTCCCTGGTACTTGGCGCCCCTGGGATGTAGGCTCGACGTGTCAAGGCTGGATGCCAGTGTACTTAAGAGAGAATTGGTGACTTGGCCCCCAGGAGGTAGTCTCGACTGGGACCCGGACCTGCACACAGCCTTGGCTAGAAAGTTTTAGTAGTGCACCCGTAGGACCCACTAACCGGTATCTTTTATCCTTTGATTCATGCCACAAGACCTGCGGGACTTAGACTGGGAAGCCAATCCGTGTGTCCGGGCCCCTTGGACCACAACTCCAAATACTAGGGCACCCATCGCAGAGTGGTGGAGCGTGTAGGCTTAGGGTACGGGACTAGGCTAAGCGGCTACACAGCTCCGGACCACCCCAGGAAACAAGTGTCCATTCTTTGGAACCGGACCCCAGGTTGCCGGACCCACAGGACTATAGTTCCAAATACTAGGGTACCCTCCACAGAGTGGTGGAGCATGCAGGCTCAGGGTGCGGAACCAAGCTAAGCGGCTACACGGCTCCGGACCACCCTAGGAGACAAGTACCCGTTCTCCAGAACTAGCCCCCAGGTTGCCGGACCCCCCTTGTCGAGGGGTCCCGAACTGCAAACCTGGCTACTCAATTCGAATGTCATTATACCAGCATGGGTGGGGACCTGTTGGGTGGGTTAGATAAAAATGATGCTCGTAAATTGAAGCAAAATAAGACCATCACAAAAACAAAGCTGGGGGTGAATCTTTTATTTATAACTTGATATACATGGGTGTAGGCCAACAGACCGGGTTTATGAGGGCGGACCTCACCGGGTTGGCGTACATATATGCGCTACCTAGTTACAAAGGAACAAAACTAGGTCCCCAGGTTTGCTTTTATGGGAAAAACTTTTGGAGATGCTCTATGTTCCAAGGATTGGGAAGAGGCTCTCCTTCAGTTGTAGCAAGGCGGACACACCTGGGTCAGCATATTTCCATCACCTTGAAGGGTCCTTCCCAACTGGGGGAGAGTTTGTGGAGCCCTTCTCAGTTCAGAACTCGCCTTAGGACCAGGTCCCTGACCCGAACCTCCCTACTATGCACGAACCGTTGGTGGTAGCGCCGAAGCGCTTGGTTGTACCATGCATTTCGGATCGCCGCTTGCCATCTGCGCTCGTCGATGAAGTCCACGTCCTCATGCCGTAGTTGTTCCTGCATAGACTCATCGAAAGCCTAGACCCATGGGGAGCCCATGATGATTTCCTGGGGAAGGCAGGCTTCAGCCTCGTAGACCACGAAGAACGGGGTCTCCCCGGTAGCTCGGCTGGGTGTGGTCCGGTTCCCTCACAGCACGGATGGTAGCTCACTGATCCAATTTGCACATGCTTTTTCAAGTAGTCGTAGGTGCGTGTCTTGAGTCCCCTGAGGATCTCTGCGTTTGCCCTCTCCACTTGGCCATTGCTCCTGGGATGAGCGACGGACGCGAAGTAGAGCTGGGTGCCGACGCCCTTGCAATACTCCTAGAAAAGCTGACTTGTAAACTGGGTCCCGTTGTCCGTAATGATACGGCTTGGGACCCCAAATCTATAGACAATCGACTTGAGGAAAGCGACAGCAGCACCCTGGGTGATGTTGACCATAGGGGTGTCCTCTGGCCACTTTGTGAACTTGTCGATGGCGACGAAGAGGAATCGGTACCCGCCGACGGCCCTGGGGAACGGTCCTAGGATATCCACCCCCATACGGCGAATGGCCAGGAGGGCGGAATCATCTGCAGAGCCTAAGCTGGTGTGTGTATCTGCTTTGCGTGGAACTGGCACGCCTTGCAGGACTTTACCATCTCAACTGCATCCTGGAGGGCGGTTGGCCAGTAAAAGCCATGTCGGAAGGCCTTACCGACCAGCGTGCGGGATGAGGAATGACTTCCGCACTCTCCTCCATGGATCTCCGTGAGCAACTCACGGCCCTCCTCATGGGTAATGCACCGCATGAGAATGTCGTTGGCGCCACGGCGGTAGAGATCCCCTTCCACCACCGCGTAGCGTTTAGCCAACCGCATTATGCGCTCTGCAGAAACATGATTTTCAGGAAGGATGTTTTCCTTTAGGTAGTCCCAGATCTCGGAGATCCATGCATCGGGACCACCCTGAGATACTGGCTGTGGCACTAAGGGATAGGCAAGACCCCCTATAGCACACACAGTCTTCGGTGGGTTCTGTAGATGGGATGCCACCGGGACCGCTAGCTTCGAGGTGCTAGTCTCGCCCCCTTCGCCTAGTTCGGCAGGCTGGGCGGTGGGTCTCAGCAGCCATCTTTCAAACACGCCCTCAGGCACGGGTGCCCAAGTTGATGCCCTCACAGAGAGGTCATCTGCCGCTGAGTTGTCAGCCCGAGGAACATGTTGCAGTTCCAAGGTTGTGAAGTCTTTCTCCAGCTTCCTTACGTGGAGGAGATAAGCTGCGAGTCTGGGCTCGTTGTAGCTACACTCCCCGCGGACTTGCTTGATGATTAGCTGGGAATCCCCCTTCACTAGGAGCTGGCGGATCCCTAGGGATAGGGCCACTGTCAAGCCGAAGATCAGTGCCTCGTACTCCGCCATATTGTTGGTGGCCTTGAACTCAAGGTGCACCATGTACTTCACTTGATCTCCGCTTGGGTCGATGAGGACCACTTTGGCCCTGCCCACTTGTTGACGGGCGGATCCGTCAAAGAAGAGCGTCCAGTGGGGCTCGGTGAAGACCAGACCCCTGGGCTACGCAGGTGTGGGGTCCGAGCCAGGATCCGGACCCCTAGGAGCACTCGGGGGAGGCGTCCATTCCACGATGAAGTCAGCCAGGACCTGTGTAACATCCCACTTTCTAACCCAGGTTTGAAACCCTAATCTAACCCCCCCTCCCCTTCTTTTACCTATTCCAAAAACTCCCTTAGATTCTTCCCATCATATGCATACACTTTGTTTGAATATGAACACCTCACTTAGATTTTATTTTCCAGCACCTAGATTATCTATTAAATAAATTGTTCAAAAGAAAAAGATACAAAAATGAAAATAGGAATTAGAAAATAAAAAGAAAAAGAGAAAACCCTCCCCCCCTTTGCTGGGCTGAATCCAGCCCATGCGCGGCCGCTCCCCCCCCCCCTCGCGCCCGCGTTTCTCCCCTTTCGGCCCATTTCCGGCCCGTTTCTTGCGCGCGCGCAGCCGCTCTGCTCCTCTCTCTCTCTCGCTGGCGAGCCGGCCCCACCTGCCAGCCGCTCTCTCTCACGCGCCCCCTCCCGCTGGCAGACCGGCCCCACCGGTCAGCCGCTTCGTCGTCCTCCTCGCGTACGGCTCGCCGCCGTCCCCTCGCCCATCCCCTCGCCGCACAGGAAAGTTGGGCACCGCCCATCCTCGCCACTTGACCGTGTACTCGCCGGTACCGCCCCCCCCCCCCCCCCCCGCCGTGAAGTCTCGTCGTCGCCGCTGTGCGGCATTAATGCCGGCACTATGCACCTCACCGGCGCCCGCCGAGCTCCACCGCTCCCCTTCCCTCGGGCGCCTATAAAAAGGTCGCCCCGAGCACCTCCTTCCCCGCACCAGCCTCAGCCACCACTCTCCTCCCTCGCCCGAGCCCTATTCGTGGAAGCGCCGCCGTTGTCTTCCTCTCCGGTAAGCCGCCCCCCTCTCCTCCCTTCCCCTCTGTTGGTCCAGCGAGCAATTAGGTTGGCCTACCAGCTCCACCACATCGCCGTGAACTCAAAACGCTACTCCCCCACCCCAGTCCCTCGCACGGAGCTCACCGCCGACGACTCCCGCCGTGGAGGTCCGCCACCTCCCCGCGGACAGCCCCCTCCCGGACCCTCTAGCCAAATTAAGCCCGCCCCTAGGTTCGCCAGACCCTCCCCGTGCTAAGGCCACCACCCATTGCCCAAGAACTGGGCCACCGGCGGCCGGGGTTCTCCCCCGCACGGCCGGTTCGCCCGCACCGTCAACCCGTGGCGCCATTCCCCCCCCCCTCCGCTCTCGCTGGCATGTGGGCCCACGGTGACGGCGTCCTCCCCTCGCGCTCGCGTCGTCACCTCGCCCTGGGCCGCAGCTGGGCCGGCGCCCTCGCGCGCGCGCTGCGCCTGGCTGGGCCAAAATTCCCCCCGGCCCACCAGTGCTGGAATCCCTTTTCTTTTTCCTTTTTCCAACCTTTTCTCATTCAATTAGTATTTCTCAATATTTTATGCACCAAAAATTATCAAAATGATTCCTAAAGTCACATGTAATAATAATGTTAGAAAATGACACACTACAATTGGTAAACCATTGTTGATGTATTGTTTTATTGACTGTTTTTACTAGAAGAAGCGGGGACCGTTGATCCGGAACCCGTAGCCCCGGAAGAAGGGCCGGAGCCCGATCTCCCGGAAGTAGATCTTTTGTGCCAGGAAAGCTTCGACGAAGGCAAGTCCATCCTTCCCTTGATGCATAAAATACCTATTCTTTCTACCACTACCTAGGCCGGGATTTCAGGGTGGGATATTTGCATTGTGAGTAAAGAGATAGCCTGCATTAACATATTTGGATACAAAATGTGGGTTGGGAGAAAGGGCAATATGTTACTTCAAATAGGGTTCTTTTAAAGGGATGTGCGATGAAGGGTACTCACCCTCATCACCTTGGGAGTGGGATGATCAAGGACTCCCTAGTTTAGGGGAGGGCCTAAGGCGAAGGCTCAGCTGGTTTAGGCGTGAGCAGAAGGATTGTCCCCTCATATAAGGACCGGTTTGTCATCTTCACTACCTGTACTCTTTAATAGTACAACCACTCGAGACTGTGTGGGCAGTCACTCAATCTGAACTCGTACGGTCCAGCCCCAGGGTTATGAAGGCTGGGGAGCACCGGGAGGATAAGGAGGGGGAATGTTTTGTCCGGTTTGGACATGGCGGTGGCCTGACTCCTTCCGGGATAACCGTTAAGGTTAGGACGTGCGAGGAAGGAAAGAGATCCGGCATTCGGGTCTCGCGACGGTGAGATCACAGAAACCGGACTAGTGGGTAAAGTGTACCTCTCTGTGCAGAGTTGAAACATATTCGAATAGTCTGTGTCCACTGGTATGGATGAGTCTGGTGTGGTATGACAATTAGTGTTTTCATAACCTCCGTGAACAGGGAAATGTGTGTGTAAGTGCATACGGAAAAAGAAAACAAGGCCACGGGGGCGGGAAGCTCAGTGGCGGCTGAGTATTTTGTTACTTTTAAGTCTTTGGGAAAACCTTACCGCAACTGCCTTTATCTAAGAAAATGAAGAGTGACTTCAACTCCACCAAATAAAGCATGTATGATATAGGTCTCTTTCTCTTTACGGGAGTGGGGTGGGCTTGCGGAATACCTAGTGTATTCACCCAGATTTATTTATATTTTTTTCAGCAGCCGAAGACTTCTTTTCTGCTATGCTTGATTGAGAGGGCTGTGTCTGCACCCAGTTCTGCCTGTGGCTTGGGCTAGTATATTTTCCTACTGCGCTTTATATTCTGGCTCTCTCGAGCTTGTACCCCAGTATTGTAATAATTCTTATTTAAACTCTGTACTATTTAAAGTAAGGAATGTGGTTACTAGCCTCCTGGGACTAGTAATTGTATAACATTTGAGTCCCAAAGGATCAGGACGCTTCAGGTGGTATCAGAGCCATAGGACTGGCCGTAGGTCGCAGCCCTGACCTTAAAACTTGCCTTAAAAGAAAATACCTCTTACCCCAAGAAAAGACTTCTCTCCTCTTCCCCGATATTAACAGACCCTTCTTTTCCTATTCCAGATGGAAGACTCTCTGGCTATTAGGACATCCTACTACTTAGAAGTGGAGGGGTTCCACATTTGTTGCGAAGTTGTGCGCTTCGCATGGGAATCCACAAAAAGCCAGAATATGTCTGGAAGGAGTATCTCGAGAATGGAATGGAGAAGTGCTCTATGGCAGTCTACCTGGGAGAAAGCCGAAACTACCTGAACCATCCTTCTTTCCAAGTCACTTTCACCGGATACCGCTTCCCAGACACTTGCCAAAATGTTGCCCAGAAAGCCCTCCGACAACTATGCCAGAGCTACAACAGAGTGATCTTTGAAACCCCCCTTCGCTACTTCCCACCCAGCAACAAATATACCCCCACCTGGAGGAAAAGACTTCAGGCCCTGTCAGGAGGAGATCCTATCGAAGATGACCCCACCATCGTCTACATGGCTGGATACCTCCACACCCTCGATAACCAATACGATGACCTTGCCTCCCACTACACTCACCTAAACTCCTGGGTGGAAAGCCTGGAGCAAAAAGTCAGGGAACTTACAAGGGAAAAGGCGTCCCTTCAAGAGAGCCTCGAGATAGCAGAAGGCGAGGAAACCAACACTCGTGAGGCCTACCGCACACTGAAGATGGATTACGACAAGAAGCTGAAGAAACTCGCCCCTGCAAGAAAAATCCGCAAGAAGACCAAAAGTCAAGGATGTCAGACTGAGCAGAAGGAAGAAGCACCTCCGACCCTACCTCCTACCAGGATAAGAAACTCGTCCGACACCGAGGAAATGTCCCTAGCCAGCCTTGATGACCTTCTCAAGGAATTTGGGGACACTTTAGAGAAGGAGTTCGGGAGTACCCTCGATAGCACTCGCGTGTAATGAACTTATGGTAGTTGTGTGCTGTAATGAACTGGTGTAATGAACCGGTGTAATGAATAAAGTAACTGGTTGAAAAAAGATTGGCATGTGCATGGTAGTAACTCTTTTCCCCTGGCAGATGGTGTCGGATAAAACCACGCCTACCGCCTCCGAGATTGGAGCAAGTTTTCCCCTAAGAGCTGGTGGAGAAGCTGGCAAAGAAGGGGGTGAGACCCACCTCCCCGCACCTCCGGAACTACCACTAGACTTGGCCCAAGTTCTAGCCAATCAGACCCGACTCATCGAAGTCCTCACTAGAAGTCTGGAAAACCAGTGCCCAGGTGGTGGGAGACCACAGGACAAGATGGGAGAATTTCTGAGAATCAAGCCTCCCATGTTCGCGGGGTCTAGCAATCCCCTCGATGTAGACGACTGGATGCGCACAATCAAGAGGAAACTGGAAGCCATCGGATGCCCTGAAAATTAGCGTGTTCAACTGTCTGCTCATCAACTTTCTGGGATGGCCCTAGCATGGTGGGATACCTTCAGCGAGGCCGTCAGGGATGCTACCTGGGCAGAATTCGAAACAGCCTTCCGTGAGCACCATGTACCCCAGGGGATAGTTCAACTCAAGGAAGATGAGTTCCAGGAACTAACACAAGGTGGAAGGACCGTCAGTGAGTACGTTCACAAGTTCACAGAGTTGGCCCGTTACGCGCCTGACGATGTTAGCACCGAGTCCGGGAAGATGGCCCATTTTCTGAAAGGGCTAAGACCCGAGCTTAAGACCATCCTCGCCAGCCAAGACTTCCTCAACTTCTCTCACCTCTCCAACAAAGCCATCCAAGTGGAAAGGGCAAAAGAGGAAGAAAAAGGGCACCTCAAGAGGAAATTCTAGGTTCTCCGAGCTCAGCAGCAAGACCGTCACCAGAGAGCTCGATCCTTTGGGCTTCCACCCAGGGGACCAAGCTTCAATAGACCAGCTGGACCCACTCCGTCACGCTATAGTCAGCAGAGTCAGAGCTCCCTTCAGGCCCCCTCTGTTGCAAGCAACCAACCACCAGCAAATGCCTATTGGCACTGCGGAGACCCCAGTCACTTCAAGAATAACTGCCCCCAGTTGAAGGCACCCGGACCTACCTACTCCAACTCGGTGAATGGCCCCAAGATTCCCTCAACACCTGCCCCTAAGGCACCTCCCTCCAACAGTCAATAGGGCAGGACCCAGTACTAGGGCAGGGCACGAGTCAACCACGTCGACGCTCAAGAGGCATAGCCAGCTCCGGGAGTAGTGCTCGGTGAGTTCCTTGTTGAATTTACTCCCGCTACTGTGCTTTTTGATTCAGGAGCATCCCATTCATTCATAGCCACTAAGTTTGTGGAAAAGCATGGCATCCCCTCTACACCCCTAGAAATTCCTTTGGTCACCCGAACCCTAGGGTCAGACCTTCTATGCCAGCTCAAGTGCTCCCAAGTCAGAATCCTTTTAAGTGGGGTAGTGTTCCTGGCAGACTTAACCGTCTTGCCATCCCAAGGGATTGATGTGATCCTAGGAATGGATTGGCTAACTAAGCACAAGGGTATCATAAGTTGCGCAAGTAAGACCGTCCTTCTCACCGACCGCCAAGGAAAAGCAGTTTCCTGTCAGGCCCAACTGCTCGCCAATGATCCAATGATGTTTAATCTGGCAGCAGAAAACATATCCATAATAGAAGAGTTCGTGGATGTATTTCCGGAAGAGTTGCCTGGAATGCCACCAGAAAGAGGAGTGGAGTTCTATATAGATCTCATTCCTGGCACTGCACCCATCGCAAAGAGACCATACCGCATGGCCCCCCATAGAGTTAGCAGAATTGAAACTCCAGATTGCAGAGCTGCAACAAAAAGGGTACATCCGTCCCAATTCGTCTCCCTGGGGAGCACCCGTCCTTTTCATCACCAAAAAGGATGGAAGTATGAGGATGTGTATTGATTACCGGTCTTTGAATGAAGTTACAATCAAGAATAAGTACCCACTCCCTCGGATCGATGATCTCTTCGACCAGCTGTAGGGAGTCAAATATTTCTCCAAGATAGACCTCAGGTCAGGTTATCACCAACTGAGGATCAAGGAAGCAGATATTCAGAAGACTGCATTCGTCACCCGATACGGACAATATGAATTCACGGTGATGCCGTTTGGGCTAACAAACGCACCTGCCTTTTTCATGAACCTCATGAATAAGGTATTCATGGAAGAATTGGATAAGTTTGTCGTAGTCTTCATCGACGACATCCTTATTTATTCCAAGAATCGCAAGGACCATGAGCGTCACCTCCGAATCATCCTCGGAAGACTCAGGGCACATCAACTTTATGCTAAGCTCAGCAAGTGTGAATTCTGGTTAGAAAAGATAGCCTTCCTTGGGCATATCTTGACTGCATAAGGAATAGAAGTGGACCCATCCAAGGTAGAAGCTGTTTCAAAATGGAAACAGCCATCCAACGTCAGTGAAGTACGAAGCTTTCTGGGAATGGCAGGGTATTACCGCCGCTTTATCAAGGGATTCTCCAGCATAGCAAGACCTATGACCGAACTTCTCAAAAAGGACAATAAGTTTGTGTGGACTCCAAAATGTGAGGGAAGTTTCCAGATCATCAAGGAGAAGCTTACAACCGCGCCCGTTTTGACACTACCAGATATACACCAGTATTTCGTCATCTTCTGTGATGCTTCAAGGCAAGGCTTAGGGTGTGTCTTAATGCAAAATGAGAAAGTTATTGCCTATGCATCCCGCTTACTCAAGCCGCACGAACAAAACTACCCCACACACGACTTGGAGTTGGCAGCCATAGTGCACGCCCTAAAAATATGGAGGCACTATCTGATTGGGAACAAATGCCACATCTTCACGGATCACAAGAGTCTGAGGTACATCTTCACTCAGCCAGACCTCAACCTCCGTCAAAGAAGATGGCTTGAATTGATCAAGGATTATGACCTCGAGATTCATTACCACCCCGGGAAGGCCAACGTGGTAGCGGACGCCCTCAGCCGAAAACCTTTCGGGATAAAGGGGACCAACTTTTTAGAAGATTGGAAGAAGGAATCAACTCAGCTAAATGCATGTCTGGGAGACAACGGTAGCCTGGAAATCAAGCCAATGCTAGAAAATCTCATATGCAAGGCTCAACGCCTGGACGTGGAGACAGCAAGACTTATGGAAAGAGCCCGCAAGGAGCAACTTCCGGACCTTAGGACAGATGAACAAGGAGTCCTTTGGTTCAAGAACCGTCTGTGTGTACCAATGGGAGAGGCGCGAGAAGTCCTGCTCAAGGAAGCCCACAACTCAGCTTACTCCATCCACCCAGGAACCACCAAGATGTACCTGGACCTCAAAGCCAGATACTGGTGGAGAGGGATGAAGAAGGAGATAGCACAGTATGTGGCCCAGTGTGACACCTGCCATCGAACAAAGGCCGAACACCAAGCCTGCAGGCCTATTACAACCCCTCCCAGTGCCTGAATGGAAGTGGGAGAAAATAGGTATGGATTTTATAACCAGACTGCCCCGGACGCAAAAAGGGAATGACTCTATCTGGGTAATAATCGACCGTCTCACCAAGGTGGCCCACTTCATTCCAGTAAAAACCACTTTTGGAGGAGCCGCCCTTGCCCGGATATATCTTAAAGAGATAGTCAGGCTCCATGGTATTCCTCGGAAGATAGTGTCAGATAGAGGGACGCAGTTCACCTCAAAATTTTGGAAAGGCCTTCAGCAAGCTATGGGCACCAAGTTAGATTTCAGCACCGCTTATCACCCCCAGTTAGATGGTCAAACGGAAAGAGTCAACAAGGTCCTCGAAGATTTGCTAAGGGCCTGTGTGTTAACGTTTGACAGGAATTGGGAGTCCAGTTTGTCGTACGTCGAATTCTCATACAACAACAGCCATTAGGCTAGTATCAAAATGTCGTCGTTCGAAGCATTGTATGGAAGAAAGTGTCAGAACCCCCTAATGTGGTCCAATGTAGGGGAAAGGACACTAGAAGGACCCGACTTTGTTAAAGAAGCCGAAGAGAAAGTTGCCCTGATCCACAAGAGGTTACTAGAAGCTCAGAGTCGACAGAAAAGTTATGCAGACAACAAACGGAGAGAACTCAGATTTGAGGAAGGAGATTTCGTATACCTCAAGGTCTCCCCGATGTGTGGTGTCAAAAGGTTCCAAATGAAAGGAAAGCTAGCGCCGCGTTTCGTCGGCCCCTACCCTGTCATTAGCAGAGTGGGACCCGCAGCATACCGCCTTGAGCTACCAGAATCCATGTCAGATATTCACAATGTGTTCCATGTGTCCCAGCTCCGTAAATGCTTGCAAATACCAGAAAACCACATCGAGGCAGAGACAATTCAGATTCAAAAAGAT
Source organism: Zea luxurians (assembly GCA_029449295.1). NCBI lineage: Eukaryota > Viridiplantae > Streptophyta > Magnoliopsida > Poales > Poaceae > Zea > Zea luxurians. Next base: position 942,547 of record JAOPSE010000064.1, on the reverse strand, counting down.
CTCCAGTACCGAGAAAAGCCAATAAAGATTCTCGACTCAGCAGTCCGAAGGACCCGCAACTCAGAAGTGAGACTCTGTAAGATTCAGTGGAGCAGTGAAGGAGAAGAGGAAGCCACCTGGGAAAGTGAGGACTCTCTGAGAAGGGAATACCCTTACCTTTTCTTGAGCCCCGTCTGAATCTCGAGGGCGAGATTCCTTTTAAGTGGGGTAGGTTTGTAACATCCCACTTTCTAACCAAGGTTTGAAACCCTAATCTAACCCCCCCTCCCCTTCTTTTACCTATTCCAAAAACTCCCTTAGATTCTTCCCATCATATGCATACACTTTGTTTGAATATGAACACCTCACTTAGATTTTATTTTCCAGCACCTAGATTATCTATTAAATAAATTGTTCAAAAGAAAAAGATACAAAAATGAAAATAGGAATTAGAAAATAAAAAGAAAACGAGAAAACCCTCCCCCCCCCCTTTGCTGGGCTGAATCCAGCCCATGCGCGGCCGCTCCCCCCCTCGCGCCCGCGTTTCTCCCCTTTTGGCCCATTTCCCGCCCATTTCCCGCGCGCGCGCAGCCGCTCCGCTCCTCTCTCTCTCTCTCGCTGGCGAGCCGGCCCCACCTGCCAGCCGCTCTCTCTCGCGTGCCCCCTCCCGCTGGCAGACCGGCCCCACCGGTCAGCCGCTTCGTCGTCCTCCTCACGTACGGCTCGCCGCCGTCCCCTCGCCGCACAGGAAAGTTGGGCACCACCCGTCCTTGCCGCTTGACCATGTACTCGCTGGTACCCCCCCCCCCCACCGTGAAGTCTTGTCATCGCCGTTGTGCGGCATTAATGCCGGCACTAAGCACCTCACCGGCGCCCGCCGAGCTCCGCCGCTCCCCTTCCCTCGGGCGCCTATAAAAAGGTCGCCTCGAGCACCTCCTTCCCCGCACCGGCCTCAGCCACCACTCTCCTCCCTCGCACGAGCCCAATTCGCGGAAGCGCCGTCGTCATCTTCCTCTCCGGTAAGCCGCCCCCCTCTCCTCCCTTCCCCTCTGTTGGTCCAGCGAGCAATTAGGTTGGCCTACCAGCTCCACCACATCGCCGTGAACTCAAAATGCTACTCCCCCACCCCAGTCCCTCGCCCGGAGCTCACCGCCGACGACTCCCGCTGTGGAGCTCTGCCACCTCCCCGCGGACAGCCCCCTCCCAGACCCCTCTAGCCAAATTAAGCCCACCCCTAGGTTCGCCAGACCCTCCCCATGATAAGGCCACCACCCATTGCCCAAGAACTGGGCCACCGGCGACCGGGGTTCTCCCCCGCACGGCCGGTTCGCCTGCACCGTCAACAGGTGGCGCCGTTTCCCCCCCCCCCCCCCCCTTCCGCTCTCGCTGGCATGTGGGCCCGCGGCGACGGCGTCCTCCCCTCGCGCCCGCGCCGTCACCTCGCCCTGGGCCGCAGCTGGGCCAGCGCCCTCGCGCGCGCGCTGCGCCTGGCTGGGCCAAAATTCCCCCCCAGCCCACCAGTGCTGGAATCCCTTTTCTTTTTCCTTTTTCCAACCTTTTCTCATTCAATTAGTATTTCTCAATATTTTATGCACCAAAAATTATCAAAATGATTCCTAAAGTCACATGTAATAATAATGTTAGAAAATGACACACTACAATTGGTAAACCACTGTTGATGTATTGTTTTATTGACTGTTTTTACTAGAAGAAGCGGGGACCGTTGATCCGGAACCCGTAGCCCCGGAAGAAGGGCCGGAGCCTGATCTCCCGGAAGTAGATCTTTTGTGCCAGGAAAGCTTCGACGAAGGCAAGTCCATCCTTCCCTTGATGCATAAAATACCTATTCTTTCTACCACTACCTAGGCCAGGATTTCAGGGTGGGATATTTGCATTGTGAGTAAAGAGATAGCCTGCATTAACATATTTGGATACAAAATGTGGGTTGGGAGAAAGGGCAATATGTTACTTCAAATAGGGTTCTTTTAAAGGGATGTGCAATGAAGGGTACTCACCCTCATCACCTTGGGAGTGGGATGATCAAGGACTCCCTGGTTTAGGGGAGGGCCTAAGGCGAAGGCTCAGCTAGTTTAGGCATGAGCAGAAGGATTGTCCCCTCATATAAGGACCGGTTTGTCATCTTCACTACCTGTACTCTTTAATAGTACAACCACTCGAGACTGTGTGGGCAGTCACTCAATCTGAACTCGTACGGTCCAGCCCTAGGGTTATGAAGGCTGGGGAGCACCGGGAGGATAAGGAGGGGGAATGTTTTGTCCGGTTTGGACATGGCGGTGGCCTGACTCCTTCCGGGATAACCGTTAAGGTTAGGACATGCGAGGAAGGAAAGAGATCCGGCATTCGGGTCTCACGACGGTGAGATCGCAGAAACCGGACTAGTGGGTAAAGTGTACCCCTCTGCGCAGAGTTGAAACCTATTCAAATAGTCTGTGTCCACTGGTATGGATGAGTCTGGTGTGGTATGACAATTAGTGTTTTCATAACCTCCGTGAACAGGGAAATGTGTGTGTAAGTGCATACGGAAAAAGAAAACAAGGCCACGGGGTGGGAAGCTCAGTGGCGGTTGAGTATTTTGTTGCTTTTAAGTCTTTAGAAAAAACCTTAACACAACTGCCTTTATCTAAGAAAATGAAGAGTGACTTCAACTCCACCAAATAAAGCATGTATGATATAGGTCTCTTTCTCTTTACGGGAGCGGGGTGGGCTTGCGGAATACCTAGTGTATTCACCCAGATTTATTTATATTTTTTTCAGTAGCCGAAGACTTCTTTTCTGCTATGCTTGATTGAGAGGGCTGTGTCTGCACCCAGTTCTGCCTGTGGCTTGGGCTAGTATATTTTCCTACTGCGCTTTATATTCTGGCTCTCTCGAGCTTGTACCCCAGTATTGTAATTACTCTTATTTAAACTCTGTACTATTTGAAGTAAGGAATGTGGTTACTAGCCTCCTGGGACTAGTAATTGTATCACATTTGAGTCCCAAAGGATCGGGACGCTTCAACCTGGCTCTTGACGGCGTGGCGAGGCTGGAAGTCCAGCTGGAACTCTGTTAGCTTCGCTGCCCACTTGGCGATGTTGCCTGTGGCGTTAGAGTTGTGGAGGACGGCCCTTAACGGAAAGGAGGTCACCACAACAACCCTGTGTGCCTGGAAATAGTGGCGCAGCTTACAGGACGCGACAAGTACAGCATAGAGGAGCTTGTGCGTCTCAAGGTACCTGGTCTTTGCCTCATGGAGCACCTCACTGACGTCGTAGACTGGCTTCTAAACGGTCCGAACCCCTATAGCTGGTTCCGAGCCTTCAGGTTCCTGGCCTTCCTGTGTCGTCCTTTCGACGACCAGCACCATGCTCACCGCCTCTGCAGCTGCCGCGATGTACAGGTACAGCGGCTCCCCTAGCTCCGGAGCTACCAGTATCGGTAGGGACACAAGGCTCTGCTTCAACTCTTGAAATGCTTGCTCAGCCTCTTCGGTCCAAGAGAATGGACTGGATTTTCGCAGGAACTTGAAGAAGGGTAGCGCCCTTTCAGCCAGCCTTGAAATGAAGCGGCTAAGGGCGGCTAACGACCTCGTAAGCTTCTGGACATCCTTGATGTGGGCCGGAGGCCTCATTGCCTCAATCACCCTGATCTTCTCCGGGTTTGCTTCAATGCCCTGGTGTGAAACCAGGAATCCCAGCAGCTTTCCCGCGGAGACCCCAAAGACACACTTGTCCGGGTTCAGCTTTGTGTGGGTTGCCCACAGCTTATCGAAGACCAGGGTTAAGTCTTCCACTAGGGTCGACCTTGCCTTAGTCTTGACTACGATGTCATCGACGTACACCTCCACTTCGTCCCTGATGAGGTCCCCGAAAGTCTTACTCATTGCCTGCACAAATGTTGGCAAGGTGTTTTTCAGACCATAAGGCATAACAACATAGCAGTAAAGACCATCCACTGTTACAAAAGCGGTATGCTTCCTATCTTCCCTAGACATCTGGATTTGATGGAAACCAGAGTAAGCATCTAAGAAGGACAATAGGTCGCACCCAGAGGTAGAATCCACGATCTGATCTATACGTGGAAGTGGATACGGGTCCTTGGGACAGGCCTTATTCAGGCTGGTGTAGTCGATGCACATCCGAAGCTTCCCGTTCGCCTTGGGGATGATGACCGGGTTGGCTAGCCACACCAGGTGATGAACCTCTTCGATGAAGCCGGTATCAAGCAGCTTCCGAACCTCCCTACGGATAAAGTCCTGCCGCTCAATGGACCGTCTACGAGGCTTCTGACTCACCGGTCTAGCGTCGGGGTTGATCTTCAGATGGTGCTTGATCACCTCCCTAGGGATCCTAGGCATCTGCGACGGCTCCCAAGCGAACACATCAGCATTTGCCTGGAGGAAGGCGACGAGTGCGAGTTCCTATTTTTCGTCCAGATCACCCGCAATGCGAGTGGTCTGGGAGGAATCCACGGTGAGCCGGATGGCCTTGACGGGCACGTCGTCCGCCCCGGATGGCTGCACCTTTGGCATCTTGGTCGGCGCCTTGGTGCCGGAGGTCGAGGGGTCCCTCCCTCTGTCGTTCGGGCGAGCAGCTTCCATCGCCAGGGCGTGCAGCTTCTCGACAGCCGCCACCGCAGCGGCGCGGCCGCCCCGCACGATGAGGACCCCAGCAGGGGACGACATCTTGATGACCAAATACCCATAATGGGCAATGGCCATGAACTGGTACAGAGTCAGCCTACCAATGATGGCATTGAATGGGAGGTTAACCTCCGCAACGTCGAACTGGACGTTCTCTGTGCGGAAGTTTTCCTCCATCCCGAATGTAATCGGGAGCGTGATGCTCCCAAGGGGATACATTGGCTGTGGGCCCACTCCAGAGAATGGGCGTGAGGGTCCCAGTCGGAACCCCGGGATCTGCAGCTGCTTGAATGCAGCATGGCTAATGACGTTGAGGCCGGCCCCGCCATCGATCAGCACATGGTACAGCCGCATGTTGGCAATGACAGGGGCGGTGATGAGTGGCAGTACACCGGCCCCTGCCATGTTGTCGGGGCAGTCTGATGCCCCGAAGGAGATGGTGGTGCTCCTCCATCATTGATGTGGAGCAGCCTTCGGGGCCCCTAGGGTCACCGACAGGACCTTGCGGCGCAGGGACTTGACGTTCCTGTGGGAGGTGAGCTCCCAGCTCCCGCCATACATAACGTACAGCTTCTTGCGGCGGTCGCTCTTGCCACCGGAGTCAGAGTCCTCGGTGAAGACGTCCTTCAGGACTCCCTCGGGTGACTGGTACCCGAGGTCCCGCTCCCCGGTGGCCACCTCGCTGTCGTCGGCCCCCTCCTTGCCAGGCCGGCGACGAGGTGGGGAGCCATCCTTGGAGGACTGCTTGCGCCGCTCGCTGACGCGCTTTGCAAGCTTGATTATCTCGCGGCACTCCACGACGCTGTGGTGAGCGTTGGGGTGTACAGGGCATGAGCCGCTATTGTCGCCTGTGGCCATGGGCGCTTATTGCGCTCGCTCCGGCCCCCAACCGTAGCCGCGACGACTAGAGCAGCAACCTACGACCTCTCGTGGCCGTGGTTCTTCTTCTTCTTTTTGCCGTCCTAGGCGACGGCACCCAAGACGCCCGTCTGGGCGAACTCGGTCTCTGGTGCCGAGTGCCATGCGTGGCTCTCGGCACACTTGTCGGCCAGAGCGAAGAGTGTGGTGACAGTTTCCACGTCATGCGTGGCCAACTTCTCCAACATCTTTTCATCACGTACTCCCTGGCGGAAGGCGATGATGATGGAAGCATCAGAGATACGGGGTATAGTCCCACATACCTTGGTGAAGCGGAAGATGAAGGCCCGGAGAGTTTCCCCAGGCTCCTGCCTCACTGCATGGAGGTGTGCCTCCATGCCATGCTGCTGATAAGCGCTGGCAAAATTCGCTGTGAACCACGTGCAGAGCTCTTTCTAGGAGTAGATCAATCCTAGGGCAAGGTTCATGGGCCAAGTCCGGGCTGGCCCAGACAAGGCTACGTGGAAATATGTTGCCATCACGACGGTGTCTCCACCTGCTGCCGTAATGGCGGTGACGTAAACCTGCAAGAATTCCAACGGATTTGACGTACCATCGTACTTCTCCAGCAGGTGTGGCCAGAACTTGGATGGCCACGTCGTTGCGCGGAGATGATCCACGAGCACGGCGCAGCCCACGCCGGCCAACGGGACACCCGTCAGGATTCGGGTGCCCGTCGGGGTCTGCGGTGCAACCGCAGCAAAGTCATAGTCGAGGTTGCGACCCTCGATGTTTTGTCGGCGCTCACGCGCCCTCTCTAGAGAGACACGGGCATCCTCGCCCGCACGCCTGCGGTTGAGTTCTGCCCGTAGGTCGTCAGACCTCTCCGGAGAGACTAGAGCGTCTTCTCCCGCACGCCTGCGGTTAAGCTCCGCCCTCAGGTCCTCGGTCGGTGCAGCCCTCACCGAGGGTGAGCGCATCGACGCTGATGCCTCGTGTTAACGCCAAGACGACCGAGGCCTGGGCCTGGCTGAGCTAGAATGCGCCATGCCGAGCAGCCGGTCGACGTCGTCATGCCACTGCTTCATGGCCCCTGATGAGGCCGTGGAGCTAGGTGGGTGGCGCAACAACTCCCTAGCTGCGGACAACGCACCGGGAGCAGCCCTTGACGCCCTGGACGCCTGTGCAGGGGTGTGCTGCCGCGTAGAGCGCACAGCAACCGCCCCAGGCGCCGGGCGGCTAGAGGCCCGTGGCATGGAGGAGGCAGCTTCTTCCTCCATCGAGAAATCCTCGAGGATGAAGTCATGGTGCTCGATGATATGAACCATGATGACAAGCAGGAAAACAAGCAAAAACCTAATGCCAAGCCCCCTACCTGGCGCGCCAAATGTCGGAGAGGAAATCTCCGACCGAGTGACGGAATGCACCCGCCCTAAATCCTAAGATGAGTAGGGGCCTAAGCGTTTTGCCTGTTTGCTAGATTGGTGTATGAACACACGAGAACACGAGGATTTAGAGTGGTTCGGGCCGCCGGAGTGTAATACCCTACTCCACTGTGTGTTGTATTGCTCGGGGAGCTTGAGTTGTGTCTAAGTGAATATGTGAGCCTCTGAGAGTCTGAGAGAGTCTGCCTTGTAACGTCGTGTGCCCTCCCTTTTATAGCCCAAGGGAGGCACATGCAAGGTTGTTGAGCCCTGACATGTGGGCCCAGGGACATAATGGAAGAAATACATGGAGCAACTAATGCAGGTGACGCCTGAGAGATCTTCTGGCGCCCAGATGTCTGCAGTCCGTGCAGCGTCAATACACAACGGTAGCTTCCTCGGTACGTACGAGTGATGATGAGTATAGTGCATGCGGTAGCATGGGCGTGCCGCCTGCCAGCGGAATAGACAGGCATGCCGCCTGCCAGTAACATGGACAGGTCTCATTAAATGCTGAGGCGGCACACTGCTTGCTAGTGGAATGGATAGGTCGCCGTCTGACAGCAGAGTGGTCAGGCCTCATTAAATGTCGAGGCGGCACATCACTTGTCAGGCGGCGCGCCTTATCCGCAATAAATGCTGATGCCACGCAACCCGAAGGCCTTACGTCAGGCTCCGCCCGCTCGCTTACGTCACGCGTAGTAGGCCACGTGGCGGCATCGGGACTCCGCTTAGGTGGGGAGCAAAAGCGTATGCGGACAGGTCCGCACCAGGCTGGGCCTAGACACGTGTCGACACTGGACCCCTGCCTAGCCTCGAGCAAGGCCTGGGTATTCTCTGTCCCAGAATCCTGGGACCCGTCCCGGGGGTCCAGGTTGCGCCCGTGGAGGTCCTAGACCTTACCCGGAGGTCCGGTCTACATATACAGGGGTCCGGCACTTTCCCATGGGGGTCCGGACCCACTGTTGATATCTTGGAGTATATCGTCTTCTCTGGCCACGTGGTGACCCTGGAGCCGTCCATGTGGTGGGGTCGGACGCTGTTTACCACGCGACTAGAGATAGCCACGCGGGTATAGCGTCTTTGAAAGGGAAATGTGCCCTTGGGCCATTTCTAAGTATTTTGGTGATTGAGTGCCAACACAAGTGCTTTTGTGTTAATCTATGCAAAGTGGTGGACAAAGTGCAAATCATGTCAAAAGGTATGTTTCTAGACTTAGTACATTGTTTTATGGACTAATATATTGTGTCTAAGTGCTGGAAACAGGAGAAATCGAATTGGAAAAGAGATGGCTTTGTTCAGCCAAAGTCTGCGCAGTCTGGGTGCACCGGACAGTGTCCGGTGCGCCAGGCTGGTTCTGGCGAACTTGCTGCTCTCAGGACTTCGACGGCGGTGTACGGTATAAATCACCGAACTGTCCGGTGGTGCACCGGACTGTCCGGTGAGCCGTTCACAGGCGAAGTCGTCGGTCTCGGGAAGCCATCAACGGCGTACGGCTATAATTCACCGGACTGTCCGGTGAAGCACCGGACTGTCCGATGAGCCAACGGTTAGCCAGGGCAACGGTCGGCCGAGGATTCCGCGCATGACGCATGGCCGAGCCAACGGTCACATTGGTGCACCGGACTGTCCGGTGTGCACCGGACAGTGTCCGGTGCGCCAACGGCTCTGAATCTCCAACGGTCGGCTTCGCCAAACAAGGAAAGAAATCCAAACCGGACAGTGTCCGGTGCGCCAGTCGACAGAAGGCAACAATTGCCTTCCTACAATGCTCTCAACGGCTCCTAGCTGCCTTGGGGCTATAAAAGGGACCCCTTGGCGCATGGAGAAGACATCCAAGCATTCTTTGAGCATAGTTGATCACTCACACTTCGTTCTTGCGCACTTGTTCGACATTCTTACTGATTTGAGCTCCGTTCTAGTGAGAAACTCGTGATAGTCTCTTGAGCTCAAGTCTGGGTCTTGTGTGTGCGTATTTGTTGTGATCTTTGTGTCTTGTGTGAGTTGCTCATCCCTCCCTTACTCCGTGCTTCTTTGTGAACTTCAAGTGTAAGGGCGAGAGACTCCAAGTTGTGGAGATTCCTCGCGAACGGGATATAGAAAAGCAAAGCAAAACATTGTGGTATTCAAGTGGGTCTTTGGACCGCTTGAGAGGGGTTGATTGCAACCCTCGTCCGTTGGGACGCCACAACGTGGAGTAGGCAAGCGTTGGACTTGGCCGAACCACGGGATAAACCACTGTGCCATCTCTGTGTTGATCTCTTGTGGTTATTGTGTTTTGTTAAGACTCCTCTCTAGCCACTTGGCATTATTGTGCTAACACTTAAACAAGTTTTTGTGGCTTTAAGTTTAAGTTTTTACAGGATCACCTATTCACCCCCCCCCCCCTCTAGGTGCTCTCAATTGGTATCGGAGCCATTCTCTTCACGAAGGGACTAATCGCCCGAAGAGATGGATCCTAAAGGGAAGGGAATTGTGATCAATGATAAGGAGAAGGAGTCCTTCGTCAACGAGCCGAAGGATGACAAGCCTACCGACTCGGGCTCGGGCCGCAAACGTAAAGATGGGAAGAAGAAGAAGACAAGGCGCATCAAGGAGATCGTCTACTACGACGACAGCGACGAGTCCACTTCTTCCCAAAAGGACAACGACGACAACGACAACGACTACGACAAAAGAAAGACGGTTAACTCAAACTTCTCTTTCGATTATTTGTGTATTCCGCATAGCTCAAATACACATTTGCTTTTCATTCCTCTTGGTAAACCTCCACACTTTGATGGGGAGGACTACGGATTTTGGAGTAACAAAATGCGTAGTCACTTGTTCTCTCTCCATCCAAGCATATGGGAGATTGTAGAGAGTGGAATGAAATTTGACAGCTCGGATAGTCCCATGTTTATAAATGAACAAATTCATAAAAATGCACAAGCTACTATTGTCCTTTTAGCATCTTTGTGCAGGGAAGAGTACAATAAGGTGAGCGGCTTGGACAATGCCAAGCAGATCTGGGACACCCTCAGGATCTCACATGAGGGGAACGACGTCACCATGCTCACCAAAATAGAGTTGGTGGAAGGCGAACTCGGGAGATTCGCGATGATAAGGGGCGAGGAGCCAACCCAAACGTACAACCGGCTCAAGACCCTTGTCAACAAAATAAGGAGCTACGGAAGCACGCGATGGACGGACCACGACGTCGTCCGCCTAATGCTAAGGTCCTTTACTGTACTTGATCCACATCTGGTGAACAATATTCGTGAAAATCCTAGGTACACCAAGATGTCGCCCGAAGAAGTTCTTGGAAAGTTCGTAAGCGGGCGAATGATGATCAAGGAGGCGAGATACGTGGACGACGCGTTGAATGGTCCAATCAATGAGCCTCAACCTGTTGCTCTCAAGGCAACGAGGAGCAAGGAGGCGCTACCTAGCAAGGTGGCGCAAGTTGAGGCGGCAGGGCTCAATGATGAAGAGATGGCCCTCATCATCAAGCGCTTCAAGACGACGCTAAAGGGTCGCAAGGGACAGCCAAGCAAGACCAAGACAAAGGGGAAGCGCCCATGCTTCAAATGTGGTAAGATTGGTCTTTTTATTGCTAACTGTCCCGATAATGATAGTGACCAGGAAAAAGGGAACAAAAGGGAAAAGAAAAAGAATTATAAGAAGGCCAAGGGCGAGGCACATCTCGGAAAGGAGTGGGATTCGGATTGCTCCTCTTCCGACTCCGACGATGAAGGACTCGCCGCCACCACCTTCAACAAGTCATCCCTCTTCCCAAACGAGCATCACACATGCCTCATGGCGAAGGAGAAGAAGGTATGCACTCGGAATACCACTTATACTTCTTCAAGTGATGAGGAGTCTAGTGATGATGATGAAATAGACTATTCTAGTTTATTTAAAGGTTTAGATAGAAATAAAATTGATAAAATCAATGAATTGATTGATGCTTTAAATGATAAGAATAGATTATTAGAAAAGCAAGAGGATCTTTTGTACGAAGAACATGATAAGTTTGTAGAGGCTCAAAAATTCCTTGCTTTAGAAATTAAAAGAAATGAAATGCTTTCTAGTGAATTGTCTACATGTCATGACTCTATTTCTAGCTTAAAGAGAATAAATGATGATTTGAATGCTAAGTTAGAAATAGCTAGTAAATCAACATCTTGTGTAGAAAATGTTGTAGTTTGCAATAGGTGTAAAGATTTTAATATTGATGCTTGTAGCGAACACCTTGCTTCAATTTCTAAATTGAATGATGAATTGGCTAGTCTTAATGCCCAACTTAAGACTAGCAAAAGTGAATTTGATAAGCTAAAATTTGCAAGGGATGCCTACACGATTGGTAGACACCCCTCAATTAAGGATGCACTTGGCTTCAAGAGGGAAGCCAAGGACTTAACAAGCCATAAGGCTCCCATCTCCGCCAAGGAGAAAGGGAAGGCCCCTATGGCTAGTAGTGCTAAAAAGAACCATGCTTTCATGTATCATGATAGAAGACATTCTAGGAATGCCTATAGAAGTTATGATGCTTTTGATTCTCATGCCATGTTTGCTTCTAGTTCTTCATATATGCATGGTAGAGATGTGTCTAGGAGAAATGTTGTTCATCATATGCCTAGGAGAAATGTTGTTAATGTTCCTAGGAAAGTAATGAATGAACCTTCTACAATTTATTTTGCTTGCAATGCTTCCTTTGCTATTTGTAGAAAGGGTAAGAAAGTAATAGCTAAGAAGTTAGGGACCAAATGTAAGGGAGACAAAACTTGCATTTGGGTCCCTAAGACTATTGTGACTAACCTTGTAGGACCCAACAAGAGTTGGGTACCTAAGACCCAAGCCTAAATTTGCCTTGCAGGTTTATGATCCGGGGGCTCAAGCTGGATTATCGACAGCGGATGCACAAACCACATGACGGGGGAGAAGAGGATGTTCTCTTCCTACGTCGAGAACAAGGATCCCCAAGATTCAATAATATTCGGTGATGGGAACCAAGGCAAGGTGAAAGGGTTAGGTAAAATTGCTATTTCGTCCGAGCACTCTATTTCTAATGTGTTCTTAGTTGAGTCGCTTGGATATAACTTGCTGTCTGTGAGTCAATTATGCAATATGGGATATAATTGTTTATTCACAAATGTAGACGTGTCTGTGTTTAGATGGTGTGATGGTTCACTAGCTTTTAAGGGTGTACTAGACGGCAAACTTTATTTAGTTGATTTTGCAAAAGAGGAGGCAGGTCTAGATGCATGCTTAATTGCTAAGACTTGCATGGGCTGGCTGTGGCATCGCCGTCTAGCACATGTGGGGATGAAGAACCTCCACAAGCTTCTAAAGGGAGAACACGTGATAGGTCTAACTAATGTGCATTTCGAAAAAGATAGACCTTGTGCAGCTTGTCAAGCAGGCAAACAGGTGGGAAGCTCTCATCACACCAAAAATGTGATGACCACATCAAGACCTTTGGACTTGCTTCATATGGACCTCTTCGGACCCATCGCCTATCTAAGCATAGGAGGAAGTAAGTATGGTCTTGTTATAGTTGATGATTTTTCCCGCTTCACTTGGGTATTCTTTTTGCAGGATAAAACTGAAACCCAAGGGACCCTCAAGCGCTTCCTCAGGAGAGCTCAAAATGAGTTTGAGCTCAAGGTGAAGAAGATAAGGAGCAACAACGGGTCCGAGTTCAAGAACCTTCAAGTGGAGGAGTTCCTTGAGGAGGAGGGGATCAAGCACGAGTTCTCTGCTCCCTACACACCACAGCAAAATGATGTGGTAGAGAGGAAGAACAGGACGCTCATTGATATGGCGAGAATGATGCTTGGAGAGTTCAAGACCCCCGAGCGCTTTTGGTCGGAAGCCGTGAACACGGCTTGTCACGCCATCAACCGGGTGTATCTTCATCGCCTCCTCAAGAAAACTTCGTATGAGCTTCTAACCGGTAACAAACCCAATGTTTCATATTTCCGAGTTTTTGGGAGCAAGTGTTATATTCTTGTGAAGAAAGGTAGAACTTCTAAATTTGCTCCCAAAGCTGTAGAAGGGTTTTTATTAGGTTATGACTCAAATACAAAGGCGTATAGGGTCTTCAACAAATCATCGGGTTTGGTTGAAGTCTCTAGCGACATTGTATTTGATGAGACTAATGGCTCTCCAAGAGAGCAAGTTGTTGATCTTGATGATGTAGATGAAGAAGACGTTCCAACGGCCGCAATGCGCACCATGGCGATTGGCGATGTGTGACCACAGGAACAATTGGAGCAAGATCAACCTTCTTCCTCAACAATGGTGCATCCCCCAACTCAAGACGATGAACAGGTTCATCGGGAGGAGGCATGTGATCAAGGGGGAGCACAAGATGATCATGTGAGGGAGGAAGAAGCACAACCAGCACCTCCAACCCAAGTTCGAGCGACGATTCAAAGGAATCATCCCGTCGACCAAATTTTGGGTGACATTAGCAAGGGAGTAACTACTCGTTCTAGATTAGCTAATTTTTGTGAGCATTACTCCTTTGTCTTTTCTATTGAGCCTTTCAGGGTAGAAGAGGCCTTGCTAGATCCGGACTGGGTGTTGGCCATGCAGGAAGAGCTCAACAACTTCAAGAGGAATGAAGTTTGGACACTGGTGCCTCGTCCCAAGCAAAATGTTGTGGGAACCAAGTGGGTGTTCTGCAACAAACAGGACGAGCACGGGGTGGTGACAAGGAACAAGGCTCGACTTGTGGCAAAAGGTTATGCCCAAGTCGCAGGTTTGGACTTTGAGGAGACTTTCGCTCCTGTGGCTAGGCTAGAACCAATTCGTATTTTGCTAGCATATGCCGCTCACCATTCTTTCAGGTTGTTCCAAATGGATGTGAAGAGCGCTTTCCTCAACGGGCCAATCAAGGAGGAGGTGTACGTGGAGCAACCCCCTGGCTTCGAGGATGAACGGTACCCCGACCACGTGTGTAAGCTCTCTAAGGCGCTCTATGGACTTAAGCAAGCCCCAAGAGCATGGTATGAATGCCTTAGAGACTTTTTAATTGCTAATGCTTTCAAGGTTGGGAAAGCCGATCCAACTCTTTTCACTAAGACTTGCGATGGCGATCTTTTTGTGTGCCAAATTTATGTCGATGACATAATATTTGGTTCTACTAATCAAAAGTCTTGTGAAGAGTTTAGCAGGGTGATGACGCAAAAATTCGAGATGTCGATGATGGGCGAGTTGAACTACTTCCTTGGGTTCCAAGTGAAGCAACTCAAGGACGGCACCTTCATCTCCCAAACGAAGTACACGCAAGACTTGCTAAAGCGGTTTGGGATGAAAGACGCCAAGCCTGCAAAGACGCCGATGGGAACTGACGGACACACCGACCTCAACAAAGGAGGTAAGTCCGTTGATCAAAAAGCATACCGGTCCATGATAGGTTCTTTGCTTTACTTATGTGCTAGTAGACCGGATATTATGCTTAGTGTATGCATGTGTGCTAGATTTCAATCTGATCCAAGGGAGTGTCACCTTGTGGCTGTGAAGCGAATCCTTAGATATTTAGTAGCTACGCCTTGCTTCGGGATCTGGTATCCAAAGGGGTCTAACTTTGACTTGATTGGATATTCAGACTCCGACTATGCTGGATGTAAGGTCGATAGGAAGAGTACATCGGGGACGTGCCAATTCTTAGGAAGGTCCCTGGTGTCATGGAACTCTAAGAAACAAACTTTCGTTGCCCTATCCACCGCTGAGGCCGAGTACGTTGCCACAGGACAGTGTTGCGCGCAACTACTTTGGATGAGGCAAACCCTCCGGGACTTTGGCTACAATCTGAGCAAAGTCCCACTCCTATGTGACAATGAGAGTGCTATCCGAATAGCGGAAAATCCTGTTGAGCACATTGGTGCACCGGACTGTCCGGTGTGCACCGGACAGTGTCCGGTGCGCCAACGGCTCTGAATCTCCAACGGTCGGCTTCGCCAAACAAGGAAAGAAATCCACACCGGACAGTGTCCGGTGGTGCACCGGACTGTCTGGTGCGCCAGTCGACAGAAGGCAACAATTGCCTTCTGTCGGCGTTTTGAGACAGGGGGGTCCCTGAGCCGACGAGTGAAGTGTCGCCGCGTGCCCCAGCCCAGATGGGTCGACGCGAGGCCGAGCGCGAAGGGGGGAGAGCGAGGAGGCCGGAGATGGGAGAGAGAGAGAGATGGAAATCCCGCCGCCTTCGTTTTCGTCCCGCGCCCAAATTGGGTGCGCTTGCAGTAGGGGGTTACAAGTGTCCACCCGGGGGAAGGAGCGAGTGGCCTTATGCGAGCGCCCGTCTCATCCTCGTCCCCGAGCGGCCAACCCTCTCTAAGAGGGCCCTGGCCCTTCCTTTTATAGGCGTAAGGAGAGGGTCCAGGTGTACAATGGGGGGTGTAGCAGAGTGCTACGTGTCTAGCGGAGGAGAGCTAGCGCCCTAAGTACATGCCATCGTGGCGGCCGCAGAGATCTTGGCACCCGATTTGTGTGATGTCGTGGCCGTCGGAGGAGTGCTGGAGCCTGGCGGAGAGACAGCTGTCGGGGCCGTCGAGTCCTTGTTGACGTCCTCTTGCTTTCGTAAGGGGGCTGAGAGCCGCCATCGTCAGGGAACGTGCGGGGCGCCATCATCGCCTATCTGGCGGAGCGAGCCAGATGGGACGCCGGTCTTGTTCCCCGTAGCCTGAGTCAGCTTGGAGTAGGGTAATGATGGCGCCTCCTGTTGACGTAGCCGGTCCGCGCCCTAGGTTGGGCGATGTGGAGGCTTCTCCGAGGTCGAGGTCGAGTCCGTCTTTCGTGGCCGAGGCCGAGTCCGAGCCTCTGGGTCGGGCGGGGCGGAGTTCGTCGTCTTCCGGGGCTTAGCCCAAGTCCGAGCCCTGGGTCGGGCGGAACGGAGTTCGCCGTCTTCCGGGGCTTTGCCCGAGTCCGAGCCCTGGGTCGGGCGGAACGGAGTTCGCTGTCTTCCGGGGCTTTGCCCGAGTCCGAGCCCTGGGTCGGGCGGAGCGGAGTTCGCCGCCTTCCGGGGCTTTGCCCGAGTCCGAGCCCTGGGTCGGGCGGAACGGAGTTCGCCGTCTTCCGGGGCTTTGCCCGAGTCCGAGCCCTGAGTCAGGCGGAGCGGAGTTTCCTATGGCGCGCGGCCGGGCCTGACTGCCTGTCAGCCTCACTCTGTCAAGTGGCACTGCAGTCGGAGCGGCGCAGGCGGCGCTGTCTTTCTGACAGACCGGTCAGTGGAGCGGCAAAGTGACGGCGGTCACTTCGGCTTTGTCAGCTGAGGGGCGCGCGTCAGGATAAAGGTGTCAGGCCACCTTTGCATTAAATGCTCCTGCGATTTGGTCGGGGTTGCTTCTCGTCGAAGACAGGGCCTCGGGCGAGCCGGGAACGTGTTCGCCGCTGGAGGGGGGCTTCGGGCGAGGCGGAGATCCTCCGGGGTCGGCTGCCCTTGTCCGAGGCTAGGCTCGGGCGAGGCGTGATCGAGTCCCTCGAATGGACTGATCCCTGACTTGATTGCACCCATCAGGCCTTTGCAGCTTTGTGCTGATGGGGGTTACCAGCTGAGAATTAGGAGCCTTGAGGGTACCCCTAATTATGGTCCCCGATAGTAGCCCCCGAGCCTCGAAGGGAGTCTTAGCACTCGCTTGGAGGCTTTCGTCGCACTTTTTTGCAAGGGGACCAGCCTTTCTCGGTTGCGTTTTGTTCCGGTGGGTGCGCGCGAGCGCACCCGCCGGGTGTAGCCCCCGAGGCCTCGGAGGAGTGGTTTGACTCCTCCGAGGTCTTAACGCCTCGCGCAATGCTTCGGCTGGTCTGGTCGTTCCCTCATGCGAGTTGGCCGTAGCCCGGGTGTACGGTCGGGTCCCAAGTTCTCGGGCTGGTATGTTGACGCTGTCAACGGTTTGGCCGGAGCCGGGTTTGCGAGAGCAGCCCCCGAGCCTCTGCACAGGGCGAGAGGGCGATTAGGGACAGACTTGACTTTTTTACATACGCCCCTGCGTCGCCTTTCCGCAAGGAGGAGGGGGGAGAGCGCCATGTTGCCCTCGATGGACGCCGAACATGGTGTCTCCGGTGAGCTGCAGGCGGGTGATCCGAGCGGACGTCCGTGCCCCATTCGTTAGGGGTCGGCTAGGGGCCCAGAGGCGCGCCCAAAAGTACCTGCGGGTGATCTGCCAGACCCGGTCCCCTGGTGACGGGGTCCGAGGGCTCGATGCCTCCCTCTGATGGGATTCTGTTACAAGATCGTTCCCGCTGGTCTCGGAAATGTCCTAGGGTACCTCGGGAGCGCAGCCCGAGCATTGGTTATGTATCGAACGTACCCATGGTCATCCCTCGCTCTGTGTCTGAGGCGGCTGTGAACCCTTCGGGGGCCAGCCTTCGAACCCCTGATCAGTAGTGGGCGCAGAGCCCGAGTAGCCTGAGGCGGCCGTTGAACCCTTCCGAGGGGCCGGCCTTTGAACCTCTGACCAGTAGTGGGTGTGGAGCCCACGTGCTCTGAGGCGGCTGTTGAACCCTTCTGAGGGGCCAGCCTTCGAACCTCTGATCAGTAGGGAGGCTCGGAGCCTGGTTCCTTCATGGGGAAGGATCCTTTCCGGGGTATCCCCCTTTCCCGGTCCCTGTTGCAAGAGGGAGAAAGAGGAAAAAAGGAAAAGGATACGAAATCGAACGACGCGGCGTACCTTTTTTGACGCGGTCATTACGGCGAAGGCGAAGCGTCGCTCGTTTCTTCTGCCAGAGGCACCGCCTGTCCCACCGCGGAGTTAATGCGACGGGGCGAGCGGTTTGTGGGGCAGCCGTTGCGCGTGCGCGAGCCGTTCGAGGAACGGGACGCGGGCGCGTTGTCTTCACGCCGTGAGAGAGGGTTCTCTCGCTGCCCCCGGATGGGACGTAAGCTTGGCTGACGACGTGACCGCTGCTCCCGCCCGCCTGCCACCGCCATTACTGCCGGCCCGTCTTCGGCCGCATTGACCATCGCGCCAGGCTGGAGCCGCTGGGTCGTGCGCTGGGTCGCTTCGAGTCACGGCATTGGTTCCGCAGTCGAGGAGGCGCGGTGGTGGCGCAGGTGGCGGTGCAGTTGCAGGCACGTAGCAACCGGCGCACCGGTTGCATGACGCGTGGGCCTGGTCCTCCAAGCTGGGCGCGTTGGAAGTCGGTGAGGTGCGCCCACTTGGCGCGGTTGCATGCCACCTGCATGGTTGCCCGCCCTTTCGCCCGCTGGTCTGGGCAAAAGTGGTGAAGTGCTTGTAACCGCCGGGCGGTTGCACGCACCGCGCGCGGCGGTTTGGCTTCTTCTGCTTTGGACCGGCTTGCATGACGCGTGGGACCCAGCCCCCGCGCCGTGGGGGGGAGAATCTTGGAGCGTGTTGGAGAAGACTCAGCCCGCAACGGTTGAGGGCGCAAGTGGAGGGAGCCGCCTTTAAAAAGGGGGAGACCCCTTTGGAGGGCAACCATGTCTTCGCGCTCCCCTAATGCATCGTGTCTTTCCACCTTCCAAGCCCCCGGATGGGGGATATCCGCCGTCTTTCCGCTTCGTCGTTGGAGGAACGCAACTCCGCGGGAGTCGGTACCTTTCAGCCGTCGTTCGGCTTCAAGGATTTTCATCATGCAGCCTGGCTGCACCCCTTCGCCGGCGGTCACCCAAGACGGTGACCTCCAGTTTGATGGAGGGGGAAAGCGAGCCAGGCTACGGCCTCTGCCCCTCCCTCAGCCTCAAGGATTTTCATCACTAGTGCTGGGGAGGGGAGTGTGCCGAGTTGGGGTCGGCCCCTGCGTGTGCGGTGGCCCGCTCCTTCCCTCAGTGATCGGGGGGAAGGGCGGGAGTCGTCCGTGGCGCTGGCAGCTGCACCGTGCCCGGCTCTCTGAGCCGAGCGGCTTCGGAGCCGCTCCCGGTGCCGCCTCCCGCCACGGCAGCTGGAAGAGGTTTCGCCGCCGACGAGCTCGCCGGCGCCACCCGCGGATCGACCTCCAACTCTATGGCCTTCTGCCCTTCCTTGCCTCACGAGTTTGGGCACGGGCGGGGGCCTCCTGGCAGCAGCATCCACCCTGAGGTCATCGCTGCTGCTGTTCGGCCCCCTGGAGCAGAAGTCTTCATCGTCGCCGCTGCTGGGGCGGGCGATGACGAGCCGTTCGTCGGCCTTCTGTTACTCCGCAGGCTCCCCCAGTCGCGTGGGGTTGTTCGTACCTGCGGAGGTGGAACCGGAGTTCCGTTTGTAATGGCACTTCGAATGCCAGTGTTTTTGTTCACTGTGGCTGTCGAGGCCTGAACATGTATGTAAATTCGGCACGGAGCCGTGTTTTTTCCCCATTTTTGAGCACTAAGACTCGCCTGTTGGTTGTCTGAACCGCTTCACCAAGCGTGAGTCGCCCCGTGTAAAGGTGATGAGTGAGGTATCCGTATCCCGGAGGCGTAGGAGTCCCTCGGCTCGGTCAGCCTTGGCTGCTTACGTGTACTCCGTCGTTTTCAGGATCCACTTTCGAAGTAGTCGAAAAGCACGAAAGATATTCCGGCAGAAAAGATCTTTTTTCGAGGAAAATTTCGACGCAGAGGGGGTTCCCCCCTTTTAGACCCCGAGGGAGGGTCGGGCTTTGCTGAGGCAAGGCTGACCCTTCCTTGATGACTAAACTTTGCGTAAGAGCGAGGTATATGAACAACTTGAAAACATCTTAAGGGTAGAAGCGACGTAGCTGTTGGATGTTCCAAGCGTTGCTATAGACCTCGCCTTGACTGTTGGCCAGCTTGTATGTTCCGGGTTTTAGAACTTTGGTGATGACGAACGGCCCCTCCCAGGGGGGCGTGAGCTTGTGTCGACCTCGGGCGTCTTGTCGTAGCCGAAGCACCAGGTCGCCCACCTGGAGGTCTCGGGACCGGACCCCTCGGGCGTGATAGCGTCGCATGGACTGCTGGTACCGCGCCGAGTGTAGTAAGGCCTTGTCCCGAGCCTCTTCCAGCTGGTCCAGCGAGTCTTCTCGACTAGCTTGGTTGCTTTGGTCGGCATAGGCCCTCGTCCTCGGGGAACCGTATTCCAGGTCTGTGGGCAAGATGGCCTCGGCCCCATAGACTTAGAAAGAACGGCGTGAAGCCCGTGGCTTGGCACTGTGTCGTTCTCAGGCTCCAGACCACCGAGGGGAGTTCCTTCATCCATCGCTTGCCGAACTTGTTGAGGTCGTTGTAAATCCGAGGCTTGAGTCCTTGTAGAATCATGCCATTGGCACGCTCTACTTGCCCATTCGTCATGGGATGAGCCACGGCGGCCCAGTCCACCCGGATGTGGTGATCCTCGCAGAAGTCCAGGAACTTTCTGCCGGTGAACTGGGTGCCGTGGTCAGTGATGATGGAGTTCGGGACCCCGAAACGATGGATGATGTTGGTGAAGAACGCCATCGCCTGCTCGGACCTGATGCTGTTCAGGGGTCGGACCTTGATCCACTTGGAAAATTTGTCGATGGCGACCAACAGGTGCGCGTAGCCCCCGGGTGCCTTCTGCAAGGGGCCGACGAGGTCCAGACCCCATACAGCAAAAGGCCATGTGATGGGTATCGTCTGCAGAGCCTGAGTAGGCAGGTGGGTCTGCCTTGCATAGAACTGACACCCTTCGCAGGCGTGGACAATTCTAATGGCGTTGGCCACCGCCGTCGGCCAGTAGAAACCTTGTCGGAAAGCATTTCCGACAAGGGCTCGAGGTGCTGCGTGGTGGCCGCAAGCCCCCGAGTGTATTTCTCAGAGGAGTTCCTGACCTTCGGCGATGGAGATGCATCGCTGGAGGATGCCTGAAGGGCTGCGGTGGTAGAGCTACTTCCCTTCTCCCAGCAAGACGAAAGACTTGGCGCGCCGCGCCAACCGCCGAGCTTCGGCTTGGTCGAGGGGCAGCTCCCCTCGGTGGAGATATTGCAGGTACGGGGTCTGCCAGCTTTGATTAGGCGTGACCTCGCTCGGTTCCCCCTCGACGCGCAGTGCCTCACCCTCGGGGGCCGAGGGTACCTCGGGCTGAGCCGAGGGTACCTCGGACCGTGCCGAGGGTACCTCGGACCGTGCCGAGGGTACCTCGGACCGTGCCGAGGGTGCCTCGGGTGGAGCCGAAGGTGCCTCGGGTGGAGCCGAAGGTGCCTCGGGCTCGGGCGTGTCCTCGATCTTGACGGAGGGTTGATGCAGGTCTCGGGAGAACACGTCCGGGGGAACCGTTGTTCGTCCCGAGGCTATTTTAGCCAGCTCGACCGCAGTCTCGTTGTAGCGCCGAGCGATGTGGTTGACCTCGAGCCCGTAGAACTTGTCTTCCAGGCGCCGAACCTCATCGCAGTAGGCCTCCATCTTCGGGTCGCGACAGTGGGAGTTCTTCATGACTTGGTCGATGACAAGTTGTGAGTCACCGCGAGCGTCGAGGCGTCAGACCCCTAGATCGACGGCGATCCGCAACCCGTTGACCAGAGCCTCGTACTCAGCTACATTGTTGGACGCCGGGAAGTGGAGGCGTAGCACGTAGCGTAGGTGCTTCCCGAGGGGCGAGATGAAGAGTAGGCCTGCGCCGGCTCCTGTCTTCATCAGCGACCCATCGAAGAACATGGTCCAGAGCTCCGGTTGGATCGGAGCTGTTGGTAGCTGGGTGTCGACCCATTCAGCCACGAAGTCCGCCAAGACCTAGGATTTGATGGCCTTCCAAGGGGCGAACGAGATTGTTTCACCCATGATTTCCACCACCCGCTTTGCAATCCTACCCGAGGCCTCTCGGCAATGGATGATCTCCCCCAGGGGGAAGGATGACACCACAGTCACCGGATGAGACTCGAAGTAGTGTCGCAACTTCCGCCGTGTCAGGATCACCGCGTACAGCAGCTTCTGAACTTGTGGGTAGCAGATTTTGGTTTCGGATAGTACCTCGCTGATGAAGTAGACTGGCCTCTGAACGGGCAATCCATGCCCCTCTTCTTGTCTCTCGACCACAATCGCGGCGCTAACCACCTGAGTGGTCGCGGCGACGTAGACCAAGAGGGCTTCTCCGGCAGCTGGGGGCACCAAAATAGGCGCCTTCGTGAGGAGCGCCTTCAGGTTCCCGAGGGCTTCCTCGGCCTTAGGGGTCCAAGTGAAGCGCTCGGCCTTTCTTAAGAGGCGGTACAGGGGTAGTCCTCTTTCGCCGAGGCATGAGATGAAGCGGCTCAGAGCCGCGAGACATCCCATGACCCTCTGTACGCCTTTCAAGTCCTGGATGGGCCCCATGTTGGTGATGGCTGCGATCTTCTCCGGGTTGGCTTCGATGCCTCGCTCGGAGACGATGAACCCCAAGAGCATGCCCCGGGGCACCCCGAAGACACACTTTTCGGGATTGAGCTTGACACCTTTCGCCTTGAGACATCGGAATGTCACTTCAAGGTCGGAAAGGAGGTCGGAGGCTTTCCTCGTCTTGACTACGATGTCATCGACATAGGCCTCGACCGTGTGGCCAATGTGCTCGCCGAACACATGGTTCATGCACCGCTGGTACGTCGCGCCTGCATTCCTCAAGCCGAACGGCATGGTGACATAGCAGTTCATGCCGAAGGGCGTGATGAAAGAAGTCGCGAGCTGGTCGGACTCTTTCATCCTGATTTGGTGATACCCTGAATAGGCATCGAGGAAAGACAGGGTTTCGCACCCAGCAATGGAATCCACGATCTGATCGATGCGAGGCAGAGGGTAGGGAACCCTCGGACATGCTTTGTTCAGACCAGTGTAGTCCACACACATCCGCCATTTCCCCCCTTTCTTTTTCACGAGTACAGGGTTGGCAAGCCATTCGGGATGGAATACCTCTTTGATGAACCCTGCCGCCATTAGCTTGTGGATCTCCTCGCCTATGGCTCTGTGCTTCTCCTCGTCAAATCGGCGCAGAGGCTGCTTGACGGGTCGGGCTCCGGCTCGGATGTCCAGCGAGTGCTCGGCGACATCCCTCGGTATGTCGGGCATGTCCGAGGGACTCCACGCGAAGACGTCAGCGTTCGCACGGAGGAAGTCGACGAGCACTGCTTCCTGTTTGGGATCGAGCCCGGAGCCGATCCGGACTTGCTTGGAGGCGTCGCTGCTAGGGTCGAGGGGGACGGACTTAACCGTCTCCGCTGGCTCGAAGTTGCCGGCATGACGCTTCACGTCTGGCACCTCCTTAGAGAGGCTCTCCAGGTCGGCGATGAGGGCCTCGGACTCGGCGAGGACCTCGGCGTACTCCATGCACTCCACGTCGCATTCGAACGCGTGTTTGTACATGGGGCCGATGGTGATGACCCCGTTGGGGCCCGGCATCTTGAGCTTGAGGTAGGTGTAGTTGGGGACGACCATGAACTTCGTGCAGCAGGGCCTCCCCAATACCGCGTGGTAGGTTCCTCGGAACCCGACCACCTCGAACGTCAGGGTCTCCCTTCGGAAGTTGGAGGGTGTTCCGAAGCAGACGGGAAGATCGAGTTGTCCGAGGGGCTGGACGCGCTTCGCAGGGATGATCCCATGGAAAGGCGCAGCGCCCTCCCGGACTGAGGGCAGATCGATACGCAGAAGCCCGAGGGTCTCGGCGTAGATGATGTTGAGGCTGCTGCCTCCATCCATGAGGACCTTGGTGAGCCTGACGTCGCCGATGACGGGGTCGACGACGAGCGGGTATTTCCCCGGGCTCGGCACATGGTCGGGGTGGTCGGCTTGGTCGAAGGTGATGGGCTTGTCGGACCAGTCTAGGTAGACTGGCGCCGCCACCTTCACCGAACAGACCTCCCGGTGCTCTTGCTTGCGGTGCCGAGCCGAGGCGTTCGCCGCTTGCCCGCCGTAGATCATGAAGCAGTCGCGGACCTCGGGGAACTCTCCTGCCTGGTGATCTTCCTTCTTGTCGTCGTTGCGGGCCCTGCCACCCTCCGCGGGTGGCCCGGCCCTGTGGAAGTGGCGCCGAAGCATGACACACTCCTCAAGGGTGTGCTTGACGGGCCCCTGATGATAGGGGCACGGCTCCTTGAGCATCTTGTCGAAAAGGTTGGGACCTCCTGGGGGTTTCCGAGGGTTCTTGTACTCGGCGGCGGCGACAAGGTCCGCGTCGGCGGCGTCGCGTTTCGCTTGCGACTTCTTCTTGCCCTTCTTCTTGGTGCCGCGCTGAGTTGACGCCTCGGGAGCATCTTCTGGTGGGCGGCCCTGGGGATGCTTGTCCTTCCGGAAGATAGCCTCAACCGCCTCCTGGCCAGAGGCGAACTTGGTGGCGATGTCCATCAGCTCGCTCGCCCTGGTGGGGGTCTTGCGACCCAGCTTGCTCACCAGGTCGCGGCAGGTGGTGCCGGCGAGGAACGCGCCGATGATGTCCGAGTCGGTGATGTTGGGTAGCTCGGTGCGCTGCTTCGAGAATCGTCGGATGTAGTCCCGGAGAGACTCTCCCGGCTGCTGTTGGCAGCTTCGGAGGTCCCAGGAATTCTCGGGGCGCACGTACGTGCCCTGGAAATTGCCGGCGAAAGCTTGGACTAGGTCGTCCCAGTTGGAGATCTGCCCCAGAGGCAGGTGCTCCAACCAGGCGCGAGCGGTGTCGGAGAGGAACAGGGGGAGGTTGCGGATGATGAGGTTGTCATCGTCCGTTCCACCCAGTTGGCAGGCCAGACGGTAGTCCGCGAGCCATAGTTCCGGTCTCGTCTCCCCCGAGTACTTTGTGATAGTAGTCAGGGGTCGGAACCGGGTCAGGAACAGCGCCCGTTGTATGGCCCGGCTGAAGGCCTGCGGACCAGGTGGTTCGGGCGAGGGACTCCGATCCTCCCCGCTGTCGTTGCGTCCCCCACGCCTGGGGTGGTAGCCTCGGCGCGCCCTCTCGTCGATGTGGGCCCGACGATCGCGGTGCTGGTGCTCGTTGCCGAGGCGACCCGGGGCCGCAGGCGCTGTGTTGCGCGTGCGCCCGGTGCAGACCGAGGCTTCCCGCATGAATTGGGAAGTCGCGGCATGATGTTCTGAGGGGTACCCCTGCCTTCGGGAGGCGGAGCTCTCAGCCCGCCGGACCGCGGCGCCTTCCAGGAGATCCTTGAGCTCTCCCTGGATTCGCCGCCCCTCGGTGGTTGATGGCTCCGGCATCGCGCGGAGGAGCATTGCTGCTGCAGCCAGGTTTTGGCCGACCCCACTGGATGCGGGTGGCGGCCTGACCCTGACATCGTCGGCGATGCGGTGCTGGAAGCCCTGGGGTAGATGACGCGTTTCTCCGGCCGGAGGTTGGCCCGCCCATGCCTGCCCGACGTCCCGACGGATGGCTCAAGCGCTCCTACTCCCTCGTCGAGCCTGGCCTGCACCCCGCGAATTTGCTCGAGTTGTGGGTCGTGACCCCCCGCCGGAACGGGGACCACGGCTAGCTCCCGCGGGATGTCAACGCGAGGCACTGGCCTAGGGAGATCACCGTCCTCCGGCATGCCGAGATGGTTGCCTTCAGGGGGACCCCCTAGATCGACGTGGAAACATTCGCGGCTCGGGCCGTAGTCCTCGTCGCCGAGGCTACGGCTATCGTCGGAGCAGTCGGAAAGGCAGTAGTCGCATGCGGTCATGAGGTCCCGCATGGCACCGGGGTTGCCAAGTCCGGAGAAATCCCAATGGAAGCTGGGCTCGTCGTCTTCCTCGGACTCGGAGGGCCCGCAGGTCGAGACATCCGTCAGCCGGTCCCAAGGTGACCGCATGCGAAACCCCAGAGGGTTCGGATTCGCCTCTACGAGAGCGTCCGCCAAAGCGGAGCCGCTAGGCGGGTCGAGGCTAAATCTGAAAGGCGTGGGATGGGAATCGATCGGTACCTCTTGGTCGACAGGCGGTGATGAGGTCACGTCGGGGGCTGACTGCACCGTCGTCTCAGGTACGAGGGCGACACCCAGCAAGCCTTTCACGAGCGTGCTGGCGTCGTCCGTTTGCTCGGGATTGACGTGTCACGGGGAGACAGCGCTCGTCTTTGTCTCAAGCGCGAGGCCGATGCCCGGCGCGCCCCCCGTTGGAGTGCTGGCGTTGTCGACTCGCTCGTCGGCCGACGAGGCGCCGCCTCCTGCTTGGCCTTGGTTGCCTGTAACACCCAAAATTCTGAATTTGGGATTGATAGAAGAAATCTGAGCAAAATACCATTGATAAATGATTAAACTTTATAATTCACCCTTTTTAAAGGTAAATACTCATAATAAAATAAATGAAGAAACACTATGTAGTAATTGTGCATCATGTGAAAGTTTAACTTGTGCATAAATTTGAAATCTAGAATTTAAAACTTGGTTTGATTTGAATTGGAAATAGGAAAGAAAGAAAGAAATAGTATACAAAACAAAACAAAGTTATAAATTCATCACACTTTTAGGTATGTCCAAATTTTACTATTAATCTGAAAGTGAATTTGCCACAAGTTGAAATTTAATTTGAATTAGAATTAGGGTTTGAAATAAGAGAAGGGAAGAACTAAGAAAAATACTACATAAAATAAAATAAAAATCAGAATAAACATCCTTCACACTTATATTATTAAATTATACCTTTCAAACTGAGGACAAGTTATTCACAAAGTTTGAATTTAAACTTGAATTCAAATTGGGTTTGAAAATAAAGAAAATGGAAAGAAAAATGAAAAAGAAAAAGATAAAAAGCATACCTGGGCCCTGAACCGCGAAATCGGCCCATCAAGGAAAACCTCCTCTGCGGCCCGTTCACTCCGCGCGCGGCACTTACAGGTGGGTCCCGCGTGTCGGTCTCGCCCGCGCGCGCGCCGGCGTTCTCTGCTGCGCGGACCCGCGTGTCAGCCTCCTTTCTTTCACGACGCCGCGCGCTGGATACCCGGTGACTGTCACGTGGGCCCGCATTGTCATCCCTCCCGCTGAGCCACGCAACAACCCGCGCGCAAACGGCGAAGCTTGAAGCGAATTCTCCGCGCCCGCGCTGTCAAAACGGAATCCGTTGAACTCGGACTCGGCACTGGGTATAAATCGTGCCGCGACCTCCTCCTTCCCTCCTCATCTGCTTACACCGATTGCCGTGCGCCGTTGCTACGCTTGCGGAAGGATTTTCGGCCGCCACCATTGAATCGCTTGGCCACCGTCGTCTCCGAGTCATTGTGGAGTCTTGGCAGCTCATCTGGGTACGGCGAACATAACCGGGGCCTCCACGTGCGGAATTGGTGACCGGAGCACGACGAATTCCTCACCGGAGTCTCGACTTCGGATATTTCCGCCCTCCGCCGTGGCCTGCCTCCGCCAGTGGTCTACCTACCCGGTAACTCACCTCACCGTGTTCGCCTCGGTTCAATTGTTGTGCTGTGTCAGTTAATCGAACGGAGGGGCCCTGGTCGGGCCGAATTTCACCGCGCCGTCCATGGCGCCGCCGCTGGGGACCAACTCGCCGACGTTGGGCTCGGTCGGGGGGGGGGGAGATGAGCCTCCACCGTTGGATTCCAGCCAACGGTCCCGATTAGATTAAGACGTACCCCTTCGCGCGAGCGATGTGAACCGTAGATCCGCGATCCGATGATTACGACGCAATCCCGGGTATTTTGAATCCGCGCCGTAAGAATA
The DNA here is from genome assembly GCA_029449295.1 of Zea luxurians. NCBI lineage: Eukaryota > Viridiplantae > Streptophyta > Magnoliopsida > Poales > Poaceae > Zea > Zea luxurians. The sequence continues at coordinate 915,172 of JAOPSE010000064.1, read as the reverse complement.
GAATCCAACGGTTGCCGTCGCACACCGGTTTATAACCCGCGCCATCTAATCGTGGCCCTCGATCTTAGATCGTGCGGCCCACTGTTGCCGATACCCCTTCGCCCTGGCAGTATTTTAAAAGAGCCCTCGGGTTTTAATGGAATTAACCCGCCGTCCACCTTGGGATTTTCTGAGTCTTAGGAATTTTTACGCGCCAGCCCCTGTACTTCATTGATATTGAGGCCCAGTCCAGAACTTGTTTAAATTGAATAAATAAAATAGAAAATAGATTTTTAATATGAAAATAATTGCTAGAACTTAGATAATTCATAGAAAATTCATTTTAGCTCCAAATTGAGTCACTCCAATTCCTAAGATTTTGTAATAATATTCTCTATCATTTAGAATCACTGTTTTGACATGAACTCTGTTAGGAAATTAATTTATCATCTAATCCTATTATAATCACCTTAAATCTTAGGAAATTCATAACTTGAATTCTATAACTCAAAAATTAATAATTCTTTTTCCTGTGATCTTATTTTAATGTGTAGATTATTATTATGTATTTTGTTTACTTGTTTGGTGTGATGTTAAATTTTGCTTGCACTGTTTGTTTGTATTACTACGACTAGCAGTGAGGTCACGAGGATCTGAAGATCATCCTGGTACCTGGATTCTCAAGGCCCAGGCAAGTTGTGCCCTTGATCACTTCTCTTTACCCAGCCATGTTCTAATTAATCATAATGATCTGCATAGGTTAATTTTGATGGGACCCAATAGGTTACCCTAGTTTGTCTATCTTTATACCTTGTTTACCACTGAACTTTCTGGGTAGTACTTGCTAGTGCTATATGTGGTTTTGGGTATGAAGATTACACTATTCATGATTATACTTTTGTTATCAGTTGTTATTTATGGTTCATGTTAAGATCATTATGTTAATTGGAACATGGAGAACCACCAGGGAAAACAGTGCTACCACGAGGGTGGAATGGGACGCCCTTGGCTGATTAATTAGGAAAGCTAGTGGAAGACTACCTTACCCGAAAGGGGCAAGGGCAGTAGGGGAGAGGTCAGTGTAGGGAGGCCCTCGGGAGGATTTTGCTGCGATGGCGGTCCTGCAAGGGATTCCTGCACTGGATCTTCCTATAAACTGTAGCGGGTTTTCGGAAGCTAGTGGAACTTTGTAAAGGCCTCGTAGTGGATCCCTAGCCATTCACCTCGGAAGTGTCTAAGGGCCTTGCAAACCCTGGCGACATGGGATACACGACTTGTGGGTAAAGATGCGCAACCTCTGCAGAGTGTAAAACTGGTATACTAGCCGTGCTCACGGTCATGAGCAGCTCGGACACTCACATGATTAAATTATGGAACTTAAACTCAATTTGTCATATGCATTGCATCGCAGGTGAAGTTGTTACTTTTGTTCTACTATTTAACTGGGTTGGTATTTACTTATACTTAGTAACTGCTAATAAAATTTTGACCAACTTTAAAAGCAATGCTCAGCTCTAACCATCTTCTTTGGTAAGCCTTACACTTCACGTGAGCTCCCACCTTTGGCGAGTTCATGCACATTATTCCCCACAACTTGTTGAGCGATGAACGTATGTGAGCTCACTCTTGCTGTCTCACATACACCACAGGTCAAGGACAGGTACTGCAGGATGATGCTCATGAAGGATGCTGTGATAAGTTCGTGAGAGGTCTAGGTCGTCGTCTCCCAGTCAACTTTGGGGTTGCTGGACCGTTGTCTCCCTATAATGTAATTATATATTTTGTATAGAACTCCTGTTATATATAAAGTTGTGACATTCGATCCTGTGCCACTATACATCATATGTATGAGACTTGGTCCCAGCATACCTGGTGTTTATGTTAACCCCGGGTTTTGGACCCCTAGAATCCGGGTGTTACAGAAGTGGTATCAGAGGAATGTTGACTGTAGGACGAAACCTAGATAGAACTGGACAACCATTACCTACTTACCTTTGCTACTCTGATTCTTTTCTAAACTTATCTTAATCTATTCTCATCTATTTCCGCTTTACTCTGATTATTCTTACCTTTTCATTCTAAAGACAAATGTGGATTTCACACTTTGAAATCCTATGCCTAAAGTGACTTTAGGAATAGGAGACCTACTCTTAGGAACAAAGACAAAACTATTTTTATCTATGTGCTTGAATGTTTGTTCTTATGATACTTGTCTGATTTGAATCTTTGATTGAGTGTGATGAGTTGTGGAGTAATGTCCACAATTGCATCTGCATATACACATAGGTATAAAAATATATTTATAAAATAACTAGACAACCTAGATTATCCCCATTGGAACATATCTAGCTTAAGAGATTTATCTTATCCTAAAAGATCTCATTCTAACCAATTCATCTTATCTTAAAAGATTCTCCCTTATCTTAATAGATCCATCTCATTTTAAAAGATACTCATCTTATCTTGAAAAGATTTTATCTCATCCTAATAAATCTAACTAACCTCAAAAGATTTTATCTTATCTTTATGGACCCATCTTATCCTAATAGGCATACTTATCCATCCTAGTTTATCAACCATGATCTAATGCAAGTTAATTAGACCTTATCTAGTCAAACTAGTCATACCAAACTAATCTAGATCCCATCTAACCTAATATGATCCAATCTAAAGTGAGATATTAACAAGTTAGTTAAGTTGGTGATATAGGTTAGACACTGTCTCTACAAATATATCTTGACCTAAATTAATGTCTTATACCAACTCATCCTTGAACAATGACCTACCTACATCATATAATCCACCCTATCCTAAAAGATTCTAACATATCCTAGTAATATTTATCCTACCCTGGTAGATCTAGCTAATCTTAACTAGTTTAATCTAGTCATACCAACCTAATCTGGATTCTATCTAATCCAATATGATCTAAGATGGATTGAGTTACTTAGTGCTGGTACAATGGATAAGGCCATACTCCACATTCACTTAAGTCTAAATTGGTGACTTAGAGCCACTAATCCCTACCCAACAACTTGACCCATATAACAAGTTACATAAACCAATAGAGTAATGATGGATTGCATAGTCTATCAACCCCTACCTAAAATGAACTTGTAACTTACATCATGTAGTCTATCTCATCCATACCTATATTAACCATATTCCCCAGCCAATAATATACACTAACTCCTAATCAATGAGACAAGACCAAAGAATATGATCAACTTCATCAAGGAAGGATGAACACCAACCCAAGTCTTCAAGGATCAAGTAAGGTCACCAAGATGAGTCAAGATCCACAATCTTGGATGGAGTTTTTCTTACCCCACTCTTTCTTACCCAAACCTATATATGCCCTAAAGACATCTTCTATCCTACATAATAATGTGGACATACATATGTACACCCATACTTTCCTAACCACCAGTTCCACCAAGATACATAAACATATTTATATATTACTACTATTTGTAAAGATCTAAGTGTTACCTTAGTTAGTAGCTAGTATTTTACTATATTGAGAATAATAATAAGGTCTATCTGACCCCATGTGTTTTGCTAATAAGATATGCATCACGCCGAGATTTTGTTTATGCATATGTGTTGAATCAATATGAACATACACCCTTTTTCCTTACAAATCTCGAGGACGAGATTATTTTTAAGGGGGGTAGGATTTGTAACACCCAAAATTCTGAATTTGGGATTGATAGAAGAAATCTGAGCAAAATACCATTGATAAATGATTAAACTTTATAATTCACCCTTTTTAAAGGTAAATACTCATAATAAAATAAATGAAGAAACACTATGTAGTAATTGTGCATCATGTGAAAGTTTAACTTGTGCATAAATTTGAAATCTAGAATTTAAAACTTGGTTTGATTTGAATTGGAAATAGGAAAGAAAGAAAGAAATAGTATACAAAACAAAACAAAGTTATAAATTCATCACACTTTTAGGTATGTCCAAATTTTACTATTAATCTGAAAGTGAATTTGCCACAAGTTGAAATTTAATTTGAATTAGAATTAGGGTTTGAAATAAGAGAAGGGAAGAACTAAGAAAAATACTACATAAAATAAAATAAAAATCAGAATAAACATCCTTCACACTTATATTATTAAATTATACCTTTCAAACTGAGGACAAGTTATTCACAAAGTTTGAATTTAAACTTGAATTCAAATTGGGTTTGAAAATAAAGAAAATGGAAAGAAAAATGAAAAAGAAAAAGATAAAAAGCATACCTGGGCCCTGAACCGCGAAATCGGCCCATCAAGGAAAACCTCCTCTGCGGCCCGTTCACTCCGCGCGCGGCACTTACAGGTGGGTCCCGCGTGTCGGTCTCGCCCGCGCGCGCGCCGGCGTTCTCTGCTGCGCGGACCCGCGTGTCAGCCTCCTTTCTTTCACGACGCCGCGCGCTGGATACCCGGTGACTGTCACGTGGGCCCGCATTGTCATCCCTCCCGCTGAGCCACGCAACAACCCGCGCGCAAACGGCGGAGCTTGAAGCGAATTCTCCGCGCCCGCGCTGTCAAAACGGAATCCGTTGAACTCGGACTCGGCACTGGGTATAAATCGTGTCGCGACCTCCTCCTTCCCTCCTCATCTGCTTACACCGATTGCCGTGCGCCGTTGCTACGCTTGCGGAAGGATTTTCGGCCGCCACCATTGAATCGCTTGGCCACCGTCGTCTCCGAGTCATTGTGGAGTCTTGGCAGCTCATCTGGGTACGGCGAACATAACCGGGGCCTCCACGTGCGGAATTGGTGACCGGAGCACGACGAATTCCTCACCGGAGTCTCGACTTCGGATATTTCCGCCCTCCGCCGTGGCCTGCCTCCGCCAGTGGTCTACCTACCCGGTAACTCACCTCACCGTGTTCGCCTCGGTTCAATTGTTGTGCTGTGTCAGTTAATCGAACGGAGGGGCCCTGGTCGGGCCGAATTTCACCGCGCCGTCCATGGCGCCGCCGCTGGGGACCAACTCGCCGACGTTGGGCTCGGTCGGGGGGGGGGGAGATGAGCCTCCACCGTTGGATTCCAGCCAACGGTCCCGATTAGATTAAGACGTACCCCTTCGCGCGAGCGATGTGAACCGTAGATCCGCGATCCGATGATTACGACGCAATCCCGGGTATTTTGAATCCGCGCCGTAAGAATAGAATCCAACGGTTGCCGTCGCACACCGGTTTATAACCCGCGCCATCTAATCGTGGCCCTCGATCTTAGATCGTGCGGCCCACTGTTGCCGATACCCCTTCGCCCTGGCAGTATTTTAAAAGAGCCCTCGGGTTTTAATGGAATTAACCCGCCGTCCACCTTGGGATTTTCTGAGTCTTAGGAATTTTTACGCGCCAGCCCCTGTACTTCATTGATATTGAGGCCCAGTCCAGAACTTGTTTAAATTGAATAAATAAAATAGAAAATAGATTTTTAATATGAAAATAATTGCTAGAACTTAGATAATTCATAGAAAATTCATTTTAGCTCCAAATTGAGTCACTCCAATTCCTAAGATTTTGTAATAATATTCTCTATCATTTAGAATCACTGTTTTGACATGAACTCTGTTAGGAAATTAATTTATCATCTAATCCTATTATAATCACCTTAAATCTTAGGAAATTCATAACTTGAATTCTATAACTCAAAAATTAATAATTCTTTTTCCTGTGATCTTATTTTAATGTGTAGATTATTATTATGTATTTTGTTTACTTGTTTGGTGTGATGTTAAATTTTGCTTGCACTGTTTGTTTGTATTACTACGACTAGCAGTGAGGTCACGAGGATCTGAAGATCATCCTGGTACCTGGATTCTCAAGGCCCAGGCAAGTTGTGCCCTTGATCACTTCTCTTTACCCAGCCATGTTCTAATTAATCATAATGATCTGCATAGGTTAATTTTGATGGGACCCAATAGGTTACCCTAGTTTGTCTATCTTTATACCTTGTTTACCACTGAACTTTCTGGGTAGTACTTGCTAGTGCTATATGTGGTTTTGGGTATGAAGATTACACTATTCATGATTATACTTTTGTTATCAGTTGTTATTTATGGTTCATGTTAAGATCATTATGTTAATTGGAACATGGAGAACCACCCGGGAAAACAGTGCTACCACGAGGGTGGAATGGGACGCCCTTGGCTGATTAATTAGGAAAGCTAGTGGAAGACTACCTTACCCGAAAGGGGCAAGGGCAGTAGGGGAGAGGTCAGTGTAGGGAGGCCCTCGGGAGGATTTTGCTGCGATGGCGGTCCTGCAAGGGATTCCTGCACTGGATCTTCCTATAAACTGTAGCGGGTTTTCGGAAGCTAGTGGAACTTTGTAAAGGCCTCGTAGTGGATCCCTAGCCATTCACCTCGGAAGTGTCTAAGGGCCTTGCAAACCCTGGCGACATGGGATACACGACTTGTGGGTAAAGATGCGCAACCTCTGCAGAGTGTAAAACTGGTATACTAGCCGTGCTCACGGTCATGAGCAGCTCGGACACTCACATGATTAAATTATGGAACTTAAACTCAATTTGTCATATGCATTGCATCGCAGGTGAAGTTGTTACTTTTGTTCTACTATTTAACTGGGTTGGTATTTACTTATACTTAGTAACTGCTAATAAAATTTTGACCAACTTTAAAAGCAATGCTCAGCTCTAACCATCTTCTTTGGTAAGCCTTACACTTCACGTGAGCTCCCACCTTTGGCGAGTTCATGCACATTATTCCCCACAACTTGTTGAGCGATGAACGTATGTGAGCTCACTCTTGCTGTCTCACATACACCACAGGTCAAGGACAGGTACTGCAGGATGATGCTCATGAAGGATGCTGTGATAAGTTCGTGAGAGGTCTAGGTCGTCGTCTCCCAGTCAACTTTGGGGTTGCTGGACCGTTGTCTCCCTATAATGTAATTATATATTTTGTATAGAACTCCTGTTATATATAAAGTTGTGACATTCGATCCTGTGCCACTATACATCATATGTATGAGACTTGGTCCCAGCATACCTGGTGTTTATGTTAACCCCGGGTTTTGGACCCCTAGAATCCGGGTGTTACATTGCCCCGCCTCCTCCTCCTCCGTCGACGGGGAAGAAGACGGGGCGAGCTTGAAGGTTGTTCTTCCACCACGCGGGGAAGGCGTCATCGATCCCGCCGCCGGCGGGCGGACTGTCGGCCGCCATTGTCGCTGTCGCCCGGCGGTGGAAAGAGTATCATGTCGTAGCTGCCGTCGAGGGACATGAACTCAAGGCTCCCGAAACGGAGCACCGTCCCGGGCCGGAGAGGTTGCTGGAGACTACCCATCTGGAGCTTGACGGGAAGTTGTTCGTCAACACGCAGCAGGCCCCTACCTGGCGTGCCAACTGTCGGCGTTTCGAGACAGGGGGTCCCTGAGCCGACGAGTGAAGTGTCTCCGCGTGCCCCAGCCCAGATGGGTCGACGCGAGGCCGAGCGTGAAGGGGGGAGAGCGAGGAGGCCGGAGATGGGAGAGAGAGAGATGGAAATCCCGCCGCCTTCGTGTTCGTCCCGCGCCCAGATTGGGTGCGCTTGCAGTAGGGGGTTACAAGCGTCCACCCGGGGGAAGGAGCGAGTGGCCTTATGCGAGCGTCCGTCTCGTCCTCGTCCCTGAGCGGCCAACCCTCTCTAAGAGGGCCTTGGCCTTCCTTTTATAGGCGTAAGGAGAGGGTCCAGGTGTACAATGGGGGGTGTAGCAGAGTGCTACGTGTCTAGCGGAGGAGAGCTAGCACCCTAAGTACACGCCATCGTGGCGGCCGGAGAGATCTTGGCACCCGATTTGTGTGATGTCGTGGCCGTCGGAGGAGTGCTGGAGCCTGGCGGAGAGACAGCTGTCGGGGCCGTCGAGTCCTTGCTGACGTCCTCTTGCTTTCGTAAGGGGGGCCAAGAGCCGCCATCGTCAGGGAACGTGCGGGGCGCCATCATCGCCTATCTGGCGGAGCGAGCCAGATGGGACGCCGGTCTTGTTCCCCGTAGCCTGAGTCAGCTTGGAGTAGGGTAATGATGGTGCCTCCTGTTGACGTAGCCGGTCCGCGCCCTAGGTTGGGCGATGTGGAGGCTTCTCCAAGGTCGAGGTCGAGTCCATCTTTCGTGGCCGAGGCCGAGTCCGAGCCTCTGGGTCGGGCGAGGCAGAGTTCGTCGTCTTCCGGGGCTTAGCCCAAGTCCGAGCCCTGGGTCGGGCGAAACGGAGTTCGCCGTCTTCCGGGGCTTTGCCCGAGTCCGAGCCCTGGGTCGGGCGGAATGGAGTTCGTCGTCTTCCAGGTCTTTGCCCGAGTCCGAGCCCTGGGTCGGGCGGAGCAGAGTTCGCCGTCTTCCGGGGCTTTGCCCGAGTCCGAGCCCTGGGTCGGGCAGAACGGAGTTCGCCGTCTTCCAGGGCTTTGCCCGAGTCCGAGCCCTGGGTCGAGCGGAGCGGAGTTTCCTATGGCGCGCGGCTGGGCCTGACTGCCTGTCAGCCTCACTCTGTCAAGTGGCACTGCAGTCGGAGCAGCGCAGGCGGCGCTGTCTTTCTGACAGACCGGTCAGTGGAGCGGTGAAGTGACGGTGATCACTTCGGCTTTGTCAGCTGAGGGGCGCGCGTCAGGATAAAGGTGTCAGGCCACCTTTGCATTAAATGCTCCTGCGATTTGGTTGGGGTTGCTTCTCGTCGAAGACAGGGCCTCGGGCGAGCCGGGAATGTGTTCGCCGCTGGAGGGGGGCTTCGGGCGAGGCGGAGATCCTCCGGGGTCGGCTGCCCTTGTCCGAGGCTAGGCTCGAGCGAGGCGTGATCGAGTCCCTCGAATGGACTGATCCCTGACTTGATTGCACCAATCAGGCCTTTGCAGCTTTGTGCTGATGGGGGTTACCAGCTGAGAATTAGGAGCCTTGAGGGTACCCCTAATTATGGTCCCCGACACCTTCCTACAATGCTCTCAACGGCTCCTAGCTGCCTTGGGGCTATAAAAGGGACCCCTTGGCGCATGGAGAAGACATCCAAGCATTCTTTGAGCATAGTTGATCACTCACACTTCGTTCTTGCGCACTTGTTCGACATTCTTAGTGATTTGAGCTCCGTTCTAGTGAGAAACTCGTGATAGTCTCTTGAGCTCAAGTCTGGGTCTTGTGTGTGCGTATTTGTTGTGATCTTTGTGTCTTGTGTGAGTAGCTCATCCCTCCCTTACTCCGTGCTTCTTTGTGAACTTCAAGTGTAAGGGTTAGAGACTCCAAGTTGTGGAGATTCCTCGCGAACGGGATATAGAAAAGCAAAGCAAAACACCGTGGTATTCAAGTGGGTCTTTGGACCGCTTGAGAGGGGTTGATTGCAACCCTCGTCCGTTGGGACGCCACAATGTGGAGTAGGCAAGCGTTGGACTTGGCCGAACCACGGGATAAACCACTGTGCCATCTCTGTGTTGATCTCTTGTGGTTATTGTGTTTTGTTAAGACTCCTCTCTAGCCACTTGGCATTATTGTGCTAACACTTAAACAAGTTTTTGTGGCTTTAAGTTTAAGTTTTTACAGGATCACCTATTCACCCCCCCCCCCCTCTAGGTGCTCTCAATTGGTATCAGAGCCATTCTCTTCACGAAGGGACTAATCGCCCGAAGAGATGGATCCTAAAGGGAAGGGAATTGTGATCAATGATAAGGAGAAGGAGTCCTTCGTCAATGAGCCGAAGGATGACAAGCCTACCGACTCGGGCTCGGGCCGCAAACGTAAAGATGGGAAGAAGAAGAAGACAAGGCGCATCAAGGAGATCGTCTACTACGACGACAGCGACGAGTCCACTTCTTCCCAAAAGGACAACGACGACAACGACAACGACTACGACAAAAGAAAGACGGTTAACTCAAACTTCTCTTTCGATTATTTGTGTATTCCGCATAGCTCAAATACACATTTTCTTTTCATTCCTCTTGGCAAACCTCCACACTTTGATGGGGAGGACTACGGATTTTGGAGTCACAAAATGCGTAGTCACTTGTTCTCTCTCCATCCAAGCATATGGGAGATTGTAGAGAGTGGAATGAAATTTGACAGCTCGGATAGTCTCATGTTTATAAATGAACAAATTCATAAAATGCACAAGCTACTACTGTCCTTTTAGCATCTTTGTGCAGGGAAGAGTACAATAAGGTGAGCGGCTTGGACAATGCCAAGCAGATCTGGGACACCCTCAGGATCTCACATGAGGGGAACGACGTCACCATGCTCACCAAATAGAGTTGGTGGAAGGCGAACTCGGGAGATTCGCGATGATAAGGGGCGAGGAGCCAACCCAAACGTACAACCGGCTCAAGACCCTTGTCAACAAAATAAGGAGCTACGGAAGCACGCGATGGACGGACCACGACGTCGTCCGCCTAATGCTAAGGTCCTTTACTGTACTTGATCCACATCTGGTGAACAATATTCGTGAAAATCCTAGGTACACCAAGATGTCGCCCGAAGAAGTTCTTGGAAAGTTCGTAAGCGGGCGAATGATGATCAAGGAGGCGAGATACGTGGACGACGCGTTGAATGGTCCAATCAATGAGCCTCAACCCGTTGCTCTCAAGGCAACGAGGAGCAAGGAGGCGCTACCTAGCAAGGTGGCGCAAGTTGAGGCGGCAGGGCTCAATGATGAAGAGATGGCCCTCATCATCAAGCGCTTCAAGACGACGCTAAAGGGTCGCAAGGGACAGCCAAGCAATACCAAGACAAAGGGGAAGCGCCCATGCTTCAAATGTGGTAAGATTGGTCATTTTATTGCTAATTGTCCCGATAATGATAGTGACCAGGAAAAAGGGAACAAAAGGGAAAAGAAAAAGAATTATAAGAAGGCCAAGGGCGAGGCACATCTCGGAAAGGAGTGGGATTCGGATTGCTCCTCTTCCGACTCCGACGATGAAGGACTCGCCGCCACCGCCTTCAACAAGTCATCCCTCTTCCCAAACGAGCATCACACATGCCTCATGGCGAAGGAGAAGAAGGTATGCACTCGGGATACCACTTATACTTCTTCAAGTGATGAGGAGTCTAGTGATGACGATGAAATAGACTATTCTAGTTTATTTAAAGGTTTAGATAGAAATAAAATTGATAAAATCAATGAATTGATTGATGCTTTAAATGATAAGAATAGATTATTAGAAAAGCAAGAGGATCTTTTGTACGAAGAACATGATAAGTTTGTAGAGGCTCAAAAATTCCTTGCTTTAGAAATTAAAAGAAATGAAATGCTTTCTAGTGAATTGTCTACATGTCATGACTCTATTTCTAGCTTAAAGAGAATAAATGATGATTTGAATGCTAAGTTAGAAATAGCTAGTAAATCAACATCTTGTGTAGAAAATGTTGTAGTTTGCAATAGGTGTAAAGATTTTAATATTGATGCTTGTAGCGAACACCTTGCTTCAATTTCTAAATTGAATGATGAATTGGCTAGTCTTAATGCCCAACTTAAGACTAGCAAAAGTGAATTTGATAAGCTAAAATTTGCAAGGGATGCCTACACGATTGGTAGACACCCCTCAATTAAGGATGGACTTGGCTTCAAGAGGGAAGCCAAGGACTTAACAAGCCATAAGGCTCCCATCTCCGCCAAGGAGAAAGGGAAGGCCCCTATGGCTAGTAGTGCTAAAAAGAACCATGCTTTCATGTATCATGATAGGAGACATTCTAGGAATGCCTATAGAAGTTATGATGCTTTTGATTCTCATGCCATGTTTGCTTCTAGTTCTTCATATATGCATGGTAGAGATGTGTCTAGGAGAAATGTTGTTCATCATATGCCTAGGAGAAATGTTGTTAATGTTCCTAGGAAAGTAATGAATGAACCTTCTACAATTTATTTTGCTTGCAATGCTTCCTTTGCTATTTGTAGAAAGGGTAAGAAAGTAATAGCTAAGAAGTTAGGGACCAAATGTAAGGGAGACAAAACTTGCATTTGGGTCCCTAAGACTATTGTGACTAACCTTGTAGGACCCAACAAGAGTTGGGTACCTAAGACCCAAGCCTAAATTTGCCTTGCAGGTTTATGCATCCGGAGGCTCAAGCTGGATTATCGACAGCGGATGCACAAACCACATGACGGGGGAGAAGAGGATGTTCTCTTCCTACGTCAAGAACAAGGATCCCCAAGATTCAATAATATTCGGTGATGGGAACCAAGGCAAGGTGAAAGGGTTAGGTAAAATTGCTATTTCGTCCGAGCACTCTATTTCTAATGTGTTCTTAGTTGAGTCGCTTGGATATAACTTGCTGTCTGTGAGTCAATTATGCAATATGGGATATAATTGTTTATTCACAAATGTAGACGTGTCTGTCTTTAGAAGGTGTGATGGTTCACTAGCTTTTAAGGGTGTACTAGACGGCAAACTTTATTTAGTTGATTTTGCAAAAGAGGAGGCAGGTCTAGATGCATGCTTAATTGCTAAGACTTGCATGGGCTGGCTGTGGCATCGCCGTCTAGCACATGTGGGGATGAAGAACTTCCACAAGCTTCTAAAGGGAGAACACGTGATAGGTCTAACTAATGTGCATTTCGAAAAAGATAGACCTTGTGCAGCTTGTCAAGCAGGCAAACAGGTGGGAAGCTCTCATCACACCAAAAATGTGATGACCACATCAAGACCTTTGGACTTGCTTCATATGGACCTCTTCGGACCCATCGCCTATCTAAGCATAGGAGGAAGTAAGTATGGTCTTGTTATAGTTGATGATTTTTCCCGCTTCACTTGGGTATTCTTTTTGCAAGATAAAACTGAAACCCAAGGGACCCTCAAGCGCTTCCTCAGGAGAGCTCAAAATGAGTTTGAGCTCAAGGTGAAAAAGATAAGGAGCAACAACGGGTCCGAGTTCAAGAACCTTCAAGTGGAGGAGTTCCTTGAGGAGGAGGGGATCAAGCACGAGTTCTCTGCTCCCTACACACCACAGCAAAATGGTGTGGTAGAGAGGAAGAACAGGACGCTCATTGATATGGCGAGAATGATGCTTGGAGAGTTCAAGACCCCCGAGCGCTTTTGGTCGGAAGCCGTGAACACGGCTTGTCACGCCATCAACCGGGTGTATCTTCATCGCCTCCTCAAGAAGACTTCGTATGAGCTTCTAACCGGTAACAAACCCAATGTTTCGTATTTCCGAGTTTTTGGGAGCAAGTGTTATATTCTTGTGAGGAAAGGTAGAACTTCTAAATTTGCTCCCAAAGCTGTAGAAGGGTTTTTATTAGGTTATGACTCAAATACAAAGGCGTATAGGGTCTTCAACAAATCATCGGGTTTGGTTGAAGTCTCTAGCGACGTTGTATTTGATGAGACTAATGGCTCTCCAAGAGAGCAAGTTGTTGATCTTGATGATGTAGATGAAGAAGACGTTCCAACGACCGCAATGCGCACCATGGCGATTGGCGATGTGCGACCACAGGAACAATTGGAGCAAGATCAACCTTCTTCCTCAACAATGGTGCATCCCCCAACTCAAGACGATGAACAGGTTCATTGGGAGGAGGCATGTGATCAAGGGGGAGCACAAGATGATCATGTGAGGGAGGAAGAAGCACAACCAGCACCTCCAACCCAAGTTCGAGCGACGATTCAAAGGAATCATCCCGTCGACCAAATTTTGGGTGACATTAGCAAGGGAGTAACTACTCGTTCTAGATTAGTTAATTTTTGTGAGCATTACTCCTTTGTCTTTTCTATTGAGCCTTTCAGGGTAGAAGAGGCCTTGCTAGATCCGGACTGTGTGTTGGCCATGCAGGAAGAGCTCAACAACTTCAAGAGGAATGAAGTTTGGACACTGGTGCCTCGTCCCAAGCAAAATGTTGTGGGAACCAAGTGGGTGTTCCGCAACAAACAGGACGAGCACGGGGTGGTGACAAGGAACAAGGCTCGACTTGTGGCAAAAGGTTATGCCCAAGTCGCAGGTTTGGACTTTGAGGAGACTTTCGCTCCTGTGGCTAGGCTAGAATCAATTCGTATTTTGCTAGCATATGCCGCTCACCATTCTTTCAGGTTGTTCCAAATGGATGTGAAGAGCGCTTTCCTCAACGGGCCAATCAAGGAGGAGGTGTACGTGGAGCAACCCCCTGGCTTCGAGGATGAACGGTACCCCGACCACGTGTGTAAGCTCTCTAAGGCGCTCTATGGACTTAAGCAAGCCCCAAGAGCATGGTATGAATGCCTTAGAGACTTTTTAATTGCTAATGCTTTCAAGGTTGGGAAAGCCGATCCAACTCTTTTCACTAAGACTTGTGATGGTGATCTTTTTGTGTGCCAAATTTATGTCGATGACATAATATTTGGTTCTACTAATCAAAAGTCTTGTGAAGAGTTTAGCAGGGTGATGACGCAAAAATTCGAGATGTCGATGATGGGCGAGTTGAACTACTTCCTTGGGTTCCAAGTGAAGCAACTCAAGGACGGCACCTTCATCTCCCAAACGAAGTACACGCAAGACTTGCTAAAGCGGTTTGGGATGAAAGACGCCAAGCCCGCAAAGACGCCGATGGGAACTGATGGACACACCGACCTCAACAAAGGAGGTAAGTCCGTTGATCAAAAAGCATACCGGTCCATGATAGGTTCTTTGCTTTACTTATGTGCTAGTAGACCGGATATTATGCTTAGCGTATGCATGTGTGCTAGATTTCAATCTGATCCAAGGGAGTGTCACCTTGTGGCTGTGAAGCGAATCCTTAGATATTTAGTAGCTACGCCTTGCTTCGGGATCTGGTATCCAAAGGGGTCTAACTTTGACTTGATTGGATATTCAGACTCCGACTATGCTGGATGTAAGGTCGATAGGAAGAGTACATCGGGGACGTGCCAATTCTTAGGAAGGTCCCTGGTGTCATGGAACTCTAAGAAACAAACTTCCGTTGCCCTATCCACCGCTGAGGCCGAGTACGTTGCCGCAGGACAGTGTTGCGCGCAACTACTTTGGATGAGGCAAACCCTCCGGGACTTTGGCTACAATCTGAGCAAAGTCCCACTCCTATGTGACAATGAGAGTGCTATCCGAATAGCGGAAAATCCTGTTGAGCACAGCCGCACAAAGCACATTGACATCTGGCATCACTTTTTGAGAGACCACCAGCAAAAGGGAGATATCGAAGTGTTTTATGTTAGCACCGAGAACCAGCTAGCCGATATCTTTACCAAGCCTTTAGATGAGAAGACCTTTTGCAGGCTGTGTAGTGAGCTAAATGTCTTAGATTCGCGGAACTTGGATTGATTTATAGCATACATGTGTTTATGCCTTTGATCATGTTCCTTATGCATTTTGTTGTTTACTTGTGGTGCTCAAGTTGTACAAACACTCCCCGGACCTCACACGTCCTTTTGCAAGTGATGCACATATTTAGGGGGAGTTGTGCTACAACCTGACCCTTTGAGACTAACCGTGTGCTTGAGTTTGCTTGATTTAGTCTCAAAGGTAGATTGAAAGGGAAAAGGTGGACTTGGACCATGCAAGACTTCCACTGCACTCCGATGAGAGGGTAACTAATTCCAAGTTCATCTTCATGTCCTTATTGCCTTTGTACTCTTATGTGAAGATTTTGGTGAGGCAATGAGGTTAAAGGGCCAAAATTGATCCCGTTTTGGTGCTTGATGCCAAAGGGGGAGAAAATAAGGCCAAAGCAATAAATGGATCAGCTACCACTTAAGAATTTTGAAAATAATAGAATAGAGCTTTTGTTTTGTCAAAATACTCTTATTGGCTCTTTTTGTCAAAAGTTGGTCTCTTGTGGGGAGAATGGTTGATTATGGGAAATAGGGGGAGTTTTTGATACTGTGATCAATTTCTATTGGAACACCTCTCTTTATGTCTCTACAAGTGAATTTGACTTAAATATAGGAAATTGAGTTTGATTTGCAAAAACAAACCAAGTGGTGGCAAAGTATGATCCATATATGCCAAATTTGAATCAAAACAATTTTGAGTTTTCATTTGCATTGATATTGCACTTGTTCTAGTTGCTTTATGTTGTGTTGGCATAAATCACCAAAAAGGGGGAGATTGAAAGGGAAATGTGCCCTTGGGCCATTTCTAAGTATTTTGGTGATTGAGTGCCAACACAAGTGCTTTTGTGTTAATCTATGCAAAGTGGTGGACAAAGTGCAAATCATGTCAAAAGGTATGTTTCTAGACTTAGTACATTGTTTTATGGACTAATGTATTGTGTCTAAGTGCTGGAAACAGGAGAAATCGAATTGGAAAAGAGATGGCTTTGTTCAGCCAAAGTCTGTGCAGTCTGGGTGCACCGGACTGTCCGGTGGTGCACCAGACAGTGTCCGGTGCGCCAGGCTGGTTCTGGCGAACTTGCTGCTCCTGGGACTTCGACGGTGGTGTACGGTATAAATCACCGGACTGTCCGGTGGTGCACCGGACTGTCTGGTGAGCCGTTCACAGGCGAAGTCGTCGGTCTCGGGAAGCCATCAACGGCGTACGGCTATAATTCACCGGACTATCCAGTGAAGCACCGGACTGTCCGGTGAGCCAACGGTTAGCCAGGGCAACGGTCGGCCGAGGATTCCGCGCGTGACGCGTGGCCGAGCCAACGGTCACATTGGTGCACCGGACTGTCCGGTGTGCACCGGACAGTGTCCGGTGCGCCAACGGCTCTGAATCTCCAACGGTCGGCTTCGCCAAACAAGGAAAGAAATCCACACCGGACAGTGTCCGGTGGTGCACCGGACTGTCCGGTGCGCCAGTCGACAGAAGGCAACAATTGCCTTCCTACAATGCTCTCAACGGCTCCTAGCTGCCTTGGGGCTATAAAAGGGACCCCTTGGCGCATGGAGAAGACATCCAAGCATTCTTTGAGCATAGTTGATCACTCACACTTCGTTCTTGCGCACTTGTTCGACATTCTTAGTGATTTGAGCTCCGTTCTAGTGAGAAACTCGTGATAGTCTCTTGAGCTCAAGTCTGGGTCTTGTGTGTGCGTATTTGTTGTGATCTTTGTGTCTTGTGTGAGTTGCTCATCCCTCCCTTACTCCGTGCTTCTTTGTGAACTTCAAGTGTAAGGGCGAGAGACTCCAAGTTGTGGAGATTCCTCGCGAACGGGATATAGTGTAACACCCGGATTTTAGGGATCCAAAACCCGGGGTTAACATAAACACCAGGTATGCTGGGACCAAGTCTCATACATATGATGTATAGTGGCACAGGATCGAATGTCACAACTTTATATATAACAGGAGTTCTATACAAAATAAATAATTACATTATAAGGAGACAACGGTCCAGCAACCCAAAGTTGACTGGGAGACGACGACCTAGACCTCTCACGAACTCATCGCAGCATCCTCCAAGCGCCTCATCCTGTGGTACCTGTTCTTGACCTGTGGTGTATGTGAGACAGCAAGAGTGAGCTCACATACGTTCATCGCTCAACAAGTTGTGGGGAATAATGTGCATGAACTCGCCAAAGGTGGGAGCTCACGTGAAGTGTAAGGCTTACCAAAGAAGATGGTTAGAGCTGAGCATTGCTTTTAAAGTTGGTCAAAATTTTATTAGCAGTTACTAAGTATAAGTAAATACCAACCCAATTAAGTAATAGAACAAAAGTAACAACAACTTCACCTGCGATGCAATGCATATGACAAATTGAATTTAGTTCCATAATTAATCATGTGAGTGTCCGAGCTGCTCATGACCGTGAGCACGGCTAGTATACCAGTTTTACACTCTGCAGAGGTTGCGCATCTTTACCCACAAGTCGTGTATCCCATGTCGCCAGGGTTTGCAAGGCCCTTAGACACTTCCGAGGTGAATGGCTAGGGATCCACTACGAGGCCTTTACAAAGTTCCACTAGCTTCCGAAAACCCGCTACAGTTTATAGGAAGATCCAGTGCAGGAATCCCTTGCAGGACCGCCATCGCAGCAAAATCCTCCCGAGGGCCTCCCTACACTGACCTCTCCCCTACTGCCCTTGCCCCTTTCGGGTAAGGTAGTCTTCCACTAGCTTTCCTAATTAATCAGCCAAGGGCGTCCCATTCCACCCTCGTGGTAGCACTGTTTTCCCGGGTGGTTCTCCATGTTCCAATTAACATAATGATCTTAACATGAACCATAAATAACAACTGATAACAAAAGTATAATCATGAATAGTGTATCTCCATACCCAAAACCACATATAGCACTAGCAAGTACTACCCAGAAAGTTCAGTGGTAAACAAGGTATAAAGATAGACAAACTAGGGTAACCTATTGGGTCCCATCAAAATTAACCTATGCAGATCATTATGATTAATTAGAACATGAGTAGGTGAAAAGAAGTGATCAAGGGCACAACTTGCCTGGGCCTTGAGAATCCAGGTACCAGGATGATCTTCAGATGATACGTATCCTCACTGCTAGTCGTAGCAATTCAAACAAACAGTGTATAGGCAAAATTAACATTACACCAAACATGTATGCAAAATACATATTAATAATCTACATATTAAAATAAGATCACAGGAAAAAGAATTATTAATTTTTGAGTTATAGAATTCAAGTTATGAATTTCCTAAGATTTAAGGTGATTATAATATGATTAAATGATAAATAAATTTCCTGACAGAGTTCATGTCAAAACAGAGACACTAAATGATGAAGAATATTATTACAAAATTTTAGAAACTGGAATGGTTCAATTTGGAGCTAAAATGAATTTTCTATGAATTATCTAAGTTCTAGCAATTATTTTTGTATTAAAAATCTAATTTCTAATTCATTTAATCATTTTATTACTGCACTGGACTGGGCCTCAATTTCTGTGAAGTGCAGGGGGCTCGGGGTAAGTTTTCCGTGACACAGTGAATAGTAACAGGTGGACGGCGGGTTATTTTGCTAAAAGGACAGGGACTCTTTAGCGATTATGCCAGGCCGAAGGGGTATCCTTTGCTACGAGCCACCCAGATTAGATCCAACGGCCCGGATCAGACCACCAACCGGTACTAAACAGAGGCCGCCAGATCTCTATCCTACGGTTCAAATCCGACCACGCCAAGCACCTACCCATGGCCATCGGATGAATAACATACGGTTCGGATTTAATCCCGCGAATGGTTACACTTTACCTAATCGCCACCGTTCATCGATGGATCGACGATCCACAGAACTCCGGCGCGCGCGACCCTCCCCCAACATTACGCGCGCGGTGGTGCCAGAGCGCACGCGACGGCGCCATGGCCGGCGTCGCCCAAACTCCGAATCGTGCGCCCAAACACCGATTCGACGAATGCTTCGCAAGGTAGTAACGACGGCGAACATGGCCAAGGGCATCTTACCGGCAATGACGTCGCAGAGGAGTCGGGCCACGGCACGCGGCGGATCCAGGCGAAGAAAACGCTCCGACGAGCAATTAAGGTCGCTCAGCTCGTCAATACGGCCGGTCAGTGCCACGACCACCCTCGCAGCAACCCGGCGAAGGTCCCTGAGCTTATCCTCGACACTGGACGGCGGCGCGGGCGAGACTCACAGGCGCGAACTCGAGGCGGAGGCGGAGCTCTTGCAATGAGTGGGGGACGTCGGGTCCTAGGGCTACGGTTTTATACTCCCTGGAGGCCACCTGGGTGCCCGCAACAGCTAGCACCGAAATCCCGGCGGGGTTCGTTGAAGCTCCGCAGAAGCCGCGGCCGAGAAGAAGAAGTCCGAGCGCGTGGAAGAAGCTCCTGACGTCCGGGCCCCACGCGGCAGGGAGTTGAGAGGAGGCGCGTGAGAATGACGAGCGGGGTCCACCAGTAAGTGAAACCACAGGCGAGGCGAGAGAGGGGGAAGTTCGTTCTGACTGGTGGAGTCCACACGGCGGGATCAAGCGTGGGCGCAGGGGGGGGGGGTCTGGCCAGGCGGGCCCGTGTGGCAGTGGGACGGCGAAGCAGAAAGGAAAGCAGGCGCGCGCGGGTGGGATCCGACCAGGGGGACCCACACGTAAGTGATTGAGCGCGTGGGTGAAGAGGTGGGCTGGCGCGCAGTGTCATCCCCAGGTGGGCCGAATTGGGGTTGGGCCCAACAGTGGGATTTTTCTTTTTTTCCTTTTCTTTTCATCTCCCATTTTCTTTTCTTTCTTTTAAAAATCAATTTGAATTCGAATTTAGTTTCAAACCTTGTGCAAGTTTATTCTTCAATCATGTTGTGAAATTAAGAATGCCAATTTTTGAAATATATTTATATTATTTTTATATCCCTTCTCTTTTTCTTATTTCCAAACTCTAATTTCCATTTAGGGTTTTGATCCAACCTTTAGAATTATTATCTTTTTGTGACGGAACCTCCCAAGTAATCAGGCCCACCTACAGTTGTCCTTGTCTAACAGACATCAGACACCCTGTAGATGTTCCTAAGTTACTTGACAAGTTCGGTATCCTTCCTTACCTCACCAGGAACGTTTCACCCGTCTTGCAGACATTACAGATCATCGGAGATAAAGAAATGCGGAAGCGAATTACATACTCTTACATTTATTTCCAAAGTAAGCTCAAGTTTAGTTATTACAGACCAGTTCTAAAAACAAGTGCATAAAAGTATTAATTATACAAACCAGGGAGACACAACCTCTCCCGAAGGACTAGAACCAAAAGATCTTAAGTGGAGGACTGAGTCCTCCCGCACTTCATTCCTGGCTTTCATTCTTGGGAACCACCTTAGCACAGAAGCAGCAGAAGTCTGCTACCTCCCCACCTAAAAACAACAAAGGGATAAACCCTGAGTATGGAATTACTCAGCAAGTCTTACCCGACTAAGGAAAAGACTCTCAAGGGTATGCTGGATATATGGGAGTCAAGGTAAGGCTTCTCAAAAGTCAAGGACTCTGTTTTGCAGAAATGCTTACTAAAGTGGATCCTTAAAAATCCAATTTTATTTGTCAAGTTAGGTAAAGTTACCTGCACTAGAGTTCTTTCTACCCTAGTTCAATCACTGGTCCTGCACTAGCCAATTTCTTAACCAAAAACCCATCATCTTTAGTGGAAAGCGACGTGTAGGTCAGTGACCAAGTCTTCATAACCGCGAAGGTACGGCGATCCGAATCGATTATACTCAGCTGAGGATCTCCAATCACACGACATATGTAGCACTTAACCCTTGCATATGTCAACCCGCCACCGGGGTTCTTAAGACCGGATCAGGTTCACGCAAACCGAGAGCACAGATACACCACCGTCCGGCCTCTTGCCACGGAGGGTACACGCTACTCTCGCCACCGCTCCACGCCCATTTCGTGTTATCTTATTCCGGCCTTAGTCTGCCCGAGGCAAGGCTTACCCATGACGAGGCATGTGACCAGTTAAAGGGTCCTCGATCATCAAGCCTACATCGAGACGGTCCTTAATCGACTCAGACGGAGACACTACACCGAGACTCTCTTCTCGTGCAAGTCACCCGCCCGGTCTCAGCTTAATCTTTTTAACCCAAAAACTTGGTACCTGACAGAGGTACATCTTTTCCGATGTTGGACCCATCATGGCCATGATGGATCCACCATCAAGTTTTATTTTCGAAAACATCCCTCCCACTTAGCCAAACATCTTTTGTAAAACAAATCCTTTTGTTTTTCTAAAGCAATACTAAGCAAAGTAAAACCTTTTTGTAAAAACAGGATTTCAAGGAGGGTAATCAAAATCAAGGAAGGCAATGCAGGAATTGTTTAATCAATCAACTCCTATCACCTAATGCAGCAAGTAAGTGAGAAAGATTTTAAAAACATCAAGGTAAGTGGCAAATGCACCGGGGCTTGCCTTTGTTATCAGATGGGTCTGGCTCAGATCCACAGATATCAAAATAGAAGTAGTTGTCGGCCTGGGGATCGGAGGTGGGTGGTATCCCTTCTTCGGAAACTTCTTCTTCCTCCTCGTGCTCTAAGATAACCATATACATGTATAAAGATGGATGTCATGGAATGCTCATGAGGATGCAAAGGTAGCATAAACTTATTAGTTATGTCTTGAATACAACTTTCCTTCACAGAGGTCCGGGAACTTAGGGTTTCCGGAGTCAGTAAAGGAGTTCATGGAGCAGGGGGGGTGGTTTTGGGTTTAGTGATCAAACAAGGCCCAAACTGACCCAAATTCTACCCATGGCTTCTAAATAATGTGAAAAACTCACATAAAAAGTTTGGGGAATTTTGGACTAACTATTTAATTTCTAAAAATCCAGAACCATTGATTTAGGCTGTTTTAAATATCCTAAAATTCCCTACTTGATCTAAAAATCATGAAACTATTTTTAATAAATTCTATGGAAAATAACAAACCTCGGAAAATTGGTCTCATAATTTTATCATTTTTCTACATTTTTCTACACATTTCTAAAGCTCGGCTGTAAAAGAAAAAGGAAAAGCTTTTAAACAGTACTGGGCCGTTTCAGGTCCAGCCGGCCCAGGCCCAAGCGGTTTCGCGCGCGCGCCCGCGCCCGCGGGGCAGACTTGCACGGGGGTCCTCGGGGTTTTTGCAAATTTAGAACCAAGTTCATCGCACTGTTGTAACAGGTCACTGACAACTTACAAAGAGACCCCTGAGGTTCTATTCCTTTACACGCCGACACCCTCGACGGCGGACGGCGTCGTGCGGAGCTCCGACGAGCCCGCGCATCGGAGAAATCGCTCAAAGACTGGCGTCCATCTTTGGTCGAATCCAAATTCAAGATCCCGTGAGTGTTTTCCCCCCACTAATTCCAGGAATGGTTATTCAGTTTACGCTGGCCACGGTGACCGCGGGTATCGGGGAAGAACACGAGCGTTCACGGCAACCCAGGGTGGTCTAGCTCAATGTGGTGGATCATAGAGCTTGAAGAGGGTCTAAGGACTCTAGAACAAGCAACTGGGACACTGGAACTAACCTGAGTGGGGCTGGCCACGAAGAGGTGTTCAATGCGGCGGCGGAAACCGATTTAGGGGAAATGGTCGATTCACCGGCTATGGTGGCTCATTGGGGGTGGAAACGGGTGTTACGGCTTCGCAATTTGGAGACGAAGGCTGGAGCACGGTTGATTTGAGAAGAGGGGGCGAGAGCGGGGTGAATTTATAGCCGCGGTTAAGCCACAGCCGCGGTTACGAGGATAACCATTGCTGGCCCACGCTGGCGAGCAGTGATGGCGCCAAGCACGTCGTTCCCCGAGAGCTTGCCACGTTTAACCATGGCCGTAAAGCAGTCAAAACCGTGATGGCGTGGCCGAACCGAGGAGGGCGGCGCCGGTGACCGGACCTGGCCGGAAGGGGAGATGGCCGCGTGGCAGCCGGAGCCAGTGCCCTCCACCGCGGCGGTCTTATCCGGAGCAAGAAGGTCTTCGCGAGGAGATGCTCGTTGCCCGATCATCTCGACCCCGGCGCAAATCGCGGCGCAGAAAGGTCGTCGGCGGTGAGCACCTGACGCTGGCGGTCTGATCCAAATAGAGCACTGTACCATGGCCAGTACATATTCAGAGCGCCTGACAGCGTGATTTGCAGGGCCCATAAGTTTTTATTTTGCATAGCAACTTTGTTATCGATCTGTACCAAAGTTGTAGAGTCATGAACCAGCTACAACTCCATTATAGGACATAAACACATTTGAGCACTGGATCATGCTTGAATCAGAGCTCAAAGTTGGGGTCAGTTCACTGCTAAGCAGATTTTCAGTTCAAAACAGCCTGACAGCCAGTTTTGGACTGGGTTTTTCTGCAAATTTCTCATAACAACTATGCTTGCATCCTTTAGCAAAGTTGTTCTCCTATTATTGGTCTTCAACTTTGATGTGGTGACCTAGGGCAAAAACTCTATATCCAGAAAGATACAAAGCTCCAAAGTTGAGCCAATATCACTGAAATCCAGACTTAGTATAAACTCAAATGAGGTCCATTTTGCACTTTAGTCCAAAACTTAGGGTTTTGCTTTCAAGTCCACATTTTTGTGATCCAATAGACTTGAAACATGTGTTTGACTTGGTTTTTGCACTTTAGCCCAAAAGTGGACTAATTTTGCACTTAGGTCCCTAGGGTTTGGTTTTAGGGTTTTCCCAGGGTTCTAATTAGGGTTTCTAGTATTCCAGGGGTATAAATGTGATTCAACTTAGTGGTTGGGGATATTTTATGACTTTTCTCACAAGCCCTAAAGTGTTTCTCAACTTGGATTAAGTTTTGCCCCTTTAACCACTATTTAGGGTTAAGTCCTTAAACCAGGGCCCTATTTGTAAAACAGTAAAACAATACAACTTGTTTGAAATTTTTGGCCTAGTGAATGCACTCTAGGTGTGTCAAACATATGCAATGCCCATGCTCATGATGTCATGCTCAAGTTTTAGTTAGAGTAACACCAGGGGTGTTACATCCTTCCCCCCATAAAAGAATCTCGTCCCGAGATTTAAAGTCCTAGGGTGAGTAATGGAAAAGGAAATGTGTCACGTTTTTATTTCCTTATTTCTGGTACAAGGCAGGGGTGGTGTGGGGGTTCATTCCTTTATTACATAGTTATACAAACTTTACAATTTACAAGAGGCTAGAAAGCCTGGGAAATTCTTATCTAAGAAATCTTGGGTTTCCCATGTAGCCTCATCTTCCGAATGCTGGTTCCACTGTATCTTATAAAACTTGAGAGTCCTTCTCCGGGTAACCCTGTCCTTTTGATCCAGAACTCGAATAGGATGTTCCGAGTACGTTAAATCTGGTTCCAGGACAACATCAGTCACTTCAACGGTTCGATCGGGAACCCGAAGACACTTCTTCAATTGTGACACGTGGAACACATTATGCACGGCAGACAATGTTTCGGGGAGCTGAAGTTGATACGCTACTGGCCCATATCTTTGAAGAATAAGGAATGGACCAATGTACCTTGGTGCAAGTTTTCCTTTAATCCCAAAACGCGATACGCCTTTCATAGGTGAAACCTTTAAGTAGACGTAGTCTCCTTCCAAGAAGTATAAGGGCATTCGCCGTTTGTCTGCATAACTTTTCTGACGAGCCTGTGCCTTTTTCATATTATGTACTACTTTCTGAACCTTTTGTTCGGTTTCTTTTACCATATCAGGCCTAAAGAAATACCTTTCACCAGGTTCAGACCAATTTAGCGGAGTTCGACACCGTCGCCCATATAAAGCTTCGAAAGGTGCCATCTTGATACTTTCCTGATAACTGTTATTGTATGAAAACTCCGCCAAGGGCAAACATTCATCCCATTTTTGCGAGAAATCCAGGACACATGCCCGCAACATATCTTCAAGTATTTGGTTCACTCTCTCAGTCTGTCCACTGGTTTGGGGATGGTAGGCCGAACTGTGGAGCAACTTAGTTCCCAGGGATTTATGAAGTTCTTCCCAAAATTTGGATACGAACTGAGGTCCACGATCCGACACTATGGTCTTTGGAACACCATGCAAACTGAGAATACGGGCAATGTATAACTCCGCATAGGTAAGTACCGGGTAATATGTCTTGACCGGCAGAAAATGAGCAACCTTTGTAAGTCGATCAACAATCACCCAGATAGAGTCGTACCCTTTTGCGGTCCTGGGCAATCCCACAATAAAGTCCATGCTGATGTCTTCCCATTTCCATGTTGGGATTGGCAAAGATTGCAATGGACCAGCAGTTTTCAGGTGTATGGCTTTGACACATCTGCAAGTGTCGCACTTAGCCACATAGCGTGCAATCTCAATCTTCATCTTCGTCCACCAGTAATGTTGTTTCAGATCATGATACATCTTAGTGCTTCCCGGATGAATGGAGTAGCGACTAAGATGCGCTTCGTCTAAGATTTGCTGGCGGAGTTCTTCATTCTTCGGCACTACTATGCGGTGGTTGAACCATAACACACCTTGATTATCTTCCTTGAAACATTGGGCTGTTCCAGCCCTGATCTTCTCTCGGATATGCTTCATACCCTGATTATCCCTTTGAGCATCAATTATCCTTTGCAAAATGGTTGACTCAAGCTTTAGTTGATTCAGAGTCCCTTGCTGGATTATCCCCAGGTTTAACCTTTCCATGTCTTGACACAAAGTGTTTTCGGAGGTCTTCACCATAATACAGTGGCAGGAAGTCTTGCGACTCAAGGCATCTGCCACCACATTGGCCTTGCCTGGGTGATAATGGATTTCCAGTTCATAATCTTTAACAAGCTCAAGCCATCGCCTTTGCCTCATGTTCAACTCTGACTGGGTAAATATATATTTCAAACTCTTATGATCTGTATATATGTGGCAGATATTTCCCAGTAAATAGTGACGCCATATTTTCAGGGCATGAACCACAGCAGCTAGCTCGAGATCATGTGTTGGATAATGCTCTTCATGTCGGCGTAACTGCCTTGAAGCATACGCAATTACTCGGCCTTCTTGCATTAGCACACAGCCGAGTCCACTGCCTGACGCATCACAGTATACATCAAAAGGTTTAGTGATGTCCGGTTGAGCCAATACCGGAGCAGTGGTCAATAGTATCTTCAATTCCTCGAAGGCTTCATTACATTTAGAAGTCCAATTGAACTTAGTATCATTCTTCAATAAACTTGTGATTGGCTTCACAAGCTTAGAAAAATCAGGTATAAATCTGCGATAATATCCTGCGAGTCCAAGAAAACTCCGGACCTGGTGAACAGTTGTTGGAGGTTTCCATTCCAGAATATCCTTGACCTTGCTAGGGTCTACCGCAATTCCCTTGGATGATAATACGTGCCCCAGAAATTGAATTTCTTCCAGCCAGAACGCGCACTTACTGAACTTGGCATAAAGCTGATGTTCCCTCAGGCGCGTCAATACAATCCGTAAGTGCTGAGCATGCTCCTCTTCATTTTTAGAATATATCAAAATATCATCGATGAAGACCACCACGAACTTGTCTAACTCGGGCATGAACACCGAGTTCATTAAATAGGTGAAGTGGGCAGGAGCATTGGTGAGCCCGAAAGACATTACTAGATATTCAAATAATCCATACCGCGTAGTGAATGCGGTCTTCGGTATATCCTCGGGCCGAATACGGATTTGATGATAGCCCGACCTGAGATCAATTTTGGAAAATACCCTCGCCCCAGTCAGTTGATCAAATAAGATGTCGATCCTTGGAAGAGGGTACTTATTCTTAATGGTGACCTCATTTAGGGGCCGATAGTCCACACACATTCGCAAGGTTTGATCCTTCTTCTTCACAAAGATGGCGGGACAACCCCAAGGAGACGAGCTTGGCCGGATAAATCCTTTATTCAGCAGATCTTGCAATTGAATCTTCAATTCTGCTAATTCATTAGGGGGCATACGGTACGATCTTCGGGAAATGGGAGCCGTACCGGGTTTTAGCTCAATTACAAATTCTACATCTCTTTCTGGGGGTAGTCCAGGCAAATCGTCCGGAAACACATCTGGAAACTCACATACTACCGGAATGTTCTTGATCTCCGGTACAATGGCTTCAAAGATTCTTCCAGAAGCTTTGGCTGGATTGGTCTTGGGGAGAGATAAGAGAATTTCTTCTTGATTATAACTCAACCTGACGGTTCTGAGTTCAGTGTTGAGTACTGCCTTGTGTTGGGTTAACCAATTCATCCCCAAAATTACATCTATATCCTGGCCTCTTAGAACAATCATGTTAGCAGGAAAGTTCCGTTCGGCCATAGTTACTGGCACTCCATAGGCCACTTCTTTAGTAAAAATGTATCCCCCAGGTGAATGAATTTTAAAACCCTCTTTTGATTCATGACATGTAATGTGATGTTGCTCCACAAATGTCTTGCTAATGAAGGTATGCGAAGCACCAGAATCAAAAAGAATTACTGCAGGGTGGCTGGCCACAGGGAACGTACCCATCATCACCGGCTCTCCCTCCGGTGTCGTAGCCACTTGTGTATAATATACTCGCCCCGTTTTCTTGGTATTCTTGCCCGAAGTATTTCCCTTGCCTGGAGCAGAACTTCCCGATCCTTGCTGATTATTGGCCTGATTTTGCCGAGGATAGGGACAATCTTTAATAAAGTGCCCAGATTTGCCACAGTTAAAACATCCAGTTGAAGAACTTGGCAGTGCAGGGAATCGAGTGCCTAATCCCGATCGGCCAGCTGGTCTTGCAGATGGCGAACGTCTGCACGTAACTCATTTATACGGTCACCATCTCCAATCCATATAGCTGTCCTGCGGCGGAGTTCCAATTGGAGCCTGCTTACTTCTGCTTCTAGATCCCCTATAGGATCATTGCTCCCGCTACTACTATCTACATCTCTCGGAGCAAGCTGATGTCGAGGCACTCCAAGAGGTCCAGTCGACTTACGCGCGGTCTTTCTTGTGCGCGGCGGCATTTTCTAAAGGGGGAAATTTATTAGTAAGATTCTTAACATGATGCATGAGTAAGTACAGAATCAACCTTGGTTGATTCAACCTTCTATACGTTGCACTCTTCCTAACTGGTCTTTAATATAAACTCTTCAGAATACTTAGGTAAGAAAAGAAATGAATCTTTAGGTAAGACTTTTGAAAATCTTTTGAAGATGTCCTGGAATATCTGCAAAGAAGGGCTACGCTCCGATACCAGCTGTGACGGAACCTCCCAAGTAATCAGGCCCACCTACAGTTGTCCTTGTCTAACAGACATCAGACACCCTGTAGATGTTCCTAAGTTACTTGACAAGTTCGGTATCCTTCCTTACCTCACCAGGAACGTTTCACCCGTCTTGCAGACATTACAGATCATCGGAGATAAAGAAATGCGGAAGCGAATTACATACTCTTACATTTATTTCCAAAGTAAGCTCAAGTTTAGTTATTACAGACCAGTTCTAAAAACGAGTGCATAAAAGTATTAATTATACAAACCAGGGAGACACAACCTCTCCCGAAGGACTAGAACCAAAAGATCTTAAGTGGAGGACTGAGTCCTCCCGCACTTCATTCCTGGCTTTCATTCTTGGGAACCACCTTAGCACAGAAGCAGCAGAAGTCTGCTACCTCCCCACCTAAAAACAACAAAGGGATAAACCCTGAGTATGGAATTACTCAGCAAGTCTTACCCGACTAAGGAAAAGACTCTCAAGGGTATGCTGGATATATGGGAGTCAAGGTAAGGCTTCTCAAAAGTCAAGGACTCTGTTTTGCAGAAATGCTTACTAAAGTGGATCCTTAAAAATCCAATTTTATTTGTCAAGTTAGGTAAAGTTACCTGCACTAGAGTTCTTTCTACCCTAGTTCAATCACTGGTCCTGCACTAGCCAATTTCTTAACCAAAAACCCATCATCTTTAGTGGAAAGCGACGTGTAGGTCAGTGACCAAGTCTTCATAACCGCGAAGGTACGGCGATCCGAATCGATTATACTCAGCTGAGGATCTCCAATCACACGACATATGTAGCACTTAACCCTTGCATATGTCAACCCGCCACCGGGGTTCTTAAGACCGGATCAGGTTCACGCAAACCGAGAGCACAGATACACCACCGTCCGGCCTCTTGCCACGGAGGGTACACGCTACTCTCGCCACCGCTCCACGCCCATTTCGTGTTATCTTATTCCGGCCTTAGTCTGCCCGAGGCAAGGCTTACCCATGACGAGGCATGTGACCAGTTAAAGGGTCCTCGATCATCAAGCCTACATCGAGACGGTCCTTAATCGACTCAGACGGAGACACTACACCGAGACTCTCTTCTCGTGCAAGTCACCCGCCCGGTCTCAGCTTAATCTTTTTAACCCAAAAACTTGGTACCTGACAGAGGTACATCTTTTCTGATGTTGGACCCATCATGGCCATGATGGATCCACCATCAAGTTTTATTTTCGAAAACATCCCTCCCACTTAGCCAAACATCTTTTGTAAAACAAATCCTTTTGTTTTTCTAAAGCAATACTAAGCAAAGTAAAACCTTTTTGTAAAAACAGGATTTCAAGGAGGGTAATCAAAATCAAGGAAGGCAATGCAGGAATTGTTTAATCAATCAACTCCTATCACCTAATGCAGCAAGTAAGTGAGAAAGATTTTAAAAACATCAAGGTAAGTGGCAAATGCACCGGGGCTTGCCTTTGTTATCAGATGGGTCTGGCTCGGATCCACAGATATCAAAATAGAAGTAGTTGTCGGCCTGGGGATCGGAGGTGGGTGGTATCCCTTCTTCGGAAACTTCTTCTTCCTCCTCGTGCTCTAAGATAACCATATACATGTATAAAGATGGATGTCATGGAATGCTCATGAGGATGCAAAGGTAGCATAAACTTATTAGTTATGTCTTGAATACAACTTTCCTTCACAGAGGTCCGGGAACTTAGGGTTTCCGGAGTCAGTAAAGGAGTTCATGGAGCAGGGGGGGTGGTTTTGGGTTTAGTGATCAAACAAGGCCCAAACTGACCCAAATTCTACCCATGGCTTCTAAATAATGTGAAAAACTCACATAAAAAGTTTGGGGAATTTTGGACTAACTATTTAATTTCTAAAAATCCAGAACCATTGATTTAGGCTGTTTTAAATATCCTAAAATTCCCTACTTGATCTAAAAATCATGAAACTATTTTTAATAAATTCTATGGAAAATAACAAACCTCGGAAAATTGGTCTCATAATTTTATCATTTTTCTACATTTTTCTACACATTTCTAAAGCTCGGCTGTAAAAGAAAAAGGAAAAGCTTTTAAACAGTACTGGGCCGTTTCAGGTCCAGCCGGCCCAGGCCCAAGCGGTTTCGCGCGCGCGCCCGCGCCCGCGGGGCAGACTTGCACGGGGGTCCTCGGGGTTTTTGCAAATTTAGAACCAAGTTCATCGCACTGTTGTAACAGGTCACTGACAACTTACAAAGAGACCCCTGAGGTTCTATTCCTTTACACGCCGACACCCTCGACGGCGGACGGCGTCGTGCGGAGCTCCGACGAGCCCGCGCATCGGAGAAATCGCTCAAAGACTGGCGTCCATCTTTGGTCGAATCCAAATTCAAGATCCCGTGAGTGTTTTCCCCCCACTAATTCCAGGAATGGTTATTCAGTTTACGCTGGCCACGGTGACCGCGGGTATCGGGGAAGAACACGAGCGTTCACGGCAACCCAGGGTGGTCTAGCTCAATTTGGTGGATCATAGAGCTTGAAGAGGGTCTAAGGACTCTAGAACAAGCAACTGGGACACTGGAACTAACCTGAGTGGGGCTGGCCACGAAGAGGTGTTCAATGCGGCGGCGGAAACCGATTTAGGGGAAATGGTCGATTCACCGGCTATGGTGGCTCATTGGGGGTGGAAACGGGTGTTACGGCTTCGCAATTTGGAGACGAAGGCTGGAGCACGGTTGATTTGAGAAGAGGGGGCGAGAGCGGGGTGAATTTATAGCCGCGGTTAAGCCACAGCCGCGGTTACGAGGATAACCATTGCTGGCCCACGCTGGCGAGCAGTGATGGCGCCAAGCACGTCGTTCCTCGAGAGCTTGCCACGTTTAACCATGGCCGTAAAGCAGTCAAAACCGTGATGGCGTGGCCGAACCGAGGAGGGCGGCGCCGGTGACCGGACCTGGCCGGAAGGGGAGATGGCCGCGTGGCAGCCGGAGCCAGTGCCCTCCACCGCGGCGGTCTTATCCGGAGCAAGAAGGTCTTCGCGAGGAGATGCTCGTTGCCCGATCATCTCGACCCCGGCGCAAATCGCGGCGCAGAAAGGTCGTCGGCGGTGAGCACCTGACGCTGGCGGTCTGATCCAAATAGAGCACTGTACCATGGCCAGTACATATTCAGAGCGCCTGACAGCGTGATTTGCAGGGCCCATAAGTTTTTATTTTGCATAGCAACTTTGTTATCGATCTGTACCAAAGTTGTAGAGTCATGAACCAGCTACAACTCCATTATAGGACATAAACACATTTGAGCACTGGATCATGCTTGAATCAGAGCTCAAAGTTGGGGTCAGTTCACTGCTAAGCAGATTTTCAGTTCAAAACAGCCTGACAGCCAGTTTTGGACTGGGTTTTTCTGCAAATTTCTCATAACAACTATGCTTGCATCCTTTAGCAAAGTTGTTCTCCTATTATTGGTCTTCAACTTTGATGTGGTGACCTAGGGCAAAAACTCTATATCCAGAAAGATACAAAGCTCCAAAGTTGAGCCAATATCACTGAAATCCAGACTTAGTATAAACTCAAATGAGGTCCATTTTGCACTTTAGTCCAAAACTTAGGGTTTTGCTTTCAAGTCCACATTTTTGTGATCCAATAGACTTGAAACATGTGTTTGACTTGGTTTTTGCACTTTAGCCCAAAAGTGGACTAATTTTGCACTTAGGTCCCTAGGGTTTGGTTTTAGGGTTTTCCCAGGGTTCTAATTAGGGTTTCTAGTATTCCAGGGGTATAAATGTGATTCAACTTAGTGGTTGGGGATATTTTATGACTTTTCTCACAAGCCCTAAAGTGTTTCTCAACTTGGATTAAGTTTTGCCCCTTTAACCACTATTTAGGGTTAAGTCCTTAAACCAGGGCCCTATTTGTAAAACAGTAAAACAATACAACTTGTTTGAAATTTTTGGCCTAGTGAATGCACTCTAGGTGTGTCAAACATATGCAATGCCCATGCTCATGATGTCATGCTCAAGTTTTAGTTAGAGTAACACCAGGGGTGTTACACTTTTTATTATTACCCTTATTATTTTATTTAATGTGCAAACATATAAAACTCCAACATGATGCATATTCTTTTTATCATTTGTTTTAATTTACCTCCAACTTTCATGTATGCTCTTTTTTTTTATGATGCAAATATGGCACATAAGATAAGGAATTCACTATATCATCTTTTAATACAATTTTGGGTATTACAAATCCTACCCCCCTTAAAAATAATCTCGTCCTCGAGATTTGTAAGAAAAGGGAATATAAAAAGGATTGGTTTGCGATTTAGCTTTTAATTTCTAAATCAAGGGTCTCTCTTTTTATTATTAGTAAGTGATAGGAGAGCATGGGTATTATATGTATGTCCACTTCATTATGTAGGATAGAAGATGTCTTTAGGGTATATATAGGTTTGGGTAAGAAAGAGTAGGATAAGAAAAGACACCATCCAAGATTGTGGATCTTGACTCATCTTGGTGACCTCACTTGATCCATGAAGACTTGAGTTGGTGCTCATCCTTCCTTGATGAAGTTGATCATCTTCTTCCTTGTCGAGGTTGAGCTGTTCTTTTTCAGACCTTGGTGTCTTCATTCTTGGGGTTGCCACCAGAGTTAGGGACTTATGGTTTAAGATAGATTTGTGGGTGACAAGTAGGTAGAGCAGCTAGTTTTAGTGGGTGGCTTAGGAGTTAAATGAGATTGGTCAAAATTTGGTTTAGTTGTTTGCCTCTAGATTGGTTGGATAGGTCATGTAACCTATTATGTGGGTCAAAATCTGGTTTGATGTCAAGTGGTGGTTGATGGATTTTGCAATCCATTAAGACTCTATTGATTGGGTAAGTTATGTAACTTGTTATATAGGTCGAGTTGTTGTGTATGGCCAAGTTGTTATAAGTCTCCAAATTAGGCTTAAGTGATTTTAGGAGTATGGCCTTATCCTTTGTATCAACATTAAGTAACTCAATCTAGCTTAGATCATATTGGATTAGATAGAATCCAGATTAGGTTGGTATGACTAGATTAAACTAGTTAAGATTAGCTAGATCTACCAGGGTAGGATAAACATTATTAGGATATGTTAGAATCTTTTAAGATAGGATGGATTATATGATATAGGTAGGCCATTGTTCAAGGAGGAGTTGGTATGAGACATTAATTTAGGTTAAGATATATTTGCAGAGACAGTGTTTAACCTATATCACCAACTTAACTAACTGGTTAATAACTCACTTTAGATCGGGTCATATTTAGATTAGATAGAATCTGGTTTAGGTTGGATATAACTAGATTAGACTAGATAAAATCTAATTAATTTGCATCAGATCATGGTTGCTAGTGGGATAAGTATGCTAATTAAGGCAAGATGAATTCATAAGGATAGGGTAGAATCTTTCGAGGTCAGTTAGATCTATTAGGATAAGGATAAATTCTTTTCAAGATAAGATGAGAATCTTTTAAGATGAGATGGATCTATTAAGATAAGGGAGAATCCTTTTAAGATAAGATGAATTGGTTAGAATGAGAGCTTTTATGATAAGATAAATCTCTTAAGCTAGATATGTTCCGATGGGGACAATCTAGGTTGTCTAGTTATTTTATAATTATATTTTTTTTATACCTATGTGTATATGCAGATGCAATTGTGGACATTACTCCACAACTCATCACACTCAACCAAAGATCCAAATCAGGCAAGTATCATAAGCACAAACATTCAAGTGCATAGATAACCATAAAAAAATAGTTTTGTTCTTATTCCTAAGATCAGGTCTCCTATTCCTATAGTCACTTTAGGCACAGGATTTCAAAGTGTGAAATCCACATTTGTCTTTAGAATAAATAGGTAAGAATAATCAGAGTAAAGCGGAATTAGATGAGAAAAAGATTAGGATAAGTTTAGAAAAGAATCAGAGTAGCAGAGGTAAGTAGATATTGGTTGTCCAGTTCTATCTAGGTTTCGTCCTACAGTCAACATTCCTCTGATACCACTTCTGTAACACCCGGATTTTAGGGATCCAAAACCCGGGGTTAACATAAACACCAGGTATGCTGGGACCAAGTCTCATACATATGATGTATAGTGGCACAGGATCGAATGTCACAACTTTATATATAACAGGAGTTCTATACAAAATAAATAATTACATTATAAGGAGACAACGGTCCAGCAACCCAAAGTTGACTGGGAGACGACGACCTAGACCTCTCACGAACTCATCGCAGCATCCTCCAAGCGCCTCATCCTGTGGTACCTGTTCTTGACCTGTGGTGTATGTGAGACAGCAAGAGTGAGCTCACATACGTTCATCGCTCAACAAGTTGTGGGGAATAATGTGCATGAACTCGCCAAAGGTGGGAGCTCACGTGAAGTGTAAGGCTTACCAAAGAAGATGGTTAGAGCTGAGCATTGCTTTTAAAGTTGGTCAAAATTTTATTAGCAGTTACTAAGTATAAGTAAATACCAACCCAATTAAGTAATAGAACAAAAGTAACAACAACTTCACCTGCGATGCAATGCATATGACAAATTGAATTTAGTTCCATAATTAATCATGTGAGTGTCCGAGCTGCTCATGACCGTGAGCACGGCTAGTATACCAGTTTTACACTCTGCAGAGGTTGCGCATCTTTACCCACAAGTCGTGTATCCCATGTCGCCAGGGTTTGCAAGGCCCTTAGACACTTCCGAGGTGAATGGCTAGGGATCCACTACGAGGCCTTTACAAAGTTCCACTAGCTTCCGAAAACCCGCTACAGTTTATAGGAAGATCCAGTGCAGGAATCCCTTGCAGGACCGCCATCGCAGCAAAATCCTCCCGAGGGCCTCCCTACACTGACCTCTCCCCTACTGCCCTTGCCCCTTTCGGGTAAGGTAGTCTTCCACTAGCTTTCCTAATTAATCAGCCAAGGGCGTCCCATTCCACCCTCGTGGTAGCACTGTTTTCCCGGGTGGTTCTCCATGTTCCAATTAACATAATGATCTTAACATGAACCATAAATAACAACTGATAACAAAAGTATAATCATGAATAGTGTATCTCCATACCCAAAACCACATATAGCACTAGCAAGTACTACCCAGAAAGTTCAGTGGTAAACAAGGTATAAAGATAGACAAACTAGGGTAACCTATTGGGTCCCATCAAAATTAACCTATGCAGATCATTATGATTAATTAGAACATGAGTAGGTGAAAAGAAGTGATCAAGGGCACAACTTGCCTGGGCCTTGAGAATCCAGGTACCAGGATGATCTTCAGATGATACGTATCCTCACTGCTAGTCGTAGCAATTCAAACAAACAGTGTATAGGCAAAATTAACATTACACCAAACATGTATGCAAAATACATATTAATAATCTACATATTAAAATAAGATCACAGGAAAAAGAATTATTAATTTTTGAGTTATAGAATTCAAGTTATGAATTTCCTAAGATTTAAGGTGATTATAATATGATTAAATGATAAATAAATTTCCTGACAGAGTTCATGTCAAAACAGAGACACTAAATGATGAAGAATATTATTACAAAATTTTAGAAACTGGAATGGTTCAATTTGGAGCTAAAATGAATTTTCTATGAATTATCTAAGTTCTAGCAATTATTTTTGTATTAAAAATCTAATTTCTAATTCATTTAATCATTTTATTACTGCACTGGACTGGGCCTCAATTTCTGTGAAGTGCAGGGGGCTCGGGGTAAGTTTTCCGTGACACAGTGAATAGTAACAGGTGGACGGCGGGTTATTTTGCTAAAAGGACAGGGACTCTTTAGCGATTATGCCAGGCCGAAGGGGTATCCTTTGCTACGAGCCACCCAGATTAGATCCAACGGCCCGGATCAGACCACCAACCGGTACTAAACAGAGGCCGCCAGATCTCTATCCTACGGTTCAAATCCGACCACGCCAAGCACCTACCCATGGCCATCGGATGAATAACATACGGTTCGGATTTAATCCCGCGAATGGTTACACTTTACCTAATCGCCACCGTTCATCGATGGATCGACGATCCACAGAACTCCGGCGCGCGCGACCCTCCCCCAACATTACGCGCGCGGTGGTGCCAGAGCGCACGCGACGGCGCCATGGCCGGCGTCGCCCAAACTCCGAATCGTGCGCCCAAACACCGATTCGACGAATGCTTCGCAAGGTAGTAACGACGGCGAACATGGCCAAGGGCATCTTACCGGCAATGACGTCGCAGAGGAGTCGGGCCACGGCACGCGGCGGATCCAGGCGAAGAAAACGCTCCGACGAGCAATTAAGGTCGCTCAGCTCGTCAATACGGCCGGTCAGTGCCACGACCACCCTCGCAGCAACCCGGCGAAGGTCCCTGAGCTTATCCTCGACACTGGACGGCGGCGCGGGCGAGACTCACAGGCGCGAACTCGAGGCGGAGGCGGAGCTCTTGCAATGAGTGGGGGACGTCGGGTCCTAGGGCTACGGTTTTATACTCCCTGGAGGCCACCTGGGTGCCCGCAACAGCTAGCACCGAAATCCCGGCGGGGTTCGTTGAAGCTCCGCAGAAGCCGCGGCCGAGAAGAAGAAGTCCGAGCGCGTGGAAGAAGCTCCTGACGTCCGGGCCCCACGCGGCAGGGAGTTGAGAGGAGGCGCGTGAGAATGACGAGCGGGGTCCACCAGTAAGTGAAACCACAGGCGAGGCGAGAGAGGGGGAAGTTCGTTCTGACTGGTGGAGTCCACACGGCGGGATCAAGCGTGGGCGCAGGGGGGGGGTCTGGCCAGGCGGGCCCGTGTGGCAGTGGGACGGCGAAGCAGAAAGGAAAGCAGGCGCGCGCGGGTGGGATCCGACCAGGGGGACCCACACGTAAGTGATTGAGCGCGTGGGTGAAGAGGTGGGCTGGCGCGCAGTGTCATCCCCAGGTGGGCCGAATTGGGGTTGGGCCCAACAGTGGGATTTTTCTTTTTTTCCTTTTCTTTTCATCTCCCATTTTCTTTTCTTTCTTTTAAAAATCAATTTGAATTCGAATTTAGTTTCAAACCTTGTGCAAGTTTATTCTTCAATCATGTTGTGAAATTAAGAATGCCAATTTTTGAAATATATTTATATTATTTTTATATCCCTTCTCTTTTTCTTATTTCCAAACTCTAATTTCCATTTAGGGTTTTGATCCAACCTTTAGAATTATTATCTTTTTATTATTACCCTTATTATTTTATTTAATGTGCAAACATATAAAACTCCAACATGATGCATATTCTTTTTATCATTTGTTTTAATTTACCTCCAACTTTCATGTATGCTCTTTTTTTTATGATGCAAATATGGCACATAAGATAAGGAATTCACTATATCATCTTTTAATACAATTTTGGGTATTACATATAGAAAAGCAAAGCAAAACACCATGGTATTCAAGTGGGTCTTTGGACCGCTTGAGAGGGGTTGATTGCAACCCTCGTCCGTTGGGACGCCACAATGTGGAGTAGGCAAGCGTTGGACTTGGCCGAACCACGGGATAAACCACTGTGCCATCTCTGTGTTGATCTCTTGTGGTTATTGTGTTTTGTTAAGACTCCTCTCTAGCCACTTGGCATTATTGTGCTAACACTTAAACAAGTTTTTGTGGCTTTAAGTTTAAGTTTTTACAGGATCACCTATTCACCCCCCCCCCCCCCCCCCCCCCGTCTAGGTGCTCTCAGTCTTCATATTGTAGTAAGGGGTACCCCTGTTTCAGGGTACCGACAATATCAATTTAAAATATAGATACCAATTGAGATACTCTTATTAGAGGAATACCAATTTGAAAGATACTAATTTGAAAACTTTATTTCGAAAATTTTGAAATTGGTGGTGGTGCGGTCCTTTTGCTTTGGGCTAATACTCTCTCCCCCTTTGGCATTAATCGCCAAAAACTGAGACTTTTGTGAGCCCTTTTTAAAATTTTCTCCCCCTTTGGCAAACAATATATGAGTGAAAGATTATACCAATGTGGAGAGATGGCGGAATACCGACAAAGAGTAAATAATACCGATGGAGTTGAGTGGAAGCGTCGTCTTTGCCGAATAC
Source organism: Zea luxurians (assembly GCA_029449295.1). Classification (NCBI taxonomy): domain Eukaryota; kingdom Viridiplantae; phylum Streptophyta; class Magnoliopsida; order Poales; family Poaceae; genus Zea; species Zea luxurians. The sequence continues at coordinate 876,670 of JAOPSE010000064.1, read as the reverse complement.
TCCATTTCCCTTTCAATCTACGACTTAGCATAAAAATACACTTGGAAACACATTAGTCGTAGCAAATGAAAGAGATAAGATCAAAGGTATATAAATGAGCTATGTGTGCAATGTTTCAATCAAAATTCCTAGAATCAAGTATATTTAGCTCATTCCTAAGTTTGGTAAAGGTTTTCCCATCTAAAGGCTTGGTAAAGATATCGGCTAATTGATCTTTGGTGTTAATATAGGCTATCTCGATATCCCCCTTTGTTGGTGATCCCTCAAAAAGTGAAACCGAATGTCTATGTGCTTAGTGCGGCTGTGTTCAATGGGATTCTCTGCCATGCGGATAGCACTCTCATTGTCACATAGGAGAGGGACTTTGCTCAATTTGTAGCCATAGTCCCTAAGGGTTTGCCTCATCCAAAGTAATTGCGCACAACAATGGCCTGCGGCAATATACTCGGCTTCGGCGGTTGATATGGATACTGAGTTTTGTTTCTTTGAAGCCCAAGACACCAGGGATCTCCCAAAACTGACAAGTCCCTGATGTGCTCTTCCTATCAATTTTACACCCTGCCTAATCGACATCGGAATATCCTATCAAATCAAAGGTTGATCCCCTGGGGTATCAAAGCCCAAACTTAGGAGTGTAAACTAGATATCTCATGATTCACTTTACGGCCCTAAGGTGAACTTCCTTAGTATCGGCTTGGAACCTTGCACACATGCATACGGAAAGCATAATATCCGGTCGAGATGCACATAAATAGAGTAAAGATCCTATCATCGACCGATATACCTTTTGATCTACGGATTTACCACCCGTGTCGAGGTCGAGATGTCCATTTGTTCCCATGGGTGTCTTGATGGGCTTGGCATCCTTCATTCTAAACTTCTTAAGAATGTCTTGAATGTACTTTGTTTGGTTGATGAAGGTGCCTTCTTGGAGTTGCTTGATTTGGAATCCTAAGAAATATCTCAACTCCCCCATCATTGACATCTCGAATTTTTGAACCATGATCCTACTAAACTCTTCACAAGTAGATTTGTTAGTAGACCCAAATATGATATCATCAACATAGATTTGGCATACAAACAAATCATTTGCAATAGTTTTAGTAAAGAGAGTAGGATCGACTTTTCCGACTTTGAAGCCATTAGTGATAAGAAAATCTCGCAGGCATTCATACCATGCTCTTGGGGCTTGCTTGAGCCCATAAAGCACCTTTGAGAGTTTATACACATGGTTAGGATACTCACTATCCTTAAAGCCGGGAGGTTGCTCAACATAGACCTCTTCCTTGATAGGTCCATTGAGGAAGGCACTCTTCACATCCATTTGGTAAAGCTTAAAGCCACGGTAAGTAGCATAGGCAAGTAATATACGAATTGACTCAAGCCTAGCTACAGGTGCATAAGTTTCATCAAAATCCAAACCTTCGACTTGTGAATAACCCTTGGCCATAAGTCGGGCTTTGTTCCTTATCACCACACCATGCTCATCTTGCTTGTTACGGAATACCCACTTGGTACCTACAACATTTTGATTAGGACGTGGAACTAAATGACATACCCCATTCCTCGTGAAGTTGTTGAGCTCCTCTTGCATTGCTAGCTCCCAATCCAAATCTCTTAGTGCATTCTCAATCCTGTAAGGCTCAATAGAGGACACAAAAGAGTAATGTTCGCAAAAATGAGCAACACGAGATCGAGTTGTTACTCCCTTATGAATATCGCCGAGGATGGAGTTCATGGGGTGATCTCGTTGGATTGCTTGGTGGACTCTTGGGTGTGGCGGTCTTTGACCCTATACTTCTTGTTCATCTTCCTTGTCTTGATTTTCTTCATCTCCCCCTTGATCATTGCCTTCTTCCTAAGGTGGCTCATCTTCTTGATCTTCTTCTTCATCATCTTGAGCCTGTTCCTCATCTTGAGTTGGTGGAGATGCTTGCATGGAAGATGACGGTTGATCTTATGCTTGTGTAGGCTCTTCGGATTCCTTAGGACACACATCCCCAATGGACATGTTCCTTAGCACGACGTATGGAGCCTCTTCATCATCTAGTTCATCAAGATCAACTTGCTCCACTTGGGAGCCATTAGTCTCATCAAACATAATGTCACAAGAAACCTCAACCAATCCAGTGGATTTGTTGAAGACTCTATATGCCCTTATGTTTGAGTCATATCCTAGTAAAAAGCCTTCTACAACCTTTGAAGCAAATTTAGATTTTCTACTTCTTTTAATAAGTATGAAACATTTGCTACCAAAGACTCTAAAATATGAAACATTGGGCTTTTTACCGGTAAGGAGTTCATATGATGTCTTCTTGAGGATTCGGTGAAGGTAGAGCCGGTTGATGGAGTAGCAGGCGGTGTTAATCGCCTCGGCCCAAAACCGGTCTGGAGTATTGTACTCATCAAGCATGGTCCTTGCCATATCCAGTAGAGTTCTATTCTTCCTCTCCACTACACCATTTTGTTGAGGTGTGTAGGGAGAAGAGAACTCATGCTTGATGCCCTCCTCCTCAAGAAAGCCTTCAATTTGTGAATTCTTGAACTTCGTCTCATTATCGCTTCTTATTTTCTTGATCCTCAATCCTAACTCATTTTGAGCTCGTCTCAAGAATCCCTTTAAACTCTCTTGGGTTTGAGATTTATCCTACAAAAAGAATACCCAAGTGAAGCGAGAATAATCATCCACAATTACTAGACAGTACTTACTCTCGCCGATGCTTATGTAAGCGATCGGACCGAATAAATCCATGTGGAGTAGTTCCAGTGGCCTGTCCGTTGTCTTGATGTTCTTATGTGGATGGTGGGCGCCAACTTGCTTTCCTGCTTGACATGCGCTACAAACCCTGTCTTTCTCAAAATGAACATTTGTTAGTCCCAAAATGTGTTCTCCCTTTAGAACCTTATGAATATTCTTCATCCCAACATGGGCTAGTCGACGATGCCAGAGCCAACCCATATTAGTCTTAGCAATTAAGCAAGTGTCGAGTTCAGCTCTATTGAAATCAACTAAGTATAGCTGACCCTCTAATACTCCCTTAAATGCTATTGAATCATCACTTCTTCTAAAGACAGTAACACCCATATCTATAAAAAGACAGTTGTAACCCATTTTGCATAATTGAGATACAGAAAGCAAATTGTAATCTAAAGAATCTACAAGAAAAACATTGGAAATAGAATGGTTAGGTGATATTGCAATTTTACCAAGTCCTTTGACCAAACCTTGATTTCCATCCCCGAATGTGATAGCTCTTTGGGGATCTTGGTTTTTCTCATAGGAGAAGAACATCCTTTTCTCCCCTGTCATGTGGTTTGTGCACCCGCTATCAATTATCCAACTTGAGCCCCCGGATGCATAAACCTGCAAAATTGTTTTAGGTCTTGTTCTTAGGTACCCAAACAGTCTTGGGTCCTTTGATGTTAGAAACAAGCACCTTGGGTACCCAAACACAAGTCTTTGAGCCCTTGTGTTTGGCTCCAACATATTTGGCAACTACTTTGCCTGATTTGTTAGTTAGCACATAAGAAGCATCAAAAGTCTTAAATAAAATAATAGGCTCATTTGATGCAACAGGAGATTTCTTTTTAGGCAATTTAACATGGGTTGATTGCCTAGAACTAGATGCCTCATTCTTGTACATAAAAGCATGATGAGAAACAGAATAAGACTTTCTAGCATGAATTCTCCTAATCTTGTGCTCAGGATAACCAACAAGATATAAAATGTAACCCTCGTTATTCTGTGCCATGGGAGCCTTGCCCTTAACAAAATTAGACAATATTTTGGGGGCATTAATTTTGACATTGCTTCCCTGTTGGAAACCAATGTCATCCTTAATGCCAGGGCGTCTCCCACTATAGAGCATGCTTCTAGCAAATTTAAATTTTTTATTTTCTATTTCATGCTCATTAATTTTTGCAGTCAGTTGAGCTATATGATCATTTTGTTGCTTAATTAAAGCTAGGTGGTCATGAATAGCATCAACATTAATGTCTCTATATCTAGCACAAATAGTAACATGATCAACACTAGATGTAGATGGTTTGTAATCATATAATTCATCAATCTTGGCATGTAAAATAGCATTCTCATTTCTAAGATTGGAAATAGAATCATTGCAAACATTCAAATCTTTAGCCTTAGCAATTAATTTATCATTCTCAATTTTAAGGCTAGAAAGTGATGCATTCAATTTATCAATCTTAGCAATTAAACTATCATTTTCATTTCTAAGACTAACAATTGAATCATTACAAGCATTTAATTTTTCAACCTTAGCATTTAAACTAGTATTCTCAGTCTTAAGGTTAGAAATAGTGTCATGGCAAATGCTAAGCTCCTTTAGTCAAGTTTTCATTTTTTTCTCTACTTCCTGAGCATAAGTATTTTTAATTTTAACATGCTTCTTATTTTCCTTAATAAGGAATTCCTCTTGGCTATCCAAGAGTTTATCCTTCTCGTGAATGACTCCTATCAATTCATTTAATTTTTCTTTTTGTTGCATGTTAAGATTGGCAAAAAGGGTAAGCAAATCATCTTCGTCATCACTAGAGCTAGCCTCATCACTAGATGTTGTATATTTGGTGGAGGCTCTAGATTTTACCTTCTTATTTTTGCCGTCTTTTGCCATGAAGCGCTTGTGGCCGACGTTAGGGAAGAGAAGACCCTTGTTGATGGCGATGTTGGCGGCGTCCTCGTCGGAGGAGGAGTCAGTGGAGCTCTCATAGGAGTCCCATTCTCGACACACGTGGGCATCGCCACCCTTCTTCTTGTAGTATCTCCTTTTTTCCTTCCTCTTTCCCTTCTTGTCGTCGCCCCTGTCACTATCACTAGATAATGGACATTTAGCAATGAAATGACTGGGCTTACCACATTTGTAGCACACCCTTTTGGAACGGGGCTTGTAGTCCTTCCCCTTCTTTTGCTTGAGGATTTAACGAAAGCTCTTGATGATGAGCGCCATCTCCTCATTGTCAAGCTTGGAGGCGTCGATGGGGAGCCTACTTGATGTAGACTCTTCTTTCTTCTCTTTCGTCGCCTTGAATGCGACGGGTTGCACCTTGGGTGTGGAGGTGCCGCCTTGCTCCAAGTTGATGATTTGTTTGGAGCCTTTGATCATTAATTCAAAGCTCACAAACTTCCCTATAACTTCCTCGGGAGACATTAGCTTATATCTAGGATCACCACGTATTAATTGAACTTGAGTAGGATTACGAAATACGAGTGATCTAAGAATAACCTTGACCATTTCATGGTCATCCTATTTTGTGCTCTCGAGGTTGCGCACTTGATTTACCAAGGTCTTGAGCCGGTTGTACATGGCTTGTGGCTCCTTTCCTTGGTTGAGGACGAACCGACCGAGCTCATCCTCGATCGTCTCTCGCTTGGTGATCTTGGTCACCTCATCTCCTTCGTGCACGGTTTTGAGTATGTCCCAAATCTCCTTAGCACTCTTCAACCCTTGCACCTTATTATACTCCTCTCGACATAGAGAGGCGAGGAGTATAGTAGTTGCTTGGGAATCAAAGTGCTTGATTTGGGCGACTTCGTCCGAATCGTAGCCCTCATCCCCCATGATGGTACCTGCGCTCCAAATTCAACAATGTCCCAAATACTTGCGTGGAGTGAGGTTAGGTGATGCCTCATTTTATCACTCCACATACAATAATCTTCACCATAAAAAACCGGTGGTTTGCCTAATGGGACGGAAAGTAAAGGAGTGCGTCTAGAAATGCGAAGATAGCGTAGGGGGATCTTACTAAACTTCTTGCGCTCATGGCGCTTAGAAGTGACGGACGGCGCGTCCGAGCCAGAGGTGGATGGTGAAAGGGAAATAGGCTTACACCTTTTCCTAATTGATTTTGGTGGTTGAATTGCCCAACACAAATAATTGGACTAACTAGTTTGCTCTAGATTATAAGTTTTATAGGTGCCAAAGGTTCACAATTGACCAATAAAATGACCAAGAAAGGGTTCAAACAAAGAGAGCAAAAGGCAACCGAAGTGTGCCCTGGTCTGGCGCACTGGACTGTCCGGTGTACCAGGGAACTCAGCTCCAAACTCGTCACCTTCGGGAAAATCAGAGGGCGCTCCACTATAATTCACCGGACTGTCCGGTGTGCCAGCGGAGCAATGGCTACTTCAGCGCCAACGGTCGACTGCAACCGCATTCAATGCGCTACAGTGCGCGCCAGAGTCAGAGCAGCGTCAGAAGGCGCACCGGACAGTCTACAGTACTTGTCCGGTGCACCACTGGACAGCCAGAAGACCCCACCTGTCAGAGCTCCAACGGTCGAACCCTAACGGCCAGATGACGTGGCTAGCGCACCGGACAGTGTCCGGTGGCGCACCGGACTGTCCGGTGCGCCATGCGACAGCAGCCTCCACCAAACGGCTAGTTTGGTGGTTTGGGCTATAAATACCCCAACCACCCCACCATTCATTGCATCCAAGTTTTCAGACTTCTACACCTTACAAGAGCTATAGCATTCAATTCTAGACACAACCAAAGAGATCAAATCCTCTCCCAAGTCCGGAATCACTCCAAATCAAATAGTGACTAGAGAGAGCGACATTTGTGTTCATTTGAGCTCTTGCGCTTGGATTGCTTCTTTTCTTTCTCATTCTTTCTTGTGATTCACTCAATTGTAACCAAGGCAAGAGACACCTATTGTGTGGTGGTCCTTGCGGGGACTTAGTGTCCCGTGTGATTGAGAAGAGAAGCTCACTCGGTCTAAGTGACCGTTTGAGAGAGGGAAAGGGTTGAAAGAGACCCGGTCTTTGTGACCACCTCAATGGGGAGTAGGTTTGCAAGAACCAAACCTCGGTAAAACAAATCCTTGTGTCTCACTCTTTATTTGCTTGCGATTTATTTTTCACCCTCTCTCTCGGACTCGCTTATATTTCTAACGCTAACCTGACTTGTAGTTGTGATTAACTTTGTAAATTTCAGTTTCGCCCTATTCACCCCCCCTCTAGGCGACTTTCAATTGGTATCGGAGCCCGGTGCTTCATTAGAGCCTAACCGCTCGAAGTGATGTCGGGAGATCACGCCAAGAAGGAGATGGTGACCGGCGACAAGCCCGCTACAAGACACGGGAAGACTCCATCGGGAGAGTCCCGCAACAAAGGGAAGGAGAAAGAATCCTCTTCCCTCAAGTCGCATCGGAGTGGCGACAAGAAAAAGAAGATGAGGAAAGTGGTCTACTACGAGACCGATTCTTCATCGCCATCCACCTCCGGCTCTGACGCACCATCCATAACTTCTAAGCTCCATGAGCACAAGAAGTATAGTAAGATTCCCCTACGCTACCCTCGTATTTCAAAGCATACTCCTTTACTTTCCGTTCCACTAGGCAAACCACCGGTTTTTGACGGTGAAGATTATAATATGTGGAGTGACAAAATGAGGCACCATCTAACCCCGCTCCACACAAGCATTTGGAACGTTGTTGAGTTTGGTGTACAGGTACCATCCGTAGAGGATGAAGACTATGATTCGGATGAAGTGGCCCAAATTCAACACTTCAACTCCCAAGCCACTACTATACTCCTCGCCTCTCTAAATCGAGAGGAGTATAATAAGGTGCAAGGGTTGAAGAGTGCAAAGAAAATTTGGGATGTGCTCAAGACCGCGCACGAAGGAGACGAGGTGACCAAGATCACCAAGCGGGAGACGATCGAGGGGGAGCTCGGTCGCTTCATGCTTCACCAAGGAGAGGATCCGCAAGCCATGTACAACCGCTTGAAGACCTTGGTGAACCAAGTGCGCAACCTCGGGAGCACCAAATGGGATGACCATGAGATGGTCAAGGTTATTCTAAGATCCCTCGTTTTTCTTAACCCTATGCAAGTTCAATTAATTCGAGGTGATCCTAGATACAAGCTAATGTCTCCCAAGGAAGTCATAGGGAAGTTTGTGAGCTTTGAGCTAATGATCAAAGGCTCAAAGAAAATCATCGAGCAAGGCGCCTCCTCCACGCCCGAGGCACAACCCATCGCATTCAAGGCAACGGAGGAGAAGAAGGAAGAGTCTACATCAAGTAGGCTCCCCATCGACACCTCAAAGCTCGACAATGAGGAGATGGCTTTAATCATCAAAAGCTTGTCGACAAATCCTCAAGCAAAGGAGGGGGAAGGACTACAAGCCCCGCTCCAAGAAGGTTTGCTACAAGTGTGGTAAGCCCGGTCACTTTATAGCAAAATGTCCTATTTCTAGTGACAGTGACAGGGGCGACGACAAGAAGGGGAGAAGAAAGGAGAAGAAAAGATATCACAAGAAGAAGGGCGGCGATGCCCATGTTTGCTGGGAGTGGGACTCCGACGAGAGCTCCATCGACTCCTTCTCCGACGAGGACGCCGCCAACATCGCCGTCAACAAGGGACTTCTCTTCCCCAACGTCGGCCACAAGTGCCTCATGGCAAAGGACGGCAAAAAGAAAAAGGTTAAATCTAAATCCTCCACTAAATATGCCACCTCTAGTGATGAGGCTAATTCTAGTGATAATGAGGATGATTTATTTACTCTTTTTGCCAACCTTAACATGCAACAAAAGGAGAAGTTAAATGAATTGATTAGCACTATTCATGATAAGGATGATCTCTTGGATAGCTAAGAGGACTTCCTAATTAAGGAAAATAAGAAGCATGTTAAGGTTAAGAATGCTTATGTCTAGAGATGGAAAAATGTGAAAAATTAACTAGTGAGCTAAGCACTTGCCATGATGTTATTGCCAACCTTAGAAATGAAAATGCTAGATTAATTGCTAAGGTTGATTCAAATGTTTGTGATGATTCATATGTCAATCTTAGAAATGATCATGCTATTTCTATTGCTAAGATTGAAAAATTAAATGCCTCTCTCGCTAGCCTTAGAATTAAAAATGAAAAATTGATTGCTAAGGCTAAAGACTTAGATGTTTGCAATGCTTCCATTTCCGATCTTAGAAGTGAAAATGACATTTTACATGCTAAGATTGTTGAACTAAAAACTTGCAAACCCTCTACATCCACCATTGAGCATGTTTCTATTTGCACTAGATGTAGAGATGTTGACATTGATGCTATTCATGATCACATGATTTTAATTAAATAACAAAATGATCATATAGCAAAATTAGATGCTAAAATTGTCGAGCATGAGCTAGATAATGAAAATTTTAAATTTGCTCGTAGTATGCTTTATAGTGGGAGACGCCCTGGCATCAAGGATGGCATTGGCTTCCAAAGGGGAGACAATGTCAAACTTAATGCCCCTCCTAAAAAATTATCTAACTTTGTTAAGGGCAAGGCTCCCATGCCTCAGGATAATGAGGGTTACATTTTGTACCCTGCCGGTTATCCCGAGCATAAGATTAGGAGAATTCACTCTACGAAGTCTCACTCTGGCCCTAATCATGCTTTTATGTATAAGGGTGAGACATCTAGCTCTAGGCAATCAACTCGTGCTAAATTGCCTAAGAAGAAAACTCCTAGTGCATCAAATGAACCTAGCATTTCATTTAAAACTTTTGATGCATCTTATGTTTTGACTAACAAATCCGGCAAAGTAGTTGCCAAGTATGTTGGGGACAAACACAAGGGTTCAAAGACTTGTGTTTGGGTACCCAAAGTTCTTGTATCTAATGTCAAAGGACCCAAAATTGTTTGGGTACCTAAAAACAAGAACTAAATTTGTTTTGTAGGTTTATGCATCCGGAGGCTCAAGTTGGATCATCGATAGCGGGTGCACAAACCACATGACAGGGGAGAAAAAGATGTTCTCCTCCTACGAGAAAAACCAAGATCCCCAATGAGCTATCACATTCGGGGATGGAAATCAAGGTTTGGTCAAAGGATTGGGTAAAATTGCTATATCACCTGACCATTCTATTTCCAATGTTTTTCTTGTAGATTCTTTAGATTACAACTTGCTTTCTGTTTCCCAATTATGTAAAATGGGCTACAACTGTCTTTTTACGGATACTGGTGTTACTGTCTTTAGAAGAAGTGATGATTCAGTAGCTTTTAAGGGAGTATTAGAGGGTCAGCTATACTTAGTTGATTTCAATAGAGCTGAACTCGATGCTTGCTTAATTGCTAAGACTAACATGGGTTGGCTCTGGCATCGCCGACTAGCCCATGTTGGGATGAAGAATCTTCACAAGCTTCTAAAGGGAGAGCACATTTTGGGACTAACAAATGTGCATTTTGAGAAAGACAGGATTTGTAGCGCATGCCAAGCAGGAAAGCAAGTTGGCACTCATCATCCACATAAGAACATCTTGACGACTGACAGGCCACTCGAGCTCCTCCACATGGACCTATTCAGCCCGATCGCTTACATAAGCATCGGCGGGAGTAAGTACTGTCTAGTTATTGTGGATGACTATTCTCACTTCACTTGGGTATTCTTTTTACAGGAAAAATCTCAAACCCAAGAGACCTTAAAGGGATTTTTGAGACGGGCTCAAAATGAGTTCGGCTTGAGGATCAAGAAAATTAGAAGCGATAATGGGACGGAGTTCAAGAATTCACAAATTGAAGGCTTCCTTGAGGAGGAGGGCATCAAGCATGAGTTCTCTTCTCCCTACACGCCACAACAAAATGGTGTAGTGGAGAGGAAGAATAGAACTCTATTGGACATGGCAAGAATCATGCTTGATGAGTACAAGACTTCGGATCAGTTTTGGGCCGAGGCAGTCAACACCGCTTGCTATGCCATCAACCGGTTGTATCTACACCGAATCCTCAAGAAGACATCCTACGAACTCCTCACCGGTAAAAAGCCCAATGTTTCATATTTTAGAGTCTTTGGTAGCAAATGTTTTATTCTTGTTAAAAGAGGTAGAAAGTCCAAATTTGCTCCTAAGGCTGTAGAAGGCTTTTTACTAGGATATGATTCAAACACAAGGGCATATAGAGTCCTTAACAAGTCCACTGGACTAGTTGAAGTTTCTTGTGACATTGTGTTTGATGAGACTAACGGCTCTCAAGTAGAGCAAGTTGATCTTGATGAATTAGATGATGAAGAGGCTCCGTGCGTCGCGCTAAGGAACATGTCCATTAGGGATGTGTGTCCTAAGGAATCCGAAGAGCCCATTCAAACACAAGATCAACCATCCTCCTCCATGCAAGCATCTCCACCAACTCAAGATGAGGATGAGGCTCAAGATGATGAAGAAGAAGATCAAGAAGATGAGCCACCTCAAGACGACGACAATAATCAAGGGGGAGATACAAATAATCAAGACAAGGAGGATGAGCAAGTTCCAAGGCCGCCACACCCAAGAGTCCACCAAGCAATTCAACGAGATCACCCCGTGAACACCATCCTCGGCGACATCCATAAGGGGGTAACCACTAGATCTCGTGTTGCACATTTTTGTGAGCATTACTCTTTTGTTTCCTCTATTGAGCCACACAGGGTAGAGGAAGCACTTCAAGACTCGGATTGGGTGATGGCGATGCAAGAGGAGCTCAACAACTTCACGAGGAATGAGGTATGGCATTTAGTTCCACGTCCTAACCAAAATGTTGTAGGAACCAAGTGGGTCTTCCGCAACAAACAAGACGAGCATGGTATGGTGACAAGGAACAAAGCCCGACTTGTGGCCAAGGGATATTCACAAGTCGAAGGTTTGGATTTCGGTGAAACCTATGCACCCGTAGCTAGACTTGAGTCAATTCGCATGTTACTTGCCTATGCTACTTACCATGGCTTCAAGCTTTATCAAATGAACGTGAAAAGTGCCTTCCTCAATGGACCAATCAAGGAAGAGGTCTATGTTGAGCAACCTCTTGGCTTTGAAGATAGTGAGTATCCTAACCATGTTTATAGACTCTCTAAGGCGCTTTATGGGCTCAAGCAAGCCCCAAGAGCATGGTATGAATGTCTAAGAGATTTTCTTATTGCTAATGGATTCAAAGTCGGAAAAGCCGATCCTACACTCTTTACTAAAACATTTGCAAATGATTTGTTTGTATGCCAAATTTATGTTGATGATATCATATTTGGGTCTACTAACGAATCTACATGTGAAGAGTTTAGTAGGATCATGACACAAAAATTCGAGATGTCAATGATGGGGGAGTTGAAGTATTTCTTAGGATTTCAAGTGAAGCAACTCCAAGAGGGCACCTTCATTAGCCAAACGAAGTACATTCAAGACATTCTAACCAAGTTTGGGATGAAGGACGCCAAGCCTATCAAGACACCCATGGGAACTAATGGGCATCTCGACCTCGACACGGGAGGTAAATCCGTAGATCAAAAGGTATACCGGTCGATGATAGGTTCCTTACTCTATTTATGTGCTTCACGACCGGATATTATGCTTTCCGTATGCATGTGTGCAAGATTCCAAGCCGATCCTAAGGAAGCTCACCTTAGGGCCGTAAAACGAATCTTGAGATATTTAGTTTATACTCCTAAATTTGGCCTTTGGTACCCCAGGGGATCCACATTTGATTTAATTGGTTATTCCGATGCCGATTGGGCAGGGTGTAAAATTAATAGAAAGAGCACATCGGGGACTTGCCAGTTCTTGGGAAGATCTCTGGTGTCTTGGGCTTCAAAGAAGTAAAATTCTGTGGCTCTTTCAACCACCGAAGCCGAGTATATTGCCGCAGGCCATTGTTGCGTGCAATTGCTTTGGATGAGGCAAACCCTCAGGGACTACGGTTACAAATTAACCAAAGTTCCTCTTCTATGTGATAATGAGAGTGCAATCCGCATGGCGGATAATCCCGTTGAGCACAGCCGCACTAAACACATAGCCATTCGGTATCATTTTCTAAGGGATCACCAACAAAAGGGGGATATCGAGATTGCATATGTTAGCATCAAAGAACAATTAGCCGATATCTTTACCAAGCCATTAGATGAACAAACATTTACCAAACTTAGGCATGAACTAAATATTCTTGATTCTAGGAATTTTTATTGATGTTTTGCACACATAGCTTATATATACCTTTGATCATCTTTTTCATGTGCTATGACTAATGTGTTCTTTCAAGTCCATTTCATGCTAAGTCATAGATTGAAAGGGAAAAGGAGTCTCCGGTGAAGACAAGGCTTCCACTCTGCTCCATCGAATCATTCATCCCTCGCCGTCGCTCCGCACTAACTCTCCAACTTTGGTATAATCTTCACTCCTTTACTTCCGTCCAAAGGGGGAGAGAGTAGTTTAAAAGGGCTTATATTTCACTCAAGCATTCGTTTTTGGCGATTCATGCCAAAGGGGGAGAGAGTATTAGCCCAAAGCAAAAGGACCGCACCACCACCAATTTCAAAATTGTAGTCTTTTAATTGGTGTTAAAAGAAGTTTTTCAATTAGTATCTTATTTTGATATAATTTCAAATTGGTATACCCTCTTCAAAATTAATATCTAAAACCCTCTTGAACACTAAGAGGAGGATTTCATTAAGGGGGAGTTTTGTTTAGTCAAAGGAAAAGCATCTGAAATAGGGGAGAAAATTTCAAAACTTGAAAATGCTTCTCAAAATCTTATTCATTTACCTCTGACTATTTGCAAAAGAACTTTGAAAAAGAATTTCCAAAATATTTTGCAAAACAAAACATGTGGTGCAAGCGTGGTCCAAAATGTTAATAAGAAGAAAAGCCATCCATGCGCATCTAGTAAGTAATATTTATTGGTTTCATTCCAAGCAACCTTTGCACTTACATTATGCAAACTAGTTCAATTCTGCACTTCCATATTTGCTTTGGTTTGTGTTGGCATCAATCACCAAAAAGGGGGAGATTGAAAGGGAAATAGGCTTACACCTTTTCCTAATTGATTTTGGTGGTTGAATTGCCCAACACAAATAATTGGACTAACTAGTTTGCTCTAGATTATAAGTTTTACAGGTGCCAAAGGTTCACAATTGACCAATAAAATGACCAAGAAAGGGTTCAAACAAAGAGAGCAAAAGGCAACCGAAGTGTGCCCTGGTCTGGCGCACCGGACTGTCCGGTGTGCCACCGGACAGTGTCTGGTGCACCAGGGAACTCAGCTCCAAACTCGTCACCTTCGGGAAAATCAGAGGGCGCTCCGCTATAATTCACCGGACTGTCCGGTGTGCCAGTGGAGCAACGGCTAATTCAGCACCAACGGTCGACTGCAACCGCATTCAATGCGCTACAGTGCGCGCCAGAGTCAGAGCAGCGTCAGAAGGCACACCGAACAGTCTACAGTACTTGTCCGGTGCACCACCGGACAGCCAGAAGACCCCACCTGTCAGAGCTCCAACGGTCGAACCCTAACGGCCGGATGACGTGGCTGGCGCACCGGACAGTGCCCGGTGGCGCACCGGACTGTCCAGTGCGCCATGCGACAACAGCCTCCACCAAACGGCTAGTTTGGTGGTTGGGGCTATAAATACCCCAACCACCCCACCATTCATTGCATCCAAGTTTTCAGACTTCTACACCTTACAAGAGCTATAGCATTCAATTCTAGACACAACCAAAGAGATCAAATTCTCTCCCAAGTTCGGAATCACTCCAAATCAAATAGTGACTAGAGAGAGCGACATTTGTGTTCATTTGAGCTCTTGCGCTTGGATTGCTTCTTTTCTTTCTCATTCTTTCTTGTGATTCACTCAATTGTAACCAAGGCAAAAGACACCAATTGTGTGGTGGTCCTTGTGGGGACTTAGTGTCCCGTGTGATTGAGAAGAGAAGCTCACTCGGTCTAAGTGACCGTTTGAAAGAGGGAAAGGGTTGAAAGAAACCCGGTCTTTGTGACCACCTCAACGGGGAGTAGGTTTGCAAGAACCGAACCTCGGTGAAATAAATCCTTGTGTCTCACTCTTTATTTGCTTGCGATTTATTTTTCACCCTCTCTCTCGAACTCGCTTATATTTCTAACGCTAACCCGGCTTGTAGTTGTGATTAACTTTGTAAATTTCAGTTTCGCCCTATTCACCCCCCCTCTAGGCGACTTTCAGATGGCGACAAAGAGTCGGTCTCGTAGTAGACCACCTTCTTCATATTCTTTTTCTTGTCGCCACTCCAATGCAACTTGTGAGGAGGTGATCCCTCCTTTAGCTTGTTGCTGGACTCTTTCGATGGAGCCTTCCCGTGGCTTATGGACTTCACGTCGGTCACGATCTCCCTCTGGGCGTGAACTCCCGACATCACTTTGAGTGGTTAGACTCTAATGAAGTACCAGGCTCCGATACCAATTGAAAGTCGCCTAGAGGGGGGGTGAATAGGCGGAATCTAAAATTTATAACTTTAAAGACAAACTACAAGTCGGGGTTAGCGTTAGAATTAAAACAGAGTCCAAAAGAGAGGGCAAAAATAAATCAACCAAAAAGTAAAGTGGATGACATGGTGATTTGTTTTACCGAGGTTCGGTTCTTGAAAACCTACTCCCCGTTGAGGTGGTCACAAAGACCGGGTCTCTTTCAACCCTTTCCCTCTCTCAAACGGTCACCTAGACCGAGTGAGCTTTCTTCTCAATCAAATGGATCACTTAGACCCCACAAGGACCACCACACATTTGGTGTCTCTTGCTTTGATTATAAGTTGCTTGAGAACAATAACGAGGAAGAAGAAAGCCAAGCCAAGCAAACAAGAGCACAAGAAAACACAAAAGATCCTATCACAAGTCTAAATGCGCTAGAGTGGATTTTGAGACTTTGAGTGGATCGATCTCTTGAATTGTGTCTTTGGAGTGGTGTCTATTGCTCTTGTATTGAATGTGAAGGAGTGAATGCTTGGATGGTTGGAGTGGAGGTGGTTGGGGGTATTTATAGCCCCAACCACCAATTGAACCGCTGGGGAGGCTGTCTGTCGATGGGCGCACCGGACAGTTCGGTGTGCCACCGGACACTGTCCGGTGCGCCAGCCACGTCACCCAACCGTTAGGGTTCTGACGATTTCGACCGTTGGAGCTCTGTCTTTATGATGCACCGGACAGTCCGGTGCCGCACCGGACAGGTACTGTTCACTGTCCGGTGCGCCTTCTGGCGCTACTCTGACTCCGTGCGAACTGTCCGCGAACTGTAGCACTTTTGCAGGTGTCCGTTGCAGTCGACCGTTCCGCTGGAGCCGTTGCTCTGGTGGCACACCGGACAGTCCGGTGAATTATAGCGGAGCGGCTTTCCAGAAACCCAAAGGTGAAGAGTTTGAGTTGATCGCCCCTGGTGCACCGGACACTATCCGGTGGCACACCGGACAGTCCGGTGCGCCAGACCAGGGTTCTCTTCGGTTTCTTTTGCTCCTTTCTTTTTGAACCCTAACTTCAACTTTTTATTGGTTTGTGTTGAACCTTTGGCACCTGTAGAACATATAATCTAGAGCAAACTAGTTAGTCCAATTATTTGTGTTGGGCATTCAACCACCAAAATTATATTTAGAAAAAGGTTTGACCCTATTTCCTTTTCACCTTCAATATAGCTCATCTTTGCATTGTCCAACCTTCATTCTTATTTCTCAAATAATTTGTTAGTCAACATATAGTTGTCATTAATCACCAAACACAATACTTAGGGGCCTATATGCTTCACATGAGGACCTGCCATAGCCGCCATGTTGCTTCCTCTATCTAAGGCTATGACTAACATACTATGCATATGGTCATGTAAACACTGTTTTATTTATATAGTGAAGTTTTAAACATGAGATGATGATCATTAAGCTATTGAAGATAGCCTAAGAAACTCAAAGGTTGAACCTTGGTCGTTCCAATTCCATTTGCGAGACTGATGCACATGTAGGGATGGCAGCGGGGCAGGTTCGGGGTGGGTAGAGCGTTCGCAGACCCGAATCCAAAACTCGAGAATAAAACTGCATCCGACTTGAACCCTATCTCATATTAAAACCTGCCCCACCTCTGAACCCGTCGGGGATCTAAGACCTGACACGTTCCCCTAAACCCTGAAGAATCCACCTCCTTGTGCCTCCTGCTCAGTGCTCCCTAGACCGGGCAATAAAATAGGCGTTTGTTTACAGTCGTGCATAGGTCGCGAGGAGGCAGCTTGGCCCACTAGAGGCGAGGGCGAGGTGTCAGAGAGGAGGCAGCGTAAATCTTAGGGACAGCGTGTGGCGGAACTGCCCGAATTATTCCAACTTAAGTGCCTAAGCCCTGCCTTAGAGGCTAGACCACACTTAAATGGGAATAACCCGTCAATCCCTCGGATCTAGTCCGACACGGCCACTGACAGGATCAAGTACCACAGTCTCACTCGATGGTGAGTCACAGAGCAAATACAATAAAGCATAAAACCATGCATGGAAGAGTGTTAAATTATTACATCACCATTGTCACCATTGGAGTTTTCGCAAAAGTAACCATCATTGTTTTGAAGTGCAGCGGAAATAAACTAACGATAAATAAATGGAGAGATGGGGAAGCCTGTCCCATCACTCCTCATGCTCCTCCTCAGCCGAGGCAGGGTCCCACTCGACAGTCCAACCCGGTGGCAGAGTGGATGGCCAAGTCACTCCAGCAACCATGTCCTCCAGAGAACCTGTAAAATTATGCCACAAGCAAGGCTGAGTATACTAATACTCAGCTAGACTTACCCGGTGTGAGGAGTCTATACTCCTCTACCTCTAGACATGCAGCTGTTTGGCTGTGGGGTTTGGTTGCCAAAAGCACTAGCTGAGTTTCTAAATCAAGATTTTAACTTTGTCAAAATTAAGTGTGACTCTCTTAAGGCTAAAAGTGTACTATCTATTCATACATAGTAGCAAGCATTTTTAGCAATCAACAGCTTGTATCATCTCAACACAGTTCCACTTGTTACTCAATGTAGCAGCATGGATCAAGCAGTCTCATTAGCTGCGAGAAGCAGACGATTCGAATCGAGTTTTTATCCTTGCAAGGTAAACCTAAACACACGACATGTAGGGGCACTCCGTCCCCACACACATCAACCGTCCCCATCGATTCCCCGGCAGCAGAACAGGGCTCACCGCCTTGGCGTACAATGCCTCACTGACCCCGACTGGCCGTCGTGCAGTGACCGCACTTGTACCCACCATAACCGGAATGGGAGACTACGTCTCAGGTTGCGTGAGGGGTAAAGTCCACTGGCAGGTTCAATCAGGTACTAGGTTTACCGATTTACCATATTTCTCGGTATGTGCTTAGTACATTCAAACGCTTGACTCACGGTACCACACCTTAATCCTTAATCAACTTTTTATCCCGTGAACAACCAATCCCCATGGATTGTTGCCCACAAACCAACATCAATATGATAGGAAAGTGGATACAGCCAATTCCTGACCTCGCGCGAGTGCTAGAAAAATCACTCGACTTCTACCGAGATCCTAATTAATAAAGCAGCTACTCGACCTAGCATACTAGTATTCATCTCAATAGGATTCCTGAGATCATGCAACTAGGGTTCAAAACAACTCCTACACTTAAGTGCACAAACAATCCTACAAACATTAAGTGTAGTAAAATAGCATAAATAACAGGTTATGCATAAAACCGGGGCTTGCCTTCCAAAGCAGTGGCAGGCAGGTCCTCTGGTGCAGGCTCGGGTGCTGGGTCTGGGGCAACCTCCTGGGCAGCTCCTTGCTCCGGCACGAGGATGTACTCTCCGTCAGCAAGATTACAGTCTATCGAAATGCAATGAACATGTATGTCATGATTATGCAAGATTTAAGAACATTAAGCTACAGAAATTAAGTCAAGAATTAACTTAGGGTTCCTTGGCTACGTGGGTCTTCTAGTGGTATATATAGACTTATTACCTTTTAGGTTTAGGTTTTCTTTTAGGATAACATATTGTATTTGTATTGCCTTTATGGATTTCAGTGGACAATTTACAAAGGTCTTAGGAGGACATCAATTTCCAACACCCATTTTCCTTTCCTTAATTTCCATCCAGGGTTTCTAGTACAGGTTTGAACTATAACAGTATTTTAAAAATTTCCAAAAATTCTGTAAAAATTACAGTGGGTTGTCACTGGCTATTCTAGCTTGTTTTAAGAATTTGAGGCTTAAAGTACAAAAGCTAGTCTTTAAACAAAAATAACAATAGTTAGGCAAAATGGGCCACTTTACACTACAAGTCTTTTATTAAAGTGGGTCCTGACCTAAGGGTTATTTTTGTTGGCCTCTAGTAGTGATAAAAAGCTCTTGTACCAAAAAGGACAGAGAGCAACATGATGGTTAATTAATGATGGATTTTTAAAGTTTGGTGCAAAAAGGGTGCTTAAAACTAACTTGTCATTTGAAAAATATCAAACAACAGATTTCAGATTTTTCCTAAGTTCTTATTATCAAAACATTAGTTATCCTAAGGTTTGGGGAGGTTTCACCTTAGGGTTATTTTTGTAGGGTTTTTCTAAGTTATCCTTGTTTTATTAATTTAAAAGGTAGCTTTCTTATTTTACACTACAACAGGGTATGATATATTTTTCCAGTGAACTACATTGACTAAGTATCTCAACAAAAATAGGGGTGCCCTCTGGTTCATTATTTATGTCACCTTTTCTATTTTTCTTAATCTTAAACATATTATGGAATAAGGGGTAAAAACTATCTTAATGTAGTGGACAGAGGGGTTTAACATTTTTAACTAGGTCAGTAGGTAGATAATAACTTCTCTAAATTTTTCTAACCTTAGTTAAATAGTACAACCATTTTTCTTGCTATTATTAAGCTTTTGGTCCAAACTGTAATTAAATCAGGACCTTACATTTTTCTATAGTACCTATGGGGTTTTATATTTTTCTTAGGTAGGTTACCTTATTTAGAGTCTGGCAAAATTGGTTTGACCCAATTTGGATAAATCAAACAGAAGTTAGGAGTTTTCAAAGTTTCTGTTTGAATTTAAATCAGGTTTTAATAAGATTTTCCTGAAAAAGCAGTTTGCGCCGAGGTCCCTGGGTTTAAACCGAATCAAACCTCGCAGATCTACCCTCGGGCCACTATTCACTCGGGTCACTGACATTTCACTTAACCCCCTGACTTTCTCTCCCTCTCACCCGCAGTCCTTCCCCCAACTGAAACAGTAGCCGCGGGAAAGAAAAGGGTGGCGCGGCTTACCGGCGGCGAGGGAGGTCCGGCAAGGTGGTCAGTGATGTTCAGGAGGTCGCGACGGTCACGTCGATGTGCGGGTCGGCGTCAGAGGTGGTCGGAGCTCCCCTGGCCACGAACACAGGCGGCGGGGATCGTCGGCGACGCCTGCTCCGGCCAAACCACGGCGGTATAGTTCAATTAGTGTGTACGAGGAGCTTCACGGGATGACACAGAGGCCATGCGCGCAACGAATCGGAAAATGGTGAAGGGGTTTACCCGGTCCACGTGCGCCGGCGAGTTCTTGAACTCCGGTGAGCGCGATTTGGCTTCTCCGGTGACGCGGGCCCTCGGGTTAAGCTTGAGCAAGGCTCACGGCCTCACCAGGAAGCTATCTGGGGGCTTGGATCGAACGGAGGAGGACGGGAGAGGGGTTGGCCACGGTGGTGGCTTTCGGGCGGCACTGGCGGGTCGCGGGGAGGTCGCCGGAGGCAATGGCTGGCTCGGGCAAGTCAGGCGAGGTACGGAGGAGGCAATGGGGAAGGCAACCGAGCACTGGGGTGGGTTTTATAGGCGCGGACGCGACCGGGGCGCCGGCTCGACCGTTTGGCGCGACGCGGGCACGCGGGGCGCGCGCGGGCGTGCTCTGGCGAGCTCAGAGCGCGTCGAACACGTGGCGTGTTGCTTCTGCCCGTGTTCTTCGCTCTGCTGAGCGGCCAGGCGTACGAATCTTGCCCTACCGCCTGTGGGAGATCTCTTCCCTGCACCTAGAGCTACCTAGTTCATGTGAGTTCCAAGAGTAGATGTGGTCTGGTTGAGGAGATATGGTAGCGCCAAGTCTTGTCTGTCTGCACTGTTCAAACCGAGACAAAACCAGTGCCAACTCATGTCAAATGGTTTTGGCTTGGGTTCAAACTTTTCCAGGGCATTCTAGGGTTCATTTGGCGCCACTTTGTCAATTGGGTCGACAAGTTTTGAAAAGGGGATCAAGGTGAACATGTGGGATCCTTGCTCAAGGGTTGGTTTTTGACTTAGGCAAAATCCGAATTCCTCCCTTGTGTTCAACCTTTGGTGATCTTTTTAGGACCTTTCTGAAAACTTTTTGGGGGTACTTCCTTACTATTAATTGTAGGTTATTAAGTATATTACAACTTTTATATTTGGCCCAAACCATGATCATGATGTTTACATGATCTTTTGATCATGGCTTCAATTAGGGTTATTATTGCCTATGGGGGTTTTGCTCTAGGGTTTTGGGAGATCCCCACTTAGATGTGCATTACAAGCTAGGGCATGATATCCAAGATAGTTTGCACTTGATTAGGACCTTGAATTCCAAGATTGAAGTACTTTGCCCACAAATCTCTATGTAATTATGGGTTAAAAAGGGGTAACCCTGGGGTGGACACCCTGAGTAACACCTAGGGTGTTACAGCCCTCCCCCCTTAAAGGAATCTCGTCCTGAGATTTCAGGTAGAGTCCCTTGGAGGGATGCTTTGAAGGTGTGTTGGTGCTACTTTCCCCTTATACTCAAGTTTTACCTTTTTAACTGTTCTTCGAATGTCATCCTCTTTGCAACTTCAGAAGGAAGCCCTTCTTAAGTCAAATCCACAACTTAGACTATCCTCGTTATCTAATTTTTTCTTATAATTGACTTCAAAGGGCAGGTGGGGGGGTGGGGTTTTGGGGTTACATACCGATTCCTTTGGGCAGAAAGTCGGGGAAGCGAGAGCGTAGAAAATCCTCCGTCTCCCATGTAGCTTCTTCTGCTGAATGGTGACTCCACTGAATCTTATACATTCTGATTGATCTTGCCCGAGTTGATCTTTCCTTTTGATCCAATACCTTGACGGGGTACTCTTGGTAGGACAAGTCTGGTTCTATCTCAATGTCTGGTTCTGGTAGCACTTCAGCGGGTAGACGAACACATTTCCGCAGCTGAGATACATGGAACACATTGTGAACTGCTGCCATGCAGGGTGGCAATTCCAACTGATAAGCTACAGGTCCACAAATTTCCTTGATCTTATATGGTCCAATGTAACGAGGGGCTAACTTGCCCTTGATCCCGAATCTCTGGACACCCTTGGTTGGCGATATCTTAAGATAGACATGATCTCCCACCTCAAACTGTAGAGGCTTCCGCCTCTTGTCATGATAACTCTTTTGTCTGGCCTGAGCAGCTTCTAGGTTCTTTTTGATAATTCTAACCTTTGCCTCTGCTTCAAGCACCAAATCTGGCCCAAAAATTTCCCTTTCTCCTGCTTGAGACCAATTTAGCGGGGTCCTACATCTTCTCCCATATAATGCCTCAAAAGGCGCCATCTTCAGACTAGACTGATAGCTGTTATTGTAAGAAAATTCTGCCAAGGAAAGACACTTGTCCCAGTCCTTTCCATAGTGTAGTGCACATGCTCGCAACATGTCTTCCAAAATCTGATTTACCCTTTCTGTCTGACCATCTGTTTGGGGGTGGTATGCTGAGCTTCGTATGACCTGGGTTCCAAGTGATTCCTGTAGTTGCTCCCAAAATCGTGCCACAAAAGGTGCTCCTCGGTCGGAGACTATAGTCCTTGGTATCCCATGCAGACGAACTATCTGGTCGATGTAGATCTCCGTATATTTCTCCGCCCGGTGGGTGGTGTGCACTGGCAAGAAATGAGCAGTTTTGGTCAATCTGTCCACAATAACCCATATGGAATCATGGTGCCTGGAGGTATTGGGTAATCCCACTATGAAGTCCATGCAAACGTCCTCCCATTTCCAAGATGGTAGGGGAAGGGGTTGCAAAGGGCCTGCTGCCTTCAAGTGACTGGCTTTTACCCTCTGGCAAGTGTCACACTCGGAGATGTACTTGGCAATTTCCCTCTTCATTCTGGTCCACCAATACAAAGACCTGAGATCATGGTACATCTTGTTGCTACCAGGGTGCATGGAGAACTTGGAAAGGTGAGCTTCATCCAATATCTTCTTTCTGAGCTCAGGGTCCTTGGGAACAACCAATCGATCTTCAAACCATAAAATTCCCTTGCTGTCCTGACGAAAACACTTGTATTTCTCTGCCTTCTGCTTGATCATTTCTTTGATAACCTGAACACCCTTATCCCCAATCTGTGCCTGAACTATTTGCTCTTGCAATGTGGGTTCCACCGAGATATATCTCAATTCACCGGGAAGGACAACTTCCAGGTTCAGCCTACACAGCTCATCACACAGGGTGGTGACTCTTGCATCCATGTTCATACAATTGCACTGGGCCTTTCTGCTCAAAGCATCTGCCACAACATTGGCTTTGCCAGGATGATAATGCACCTCCAAATCGTAGTCCTTGATCAATTCCAACCATCTTCTCTGCCTCATATTCAAGTCTGCTTGAGTGAAAATGTACTTGAGGCTCTTGTGGTCAGTGTAAACGTTGCAGTGAGCTCCCATCAAGTAGTGTCTCCATATCTTGAGGGCATGAACTACTGCTGCCAACTCCAGATCATGTGTCGGGTAGTTCTGCTCATGGGGTCTGAGGGCTCGGGAAGCATAAGCAATGACCCGGTTATCTTGCATCAATACACAACCCAGTCCGGTACCAGAAGCATCACAATAAACTTCAAATGGCTTGGTATTATCTGGCTGAGCTAGCACTGGAGCTGTTGTCAAATGTTGCCTCAAGGTATGAAAAGCATCTTCACACTTTTGGCTCCACGTGAACTTGGCTCCCTTCTTCAATAGCTCAGTCATTGGCTTGGCAATTCTGGAGAAATCCGGAATAAATCGTCGGTAATACCCTGCCAATCCCAGAAAACTCCGAATCTGTCTCACTGTAGTCGGAGGCTTCCAGTCCATCACTTCCTGTACCTTTTCAGGGTCAACTGATATCCCATCCTGAGAAATTGTGTGACCCAAGAATTTAATCTCCTTCAGCCAAAATTCACACTTAGACAACTTAGCATACAACTGATGGTCA
Organism: Zea luxurians; assembly: GCA_029449295.1. Lineage (NCBI taxonomy): Eukaryota > Viridiplantae > Streptophyta > Magnoliopsida > Poales > Poaceae > Zea > Zea luxurians. Next base: position 852,734 of record JAOPSE010000064.1, on the reverse strand, counting down.
CGGAGTCTCTGAAGTACAGTATGCAGATGTTTAGTGTGCTCGGCTTCATTCTTGGAATAGACCAGAATGTCATCAATGAAAACAACCACGAACTTGTCCAGCTCTGGCATGAATACTGAGTTCATCAAGTACATAAAATAAGCCGGGGCATTGGTTAGCCCAAAAGACATCACCAGAAACTCATACAGCCCATATCTGGTCGAGAAGGCCGTCTTGGGAATATCACTGGTTCGAATCTTGATCTGATGGTAGCCCGAGCGAAGATCTATTTTGGAGAAAACCTTGGCTCCCACTAACTGATCAAACAAGACATCAATGCGGGGTAGCGGGTATTTGTTCTTTACAGTCACCGCATTGAGAGGACGGTAGTCAACACACATCCTCAAACTCTCATCCTTTTTCTTCACAAATAAAGCTGGACATCCCCATGGTGAAGTACTTGGACGAATAAACCCCTTGTCCAACAATTCTTGCAATTGTTTCTTCAATTCTGCCAGTTCCGCAGGAGGCATCCTATAAGGTCTCTTGGAGATAGGAGCAGTCCCGGGTTGCAATTCAATTGCAAACTCGATGTCTCTGTCAGGTGGCATTCCTGGCAATTCATCCGGAAAAACATCGGGGTAGTCACAGACGACGGGGATCTTTTCCACTGGGGATTCTGTCATAAGAAAAGCACAAGAACGGGTGCAACCCTGATCGGGCAAAAATAATGTGGTTTCACCACATGTTGGTGAGTGCACTTCAATGGCCCTAGCTGCAATGTCAATAACTGCCCGATGCCTTGTTAGCCAATCAGTTCCTAATATGATATCCACGCTGTCCAAACCCAAAATGAGGAGGGTGGTTTTAATTATTAGACTACCAAACTTTATGGGCACATGCCTGCTGATTTGATTAGTGGCAATCTTGCCTCCTGGTGTTGAAATTGTGATACCCCCATTGGTGTGGTGAAAAGGCAACTGGCACTTGACACTAAATTTGGCACTGGCAAAACTATGCGAAGCACCAGAATCAAAAAGAACAATAGCAGGATAATTTAAAACTGTAAAGATACCAGTCATGACGGGTGCTCCCTCTGGAATATCAGCCATGGTAGTGAAGTTCAGCTTGCCCTGCCTCACTTGCACCTTCTGTCTCTTGCCTTGATTCTGATTGACATTTTGCCCCTGCCTCTGCTGGTTTCTGGGGCAAGTCTTGGCATAATGCCCAGTGCTGCCACAAGTGAAACACCTGTTATCATTGGCCTGGCGGTACTGCTACTGCTGATTGTTCCTCTGAGCTGGAAACTGGGCGCGGTTGGGTGCCTGCTGCTGCTGCTGCGGTGGCCTGATCACCCATCTCCCTTGCTGCTGCTGAGGTCCCTTGTTCTGCGTGTCAGACACAATCCTGAAGCGCTGTGGCTGAGATGAGGGTCCTGCCACAGGGGTCTTCCTCTTCTTCTCCGCCTGTCGAGCCAAGATGCAGTCCTCCTGGGAGATAGCCATATTGACCAACTCATTGTAACTGTTGGCCTTGACGGTGTTGAGACGGTCACGGAGCTTAGTGCTGAGCCCCCTCCTGAACCTGTCTCGCTTCTTCTCATCCGTATCTGCATGGTATCCAGCATACTGGCACAAATCATTGAAGGCCTGGGCATACTGCAATACCGTCCTGCTGCCCTGAGAGAGTGCCAGAAACTCATTGAGCTTCCGGTCCATGATGCCAGCGGGGATATGGTGCCCTCTGAAAGCCGCCTTGAACTCCCTCCATTCCACTTCTCTACCTTCTGGCTGCATGGCAAGAAAATGGTCCCACCAAGTCCTTGCGGGTCCGCGAAGCTGCTGGGTGGCGAACCTGACCTTGGTGACCTCTGAGCAAATTCCATGGAGCAGTGGGAATTTGGATTCCACTACCCTCAACCACACATCTGCATCAAGTGGGTCCTCCGCCCTGGTAAACAATGGTGGCTGAGTGCTGAGGAACTCCTGGTAGGTAGCAGCGACGGGGTGACGCTGATGGTCTCCACCATAATGCTGAGGTGGTGGCTGACGCTGAGCTAGCTGTCTCAGGATCTCATTCTGCTGGGCCATGAGCTCCTGCAGAGTGGGAGGCGGTGGCGGTGGAGGAACGTGCTCATTCTGACCACGGCGCGCTCTCCCAGCCATCTGAAAAATCACATGGTTGCTTAATAACACATCTTCTCAGTTTAAGGTTTAAACATGGTAGGGGAGTTAAAGCAATTTGGTAGATTCCTCATAAAACAGAACAAAAACATAAACCTTCCGTCCAAATTTAAACTGCCATTAAACATCCCCAAACCTCCAAAAGAGTTTAACATGGTTACATCAATGATCCAAAAAGACTCAACTCTACCTAGCCTAGTACCCTAAGGTGCAAAAGCTAAGCTAGTGGCGAGGAGTCCAACTATCATCAGCCTCTAGGATTAGCCTGGCATCTAGTGAGCGAACGAGGCAACGCTGGACTCGGGGGAAGGTGGTCTCCCTGAGCCAGCGGTGTCTACACTGGAAGCAGACTCGTCTCCTCCCTCGATGTCAACGTCCTCGTCAGCTTCCTCACCATGGATCTCTTGGTGATGCATGTCCAGGTGCTCATTTGCTTCTGCCAGCTGCTGCTGAGTGTTGAGGAGCTGATCCTCGAGAACCTCGATGGTGTTCTCCCGGGTGCCCACTAGCTCCTCCAACTCATGAATCTCATCAGACAGCTGCTCCACTTGCAAATCTTTTTCCACGAGCTCCTGGGCAAGTCCACCATGAGCTCCTCCCTGTTGTCCAGGGTGATCTTGGTTGCCTCCAGTAGTGCCATCAGATGAGACATGGCCTCCCCACGCATCACTTGCAGACGATACAGCGCGTTCATGCACCGTACCGACAAGTGAGCGGTGTGGCCTGGGTAGAGAGCCCAGATGTCCTTGGCATGCTCCACCCGATCCTTCCACATCGGGTCGTCCTCCTTTTCCGCGGGGACAACCCAATGGGGTGGGTAGCCAGCTCCAAGGGATGGAATCCGCAGAAGGTAGTCAATCCATGCAGAGCGATTGCCTCGATTGTGTCCTCCGCTCGGTACCCGAAAGACTCAGAGTCCAAGGAGCGCCAGCCTGGCTGCAGGGGATGAGGCTCCAAAGTCATCCTCACCCTGCAGCGAGGCACCCGGTGCTTCTCGAACTGCTGCACCGCGTACTGAGGGGGTGTCAAGTATCCTGCCCCCTGAAGTACCTCCCACAAGATGCGGGGAAAACCCTCTCGTGCAAGTCCGTCAGTGTGGGTCAGTGCATTTCCGTCATCGGAGGACCCGTGGGAAGCCATCTGTGCACGGTTAAGCGTAAGTAAAAGAAAAAAGAATTACAAAAAGAATAAGGAAAAAATAAAACTCAGCCTGTCTCGAGCAAGAAAAAGGCATTGGGGACCTAGTTGGCTGTTATCTCATTTTTAAGTCCTTTTACTTAGTTATCCATTTGCTTAATTAAGAATGCATGCATGCGCGTCCTGAACGACCTTTCCAGAAAATAAAAAGGACTAGGGAAGAACTCCCATCCTTGAAAAAATGGTCTGTAGGGCCTAGTCACTTAGCCACCTAGCTACCATTCTATCATCCTAAGGCTTCACGTCCTAAGTCTATCCTGCTCGTCCTACTATCTATCCAACATTGTTTCTATCAAATTTTACCTTAGAAAAGGGATGGCATTCATGTTTTATTGATTCCTCTGTGGTGGTACAAGCTCCGATACCAGCTGTGGCGGAACTGCCCGAATTATTCCAACTTAAGTGCCTAAGCCCTGCCTTAGAGGCTAGACCACACTTAAATGGGAATAACCCGTCAATCCCTCGGATCTAGTCCGACACGGCCACTGACAGGATCAAGTACCACAGTCTCACTCGATGGTGAGTCACAGAGCAAATACAATAAAGCATAAAACCATGCATGGAAGAGTGTTAAATTATTACATCACCATTGTCACCATTGGAGTTTTCGCAAAAGTAACCATCATTGTTTTGAAGTGCAGCGGAAATAAACTAACGATAAATAAATGGAGAGATGGGGAAGCCTGTCCCATCACTCCTCATGCTCCTCCTCAGCCGAGGCAGGGTCCCACTCGACAGTCCAACCCGGTGGCAGAGTGGATGGCCAAGTCACTCCAGCAACCATGTCCTCCAGAGAACCTGTAAAATTATGCCACAAGCAAGGCTGAGTATACTAATACTCAGCTAGACTTACCCGGTGTGAGGAGTCTATACTCCTCTACCTCTAGACATGCAGCTGTTTGGCTGTGGGGTTTGGTTGCCAAAAGCACTAGCTGAGTTTCTAAATCAAGATTTTAACTTTGTCAAAATTAAGTGTGACTCTCTTAAGGCTAAAAGTGTACTATCTATTCATACATAGTAGCAAGCATTTTTAGCAATCAACAGCTTGTATCATCTCAACACAGTTCCACTTGTTACTCAATGTAGCAGCATGGATCAAGCAGTCTCATTAGCTGCGAGAAGCAGACGATTCGAATCGAGTTTTTATCCTTGCAAGGTAAACCTAAACACACGACATGTAGGGGCACTCCGTCCCCACACACATCAACCGTCCCCATCGATTCCCCAGCAGCAGAACAGGGCTCACCGCCTTGGCGTACAATGCCTCACTGACCCTGACTGGCCGTCGTGCAGTGACTGCACTTGTACCCACCATAACCGGAATGGGAGACTACGTCTCAGGTCGCGTGAGGGGTAAAGTCCACTGGCAGGTTCAATCAGGTACTAGGTTTACCGATTTACCATATTTCTCGGTATGTGCTTAGTACATTCAAACGCTTGACTCACGGTACCACACCTTAATCCTTAATCAACTTTTTATCCCGTGAACAACCAATCCCCATGGATTGTTGCCCACAAACCAACATCAATATGATAGGAAAGTGGATACAGCCAATTTCTGACCTCGCGCGAGTGCTAGAAAAATCACTCGACTTCTACCGGGATCCTAATTAATAAAGCAGCTACTCGACCTAGCATACTAGTATTCATCTCAATAGGATTCCTGAGATCATGCAACTAGGGTTCAAAACAACTCCTACACTTAAGTGCACAAACAATCCTACAAACATTAAGTGTAGTAAAATAGCATAAATAACAGGTTATGCATAAAACTGGGGCTTGCCTTCCAAAGCAGTGGCAGGCAGGTCCTCTGGTGCAGGCTCGGGTGCTGGGTCTGGGGCAACCTCCTGGGCAGCTCCTTGCTCCGGCACGAGGATGTACTCTCCGTCAGCAAGATTACAGTCTATCGAAATGCAATGAACATGTATGTCATGATTATGCAAGATTTAAGAACATTAAGCTACAGAAATTAAGTCAAGAATTAACTTAGGGTTCCTTGGCTACGTGGGTCTTCTAGTGGTATATATAGACTTATTACCTTTTAGGTTTAGGTTTTCTTTTAGGATAACATATTGGATTTGTATTGCCTTTATGGATTTCAGTGGACAATTTACAAAGGTCTTAGGAGGACATCAATTTCCAACACCCATTTTCCTTTCCTTAATTTCCATCCAGGGTTTCTAGTACAGGTTTGAACTATAACAGTATTTTAAAAATTTCCAAAAATTCTGTAAAAATTACAGTGGGTTGTCACTGGCTATTATAGCTTGTTTTAAGAATTTGAGGCTTAAAATACAAAAGCTAGTCTTTAAACAAAAATAACAATAGTTAGGCAAAATGGGCCACTTTACACTACAAGTCTTTTATTAAAGTGGGTCCTGACCTAAGGGTTATTTTTGTTGGCCTCTAGTAGTGATAAAAAGCTCTTGTACCAAAAAGGACAGAGAGCAACATGATGGTTAATTAATGATGGATTTTTAAAGTTTGGTGCAAAAAGGGTGCTTAAAACTAACTTGTCATTTGAAAAATATCAAACAACAGATTTCAGATTTTTCCTAAGTTCTTATTATCAAAACATTAGTTATCCTAAGGTTTGGGGAGGTTTCACCTTAGGGTTATTTTTGTAGGGTTTTTCTAAGTTATCCTTGTTTTATTAATTTAAAAGGTAGCTTTCTTATTTTACACTACAACAGGGTATGCTATATTTTTCCAGTGAACTACATTGACTAAGTATCTCAACAAAAATAGGGGTGCCCTCTGGTTCATTATTTATGTCACCTTTTCTATTTTTCTTAATCTTAAACATATTATGGAATAAGGGGTAAAAACTATCTTAATGTAGTGGACAGAGGGGTTTAACATTTTTAACTAGGTCAGTAGGTAGATAATAACTTCTCTAAATTTTTCTAACCTTAGTTAAATAGTACAACCATTTTTCTTGCTATTATTAAGCTTTTGGTCCAAACTGTAATTAAATCAGGACCTTACATTTTTCTATAGTACCTATGGGGTTTTATATTTTTCTTAGGTAGGTTACCTTATTTAGAGTCTGGCCAAATTGGTTTGACCCAATTTGGATAAATCAAACAGAAGTTAGGAGTTTTCAAAGTTTCTGTTTGAATTTAAATAAGGTTTTAATAAGATTTTCCTGAAAAAGCAGTTTGCGCCGAGGTCCCTGGGTTTAAACCGAATCAAACCTCGCAGATCTACCCTTGGGCCACTATTCACTCGGGTCACTGACATTTCACTTAACCCCCTGACTTTCTCTCCCTCTCACCCGTAGTCCTTCCCCCAACTGAAACAGTAGCCGCGGGAAAGAAAAGGGTGGCGCGGCTTACCGGCGGCGAGGGAGGTCCGGCAAGGTGGTCAGTGATGTTCAGGAGGTCGCGACGGTCACGTCGATGTGCGGGTCGGCGTCAGAGGTGGTCGGAGCTCCCCTGGCCACGAACACAGGCGGCGGGGATCGTCGGCGACGCCTGCTCCGGCCAAACCACGGCGGTAGAGTTCAATTAGTGTGTACGAGGAGCTTCACGGGATGACACAGAGGCCATGCGCGCAACGAATCGGAAAATGGTGAAGGGGTTTACCCGGTCCACGTGCGCCGGCGAGTTCTTGAACTCCGGTGAGCGCGATTTGGCTTCTCCGGTGACGCGGGCCCTCGGGTTAAGCTTGAGCAAGGCTCACGGCCTCACCAGGAAGCTATCTGGGGGCTTGGATCGAACGGAGGAGGACGGGAGAGGGGTTGGCCACGGTGGTGGCTTTCGGGCGGCACTGGCGGGTCGCGGGGAGGTCGCCGGAGGCAATGGCTGGCTCGGGCAAGTCAGGCGAGGTACGGAGGAGGCAATGGGGAAGGCAACCGAGCACTGGGGTGGGTTTTATAGGCGCGGACGTGGCCGGGGCGCCGGCTCGACCGTTTGGCGCGACGCGGGCACGCGGGGCACGCACGGGCGTGCTCTGGCGAGCTCAGAGCGCGTCGAACACGTGGCGTGTTGCTTCTGCCTGTGTTCTTCGCTCTGCTGAGCGGCCAGGCGTACGAATCTTGCCCTACCGCCTGTGGGAGATCTCTTCCCTGCACCTAGAGCTACCTAGTTCATGTGAGTTCCAAGAGTAGATGTGGTCTGGTTGAGGAGATATGGTAGCGCCAAGTCTTGTCTGTCTGCACTGTTCAAACCGAGACAAAACCAGTGCCAACTCGTGTCAAATGGTTTTGGCTTGGGTTCAAACTTTTCCAGGGCATTCTAGGGTTCATTTGGCGCCACTTTGTCAATTGGGTCGACAAGTTTTGAAAAGGGGATCAAGGTGAACATGTGGGATCCTTGCTCAAGGGTTGGTTTTTGACTTAGGCAAAATCTGAATTCCTCCCTTGTGTTCAACCTTTGGTGATCTTTTTAGGACCTTTCTGAAAACTTTTTGGGGGTACTTCCTTACTATTAATTGTAGGTTATTAAGTATATTACAACTTTTATATTTGGCCCAAACCATGATCATGATGTTTACATGATCTTTTGATCATGGCTTCAATTAGGGTTATTATTGCCTATGGGGGTTTTGCTCTAGGGTTTTGGGAGATCCCCACTTAGATGTGCATTACAAGCTAGGGAATGATATCCAAGATAGTTTGCACTTGATTAAGACCTTGAATTCCAAGATTGAAGTACTTTGCCCACAAATCTCTATGTAATTATGGGTTAAAAAGGGGTAACCCTGGGGTGGACACCCTGAGTAACACCTAGGGTGTTACACAGCGCAAGCGCAATAGATCGAGGAAGATGGGAGAGAGAGGGAAGGTTGAGTGATTTATCAACGTGGTGGGAAGTTTTCTCCTTGGCTCTGCGAAAATGCGACACTACGACGACCGGTGGGAGGAGCACGGAGCACCCGAAGGTTGGAGCAGCGGGCAACGCCACGATGACCAGTGAGGGAGCAGTGGGCGGCGCCACGTCGACCCGTGGGGAGTAATAGGTGGTGCACGTGTGGTCGGGGAGTAAATGAGTAATGGAGGAAGCGATGACTTTAGGGCAAGCGAAGCGGTTGAGCCTCTACCTTATATATATCACATTATAGGGCCATATTTTAGGTTTGCATACTATTCGTACCTATGGGAAACCGACATGTAGTGTTCAATACCCGCGTCGAACCCATAAACTGCCCCTGTTGGATCGAAAACCCACGGTCCACAGCCACGTGAATTCAATGTGCCGCACGCTATCTCCAGCTCCACAGCCACGTGACATTTCCTCCGCACGGTGCCACGGTCACTTCAGGCTGTGCGCAGCGGTACACCCTAGCGATCTCCCTCCCCTTGCATGCGGCGCGTAGGGGGCACCCTATGGCCGTAGCGGTGCCCCCTACAGCGCCCCCTACGTGTCGGTCCCTTCTCTCTCTCCCCAGATATAGCGTGTCACTGTTCATCACCCTAAACACTGTGCTGTGGGTCCACGAGTAATTGTTAGTAGATAAAAAATTGATAGTTGATATAGAAAATGATATTTTATAGTGGTAGTGGGGTATAGGGGGAGTATTTAGGGGGAACCGCTGTGGGAGATGAAAAAATAGGGGGAAAAATAGAGGGGAAAAGTGATATAGAGGGAAAAATTTATGGGTAACGGTTGCGGATAGCCTCATCACCGCTCGAGGAGGTATTTTGCTAATTTTGCAGCGCCAGGCTCGAAAAAAATATTCCGAACAACCACAGGGGTCAGTGCACGAAACGTGTGCCACTTTTGTCTTCGGCTTGCAGCAGCTTCAGCTTCTCAGTTCTCACAGCCAAAGCAGGCAGCCACAGGCGTCCAAGCAAAGCCCCGCTCCTGTCACAGACAAATTTCCACGGGAGTATCTCCCCCCTGCTCTTTTCTTCTTCCCTTCACCCCCGCGTGCGCGCTCAGTCCCTCTCGCCCGTGGCGACGCTTGAGCGACCGCTGCTGCCGCTCGACGCCAGATCTTCGCCGTGCCGCTCCGGTGACGAGCACCCTCCAGGTATGCCCTTGGAGGTATGCCCGCCCTTTCTTTTCCCTTCCTGCCGCGCGAAACCGTGCACCCAAACCCTAGCTTACGCTATTCGGCATTTCTACTCGGATCTGATCTAATTACAAGTGTACACGTGTCTTCTGCCAGCTAACTTCGATTGTCTTCGCAAAAAATTGACTTTTTTTCTGGGTTCGCCCCTTCTCAGCGTAAGGAGGGGAGCCGGAGATGTTTTACTCGCAGTTCATTTTGGCTAAAAAGGGTCCCCTCGGGACCATATGGATTGCCGCGCACTTGGAGCGGAAGCTGCGCAAGAACCAGGTCGCGGACACGGACATCGGCGTCTCTGTAGGTGGGTGGCCTTGCTCAAGCTTCCAACAATTTGCTTTCAATCTAGGTTTTTTGCTCTACTGTTAGGTCTGTGACCTGACCCGTAGGATGGTAAAGTGTTGTTTTGCTAATGCTCGTCAGTCTTGTAGCTTCTAGTTATGCCCAGGGTTAAGTAGCTTCTACCTGCTGCTATCAGAAGCGTAAAAAGATAACCTTTTTTTTGAGCTGTCAGCTGTCAATGAGTTGTCCGTTCTTTTTTTGTTTAATTTGCGGTGCATCACTGCATCATCTACATCGCTGTAGAAAATCATTACTTGGTAGATTTAGCATGATACTACCTTGGTTCTTGTAGCTGTTTCTTTTTGCTGTTCTATTGCCTGCTAGGTACAGCACCGATGGCTTTTTTGCTCAGTTACATTGGTTGTTGCTGACAGAAGGGGTGTCTCCTTTGGGAATACTAGTTTTTTTTGCATTAATGTCCTACCAGGAGAAATTCTTAGGTAAAGCTTATTACAACTGTGCGTGCACTCTAACAACAGCAATATAATACTATCACCCTGTGTCGTGTCCCTGACATGTGGAAAGAACTCATCTTTCTGGCTTAGATTACTCCGTGACTATTTTTTAACCTTTTGATAATATAATTCGTCATTCTAGCTGGACTGCTGTGTAACCTAAAAAAACTCGGCCAGTAGGGAAAAGACCACCCACACGGTATTATATTAAGAAGAAGCTCGATCGGAGCCCCGACCGAGAAAGGCCATGAAAGCTGGTCCCCCATGCAACATGAGGGTTCGCCCCCTTATAGGCCAGATCTTTACTCGTGCTTTGAGCCTTCGTAGTCCCTACACGAGGATCCGCCCCCATAGGTCAGTTCATCTTGTGTACACACAACCAGGTGAACCAGCGAGTGACCTTTTCTTAACCTCAAATTTGCTCCCACTGGGATTCGAACTCAGAACCTGAGGAATGCTACTCAAACCACCTAACCAACTCGGCTAGAGGTCCTTTCGCACTACCGTGTAACCTCTTTTTCCCATTTCCTTTTCTTTTTGTGTGATTGTCCGTTTGTCACTTCCATACCAGGACTAGGAGTGCTTTTAGTTTTTGCTGCTATTATCTGTCAAGCAGCTTGAATCTTGGTTGAGTTGGATAATTCAACCACTCTGCTCCGGATTTGGAGAAACACAGTTCGGTAGACTGGTGTAGCATCCAATTTAATGCTTTGCTATGCTGCTTAGGTGTCTGTTACATTTTATGCATTTCCCTTACACATAATGTTTATCAGAAGCACCATCTGATGCATGTGATACACGAAGGCGCTATGATGTAATTTTGTAATTCCCCGCATACACACTGAGCACTATCCGTTGAGCTACGATGTACTATTGAAAAAACAGTTCTTTTTAGTGGCTAATGGAATGTATCCATTCATCTCTGCTGCTGCACATGCCTCAGGGAAAAAACCTGTTTATCTATTTGCCCCAATATTCTCTTGTTGAGTTCGCCTGTTAAGCTAGGGCTGTAATAGTTTTGAGACAGACAATATTGAGTGACATAGTTCCTTTTACTATATACCATATTATGTCGTGTATTTTTTAGACCATGCATAAATTGTTATTGTTAACACCTGGCGATATCATCCATGCTTTATTAAAAACATACGAAGTTGCAAACATGTACCACAGAAAACAAAGCATACTCAAGTTCCTTATGTAGAGAAGATTTTAACAGAATTTCAGCCGGCATCACATTGCATATCATAAATTAGGGAGATCTCTAAATTAAGTGAGTATGGACAACTACCAGCCTGAAGTCCAATGCCAGGGTTGCCTCGTGAAAAATGTACTTGCAGAAGATCATTATCTGCTAGGTAGTCCTGTTTTTTGGTATTATGATGCAGCGAAATTGATACTATTTTCTTTTGAGGAATGAACACATGTATCCATCTAACTCTGTTCAGAAAGACTTCGTTTTGGTTATGTGCTCTATTATTTTCTGGTAGGCATGACCAGTTATTGTATTATGTTGGGTTAGGGTAGTAACAATTTCAAGGCAGCCAATACAATACACTCAAATCACCATATGTCATATTACATTCTGCTGTGCAATCTTTTTGCACTCTACATAAACTTATGTTCTTTTAGCTATTTCATCTGTTTTGTACTGAGAAACGTGTAACCATGTTATTACTGAAAGCAAATCACACAAGTTCTCTACCTAGAAAAAATCTAGATATTGTAGTCTATATCACCTCACATACCATAATTAGGTTACCAATTACTATACACCAGTATGAGGTTCAACACCATGAATTGCGCGCCTTCCGGAAAAAGGTTGCTTAGAGATAATCCAGACCACAATGATTTACTAGTGTCACTTCATCTTTCCCTGTAAATCTAAAAAAAGGCAAGGTGAGCCTTAACAACTTAAGGAGAATTTAAAACAATAACTTAGAGCAGTACATGTTGAAGAAAAAAAAAGAAAAGAAAGGGACAGACCTAGTGTTGGCGGCTCCCACATGAGTTGATATGACATTGTGTAGAATTTAATGATAGTATTAGTGTTTGGCCTAACAATTCTGCAATTTCTACAATTCTGAGCTGAAAATCTATGGTTGCTATTCCTGCAGATTCTATCATATTCCCTGATGTTCCAATTGCACTTCGGTTATCAAGTCATCTTATGTTAGGCGTGGTCAGAATCTATTCTCGGAAGGTCAACTACCTATTCCATGACTGCAGCGAAGCTTTGCTGAAGATAAAACAAGCTTTCAGGTCCACTGCTGTTGATCTTCCTCCTGAAGAGTCAACTGCTCCGTATCACTCTATAACTCTGCCTGAGACATTCGATCTTGATGATTTTGAACTGCCAGAAGCTGCGTTTCAAGGGTAAAGCCGCAGCCTCTGTCGAAGAAGTTCACTATTTAAGAATGCTTTATTCAATTCCTTTCTGAACTTTTTCCGCTATTATCCAGCGACACTGATCATCATGTGAGCACAAAAGAACAGATCACTTTGCAAGACAACCCAGAGAAAACAGGGTATTCAACATCCCAGTTTGGCCTAGATGGTTGGTCCTGTCTCTCTCCACATCTTGCCTGACTTCATTTCTTTAATAACATTTTAACCATGGTAAATTGTTAAATGTGCAGAAAGATTTGGTGATGCCAGTTCATCACATATTGGCTTTGACTTGGAGGAGGTATATATTTTCCAGTTTTTGCTCTTGGAATAGTTTTTTTTTCTATATGTTATGCTCTGATTTCATGATGGTACTCTGGTCCATCTAATAGTGGACTTAACAATTTATTGAAGTTGAGGTCATTTGTGGTTTTTGTACGTTCTAAACTAGAATAAGCGAAAAAGTCCCATCTGTCTTGATAGTTTATCTTATTTTGATAGAAGAGCGTCTGACTTTATGATACCAGCATTAAAACTTTCTGACATGGTTGATCATATTTATCTGTTGTCAGGAATTAATTCTGAACAAGGACCACTCAATTCATCTCCAATCTGATGATGGGTAAATTTGCCTCCTTTTTCTTTTGATTATTGTCTTTCTTATTATCTCTTGGACATTTCATTTAACTTGTTTTTTGTCTGACTGTAACAATCTGTATCTTTTTTTTACATGCAAAGTTTTGTATTGTTCCCCAGGAATGGTGATTAGTTCATTTATGCTGCAAAACTAGGATTGTGTAGTTCAATGATATTGTCATAATACCAATTATCTGTGTGTAGTAACTCATATTTTGAATTCCTTTTTTTTGGCATAACATTTCAAATTAGGCGATGCTGCATTGTTGCCCTTTTAATCATGTCTCGCAAGTTACACTGGTTCTATCTTTCTTCTTTGTGCTTTCAGCATTATTATTCAAGGTCGGTCATCAGTCCCTTCTACTGATATGGACATTGATGATAACAAAAGTCAAGACATAATAGCTGAAGGATACCACAACATAGATGGTGGGCATTCTAGTCATGGAAAGCTAGGTTCACTGAATCTGAATGCAATTGACCTAGGAGGAAACAGTATCCCTAACTGGACTGGTTACAATGTACATACTCCTGATTTGAATGATATATTATTGCATAATGAGGGTATTGCAGGGCCATCAGCTTCGTACATTCAACCTAGCCCATATACTTGTGATGAACCTGCATCACCAGAGTTCATTAGTGCTCAGGCCCCAGCTACACCTGGTTTAATGGAAGAGACAGTTCCTTCTAGAGTCCATGAAAGTCCTGTTCTAAGTCCACAGAGAAAACCATCACCGTCAACCAATGATGAAACTGCAAAGACTGACACTCCTGCTGCTCCAGCCTCAGATTTTCTTCATTCGGCTACAGGAAATGCCAATGATGTTGGTGCCGAAAGGACAGAACTTGGATTGGCGAAGCATGTGCAAGTTGAGTCTTCTGCTTTGTGGGACGCTGATGCATCGGGACAACAGCACACAAGTGAGGGTTTACCATCCCAGGGTCAAGCTGATCACTTAGAACCTGCTGCTGATAAATTGGTCAATTCTGATGGTATAGCCGCATCTGTTGAAACTGTAACTGTCAATGCAACCATTAAAGATGTACCTTTGGCTGTAAATGATTCAGAGCCATGTGTTGATGGTTCTACTGAACCATCTGTGGTGGAGAACCTGGTACAGATTAATGGGCCATTAATTGATGCACAAGGTAATCAGTTGATATTCATTGTTGGTTTTATTTTGCCTGTGCCATGATCACAAAGGGTTAGAGATCATGTAACTTTTCTACTAATTTTATTTAGGTACAATTACACAAATTGCAGATTTTCAACATGAAGCCCAAGCAATGCAACAAGTAGTGGCATCTAATGATAGACTGAATGAACTAGCAACTTCAGAATTTGCTGAGCCTGAGAAAATGCTGTCAGTTCCAGATTCTGAATTCAATCATCCAATTGACTTGGGGCTCATAACTGCGGAAAAGGGAACAACTGAATCTGATGGAAGTAACATAATAGGCAGCCTTGCTAGCAGAAAAAGACATCTGGAAGATAGCTTACCAGCTTTAGAGAGTGAGACCACTGAAAGGTTGTCTAGCCGACCACATGGTATAAGAACCAACGATTTTGTTCCCCATGATGATGATATACTGGCATCTATTTTAGGTATGTATGACATACAATGCATTTCTGTCGCCTGGATTTATTGTGTTTACCTAATCACTTGACTTGACCTTGCATTAGTCGGTCGAAGGACCCCTGGATTCACACTTGATTCAACACCACTACCACCGAGGGAATCATCTCTGAAACGCCGGAGGTTGGGCTCGAAGATGGGCACACTCAAGAGGAAAGTGCAAATAGATGATGCTATGGTCCTGCATGCTGAGTACGTATTTGCTTTATAACTGTCAAATGATCTTTTTATTATGAACAAGCAACTGCTTGTTTTTATGAACTTATTCTTTGCGGAATTCTTACTGCCTTTTTTAAGGTTGGATATGAAATCCCTATCTTCATAGTCCCTTTACTTGGTTCTTCTCATGTGGTTGTAATGCCAACCTGAACCAGGTTCTTATGCAGAGATGTTGTGATGTCTCTAGTGCTCGTTAAGGTTTTGACATAATTCCATGTTTATTCTGTATGTTTTTTGTGCCACCACAACAATCTTGTTTGTAGAAGCTGTCTTGTTCATGCTAGGGAGAGTATGTTGCAGCTTTGCTTGAAACTTTGATCTGGGATATTTCCTGGTCTGACATTTCACTGTTTGGATTCATTTTGTGTGTGAGCCTGCTGAATGAGTCTCTGCACACAATTAATGAATGCTTTCCAAAACAAGTTCTGTATGACACTTGGTGACCATCTCTTTCCTTCTCCAGTACTATACGGCAACAGTTGATCAACACTGAGGATATACGGCGCATTCGTAAAAAAGCTCCATGCACTCGTTCCGAAATATGGATGATTGAGAAAGGTTCACTGGAAGATGATATATTCCACGAGCCCATCTTTTCCTGTAAGTTTTTTGTGATGTCTTTGTTTTTCTGTTTACTTTTTCTGTACACCATGACATATGATAAGTTAGAAAAAATGGAAGTCGGAAGCAGCTTGAGAGATGATTGGTTGATTTTTATATCTCTACTAGGCCTATCTGAGGAGCTAAACAAATTACACAATCGGACATATGAGGCTATTGTACATCCTGCTGTACAGAACATGGAACTGCAAAGTCAATTAGACATGCCTGAAGCAATTCCAGAAGATAGCAATATTGCTGGGTTTGGTGCTGCTACTATTGATGGCCCACTTCACATACCAGATGGGATTCAATCAGATGCCATGCTGCCACGTGCCAATGATGCATATGGCGCTACAGCTGCTTTTAGTTTGCAAGTTCCTCCTAACAACCAGGTTAACGGTGCATCTAATGATTTTGTTATTGGCACTCTGTTTCAAGGATTGACTGGACCTTTTATTGGTAATGAGAAAGAAGTGGCACTTGCTGACAGAGAGCGTGCTCAAGTAAATACACTGTATAGTGACCATTTTCAAGATGTCCCATCTGATTTGCATAGTACTGATGCAAACATTTCTAGTCAAGATGTGACTCTAGATAACTCTGGCCAAGCTTGCGCTCACGCAACAGACGGCATGACAAGGGAGCTTACTCATTTTGTTCATAGTAATGCTAATATTTTCGAGAGTAATGAGGTGCCTGCTTCTGAGATTACTGGGGTGGAATATAATCAAGGTGCCTCTGGTTTTCCTCAACCAACGGAGGATGAAAATGCGGTGGGGTATAATCAAGATGTCTCTGGTTTTCCTCGACCAACGGAGGATGAAAATGCGGTAGATTATAATCAAGATGCCTCTGGTTTTTCTCGACCAACGGAAGATGTTCAAGATGCCTCTGGTTTTCCTCGACCAACGGAGGATGAAAATGTGGTAGATTATAATCAAGATGCCTCTGGTTTTCCTCGACCAACAGAAGATGTAAATGCGGTGGGATATAATCAAGATGCCTCTGGTTTTGCTCGACCAACGGAAGATGTAAATGCGGTGGGATGTAATCAAGATGCCTCTGGTTTTCCTCGATCAATGAAGGATGAAAATGCGGTGGAATATAATCAAGATGGCTCTGGTTTTCCTCGACCAGCTGAAAATGAAAATGATGTGTCTGCTATGGGAGATAATTCTGGCTTCCATGAAAACAACATGGGTTCTCTTACGGATCTGGATATGGTGAATGACTATGAACTGAAGGAAAGCAATGTGAGTCCATTTACGCATATTCAAAAATTGCAAACGCTCTAAGTATCTTTTAATTGCTTGCTGCAGTATGCTTTTCCTGGACTTCTCGTTCCAATACTTGCTGTAGAATTAGTTGTGCTGTTTTGTTCACTTATATCAAGGCCATATAATAATCAGTGTCATGTTTGGTTTACAGGATTTTGGGAGTGCAATTAATGGTGTTGATACAGGTAGCTCCTCCATTCTGACGTGCTCTAATGTGTATGCCTTACATGTACGGATAGTAGGAGATTCCAAGTGTCCCTAGGACCTTTCTTTCCACTTATACACAATCAATCCTGCGGACAGTAATTACATCCTGGGTTTATTAGAATACATCAATATTTCCCCAACCAGCACGCTCACTAGACTTTGTTGGTCCTGTGCTGTGAGCTACAGCCCTAGTACAAGCCTTCGTCACTGTCTGACCTTGTGTTGTTCCAGATTTTCTGAACTACGACGATGATGACGGCGGGGACTTCGACGACGCCAATGACGATGAGCCAAATCCCAACGAGTTTCAGTCTCTGGACAACAGTGGTTGGTCTTCTCGCACCAGGTACAGTGCCAAAGCGACATTCCATTTGGAGCTCAGAATGCTCAGGGCCTTGCTCGGCGCTTTGACGGTCTCTACGCTCGACTGTTCAGGGGCGTCGCAAGATACCTCAAGGCTTTATTCGACGACGAGTCTGGTCTGGAGAGGAAGAGCGTTGCTATCGACCATCTGGTGCGCGGGAAGACGCGGAAGGAAGCGTCGAGAATGTTCTTCGAGACCTTGGTACGGCAGTTTACTCCCCCCCCAGTTCCGCGGTTCGGTGCGGAGCCTCCCCCTCCTCGTGAGCACTAATCCGCTCTCTGTTCCATCCACAGGTGCTGACGACGAAGGACTACATCAGCGTGGACCAACCGAACCCCTTCGACTTGGTGAGAATAAAGCCAGGCTCAAAGCTGCTGATGTCGGAATTCTAGACCGTCCAAGCCAGCTTACCATACATACGTCTTACCAATTGTATCCATCACACCGACCTACCGCACCCCCTCCTTTACCCCTCCAAATCCATTTTTGTTTGTTTGTTTGTTGTTGTTGTTGTTAAGTTATCCTGCTCTGTGTAGCATCTCCCGCGCTGATCCGTCGTTGCTAGGATGGCTGTTATGTTGTACCGTCGGCTGTATATATGATTTAGTGACACCTGTGAAGCCTGCCATGTAATCTGATAGCGCTGGCTCCCTCCCCTCCCCTCAGATCCCCTAAAGCTATTGTATAATTGTATTTGCTTGGCTAAAGCCCGTAGGAATTGCGTATTGGTAACAAGACGATATGATATTATGTCAGGATTGGCAGCTTTAACTCAGCTATTATTGGACTGACCTTTCTTGTGAACCATTTCTCCATGCTGGATCTGGGTTAGTCAGTCGGACTGGGAAAAAGCATGCTGCGGTGCTCATCCGATGAGGAGGCCAGGAACAAGCTGCCGTCATCGACAGCGTTCCTGTGTCGCATGGCTGTCGTATGTCACCCCCCAAGAACAAACAGCTCGGGCGGTGGCAGGGTTGCCCGTGCGGCTGTGTTCCTGCCACTCTTGGATCTGACGAACGACTGTGCCTCGTATGCAGGCAGGAGAACGATGCTACTGGATCTGACGGTGGTTTTCGCTGTAGCCGTGATGCCAGGTTCGTCTGCTCGTCAGTTACAGGTAGTCACAGTACTCATGATTTGTGTGCAACAGTCACTTGACTCCTGATCTCTGAACGTGCGTAAGCATAAGCAACCGATCGCGTCCTGCAGGAAGACGACAGGATGTCGTCGCGTCTTTGTAATCGCAACGAATCTCGACGGCCCCACCGTTCTTTTTTTTAAAAAAAAAATTAATCTCTTGTTATTCGCGCAAGAATGCACTTGAAGGACGTACTACGTGAGTGCAGAAAAGCCTAGGGCTGGCGCATAATATGCCCACATGCCATGTGGGTAGCTGCTGCTACTAGTCGTCTCGTCTCTTAGTACTACTGCCACAGTACTTGGGCATCCAGTTCCCCAATCACGCGGTGCGGTGCGTCGCGTCGTCATGGCTTCTCAGGATGATTAGAAAGCAGTAGCCCAGTCGCCGGAGCAGGTCGATCAGGTATCCAACTGCAAAGAAGTATTAGGCTGGCCGCAGTCGACTTCCGGACTGCACTGTAAACGAGGGCAGAGAAAACGCCATATAAAACGTCTGCACTTTCCTACTCTAAACGCCATATACGCACGGGCACAGGAAATGAGAAGTGCATGCAAGCGGTACGGGACCTCTGAAGTGAAAAAACAAATAATATAATATATAATAGTTGATATAGGGTTGAGATATAGAGTAAATATGACCGCGGAAGATTATGGTATAGAGTAGATAATCTTGCTGACGAAGATAGAATATTCCTTTTAGAGTACAAATTTAGAGTAGTATGAGTGCGGATAGACTTAATACGAGTGATGCAGTTGGTCTGTTATAGAATGAAAAAAAAAGGACACAGCCACACGCACTAGGCTCTGGCTCAGACAACTGTAAATCTCGCTCGCCCTGGTAGTCTACCCCTTGCACAGTTCACGCTTTGTTAATGGAAAATATACTGTGTAGGAAACCCCTTACAGTGATTTACATCAAAAAAGAAGAAAAACAAAAGAAAGTCGATGGCACATAAAGGGTGAGTCGTCGTGAGTGGGTGAATGAAGGTGAGGGCCGGGCACCAGCACTGAAGCAGCCAACGTAAGCTTAAACTAGCTAGGCGAAGCGACACTAGCCTGTCTGGTGGCGGTGACCACTCTGACGGTCCACGCAACGCACGGAATGTAGCCGAAACCAAAAGTGCCTCTGCCGCTTTGCGAACGCTGGCAAATCGCTAGGCATCAAAAAAGCGAGCTGATCTATCCATGGTCGCGCGCGCCATCGCAACATTCCCAGTCCCCCCAGCGCGATTCCAAGCTGACATGCTGCCATTTGCCCTTTTCTGTCATGCTGCTCGTCGCTCCATCGTGGGTGTCGGTTCGGCCGTCGACGTCACGGGGCACGGCCATCCACTACGGCGAAAAGCAGAGTCCTTTGTGGAGGTTGGGTAGGGAGGTGGGGGGCCCCGGAAGGCCGGAACTGACCTGCAGACAGCAGAGCCAATGCAAAAGGCCGGGTTGCCGCCGTCTGCATGCAAAGGCTGGCACGGAGATGTATCACTAGCTAGTAGATTCTGATGTCACAGCGGGCATGTACGTACGTAGTACTCCATTAATTCGCCGTCGTGCATCATTATTTGCCGCGGCCTCATTGATGAGTACGGTGCTGAATAACGAATGGTTCATGAGTGGCTTCTCCTGCTCCTGCTCCTACTACGTGACAGTTCCGCCGCCGCCGGCGCCGGACTGGCTGCTCGTCGTACCTCCCGCTGGCTGTGGACTGTGGTTGGTTGGTGCTTCCTCAGCGTGTCAGCGAGAGACGTTGTAGTTGACGATACACGCAAGGGCGATCGAGGTGTGGGGTCAAATACTACCTACCAGTCTACCAGTACCAGTACCAGTACAGTACTCCCCGCGCCCCTCGATCGCGTTGCTTTCCTCTCGTGTCCTGGTTGACCAAGGCACAGTGCAGTGAATAGGTAATAATGGTACGTGGTTATCACTACTCCGTCTGGAGCAAAGCAGGGAAACCGCCGTGCCAATTAAACGCGAGCACGGCTGTGGTGATCACACTCGAGTCAGCTCGATCGTCGTCATCAACCTCGAGGCGCGATGGTGATCACGCTTCAATCAAACTCCAAACGCGTGCTTGGAAACGTAGTATACGAAATTCATGGTACGTGTGTACTGTTGAGGACACTGATTTGCATATGTAACACCGTACTCTCCGGCTCCACGCATGCCACGTACGTATGGAGCCGCGCCCTTGGGAGTTGAGACCACGTGCGTACTCGTTTTACTTACCCATGCAAACAAAGCGGGGGGGGGGGGGGGGGGGGGGGGGGGGGGGGGGGGGTCAGCGCGTGGACGTTGTGCATTGGCCACTGGGCTGCTTTGTCTGTCCGTTGTCCAAATCCCGACGAGACAAAAAGTTGAGCATGCCATGCACGCAACAGGTAGACCCGTTAGAAGTTGTTGTAATATTAGATAAATAAGTGACATGTTTCTATCATATTTAAATGAATAAAACATGCATAGTACTTAGATAAATGTCATATGTAATTATAACAGTAATGAGCGGTAGCAATTCCATTAACGGGGCGTTTGGATCCCTTTATTTTAAAGGTATTGAAATTCACTCAATAAAGTAACTTATTTAGTTTGGAATTTGGCATTCCACCACTTTCCAAAGTTCAGATATAAGCCTATCTCAAATTCATAGGGTGGAGGATAGGAAATGATTTTATGCATGATTAGAATTTGTTTCTAATCTGTAACTTACATGACACTCTCCGTTCCACTCCTCTATAGTAAAAATGTAGCACATAAATATCTAGGACATCTTGCTAATAATAGTATACAAATATATTTTGTATAAAAGTGAATTAGCTTAATTGATATATACCTAAATTACTATTATTAGAATGGAAACATGAAACATAGCTACTCAGGTCCATTTGTAAATTAAACATGGCTTGTAGATGAAGAAGACAAATTAAACACATAATCATAATTGTTTATATTAAGATATTGATCTTAAAATAGCGGGTTGCTGCACTAGACAGCCTTCCAACGCTAAGTGGTGATCAGAGACCATCGACTAACGTGACAGTCCTATCTTACCAAATTAGGGTTTTAGAACAAATATTATAATCCTAGAATTTAAGCATGAATATCAAGATCAAAACAGTGTGCACAAAAATTAAAGAACAATAATAAACTTAAATAATTAGCTTGCACAATAGTGAAAAGAATTACTAAGCATAAATAATATTACTGCTGAAAATAACAACATACTAAAACCCAGACTGTCACGTCGTCTCACTACACCACTATCATCATCGAGCAATCAAATCCGCCCATAAATTGTGCAATCATACCCAAGTAAATATTACTAGCAGATTGCACAAAATTACTCAATAAATATAGAGAGACAACGAATAACTCATAGCATGTAGATTGTCTACGTGGGAAGACTGAAAGTCGCCTAGAGGGGGGGTGGATAGGCGAAACCTGAAAATTAAAACTTTATCCCCCAACTAGATCCCTTGATTAGTGGTTAGAACAAGATATACGATTTTCGGATTATAAAAACTAAGTCCTTGCTTGTAAAAAGTATTGCTTTCAAATAATGCGGAATTGATAAAACAATACTACTAGTAAGTCTATGAGAATAAAGCAAGAAGGCTTTAGATAAAAAGAGTAATCACTTAAGTTCTTCCTTGCAAGGTGTTGCTTTACTAAATGAGAATTTAACTTTAAGCAACACCAAATAATATTAGCAAAGAATAGTGCAAGAAGAACTTGAAAAGAGAAAGCACAAACAAATCACAAGCAATAAGCACACGAGACACGGGTGATTTGTTTTACCGAGGTTCGGCCCTCGAAGGCCTAGTCCCCGTTGAGGAGTCCACTAAGGACGGGTCTCTTTCAACCCTTTCCCTCTTTCTCCACCGATCACCAAAGACCGGAGAGCTCTTCTTCTTCTCAAGGATCACTTAAGACCCCACAAGGATCACCATACTCTTTGGTGTCTCTTGCTAGCTTTACAAGCCTCCAAAACTTTGGAGGAAGTTCAATGGGAGTCAAAACTCCACGCGCAAATGAACACAAAGAAGTAGTACACACTATCTCTCAATGAATTTCACAAGGCACTAGAGCTAAATCACACGAGAGACTTTCTTTTGCTTGCTCTCGCTTTTGTGGCACTTGTGTGGGTTGTAGTGGTCTAAATCTTGTGTATAGGATGGATCAATGAATATATGTGGTTGGGAGGGCTTGAGTATGTCAACTAGATGACTTGGAATGTTGCTTGGGCTCCCACACCTTGAAGTGACCGGTTGGGGTGGTATTTATAGCCACCAACCAAATTGTAGCCGTTGGAGAAGGCTGCTGGCGATGGGCACACCGGACAGTCCGGTGCGCCACCGGACAGTGTCCGATGCACCACCGGACAGTGTCCGGTGTGCCGCCACGTCATCCTCCCGTTAGGGCTTGGAGCTGGTCGATCGTTGGAGGCTTTGTCCTCATGTGGCACCGGACAGTCCGGTGCGACACCGGACAGTCCGGTGCCCCTCTGTCCGCTGCTCTGACATCTGATTTGCACTGTTTGCTTTGCAGAGTCGACCGTTGCGCGCATATGACCGTTGCTCCGCTGGCGCACCGGACAGTCCGGTGAATTATAGCGGAGGTGCGCCTAGGAAACCCGAAGGTGAAGAGTTTGAAGTCGTTCTTCCCTGGTGCACCGGACAGTCCGGTGCGCCAGACCAGGGAGCACTTCGGTTTCCTTTGCTCCTTTCTTCTTGAACCCTTTTTAATCTTTGTATTGGCTTTGAGTTGAGCCTTTGTGTAACACCACAAAACCCATCAACTAAAAATAATAAAATTAGTAAAATATGGTAATCATAATTTTTTTAAAAGTGATTAATTATTTATTTGCATTTTTGGATCAGTTTTCTTTGCATGTGCTTGATTGATTATCGGATGATTGTTATTAACTTCCTTTAAAAAAAATCCTAGTAATTAAAATAATAATTAAGTAATATAGTAATTATTAGTCTAAAAATAAGTATTTTATTTATAAATATTTTTGGTGAATTTTTTATGACTTTTTGAGCTCTTTAAATAATCATCTCGGAATTAGAAAAAAAACCCCCTAAATCCTACACTAACCGGCCCACGAGGGCCCATTATCCCCAAACCCTAGCCTAACGCTCGCGCGCGCGCTCCCTGGCAGAAGCCAGCCGCCGCCGCCTCCCAAACTCCCTCTCTCCCTCTATTCTCTCTCCCTCCCTCTCTCTCTTCACTCCCTCGCTGCTCTCTCTCCCCAGCCGACCGAGCGTGCCACCCAGGCGCGACGACCCGGCCCGATGCCGACGCCACGCAGCCACCCCGCCCAGCCGCGCGCTCAGGCCACCCGCGCGCGCAGGAGCCGCGCTGCCCGGCCTCGCCCGCACCCGATCACGGCGCGAGCAGCGCGCCATCGAGCCCGCGACCCCGTGCCAGGCCACGACGCCGCAGCGACCAGGAGCAAGTCCACGATGCCGCCGCGCCCAAGCCGAGCAGACCCGTGAACCCCGCGCGTCCGTTCGCCGACTGCGTTAAGGAATCATCACTACGACCGTTTCTTCTTCTCCATTGCTCTCCCCATTGATGCTTGGAAAGTAACTGATGCCATTGATGGCCATGAAGGACAGCCAGCGCCCCATTGAAGCTCTCCCTGGCAGACTCTTCTTCTTCCCTCCCTCTCTCCTATAAAAGGTAGCAGAGCCCTCTCCATACTCTCCTACCTGAGCTTGCCTCTTTCTCTAGTGCTTCTCGCTCACCGCTAGTGCCGCTCGTCGCCAGAGTTCGTCGGAACTCGTCGCTCGTCACCGGAGCCCGCGGAGTTCGCCGGAGCTACGCCATCCGCCGTCCGTAGTCGAGCCCTGCTCTTCTCTACCCGGCCGAAAACCCGTCGATCCATCGCCGTCACACGCACGAACCCAAGGTTGAAGACGACCCAAACTTATTTTGTGTATTTTATAAAACACTTTCTGATCCGATTCATTAGTTGTATATTTTGTTTGTTGTAATATGAACACGTGTGATTCGCAATTCTTATGTATATGTGTGCGTTATGGAATTTGTTAGAGATATGCAATTATTGGCGCACCGTGATAATTCATGTTAATCGATGCGTTGATTGTTGGATTAGAAGAATATGTCGTAGATTTAGTAGTCACCCGTTGGCGATAAAAACACTAGATAAGAATTTTTGTAATTAAACTTGGTCACAATAAACTTTAGAAACTATTTGGAGAATTATAGATGCATTTTATTGGATTTAGAAAATGGTATAGATGTCATATGAATAATATAGGATTTTTAGATGATTTATCTAATTATTTTATTAGCATTTTCTTTTTACAAAGAAAAGAGAAAATATCACCGGTAGTATGGAAAGTAGATTTCTACTAGCCAAATAAGCATGTTCACAAATTTAGCACTAAAATTGTTAGAGTGCTAGTTTATGTCAAAATAACCCCGCTTATGTTATAAAAAGTCAAACTAGCAATTTATGTAGATTTTTAGAATCTTAATAATAATAGATTCATTTTAGCCATACTCAATTTGAGTTAGAAATAAAAAGGATAAAAACTATTAATTTATTTATTAGTATTAAAGACGATAATTATTTTCATTGATGATGTTAAAATATATTAACATTAGTTAAAATTATATTTATTACACCCACCCATAAATTCACCATTAGGACTTATATTAATAGCTATAATTGAATTAATAAGTATTTATGCGATTAGGACAAATTTAAGATGTGAATAGTTGGATATGTTAATGTGTGTTTAATGATGTATTGGTGTATGTTTATGAAATGGTGCCTGTTTATTTATTTGTGTATGTTTTATTTTTGTATGTGCGTTATGCGACTCTATTAGAAGCCGATTGTGCGGTAGGCGATCCGAATTCGTTCGAGGACGACCCGCAAGACGCTTTTGAGCAAGGCAAGTGGATTCTCCCTCTGCATATTCTGTTTGTACCTATTCATTGCATATAATAATGTTTACTTTTTGATATACTGCATAATTTGTTGGGTTATACCTAATTAAGGATTTCCTAGATTTACTACCTGTATTCCTTGTTTAACCTGGGGAAATAATTAAGTTGTGCAAGATTTATGCTACCGCTCAACTTAATGATCCTAATGTCACTCGTTAATTAGTTTTAATGTTCCAAAAATGTTAATTGGCAATTATGACATTAACCCGATGGTTAAGATAACTTTATTACAAATTAATTGGAACATGGAGTGACCACCCAGGATAACAGTGCAACCACGAGTGCTATCATGCCTCTGGCTTTGGTAATTAGCTCTATATGCTTAGTGCCTAGCAACCTTACCTGAAATATGGGCAAGAGGGGGAGCGGTAGGTGCTGGCAGCCCACGTTAACATGGGGTCGTATTCTTGGCTAAGGTACTTCACCCAAGGGGCCACCACCATCGTCTTAGAAACCTTAGCGGGTTGCTTCGTATTAAGTGTATTTTGTGAAAACCTCATAATGGATCCCTAGCTATTCACCTCGGCAATGTCTAAGGGTCCGATCAACCCGGGCTAGATGGAATACATGGCTTGTGGGTAAAGTTGTACCACCTCTGCAGAGTGTAAAACTGATATATCAGCCGTGCTCCCGGTTATGAGCGACCTGGACTCCTCACATGATAATTGAACTTGAAGATGGAATTAAATTGAGATCTGATGATCTGCCAATAATTTGCTTAAGTGGTTTCACTTAAGTGCTTTTTGTTATACTCATATTCCTTTGTTTAAATGGGATAATTGGGATTCACACTTATTAGTAAGACAGGTGTTGTTAATAAAATATTGACCAACTAAAATGCTTACTGCTCAACCTTAGCCTCACCTTGTTATACCTGCATTAGTTTTTCTCCCACTTGCTAAGCCCCGACCATAAGTGAGCTCACCCTTGCTAATATTTTGATCAGAGGGTGATGCTAGAGACTTTGATGGAGATTTTATCGACGACGACGAATTCTAAGTCTAACGATACGCCGGTCAACTTCCTGTGGAGGATTGCCCAGATGTTTATTTCCGCTTTACTTTGATGTGATACTTGTTAAAGATACAATGTTTCAGATGATATAATAAAGTATTATACTCTCTTTACGCCTTTATTGCATTGTCTTTTGATATATTACACTTGTGACGTCAACATATGTGTGGAAATGGATCCTGGCACACATATGGTATGCGCTCGGTTCTACCCCCTGGAACCGGGTGTGACACTTTGGCACCTGTGGAACATAAACTCTAGAGCAAACTAGCTAGTCCAATTATTTGTGTTGGGCATTTCAACCACCAAAATCATTTAGAAAAAGCTTTAAATCCTATTTCCCTTTCAATCTCCCCCTTTTTGGTGATTGATGCCAACACAATCCAAAGCAAATATATAAGTGCAGAATTGAACTAGTTTGCATAAGGTAAGTGCAAAGGTTGCTTGGAATGAAACCAATATTATTTCTTTTACCAGATATGCATGGTTTGCTTTTCTTCTTATTTAATATTTTGGACCACGCTTGCACCACATGTTTTGTTTTTGCAAATTCTTTTGTAAATTCTTTTCAAAATCCTTTTGCAAATAGTCAAAGGTAAATGAATAAGAATTTTGAGAAGCATTTATAAGATTTGAAAATTTCTCCCCTTGTTTCAAATGCTTTTCTTTTGACTAAACAAAACTCCCCCTCAATAAAATCCTCCTCTTAGTGTTCAAGAGGGTTTTAAGATATCAGTTTTGAAAATACTACTTTCTCCCCCTTTTGACCACAATAGGATACCAATTTGAAAATCATTAGTTTTAAAATTAGGTGGTGGTGCGGTCCTTTTGCTTTGGGCTAATACTTTCTCCCCCTTTGGCATGAATCGCCAAAAACGGATACTTTGAGTGAAATATAAGCCCTTTACTTTCTCTCCCCCTTTGGCAAACAATTAAAATATGAGTGAAGATTATACCAAAGTGAAGAACTATGCAGAATACCGGCAAAGAGTAGATAATACCGATGGAGTTGAGCGGAAGTGTCGTCTTTACCGAATATTCCATTTTCCTTTCAATCTATGACTTAGCATGAAGTACACTTGCAAAACACATTAGTCATAGCAAATGAAAGAGATATGATCACAAGATATGTCAATTAAGCATGATCAGAGTTCTATATGACATAGATTGCTCCCCTAAATGTGTGCATGGAGAGGAACATATATTTTGGCCTTAAATGCCAATTGCACATAATTAGGTTAATGAGAACATATCTATATCATACAAAATGTGAAGTGCATAGTGTCATAGTATAAGTGTGATGCTCATGACAGTTTATGCACTTATGAAAGCATGTTATGAACAATTTAAGCATTTTCCCTTAAGGATTTCAAAGAGACTTAAGGACCATCCACCTTTGGAACAAAGGCAGCTTATCCTCGTTACAAGGTTAAGCTTTATGCTCTTTGACAATAAAATCACTTCATCTAGTTTTAACATAGGATGCATCAATGCAGGAGTGAGATTTTTGAGAAGTTAAACTAGGTATGAAGCAGGGTTAATGCATGGACATGCTTTCTCTTCCTTTTATACAAGATATGCAAGGAGTGTATAGAAAAAGGAAGATTTAGGTACGTGTGTAAATGAATGGAAGTAGTTTTACCGTTTTGTACCTTCACATAGAGACGCTCTCTTCATTGTGCTTTGTCCTTTGTCTTAGTTGCTTAAGACCTATACTTAAGACAATATATGGAAATATTTTGCACAAGAGAGAGTTCTACAACTAGTAATCCTTCTCCAAGTCATTGTTAGTATATATTAAGTGGATCACAAATTGCATAAATGTATCGTGAATTCTCCTTTTAACTTAGTGCATATCAAGAAAGATATCGATTGATAGAATATACGACACTAAGAAACATGATTGAAGTTATTCAATGATCAAACAAATAACAGATGTGATCAAGAGAACAACATACTCATTAGATTATCAATTAAGCTTAGAGTAGGAGAATCCAGTAAATATGCTACTTTAAAGCGAAAGATAGGAATTGAAAAATAGTAGCATACTTCATGAGAAACTCATTTTCATGCAAGAGACTATATGAGATTACTAAGATAAAGTGATAGTCTCAACATAATCAAGATATAGAAAGAGGCTCCCCTTAGAGATATGCATCAAGAATTTGAATAAGATGAATAGATGCATTTATTTTAAAGACAAATAAGGAGAAGCATTATACATCTTGATCAAGGCTCATAAAATTTGCAATTAACAACTTAAGCCTGGTATTCTCACAATGAAAAATGTTTAGAATGCTTACAACCACACCATTGATTGTTTTGAAGATCTTATTATCCAAGTGAGTGTTGTTGTTCTTGACGTCCTTCTCTTTTCATGTGAGTGTCCTCCCTTTGTAGTTGTTTCTTTTTCCTTTCAAGCTTATTGAAAATACTCAAGAAAGATGTTAATAACACAAGAGAGCATATGATGAAGGATGACTTCTTTAGATAAGAAATATAAACAATTCATCATCCATAAGTCACATGAAGTAAAATCCTTATCCTTAGTGCATATCATTAGAAAGGAGGAATATGCACCTTTTAAACATTTTATCAGTCATAGGAATTTTACTTCTTCATATTGAATTTATTATCATAACTTAAAAGCATATCAATATGAGAATGGTTATGGCAAAGGCATGAAATAGATTCTAATGGACTAGTGTATTTGTGAGTACCTACCAAGAATAAGTCCAATACAGAATCTACATAGATAGAATATGATAAATTAGAGCAAATAACCTTTGAAAGGAACTATATTTGATTAAGAAGATGAGTTCCCATACCTTTGCTTTCACTTATCTTCCTTTGGGTGAAGAGCAACCCATGAGGCTTGTGCACTTTCTCTTTTGTAGATATTCATAAGTAGGCTCAAGAGATACTTTGTTAGTAACACAAGCACTAGTTTCCATTTTTGTAATCATTTTTGATAAGGAATGAAAAGCTGGATTACTAAAACATGGAAACTTCATAGCATGAACTAGATAATCCTATAGATGATGTTATGCTCAATTTTAACTCACAAAATAAGCATAAACAATCCTTTAAGATTACGGGAATAAATCTAATTCATGATATGGAAAGCGATAAATGTGAAAGAATCATATCCAATTTAAGCAAGTAGAAATACATTATAAGTCATTGGATTGATTTTTCTTTTTATGTTAGATTACATGCTTGCAAAGAGAAACTTATTCTCTACAAGTGAGACTACTTGGGTTACTTAGATAAAATCATTAGTCTCACTATTCTAGTTATAGAGAGAGTTTTCCTTTTATAAGTGTCTTAAGGATTTGAATTTCTTATATGACACCATATTCTTTTAAGAACTTGAAAAATCTCTTTATATCTAGAATCATGGCAATAATAGAATGACTAGCGAAAAACATGCCATGAGATACTTGCAACAATTTAAAGCATGTGGATTGCCATTGAATGGAAATGATGAGTATGCAATCTACCATATGAGAGGAAATTTCTTCAAAGAATGGTGACTTAATTTTAAATACATTTAAAGTGCTTATTTATCTATGTGACTACACAAGACACATAAGAAATGATAATTTAAAATACTTGCACTTAAAAGCATAGATGTTACCATCCTTTGACTTTCCTCCATGCTGTAGGCCTTGATTTTTCCGCACAGGGTAGTTCTTTATTTCCTACAACATCAATATCTTCCTCGAGATGATATGAGTTTTAGATATAATAAATTGAAATAGCTTTGGGTCAGTCTTGGATATGTATTGAAGATTGATAGCTTGAGTTAATAAGAATTGAATGGACTCTCTTAAGCATCCCAAAGCTTCATATCATCTCCTTTTCCTGCAAAGCTTGTCAAGCATATTTTGGTACCCATCTCTTGATGGGTCCGTCAAGGTTAGTCAACAAAGATCTAGGAACCCAAGAGTCCTTTGTGTTAGCACTAGGTAAACTCATTACCTTTCTAGCACAAGTTGCAATTTTGGGTTGCCTAGTTATATGAGAATTAATTGACAAGCTAGGAGCGGGATAGTTACCAATGGGACAATCCTTGCATTGATGTCCCTTCTTTCAGCATATGTAGCAAAGGCGATCCTTAAGTTTTGAAGATTTCTTCTTTCCTTGTTTCTCTTTTGCTACATGGTTAGTGAATAATTTTTCTTTTCTAACATTATGCCTTTTTGTTTTAAATGGGGACAAGTTTTAATAAAGTGTCCCTTCTTTGAACATTTAAAACAAAGTTTATCATCCTTGTTAATAATCAAACCATTTTTAATATAGGGACATGATCTAATCAAGTGCCCCTTTTCAAAGCATTCACTACACTTCTTATTTCTATTTGTATGAAGTGTGATTTGATTAATACCTTAGATGTTACCTTTTATGGAGGCATGGTTGAGGCTTTTGGAAGAGGTATTGATTTTCTTCTTTTGCTTCCTCCTCTTGGCAATCCTCAATTCCTTGACATTTTCTTCAAGGGATTTAGTGCATGCCATAGTTGTTCCCGTCTCAAGCTTCTTCACCATGTGATCATGATTATCTTGAGAAGGTTGAGCAATGCATTTCCCTTTTAGTTGTGTCAAGCTCCTTATTAGCCTCTCATTTTCTTCTTTGAGCTTTTGATATGAATCATCATTTGTTCCTGCAAACTTTAGCTCAAAGGAAGATTTGCTTGTCGACGGACAACAAGCATTAGCACATGGTAATGTAGTTTCAATTTGAATACATGTGCATGAGTGAGGTTGTTGGGATTTTAAGTTTTCTATCACAACCTCATGAGCAATATTTAATATGATATGATCATCCATAAGATTTTCATGAGAATAGAGAAGCATATCATATTTATCTTGAAAAGCTAGATTTTCAACTTTTAGCTTTTCTACTTGGTCCTTAAGCAAGGCATTCCTATTTACTAATTGAGCGATACTATGTAAAGCGTTATCTTGCTCAATTGAAATAGTTTCATACCTTGGGACCAAATCAACATGAGAGCACTTTAGCTCCTCATGTTCTTTAGTCAATTCGTCAAAGTATAACATTTTCATGGAGAGAACATCTTCTATCCTTTGACGAGCTTCGCTTTGCTCTCTCGCTCTTTCTAGAAGTTTGAGCATGACCGCCTTATCTTCTTGGCTTAGGCGAGCGTAGAGTTGCATGAAGCTTCTTTCTTCCTCCTTGTTGGGGGCCTTCGGCTTCCGAAGGTCCTCAAAAACACGATTTAACTATGTTTCTGGAGTATAATGTGTAAACAGGTACATTCGGACATAAATCAAAACCACAGCGTGAAGAGTATGAATGGTGGCGCAGAGCCGAAGCTGTGCGCAAAGGAGCTTCGGCATGATGACAGGAAAAAGAAACCGACTTAAAGAGGAAAAGGCTATCTAGACCCTGATAAATTACTAGAGTTATTATCAAATGTAAAGGGCCTGAATGTAATTTTGCATGGGCTGCGACCCGTGCCTATAAATAGATGAACAGTACTCCCGTACTGGACACGCTGACTTGGCATTCGCTTTTGCGTCACGCTTGTACTTTCCTTCGAGCCGAAGGTACAAATGTAATTCAATATTGTTCTTATTCATTCATGATTATATAAAAAAAGATATACGAACGATATCATATGATTATTCATGTTATTTCTCATGTTTCATATGTTTCGTCTTTCATTAGCATATGCTATCATGATGAAGGTGCGTCCTTCATGACCTTCGTCTGAAGATCATTATATCCTTAAGGAAATAATGCTTCGAAGGACGAAGGATGTTAACCACTAACCTATTTTTGTGTTGCCTTGTTCTTAACTCATAGCATTTGAGAACAAGTCCCCAACATTGGCACCCACCTCCGGTGAACTCACTTCCACTTTTTGAGTTTCGAACACCTTCGGCAAGCGTAGACCTTCGTCATGCCGCCAAAGAAAACTTCAGCAACAGGGGCTGCCGCTTTGCAGCCGCTGGACCCCAACCAGGACACTCTCTCTCTCTCTCTTCAGGAGGCTCGAAGCCAGAAAAGGAAGGCCATCAGTCCAACGCCTCAAGAGGACGACCTGGACCAAGAGATCAGAAATATGGAGATGCTTCACCAGCAGGTGCAAAGGAAGAAGGAAAAGATGGCTAGGCTAGCTAAACTGCAAAGACAGATAGACGAAGCCTCTGAAGAAGTTCGCCATCTCACTCAAGATGAGCAGAACCGAAGGCCTCAGTATAGAGAGCTTCATCAAGAGGGCTTCTTCAACGAAGATGATTGGTATGAGAATTTCCATCATGGAAATTTTGCCTTTGATGATGCTTCTCCTCTATCAGCAGAACTACAGGCTACACCTTGGCCTCCGTCTTACAAGCCACCTCAACTCCCCATGTATGACGACCATTCAGACCCGAAGCAGTTTCTAATGAGCTACGAAGCAACAATATCTTCCTATGGTGGCAATACTGCAGTCATGGCAAAGTCTTTCGTCATTGCTGTCAGGAATGTTGCACAAACATGGTACTCCTCTCTTCGGCCAGGAACAATCACATCATGGCAGAAGCTGAAGGATATGCTGATCACCAGCTTCCAAGGGTTCCAAACGAAGCCGGTTACCGCTCAAGCTTTATTCCAGTGCACCCAAGATCACGAAGAGTATCTTCAGGCATATGTCCGAAGATTCTTACGCCTGAGGGCACAAGCGCCAACAGTGCCCAATGAAATTGTCATTGAGGCCATGATTAAGGGGCTTCGGCTGGGACCTTCAGCCCAATACTTTGCCAGAAAGCCCCCTCAGACTCTGGAGAAATTGCTTCAGAAGATGGATGAATACATCCGCGCTGACAATGATTTTCGACAGAGAAGGGAGGAAGCTTACAGGTTCTCCGAAATAGCCAGGGGCTTCAGAGGGAGATTTCATCCCAGACATGTCAGATCGATTCATTCCACTCAGAATGATGACAAGGGAAGCCAGCAGCAGAGGTCGCAATATTCCTCTCAGGCTTCGGGGCAGCAGCAGAGCTATCCTCGACCTCCAGCTCAAAGGGTAGAGGCGCCAGGGGCTTCGGAGGGAGATTTGGGGATCAACCCAGGAAGATCTATTGCCTATTCTGCGGTGAGGACAAGGGCCATACCACCAGGATGTGTCATGTTACCATCCAGAAACAAAAAGAGATAGCAGAAGCTGCGGCCCAACAGAGCCAGCCGAAGCAGGTTATGCACACTGCTTCGTACCATTCGCCATACATTCCAGAGTATGTAGGCAACCACCCTGCAGCTTCTGTCGCTTCGGCAAGCCAACCTCAGGCATCTTGGCAACAGCTTCCCCCTCCACCGCCAATGCAACAAGGCCAGCAGCCAGAAGGGAGTCAACATCCTCACCTCCAACGGGACTTCAGAGAAGAGTCTGAAGCTCGCACAGTCAATAGTACTGTGCTAGAATCCAAGCATATTTACTAACAAATATCCTACTTCGGCAGCAGTTTTTTCATTCAGTATCATTTTCTTTTTTAATAAGGAACAATTATTGAAAGCCTAAGTATTTTTGCCGTTTTTCAAACCTCTTGTAATAGTTTCGTTTTTTACCACAATAAAAGTATACCTTCTCCACAGAGTAGCGGAGTTGCCGAAGCATAAGATTTATGATTGCAAGGGGAATTTCCGAAATAACAAAAAGTCGTTCCTAAGGGAGCGCAGCATAAGTTTTCTGCTCAAAAGTCGTTCCGAAGGGAATGCAGAGCCTACAGCGAAAAATAAACGCTGATACCGCTGAAAGTAAAAGGCAAAGAAGCTCCTAAGGGAGGCTTACAGCGAAAAATAAACACTGATACCGCTGAAAGTAAAAGGCGAAGAAGCTCCTAAGGGAGGCTTACAGCGAAAAATAAACGCTGATTCCGCTGAAGTAAAAGGCGAAGAAGCTCCTAAGGGAGGCTTAAAGTGAAAAATAACGTCGATCTTCGGCAAATATCATTTTGCATAACATCACATCATTTGCATAGCATAACATCATACATCATACTGCATCAATGACGTAAGAAGGGAATCAATGTTGATATTTGGAGATTGTTTCGAAGAAACAGTGCCAAGGCACAAAAAAGTAAATTTCGAAGAAGCATACCTTCGTCAAACTCCGAAATGAAAAGATTTATCGGCTATTGATTTTACGAAGATTGGACGTTTTTATGAAAATACAGATATTATTTACGAAGCATGAAAAGAAGGGAAGGTGTTTTTTCGCCGAAGGCTCAAAAAACGGTATGTATATAAAGTTTCATGCATCGTAAAGAATTGAACCATAAATAGCTTATATATTACATTCAAAGTTACAAAATATTACATGTGTTCAATGAATATTACATTCCAAATGTTTTTTGCAATAACATCTAGTCTTCCCTTAAAACAACTTCTGTAGCTTCGTTCAGTAGTTGATCAACAACTTTATCCATGATAGCTTCAGCCATTTTTCTAATTTTGTCGTCCCCCTTCGCATGGGGGTCCGCGGATGGCTTCGCACGCTCTAAGGGGCAAGAAAGTGCGGCTATGTTACAAAGTGTAAACAAGCTCGAAATCAAAAATTACAACAGAGCCAAAAACTGCTAGTTAGTACCTATTGGCACTTCGACATCTGCACTTTTCTCAGCGGTCTCTGCTACTTTTCTAGCGTCATGAATACCTTTTTCGCTCTTTTGTATAATTTCTTGGGCTATCTCCCGGCCACCATTGTCCCAGATATCGGTGAAAAATTTTCCACCAACCAAGCTCGCTTCGGCCGAGGGGTCTTTTATATCTTCACAGGACAATGCGGCTTCAGATTGTGCCAAAAATTTTACATGGTTACAGCCTTTCCTCTCCAAAATAGTGGCAATCCCCCTGGCACCCGTAAAGGCACATATGTCTCCACGGCTATTCAAAACTTCTTCAAAAGCTTCAGCTTCGTGGCTGATCCATCCAATTGGGCCTTCGGGGTCACCCCTTATGAAGTCCTTTTCACTTGAGAATGCGCCGACGCTGGCGAAGCTGGTTCTTATTTTCTTAACGCATTCCATAGATTTTTCATAACACTTTTTCTTGGACGCACGAAGCTCTTCAACGTTTCTTTCTAAATGATTGGCCCATTGTTCACTAATCTCTCGTTTTGTTTCTTCAAGTGTGCATTCTTCTTTAGCTCTGACTAGTTGTTTCCGAAGATCTTTGATTTCGCGCCTCTGAGCTTCGACTTGAGTGTTGAAAGCAGCTTCGTCTTCTTTTATTTTATTCAATAGCGAGTGCAATATTTTATCTTTTTCGAGACCTTCGTTCCTCAGTTCAATTACTTCGGAACGAAGGTTGCTCAAGGCTATGGTATACCCTTCGTCTTCAACATCTTTTTGTGCCCTGAGGGCATTGCTAAGTATAAGACCCTAGAGAAAAATGTTTGTTAAATAAATTTAAGCAAATAAAAAATTTTGGTTTCAATAAATAATGCAAAGATTTCATTGTTTCACCTTTAAACTATTGTACGCTAAGCTGTCAGCCAGCTCGTTCTTTGACAACACTGAGAGCCCGTCTTCTAGTGTTGGGAATCCGAAGCTTTTGCTCATCTCCCGACAGACTGAAATCTCCTTGCTGTCAGGGAGACAATACAAAAAGTCTTCTTCTCCGCTGCCATTGAATATCAACGCCCCCTTGGGATATTTTAGTCTTCGGGCATAGAACTGAGCCTCCTGCTTCTCTTTTTCAGTCAATTTCTTTCCCGAAGCATGTCGTAAAATATAATCGGAAGCTTCAGAAAAGGCTTCGGGGCGGTAGTGCCGCTTTCTTCAACAAAGATTTGTTCTGTTGTTTCTATTCCTTTGGTTTCCAAGAATTATACCTTGGTGGGCTCTGAGGGCCCAGCTTCAGATTCAGCTTGGTGTTTTGAAGCTTCTATCTCAAAGGCTTCGATTTACACTTCAGGAGTTCCGGCAATCTTCCTCGGAGTGCTGCTTGAAGACTTTATTGTCTCGAATACATCCAGTACATTAACCATCCTTTTTCTTTTGGGGGTCAATGCTGGCCCCTTTTGGCTTTTCGGTATTTCAACTTTTGCTGAAGGATTTAAAATTTTAGATGTCTTTGTTTCTTCAGGCTTCGGTTCTTCTATTTTCTTTGTTTCCGGCATTGTGACCAGCTCTTCAATATTCTTCAAGGGAGTCGCCTCTTTGGCTTCGGGGGCCGAAGAAGATTCACCGACAAACTCGGGCACTGTGGCCGGTTCAATATAGCGTGGATGGTGTGTAAGAACTTTTATCTTTTTCTTCTTCGGCGTTGGCTCACTGAGAGCAGCTGAGGCGGCTTCCTTTGTAGACACCGTATCTTTCCTTTTTTGACCCCGTGTTGGGTAATGGTAGTCAGGATACACAAACCCAATGGCATCAAATACTCGGTTGAGCCTTTTCTTCTTTCGGCCTCCGAAGGCTGTGGATAGTGCAGTATCTTCTGCCTTCGAATATGGACCAAGCAGCTCATCGTTTACGGCCTCAATGCTTTTCAGCCAGTCGTCGTCTGGCTCAACGAACTTATCTCCATACTTGAAGGTGAATTTTAACCTAACCAGTCCACCTTCGTTAGGTTCGTCAACGGTTTCTTTCGGCATTTCCCAGTTATCTGCAAGTGGCCATACTCTGAAGGCAATGTGTTCCTGGATCAAGTCCCTTGTCCCAATGAAAGAGCAAACTACTCCGAAGGCTCTTCGACATTCTTCAGCTGCTTCGTCAATTTCTACCTTCGGTTTCCGAAGGCCGAAGCGCTGCCAGATAGGGCGCATAATGATACCTTTAATGTCTTCTCGTGTTTTCAAGTCGTTTTTCACGTAGAACCATTCCTTCATCCAGTCCCTAGGCCATCTTTTCTGAAAAGTTGGCACGGGACAGCTTGACCCAGAACGGGCACCGAAGCTATAACAACCAAAATTGTTGTGATATTGTTCCTTACCCCATGGTTTCGTCTCATACAATAACTCATGCATATTGCAGAAACTTTTTGCATTTGGTTCCAAACCTTGGCTCTTCGCGGCCCATACAAAGATTCCCATCCTTATGATTGCTTCAGGAGTAATTTGATGAAGGTAGATTTCAAATATCTTCAAAACTTCTACCACGAAGCTGCTCAAAGGAAACCGAAGTCCAGCCTTAAAGAAGCTTCGGAATATCATGACTTCATTTTCCTCAGGAGTCGGACAAGTTTTCTCCCCTTCGTCAGCCCTTACAATAGTTAAATCTCGAAAATATCTGCCCCTCATATTGACAAGATGACTTTGTTTGATGCTTGATTTTCCAAAAACTGCATGGCTTGGTCGCTAAGGTCGATCTTCAGAATCTTCACCGCCACTTTCCACATCATAGCTGTCGCTATCACCAGTGTCTTTAGACAAACCCTCTAAAATCTCCCTAGTAATTTTCTCTGTATTTGTCTTTGCTATTGATTCAAGGAAGCCGAGGTTCATCTCTTCAGAAAGGCTTAGCTTCGACTCAGCGACAGTTTTCTTGTCTTCAGACATCTTCGAAAACGCGAGGGAGGTACTCTCAAAGACGAAGCTTAAAAATGTAGAAGGCCAGGCAAGCGTTGGTGGGCAAAGAGATAAAAATTAGGAAGACAGGAGCCGGCGGCAAGAGAGCGTGCCAAATGAGCTGGCGATGCCTTCTTATTTATACGCCCAGTACATCGCAAGTGGCAGGGCCCCACTTGTCACTCACTGTTGCTATTCTAGCAAAGGGAAGGTGTTTTTTCGGACCTTCGGCTTAAGGCCTTCGTCCATATCGCTATTTGAATTTGGTATTTCAGCAAATTAATATTGCGAGGGGCTACTGTTGGGGGCCTTCGGCTTCCGAAGGTCCTCAAAAACACGATTTAACTATGTTTCTGGAGTATAATGTGTAAACAGGTACATTCGGACATAAATCAAAACCACAGCGTGAAGAGTATGAATGGTGGCGCAGAGCCGAAGCTGTGCGCAAAGGAGCTTCGGCATGATGACAGGAAAAAAAGAAACCGACTTAAAGAGGAAAAGGCTATCTAGACCCTGATAAATTACTATAGAGTTATTATCAAATGTAAAGGGCATGAATGTAATTTTGCATGGGCTGCGACCCGTGCCTATAAATAGATGAACAGTACTCCCGTACTAGACACGCTGACTTGGCATTCGCTTTTGCGTCACGCTTGTACTTTCCTTCGAGCCGAAGGTACAAATGTAATTCAATATTGTTCTTATTCATTCATGATTATATAAAAAAAGATATACGAACGATATCATATGATTATTCATGTTATTTCTCATGTTTCATATGTTTCATCTTTCATTAGCATATGCTATCATGATGAAGGTGCGTCCTTCATGACCTTCGTCTGAAGATCATTATATCCTTAAGGAAATAATGCTTCGAAGGACGAAGGATGTTAACCACTAACCTATTTTTGTGTTGCCTTGTTCTTAACTCATAGCATTTGAGAACAAGTCCCCAACACTCCTCATCTTCATTTGTGCTTCTGCTATCATTTTCATTAGCCACACAACATATGTGGGAATCGAAATGGGAAGACAAACCTTTTGGAGAGATGGATTCATCGTTTGGTCTCCATCGGTCATTTTCTTCTTCTTCCTTGCAAGGGTTAGTATCACAAATACCAAAGGAAGTAGAAGCACAAAAGGAACTATCATGTTTGGACTCATCAAATTTGATTTTAATTCTAGTCCAAATATCATGCGCATCATGAATAGATTCATT
The DNA here is from genome assembly GCA_029449295.1 of Zea luxurians. NCBI lineage: Eukaryota > Viridiplantae > Streptophyta > Magnoliopsida > Poales > Poaceae > Zea > Zea luxurians. Next base: position 813,366 of record JAOPSE010000064.1, on the reverse strand, counting down.
ATAATTGGATATGAATGCACGATAATCTTCATTGCTAAGAGAATTACTTAAGATGTCAAAAGCTAGGTAGTTTAAGCGAAAACATCTTTGATCCTCCTCGGAAATGATTTCTCTATTATAACTAGAGGTGAAGATACTCTTGTCTATAATTTGTTCTAATTGTGGATCTACGGTTCTAAAAGCATTTATCACTCTAGTAGACCAAGAATCGTAATTAGAACAATCAGAAAGTAATATCTCAAGAGTTACCTCATTGTTTTCCTCCGGAGGTGTCTTCTTGTTCTTTTGGGATCTTTTACGAGCCATCACTTCGAGTTGTTAGACTCAAGATGAAGTGCCTAGCTCTGATACCAATTGAAAGTCGCCTAGAGGGGGGGGGGGTGGATAGGCAAAACCTGAAAATTAAAACTTTATCCCCCAACTAGATCCCTTGATTAGTGGTTAGAACAAGATATACGATTTCCGGATTATAAAAACTAAGTCCTTGCTTGTAAAAAGTACTGCTTTCAAATAATGCGGAATTGATAAAACAATACTACTAGTAAGTCTATGAGAATAAAGCAAGAAGGCTTTAGATAAAAATAGTAATCACTTAAGTTCTTCCTTGCAAGGTGTTGCTTTACTAAATGAGAATTTAACTTTAAGCAACACCAAATAATATTAGCAAAGAACAGTGCAAGAAGAACTTGGAAAGAGAAAGCACAAACAAATCACAAGCAATAAGCACACGAGACACGGGTGATTTGTTTTACCGAGGTTCGGCCCTCGAAGGCCTAGTCCCCGTTGAGGAGTCCACTAAGGACGGGTCTCTTTCAACCCTTTCCCTCTTTCTCCACCGATCACCAAAGACCGGAGAGCTCTTCTTCTTCTCAAGGATCACTTAAGACCCCACAAGGATCACCACACTCTTTGGTGTCTCTTGCTAGCTTTACAAGCCTCCAAAACTTTGGAGGAAGTTCAATGGGAGTCAAAACTTCACGCGCAAATGAACACAAAGAAGTAGTACACACTATCTCTCAATGAATTTCACAAGGCACTAGAGCTAAATCACACGAGAGACTTTCTTTTGCTTGCTCTCGCTTTTGTGGCACTTGTGTGGGTTATAGTGGTCTAAATCTTGTGTATAAGAATGGATCAATGAATATATGTGGTTGGGAGGGCTTGAGTATGTCAACTAGATGACTTGGAATGTTGCTTGGGCTCCCACACCTTGAAGTGGCCGGTTGGGGTGGTATTTATAGCCACCAACCAAATTGTAGCCGTTGGAGAAGGCTGCTGGCGATGGGCGCACCGGACAGTGTCCGGTGCACCACCGGACAGTGTCCGGTGTGCCGCCACGTCATCCTCCCGTTAGAGCTTGGAGCTGGTCGACCGTTGGAGGCTTTGTCCTCATGTGGCACCGGACAGTCCGGTGCCCCTCTGTCCGCTGCTCTAACATCTGATTTGCACTGTTTGCTTTGCAGAGTCGACTGTTGTGTGCATATGACCGTTGCTCCGTTGGCGCACTGGTCAGTCCGGTGGCACACCGGACAGTCCGGTGAATTATAGCAGAGGTGCGCCTAGGAAACCCGAAGGTGAAGAGTTTGAAGTCGTTCTTCCCTGGTGCACCGGACACTGTCCGGTGGCACACCGGACAGTCCGGTGCGCCAGACCAGGGAGCACTTCGGTTTCCTTTGCTCCTTTCTTCTTGAACCCTTTTTAATCTTTGTATTGGCTTTGAGTTGAGCCTTTGGCACCTGTGGAACATAAACTCTAGAGCAAACTAGTTAGTCCAATTATTTGTGTTGGGCATTTCAACCACCAAAATCATTTAGGAAAAGGTTTAAAGCCTATTTCCCTTTCAAAGACCAGCTCAGCGAACATATGGTTCTATCCCAGAAAACCAATTTCATCGCCCACGTCCGGACCTGCACGGTGGAAGGTTGACAGAGATACTAGAGCCACTGCCGGAGCCGAGGGAGACGTCCACGACACCAGCCCGAGAAGAGGAACACCGCGTAGTAGGGAGCCTAAGCACCAGGCCACGGTGGACAGAGACCAGACAAGAATCTCGGCACCAGAGAAGTGCACAATTCCAACAACAGAGCACAGGTAAATCACGCTGCGCAAGCATAGCACCACTTCCATTTTGAACCACTCCTAGCAAGAATCGCCACCAGAATACCAGGGAACGAACTGGTAGTTCTAGTTCTCACCGGAGCAGCAAACACAGAGAGAAAAAGAAGAACATCCGACTGCTGAGCCAGCGCTAGAGAGAGGGGAAACACACCCATACTTATGGAGCAGTCCTCGAGGAGGTTGCGCAGCGGCCGGCGAGGAGTTCGGCGAGCACTGAACGAACCGGCTACTGAGTGTCGCAGCTAGGGAAGCTGACTTCATGTGTGCTCACTTGGCTGCGTCCTCCGCGCGCCCTAGCTTTTGTGCCAGCCGGTGGGCTTGCTCGGTCAACCGGCCTTGTAGCGGCCCACCCGGCTGACCCCCTCCTCACTTCCTTTTTTTAATTCATTTCTCATATTTTCCAATAAAAAAATAAAGGGAAACCCCTCAAAATGAACAGCAATCCCCACCGTTTTCACTCTTATTTTCTAATCAACGTCATTGAGCTCCCGTACTATTTATATACTACTTTTTGGTAGAGGTACTTGTTAGGTGAAAGGGAAATAGGATCAAACATTTTCCTAAATGATTTTGGTGGTTGAATTGCCCAACACAAATAATTGGACTAACTAGTTTGCTCTAGATTATGAATTCTACAGGTGCCAAAGGTTCAACACAAACCAATAGAAAGACCAAGAAAGGGTTCAAATATAAAGGAGCTGAAAGTCGCCTAGAGGGGGGGGGGTGAATAGGGCGAAACTGAAATTTACAAATATAATCACAACTACAAGTCGGGTTAGTGTTAGAAATAATAATGAGTTCGAGAGAGAGGGCGCAAAACAAATCGCGGGCAAATAAAGAGTGAGACACGTGGATTTGTTTTACCGAGGTTCAGTTCTCTCAAACCTACTCCCCGTTGAGGAGGCCACAAAGGCCGGGTCTATCTCAACCCTTTCCCTCTCTCAAACGGTCCCTCGGACCGAGTGAGCTTCTCTTCTCAAATCAACCGGGAACAAAACTTCCCCGCAAGGACCACCACACAATTGGTGTCTCTTGCCTTGGTTACAATTGAGTTTGATCACAAGAACAAATGAGAAAGAAAGAAGCAATCCAAGCGCAAGAGCTCAAAAGAACACGGCAAATCTCTCTCGCTAATCACTAAAGCCTTGTGTGGAATTGGAGAGGATTTGATCACTTGGGTGTGTCTAGAATTGAATGCTAGAGCTCTTGTAAGGTGTAGAAGTGTGAAAACTTGGATTACTTGAATGTGGGGTGGTTGGGGGTATTTATAGCCCCAACCACCAAACTAGCCGTTTGGTGGAGGCTGTCTGTCGCATGGTGCACCGGACAGTCCGGTGCACACCGGACATGTCCGGTGCGCCAGCCACGTCACCAGGCCGTTAGGGTTCCGACCGTTGGAGCTCTGACTGCTGGGCCCGTCTGGATGTCCGGTGGCGCACCGGACATGTACTGTAGAGTGTCCGGTGCGCCAACCCGCGCGTGCCTGACTTCTACGCGCTCTGGCGCGCATTTAATGCGCCTGCAGGTGACCGTTGGCGCCGAAGTAGTCGTTGCTCCGCTGTCACACCGGACAGTCCGGTGTACACCGGACATGTCCGGTGAATTATAGCGGACTAGCCGTTGGAGATTCCCGAAGCTGGCGAGTTCAGAGTCGCTTCTTCTTGGAGCACCGGACACTATCCGGTGTACACCGGACAGTCCGGTGAATTATAGCGCGGCGGCTCTGAGTTTTCCCGAAGGTGCGAAGTTCAGCTTGGAGTCCCCTGGTACACCGGACATTGTCCGGTGGTGCACCGGACACTGTCCGGTGGCACACCAGATAGTTCGATGCGCCCGACCAGGGTGCCTTCGGTTGTCCCTTTGCTCTTTTGTTTGAACCCTTTCTCTTGGTCTTTTTATTGGCTTATTGTGAACCTTTGGTACCTGTAGATCTTATAAACTTGGGCAAACTAGTTAGTCCAATTATTTGTGTTGGGCAATTCAACCACCAAAATCAATTTAGGAATATAGGTGTAAGCCTAATTCCCTTTCAATCTCCCCCTTTTTGGTGATTGATGCCAACACAAACCAAAGCAAATATAGAAGTGCAGAATTTTGAACTAGTTTGCATATGCAAGTGCAAAGGTTACTTAGAATTGAGCCAATAAATATTACTTACTAGATGTGCATGGATTGTTTCTTTATTTTTAATATTTTGGACCACGCTTGCACCACATGTTTTGTTTTTGCAAATTCTTTTTGTAAATCCTTTTCAAAGTCCTTTTGCAAAATAGTCAAAGGTAAATGAATAAGATTTTGTGAAGCATTTTCAAGTTTTGAAGTTTTCTCCCCTTGTTCCAAATGCTTTTCCTTTGACTAAACAAAACTCCCCCTCAATAAATTCTCCTCTTAGTGTTCAAGAGGGTTTTAAGATATCAATTTTGAAAATACTACTTGCTCCCCCTTTTGAACACAATAAGATACCAATTTGAAATTTACCAATTGAAAATCATTTTAAAATTAGGGTGGTGGTGCTGTCCTTTTGCTTTGGGCTCATACTTTCTCCCCCTTTGGCATGAATCGCCAAAAACGGATACTTTGAGTGAGATATAAGCCCTTAGCTAACTACTTTCTCCCCTTTGGCAAATAAAACATATGAGTGAAGATTATACCAAAGACGGAGAATTGCTCGGAGCGACGGCGAAGGATGAGTTGTAGAGTGGAGTGGAAGCCTTTGTCTTCGCCGAAGACTCAAATTCCCTTTCAATACACCTATGAATTGGTTTGAAATTCACTTGAAAACACATTAGTCATAGCATATATAAAAGAGACATGATCAAAGGTATATTTATGAGCTATGTAACGCCCCGAATTTTGCAGTTGAATTCTTTCTTTTCTTCACTCGCCAAATTCGGGCGTTACCTTTTCTTTTTCTTTTTCCCCTCGCTAAACCTTGACCTTTCCAAAGTTTTAGCGGGATTCGGTTTGGAATTCCCGTGTAAAGAAAAACCCTAAATTGCTTTATGTTGTTTGATGCACCATGCCGAACTATGCATTCTTTGATTGCTTGAAAGTGCAAGTGCATTCATCTAGGAAAAACAAATTTCGAAAAGGAGATAACCTTTTTCTTTTTCTTTTTCTTTCTTTCTCTCTCTCCTCCCTTTTCTCTCTCCCGCGCCGTGGGCCCCCCTGGCCGGCCCAGCCGCCCCGCGCGCCCCTCTTGGGCCTATCCGGCCCAACCGCCCCCACCCCCCTCCCCTTTTCCCCTTACCCCTCTCTCTCTCCCTCCCTCTCTCCCATTCTCTCCCTAGCCGCCGCCGCCCCTGCCCTAGCCCCGCCCCTGCAGCTCGGCCGCCCGACCCCGGTGAGCCCCCCTCCCCCCTCCTCCCTCCCTCTCCCTTCTCCCCTCCTCTTCCCCCAGCCCGCCCGGCCGCGCCCGGCCCTGGCCGCGCCTGGCCCCGGCCGCGCCCTGCCCCCAGCCGCCCTCCCGGCCGCGCCCCAGCGCCCTGGCCGCACCCCAGCCGCCTGGCCGCGCCCTGGCCGGCCCCAGCCGCGCCTGGCCGCGCCCTGGCCGCGCCTGGCCGCGCCCTGGCCGCCCGCCTGGCCGCGCCCCCGCCCCTGCGCCGGCCGGTTCAACCGGCCCCCGGGCCGGTTCAACCGCCCCGGCTCAGCCGCCCCCCCCCCCCCCCCCCCCCCCCGCGCTCGGCCGCCCCTGCTCGGCCGGCCCAGCCGCCGGTTCAACCGCCCCAGGGCCGGTTCAACCGCCCCCCCTTTTTTTATTTTATTTTTTTATATTATTTTATTTATTTTGTTTTACTTCCTGTTATCATAACTATTTTATTTTAGGTAGGCTAATCATTGTTCATGTTATGGAAATAGGAAGCCTAATTTAGAATTTCGTTGTGCTAGTTGATTCATTTAGTTAATTGTTTATCTCGTGCAATGTTGATCAACTTAAGATGACCAGGTTTCCATTAGTGTATATAACAGAATTCTTTTGTTAAGAACCAGTCGTAACTAATCATTAGTGCATAAGCTTTAACCCCCTGCGAGACCCTTTCCCGTTTCTTTCTAACCTTAATGAATGCGATATCGAATGTCATACTTGATGCATATTCGCTTTACTTGTTCCCTTGTATGGTGTACTGTTCTTTTGAATTAAATATGTGGATGTATGTATGTTTGCGCTCGCATAGAGAACGATCCGGTCGAAGAGCCCGAGGAATTCGCAGGAGAAGCCCCTGAGCAGCAGTCGGTTGGTGGAGGCAAGTGTCCTTTGACCTATTTCTGTCCTATTCATTCTTTAATTCACCTCCCGCACTACACATTTATACTTAAGGATTGACTAGCTTTTGTTATCCATGTCCTTTTTTACCTATTTGGGTCGGATTATTACTGCTTAGTCTGATGCTATTGCTCAACTCTAATCAATGAACATGATGTGATTATCGATGATACGCTGTTTTCCCTTCTTATTTATGATTATATTTGTGACCTTCAAGGGGACTCGAGCGGTTTCTCGAGTGCCTCTCCGTAAGGACCTGTTCAATGGATGACCGCCTGGGAAAACAGTGCAACCATGAGGGTGGAATGGGACGCCCTTAGCTGAATAATTAGAGGAACCGGGGTGTAGTTCGCTTAGCCGTTGTGCCGTCAATGGGGCTCGGTGTATGCGGCTCGCTCTGCCAAGGTTGATTTGTCCCTTGGGGAGGAGTGCGGTACATTTAGGAAACCTAACGGGTGGCTACAGCCCCGGGGAATCTTTGTAAAGGCTACGTAGTGAGACCCTGCCTATTCACCTTGGTAGTGTTTAAGGGTTTGATCGGCCCGAGGCAAGAGGGAATCACGGCTTGTGGGTAAAGTGCGCAACCTCTGCAGAGTGTTATGAAACTGATATATCAGCCGTGCTCGCGGTTATGAGCGGCCAAGGGAGCTCCAGAGATTAGTGATACTTGATCAGAGACATTTTGGTACAGGTGGCAATGAGATTGATGATTCTGATTATGATTATGGTGCTGGTAAGTGGTATTCTTTCCGTTTGGAAAGGATACATTGGGTTAATAACTTGGGTTAATGTTAAAACCTGGCTTCCTACTAGTAAGTAATAACCTGACCAACTAAAAGCAACTGCTTGACTTATCCCCACATAAAGCTAGTCCACTACAGCCAAACGGGATGCTTGCTGAGTATGTTGATGTGTACTCACCCTTGCTCTACACACCAAACCCCCCCAGGTTGTCAGCATTGCAACCACTGCTCAGGAGAAGATGAAGCTGTGGAAGGAGACTTCCAGGAGTTCCAAGACTATGACGAGTTCTAGGTGTGGGTTAGCGGCAACCCCCAGTCGGCTGCCTGTGAAGGCCGCGGTTATCTACGTTTCTTTTCCGCACTTTGATTTATTGTAAGAACTATATGGACGTCTCAGACGTATGATGTAATCGACTATTATTTCCCTTTTAATACTATTTGAGCACTGTGTGATGATGTCCATGTTATGTAACTGCTGTGTACGTGAATAACTGATCCTGGCACGTACATGGTTCGCATTCGGTTTACCTTCTAAAAACCGGGTGTGACATAAGTGGTATCAAAGCCGTGCTGACTGTAGGACCGCTAACCTAGAGTAGAATGGTCGTTCTAAGGACTATAGACCTCTGTCCCTGCCTTGACTTTGGTATCCCTTCAAAAGTTGGTCCTACTGACCAAACCTATGTTCTACTATATATTACACCTTGCTGAAAATTTTGTTTTATTCTGATCCTTCATTTATTTATGATTCATTACTTGCTGGTCATATTAATTCTGTTCTCACCCTTTTGCTTGCGATGTCTTTTGTAGATGGCTCGACTTAGACACACTGCACGAAAGTCCGTCATCCCCTTCTTACCCTCCCGCCTTGCTGAGCGTCCGCTTCGCCGTCCCGTGGCCGGACAGTCCAGCCACTTGGAGAGACTACACCACCGCCTGCATGAGGAGCAGGAACGTCGACGACAGGAGCAGCAGGGCTCTTCCTTCTCGCTCCAGCAGGAGATAGAGTCTGTGAGGAGCTGCTCTCCTGTGCTTCCCCTGGAGGCACCCCCTGCACCACCACTAGGCGCCCCAGCTTCTGGAGTAGCAGCTGGAGGAGACCCAGACAACGGAGGTGGCGACGACAGCTTGAGCCACGACATCGACTTCTCTGCTGACCATGAGCCGGAAGGATGGGTTGCTCGACCCATCACTCGCGACGCTGCTCGCGGGTGTCACTTCCACGACGCGCTCGACACCCTGCTACGTCGGGCACTTGACCGGCGTACTTGGTCCATCGAGTATCGCTGTGTGGTCTACCAGCATAGTCGCGGGGTCTACCCGGACCGCTGGGAGGCGACCTGTTTGGTGCGCCGTCCGGAGAACAGTCTCCAGGGCGCGGAGGCTTGCTCAGAGCACTATTCTATCTCTGAGCGGGACTCAGCTGAGGCAGCCATGCAGGATGCTGCACGGCGTGCGCTTTCGCACTACTGCTCGGTTCTCGGTGGGGTAGCTGACGATCTTGACCTGAAGTATTACCCCCGCCGTCCATCTGGCAGCACAGGAGGCGTGATTGTTTCACCTGCTGGTGAGGACAATCCTAGGTTGAGCAGCACAGTCAACCTAGCCGCCGTGCTAAACACGGAGCTGGACCATGCATTAGACGAGCTGAGTAGGGCTCGTGCTGAGATCGCCCTGCTGCGGGCTGAGCGCGCGGAACGTCGTCACTTGGATGATGGTTCCCCCGCTCCCGTTGGGACTCAGCACCCGTACCGCTCACCTCGGCGTGGACTCCAGTCTTATGGCAATCCCGACTGCAAGACCAAGATAAATCTAGAACCATAGATCGTTAGAGTTGGATCCTGTAATTAATACAAAATATATATACATAGAAGCTTCAGTCTTAGCGTTAGTCTCGGTCTTAGTTAGTCTTAGTTAGACAGGGTAGTTTGCTATATCCTGTGCATTTATGTTTATCATGATGAACTATGTTTGGTTTGGATCTTTGTAATGACTGTCACCAGAGTGTGGGTATCCCCTGCATTTTGGTTTACCTATTATGTTAATGGAGTTAGTTATATAGTTGGGAAACCCTTTATTCTACTTTCCTCTTTATCTGAGAAGCTGTGTGGTCTGTGTTGGAGATCAGTGAAGATGCTCATCTGTTCAGTGCTGTTGGAGAATTCTATACTCTTTTCTTATGCTGCAAGATTTGCCAGATCAGTTCTGATGTGTGGTTGCATTCTGCAGATGTCAGAGAACAGGCGCAGAGGAGGAAGGCGTGCTCAGCAGGAGCAAGCCGCTCCGCAGGAAGAGGTGCCTCAGCAGCAGCACCTGCCACCCCCGCCCCCGATGTCGATCGAGCAGATGTTTCTGATGCAGACTCAGGCAGTTCAGGCCATCGGTCAGACTCTGGCCGCCATTCAGCAGCAGCAGCAGCAACAGCAGCAAGCACCACCCCAGCCTCAGATGCCTCAGATGCCCAGAGACAAGCGTGCTGAATTCATGAGAGGTCATCCCCCAACGTTCGCTCACTCTTCTGACCCCATGGATGCTGAAGATTGGTTGCGCACTGTGGAGCGGGAGTTGCATACCGCTCAGTGTGATGACAGGGAGAAAGTCTTGTATGGTCCCCGTCTGTTGAGAGGAGCAGCCCAATCATGGTGGGAGTCTTACCTCGCCACCCATGCCAACCCCGATGCCATCACTTGGGAAGAGTTCAGAGGTAGCTTTCGTCAGTACCATGTGCCTGCAGGTCTGATGACAGTGAAGAAGGAGGAGTTCCTGGCCCTTAAGCAAGGGTCATCATCTGTCAGTGAGTATCGAGACAGGTTTCTGCAGTTGTCTCGCTATGCTCCTGAGGATGTCAACACCGACGCCAAGCGACAGTACCGTTTCTTAAGAGGCTTGGTCGACCCTCTTCAGTACCAACTGATGAATCATACCTTCCCGACATTCCAGCACCTGATTGACAGAGCAATCATGACAGAAAGGAAGCGTAAGGAGATGGAGGATCGTAAGCGCAAGATCAGTGGACCCCAGCCTGGAAGCAGCAGTCGTCCTCGTTTCTCAGGCAATCAACCTCAGCAGTTCAGGCAGAACCAGCGTCCACCTCAGCAGCATCAGCAGCATCAGCAGCGTCAGCAGTATCAGCAGTTCCAAAGGCAGTATCCTCAGCATCAGTACCAGAACCGTCAGAGCAATCAGTCAGGAGGTCAGTTTCAGAGGCAGAATCAGCAGACACCTCGTCTTCCTGCCCCCGCAACTCAGCAGAACAACCAGGCAGCACCAGCTCAGGTTGGAAACAGAGCATGTTTCCACTGCGGAGAGCAAGGCCATTGGGTGATGCAATGTCCGAAGAAGGCAGCCCAGCAGCAGTCAGGCCCCAATGCCCCAGCAAAGCAGAATGTGTCCCAGCCTGGAGCAGGCAACCGCCCTCAGCAGCGCTATAATCATGGAAGACTGAACCACTTGGAGGCTGAAGCAGTTCAGGAGACCCCCGGCATGATAGTAGGTATGTTCCCAGTCGACTCCCATATTGCAGAAGTGTTATTTGATACTGGAGCAACGCATTCTTTCATTACTGCATCATGGGTAGAAGCACATAATCTTCCAATTACTACCATGTCAATCCCCATTCAAATTGACTCAGCCGGTGGTAGAATTCGAGCCGATAGCATTTGTTTGAATATAAGTGTGGAAATAAGGGGGATAGCGTTTCCCGCTAACCTTATAGTAATGGGTACTCAGGGAATAGATGTCATCCTAGGGATGAATTGGCTAGATAAGTATCAGGCAGTTATCAGTTGTGATAAAAGGACAATCAAGTTGGTGTCCCCACTAGGAGAGGAAGTGGTGACCAAGTTAGTCCCGCCTGAGCCAAAGAAAGGAAGTTGTTATCAGATGGCTGTCGATAGCAGTGAAGCAGACCCAATTGAGAGTATCAAGGTTGTGTCTGAATTCCCAGATGTGTTTCCAAAGGATTTACCGGGTATGCCACCAGAGCGGAAAGTTGAGTTTGCCATAGAGCTTCTTCCTGGAACCGCCCCTATCTTTAAGAGAGCTTACAGAATATCTGGACCAGAGTTGGTTGAGCTTAAGAAGCAGATTGATGAGCTGTCGGAGAAAGGTTACATCCGGCCAAGCACCTCGCCTTGGGCCGCCCCTGTCTTGTTTGTGGAGAAGAAAGATGGCACAAAAAGGATGTGTATCGATTATCGAGCTTTGAATGAAGTCACGATCAAGAACAAGTATCCCTTGCCCAGAATAGAAGATCTGTTTGACCAGTTGAGAGGAGCCAGTGTGTTCTCCAAGATTGATCTGAGGTCAGGTTATCATCAGCTCAGGATCCGACCTTCGGACATTCCAAAGACGGCATTCATTACCAAGTATGGGTTGTATGAGTTCACAGTGATGTCTTTCGGTTTGACCAATGCACCAGCGTTCTTTATGAACTTGATGAACGGTGTATTCATGGATTATCTTGATAAGTTTGTGGTGGTATTCATTGATGACATTCTGGTTTATTCTCAAAGTGAAGAAGAACATGCAGATCATTTGAGGATGGTATTGCAGAGATTGCGAGAGCACCAGCTGTATGCAAAGTTGAGCAAGTGTGAGTTCTGGATCAGTGAAGTCCTGTTCTTGGGTCACATAATCAGCAAAGAAGGATTGGCTGTGGATCCGAAGAAAGTGGCAGACATTCTGAACTGGAAAGCGCCAACGGATGCTCGAGGAATCAAGAGCTTCATTGGAATGGTCAGATATTATCGGCGATTCATTGAAGGGTTTTCGAAGATTGCGAAACCAATGACAGCGTTGCTAGGCAACAAGGTTGAGTTCAAGTGGACCCAGAAATGCCAAGAAGCCTTTGAAGCGCTGAAAGAGAAGTTGACAACAGCGCCTGTCCTAGTCTTGCCTGATGTGCACAAGCCCTTCTCTGTGTACTGTGATGCTTGTTACATAGGTTTGGGATGCGTGTTGATGCAGGAGGGAAGAGTTGTGGCTTACTCGTCCCGACAGCTGAAGGTTCATGAGAAGAATTACCCAATCCATGATCTAGAGTTGGCAGCAGTGGTTCACGCACTGAAGACATGGAGGCACTATCTGTATGGACAGAAATGCGATGTTTGCACAGACCACAAGAGTCTGAAGTACATATTCACTCAGTCAGAATTGAATATGAGGCAGCGAAGATGGTTAGAGCTGATCAAAGACTATGAGTTGGAGATTCATTACCATCCAGGCAAAGCAAACGTAGTGGCAGATGCTTTGAGCAGAAAGAGTCAAGTCAATCTGATGGTCGCTCGTCCGATGCCTTATGAGTTGGCTAAGGAGTTCGACAGGCTGAGTCTCGGATTTCTGAACAATTCGCGAGGAGTCACAGTTGAATTGGAACCTACCTTGGAGCGAGAAATCAAAGAAGCGCAGAAGAATGATGAGAAGATCAGTGAGATTCGGCGACTGATTCTAGATGGCAGAGGCAAAGATTTTCGAGAAGATGCAGAAGGCGTGATATGGTTCAAAGACCGCTTGTGTGTTCCCAATGTCCAGTCTATTCGGGAGTTGATTCTCAAGGAAGCTCATGAGACAGCCTATTCGATTCACCCTGGTAGTGAGAAGATGTATCAGGATCTGAAGAAGAAATTCTGGTGGTACGGAATGAAGAGGGAAATCGCAGAGCACGTGGCTATGTGCGATAGTTGCCGAAGAATTAAGGCAGAACACCAGAGACCAGCTGGATTGTTGCAACCGTTGCAGATCCCTCAGTGGAAATGGGATGAAATCGGTATGGATTTCATAGTCGGATTGCCTCGCACTCGAGCCGGCTACGATTCTATTTGGGTAGTAGTGGACCGTTTGACCAAGTCAGCCCACTTCATACCTGTCAAGACCACCTACAGCAGTGTAGTATTGGCAGAACTGTATATGTCTCGGATCGTTTGTCTTCATGGTGTGCCAAAGAAGATAGTGTCAGACAGAGGAACGCAGTTCACCTCTCATTTCTGGCAGCAGTTGCATGATGCTTTGGGCACACATCTGAATTTCAGTTCAGCTTATCATCCGCAGACAGATGGCCAGACCGAAAGAACCAATCAAATTCTTGAAGATATGTTGAGAGCCTGTGCGTTGCAAGATCAGTCCGGATGGGACAAGCGATTGCCTTATGCAGAGTTTTCCTATAACAACAGTTACCAGGCCAGTTTGAAGATGTCACCATTTCAAGCGCTCTATGGAAGGAGTTGTAGAACTCCGTTGCAATGGGATCAGCCTGGAGAGAAGCAAGTGTTTGGGCCAGACATTCTGCTTGAAGCCGAAGAGAACATCAAGATGGTCCGAGAGAATCTGAAGGTAGCGCAATCGAGGCAGCGAAGCTATGTAGACACAAGAAGAAGAGAGCTGAGTTTCGAAGTCGGAGACTTTGTCTATCTGAAAGTGTCACCGATCAGAGGAGTCAGAAGGTTTGGAGTGAAAGGCAAGCTAGCACCCCGCTACATTGGTCCGTATCAAATTCTCGCAAAGCGTGGAGAAGTGGCCTATCAGCTCAGTCTGCCAGAGAATTTGTCAGCTGTGCATGATGTCTTTCATGTGTCTCAGTTGAAGAAGTGCTTGCGTGTGCCAGAAGAGCAGTTGCCGGTGGAAGGTCTGGAAGTCCAGGAGGACTTGACCTATGTTGAGAAGCCTGCTCAGATCCTTGAGGTTGTAGATAGAGTCACCCGAAGGAAGACCATCAGAATGTGCAAAGTCAGATGGGATCACCACTCTGAGGAAGAAGCAACCTGGGAGCGTGAAGATGATTTGATGGCCAAGTACCCAGAACTCTTTGCTAGCCAGCCCTGAATCTCGAGGGCGAGATTCTTTTAAGGGGGGTAGGTTTGTAACGCCCCGAATTTTGCAGTTGAATTCTTTCTTTTCTTCACTCGCCAAATTCGGGCGTTACCTTTTCTTTTTCTTTTTCCCCTCGCTAAACCTTGACCTTTTCCAAAGTTTTAGCGGGATTCGGTTTGGAATTCCCGTGTAAAGAAAAACCCTAAATTGCTTTATGTTGTTTGATGCACCATGCCGAACTATGCATTCTTTGATTGCTTGAAAGTGCAAGTGCATTCATCTAGGAAAAACAAATTTCGAAAAGGAGATAACCTTTTTCTTTTTCTTTTTCTTTTTCTTTCTTTCTCTCTCTCCTCCCTTTTCTCTCTCCCGCGCCGTGGGCCCCCCTGGCCGGCCCAGCCGCCCCCCTGGCCGGCCCAGCCGCCCCGCGCGCCCCTCTTGGGCCTATCCGGCCCAACCGCCCCCACCCCCCTCTCCTTTTCCCCTTACCCCTCTCTCTCTCCCTCCCTCTCTCCCATTCTCTCCCTAGCCGCCGCCGCCCCTGCCCTAGCCCCGCCCCTGCAGCTCGGCCGCCGCCCCCTGCAGCTCGGCCGCCCGACCCCGGTGAGCCCCCCCTCCCTCCCTCTCCCTTCTCCCCTCCTCTTCCCCCAGCCTGCCCGGCCGCGCCCGGCCCTGGCCGCGCCTGGCCCCGGCCGCGCCCTGCCCCCAGCCGCCCTCCCGGCCGCGCCGCAGCGCCCTGGCCGCGCCCCAGCCGCCTGGCCGCACCCTGGCCGGCCCCAGCCGCGCCCGGCCGCGCCCTGGCCGCGCCTGGCCGCGCCCCGGCCGCGCCCCCCAGCCGGCCCTGGCCGCGCCCTGGCCGCCCGCCTGGCCGCGCCCCCGCCCCTGCGCCGGCCGGTTCAACCGCCCCCCGGGCCGGTTCAACCGCCCCGGCTCAGCCGCCCCCCCCCCGCGCTCGGCCGCCCCTGCTCGGCCGGCCCAGCCGCCGGTTCAACCGCCCCCAGGGCCGGTTCAACCGCCCCCCCTTTTTTATTTTATTTTTTATATTATTTTATTTATTTTGTTTTACTTCCTGTTATCATAGCTATTTTATTTTAGGTAGGCTAATCATTGTTCATGTTATGGAAATAGGAAGCCTACTTTAGAATTTCGTTGTGCTAGTTGATTCATTTAGTTAATTGTTTATCTCGTGCAATGTTGATCAACTTAAGATGACCAGGTTTCCATTAGTGTATATAACAGAATTCTTTTGTTAAGAACCAGTCGTAACTAATCATTAGTGCATAAGCTTTAACCCCCTGCGAGACCCTTTCCCGTTTCTTTCTAACCTTAATGAATGCGATATCGAATGTCATACTTGATGCATATTCGCTTTACTTGTTCCCTTGTATGGTGTACTGTTCTTTTGAATTAAATATGTGGATGTATGTATGTTTGCGCTCGCATAGAGAACGATCCGGTCGAAGAGCCCGAGGAATTCGCAGGAGAAGCCCCTGAGCAGCAGTCGGTTGGTGGAGGCAAGTGTCCTTTGACCTATTTCTGTCCTATTCATTCTTTAATTCACCTCCCGCACTACACATTTATACTTAAGGATTGACTAGCTTTTGTTATCCATGTCCTTGTTTACCTATTTGGGTCGGATTATTACTGCTTAGTCTGATGCTATTGCTCAACTCTAATCAATGAACATGATGTGATTATCGATGATACGCTGTTTTCCCTTCTTATTTATGATTATATTTGTGACCTTCAAGGGGACTCGAGCGGTTTCTCGAGTGCCTCTCCGTAAGGACCTGTTCAATGGATGACCGCCCGGGAAAACAGTGCAACCATGAGGGTGGAATGGGACGCCCTTAGCTGAATAATTAGAGGAACCGGGGTGTAGTTCGCTTAGCCGTTGTGCCGTCAATGGGGCTCGGTGTATGCGGCTCGCTCTGCCAAGGTTGATTTGTCCCTTGGGGAGGAGTGCGGTACATTTAGGAAACCTAACGGGTGGCTACAGCCCCGGGGAATCTTTGTAAAGGCTACGTAGTGAGACCCTGCCTATTCACCTTGGTAGTGTTTAAGGGTTTGATCGGCCCGAGGCAAGAGGGAATCACGGCTTGTGGGTAAAGTGCGCAACCTCTTCAGAGTGTTATGAAACTGATATATCAGCCGTGCTCGCGGTTATGAGCGGCCAAGGGAGCTCCAGAGATTAGTGATACTTGATCAGAGACATTTTGGTACAGGTGGCAATGAGATTGATGATTCTGATTATGATTATGGTGCTGGTAAGTGGTATTCTTTCCGTTTGGAAAGGATACATTGGGTTAATAACTTGGGTTAATGTTAAAACCTGGCTTCCTACTAGTAAGTAATAACCTGACCAACTAAAAGCAACTGCTTGACTTATCCCCACATAAAGCTAGTCCACTACAGCCAAACGGGATGCTTGCTGAGTATGTTGATGTGTACTCACCCTTGCTCTACACACCAAACCCCCCCCCCCCAGGTTGTCAGCATTGCAACCACTGCTCAGGAGAAGATGAAGCTGTGGAAGGAGACTTCCAGGAGTTCCAAGACTACGACGAGTTCTAGGTGTGGGTTAGTGGCAACCCCCAGTCGGCTGCCTGTGAAGGCCGTGGTTATCTACGTTTCTTTTCCGCACTTTGATTTATTGTAAGAACTATATGGACGTCTCAGACGTATGATGTAATCGACTATTATTTCCCTTTTAATACTATTTGAGCATTGTGTGATGATGTCCATGTTATGTAACTGCTGTGTACGTGAATAACTGATCCTGGCACGTACATGGTTCGCATTCGGTTTACCTTCTAAAAACCGGGTGTGACAGCTATGTGTGCAAGACATCAAAAGAAATTCCTAGAATCAAGAATATTGAGCTCATGCCTAAGTTTGGTAAAAGTTTGTTCATCTAGTGGCTTGGTAAAGATATCGGCTAATTGATCTTTAGTATTAATGTATGCAATCTCGATATCCCCCTTTTGTTGGTGATCCCTAAGAAAATGATACTGAATGGCTATGTGTTTAGTGCGGCTATGCTCAACGGGATTATCCGCCATGCGGATTGCACTCTCATTATCACATAGAATAGGAACTTTGGTTAATTTGTAACCATAGTCACGCAGGGTTTGCCTCATCCAAAGCAATTGCGCGCAACAATGGCCTGCGGCAATATACTCGGCTTCGGCGGTGGAAAGAGCGATCGAATTTTGCTTCTTTGAAGCCCAAGACACCAAGGACCTTCCCAAGAACTGGCAAGTCCCCGATGTGCTCTTTCTATTAATCTTACACCCCGCCCAATCGGCATTCGAATAATCAATTAAATCAAATGTGGATCCCTGAGGGTACCAAAGCCCAAACTTAGGAGTATAAGCCAAATATCTCAAGATTCGTTTTAGGGCCGTAAGGTGAGATTCCTTAGGGTCGGCTTGGAATCTTGCACACATGCATACGGAAAGCATAATGTCCGGTCGAGATGCACATAAATAGAGTAATGAACCTATCATCGACCGGTATACCTTTTGATCGACGGATTTACCTCCCGCGTCGAGGTCGAGATGCCCATTGGTTCCCATGGGTGTCTTGATGGGCTTGGCATCCTTCATCCCAAACTTGTTTAGAATATCTTGAGTATACTTCGTTTGGCTAATGAAGGTGCCCTCTTGGAGTTGCTTTACTTGAAATCCTAAGAAATACTTCAACTCCCCCATCATCGACATCTCGAATTTCTGTGTCATGATCCTAATAAATTCCTCACATGTAGATTCGTTAGTAGACCCAAATATAATATCATCAACATAAATTTGGCATACAAACAAATCATTGTCAAGGGTTTTAGTAAATAAAGTAGGATCGGCCTTGCCGACTTTGAAGCCATTAGCAATAAGGAAATCTCTTAGGCATTCATACCATGCTCTTGGGGCTTGCTTGAGCCCATAAAGCGCCTTAGAGAGCCTATAGACATGGTTAGGATACTCACTGTCTTCAAAGCCGGGAGGTTGCTCAACGTAGACCTCTTCCTTGATTGGTCCATTGAGGAAGGCACTCTTCACGTCCATTTGGTAAAGCTTGAAGCCATGGTAAGTAGCATAGGATAATAATATGCGAATTGACTCAAGCCTAGCTACGGGTGCATAGGTTTCACCAAAATCCAAACCTTCGACTTGGGAGTATCCCTTGGCCACAAGTCGGGCTTTGTTCCTTGTCACGACACCATGCTCGTCTTGCTTGTTGCGGAAGACCCACTTGGTTCCTACAACATTTTGATTAGGACGTGGAACTAAATGACATACCTCATTCCTAGTGAAATTGTTGAGCTCCTCTTGCATCGCCATCACCCAATCCGGATCTTGAAGTGCTTCCTCTACCCTGTGTGGCTCAATAGAGGAAACAAAAGAATAATGCTCACAAAAATGGGCAACACGAGATCGAGTAGTTACCCCCTTATGAATGTCGCCGAGGATGGTGTTGACGGGGTGATCTCGTTGGATTGCTTGGTGGACTCTTGGGTGTGGCGGCCTTGGTTCTTCATCCTCCTTGTCTTGATCATTTGCATCTCCCCCTTGATCATTGCCGTCATCTTGAGGTGGCTCATCAGTTTGATTTACTCCTTCATCAACTTGAGTCTCATCCTCAATTTGAGTTGGTGGAGATGCTTGCGTAGAGGAGGATGGTTGATCTTGTGCATTTGGAGGCTCTTCGGATTCCTTAGGACACACATCCCCAATGGACATGTTCCTTAGCGCGATGCACAGAGCCTCTTCCTCACCATCTCATCAAGATCAACATGCTCTACTTGAGAGCCGTTAGTTTCATCAAACACAACGTCACAAGAAACTTCAACTAGTCCTGAGGACTTGTTAAAGACTCCATATGCCCTTGTGTTTGAGTCATATCCTAGTAAAAAGCCTTCTACGGTCTTAGGAGCAAATTTGGATTTTCTACCTCTTTTAACAAGAATAAAGCATTTGCTACCAAAGACTCTAAAATATGAAATATTGGGCTTTTTACTGGTTAGGAGTTCATAGGATGTCTTCTTGAGAATTCGGTGTAGATACAACCGGTTGATGGCGTAGCAAGCGGTGTTAACCGCTTCGGCCCAAAACCGATCCGGCGTCTTGTATTCATCAAGCATGGTTCTTGCCATGTCCAATAGAGTTCGATTCTTCCTCTCCACTACACCATTTTGTTGTGGTGTGTAGGGAGAAGAGAACTCATGCTTGATGCCCTCCTCCTCAAGGAAGCCTTCAATTTGTGCATTCTTGAACTCCGTCCCATTGTCGCTTCTAATTTTCTTGATCCTCAAGCCGAACTCATTTTGAGCCCGTCTCAAGAATCCCTTTAAAGTCTCTTGGGTTTGTGATTTTTCCTGCAAAAAGAACACCCAAGTGAAGCGAGAATAATCATCCACAATAACTAGACAGTACTTACTCCCGCCGATGCTTATGTAAGCAATCGGGCCGAATAAATCCATGTGTAGGAGCTCCAGTGGCCTGTCACTCGTCATGATGTTCTTGTGTGGATGATGAGTGCCAACTTGCTTCCCGGCTTGGCATGCGCTACAAATCCTGTCTTTCTCAAAATGAACATTTGTTAATCCTAAAATGTGTTCTCCCTTTAGAAGCTTATGAAGATTCTTCATCCCAACATGGGCTAGTCGGCGGTGCCAGAGCCAACCCATGTTAGTCTTAGCAATTAAGCAAGTGTCGAGTTTAGCTCTATCAAAATCTACCAAGTATAGCTGACCCTCTAACACTCCCTTAAATGCTATTGAATCGTCACTTCTTCTAAAGACAGTGACACCTACATCAGTAAATAGACAGTTGTAGCCCATTTGACATAATTGAGATACGGAAAGCAAATTGTAATCTAATGAATCAACAAGAAAAACATTGGAAATGGAATGGTCAGGAGATATAGCAATTTTACCCAAACCTTTGACCAAACCTTGGTTTCCATCCCCGAATGTGATAGCTCGTTGGGGATCTTGGTTTTTCTCGTAGGAGGAGAACATCTTCTTCTCCCCCGTCATGTAGTTCGTGCACCCGCTATCGATGATCCAACTTGAGCCCTCGGATGCATAAACCTACAAAACAAGTTTAGTTCTTGACTTTAGGTACCCAAACGGTTTTGGGTCCTTTGGCATTAGAAACAAGAACTTTGGGTACCCAAACACAAGTCTTGGAGCCCTTGTGTTTGCCCCCGACAAACTTGGCAACTACCTTGCCGGATTTGTTAGTAAGCACATATGATGCATCAAAAGTTTTGAATGAAATGTCATGATCATTTGATGCATTATGAGTTTTCCTTTTAGGCAACTTAGCACGGGTTGGTTGCCTAGAGCTAGATGTCTCACCCTTATACATAAAAGCATGATTAGGGCCAGAGTGAGACTTCCTAGAATGAATTCTCCTAATTTTGCTTTCGGGATAACCGGCAGGGTACAAAATGTTACCCTCGTTATCCTGAGGCATGGGAGCCTTGCCCTTAACAAAATTAGACAATCTTTTAGGAGGGGCACTAATTTTGACATTGTCTCCCCTTTGGAAGCCAATGCCATCCTTGATGCCAGGGCGTCTCCCATTATAGAGCATACTTCTAGCAAATTTAAACTTTTCATTTTCTAAGTTATGCTCGGCAATTTTAGCATCTAATATTGCTATATGATCATTTTGTTGTTTAATTAAAGCCATGTGATTATGAATAGCATCAACATCAATATCTCTACATCTAGTGCAAATAGTGACATGCTCAATGGTAGATGTAGATGGTTTGCAAGAATTAAGTTCAACAATCTTAGCACGTAATATATCATTTTTATCTCTAAGATCGGAAATTGTAACATTGCAAACATCAAAATCTTTAGCCTTAGCAATCAATCTCTCATTCTCATTTCTAAGGCTAGCAAGAGAAACATTCAACTCATCAATCTTAGCAAGTAAATCAACATTATCATTTCTAGGATTGGGAGTTGAAACATCACAAACATGTGAATCAACCTTAGCTAACCAATTAGCATTCTCATTTCTAAGGTTGTCAATGGTCTCATGGCAAGTGCTTAGCTCACTAGACAATTTTTCACATTTTTCAACTTCTAGAGCGTAAGCATTTTTAACCTTAACATGCTTTTTATTTTCCTTGATTAGGAAGTCCTCTTGGGAGTCCAAGAGTTCATCCTTCTCATGGATGGCACTAATTAGTTCATTTAATTTTTCCTTTTGTTGCATGTTTAGGTTGGCAAAAAGGGTACGCAAATTATCTTCCTCATCACTAGCATTATCATCACTAGAGGACTCATATTTAGTGGAGGATTTGGATTTAACCTTCTTCTTTTTGCCGTCCTTGGCCATGAGGCATTTGTGGCCGACGTTGGGGAAGAGAAGACCCTTGGTGACGACGATGTTGGCGGCGTCCTCGTCGGAGGAGGAGTCGGTGGAGCTCTCGTCGGAGTCCCATTCCCAGCATACATGGGCATCGCCGCCCTTCCTCTTGTGATATCTCTTCTTCTCCTTTCTTCTCCCCTTCTTGTAGTTGTCCCTGTCACTATCACTTGATAATGGACATTTAGCAATAAAGTGACCGGGCTTACCACACTTGTAGCAAACCTTTTTGGAACGGGTTTTGTAATCCTTCCCCTTCCGCTGCTTGAGGATTTGGCGAAAGCTTTTGATGATTAAAGCCATCTCCTCATTGTCGAGCTTGGAGGCGTCGATTGGTTGTCTACTTGATGTAGACTCCTCCTTCTTCTCCTCCGTCACCTTGAATGCGATCGGTTGTGCCTCGGGCGTGGAGGAGGTGCCTTGCTCGATGATTTTCTTTGAGCCTTTAATCATTAGCTCAAAGCTCACAAATTTTCCTATAACTTCCTCGGGAGACATTAGCTTATATCTAGGATCACCTCGAATTAATTGAACTTGCGTAGGGTTAAGAAATACGAGGGATCTAAGAATAACCTTGACCATCTCATGGTCATCCCATTTTTTGCTCCCGAGGTTGCGCACTTGATTCACCAAGGTCTTCAAGCGGTTGTACATGGCTTGTGGGTCCTCCCCTTGGTGAAGCATGAAGCGATCGAGCTCCCCCTCGATCGTCTCCCGCTTGGTGATCTTTGTCACCTCGTCTCCTTCGTGTGCGGTCTTGAGTACGTCCCAAATTTCCTTTGCACTTTTTAACCCTTGCACCTTATTATTCTCCTCTCGACTTAGAGAGGCGAGGAGTATAGTGGTTGCTTGGGAGTTAAAGTGGTGAATTTGGGCCACCTCGTCCGAGTCATAGTCTTCATCCCCTACGGATGGCACCTGCACACCAAACTCAACAACATTCCAAATGCTTGTGTGGAGTGAGGTTAGATGATGCTTCATTTTGTCACTCCACATATTATAATCTTCACCGTCAAAAACCGGTGGTTTGCCTAATGGAACGAAGAGTAAAGGAGTACGCTTTGAAATGTGGGGGTAGCGTAGGGGGATCTTACTATACTTCTTGCGCTCTTGGCGCTTAGAAGTTACAGACGGCGCATCGGAGTCGGAGGTCGATGGTGATGAGGAGTCGGTCTCGTAGTAGACCACTTTCCTCATCCTCTTGTGCTTGTCGCCTCTCCGATGCGACTTGTGGGAAGAGGATTTCTTCTCCTTCCCCTTCCCTTTGTTGGAGGAGTTTTTCTTCTCCTTCCTCTTGTTGCAGGACTCCTCCGATGAAGTCGACCCGTGACTTGTAGTGGGCTTGTCGCCGGTCTCCATCTCCTTCTTGGCGTGATCTCCCGACATCACTTCGAGCGGTTAGGCTCTAATTAAGCACCGGGCTCTGATACCAATTGAAAGTCGCCTAGAGGGGGGTGAATAGGGCGAAACTGAAATTTACAAATATAATCACAACTACAAGCCGGGTTAGTGTTAGAAATAATAATGAGTCCGAGAGGGAGGGCGCAAAACAAATCGCGGGCAAATACAGAGTGAGACACGTGGATTTGTTTTACCGAGGTTCGGTTCTCTCAAACCTACTCCCCGTTGAGGAGGCCACAAAGGC
The DNA here is from genome assembly GCA_029449295.1 of Zea luxurians. Classification (NCBI taxonomy): domain Eukaryota; kingdom Viridiplantae; phylum Streptophyta; class Magnoliopsida; order Poales; family Poaceae; genus Zea; species Zea luxurians. Next base: position 790,407 of record JAOPSE010000064.1, on the reverse strand, counting down.
CGGGTCTATCTCAACCCTTTCCCTCTCTCAAACGGTCCCTCAGACCGAGTGAGCTTCTCTTCTCAAATCAACTGGGAACAAAACTTCTCCGCAAGGACCACCACACAATTGGTGTCTCTTGCCTTGGTTACAATTGAGTTTTGATCACAAGAACAAATGAGAAAGAAAGAAGCAATCCAAGCGCAAGAGCTCAAAAGAACACGGCAAATCTCTCTCGCTAATCACTAAAGCCTTGTGTGGAATTGGAGAGGATTTGATCACTTGGGTGTGTCTAGAATTGAATGCTAGAACTCTTGTAAGGTGTAGAAGTGTGAAAACTTGGATGACTTGAATGTGGGGTGGTTGGGGGTATTTATAGCCCCAACCACCAAACTAGCCGTTTGGTGGAGGCTGTCTGTCGCATGGTGCACCGGACAGTCCGGTGCACACCGGACATGTCCGGTGCGCCAGCCACGTCACCAGGCCATTAGGGTTCCGACCGTTGGAGCTCTGACTGCTGGGCCCGCCTGGATGTCCGGTGGCGCACCGGACATGTACTGTAGAGTGTCCGGTGCGCCAACCCGCGCGTGCCTGACTTCTGCGCGCTCTGGCGCGCATTTAATGCGCCTGCAGGTGACCGTTGGTGCCGAAGTAGCTGTTGCTCCGCTGTCACACCGGACAGTCCGGTGTACACCGGACATGTCCGGTAAATTATAGCGGACTAGCCGTTGGAGATTCCCGAAGCTGGCGAGTTCAGAGTCGCTTCTTCTTGGAGCACCGGACACTGTCCGGTGTACACCGGACAGTCCGGTGAATTATAGCGCAGCGGCTCTGAGTTTTCCCGAAGGTGCAAAGTTCAGCTTGGAGTCCCCTGGTACATCGGACATTGTCCGGTGGTGCACCGGACACTGTCCGGTGGCACACCGGATAGTCCGGTGCGCCCGACCAGGGTGCCTTCGGTTGTCCCTTTGCTCCTTTGTTTGAACCCTTTCTCTTGGTCTTTTTATTGGCTTATTGTGAACCTCTGGTACCTGTAGATCTTATAAACTTGGGCAAACTAGTTAGTCCAATTATTTGTGTTGGGCAATTCAACCACCAAAATCAATTTAGGAATATAGGTGTAAGCCTAATTCCCTTTTAGGAGCAAAACCAACTGAAGGTTGCCCTGGTCTGGCGCACCGGACTGTCCGGTGTGCCACCGGACAGTGTCCGGTGCACTAGAGAGAATCACTCTGAACTGCTCAGCTTCGGGTTTCTAGAAATGCCACTCCGCTATAATTCACCGGACTGTCTGGTGTAGCACCGAACTGTCCGGTGTGCCAGCGGAGCAACGGCTAGCGTGCCAACGGTCGTCTGCAAAAGTGAATAGTGCGAACTGCGCGCGTAGAGTCAGAGCAGGCGCCAGAATGCACACCGGACAGTGAACAGTGACTGTCGGGTGGCCCAGTTGTCAGAAGCTCCAACGGTCGAACCCTAACGGTTGGTACGTGGCTGGCGCACTGGACAGTGTCCGGTGGCGCACTGGACTGTCCGGTGTGCCCGTCGACAGCAGCCTCCACCAACGGCCACTTTGGTGGTTGGGGCTATAAATACCCCCAACCACCACACTTCAAGGCATCCAAGTTTTCAGCTATTGCATTCAATACAAGAGCTCTAGACTTCACTCCAAGACATAAACAAGAGATCAAATCCTCTCCCAAGTCCAAAATCACTCCAAACAAATAGTGACTAGTGAGAGAGAGAGAGACATTTATGTTCATTTGAGTTCTTGTCGCTTGGATCGCTTTTCTTCTTCCCCATTTCTTGTTCCCAAGTCATTTGTAATCAAGGCAAGAGACACCAATTGTGTGGTGGTCCTTGTGGGGACTAAGTGTCCCAATTGATTGAGAAGAGAAGCTCACTCGGTCTAAGTGACCGTTTGAGAGAGGGAAAGGGTTGAAAGAGACCTGGTCTTTGTGACCACCTCAACGGGGAGTAGGTTTGCAAGAACCGAACCTCAGTAAAACAAATCACTGTGTCACACTCTTCATTTGCTTGTGATTTGTTTTTCGCCCTCTCTATCGGACTCGATTTTACTTCTAACGCTAACCCCGACTTGTAGTGTGTGCTTAAGTTTATAATTTTTAGATTCTGCCTATTCACCCCCCTCTAGGCAACTTTCAATTGGTATCAGAGCCTGGTACTTCATTAGAGCTTAACCGCTCGAAGTAATGTCGGGAGACCATGCCAAGAAGGAGGTTGTGACCGGCGAGAAGCCCACCACAAGCCATGGGAAGACTCCATCGGGAGAGTCCAGCAACAAGGGGAAGGGATCCCCTTAACATACCAAGTCGCATCAGAGCGGTGACAAGAAAAAGAATATGAAGAAGGTGGTCTATTACGAGACGGACTCTTCGTCGCCATCTACATCCGGCTCCGACGCGCCGTCCATCACTTCTAAGCGCCATGAGCGCAAGAAGTTTAGTAAGAACCCCCTACGTTATCCTCGCATTTCAAAATGCACTCCTTTACTTTCTGTCCCACTAGGCAAACCACCCGTTTTTGAGGGTGAAGATTATAACATGTGGAGTGATAAAATAAGGCATCACCTAACCTCACTCCACGCTAGTATTTGGGACGTTGTTGAGTTTGGAGTGCAGGTACCATCGCTGGGGGATGAAGACTATGATTCGGACGAGGTTGCCCAAATCCGGCACTTCAACTCCCAAGCCACTACTATACTCCTTGCCTCTCTAAGCCGAGAGGAGTATAATAAGGTGCAAGGGTTGAAGAGCGCCAAGGAGATTTGGGACGTGCTGAAGACCGCACACGAGGGAGATGAGGTGACCAAGAACACCAAGAGGGAGACGACCGAGGGGGAGCTCGGTCGTTTTATGCTCAACCAAGGAGAAGAGCCACAAGCTATGTGCAACCGGCTCAAGACCTAGGTGAACCAAGTGCGCAGCCTCGAGAGCACCAAATGGGATGACCATGAAATGGTCAAGGTTATTCTTAGATCACTCATTTCTCTTAATCCTAGTCAAGTTCAATTAATTCGTGGTGATCCTAGATATAAGCTAATGTCTCCCGAGGAAGTGATAGGAAAGTTTGTGAGCTTTGAATTGATGATCAAAGGCTTCAAACAAATCATCGAGCGAGGCGCCACCTCAACACCCGAGGTGCAACCCATTGCCTTCAAAGCAACTGAGGAGAATAAAGAAGAGTCTACATCAAGTAGGCTCCCCATCGACGCCTCCAAACACAACAATGAGGAGATGGCGCTCATCATCAAGAGCTTTCGCCAAATCCTCAAGCAACAAAAGGGGAAAGACTACAAGCCCCGTTCTAAGAAAGTTTGCTACAAGTGTGGTAAGCCCGGTCATTTCATTGCTAAATGTCCATTATCTAGTGATAGTGACAGGGGCGACGACAAGAAGGGAAGGAGAAAGGAAAAGAAGAAGTACTACAAGAAGAAGGGTGGCGATGCCCACGTGTATCGGGTGTGGGACTCCGATGAGAGCTCCACCGACTCCTCCGACGACGAGGACGCCGCCAACATCGCCATCAACAAAGGCCTCCTCTTCCCCAACGTCGGCCACAAGTGCCTCATGGCAAAGGACGGCAAAAAGAAGGTAAAATCTAGAGCCTCCACTAAATATGCAACATCTAGTGATGAGAATAACTCTAGTGATGATGAAGAAAATTTGTTTGCTCTTTTTGCCAACCTAAACATGCAACAAAAGGAAAAATTGAATGAATTAATTAGTGTCATTCATGAGAAGGATGAACTCTTGGATAGCCAAGAGGACTTCCTTATTAAGGAAAACAAGAAGCATGTTAAGGTTAAAAATGCTTATGCTCTAGAAGTAGAAAAATGTGAAAAATTGACTAATGAGCTAAGCACTAGCCATGACACTATTTCTAACCTTAGAAATGAAAATGCCAAATTAATTGCTAAGGTTGAAAAGTTAAATGTTTGTGATGATTCTCTTGTCAATCTTAAAAATGATAATGCTAGTTTGATTGCTAAAATTGACAAGTTGAATGAATCACTTTCTAGCCTTAAGATTGAGAATGAAAAATTAATTGCTGAGGCTAAGGATTTAGATGTTTGCAATGTTTCTATTTCCAAACTTAGAGATGAGAATGCTATTTTACATGCTAAGATTGATGAATTAAATGCTTGCAAACCCTCTACATCTACTGTTAGTCATGTCTCTATTTGCACTAGATGTAGAGATGTTAATATTGATGCTATCCATAATCACATTGCTATGATTAAACAACAAAATGATCATATAGCAAAATTAGATGCTAAAATTGCCGAGCATGAATTAGAGAAAAAATTAAATTTGCTCGTAGTATGCTTTATAGTGGGAGACGCCCTGACATTAAGGATGGCATTGGCTTCCAACAGGGAGGCAATGTCAAAATTAATGCCCCTAAGAATTGTCTAATTTTGTTAAGGGCAAGGCTCCCATGCCTCAGGATAACGAGGGCTATATTTTATATCCTGCTGGTTATTCTAAGGATAAGATTAGGAGAATTCATGCTAAGAAGACTCATTCTGTTTCTCACCATGCTTTTATTTATAAGAATGAGGCTTCTAGCTCTTGGCCTTCTAATCATGTTAAAATGCCTAAAAAGAAATCTCCTATTGCATCAAATGAACCTAATATTTCATTTAAGACTTTTGATGCTTCTTATGTGCTCACTAACAAATCAGGCAAAGTAGTTGCCAAATATGTTGGGGGCAAACACAAGGGGTCAAAGACTTTTGTTTGGGTACCCAAGGTGCTTGTTTCTAATGTCAAAGGACCCAAGACCGTTTGGGTACCTAAGAACAAGGCCTAAACTTGTTTTGTAGGTTTATGCATCCGGGGGCTCAAGTTGGATCATTGATAGCGGGTGCACAAACCACATGACTGGGGACAAAAGGATGTTCTCCTCCTATGAGAAAAAACCAAGAGCCCCAAAGAGCTATCACATTCGGGGATGAAAATCAAGGTTTGGTCAAAGGACTTGGTAAAATTGCTATATCACCTGACCATTCTATTTCCAATGTTTTTCTTGTAGAGTCATTAGATTACAATTTACTTTCAGTTTCTCAATTATGCAAAATGGGTTACAACTGTCTTTTTACAGATTTAGGTGTTACTGTCTTTAGAAGAAGTGATGATTCAGTAGCATTTAAGGGAGTGTTAGAGGGTCAGCAATACTTAGTTGATTTTAATAGAGCTGAACTAGACACTTGCTTAATTGCTAAGACTAACATGGGCTGGCTCTGGCATCACCGACTAGCTCACGTTGGGATGAAGAATCTTCATAAGCTTCTAAAGGGAGAGCACATTTTGGGACTAACCAATGTTCATTTTGAGAAAGGCAGGATTTGTAGCGCATGTCAAGCAGGAAAGCAAGTTGGTGTTCATCATCCACACAAGAACATCATGATGACCGACAGGCCGCTTGAGCAACTCCACATGGATTTATTCGGCCAGATAGCTTACATAAGCATCGGTGGGTGTAAGTATTGTCTTGTGATTGTGGATGATTATTCTTGCTTCACTTGGGTGTTCTTTTTGCAGGAAAAATCTCAAACCCAAGAGACTTTGAAAGGATTCTTGAGACTGGCTCAAAATGAGTTTGACTTAAGGATCAAAAAGATAAGAAGCGACAATGGGACGGAGTTCAAGAATTCTCAAATAGAAGGCTTCCTCGAGGAGGAGGGCATCAAGCATGAGTTCTCTTCTCCCTACACACCTCAACAAAATTATGTAGTGGAGAGGAAGAATAGAACTCTACTTGACATGGCGAGGACCATGCTTGATGAGTACAAGACTTCAGACTGATTTTGGGCGGAAGCAATCAACACCGCTTGCTATGCCATCAACCGTCTCTACCTTCACCGAATCCTCAAGAAGACATCCTATGAACTCCTCACCGGTAAAAAGCCCAATGTTTCATATTTTAGAGTCTTTGGTAGCAAATGTTTTATTCTTGTTAAAAGAGGTATAAAATCTAAATTTGCTCCTAAGGCTGTAGAAGGCTTTTTACTTGGTTATGATTCAACCACAAAGGCATATAGAGTCTTTAACAAGTCCACTAGACTAGTTGAAGTTTCTTGTGACATTGTGTTTGATGAGACTAACGGCTCTCAAGTAGAGCAAGTTGAACATTACTCTATTGAGCCGCACAGGGTAGAGGATGCACTTAAAGATTCGGATTGGGTGCTGGCGATGCAAGAGGAGCTCAACAACTTCATGAGGAATGAGGTATGGCATTTGGTTCCACGTCCTAATCAAAATGTTGTAGGAACCAAGTGGGTCTTCCGCACCAAGCAAGATGAGCATGGTGTGGTGACAAGGAACAAAGCCCGACTTGTGGCCAAGGGTTATTCACAAGTCGAAGGTTTGGATTTTGGTGAAACCTATGCACCCGTAGCTAGGCTTGTGCCAATTCATATATTACTTGCCTATGCTACTTACCATGGCTTTAAGCTTTATCAAATCGACGTGAAGAGTGCCTTCCTCAATGGACCAATCATGGAAGAGGTCTATGTTGAGCAACCTCCCGGCTTTGAAGATAGTGAGTACCCTAATCATGTTTACAAACTCTCTAAGGCGCTTTATGGGCTCAAGCAAGCCCCAAGAGCATGGTATGAATGCCTGAGAGATTTTCTTATCACTAATGGCTTCAAAGTCGGAAAAGCCGATCCTACTCTCTTTACTAAAACTATTGCAAATGATTTGTTCGTATGCCAAATTTATATTGATGATATCATATTTGGGTCTACTAACAAATCTACTTGTGAAGAGTTTAGTAGGACCATGGTTCAAAAATTTGAGATGTCTATGATGGGGGAGTTGAAGTATTTCTTAGGATTTCAAGTCAAGCAACTCCAAGAGGGCACCTTCATCAGCCAAACCAAGTACATTCAAGACATACTCACCAAGTTTGGAATGAAGGATGTCAAGCCCATCAAGACACCCATGGAAACCAATGGGCATCTCGACCTCGACACGGGAGGTAAATCCATAGATCAAAAGGTATACCAGTCGATGATAGGATCTTTACTCTATTTATGTGCATCTCGACCGGATATTATGCTTTCCGTATGCATATGTGCAATGTTCTAAGCCGATCCTAAGGAAGTTCACCTTAGGGCTGTGAAGCGAATCTTGAGATATTTAGTTCATACACCTAAGTTTGGTCTTTGGTACCCCAAGGGATCCTCTTTTGATTTGATAGGATATTCTGATGCTAATTAGGCAGGGTGTAAAATTGATAGGAAGAGCACATCAGAGACTTGTCAATTCTTGGGAAGATCCCTGGTGTCTTGGGCTTCAAAGAAACAAAACTCAGTAGCTCTTTCTACCGCTGAAGCCGAGTATATTGCCGCAGGCCATTGTTGCGTGCAATTGCTTTGGATGAGGCAAACCATTAGGGACTATGGTTACAAATTTAGCAAAGTCCCTCTCCTATGTGATAATGAGAGTGCAATCCGCATGGCGGATAATCCCGTTGAACACAGCCGCACTAAGCACATAGCCATTCGGTATCACTTTCTGAGAGATCACCAACAAAGGGGGGATATCGAGATAGCCTATACTAACACCAAAGATCAATTAGCCGATATCTTTACCAAGCCACTAGATGAGAAAACCTTTACCAAACTTAGGAATGAGCTAAACATTCTTGATTCTTGGAACTTTGATTGATACTTTGCACACATAGCTCATTTATATACCTTTGATCATATCTCTTTTATGTCTATGTGTCGGGGACCATAATTAGGGGTACCCTCAAGACGCCTAATTCTCAGCTGGTAACCCCCATCAGCATAAAGCTGCAAAGGCCTGATGGGTTTGATTAAGTCAGGGATCAGTCCATACGAGTGACTTGACCACGCCACGCCCGAGCCTAGCCTCGGGCGAGGGCAGCCGACCCTAAGATGACTCCGTCTCGCCTGAGGCCTCCTCTTTCACGGCAGACGCATCTCCGGCTCGCCCTAGGCCCCGCCTTCGATAAGAAGAAACCCTGACTAAATCACCGCGCCAGCCGACCGAGTCACCGGGGCGTTTAACGCAAAAGGTAAGACCAACGGGCGACCAGACTTCGCCAGAGGCGCCATAGGAGACTCCGCCCGACCCAGGGCTCGGACTCGGGCTAAGGCCCCGGAAGACGGCGAACTCCGCTCCGCCCGACCCAGGGCTCGGACTCGGGCCAAGGCCCCGGAAGACGGCAAACTCCGCTCCGCCCGACCCAGGGCTCGGACTCGGGCTAAGGCCCCGGAAGACGGCGAACTCCGCTCCGCCCGACCCAGGGCTCGGACTCGGGCTAAGGCCCCGGAAGACGGCGAACTCCGCTCCGCCCGACCCCAGGGCTCGGACTTGGGCTAAGGCCCCAGAAGACGGCGACCTCCGCCTCGCCCGACCCAGGGCTCGGACTCCGCCTCGGTCTCTGCCGAATGATCTCCGCCTCGCCCGACCCAGGGCTCGGACTCTATCTCTGTCTTGCAGGGCGGACTCGACCTCGGCTTCGGAGGAGCCTCCACGACGCCCGACCTAGGACGCGAGACCGCCACGTCAACAGGAAGCGTCATCATCACCCTGCCCTGAGCCGACTTGGGTCGCAGAGAACAAGACCGGCGTCCCATCTGGCCAACTATGCCAGATGGGCAATGATGGCGCCCCACTAGATCGTGACGACGGCGGCTCCCAGCTCCCTTACGAAAGCAAGAGAACGTCAGCAAGGACCCGGCCACCTCGACAGCTGTCCCCCCGTCCGGCTCCGTTACTCCTCCAACAGCCACGACGCCACACCAACAGGGTGCCAAGATCTCTCCGGCTGCCACCTGGGCATGTACATAGGGCGCTAGCTCTCCCTCGCTAGACACGTAGCACCTTGCTACACCCCCATCTTGTACACCTGGACCCTCTCCTTACGACTATAAAAGGAAGGGCCAGGGCCTTCTTAGAGAGGGTTGGCCTCGCGAGGACGAAGGGCAGGGGCAGGCGCTCTCTCGGGGCCGCTCTCTCCCCTCACCTCGTGCGGACGCTTGTAACCCCCTACTGCAAGCGCACCCGACCTGGGCGCGGGACGAACACGAAGGCCGCGGGAATTTCTCCGACTCCCTCACGACCCGGCTCCGGCCACCGACCTCTCTCTCTCCGTTCCCCCCTTCGCGCTCGCTCCACGCGCTCGACCCATCTGGGCTGGGGCACGCGGCACTTTCACTCGTCGGCTCGGGGACCCCCCGGTCTCGGAACGCCGACAGTTGGCGCGCCAGGTAGGGGCACGCTGCGTGTTGACGTTCGTTTTCCCGTCAAGCTCCAGATGGGCAGTCTCCAACAACCTCTTCAACCCAGGACGGTGCTCCGTTTCGGGAACCTCGAGTTCATGTCTCTCGACGGCAACTACGACATGATACTCCTTCCACCGCCGCGCGACAGCGACAATGGTGGCGGACAGCCCGCCCGCCGGCGGCGGAATCGACGACGTCTTCCCCGCGTGGGGGAAGGACAACTTTCGAACTCGCCCCATCCTCTCCCTCGCCGTCGGAGGAGGAGGAGGCGGGGCAACCGGGGCCGAGCGGGAGATCGCGCTCCGACGGCTGTCGAGCAAATCGACATCCCCGGCGCCTCGACGGAGGGCACGCCAAGCGTCGCCCTCGCGTTCAAGGCAAACGCGAGCGCCATCCCCCCGCAACACGTCGACTCCGAGCAAGTGGACGACACCAGCACGCTCACGGAAGGCCTGCAGGACGTCGCCCTCGTGCCCAGGACGACGGCGCGGTCAGCCCCCGACGTGACTTCATCGCTCCTCGTCGACAAAAAGGTACCGACTGCTACCCATCTTTCGTCATTTCGACTCGGCCTCAGCCCGCCTGGCGACCTCGCTTTGGCGGACGCTCACATTGAGGCGAGTGCAACCTCTCTGGGGTTTCGTGTGCGGTCGCCTTGGGACCGATTGACGGGTGTCTCGACCTACGGACCCTCTGGGTCCGAGGAAGACGACGACCCCAGCATCTGCTGGAATTTCTCCAGATCTGGCAACCCTAGTGCCATGCGGGATTTCATGACCGCATGTGACTACTGCCTCTCCGACTGTTCCGATGGCAGCCGCAGCCTTGGCGACAAGGACTGCGGCCCGAGTCGCGAATGTTTCCACATCGAGCTAGGGGATCCCTCCGGAGGCGGCTGTCTCGGCATGCCGGAGGATGGTGATCCCCCTAGGCCAGCGCCTCGCGCCGACATCCCGCGGGAGCTAGCTGTGGTCCCCGTTCCGGCGGGGGGTCACGACCCACAGCTCGAGCAAGTCCGCGGGGCGCAGGCCGGGCTCGATGAGGGAGCAGGAGCGCTCGAGGCAATCCGCCAGAACATCGGGCAGGTATGGGCAAGCCAACCCCCGGCCGGAGGAATACGTCACCTGCCCCAAGGTCTCCAGCACCGCATCGCCAACGATGCCAGGGACAGGCCGCCTCCCGCATCCGGCGGAACCGGTCAGGACCTGGCCGCTGCAGCGATGCTCCTCCGCGCGATGCCGGAGTCATCAACCACCGAGGGACGGCGAATCCAGGGAGAACTTAAGCATCTCCTGGAAGGCGCTGCGGCCCGGCGGGCCGAGAGCTCTGCCTCCCGAAGGCAGGGATACCCCTCGGAACCTCGTGCCGCGACTTCCCGACTCACGCGGGAGGCCTCGGTCTTCACCGGGCGCACGCGCAACACCGCGCCTGCGGCCCCGGGCCACCTCGGCGACGAGCACCCTCATCGTGACCGTCGGGCACGCCTCGACGAAAGAGTGCGCCGAGGCTACCACCCCAGGCGTGGGGGACGTTACGACAGCGGGGAGGATCGGAGTCCCTCGCCCGAACCACCCGGTCCACAGGTCTTTAGCCGAGCCATTCGGCGGGCGCCGTTTCCGCCCCGATTCCGACCCCCGACTACTATCACAAAGTACTCGGGGGAGACGAGACCGGAATTGTGGCTGGCGGACTACCGCCTGGCCTGTCAACTGGGTGGGACGGACGATGACAACCTCATCATCCGAAACCTCCCCCTGTTTCTCTCCGACACCGCTCGTGCCTGGTTGGAGCACCTGCCTCCGGGGCAGATTTCCAACTGGGAAGATTTGGTCCAGGCTTTCGCCGGGAACTTCCAGGGCACGTACGTGCGCCCCGGGAATTCCTGGGACCTCCGAAGCTGTCGGCAACTGCCGGGAGAGTCTCTCCGAGACTACATCCGGCGGTTCTCGAAGCAGCGCACCGAGCTGCCTAACATCACCGACTCCGATGTCATCGGCGCGTTCCTCGCCGGCACCCCCTGCCGCGACCTGGTGAGTAAGTTGGGTCGCAAGACCCCCACCAGGGCGAGCGAGCTGATGGACATCGCCACCAAGTTCGCCTCCGGCCAGGAGGCGGTTGAGGCCATCTTCCGAAAGGACAAGCAGCCCTAGGGCCGCCCGACGGAAGATGCTCCCGAGGCGTTTACTCCACGCGGCGCCAAGAAGAAAGGCAGGAGGAAGTTGCAAGCGAAACGCGACGTTCCCGAGGCAGATCTTGTCGCCGCCGCCGAGCGCAAGAACCCTCGGAAGCCCCCCGGAGGTGCAAACCTCTTCGACAAGGCACTCAAGGAGACGTGCCCCTACCATCAGGGGCCCGTCAAGCACACCCTCGAAGAGTGCGTCATGCTTCGGCGTCACTTCCATCGGGCCGGGCCACCCGCAGAGGGTGGCAGGGCTCACGACGACGACAAAAGGGAGGATTGCCAAGCAGGAGAGTTCCCGGAGGTCCGCGATTGCTTCATGATCTACGGAGGGCATGCGGCGAACGCCTCGGCTCGGCATTGTAAGCAAGAGCGTCGGGAGGTCTGCTCGGTCAAGGTGGCGGCGCCAGTCTACCTAGACTGGTCCGACAAGCCCATCACCTTCGACCGGGACGACCACCCCGACCACGTGCCGAGCCCGGGGAAGTACCCGCTCGTCGTCGATCCCGTCATCGGCGACGTCAGGCTCACCAAGGTCCTGATGGATGGAGGCAGCTGCCTCAACATCATCTACGCCGAGACCCTCAGGCTCCTGCGCGTCGACCCGTCGTCCGTCCGGGCAGGCGCTGCGCCTTTCCACGGGATCATTCCCGGGAAGCGCGTCCAGCCCCTCGGACAGCTCGACCTCCCTGTCTGCTTCGGAACACCCTCCAACTTCCGAAGAGAGACCTTGACATTCAAGGTGGTCGGGTTCCGAGGAACCTACCACGCAGTGTTGGGAAGGCCATGCTACGCGAAGTTCATGGCCATCCCCAACTACACCTACCTGAAGCTCAAGATGCCGGGCCCCAATGGGGTCATCACCGTCGGCCCCACGTACAAACACGCATTCGAATGCGACGTGGAGTGCGTGGAGTACGCCGAGGCCCTCGCCGAGTCCGAGGCCCTCATAGCCGACCTGGAAAGCCTCTCCCGAGAGGTGCCGGACGTGAAGCGGCATGCCGGCGACTTCGAGCCAGCGGAGACGGTTAAGGCCGCCCCTCTCGACCCCAGTGGCGACGCCTCTAGGCATATCCGGATCAGCTCTGGGCTCGGCCCCAAATAGGAAGCAGTGCTCGTCGACTTTCCTCGCGCAAACGACGACGTTTTTGCGTGGGGTCCCTCGGGCATGCCCGCCATGCCGAGGGATGTCGCCAAGCACTCGCCGCACATTTGGGCAGGAGCCTGACTCGCCAAACAGCCTCTGCGCGAACGACGCCCGGGGGCTGCGCCCTTTCCCCACTCACACATAAAAACCAATTATCAAGGAAGGGTCGGCCTCGCCCCGGCTGAGCCCGACCCTCCCTCGGGGGCTAAGAAGGGGGAACCCCTCTCGTCGAGTTTGGACGTATCGTTCCGCATCGGAAAAACTCTTTTTTCGGTCAAGAGGGGTTTTTTGCGTTCTCCCGGATGCGTCAGAAGCAGGGTCCTGAGGAGCGAACTTGGATGCGAGTAAATGGCGAGACCGACTGAGCTGGGGAACACCTATGCTTCCGGGCTAGGGACACCTCACTCGTCGCCTGCCACGAAAAAGGACTCAGCTCGGGAAATCACCCTGTTGTTGACACTACGGGTCAGGCGCGAAAATCGAAATAAAAAGAAGCATGACTTCACGGAAGAAGAAGTAAAAATGTTCAGGCCTCAGTGGCCGCGGCAAATCACACATCCATCAGAAATTGTCCCAACTAAAATCAGGCGTCGCCTCGGGCAGGAGCCTCGCCCTCAACTCCGCCCCCGCCGTCGGTAAAGTCCACCTCCGCTTCCGGCGGCGGCGCAGGAGGAAGAATCTCCGCTTCGAAGACGGTCGCCAGCGCCGTGCTCGGACCCGCAGCGACCGCGTCGAGCCGCTGAACCTCCGCCAGGGCCGCCTCGTCTTCGTCAGGCAGGCAGTACCCCTCGCTGACCCGCTCCAAGTCCACGACGTAGTGGGAAGCGAGCACGGCGAAGGCCCGCCTGACGCCGTGGTGCAGCGCCCCGCGGACTTTACCGCGCGCGTAATCACCAAGGGCTTGAAGACGGCTTTGGGGAGAGCTCCCTGAAGGGACGTCGCCGGGACCGAGTTTCCGATAGACCTCCGAGACGGCCTCGGACATAGCCGCGAGATCGGCCTCCCTTTGTTCAGCAGCCCCGTCGAGCGCCTCGGCAAGCGCCTTAGCGGACTCGTCGAGGGCAGACTCGAGCTCTGCGAACAACCAGAAGAAAGATCTCAAACCCAAGCGGAAGAAACGGATAAGTTTGAGAACCGAGGACGGTCGAGCCATACCTCTGGCTCGGACGTGCTGCTCCGAGGCTGCGACTTGGGCTGCGGCCAGATCGGCCGCAAGGATCTTGGCCCGGCTCTCAGCCTCGGCAGCCTGGCCCCGAGTTTGGTCCCGCTCCTCGGCGACCTGGGCGAGCTCCGACCGCCGTTGTAGCGCCTCCGTGCGCGCTGCCGCCGCCTCGGCCTTCAGGTCAGCACAGAGCAACTGGAGGTCCGCTATCTTGGCGTCTTGCTGAGAGAGGCGCGCGGTAGCCCCGGCAAGCGAAGTCCTCAGAGACCGCAGCGAGCCCCAGACGACGGCCTCGCGGCGAATGAACGACGACTTGGCAGCGCCCCGGTCCGTCAGGTCCTGGAAAGGAAAACAAGATATCACGACGAACGCCTCGCTCGCAGAAGCAAGAAGGTATGCCTGAAACCATTACCTGAAGGATTTTGGGGACGTCCCCGCAGAGAACCTCCAGCGACGATCGGAGCAACCCCACTGTCGCCTCCGCACGCTTGCGGAGCTCGTCCCAGGACTGGTCCTCCTCTTCGTCGTCAAGAACGAAGATAGGGCCCGCAGCCTCACGGGTCTGGAATCGGAGCAACCGGCCCCGAGCCTCGGGGCTCTGCCCCACAACGACAAGGCTGCCGCCCGCCTGGGAGCGCTGCGCGTCCGCGCCCACCTCTTCCGAGGCTCCGGGCGCCGACGCCGCGGCCGTCCCGACGTCGGCGGCGACCGTGCGCTCTCCGACCGGGACGGTGCCAGCTGCGGTAGCGGCAGACGCCGGCATGGCCAACATGGTTGGCGAGCTCGGGACCGCATCGGCGCTGGCCGCCTCCCCGATCACGATGGCCACCTCGGCAGAGGAGCCCACCTCGGGGACCTGCTCCCCCGGAACATGCGACGCCTGAGCCCCGTGCGGCGGAGCACCCTGCGAAAGGGCCGGCTGAGCGGCAGGGCCCGAGGTGGCGCCAGCTGCCTGGACAAACGCCGTCTTGAGGGCCTTCCGAGGCGCCAGGTCGGTAGGGCCATGGCTTCGTTTGCTGAAGAAAACAAGAAAGGGAAAATCACGGCCCAGACATATGAATGAAGCGCCGGGACGGAAAGATTCCAAGGTACCTACCCGCTCCGGATCATGATCCACGGTGTCTGGGGGGAGGTCTCTTGGCTCCCGCTTCCTGGAACCACCGCCGAAGTCCGCTTCACCAACAGCCCCGGCGCCGCCCTCGCCTCGGACGCCCCTGAAGCCCGGGGGGCGGACTGCCCAGGCGCCGCCATGGCAACCTGGGGACCGCTCCCCCATGCTGCCGGCACGGGCGACGGTTCCCGAGGAACAGACCCCTCGGCCCGGCTCCCTGGAGTGGCGTCAGCTCCCCCAGCCAGGGAGTCAAGAACCCTCTCGAGTTGCCCCTGCTCCTCAGGTCGGGGATCCGGCACCTCGGCTCCAGGGACCGACGATGTAGGCCCGCTCGGGGGCTGGCTCGACGACCCCCGGCCACATCCCAAGCCGGGGCTGAGGCCGAGACGTGCGGCCATGTCGTCCTCCTCCTCTTCATCATCGACGTCGTCGTCATCATCGGACGTCTCCGGCGACAGCTCCCTGGGAAGCCCTTCCCTCTCCTGCTGACGACGGCGTTTCTCCAGGGCGTCACGAGCCCGCCTCCGCCTGCGGGCCCGAGCCTTCTCCGCGTCCTTCTTCTTCTTCTCCTCCTCCGCGGCGACCCGCCTCGCCGCCCGACCCACCGCGTCCTCCGGGACCGGCGGCAGGGAGGGTTTGTGCCGCCCCACCTCCTAAAAAAGGGGGAGAAAGAAAATCGGTAGCGAGAATCGGGAGCCACCCGGTATGTGAAAAAGGGAAGGACGAACACTCACCAGAGCGACGCACCCCTGGTCGGGGCGCATTCGAGGCTGGGAAAGGGCGTGGGGGTCCGGCTTCCCCATCGCGACCGACACCCGCCGGTAGAGGGCGTCGTGGGGAAGAGGATCAGGGGACATCCGTGACCCCCCCCCAGTCGGCCTCCTGGGTCATCTCCCAAAGCGACAACCGCCGCTCTGCCAAGGGGAGCACCCTCCGGCGGTGGATGGCGGCAACCACTCCCGCGACGGTGAGCCCTTCCTCCCGCAACACCTTCAGAGCCTGGAGAAGAGGTTCGAGTTTCTTCTGCCTCTCGTGTGGAGTCCCGTGACGCCAGGCGTCGGGGGCGGCGGTGACAACCCGCTGAGAGAACGGCGGGAGCGACTCTCCGTCATTCCGGAGATAGAACCACCGGCGCTGCCAACCCTTGTTTGAGGATGAAAGGACGGCAGGGATATACTGCAACGCCCGTGACTGCCTCAGCAAGAGGGTACAGCCGCCGGCCCGCACCGCCGCACGGACCTTCCTCTCCCTCGTCGACGAAGCAAAAAGCTCGGCAAAGAAGAGGTGAGTCCACAAATCCCAATGGGGGGCGATCCCCAGATACCCCTCGCACACCGCTACAAAGATAGCGGCTTGTGCGATGGAGTTGGGGGTAAGGTTGTGTAGTTCCACCCCGTAATGGAACAGGATGGCCCGCATGAAGCGGCTCGCCGGCATTCCAAATCCCCGCTCATGGAAGGAGATAAAGCTCACGACATACCCCGGCGGAGGGGATGGAGCAACTCCGCCCTCGGGAGGAATCCATTCCGGCCGCTCCTTATCGGCGAGGGGGCGGAGCAAACCCTCGCCGACGAGGTCCTCCAGGTCACCCGCCGTCACCGTGGAGAAGGGCCATGGGTCGCGCGGCGAGAGGATGGTCACCCGGTCAGCCATCGCCAAGGCAGAAGGGGTGGCGGCGTGAAGAACAGGGGAGGGCGGTCTCCTTTTCCTGGCTAGATCTCTCAGGTCGCAAAAAACCTGGGAAGGAGGCGAGAAGCGGAGTCGAGAACCGTCACTGGACCCTCTCCGGGGTACATAAAGGACCAAGGACGAGACGGTTCCAACGCACCGCCCGAACCGGACGCGGGGTTCAAAAAACGCGAAGCGAAACAGCCATTCCTCGAACGGCTCGCGCACGCAACGGCAGCCTCGCCGACCGCTTACCCCGGCGCATTAACTCCGCGGCAAAACAGGTAACGTTTCTGGCAGGGGCAGCTGGCGACGCTTCGCCTCCGCCAAAACGACCACGCCGAAAAAGGTACGCCACGACGTTCAATTTCGAATCCTTTTTCCCTTTTCCTTCTTTCTCTATCTCTTGCAACAGGGAACGAGAAGGGGGATAACCCCAAAGGGATCCTTCCCCGTGAAGGAACTAGGCTCCGAGCCTCCCTACTGATCAGGGGTTCGAAGGCTGGCCCCCCGAGGGGTTCAGCAGCCGCCTCAGATCGCGTGGGCCCGACACCCACTACTGGTCAGGGGTTCGAAGGTCGGCCTCCCGAAAGGTTCCATGACCGCCTCAGGCTACTCGGGCTCCGTGCCCCCTACTGATCAGGGGTTCGAAGGCTGGCCTGTCGAAGGGTTCACAGCCGCCTCAGACGCCGAGCGAGGGATGACCAGGGGTACGTTCGATACATAACCAAGGCTCGGGCTGCGCTCCCGAGGTACCCTAGGACATTTCCGAGACCAGCGGGAACGACTCTGTAACGGAATCCCATCGGAGGGAGGCAACGAGCCCTCGGACCCCGTCGCTAGGGGACCGGGTCCGGCAGATCACCCGCAGGTACTTTTGGGCGTGCCTCCGGGTCCCTAGCCGACCCCCAACGAACGGGGCACGGACGTCCACTCGGATTACCCGATTGCAGCTCACCGGAGACACCATGTTCGGTGCCCATCGAGGGTAACATGGCGCACTCCCCCCCTCCTCCTTGCGGAAAGGCGACGTAGGGGCGTATATAAAAAGTCGAGTCTGTCCCTGATCGTCCTCTCGCTCCGTGCGAAGGCTCGGGGGCTGCTCTCGCAAACCTGGCTCCGGCCGAACCGTTGACAGCGTCAACATACCAGCCCGAGAACTTGGGCCCCGGCAGTGCACCTGGGTTACGCCCTGCTCGCATGAGGGAACCGCCAGACCAGCCGAAGCATTACGCAAGGCATTAAGACCTCGAAGGAGTGAAACCACTCCTCCGAGGCCTCGGGGGCTACACCCGGCGGGTGCGCTCGCGCGCACCCACCGGAACAAAGTACCTCCGAGAAAGGCTGGTCCCCTTGCAAAAAAGTGCGATGCAAGCCTCCAAGCGAGTGTTAACACTCTCTTCGAGGCTCGGGGGCTACTGTCGGGGACCATAATTAGGGGTACCCTCAAGACGCCTAATTCTCAGCTGGTAACCCCCATCAGCATAAAGCTGCAAAGGCCTGATGGGTTTGATTAAGTCAGGGATCAGTCCATACGAGTGACTTGACCACGCCACGCCCGAGCCTAGCCTCGGGCGAGGGCAGCCGACCCTAAGATGACTCCGTCTCGCCTGAGGCCTCCTCTTTCACGGCAGACGCATCTCCGGCTCGCCCTAGGCCCCGCCTTCGATAAGAAGAAACCCTGACTAAATCACCGCGCCAGCCGACCGAGTCACCGGGGCGTTTAACGCAAAAGGTAAGACCAACGGGCGACCAGACTTCGCCAGAGGCGCCATAGGAGACTCCGCCCGACCCAGGGCTCGGACTCGGGCTAAGGCCCCGGAAGACGGCGAACTCCGCTCCGCCCGACCCAGGGCTCGGACTCGGGCCAAGGCCCCGGAAGACGGCGAACTCCGCTCCGCCCGACCCAGGGCTCGGACTCGGGCTAAGGCCCCGGAAGACGGCGAACTCCGCTCCGCCTGACCCAGGGCTCGGACTCGGGCTAAGGCCCCGGAAGACGGCGAACTCCGCTCCGCCCGACCCCAGGGCTCGGACTTGGGCTAAGGCCCCAGAAGACGGCGACCTCCGCCTCGCCCGACCCAGGGCTCGGACTCCGCCTCGGTCTCTGCCGAATGATCTCCGCCTCGCCCGACCCAGGGCTCGGACTCTGTCTCTGTCTTGCAGGGCGGACTCGACCTCGGCTTCGGAGGAGCCTCCACGACGCCCGACCTAGGACGCGAGACCGCCACGTCAACAGGAAGCGTCATCATCACCCTGCCCTGAGCCGACTTGGGTCGCAGAGAACAAGACCGGCGTCCCATCTGGCCAGCTATGCCAGATGGGCAATGATGGCGCCCCACTAGATCGTGACGACGGCGGCTCCCAGCTCCCTTACGAAAGCAGGAGAACGTCAGCAAGGACCCGGCCACCTCGACAGCTGTCCCCCCGTCCGGCTCCGTTACTCCTCCAACAGCCACGACGCCACACCAACAGGGTGCCAAGATCTCTCCGGCTGCCACCTGGGCATGTACATAGGGCGCTAGCTCTCCCTCGCTAGACACGTAGCACCTTGCTACACCCCCATCTTGTACACCTGGACCCTCTCCTTACGACTATAAAAGGAAGGGCCAGGGCCTTCTTAGAGAGGGTTGGCCTCGCGAGGACGAAGGGCAGGGGCAGGCGCTCTCTCGGGGCCGCTCTCTCCCCTCACCTCGTGCGGACGCTTGTAACCCCCTACTGCAAGCGCACCCGACCTGGGCGCGGGACGAACACGAAGGCCGCGGGAATTTCTCCGACTCCCTCACGACCCGGCTCCGGCCACCGACCTCTCTCTCTCCGTTCCCCCCTTCGCGCTCGCTCCACGCGCTCGACCCATCTGGGCTGGGGCACGCGGCACTTTCACTCGTCGGCTCGGGGACCCCCCGGTCTCGGAACGCCGACACTATGACTAATGTGTTTTTCAAGTGTATTTCATGCTAAGCCATAGATTGAAAGGGAAAAGGAGTCTTCAGTGAAGACAAGGTTTCCACTCCACTCCATCGAATTATTCATCCTTCGCCGTAACTTCGCACCGCTCTCCAATTTGGTATAATCTTCACTCATATTTATTTGTTTGCCATTGGGGAGAAAGTAAAAAGGGCTCATATTTCACTCGAAGTATCCATTTTTGGTGATTCATGCCAAAGGGAGAGAAAGTATTAGCCCAAAGCAAAAGGATCGCACCACCACTCCAATTTCAAAATTTTTAGAAATAAGTTTAAGTTTTAAATGTTTTTAAATTGGTATATTTGAAAATTCTATCTCAATTGATAAAACCCTCTTGAACACTAAGATGAGAATTTCATTGAGGGGGAGTTTTGTCTAGTCAAAGGAAAAGCATTTGAAATAGGGGGAGAAAATTTCAAATCTTGAAAATGCTTCTTTAAATCTCATTCATATACCTTTGACTATTTGCAAAAGAATCTTGAAAAGAATTTCTAAAAGATTTGCAAAAACAAAACTAGTGGTGCAAGCGTGGTCCAAAATTTTAAATAAGAAGAAAACAATCCATGCATATCTAGTAGAAATAATTATTGGTTTCACTCCAAGCAACCTTTACACTTACCTTATGCAAACTAGTTCAATTCTGCACTTATATATTTGCTTTGGTTTGTGTTGGCATCAATCACCAAAAAGGGGGAGATTGAAAGGGAAATAAGATCAAACCTTTTCCTAAATGATTTTGGTGGTTGAATTGCCCAACACAAATAATTAGACTAACTAGTTTGCTCTAGATTATGAGTTCTACAGGTGCCAAAGGTTCAACACAAACCAATATAAAGACCAAGAAAGGGTTCAAATGTAAAGGAGCAAAACCAACCGAAGGTTGCCCTGGTCTGGCGCACCGGACTGTCCGGTGTGCCACCAGACAGTGTCCGGTGCACCAGGGAGAATCACTCTGAACTGCTCAGCTTCGGGTTTCTAGAAATGCCACTTCGCTTTAATTCACAGGACTGTCCGGTGTAGTACCGGACTATCTGGTGTGCCAGCGGAGCAACGGCTAGCGTGCCAACGGTCGTCTGCAAAAGTGAATAGTGAATGGTGCGAACTACGCGCGCAGAGTCAGAGCAGGCGCCAGAATGCGCACCGGACAGTGAACAGTGACTGTCCGGTGCACCACCGGACTATCTGGTGGCCCAGTTGTCAGAAGCTCCAACGGTCGAACCCTAACGGTTGGGTGTTGTGGCTGGCGCACCGGACAGTCCGGTGCGCCCGTCGACAGCAGCCTCCACCAACGGCCACTTTGGTGGTTGGGGCTACAAATACCCCCCAACCACCACACTTTAAGGCATCCAAGTTTTCAGCTATTGCGTTCAATACAAGAGCTCTAGACTTCACTCCAAGACACAAACAAGTGATCAAATCCTCTCCCAAGTCCGGAATCACTCCAAACAAATAGTGACTAGTGAGAGAGAGACATTTGTGTTCATTTGAGTTCTTGTCGCTTGGATCGCTTTTCTTCTTCCCCATTTCTTGTTCCCAAGTCATTTGTAATCAAGGCAAGAGACACCAATTGTGTGGTGGTCCTTGTGGGGACTAAGTGTCCCAATTGATTCAGAAGAGAAGCTCACTCGGTATAAGTAACCGTTTGAGAGAGGGAAAGGGTTGAAAGAGACCCAGTCTTTGTGACCACCTCAACGGGAGTAGGTTTGCAAGAACCGAACCTCGGTAAAAACAAATCACCATGTCACACTCTTCATTTGCTTGTGATTTGTTTTTCGCCCTCTCTTTCGGACTCGAATTTACTTCTAACGCTAACCCCGGCTTGTAGTGTGTGCTTAAGTTTATAATTTTTCAGATTCCGCCTATTCACCCCCCCTCTAGGCAACTTTCATTAGGTTTGAACCAAAGCTGTCGGTACCCTGAAATAGGGGTACCCCTTGCTACAGTATGAAGACGCTATGCCCGCGCAGCTATCTCTAGTTGCGTGGCGAACAACTCTCTGCCCTGCCACGTGGACGGCTCCAGGGTCGCCACGTGGCCAGGGAAAGAGACGTACTCCAAGATGCCAACAGTGGATCCAGACCCCCATGGGGAAAGCACCGGACCCCTGTACATGAAGAACGTACCTCTGGGGCAAGGTCTAGGGCCCCCGCGAGTGCGACTCGGACCTCCGGGACGTCCCGGATCCCTCTACGTGGGGTCCGGACTACCCACAGCCGGGTCCCAGGACTCTGGGGCAGAGAATACCCAGGCCTTGCTCAGGCAGGGGTCCGGGGGCAACATGTGTCCGGGCCTAGCCTGGTGTGGACCTATCTGCATAACGCTTCTGCTCCCCACCCAGGCGGAGACCCAATGCTGCCAAATGGCCTACCTTGCATGACATGAGCCTGCAGGCGGAGCCTGACGTAAGGCCTCTGGGCTGCGCTGCGCTGCCTCTGCATTGATTGCGGAGAAGACGCGCCGCCTGTCTGTCCCGCTGACAGGCGATGTGCCCCTTCAGTATTTAATGTGTCCTGTCCACTCAGCTGGCAGGCAGCGCCTAGGCTATCCTGCAGGCGGCGTGCCTGTCTATTCCCGTTGGCTAATAGTACGCCTGTGCTGCCGCATGCACTGCACTCATCATGACTCGCGAGTTACCGAGGACGTTGCCGAGAGATATCAATATTGTATGCACTACAGATATTATGGCGCTCGGAGATCACCCTGGCGTTGCAAGCAGTAGTTCCTTCCTCCAGTTTGTCCCTGGGCTCACGTGTCGAGGCTCAGTATTCTTGTATGTGCCCCCCTTGAACTATAAAAGGGAGGGCACACTACGAATTCAGACTAAAGCCATCCTAGACACAACTCAAGCTCACGAGCAATACAACACACAATGGAGTAGGGTATTACGCTCCAACGGCCCAAACCACTTTAAACTCTTGCGTGTTCTTGAGTGTTCATCCCTCAATCTCGTAACAGGCAAAACACTTAGGCCCCTCCTCAACTTAGGATTTAGGGCGGGTGCACTCCGCCACCCGGCCGGAGAATTTCCTCTCCGACATTTGGCGCGCCTAGTAGGAGCCTTGGCTTTAGGTTTTTGCTTGTTTCCCCGCTCAGCGTCATGGTCCATATCGTCGACCACCACGACGTTGTCTCTGGGGACTTCCTCATGGAAGAGGAGGCCACATCTTCTGCGTCGCTGAGCTCCAGCCGCCTGGCACCTGGTGTAGCTGTTGTGCGTCCCGCACGGCAGCACACACTTACACAGGCGTCCCGAACTCCATCGGGGGTTGCTCCCGCCGGGGCGCTTTCCGTCGCGAGGGAGTTGTTGTGCCACCCACCAAGCCCCACAGCCTCGCTAGGGGCTATGAAGCGGTGGCACGACGACGTGGATCGCCTCCTTGGCATGGCGCACTCTGGCTCGGCTAGGCCCAGGCCTCGATCATCTCGGCGCCAGCATGAGGCATCGGCCTCAGTGCGTTCACCCTCGGTGAGGGCTGCGCCGACCGAAGATCTACCGGTGGAGCTCAACCGTAGACGTGCGGTAGAAGGTGTTCAAGCCTCTCTGGAGAGGCCTGAAGACCTGCGGGACGAGCTCAACCGCAGGCATGCGGGCGAGGATGCCTGTATCTCACTAGAGAGGGCGCGTGAGCGCCGCCAAAACCTCGAGGGTCACAACCTCGAGCAAGACTTCGTTGCGGTCGCACCATAGGCCCTAGGGGGTGCCCGATCCCAGACGGGTATCCCGTTGGCTGGTGTGGGCTACGCCGCTCTAGTGGACCATCTCTGCGCGGTGACATGGCCATCCAAGTTCCGGCCACACCTACCCGAGAAGTACGACGGTAGGACAAACCCGTCGGAATTACTACATGTCTACGTCACCGCCGTGATGGCAACCTACTTCCATGTAGCTTTGTCTGGGCCAGCCCGGACTTGGCTCATGAACCTAGCCCTAGGATCCATCTACTCCTGGGAAGAGCTCTACGCGCGGTTCATAGCAAACTTTGCCAACGCTTACCAGCAGCATGGTGTGGAGGCACACCTCCATGCAGTGAGGCAGGAACCCGGGGAGACCCTCCGGGCGTTCATTTCCCGCTTCACCAAGGTACGTGGGACAATCCCTCGTATCTCAGATGCTTCCATCATCACTGCTTTTCGCCAGAGGGTACGTGATGAAAAGATGCTAGAAAAGTTGGCCACGCATGATGTGGACAACATCACCACGCTCTTCGCTCTAGCCGACAAATGTGCCAGAGCCACTGAGGGCCGTGCATGGCACTCGGCGCCACAGACCGGGGTTACCAAAACGGGCGGCTCAGGTGCGTTTGCCCAGGGCAGCTGCAAGAAGAAAAAGAAGAACAAGAACCGCAGCCACGAGAAGCCACAGGCTGCTGCTCCGGTCGCCGCTGCCGCGGCCGGGGGCCAGGGTGAGCGCAACAAGCGCCCACGGCCCTAGGGAGGCAGCAGTGGCACATGCCCAGTGGACCCCAACAGCCGCCACAGCGCCACCGACTGCCGCGAGATTATCGAACTCGTGAAGCGCGTCAGCGAGCGGCGTGAGCAGTCCTCCAGGATAGCTCGCCACCTCATCGCCGACCCATCAAGGAGAGGGCCGACGAAGAAGCCGCGGCTACGGGGGAACGAGACCTCGGGTACCAGTCGCCCAAGGGGGACCTCAAGGACGTCTTCACTGGAGACTCTGACTCCAGCGACGATAGCGACCGCCGCAAGAAGTTGTACGTAATGTACGGCGGAAGCTGGGAGCTCACCTCCCGCATGAACGTTAAGTCCCTGCGACGGGAGGTTCTTTTGGCGGTCCCAGGGGTCCCCAAGGCTGCTCCGCACCAACGGTGGAGGAGCACCACCATCTCCTTCAAGGCATCCGACTGCCCCGACAACATGGCGGGGGCTGGCATACTACCGCTCATCAAGGCCCCCGTCGTCGCCAACATGCGGCTGCACCATGTGCTGATCGACGAAGGGGTCGGCCTCAATGTCATCAGCCATGCAGCATTCAGGTAGCTGCAGATCCTGGGGTCCCAGCTGGGGCCCTCTCACCCATTCTCCAGGGTGGGCCCACAGCCCGTGTATCCCCTCGGGAGCATCACGCTCCCGGTTACATTCGGGACGAAGGAAAACTTCCGCACGGAGAACGTCCAGTTCGATGTTGCGGATGTCAACCTCCCCTTCAACGCCATCATCGGTAGGCTTGCCCTGTACCGGTTCATGGCCATTGCCCATTACGGGTATTTGGTGCTCAAGATGTCGTCCCCCACAGAGGTCCTCACCGTGCGGGGCGACCGCGCCGCCGCGCTTGCGGCCGTCGAGAAGCTACACGCTCTGGCGGTCGAGATTGCTCAGCCGGACGGCAGAGGGAGAAGTCCCTCGACCTCCGGTGCCAAAGCGTCCTCCAAGGCGCCAAAGGTACAGCCATCTGGAGCAGATGGCGGACCCACGAAGACCATCCAAGTCGGCGCGGACCCCTCCCAGACCACCCGCATCATGGGAAATCTGGGAGAAAAATAGGAACTCGCGCTCGTCGCCTTCCTCTAGGCAAATGCCGATGTGTTCGCTTGGGAGCCGTCACAGATGCCTGGGATCC
This sequence comes from Zea luxurians, assembly GCA_029449295.1. Classification (NCBI taxonomy): domain Eukaryota; kingdom Viridiplantae; phylum Streptophyta; class Magnoliopsida; order Poales; family Poaceae; genus Zea; species Zea luxurians. Next base: position 765,336 of record JAOPSE010000064.1, on the reverse strand, counting down.
CCAGGGAGGTGATTGAGCACCATCTGAAGAACTACCCGGACGCCAAGCCGGTGAGCTTGAAGCCTCGGAGACAGTCCGTGTAGCGGCAGGACTTCATCCGTGAGGAGGTCCGGAAGCTGTTACATGCCGGCTTTATCGAAGAGGTTCATCACCCCGTGTGGTTGGCCAACCCAGTCATCGTGCTAAAGGCAAACAGAGAAGCTTCGAATGTGCATCGACTACACCAGCCTGAATAAGGCATGTCCCAAGGACCCGTATTGAAAGGGAAATGTGCCCTTGGGCCATTTCTAAGTATTTTGGTGATTGAGTGCCAACACAAATGCTTTTGTGCTAATCTATGCAAAGGTGTGGACAAAGTGCAAATCATGTCAAAAGGTATGTTTCTAGACTCAGTACATTATTTTATAGACTAATGTATTGTGTCTAAGTGCTGGAAACAGAAAAAATCGAGTTGGAGAAGAGATGGCTAAGTTCAGCCAAAGTCTGCTCAGTCTGGGTTCACCGGACTGTCCGGTGGTGCACCGGACAGTGTCCGGTGCGCCAGGCTGGCTCTCGCGAACAGGCTGCTCTCGGGACTTCTACGGCGGTGTACGGCTAAAATTCACCGGTCTGTCCGGTGGTGCACCGGACTGTCCGGTGAGCCGTTCACAGGCGAACTCGTCGCTCTCGGGAAACCATCAACGGCGTACGGCTAAAATTCACCGGTCTGTCCGGTGGTGCACCGGACTGTCCGGTGAGTGGTCAGTCGGGGCAACGGTCGGCCGAGGATTCCGCGCGTGACGCGTGGGTGAGCCAATGGTCACATTGGTGCACCGGATTGTCCGGTGTGCACCGGACAGTGTCCGGTGCGCCAACGGCTCTCAGACTCCAACGTTCGGCTTCGCCAAATAAGGAAGGATATCTGCACCGGACAGTGTCCGGTGGTGCACCGGACTGTCCGGTGCGCCAGTCGACAGAAGGCAAGATCTGCCTTCCAGGAATGTTCTGAACGGCTCCTAGCTGCCTTGGGGCTATAAAAGGGACCCCTAGGCGCATGGAGGAGAACACCAAGCATTCTTACAACATTCCTAAGCACCAAGACCTCGATTCCGCGCATTTGTTTCTTTGTGATAGCATATAGAGCTCTAGTGGAGTTGTGAACTCATTGGGTTGTGTTGCGAGCTCTTGTTGCGACTTATGTGCGTGTTGACACTCTGATTTTTGTGTCTTGTGTGCGTTGCTAATCCCTCCCTTGCTCCGTGTTTCTTTGTGAACTTCAAGTGTAAGGGCGAGAGGCTCCAAGTTGTGGAGATTCCTCGCAAACGGGATTAAGAAAAGCAAGCAAAACACCGTGGTATTCAAGTGGGTCTTTGGACCGCTTGAGAGGGGTTGATTGCAACCCTCGTCCGTTGGGACGCCACAACGTGGAGTAGGCAAGCGTTGGTCTTGGCCGAACCACGGGATAACCACCGTGCCATCTCTGTGATTGATCTCTTGTTGGTTATTGTGTTTTGTTGAAGACTCTTCTCTAGCCACTTGGCAGTTATTGTGCTAACACTTAACCAAGTTTTTGTGGCCTAAGTTTTAAGTGTTACAGGATCACCTATTCACCCCCCCCCCTCTAGGTGCTCTCACGTATGCACTGCCACGTATAGATCAGATCATGGACTCTACCTCTGGGTGCGACCTTTTGTCCTTCTTGGATGCCTACTCCGGTTTCCATCAAATCCGGATGTCTAGGGAAGATAGGAAGCATACCGCTTTTGTAATGGTGGATGGGCTATATTGTTATGTTGTAATGCCCTACGTTCTGAAAAACGCCTTGCCAACATTTGTTCGGGCAATGAGTAAGTCCTTCGGGGACCTGATTCGGGACAAGGTGGAGATTTATGTCGATGACATCGTGGTCAAGACTAGGAAGGGGTCGACTCTAGTAGAAGACCTGACCCTGGTTTTCGGCAAGCTGCGGGCAACCCGCACCAAGCTAAACCCGGAGAAGTGCGTCTTCGGTGTCTCCGCAGGAAAGCTGCTAGGGTTCCTAGTTTCATACCGGGGCATTGAAGCTAACCCGGAGAAGATCAAGGTTATTGAGGTAATGAGGCCTCCCACCCGTATCAAGGACGTCCAGAAGCTTACGGGATCATTAGCTGCTCTTAGCCGCTTCATTTCGAGGCTGGTCGAGAGGGCACTGGCCTTCTTCAAGCTCCTGCAGAAATCTGGCCCATTTACCTGGACCTAAGAGGCGGAACAAGCCTTCCAAGAGTTGAAGCAGCACCTAGTATCCCTGCCGATCCTGGTTGCTCCAGAGCTAGGGGAGCCACTGTATCTGTACATTGCGGCAGGTGCAGAGGCGGTGAGCATGGTGCTAGTCTCCGAAAGGGTGGCACAAGAAGGCCAAGGGCCTGAGAGCTTAGAACCAGCTACAGGGGCCCGGACCGTCCAGAGGCCGGTCTACTACGTCAGCGAAGTCCTCCATGAGGCGAAGGCCAGGTACCTCGAGACGCACAAACTCCTCTATGCTGTGCTAGTTGCGTCCAGGAAGTTGCGCCACTATTTCCAGGCACATAGAGTTGTAGTGGTGACCTCCTTTCCGTTAAGGACCATCCTCCACAACTCTAACGCCACTGGTAATATCGCCAAGTGGGCAACGGAGCTCGCTGAGTTCCAACTGGACTTCCAGCCCCGCCACGCCATCAAAAGTCAGGTCCTGGCCGACTTCATCATGGAGTGGACTCCACCTCCGAGCGCCCCTGGGGGCCCGAACCCCGATCCGGGCCCCACACCTGCGGAGCGCAGGGGACCGGTCTTCACCGAGCCCCACTGGACGCTCTTCTTCGACGGATCCGCCCACCAGCACAGTGCTGGTGCGGGGGTGGTCCTCGTCGACCTAGGCGGAGATCAGGTGAAGTACGTGGTGCGCCTCGAGTTCAAGGCCACCAACAACATGGCGGAGTATGAGGCACTGATTTTTGGCTTATCTGTGGCCCTATCCCTTGGGGTCCACCAGCTCCTCATGAAGGGGGACTCTCAGCTAATCATCAAGCAGGTCCACGGGGAGTGTAGCTGCAACGAGCCCAGGCTCGCAGCTTACCTCCTCCATGTACGGAAGCTAGAGAAGGACTTCACGGCCCTGGAACTGCAACATGTTCCCCAGACCGACAATTCAGCGGCAGATGACCTCTCCCAGAGGGCATCGACTCAGGCACCCGTACCTGAGGGCGTCTTCGAAAGACGGCTGCTGAGACCCACCGCCCAGCCTGTCGAAGGGGGCGGGACTGGCACCTCAAAGCCGGTGGTCCCGGTAGCATCCCAGAACCCACCGAAGGCTGTGTGTGCTCTGGGGGACTCCGCTGACCCCTTAGCGCCACAGCGGACAGTTCAGAGTGGTCCCGATGCATGGATCTCCGAGATCCGGGACTACATGAAGGAAAATATCCTTCCTAAAGACTATGTCTCCGCAGAGCGCATAGTGCGGTTGGCTAAACGATACACGGTAGTGGAAGGGGATCTCTACCGTCGTGGTGCCAATTGCATTCTTATGCGGTGCATCACCCAGGAGGAGGGTCGTGAGCTGCTCACGGAGGTCCATGGAGGGGAGTGCAGAAGTCATTCTTCATCCCGCACACTAGTCGGTAAGGCCTTCCGGCATGGTTTTTACTGGCCAACCGCCCTCCAGGATGCGGCCGAGCTGGTAAAGTCCTACGAAGCGTGCCAGTTCCACGCAAAGCAAATACACACACCGGCGCAGGCTCTGCAAATGATTCCACCCTCCTAGCCATTCGCCGTATGGGGGGTGGATATCCTGGGACCATTTCCCAGGGCCGTCGGCGGGTACCGGTACCTCTTTGTCGCCATCGACAAGTTCACCAAGTGGCTAGAGGCCACCCCTGTGGTCAGCATCACCCAGGGTGCTATTGTCGCCCTCCTCAAGTCGATTGTCTGTAGATTTGGGGTCCTAAGTCGTATCATTACGGACAATGGGACCAGTTTACAAGTCGGATCTTCTAGGAGTACTGCGAGGGCATCGGCACCCAGCTCTGCTTCGCATCCGTGGCTCATCCTAGGAGCAACGGCCAGGTGGAGAGGGCAAATGCAGAGATCCTCAGGAGACTCAAGACACGCACCTATGACTGCTTGAAGAAGCATGGTGCAAATTGGGTCAGTGAGCTGCCGTCCATGCTGTGGGGGAACCGGACCGCACCCAGCCGAGCTACCGGGGAGACTCCATTCTTCCTGGTCTACGGGGCTGAAGCTTGTCTTCCCCCAGAAATCATTATGGGCTCCCCACGGTTCCAGTCATTTGATGAATCTATGCAGGAACAGCTACGGCGTGAGGATGTAGACTTCATCGACGAGCACAGGTGGCGAGCAGCAATCCAAAATGCACGGTACAACTAGGCGCTCAGGCGCTACCACCAACGGTTCGTGCATAATAGGAAGCTCGAGGTCAGGGACCTGGTCCTAAGGTGAGTACTGAACCGAGAAGGGATCCACAAACTCTCCCCTAGCTGGGAGGGACCCTTCAAGGTGACAGAAATATGCCGCCCCGGGTGCGTCCGCCTCGCCATAGCTGACGGAGTACCTCTTCCCAATCCTTGGAATATAGAGCATCTCCGTAAGTTTTTCCCATAAAAGCAGAGCTAGGGGATTCGGTTTTCTTCCTTGTAACTAGGTAGCGCATATATGTACGCCAGCCCGGTGAGGTCCACCCTCATAAACCCGGTCTGTTGGCCAACGCTCATGTATATCCAGTTAAAAGGAAGGGATTCGCTCCACAGATTTGTTTTTCTGATGGTTTTATTCTACTTAAGTTTACAACCATTATTGTTATCTAACCCACCCATACGGTTTCCCTCCCTTGCTGGTATAGCGACATCCACATTGAGTAGCCAGGCCCGACAGCCTGGGGGGGCCAGTTCTAGAGAATGGGTACTCGCCTCCTGGGGTGGTACGGAGCTGTGTAGCCGCTTAACTTGGTTCTGCACCCTAAGCCTGCACGATCCATCACTCTGTGGTGGGTATCCTAGTATTTGGAACTATAGCCCTGTGGTCCAGGAACCTGGGGTCCGGTTCTAGACACTGGGGTGGTCCGGAGCCGTGAAACCGCTTAACTTGGTCCCATACCGTAAGCCTACACGCTCCACCACTCTGCAGTGGGTGTCCCAGTATCTGTGGTTCAGGGAGTCCGGGCACATGGCTTTGCTTCCTAGGCCAAGCCCTGCTGGTCCTATTGCGTGAATCAAAGGATAAAAGATACCAGTTAGTGGGTCCTATGGGTGCGCTACTAAAACTTCCTAGCCAAGGTTGTGTGCAGGTCCGGGCCCCAATCGAGATTACCTCTTGAGGGCCAAGTCACCAATTCCTTCTTAAGATTACTGGCATCTAGCCTCGACACGTCGAGCCCACATCCCAGGGGGGCCAAGTACCAGGGAAGAAGTTAGTAACAACGCACACATCAAAGGAAAAGTAGCGTGCATATAAGTTGTAATATTGCCTGATAAGTGGTACTTAAAGAGTATCTTACGAAATCAAGATATATTACAACCCGCACCCCAGCGGGACCCTCGCTTTCTCTATGCAGGCCTGGCTACTCATCGTCAGCGGGATCCCGCTAGAAGCGCTCGACCACCACATCCACAGCATTCTGTACGCCCTCCCGGGCGACGTCTTTGGTATCGGCCACCGGATCTACGATCACTGGCTCCAAGGGGATGGCTGGGTCATGGCTCCAGAAGCACATCAGGGTGTACTCTATTACCGACCGACAGAGTCTGCTGCCCTCGGCCTCCAGGCGGGCGCCAAGGATCTGGTCTAGGCGTCGGAAGCGGTCGGCGGCGGAATCTAGCACCAGGAGCGCGTCGGAGATGGACGCCAGCTGCTCCGACACCGGGATGGGGCTCACCCCCAGCGGCACCAGCGCCGAGCACGCCTCACCGACCCAGGCGGTGATACGTTGGATCCCAGCGCAATGCTCTGTCCGGAGATTTTCAAGTGTCTCCCTCATCGCCTCCATAGCCTGGGAGCCTGGGGCCACCTGCGCGGTCTGGGCTGCCTGCGCCGTCTCGAACTGGCGGACCCGCTCCCCTAGCGTCCGCTCCTTCTCCTCCAGCGCCCGCTCCTTCTCCTCTGCCTTGAGCTCATAATCGGCCAGCAGCTTATTCTGCCTCTCAAGCATTTCCTTCCTGAAGGCGAGGTCCTTCTCCCGCCAGGCGAGATCTGTTGCCCGCTTATCCAGGGAGACATCCTCCTCCTTGAGGTTCTCTTTGGCCAGGGCAAGGCTACTGGCCCTATCATCAAGCCCCTGCTGCACCTTCTTCAGGTCTTCAACAGCCGCGGACAGTTGGTCCCGCTGCTCCTCCAGCATCTTGTTGTAGGCACTCAGCTTCGCCTGGAGCTCCATGATGACCTCCTCCCTCTGGTCCAAGTGCACCTCCTTCTTGGCCAGCCTTGTCTCCTTCTGGGTCACCTACAGCTCCAGGGCGAGCACCTTTTGGAGGTCCTCCCGGCAATCCTTGTGGTCCCGCTCAAGCTCAGACCGCTCGAAGGTGAACTGGTGGGACGCTGCCTTGGTGCGCTCCTCTAGCTGGATGCGCCAGTCGCTAAGGTGCTTGGTGTTCGGCCTCAAACGCCTCCCACTCCCGTAGGATCGCCGTCCCAATCTCTTCGAGGGTCTGATGGGCATGAGACAGCACCCAGAAGAGGGGAATCGGTGCCGCTTCTGGCTCGGCGCCGGATCGGAGCGACCGCCCGAAAATTACCTCCGTATCCTCCGGGATAGGCGGTGGGTTGGAGCTGGATGCGCCTCTTGCATCGACCTCGATAGTGGCGACAGGCGTGACTGGGGCCTCCTCTACCGCTGCCGATGGGGTACTCGACGGCATCACCGACGCTGAGACTGTGACGGCCGTTGGGGCAGCGGGGACCCCCTCTGCCGCTGCAGCACCACTTGGTGTTGGCGCTGCTGGAGCCTGGGGGCCCGGTGGCGCTGTCCCGGCGGTAACAACCGGAGGCGAGGGAGGCACGACTTTGGATGCAGAGGAAGAAGAGGCCCTGATGAGCAAAGGACGAGTTAATACCCGTTGACATGATAACTAGACCAGCAAAAAAAGAGGAGGGGCTACCCTTACTTGGGGCCCTGAACCTTCCAACAACCCTGGAAACGGGACGATCGCTGCCCCGGTTGCTGTTGCTGCTATTGCTTCTGCTGTTGGTGTTGCTACTGCCCCTGTGGTGGCGACGACGAGCCTGATGGTGGTGGTGGTGGTGGCGGTGGGTCTGATGATGGTGGTGGTGGAGTACTAACGCGCCCCTATGCACCCTAGGCTTGGGAGCCGGCCTCCTCGGCCCCACTAGCTGTCCTCTAGCGCTTCTGGGGGGGTCCGAATCAAGGGGCGGATCTGAGACAAAAGACCCATCGGTGCAGCACAGTCGGTGTCGCCTCTCTCCCTCCGGCCTCCTGGTGGCACCTGGAGCGGAAGAGCCGCTCACCGGCCCCTTGCCCTTGTCCGAGGAGCTGGGGGCCGCGGGGGGAGCTCTGGAGCCCACATCGACGAGCTGGGAACCTTCGGCCGATACACCGGGAATATGGATCCCCCGGTGGGGGTCCTGGCCGCCGGTTTGGCGAATCGCCACACCGCTCTCATCGAGGGTCGGCAACTAGGCCAGCATCGCCGACCGTAGCCCTGGATTATCACAGAGCGGCGGAATGCCCTGGGGAGGTATCAAGGTTTCAGGGATAAAGGCCTCACCAGTGATCCCCTTCACCAAAATTTCCAGCTGCTCCCAGGACAGGTTACTCCCCGGCCACGCTGGATCCTGCCAATGTCACTGGGACCGGTGAACCAGCAACACAGACGCGGCCTCACCTGCAATGGCATGACCTGATGCTTCAAGAAATCGCCGACTACGTGCATCAAGGTTAGACCATCAGCCGCTAGTTCCTTGATCCTGTCCAGTACGGGCTTGAACTCTGGCGCGAGGGACGGTTTGGTCATCCATTGCTTCCGGTCGAGTCTTGGTCCATCGCTCGGCAGAGCAAGGCGGTCGTTGGCCTTAGCGCTGGCGATCACCCAGTCATTACGCCAGTTCTCCCACCTCGTGCCGCCAAGGGTGGCGATGTAGGCCACGGTTGGATATGACCTCATCTGGAAGTAGTAGGCTCCAAGGTGGTCCTTGCCCTTCCCAGACCTCACCTGCACGAAGAACTGGCGAAAGAGGGAAGTGCAGGCTGCCACCCCCACGAACATCTCGCAGAGGTGGACGAAGATGGCCACCTGGAGGATGGAGTGGGGCGTGAGGTGCTAGAGTTGGAGTCCGAACTCCTCCAGCAGCAGCAGGAAGACAGCGAAATCGGCAGCGCCAACCCGTAGGAGAGATAGGAGACGAAGAGCACAAACTCCCCGGTGGTGAGATCACCGAGGGGAGTTGTGCCGGCCCAGATCCTCCCAGCAAACGCCGGCGTGCTCCATTCGAGCAAGCGGTGCACCGTGTCAAGCGCCTCCTCAGTCTGGAAACGCTTGGGACGAACCAGCGTGGCCATGGCGACCGCGGCGGTGGAGAGCTGAAGAGCGCGAATGCAAAGGGGCGCAGAGGGCTCGGAGGCGAAAGGGCGCAATAGTTGGAGAGAATGCAAAAGCGTAATCACTGCATGCGGGGAGAATCCCTTTTCAAAGGACTACCCCACGCCCCGGGAAAATCCGCCCGACGCGCACCTAGCGCCCAGACAACTCAATCATTGACATGGGGGCCCGGGCCCGCAAGTCATGCAGATGGGGCGTTGGTTTCCAAGAGCGGAGAAGGCAAACTGCCGCGCGAGGAGCGAACCGCCGCGCACGATCCCGCGCCGCCTCGGGGCCGCTGCGGGAGAATATTTTTAACCTAGGCGGCGGCAACAAGGCGCCCCGCGCGCGCGGCCCGACAAAATTGCCATGCATGGGGCCACACACCAGTCAGCCGCAAAGACGGGCACGGCAGTTGGTGTGACCGATGGCAGACTGACAGCGTGTGCACGCCGAGTTAATGGGGCACACGCTAAGGAGGCGCTCTAGTCACCAGCCATGCTGTGCTTACACAAGATACAAGTTTTGGCCCCACCTGCAGGCTCGCATCCTCTCCTAAGGTGGGCCCGGGGGCCACTGTCGGTACCCTAAAACAGGGGTACCCCTTTCTACAGTATGAAGACGCTATGCCCGCGCAACTATCTCTAGTTGCGTGGCAAACAACTCTGTGCCCCGCCACATGGACGGCTCCGGGGTCGCCACGTGGCCAGGGAAAGAGACGTACTCCAAGATGCCAACAATGGATCCGGACCCCCATGGGGAAAGCACCGGACCCTTGTACATGAAGAACGGACCTCCGGGGCAAGGTCCATGGCCCCCGCGAGTGCGACCCGGACCCCTCTGTGTGGGGTCCGGACTACCCACAAACGGGTCCCGGGACTCTGGGGCAGAGAATATCCAGGCCTTGCTCAGGCAGGGGTCTGGGGGCAACATGTGTCCGGGCCCAGCCTGGTGAGGACCTGTCCGCATAACGCTTCTGCTCCCTGCCCAGGCGGAGACCCGATGCTGCCAAATGGCCTACCGTGCGTGACGTGAGCCTACGGGTGGAGCCTGACGTAAGGCATCTAGGCCACGCTGCCTCTGCATTGATTGTGGAGAAGACGCGCCGCCTGTCTATCCCGCTGACAGGCGATGTGCCCCTCCAGTATTTAATGTGTCATGTCCACTCAGCTGGCAGACGGCGCCCAGGCCATCCTGCAGGCGGCGTGCCTATCTATTCCCGTTGGCTAACAGTACGCCTGTGCTGCCGCATGCACTGCACTCATCATGACCCGCGCGTTACCGAGAACGTTGCCGCGAGATATCAATACTGTATGCACTACAGATATTATGGTGCTCGGAGATCACCCTGGCGTTGCAAGCAGTAGTTCCTTCCTCTAGTTTGTCCTTGGGCCCACGTGTCAGGGCTCAGTATTCTTGTATGTGCCCCCCTTGAACTATAAAAGGGAGGGCGCACTGCGGATTCAGACTAAAGCCATCCTAGACACAACTCAAGCTCACGAGCAATACAACACACAGTGGAGTAGGGTATTACGCTCCAGCAGCCCAAACCACTCTAAACTCTTGCGTGTTCTTAAGTGTTCATCCCTCAATCTTGTAACAGGCAAAACGCTTAGGCCCCTCCTCAACTTAGGATTTAGGGCGGGTGCACTCCACCACCCGGTCGGAAAATTTCCTCTCCGACAAAAGCCTATCCCAGTGTACTCCAACACTGCACGAGTAAGCGGAGGACTATGCCTTTGAAAGGGAATAGGGTTAACCTTTTCCCATAATTAATTTTGATGGTTGAATGCCCAACACAAATAATGGACTAACTAGTTTGCTCTAGAATATATGTTCTACAGGTGCATAAAGGTTCAACACAAACCAATAAAAGATTGAAGATAGGGTTCAAACTCAAAGAAGCAAAGAAACCAAGAGTGCCTAGGTCTAGCGCACCGAACTGTCCGGTGTGCCACCAGACAGTGTCCGGTGTGCCAAGACCATACAGGATCAAACTCGCCACTCTCGAGTTTCTCAGAAGCGTACTCCGCTATAATTCACCGGACTGTCCGGTGTGCCATCGGACTGTCCGGTGTGACGCTGAGCAACGGCTACTCGGCGCAATAGTCGACTGCAAAAGCCACTAACTCCGTGAACAGTGAAGAACAGTGCACGCAGAGTCAGAGCGCAGAAGTCAAGGGCGCACCGGACAGTGAACAGTGTGTGCCCGGTGCCACTAGAAAACAAGCCTTCAACGGTCAACTGCTCCAGAACTCTAACAGTTGGGTAATGTGGCTGGCGCACCGGACAGCGTCAGGTGGTGCACCAGACTGTCCGGTGCGCCCATCGACAACAGCCTGCCCCAACGGCTATGTGGTGGTTGAGGGCTATAAATACCCCCAACCACCACCACTCCAAGCATCCAAGTTTTTTGAGTTCCACATTCAATACAAGAGCTAGTGCATTCACTCCAAAACACAAATCAAAAGATCAAAGCCTCTCCAAGTGCCAAATTCATTCCAACCTCCTAGTGACTTGAGAAAGTGTTTGTTCGTGTTCTTTGCGCTCTTGTTTCTTGGATCGCTTTCTTCCTTCCTCTTTCTTGTTCCAAAGTGACTTGTAAGCAAGGCAAGAGACACCAAGTGTGTGGTGATCCTTGTGGGGTCTAAGTGACTCGTGAGAAGTAAAGAAGAAAGCTCACTCGGTCTAGGTGACCGTTTGAGAGAGGGAAAGGGTTGAAAGAGACCCGGTCTTGGTGACCACCTCAATGGGGACTAGGTTCTTTAGAACCAAACCTCGGTAAAACAAACCACCGTGTCATCCGCCTTTATTTCTTGGTTGATTTGTTCCCCCCTCTCTCCCGGACTTGGAATTAATTCTAACGCTAACCCTGGCTTGTAGTTTGTTGTTTTAAGTTGTAAATTTCAGATTACGCCTATTCACCCCCCTCTAGGCAACTTTCAATTGGTATCAAAGTCCGGTACTTCATTAGAGTCTAACCACTCGAAGTGATGTCGGGACATCATGCCAAGAGTGAGATCGTGACCGGTGACAAGCCCGCAAGCCCTGGGAGAACCCACTCAAGGGAGTCCGACCACAAGCACAAGGAGGAATCCTCTTCCTTCATCAAGTCCCATTGGAGAGGCGACAAGAAGAAGAAGATGAAGAAGGTGGTCTACTACGAGACCGACTCTTCGTCGCCCTCCACCTCCGGCTCCGACTCGTCGTCCACTACTTCTAAGCGCCATGAGCGCAAGAAGTATAGTAAGATGCCCCTCCGCTATCCTCGCATTTCTAAATGTACTCCATTACTTTTCGTTCCCTTAGGCAAACCACCATATTTTGATGGTGAGGATTATTCTATGTGGAGTGATAAAATGAGGCATCATCTAACATCACTCCACAAAAGCATATAGGATATTGTTGAGTATGGAGCACAGGTATCGAAGGTAGGGGACAAGGACTACGACTCGAACGAGGTCGACCGAATTTGGCACTTTAACTCCCAAGCCACAACTATACTCCTCGCCTCCTTGTGTCGAGAGGAGTATAATAAGGTGCAAGGGTTAAAGACGACCAAAGAAATTTGGTACGTCCTCAAGACAACGCACGAAGGGGACGAGGTGACCAAGATCACCAAAAGAGAGACGATCGAGGGGGAGCTTGGTCGATTCGTCCTCAACCAAGGAGAGGAGCCACAAGCCATGCACAACCGGCTCAAGACCTTGATGAATCAAGTGCGCAACCTCAGGAGCACCAAGTGGGATGACCATGAAATGGTCAAGGTTATTCTAAGATCCCTTGTTTTTCGCAATCCTACACAAGTGCAATTAATTCATGGGGATCCTAGATACAAATTAATGTCTCCCGATGAAGTGATAGGAAAGTTTGTGAGCTTTAAACTAATGGTCAAAGGCTCCAAACACATCGTCAACTTGGAGCAAGGTGCCACCTCCACACCCGAGGTGCAACCCATCGCATTCAAAGCGACGGAAGAGAAGAAAGAGGAGTCTACACCAAGTAGGCTTCCAATCGACGCCTCCAAGCTCGACAATGAGGAAATGGCGCTCATCATCAAGAGCTTTCGCCAAATCCTCAAGAAAAGGAGGGGGGAGGACTACAAACCCTGCTCCAAGAGGGTGTGTTACAAATGTGGTAAGCCCGGTCATTTTTTTGCTAAATGTCCAATGTCTAGTGATAGTGACAGGGGTGACGACAAGAAGGGGAAGAAGAAGGAAAAGAAGAGGTACTACAAGAAGAAGGGTCGCGATGCCCACGTATGTCGGGAATGGGACTCCGACGAGAGCTCCACCGACTCTTCCTCCGACGAGGATGCCGCCAACATCGCCGTCAACAAGGAACTCCTCTTCCCTAATGTCGGCCACAAGTGCTTCATGGTAAAGGACGGCAAAAAGAAGAAGGTACAAGCTAGAACCACCCCCAAGTATACTACATCTAGTGATGAGGGTAGTTCTAGTGATGATGAAGATGACTTGCTTACGCTTTTTACCAACCTTAACATGCAACAAAAAGAAAATTTGAATGAATTGATAGGAGCCATTCATGAGAAGGATGAACTTTTGGATAGCCAAGAGGAATTCCTTATTAAAGAAAACAAGAAGCATGTTAAAATAAAAAATGCTTATGCTCAGGAAGTAGAGAAAAATGAAAACTTGACTAAGGAGCTTAGCATTTTCCATGACACTGTTTCCAACCTTAAAACTGAGAATGCAAATTTAATTGCTAACGTTGAGATATTAAATGTTTGTAATGATTCAATTGTCAGTCTTAGAAATGAGAATGCTATTTTAATTGCTAAGATTGATAAATTGAATGAATCAATTTCTAGTCTTAGAACTGAGAATGATAAATTAATTTCTAAGGCTAAAGATTTAAATGTTTGCAATGATTCTATTTCTTGTCTTAGAAATGAGAACGTCGTATTACATGCTAAGATAGAAGAATTAAATATTTGCAAACCTTCTACATCTACTGTTGATCATGTTTCTATTTGCACTAGATGTAGAGATATTAATGTCGATGCTATAAATGATCACCTTGCTTTAATTAAACAACAAAATGATCATATAGCTCAACTAACTGCTAAAATTAATGAGCATGAGATTGAAAATGAAAAATTTAAATTTGCTAGAAGCATGCTCTATAATGGGAGATGCCCTGGCATCAAGGATAGCATTGGTTTCCAACAGGGAAGCAATGTCAAGCTTAATGCCCCTAAGAAATTGTCTAATTTTGTTAAGGGCAAGGCACCCATGGTTCAGGATAACGAGGGTTACATTTTATATCCTGCTAATTATCCTGAGCACAAAATTAGGAGGATTCATGCTAGAAAACCTCACACTGTTTCTCACCATGCATTTATGTATAAAAATGAGACTTCTAGCTCTAGGCATTCCACCCATGTTAAAATGACTAAAAAGAAAACTCCTGCTGCATCAAATGAACCTAACATTTCATTTAAGACTTTTGATGCATCTTATGTGCTTACTAACAAATCAGGCAAAGTAGTTGCCAAATATGTTGGCGGTAAACACAAGGGCTCCAAGACTTGTGTTTGGGTACCCAAGTTGCTTGTTTCTAATGTAAAAGGACCCAAGACCATTTGGGTACCTAAGAACAAGGCCTAAATTATTTTGCAGGTTTATGCATTCGAGGGCTCAAGCTGGATAATTGATAGCGGATGCACAAACCACATGACAGGGGAGAAAAGGATGTTCTCCTCCTATGAGAAAAATGAAGATCCCCAAAGAGCTATCACATTCAGGGATGGAAATCAAGGTTTGGTCAAAGGACTTGGTAAAATTGCTATATCACCTGACCATTCTATTTCCAATGTTTTCTTGTAGATTCATTAGACTACAATTTGCTTTCTGTTTCTCAATTATGTAATATGGGCTACAACTGTCTATTTACAGATGTAGGTGTTACTGTCTTTAGAAGAAGTGATGATTCAGTAGCATTTAAGAGAGTGTTAGAGGGTCAGTTATACTTGGTCAATTTTAATGAAGCTGGACTTGACACTTGCTTAATTGCTATGACTAATATGGGTTGGCTCTGGCATCGCCGACTTGCCCATGTTGGGATGAAGAATCTCCACAAACTTCTAAAGGGAGAGCACATTTTAGGACTAACCAATGTTCATTTTGAGAAAGATAGGATTTGTAGCGCAAGCCAAGCAGGGAAGCAAGTTGGCGCCCATCATCCACACAAAAACACCATGACAACGGACAGACCGCTCGAGCTACTCCACATGGATTTATTTGGCTCAATCACTTACATAAGCATCGGCGGGAGTAAGTACTGTCTAGTTATTGTGGATGATTATTCTTGCTTCACTTGGGTGTTCTTTTTGCAGGAAAAATCTCAGACCCAAGAGACCTTAAAGGGATTCTTGAGACGGGCTCAAAATGAGTTTGGCTTAAGGATCAAAAAGATTAGAAGCGACAATGGGACGGAGTTCAAGAACCCTCAAATCGAAGGCTTTCTTGAGGATGAGGGCATTAGGCATGAGTTTTCTTCTCCCTACACACCTCAACAAAATGGTGTAGTGGAGAGGAAGAATATAACTCTACTGGACATGGCAAGAACCATGCTTGATGAGTACAAGACACTAGACAGGTTTTGGGCGGAAGCAATCAACACTGCTTGCTACTCCATCAACCAGTTATATCTTCACCGAATCCTCAAGAAGACATCTTATGAACTCCTTACCGGTAAAAAGCCTAATGTTTCATATTTTAGAGTCTTTGGTAGCAAATGTTTTATTCTTGTTAAAAGAGGTAGAAAATCTAAATTTGCTCCTAAGGCTGTAGAAGGCTTTTTACTTGGTTATGACTCAAACACAAGGGCATATAGAGTCTTTAACAAGTCCAGTGGACTAGTTGAAGTTTCTTGTGACATTGTGTTTGATGAGACTAATGGCTCCCAAGTGGAGCAAGTTGACCTTGATGAATTAGATGATTAAGAGGCTCCGTGCGTCGCTCTAAGGAACATGTCCATTGGGGATGTGTGTCCTAAGAAATTCAAAGAGTCTCCACAAGCACAAGATCGACCGTTATCTTCCGTGCAAGCATCTCCACCAACTCAAGATGAGGATCAGGCTTAGGATGATGAAGATAAAGATCAAGAGGATGAGCCACCTTAAGAAGAGGCCAATGATCAAGGGGGAGATGAAGACAATCAAGATAAGAAAGATGAGCAAGAAATACAGGGTCAAAGACCGCCACACCCAAGAGTCCACAAGGCGATTCAAAGAGATCACCCCGTGAACTCCATCCTCGGTGACATTCATAAGGGGGTAACCATTAGATCTCGTGTTGCTCATTTTTGTGAACATTACTCTTTTGTTTCCTCTATTGAGCCATACAGGGTAGAGGATGCACTAAGAGATTCGGATTGGGTGATGGCTATGCAAGAGGAGCTCAACAACTTCACGAGGAATGAGGTATGGCATTTGGTCCCACATCCTAATCAAAATGTTGTAAGTACCAAATGGGTATTCCGCAACAAGCAAGATGAGCATGGTGTGGTGATAAGGAACAAAGCCCGACTTATGGCCAAAGGTTATTCACAAGTCGAAGGTTTGGATTTTGATGAAACTTATGCACCCGTAGTTAGGCTTGAGTCAATTCGCATATTACTTGCATATGCTACTTACCATGGCTTCAAGCTTTATCAAATGGTCGTGAAGAGTGCCTTCCTTAATGGACCAATCAAGGAAGAGGTCTATGCTGAGCAACCTCCCGGCTTTGAAGATAGTGAGTATCCTAACCATGTTTACAAACTCCCAAAGGCGCTTTATGGGCTCAAGCAAGCCCTAAGAGCATGGTATGAATGCCTGCGAGATTTTCTTATCACTAATGGATTCTAAGTCGGAAAAGCCGATCCTACACTCTTTACTAAAACTGTTGCAAATGATTTGTTTGTATGCCAAATTTATGTTGATGATATTATATTTGGGTCTACTAACAAATCTACTTGTGAAGAGTTTAGTAGGATCATGGTACGAAAATTCGAGATGTCTATGATGGGGGAGTTGAGATATTTCTTAGGATTTCAAATCAAGCAACTCCAAGAGGGCACCTTCACCAGCCAAACAAAGTACACTGAAGACATACTTAACAAGTTTGGAATGAAGGATGCCAAGCCCATCAAGACACCCATGGGAACTAATGGGCATCTCAACCTCGACACAGGAGGTAAATCTGTAGATCAAAAGGAATACCGGTCGATGATAGGATCTTTACTCTATTTATATGCATCTCGACCGGATATTATGCTTTCCGTATGCATGTGTGCAAGGTTCCAGGCCGATCCTAAGGAAGTTCACCTTAGGGCCGTGAAAAGAATCATGAGATATTTAGTTTACACTCCTAAGTTTGGCCTTTGGTACCCAGGGGATCCACATTTGATTTAATAGGATATTCCGATGTCGATTGGGCAGGGTGTAAAATTGATAGGAAGAGCACATCAGGGACTTGTCAGTTTCTGGGGAGATCCCTGGTGTCTTGGGCTTCAAAGAAACAAAACTCAGTAGCTCTTTCCACCGCCAAAGCCGAGTATATTGCCGCAGGCCATTGTTGTGCGCAATTACTTTGGATGAGGCAAACCATTAGGGACTATGGCTACAAATTGAGCAAAGTCCCTCTCCTATGTGACAATAAGAGTGCTATCCACATGGCGGAGAATCCCGTTGAACACAGCCGCACTAAGCATATAGATATTCGGTATCACTTTCTAAGGGGTCACCAACAAAGGGGGATATCGAAATAGCTTATGTTAACACCAAAGATCAATTAGCCGATATCTTCACCAAGCCATTAGATGAGAAAACCTTTAGCCAACTTAGGAATGAGCTAAATATACTTGATTCTCAGAATTTTGATTGAAACATTGCACATAGCTCATTTGTATACCTTTGATCATATCTCTTTCATTTGGCACATATACATATTTCTTATTCTTCTTGTGCCAAGGCTAAGACTAATATGTTTCCATGAGTATTTCTTGTGTTAGTCTTAGATTGAAAGGGAAATAAAGTATTCGGCAAAGACAACGCTTCCACTCAACTCCATCGGTATTTACCCTTTGCCGGTATTCCGCAACACTCTCAATTTGGTATAATCTTTCACTCATATATTGTTTACCAAAGGGGGAGAAAATATAAAAGGGCTCCAACGTTCTCCATTTTTGGCGCTTAATGCCAAAGGGGGAGAAAATATTAAGCCCAAAGCAAAAGGACCGCACCACCACCATTTCATAACTTTCAAAATGAAAGATTTAATTGATATTCACAAATGTTTGTTTTTTCAATTAGTACTCAAGATAATTTCTTCAATTGGTAGAATTTCAAAATTGGTATCTATGCTTATGAAATTAAGATTTCAAAATTGGTACCCATTTCAAAACCCTCTTGAAAGCTAAGAGGAGAATTTAATTCAGGGGAGCTTTTGTTTAGTCAAAGGAAAAGAATTTGAAACTGGGGGAGAAATTTCAAATCTTGAAAATGCTTCTTACAATCTTATTCATATACCTTTGACTATTTGCAAAAGAGTATTGAAAAGAATTTGAAAAAGATCTGCTAAAACAAAACATGTGGTGCAAATGTGGTCCAAAATGTTAAACAAAAGAAAGCAATCCATTCACTCGTATTCATATGCAACAAGACTTTCATATTGGTTTTAATTCTAAGTAACCTATGCACTTACCTTATGCAAACTAGTTCATTTCTGCACTTTATATATTTGCTTTAGTTTGTGTTGGCATCAATCACCAAAAAGGGGGAGATTGAAAGGGAAATAGGGTTAACCTTTTCTCACAATTAATTTTGGTGGTTGAATGCCCAACACAAATAATGGACTAACTAGTTTGCTCTAAAATATATGTTCTACAGGTGCATAAAGGTTCAACACAAACCAATAAAAGATTAAAGATAGGGTTCAAATTCAAAGGAGCAAAGAAACCAAGAGTACCCTGGTTTGGCACACCGGACTATCCGGTGTGCCACCGGACAGTGTCCGGTGCACCAAGACCGTACAAAATCAAAGTCGCCACTCTCCCATTTCCATGCACGCTGCTTGGATTGGCTTTTGAGCCAGTCCTTTGGTGAAAGGATCAGCAAGGTTCCTTACAGACTTGATGTAATCTACTGTTATTACACCCGTCTCTCTAGCATGCCGACATGAATCAAGTCATCTTCTGATATGCCTCGAGGATTTTTGGTTGTCCTTTCTACTGTTCACTTTCAGCAACACAGAAGTGTTGTTACATTATACTAGGACAGCCGGTATCGGCTTTGCTAGCATTGGAAGGTCTGACAACAGGTCTCTCAACCATTCACCCTCCAATGCTGCTGAATCAAGTGCAACTAATTCAGCCTCCTTGGTGGAACGTGTCGATACTGTTTGTTTAGACGATCTCCACGACATGGCCCCACCAGTTAAAGTAAACACATAGCCACTTGCAGACTTCATTTGATCCAAGTCAGAGATCTAGTTTGCATTACTGAATCCTTCTTGTACTAATGGAAATCTAGTATATTTAATACCAAGATTCATCGCTCCCTTCAAATACCGAAGCACTCTGTACAAGGCTACCCAGTGTCTATCTCCTGGACTGGCCGAATAATGAGCCAGTCTGCATACTGCATATGATATATCTGGTCTAGTTGCACTGCTCAGGTACATGAGAGATCCGATGATCTGCGAATATAGTAGCTGGTTCACAGGCTCGCCTTCATGTTTACTGAGCTTGTAGGATGGATCATAGGGCGTGGTGACTGGTTTACAGTCCATATGTCCAAATCAAGTTAGGACCTTTTCCACATAATGGGATTGTGACAAAGTAATCCCATCCTCTCCCTTTATTAGCTTGATGTTCAATATTACATCAGCTTAACCCAAGTCCTTCATATCAAAGTTCTTGGAGAGGAATACTTTTGTCTCCATGATAGCCTCCAAATCGGTCCCAAACATCAATATGTCATCAACGTATAAACACATGATGACACCTTTGCCCCCAAAGAAGCGATAATACACACACTTGTCGGCTTCATTTACACAAAACCCGGTAGTGGTTAGAGTATTATTAAACTTCTCATGCCATTGTTTGGGAGCTTGCTTAAGACCGTATAAGGATTTAATCAAGCGACACACTTTTCTCTCTTGTACTTTAACCACAAATCCTTCTGGTTGCTACATATAAATTTCCTCTTCTAGCTCTCCATTCAGGAATGTTGTCTTTACGTCTATTTGATGGACAAGAAGTTTATAAGCAGTTGCTAGCGCTAAAAGCACACGGATTGTGGGCAATCGAGCCACCGGAGAATAAGTATCAAAATAATCCTCCTCTTTCTTTTAAGTAAAACCCTTAGCCACAAGACGGGCCTTATACTTTTCAATAGTACCATCGGGTCTCCTCTTCCTCATAAAGATCCATTTGCAGCCCACAGACTTGCAACCAGCTGGGAGATCAGTTATCTCCCAAGTTTCGTTCGAGATGATTGAATCCATCTCGCTATGAACAGCCTCCCTCCAGTACTCTGCAGACTCCATTCGGAGATGTATATGCCTCTGTGAGGGAGTGTGGTTCTTCATCCACTAGATAAATAATATAATCATCACCCAGTGACTTTTCAGTCCTTTGTCTCTTACTCCTCCTTAACTTCAAATCTGGAGTCTGGTCATGGAAACTCGAGGGCAGAGAATATGTCTGAGATGGACCATCTGGGGCTACTACTTATCCCGCATAGGGAAGGTGATCTCAGAGAATGTCACATCCCGAGGGAAAGGAAAAACCCTCTGTTGGTGCCTTTTTGGGGCGCCAATCACTGCGTGAGAACCAGCGAAGGTGCCCTCTGTAGAGGCGCAAACGGTCCGCGGTCAGGGGCCAAACGGTCTGCGACCTGGTACAGGGGCTAGGATTCCCTGTCTGACGGCCGGACGGTCCGCGCGTGCGCAGGGGCCGCGAAGGTCGCCGCTGGCGCCTGGATCTTGCTCCTGGGAGGGACCCCGTCGGGGAGAAGAGATCCTAGGGGTTGTCTAGGCTCGCCAAGCCGACCTAGACTCCTCTAATCGATGTAGAGTCAAAGAGAAGCGGAGAATTTGGGGATTGGAATACTAAACTAGGGCTAAACTAGAAGTACTCCTAATGCGTAAGGTAAAAACGAGAAATAGACTTGATTTGATCGATTGTTGGGGGGTTCAATCGGTCGTAGCCCTTCATCTATATAAAGGGGGAGGTCTAGATCTGCTTCAAACTGTTTCCCGAGTTAATCCCGCGGTTTTAGATAACAAATCCTGTGAGAAACCAGGAACCCTAACTGTCTCTGCGCACGTGCGGACCGTCCATGCTCCCAGCGCGGGCCGTCCGGACCGTGGACCGTCCGACCTCGAAGCCGGACCGTCTGCTCAATTTGGTTTCCAACATATGCCCCCCTGCCTTTTGGTGAAGGTTGACGAACCAAAAGCATATGAACTAAGCTTGATGTAAGTCACCGGCTTTCCAATATGGATATCATTCAATAAAGCACCAATGTATAAAGGCTGTTTTGGATTGTATCTTTCTCGGCCATGACCATTTGATCAATGGATCAAAATGAATAGAATGGAGGTGCCCCCCAGCCTGGATAGACAAAGGGACTATAAATGTACCATGGATTCATCGTCGTGCCATTCCACATTTGAGTAGGACAATATACCGACGATGAATAAACGGGTGAAAAGTACCCTGGTCTCATAGGATGAATAGGTGATGCTTGTCGCGTCGCCTTTTGGGCCGTTTTGTTCGGCCGTTTCAATTTAGCAGGTGACCGGGGGTCCTTCGTTGACCGATCACGTGGAACAGTCTTTTTGCTAGCATTTTTGGAGAGCAACTGATCAAAAGTAGAGTCGACTTTGATCAGCCGACTATATGTGCTTTGCCCTTGCGTCTCCTTCCTTGCTTCGTGTACAGGATGACGCCTTCGGTCATAGGTGGACTGTCCGGCTGGGTTAGCCGGACCGTTTGTCTGAGCACCGGACCATCCGCACGTAGGTGCCGGACCATCTGTGATGCTCGGGCCAGGCTGATGTGTTTGGTTCATTAATCGTGCCTACCCCCCGGCGCCTTCGGACTTTTTAGCCTTCTCGTCCGAAGCCTTTCGAGCAATCTCCTTTTGTGATATAATTGGCATGCGAGGATCGCCAATGACGATGCCCTTGCCTTTGACTTTATCGGCCATTTCGGGCTGAACCAAGACCTTTTTGCATGTGAGTTCTATTGTATTAACAGGAAAAGGTTGTGTGTCTACTTGCATCTCCTGAAAAGCCAATCGGCCCTCATTTATGGCCGATTGTATCTGTCGACGAAAAACATTACAATCATTGGTGGCATGAGAAAAAGAATTATGCCACTTACAATAAGCACGCCTTTTTAATTCATCAGGAGGAGGAATAGTATGAGTTAATTTAATGTTGTCGTTTTTAGTAACTCATCAAATATTTTATCGCATTTGGCAACATTAAAAGTAAACTTAACTCCTTCCCGTCGATTCTTTCGAATCGACTGTAAAGCAGAACATGCTGAAGGTTTAGCTTGTCTTGGCCAAACCAGTTCGGCGGTGTATACATTCGTGGATTCATCGTCCGAATTATCGTATCCCACTAGATGCATCTTATGGCTAGCCGATTTTGATGTTTCCTTACTTCGGCTTTCACAGGTCATAGCCCACTAGTGCAAGTGCACTAGCAAAAAGAATTGGGTGCCATCTAATTTTTCTTTTAAGTAGGGTCGCAACCCATTGAAAGCCAGCCCTGTTAGTTGTTTTTCTGCGACATGGATCTGAAAGAATCGGTTTCTAGTCTCCCGGAACCTCTAGATATAGTCATTAACCGATTCTTCAAGCCCCTGTTGACTGAATCTAAGTCAGCCAATTCTAATCATGTTCTCCTGAGAAGAAGTGTTCATGAAATTTCTGCTCTAATTCTTCCCAAGAGTTAATAGAGTTTGGTGGCAAAGCTGCGTACCATGCGAATGCAGTATTAGTAAGGGACAACGAGAATAAACGAACGTGGTAGGCTTCCCCATCAGCCAATTCTCCCAAGTGTGCTATGAATTGGCTAATATGTTCATGTGTGCTTTTCCCATCTTCACCAGAAAATTTAGAGAAGTCCGGTATTCTAGTTCCCTGTGGATATGGCACGGTGTCGAATCGGTGGCTATAAGGCTTCCGATATGATTGCCCTATACCTGACACACTAACACCGAGTTTGTCCCTGAACATCCCGGCTACCTCGTCTCTGATCCTCTCCGCCATGTCTGGCGACCATCCATTGAGTTTGTGGGTGGAAATCTCAGGTTGCCTGACATCACTCTGTTGGCTTTCCTCCCAGGGGTGTTTGAGGTGTGTGTTAGGTGTCCTATTAATGTCACCAGCTCCTGCCCTATACCTCTCAAGCTCTCTTGTGGCCGAACAGTATTCAGCCCTATGTCCATGAGGTGGTATGGCATGATTATAATGTGTTGCTGGTGGGGCACCATAATGCAGTTGCGATGAATGTGGGAACTGTGTGTATTGCGCAGCTCTTGGCTCTGCGTACGCATATCCAGATGGTCCGGCGTAAGAGGTCGGATGGTCCGCGACCGGGCCAAATGGTCCGAAGGTATATCCGGATTGTCCAGCTGTATATGGTGCTACCTGAGCAGTCTCGTACCCAGACCGTCTGTCGTAAAGAACTGGACGGTCCGCGATCGGACCGAATGGTCCAGGGCTGTACCCGGACGGATCGGTCATATATGGCGCGACTTGGGCGGTCTGCGCGTGGACTCGTGTAGAGTCGGATGGTCCGGCGTAATACGCCGGCCGGTTCATGCCATATCCGGACGGTCCGACGTAAGATAGCGGACGGTTCGCAACATATCCAGACAGTCCGGCGTGATGCACCGGATGGTCCATGATGGGGCCGAATCGTTCAGGGTTGTACCCTGATGGTCCGGCCATGCACGGTGCGACCTGAGCGTTTTGTGTGCGGGCCTGCGTCGGGTCGGACGGTCCGGCAAAATACGCCGGACGGTTCGTGGTATAACCGGACTGTCTGAGATGATGCTCGGACAGTCTAGCCGCGTCCAGTACCTGCTGCGTGCCTAGTGGTTGCGGCTGTGATGGTGACACGAAAGCGTGCATCGGCATACCATATGATGGCTGGGTCAAGGGTGACCCGTTTATAGCTGATGTGTTTAGCGCGGGTGGCTCTGTATTAGACTCTCGTGATGGAAAGCTAGGAGCAGCTGATTTCTCGTATGAACGTAGATGCATTTTAATAGATTCATCTACATATTGCTTTAACTTATCTCCTCGTTGATCCATGAAAGTCGTAAGAGATAGATCTGGAGCACTTACAGCGGGACCCTGAAGTGGAGGCAGGAGAGATTCCATATCGATCTCCCCTTGACGGATGATCTTCTGGTGGCGATCCACCGTGAAGTGTGACAAGTACTTTTCCGCCGCCTCCTTGCGCCATTCGGAGAGTTTATGCAGCAGTTCCGCCTCTTCCTTGTCGCGTTGTTCGTTCCATTATCGCATCACCTCCTTCTCATCGCGCATTACGAGGTCTTCAAAGGGTCTTTGGTCATCAGCCGGGATCGCCTCCATGGCCGGCTTGATGATGTTGGTGGTGGAGATCTTGGTGTTATCCTTAGAACCGGCCATTTATGGGCTGATTTTTAGTAGGTCTAGAGACCTAGTCCCCAACGGAGTCGCCAAAAGTGTGTTGGTGCCCTTTTGGGGCGCCAATCACTGCGTGAGAACCAGCGGCTTTGCCCTCTGCAGAGGCGCGGATGGTCCGCGGCCAGGGGCTGGACGGTCCACGACCTGGTACAGGGGCTAGGATTCCCTACCTGATGGTCGGACGGTCCGCGCCTACAGGTCGGACGGTCCACGCGTGCGCAGGGGCGGCGAAGGTCACCGGCGGCGCCTGGATCTCGCTCCCGGGAGGGACCCCGTCGGGGAGGAGAGATCCTAAGGGTTGTCTAGGCTCGGCAAGCCGACCTAGAGTCCTTTAATCGACGTAGAGTCGAAGAGAAGCGGAGAATTTGGGGATTGGAATACTAAACTAGGGCTAAACTAGAACTACTCCTAATGTGTAAGGTAAAAACGAGAAATAGACTTGATTTGATCGATTGTTGAGGGTTCAATCGGCCGTAGCTCTTCATCTATATAAAGGGGAGGTCTGGATCCCCTTCAAACTGTTTTCCGAGTTAATCCCGCGGTTTTAGGTAACAAATCCCGCGAGAAACCAGAAACCCTAACTGTCTCTGCGCACATGCGGACCGTTCGGACTGCGGACCGTCTGGCATCGAGACCGGACCGTCCGATTAATTTGGTTTCCAACACCCTCAGAATGAACAGCAGAAGTCAGAATTCAGGAAAGGAGGAATGATCCCAGCCCTGCAGTCCTGCCCTGCACTGCCTTGCACTACAGTACAGTGCACTTCCGTTGTGAGCCGGCCACGCCAACCGAATCTTCCTTGCTGCAAGGCAGTGCACTTCCATACCCAACAGGGCTACTGCAGGTCTGCAGCAGCAGACAGACGCTTTGAGGAGACGGAGACCGAAATGGATTGGTAGTTACTCGAGGTTCAAACATTCAATATGACAGGGGCTAAATTTTAGTTTGGGGTAACCAAACATCCTCTAAAAAGAGCTCACAGAAATCCATGGGCCGCGCCTCGGAGTCGAGGTCTGGTCAGGCAAAGGAGTTCCCGTTGTCAGAGGCGCAGAGCACTGAAAGTTAATAAGTGAACCCCCCCCTGGCGCGGCGGTCACCGACCACGTACGGCGTGTCTCGCTCGTTGGACGCCTGGGTGTTGCGGGGTCCTCACCTCACCTCACCTCTGGTATAGTACGAGACTAGTAGTACGTTATCACGTAAGCGGGCGTGCACGCTCCGCGGCTCTCCGTTGATTCTGCCTCCGGCTCCGGGGAGAGCACGCTGCCCGCGTGCCAACATCCGTCCACGTTTGCCCCGATCCGGTTCGCGAGTCGTCGTCGTGGTCGTCGTCAGTCTGATGACACATACCCCGGCGCCACCCACCCACCCACCCCACACGGACTGTTACACCAGTTTACCAATATCAAGGGCGGTGGGCGCGATTAGTTAATCCGCTGCCGACCGATGGATGGATCTGCATGCATGCTATGCTAATGACGTCAAGACCAAGGCCCGGACAAAACCCGTAGACGCTGCTGCCTACCACAGTTAACTATCCCCCGTCAGGTCAGCGATCGCGCGCTGCTATGCAGCAGTACAGTCGTCCGGCCTGGACTGGACCAACGCGTTAAAAGGGGCAGAGGCGCAGAGCCACGCGTGCTGCAGGGTAGATGGAACGTTCGCCGAACGTCCTTGTGTGTGTGGGGGGGGGGGGGGGGGGGGGGGACACGCTGCCTCTGCTCCAGGCATGACCACGAGGCATCACACTGTTTGCTGCAACGGGCAAATGGAAACGGCCTTGTTCTTGTTCGGAACAGAAAGCGCAGGAGAGAGTAGTTTCACTTTCACCGCACCGCCTTTTATCTCTAGCCCCCCACATGTCACCGAGAAGCAAAGCGCCAAAACGGTCGTGACAGTCATCCTACTCAAAGTAAAGTGTTTTAAATAACAAAGCAGCAGCAACAACGAAGACAAAAAAAAATTGGGAAGGAAGCCGACGACGACGAGGAGAGTCGCAACTAGCGGTCTGCCGCTGCATCGTGTCAGCTAATCACGTACGCAGGCTTTCCTGAAGCAGGGGAACGAACGACGTGACGGAGTAGTCTAATCCTAATCCTACTACCTGCTACTGTACGTGTGTACAGCAGTCGCAATCACACTATTCAGTGGTAGTAAGTAGTTCAGCAACTGCTTTGCTCTCGTCCCGCCAATGATCGATCGACGCAGCATACGTAACGTACCTGCCCGCTAAATACCAAATCATCTGAGATCGTCTATCGTCTACGTACGTACCGATGGCTACGGCTCCACGTGCGCCATGCCCGGCGGCCGGACACTGCCTGCTCACGACAAGTGCACTGCCGGCCGGCCGGCCGTCCGTCCGTCCGATGCATGATAATTGTAGGCTTCCTTCGTTTACATATTTTAATAATATTAAAGCTCTGTATCAAACAAGTTTTGTACTAATTTTTAATATCGTGTATATATAAGCCATGTAATGTTATTATGGGGTATATGTTTAGTCCTGTCTAACTACTTTGACTGATACAGAAAAAAGGCGACTCGGACGATTGCACAACTGATCTCGTTTTTTTTTTAATTTCTTTGAGGTATCAAAAACAACACGACACAGTTAGATCGAGTTTCATCTTCATCCTTTATTTGTCTATATTGATTAAAGGATAGAGATGTAGAAATTGAACCAATAAAATGTAATGAACACATGTACAACATATAGATAAGACACACAGTTTAACCTTATAGTGTATTACTTTTTTTCTTCTATTTTAATTGCTCAAAAGAATATTATTGTCGGTGTTTCGGACCCGGGGACCCTCAACCGGACCGACTAGTGAATTTGTTGCTGCGTGTCCCTGTCCAGATGGGTTGATGTAAGATGAAACACAAGGGGAAACAAGGCTTCTGTTATCTTGCACCGGAGTGCTCGTAGTAGGGGTTACAAGCGTTGTAGGAGAGCGAGAGCGAGAGAGAGAGAGGGTTCGCCCTTGAGGCGAGCCGTCTGAGGCTGCCTCTACCGCGTCTCTCCTACTCTGCCTTCTCCGCTCGTCCGCGTCGTGCGCCCGTGTGTTCGTACGTCGCGCGTTCGTCTCTCCCCCTCCCTCTCTCCCCTCCGTGGGGCCCTGGACATCCCCTTTTATAGGTACAAGAAGATGCCCAGCTGTACAATAGGGGTGTAGCTATGTGCTAACGTGGCTGGCAGGGAAGTGCCTTGAGCCCTGTACAGGTAATAACGTGGCCGTCGGAGGAGCGTCTTGAGCCCTGTAGATGTACCAACGTGGCCATCAGAAAAGTGCTTTGTGCCCTGTAGAAGCATAGCTGGCGGTGCTGCATGGATCTTGCTAATGTTTCCTTGCTTCCGTAGGGGGTTTGAGAGCACCCGACGTCATGGGCGCATGCGGGGAACCATCATTACCTGTTACCGGAGTAACTTAGATGGGACACCGGTCTTGTTCCCTCGTAGCCTGAGGCGGCTAGCTAGGGATAGGGTCATGATGTATCCCCTGTAGCGTAGTTGATACGGGGCCGAGGTCGGGCGAGGCGGCGACTCCTCCGAGGCCGAGGCTGAGGCCGAGGCCCAGGGTCGGGCGAGGCGGAGGCCTTCTCCCGAGGCCGAGGTTGAGGCCGAGGCCCAGGGTCAGGCGAGGCAGAGTCCTCCCGAGGCCGAGGCCTAGGGTCGGGCGAGGCGGAGCTCTCTGTTGCGCCCGAGGCCGGACTCAGGGGAGGTCGTGACTTGCTGTTGTCAGTCTTTCCCTGGTGGCTGGCACAGTTGCCGGAGCGGGGTGAACAACGCTGTTTTCCTGTCAGAACGGTCAGTAAAGGGGGGCGAAGTGACTGCGGTCACTTCGACCTTGCCGACTGAGGCACGCGTGTCAGGATAAGGTGCCAGGCGATCCCTGCATTAAATGCGCATGCGATACGGTCGGTTGGTAAGGCGATTTGGATGAGGTCGCTGCACGACAAAGTCTACCCGCGCTGGGCTTTGGGCGAGCCAAGGGTGCGTCTGCTGACTGAGGGGACCCTCGGTCGAGGTGTGAATCCGTCCGCGACTACCGTTCTTGCCCGAGGCTGGGCTCGGATGAGGTCGCGTCCCTTGGTAGACGAGGCATGCGTTTTAACAGTCGTTTATGGTTTGTTCTGAAGATGTTTTCCAGCCGGATTAAGGATCATTGGGGGTACCCCTAATTACGGTCCCCGACAGTAGCCCTCGAGCCTCGAAGGGAGTGTAAGTACTCGCTTAGAGGTTCTACCGGTTTTTTTTGCAAGGGGACCGGTCCTTCTCGGTAATGCTTTGTTCCAGTGGGTGCGCGCGAGCGCACCCGCCGGGTGTAGCCTCCGAGGCCTCGGAGGAGTGGTTTGACTCCTCTGAGGTCTTAATCCTTTTTGTGATGCCTCGGTCAGCCTTGTTGTTCCCTCATGCGACCTGGCCGCAGCCCGGGTGCACGGTCAGGCTCCGAGTTTTTGAGCTAGTTTGTTGACGTGGTCAACAGTTTGGCCGTAGCCTGGCGCGAGAGCAGCCTCCGAGCCTCTGCACGGAGCGAGAGGACGATCAAGGACCGTCTCGACTTTTATTGTACGCCCCTTCGTCGCCTCTCCACGAGGAGGAAGGGGGGAAAGCGCCATGTTACCCTCGGAGGGTATCGAACATGGTGTTTCCGGTGAGTTGCTAACGGGTGATCCGAGTGGACGCCCGAGCCCCGTTCGATAAGGGTCGGCTAGTGGCCTAGAGGCGCGCTCCAAAAGTACCTGCAGGTGATTTGCTGGACCCGGACCCATTCGATAGGGTCCAAGGGCTCGGTGCCTCCCTCCGGTGGGATTCCATTACAAATCGTTCCCGTTGGTCTTGGAAATGTCCTAGGGTACCTCGGGAGTGTAGCCCGAGCCTCGGCCATGTAACGGACGTACCCAAGGTCATCCCTGACTCTGCGTGCTCTGGGGTGGCTGTCGAACCCTTCCGAGGGGCCAGCCGTTGAACCCCTGATCAGTAAAGGGCTCAGAGCCCGAGTGCTCTGGGGCGGTTGCCGAACCCCGGAGGGCGCAACCTTCGAACCCCTGATCAGTAGGAGGGCTCGGGGCCCGTTTCCTTCGCCGAGAAGGATCCTTTTCGCAATATCCCCTTTCCCGGTCCCTGTGGCAAGAGAGAGAGAGGAAAAGGAAAAGGATATAAATTTAAATAATGTGGCGCACCTTTTATGACGCGGTCATCATGATGGAGACGAAACGGTGCCATCAGCGCCTGCCAGAGGTGTCACTTGTCTTGCCAAGGAGTTAATGCGACGGGACGGGCGATTCGCGGGGCGGCTGTTGCGCGTGCGCGAGTCGTTCAAGGAATAGAAAGACCGTTTCACCTTTGAGTTTGAATTCCGCGGCGGGTTCGGGCGAAGCCATCGGTGGATCTTGCCCGGGCCTTTATATACCCGGAAGAGGGGCCGGTGGTGGTTCTTTACCCTGCCATTTGCGCTTGCCTTCTGCTTTGGTTTCCACAACCTAAGAGAGCAGCCAGAGAAAAGGAAACCACACACCTCATCCCTTCCGCCTCCATCACCTCCGTTCGGCGATGGCTGACAAGGTGACCGTCATTCCGCTGTGCGACCCGTGGCCTTTCTCCACCGTCGCTGTGGAGGATCAGAAGGCCCTCGTTGCCGATGGTCTGCTCCGTCCCCTCTCCGATGGGCCGCAGCCAGAGTGGATGGCCCCCGCGAGCGAGGCTGACCCGACTCCGCCGCCGGGGTATGTGGTCAATTTCATCCCCTTCCATGATCGGGGGTTTGGAGTGCCAGCGAGCCGCTTCGTGCGGGCGCTCCTGCACCACTACGGGGTGGAGCTGCATAACTTCAACCCCAACTCTATCGCGCAAGCGGCCATCTTCGCGGCGGTTTGCGAGGGTTTTTTGGGGATTGACCCTCACTGGGACCTGTGGACCCATCTCTTCTCCGTGGAGTTCTTCGCCGCGACGACGGAGGCGAAGAAGGTCCGTATGGCGGTGCGGGCCGGTGGCTGCACCCTCCAGCTGAGGCCGGGGCGCGCGCAGCAGTACATCCCTGCCTCCCTTGCATCTTCGAACAAGGGGTGGCAGAACCGGTGGTTTTATCTTCGGAACGACAGCGGGATGCTTCCGCCGTTTTCTCAACAAGTGGTGACCGCCACCGGCACTAACTGGCGCTGGGGGCCACGCGCGAGAAGCAGGAGAAGCTCCAGCCTATTCTGGAGGCCTTGCAGAAGTTACGGGAGGCGGGCCTTACCGCTGCGGGGGTCATCGCCGCTATCCATCATCGGAGGGTGCTCCCTCTGGCCGAGCGGCGGTTGCGGCTCGCGGAGATGAAGCCGGGGGTCGATTCGGAGGGCTCGCGGATGTCCTCAACCTCCCTTTCCGCCGACGACCTCCTCAAGCGGGTAATAAGTACGGTAGGGAGGCCGGATGCTGGCGCCCTTAGCCAGCCCGCGATGCGTCCTGACCGTGTGTATGTGTCCCTAGTAAGTGTCTGATCCTCCTTCCATTTTGTGTCGAGTTCTCTGCGCCTTTGATTCTTACTGTTGGGATTTTTGTTCGTCCCTAGGGGTTGAGGATTTATAAACCCGTCCGGCCACCAGTCCCGGAGGACGCGGCGGACCGAGCTGCACGGAGGCTTGCCGCGGAGAAGGAGAAGGAGAAGAAGGATGCGGAAAAGGCCCGAGCTCACGAGAGGATGCTTGCTCGGGAAGCCTTGGAGAAGCGTCGTCAGAGGCAGGCGAGGGATGGGCTCCCGAGGGAGTCATCGCCGGAGACGCCTGACGACAACGATGATGACGATGATGATGACGATGAAGATGACGACATGGCGGCCTGACTTGGCCTCAGCCCGGACCCGAGGCTGGGCCAGGCGTCGTCGAGCCAGCCTCCAAGTGGGCTGGCACCATCAGCGCCTGGGCCGGGACACCAAGTTCCCAACCCGAGGAGCGGGGGCAGGCCGAGGGGGTACTTGACTCCTTGGCCGAGACAGTTGTTGTGACTCTGGGGGGTCAGGCCAATCCACCTGTCCCCCAAGAGCAGGTGCTCGCGCTGGCTGCACAGGAGGCAGGTCCCTCGGCCGTCGTGACGACGCCTGGGCCGGCCGCTCCCTCGGCGCCTCGGGCGTTCGAGGCGGAAATGGTGCTGAAGCCGGCGGCGGGGTGTAACACCCGGCTTTAAGGAACAAAGCCAGGTGCATCTCATACATGCGCCAAGAAGACAACATATATAATAACAGAGTGTATAGAGATAAATGTCATAAAACATCAGAGTATTTATTACATAGCGGAAGACTTATTACAAAATGAAATAATAAAGATAAAATGAACTAAGGATCGTCGGCGCCAATGTCGACTGGGAAACGCCACCTAGATCAGATCGAACTCTTCAGTGTTAGGCGGCTCCTCCTGAACCACCTGATCATCTCCTGTGGGGGGGTGTGAGACAGCAAGGGTGAGCTCACACATGATCATAGCTCAACAAGTTGTGGGGAACCAGTGGACACAAACTCACAAAGGTGTGAGTTCATGTGATGTGTAAGGCTAATCAATGATAGGGGTTAAAGCTGAGCATTGCTTTTAAGTAGTTGGTCAAAATTTTATTAGCAATTACTAAGTGTAAGTAAATACCAAACCATAAGTAAAGTAATAGAACAAAATTAATAATAAACCCATGCAATGCAAATGACAAATTGAATTTAAGTTCCATAATTTAAACATCAGAGAGTCCTGAGCTGCTCGTGACCGTGAGCTCGGCTAGTATACCAGTTTTACACTCTGCAGAGGTTGTACCCTTTACCCACAAGTCATGTTACCCATCTGCCAAGGGGTCATGAATCCCATATACCTCTACCTAGGAAGCACGGCAGGGCAACACTACGAGGCCTTTACAAAGTTCCACTAGCTTCCGAAAACCCGCTACAGTTTATGGGAAGATCCAGTAAAGGGTTCCTGGCTGACCGCCATCGCAGCAAAATCAACCAGGGACCTCCCCGCACTGACCTCTCCCCTACTGCCCTTGCCCCTTTCGGGTAAGGTAGTCTTCCACTAGCTTTCCTAATTAGTCAGCCAAGGGGTCCCATTCCTCCCTTGTGGTGGCACGTGGTTCTCAAGTTAAGCTCTATGTTCCAATTAACATTAATGATAACAACATGAACATAAACAGAATAACAACAAGAATTGGAACATAGAGGTAATAAATGATTATCCCAAAACCATATAAAGCAATAGCAAACTACCCAAGTGATTCAGGGGTAAACAAGGTAATGAGATAAACAATCTAGGGTGACCTATTGGGTCCCATCAAAATTAACCTATGCATGGATATGTGATATAAAAGAACATTATTGGGTAAAAAGTGGTCAAGGACACAACTTGCCTGGCACTTGAGATCCCAGGTACCAACTTGCTTTTCAGATGACACGCGTCCTCGCGCTAGTTGTAGCAATACAAACAAACATGGTATAGATAAAATTAACATCACACCAAACATAATAACAAACTGAATGATAATGATCTACGCGTCGCTATGAGACTAACGCAATTT
Organism: Zea luxurians; assembly: GCA_029449295.1. Classification (NCBI taxonomy): domain Eukaryota; kingdom Viridiplantae; phylum Streptophyta; class Magnoliopsida; order Poales; family Poaceae; genus Zea; species Zea luxurians. Next base: position 732,559 of record JAOPSE010000064.1, on the reverse strand, counting down.
GAACGGATCAAATCGGAGTTAAAACGAGGAAATTATGAATTTCTGAAGATCTTATGTATTTGATATGAGATTGTTTAGGAGATCAATTTTAATAAGGTTTTCATGTTAAAATAGTGTTACTGAGTGATAAACAATATTAAAACAAAATTATAGAAATTGGAATGGGTCAAAAACGAGTTAAAATGAATTTTCTATGATTTACACAAGTTCTTGTATTTATTTTTGCATTAAAAATAAATTCCTATTTCATTTTCTTTGATTTTCTAATTTCCTGGACTGGGCGTCAATTATAGGAAAGCGCAGGGGCCTCGGCGAAAAACGTCCTAAGACTCAGAACCACATCCATACGGACGGCGGGTTAAATCCTTGAAAGGTTGAGGACTCTTTAGCAAATTGTATCAGCGAAAGGGTATCGTTCACTATGAGCCACCCGATTAGACATCGACGCAGCAGATTAGATCGGAGCGAGCTACTCTCCCGCACTCTCCCCCTGCCGTCAAATCCAAGATCTACGCCCCAGATTCTATTTTGCCACAACGCCATTCAAGCCGCCAGATCCAAAATCGAGGGTCCGAATCGCATCCCACACGGTAAGCATTCCCACACGCTAGATCATGATCCCACGGCTCAGAGGTCATCACCCATCTCCAGCACAACCACGGCGGCGCACAACAGAACCCCGGCAGCGCAACCCGCCGGCGAGGCCACGGTCGGCGCCCAGGTGCCTAAAACACTAACCCACGAATGCGATCGCAACGAGAAGGACGACGCAGAGGACGCGGAGATGGTCTTACCAGACATTTAGGGCGCAGAGCAATAGGGCCACAGTGGAGGGCGGAGTTGCGGCATCGAGCGATCGACGGCGAAGAATTCCGGTGGGGTAGGCGGTTAATCCCGAGAAGCACGGTCACGAGCGCCCACCCAGAAACACCGCGAAGTACTCCAAGGCGGCACGGACTTTTCGGCCATGGCCACGGACGGTAACGAAGCTGGCGGGTGCTCCCTGCCGCGATCCAAGCCCGAGCAGTGAGAAATTCTGGGGAACCCGAGCCACGATCCGAGAATGGCGGGGCGGCTCCCTGGTGCGTGATGAAGCTCAGCGATGGCGCGCAGAATCCCGCCCACGACATCGCGTGGCTTGGTGGAAGAGGAGCGGCTCCGGCACGACACCCCCGTGAGCGACTCTGATCAGGCCCGCCCGCACGGTACTCTTGGCGCGCGATGGTGGACCCCGCCGCGGATCAAAGCGACGTTGGTGCTGCCCACGCGACGCAGCGGCATTGAGGTCTCCAATCGAGCCACCACGCCGCCATCATCTCTCTCTCACTCGTTCGCTCAGGTCGGCGATGTAGCCCTTGGTGGCGGCTCGTTCCGCACAGATCCAGGGGGAGCCGGAACAGGTGAAGAGAAGGGTTCCCCCATATGGACAGGCACCGGCCGATTAAACGGTCATGGCCGAGTTTGGCGGAAATCGAGCGAGCTCGCGTATTCTGTTGCGCTTCGGTCGGAGAAGGTAATCCTGACAGAGGGGCCCCACATGCCAGCATCCGTTCCCACGCAGCAGTACCACAAACGCACACTAATCAGCGGGGTCACCAGGACACGCACGCTGGCAAGGAAGAGACAATGGGCCGCGCGATAGTGTATGCGAGGTGGGCCGAAATGTGGGGTTTCCAGCCCATGCGCAGGCGTTTTCCCCTTTTCTTTTATATTTCTCCTTCCTTTTCTTTTGTCTTTTTGATTTGAACTTTAAATTTTGAATTCACCAACTGTTGTGGTTTTATTATTCTCAACTAACACATAATTTGAACATATCCCTATTACCTTTATTTATAATATTTATTTTGTATATATTTTTTTTGTACCTTTCTTTCCTCTTCTCCAATTTCTTTCAAGGTTTGTTTTCAAATTAGGGTTCAAATTCTATGAACCCATTGATATATTGGTATTAGCACTTTTATTTTTTTTATTATCTATAGATGCACAATCACATAGACTCCAGCATGATGCACAATTTATTTAGGTGTCTCTTGTTAGTGATTTATTTGTGTAAGTAATGTGTTCATATGAAATGTTAGACGGAAATGTCACACTCATGCATACAAAAGGGATATAATTTTGTCCTTTTCGATTTTCTTACAAAGTGGGTGTTACAAATCCTACCCCCCTTAAAAATAATCTCGTCCTCGAGATTTAGGAGGCTCTAGGGAAAAGGATGGGGAAAATCTATGCGAAGCTCTCCTTCTCTTTCCCAAGTAGCTTCATCTTCACCATGATGGCTCCATTGTACTACTTTGCACATCTTTATACCTTATTTCTTGTAACTCGAATCAAAGTGTCAAGAATCTTGATCGAATACTCCGTGTAAGTCAAATCACCCTGAACACTGAGCTCTTCCATTGGTAATTGTTCCTTAGGGACACGGAGGCACTTCTTAAGTTAAGACATATGGAAAACATTATGCTCACCAGATAGATTATTAGGTAGCTCGAGTTGATAGGCCATCTCTCCTACTCGCCTAAAAACTCTAAAGGGTCCAATAAAGCGAGGGGACAATTTGCCCTTAACTTTGAATCTCCTCATTCCACGAAGTGGTGACATCTTGGGGTACACATGATCACCTTCCTCAAATCCCAGTGATCTTCTTCAGTACACCATGTAAACACACCATCCGAGCAATATATAACTCTTCCTGTTGTGAGCCTTTATAAGTAGTCTTGATAGGAATGAAGTGGGCCACTTCGGTCAGTCTATCCACAATCACCCATATAGAATCATATCCTTTCGGGGTGCGAGGCAATCCAATGATGAAATCCATATCAATCTCTTCTCATTTTCACTCGGGTATCTTCAAAGGGTGCAATAATCCAACTGGTCTTTGGTGTTCAGCCTTAACTCTTTGACATACATCGCACATAGCCACATGTGCAGCTACATCTCTTTTCAATCCATACCACCAATATTTCCGTTTCAGATCCTGATACATCTTGGTACTACCAGGATGAATAGAATAATCCGAGTCATGGGCCTCCTTTAAAATAGTCTCTCGCAGGCTTTTAATATCAGGAACACACATCCTGTCCTTGAACCATATAGTGCCCTGCTCATCTTCCGTGAATTCCGGAACTCGACCTTCAGTAATCAGATCCTTAATCTCTTTTATCTTAGCATCACCAATTTGTCCTTTGCGGATCTCTTGCTCCAGAGTAGGTTCCACATCAATAGTAACTCCTTCAGTATGAGCAACTATCCCCAGGTTAAGTCTCCTGAAGTCCTCAACAATCTCATCGGGTAGCTGGGCAACAACAGCTGAATGAACATGCTCCTTGCGACTCAAGGCATCTGCAACCAAGTTTGCCTTGCCCGGGTGATAGTGAATCTCCAAATCATAATCCTTAATAAGCTCCAACCAACGGCGTTGCCTAAGGTTGAGATCCTTCTGAGTGAATATATACTTCAAACTCTTATGATCCGTATATACTTGGCACTTGGTCCCCATGATATAATGTCTCCAAATCTTAAGTGCATGCACAACGGCTGCCAATTCCAAGTCATGAGTGGGGTAGTTCAATTCATGTCTCCGCAACTGACGAGAAGCATAAGCAATCACATGTCCTTCTTGCATGAGCACACATCCTAAGCCTTGGCCACATGCATCGCAATAGATGTCAAATCCCTTCTGTAGGTCCGGCATAACCAATACTGGTGGCGACATCAACCTCTTCTTCAATAGATCAAAGCTGTCTTGACACTTCTCGTCCCACTTAAATTCTTTTCCTTTCTCCAAAAGCGAAGTCATCGGCTTAGCAATCTTAGAAAATCCTTCAATAAACCTTCGATAATATCCAGCAAGTCCTAAGAAACTTTGAATCTCAGTAACTGTAGTGGGTACTCTCCACTCCATTATCTCCTTAACTTTAGCAGGATCCACTGCTATTCCTCCATTAGAAATAATATGACCAAGAAATGGCACTTCGCCAATCCAAAACTCGCACTTGCTGAACTTGGCATAGAGTTGATTATCTCGTAGCTTCTGTAGCACCATCCTCAGATGTTCCTCGTGATCACTTTCACTCTGAGAATAAATAAGAATATCGTCGATGAATACCACGACGAATCTGTCCAAATACTCCATAAACACCTTGTTCATTAAGTTCATAAAATAAGCTGGTGCATTAGTCAATCCAAACGACATAACTGTGAACTCATATAATCCATATCTAGTCGAGAACGCCGTCTTGGGAATATCCGATGGTCTAATCCTCATCTGATGGTATCCTGATCGGAGATCAATCTTCGAAAATACTCTAGCACCTCTCATTTGATCAAACAAATCCTCAATACGGGGCAACGGATACTTGTTCTTCACCGTAACATCATTAAGAGATCTATAATCCACACACATCCGTTGCGATCCATCCTTCTTCTGTACAAACAAGACCGGTGCTCCCCAAGGTGAGGAACTCGGACGAATGTACCCAGCCTCTTGTAACTCAGTTAACTGCTTCTTAAGTTCCTTCAACTCCTCTACGGACATCCTATATGGCCGTTTAGAAATAGGGGCGGTTCCAGGTAAGAGGTCAATAACAAACTCAACTTCTCTATCAGGTGGCATTCCTGGTAACTCCTCTGGAAAGACGTCCGGAAAATCTCTAACCACCCGGATATTGTCACCAACAAACTCCTCAGGCATGAAGAACATTGCACGCATAGATGAGGAGGTTACTGCAATGTTAACTTGAAACCTTTCTCCTTTAGTGGTAGTGAGTTCTACGGTACCTCTACCACATGCTATAACGGCCTTTGCCTTTCTTAGCCATGACATACCAAGGATCAAATCTATACTGCTTGACTCCAATATTATAGCAGTGGCTCCAAATTCTCTACCCATAATGGTTAATGTCAATTTACGTGTCATTTGATTCGCCTCAACAGGCCCTTTAGGTGTAATTACTATCAGGGGTGTTCTCATATTTAGCAGTGGTATTTCATTTGTGTTGGCATATCTAGCAGACATGAATGAATGTGTAGCACCAGAATCAAATAATATGGTTGCAGGAATTGCATTAACATAAAACATACCAATTACGAGGTCCCCTCCGTCCGGAGTAGCATCAACGCTGACTTGATTAACCTTGGCAATAGAATATCCCTTGCCAGTTCCTGGAGTTTGCTGCCTGTTCTGAGCTGGAGTAGTAGCAATCCTCTGTGGGCAGACATTTGCATAATGACCAATCTTCCCACACTTGAAGCATTGAGTGCCCGGACTCTGTCCTGCAAACTTCGTCGGGGTGCCAGTAGGGGTAGCCTGTCGAGGAGGTGGAGTCCTCAGTGGTGACTGCTGAACTGGGCGTGGTCCTCCGGGTCGAGTCGGTGTACCCTGTGGTGAACTATAGCGAGGACGAACACTGCTGCTTCCTTGTCCTTGAGATATGGCCTTTCTCTTCAAATCTCCCAGTTGAACACGCTTGTGTTCAATAGCCAGTGCCTTATCAAGCAGCCTCTGAAATGATGGAAAAGTGTGTGCCACTAGAGCATACTGCAGTGGTCCATTAAGTCCTTCAATGAAATGCTCCTGCTTCCTCTCGTCTTCAGCAACTTCCTCAGGGGCATATCTAGATAACTGAATAAACTTGTCGCGGTACTCGCTGACTGACATACTTCCTTGCTTCAGCGACAGAAATTCCTTCTTCTTGATCTTTATCATACCCGCTGGAATATGGTAGTTCCTGAATTGTGTACTGAACTCTGCCCAAGTAATAGTATCCGCAGCATCATGGGCAGCAGTATAAGAATCCCACCAGTCAGCAGCAGGACCAATCAGACGTCTAGAAGCATATAAAACCTTCTCCCGATCCGTGCATTGTGCAATATTCAGCATCTTCTCAATTGCTTTCAGCCAATCCTCTGCGTCCAGTGGATCAGGTGAGCTTGCAAATGTAGGTGGCTTATGACTCATGAACTCCCTATGCTTATCTCGGGGTGGAACTGGTGGTGGTGGTGGAGGCAGTGGCACTTGTTGCTGCTGTTGCATTTGTTGTTGCAGCTGCTGTTGTTGTACCCTCCTTTCCTGGCGTATCTCATCTCGCTCCTGGCGCAACTCCTGTCGTATATCCTCTCTTTCCTGACGCATCTCCTGGCGTTCTTGTTGCATCTGGGCACGCATATCAGCCATAGTGTCTGCCATCTGCTGCATCACCGCCATCTGAGCAGCAACCAGTGGGTCAACTCCGCCTGGTGGAGGATTAGGAGGATTCATCCCTGCAGGTTGTGGCTGAGGTTGTCTTCGAGTGTGTTGGTTAGGAGGCAAGTCAATTCCACCACCCCGCCTGGTATTGACCATCTGAGTTAGATACATATGGTAAGAAAATAGTAGACAAGGCAGGTATTTACAAATCAGGTTACTTTGGGGGATTTATTAGCTAAGCAGATTAATATTTTACATATCCTAGCTAATACCTTATGGTGGTACATGCTAAGATGCCCAACTATAATGTTGCAATCAATCAAAGAAGCAAATCAGGCATTGATCATCAGAACAATCAACCAACATTTTTAATAGAGAAAATAGTTTTAATTTTGTCTTAGGCCTCCTATCTCTTAAAAATGTCATAGGGGTAGGGATTCCAAGGTTTGAAATCCATCTTGTCTTAGAGTAGAAAAGGTAAGAATGATCAGAGTAGAACCGTAGAAGGTGAAACAGGATCAAGATAAGTGTAGAAAGAATCAGAGTAAGATGAGTATAGAATGAATCAGAAGAAGGTAAGTAGGAAAGGGTTTTGTCCATTTCTATCTAGGTTTCGTCCTACAGTCAACATTTCCTCTGATACCACTTCTGTAACACCCGGCTTTAAGGAACAAAGCCAGGTGCATCTCATACATGCGCCAAGAAGACAACATATATAATAACAGAGTGTATAGAGATAAATGTCATAAAACATCAGAGTATTTATTACATAGCGGAAGACTTATTACAAAATGAAATAATAAAGATAAAATGAACTAAGGATCGTCGGCGCCAATGTCGACTGGGAAACGCCACCTAGATCAGATCGAACTCTTCAGTGTTAGGCGGCTCCTCCTGAACCACCTGATCATCTCCTGTGGGGGGGTGTGAGACAGCAAGGGTGAGCTCACACATGATCATAGCTCAACAAGTTGTGGGGAACCAGTGGACACAAACTCACAAAGGTGTGAGTTCATGTGATGTGTAAGGCTAATCAATGATAGGGGTTAAAGCTGAGCATTGCTTTTAAGTAGTTGGTCAAAATTTTATTAGCAATTACTAAGTGTAAGTAAATACCAAACCATAAGTAAAGTAATAGAACAAAATTAATAATAAACCCATGCAATGCAAATGACAAATTGAATTTAAGTTCCATAATTTAAACATCAGAGAGTCCTGAGCTGCTCGTGACCGTGAGCTCGGCTAGTATACCAGTTTTACACTCTGCAGAGGTTGTACCCTTTACCCACAAGTCATGTTACCCATCTGCCAAGGGGTCATGAATCCCATATACCTCTACCTAGGAAGCACGGCAGGGCAACACTACGAGGCCTTTACAAAGTTCCACTAGCTTCCGAAAACCCGCTACAGTTTATGGGAAGATCCAGTAAAGGGTTCCTGGCTGACCGCCATCGCAGCAAAATCAACCAGGGACCTCCCTGCACTGACCTCTCCCCTACTGCCCTTGCCCCTTTCGGGTAAGGTAGTCTTCCACTAGCTTTCCTAATTAGTCAGCCAAGGGGTCCCATTCCTCCCTTGTGGTGGCACGTGGTTCTCAAGTTAAGCTCTATGTTCCAATTAACATTAATGATAACAACATGAACATAAACAGAATAACAACAAGAATTGGAACATAGAGGTAATAAATGATTATCCCAAAACCATATAAAGCAATAGCAAACTACCCAAGTGATTCAGGGGTAAACAAGGTAATGAGATAAACAATCTAGGGTGACCTATTGGGTCCCATCAAAATTAACCTATGCATGGATATGTGATATAAAAGAACATTATTGGGTAAAAAGTGGTCAAGGACACAACTTGCCTGGCACTTGAGATCCCAGGTACCAACTTGCTTTTCAGATGACACGCGTCCTCGCGCTAGTTGTAGCAATACAAACAAACATGGTATAGATAAAATTAACATCACACCAAACATAATAACAAACTGAATGATAATGATCTACGCGTCGCTATGAGACTAACGCAATTTGAACGGATCAAATCGGAGTTAAAACGAGGAAATTATGAATTTCTGAAGATCTTATGTATTTGATATGAGATTGTTTAGGAGATCAATTTTAATAAGGTTTTCATGTTAAAATAGTGTTACTGAGTGATAAACAATATTAAAACAAAATTATAGAAATTGGAATGGGTCAAAAACGAGTTAAAATGAATTTTCTATGATTTACACAAGTTCTTGTATTTATTTTTGCATTAAAAATAAATTCCTATTTCATTTTCTTTGATTTTCTAATTTCCTGGACTGGGCGTCAATTATAGGAAAGCGCAGGGGCCTCGGCGAAAAACGTCCTAAGACTCAGAACCACATCCATACGGACGGCGGGTTAAATCCTTGAAAGGTTGAGGACTCTTTAGCAAATTGTATCAGCGAAAGGGTATCGTTCACTATGAGCCACCCGATTAGACATCGACGCAGCAGATTAGATCGGAGCGAGCTACTCTCCCGCACTCTCCCCCTGCCGTCAAATCCAAGATCTACGCCCCAGATTCTATTTTGCCACAACGCCATTCAAGCCGCCAGATCCGAAATCGAGGGTCCGAATCGCATCCCACACGGTAAGCATTCCCACACGCTAGATCATGATCCCACGGCTCAGAGGTCATCACCCATCTCCAGCACAACCACGGCGGCGCACAACAGAACCCCGGCAGCGCAGCCCGCCGGCGAGGCCACGGTCGGCGCCCAGGTGCCTAAAACACTAACCCACGAATGCGATCGCAACGAGAAGGACGACGCAGAGGACGCGGAGATGGTCTTACCAGACATTTAGGGCGCAGAGCAATAGGGCCACAGTGGAGGGCGGAGTTGCGGCATCGAGCGATCGACGGCGAAGAATTCCGGTGGGGTAGGCGGTTAATCCCGAGAAGCACGGTCACGAGCGCCCACCCAGAAACACCGCGAAGTACTCCAAGGCGGCACGGACTTTTCGGCCATGGCCACGGACGGTAACGAAGCTGGCGGGTGCTCCCTGCCGCGATCCAAGCCCGAGCAGTGAGAAATTCTGGGGAACCCGAGCCACGATCCGAGAATGGCGGGGCGGCTCCCTGGTGCGTGATGAAGCTCAGCGATGGCGCGCAGAATCCCGCCCACGACATCGCGTGGCTTGGTGGAAGAGGAGCGGCTCCGGCACGACACCCCCGTGAGCGACTCTGATCAGGCCCGCCCGCACGGTACTCTTGGCGCGCGATGGTGGACCCCGCCGCGGATCAAAGCGACGTTGGTGCTGCCCACGCGACGCAGCGGCATTGAGGTCTCCAATCGAGCCACCACGCCGCCATCATCTCTCTCTCACTCGTTCGCTCAGGTCGGCGATGTAGCCCTTGGTGGCGGCTCGTTCCGCACAGATCCAGGGGGAGCCGGAACAGGTGAAGGGAAGGGTTCCCCCATATGGACAGGCACCGGCCGATTAAACGGTCATGGCCGAGTTTGGCGGAAATCGAGCGAGCTCGCGTATTCTGTTGCGCTTCGGTCGGAGAAGGTAATCCTGACAGAGGGGCCCCACATGCCAGCATCCGTTCCCACGCAGCAGTACCACAAACGCACACTAATCAGCGGGGTCACCAGGACACGCACGCTGGCAAGGAAGAGACAATGGGCCGCGCGATAGTGTATGCGAGGTGGGCCGAAATGTGGGGTTTCCAGCCCATGCGCAGGCGTTTTCCCCTTTTCTTTTATATTTCTCCTTCCTTTTCTTTTGTCTTTTTGATTTGAACTTTAAATTTTGAATTCACCAACTGTTGTGGTTTTATTATTCTCAACTAACACATAATTTGAACATATCCCTATTACCTTTATTTATAATATTTATTTTGTATATATTTTTTTTGTACCTTTCTTTCCTCTTCTCCAATTTCTTTCAAGGTTTGTTTTCAAATTAGGGTTCAAATTCTATGAACCCATTGATATATTGGTATTAGCACTTTTATTTTTTTTTATTATCTATAGATGCACAATCACATAGACTCCAGCATGATGCACAATTTATTTAGGTGTCTCTTGTTAGTGGTTTATTTGTGTAAGTAATGTGTTCATATGAAATGTTAGACGGAAATGTCACACTCATGCATACAAAAGGGATATAATTTTGTCCTTTTCGATTTTCTTACAAAGTGGGTGTTACACGGGGCAACCTTCGGCAGTGCCTGCGGGGATAGGGGCCCGAGGGGCCTCCCCACAGGCACGATTGGCCTTGCCCCGGAGCGGGTAAGTATCTGAGGATACTTCTGTTTTGGTTCTTTCATTGTGTGTCTTGAACTTGTCGTCTATCTCTCTTTTAGCAAGCGAAGGCAGGGCTTAGTTGGTCTAGCCCCCACGAAGGCCCTTAAGACGAAGCCGGCCTCGGCGGCCGGTGCTGCGGCGCGCCATGCCGGTTGGTTGGCCTCCGCACAAGGTGCCCTTTAGCGGGGGGCCCAGGCGGCGCGAGTTGCCATGGGGCAAGCCTCTCAGGATGACCCCCCCCCCCGTTGGAGCGGCCATCATGCCAGGGGAGGCTGCTGACGCGGCCGCGGCCCCGAGCCCGCTTGACTTGTCGTCGGCGCAGGCATCGACTCCCGCCGGGGCCATCACTGATTCGCCCGTGGAACCGCTCGTCGCTGTCGACGTCGGGATGGTTGAGGTGCCACCGCCCGTGGTCATTCCCGACCTCCCCGTTCTCGGCCATGAGGAGAGTGCGGCCATCGTTGCCAAGGCTGGTGATCGGAGGCCCACCACCTTAGCCGAGGAGAGGCCCAGTACGTCGACGACGGTGGTACCTGACGCGTCGGCTGCAGGGGGACCCGACGCCTCGGTCGACGGGCGTGTAGAACCGTGGCCTATCCTGGGGAGCAGCGGCCTTATCCCTGCGCAGCTCAATCCCAATGAATGGTGCGGACAGCCGGTCCGGTTCTGGGGCCGCGGCACCTCGGAGCCCCTCCTCCTCCTCAACGATGAGTTGGAGGAGAAGGCTCGGGATAGTTTCCGTGAGTATACCGAGGCGGCGATGAGGTCGCTTTGGTCGACCATGGAAACCCTTTCTAGGGATGTTCCCAGGGTTTTCCAGGTAAGGACTTAGGCGTACACCTTGCGTGACCAGGGCATTCTTTGTGACATCTCATTTTCCTTCCTCAGGAGCTCGCAGACGTGAGCACCGCCAAGTTGCTGTTCATCTGCCGCGAAAGCGACGTTTGGAGGTCGCTGCGATCCCAGCGAGCCGCGCTTGTCGAGGCCAATGAGCGCCTTGCCCAACGGAGCGCCGAGGTGGCGGACCTTCGGTTGCTCTGTGATGGGCTGAAGTCGGAGGCAGCAGCGGCGCGGACGGAGGCGGCGTCGGCACGAGCGGAGGTTTTGTCGGCCCGGGAGCAGGTGGCTTCCCAGGCTGAGGAGATGCGGCAGCGGCAGCTGGAGCTCGGCTAGGCTTTCGGCGAGCGGGACCAATCTCGAAGCCAAGCTACCGAGGCCGTGAGCCGGGCTGAGGCCCTTGCGGAGAGCCTGGCCGAGGCCGTTGGGTCTGCCCAGTCCACGCTAGCCGAGGCCTCGCAGCAGCGTGCCCGGGCCGAAGGTATGTTTTGCCCGTTTTGTGACTTTCTTTTTGTCTCCATTCTTCTCCTTGCGTCTAAAGAATGTTGTCCTGCTGCCTGCAGGGTTCGAGACGGCTCTTAACGAGTCCGTCAAGAACTGTAAGGCGCTTGCCGAGGTGGCTGAGCGGAAGGAGGCCGAGCGCGTGGCCATGTCCGAGGCCATCTCGGCTTTCTGCCAGGCCTTTGGCCTCGACGGCGTCCCCTCGGGTAGCTCCCCCAGAGTCATCTGCGGGCCTTGGGTCGCCATGTGCGCAACAGACTTCGTGGGGCGCTGCACCACGGCGTTAGGCAGGCCTTCGCCGTGCTCGCTTCCCACTACGATGTGGATCTGGAGCGGGTCAGCGAGGGGTACTGCTTACCCGACGAAGAGGAGGCTACCTTAGCCGAGGTCCAGAGGCTTGACGCGGCTATCGAGGGCCCAGGCGCGGCGCTGGCTTCCTCCTTCGAGGTGGAGATCCTTCCGCCCGAGTCGCCGTCTGAGGCCGGGCCAGATTCTGCCGAGGGTGGAAATGACGCCGAGCGTGCTGCTCCTCCCCCTGCCGATGTCTGAGCCTGCATGAACAGTTTATTCTAAGTATGCGTATGCCTTTTTGCGGCCGCTGAGGCCTAAACGTTTTAATGTCGGATTATAAAGCTGTGTTTTCTTTCCTCTTGTTTCATGCGTTAGGACTTGTTCGGTAGCAGAATTGCTTATCCGAGCGTGAGTTACTTTTCGCGGAAGGTGATGAGTGAGGTATCCGTATCCCGGAGGTGTAGGAGTCCCTCAGCTCGATCGGCCTTGCTGCTTACGTGTTCTCCCGTCGTTTTTAGGATTCTGTTAGCGACGTAGTCGAAAAGGCACGATTGTCGTTCTGGCAGAGAAGTTTTCGAGCGTTAGGACTTGTTCGGTAGCAGAGTCACTTATCCGAGCGTGAGCCGCCTTTCCTGGAATGTGACGAGTGAGGTATCCGTATCCCGGAGGCGTAGGAGTCCCTCGGCTCGGTCGGCCTTGCCGTTCAAGGTCTCTCTCGCTCGTCATTAGGATTCTGTTATCGACGCAGTCGAAATGCACGAAAGACGTTCTGGCAAAAGACTTTTCTGGGGAAAATTTTGATGCAGAGGGGGTTCCCCCCTTCTAGCCCCCGAGGGAGGGTCAGGCCTTGCCGAGGCAAGGCTGATCCTTCCTTGACGGTTAGACTTTATTTATGCATGTAAAGAAAGCGAGATAGATGAACGACTCGAAACATTTTAAGGGTAAAAGCGACGTAGCTGTTCAATGTTCCAAGCGTTGCTGTAGACCTCGCCTTGATCGTTGGCCAGCTTGTATGTCCTGGGCTTTAAAATCTTGGCGATGATGAAGGGCCCTTCCCAGGGAGGGGTAAGTTTGTGGCGCCCTCGGGCGTCTTGTCGCAGCCGAAGTACCAAGTCTCCCACTTGGAAGTCTCGGGGCTGAACCCTTCGGCCGTGGTAGCGTCGTAGAGACTGCTGATACCGTGCCGAGTGTAGTAAGGCCACGTCCTGAGCCTCTTCCAGCTGGTCCAATGAATCCTCTCGGCTGGTCTGGTTGCTTTGGTCGTCGTAAGCCTCTGTCCTCGGGGAACCGTATTCCAAGTCCGTGGGTAAGATAGCCTCGGCCCCATAGACTAGGAAAAATGGCGTGAAGCCCGTGGCCCGGCTCGGCGTCGTCCTCAGACTCCAAACCACTGAGGGTAGTTCTTTTATCCATCGCTTGCCAAACATGTTGAGGTCGTTGTAGATCCTCGGCTTTAGTCCCTGCAAAATCATACCGTTGGCGCGTTCCACCTGCCCATTTGTCATTGGGTGCGCTACGACGGCCCAGTCCACACGGATGTGGTGGTCCTCGCAGAAGTCCAGGAACTTTTCCCAGTGAACTGCGTGCCATTGTCGGTGATGATTGAGTTTGGGACCCCAAAGCGATGGATGATATTCGTGAAGAACGCCACCGCCTGCTCGGACCTGATGCTGGTTAAGGGTCGGACTTCGATCCACTTGGAGAATTTGTCGATGGTGACCAGCAGGTGCGAGAAGCCCCCGGGTGCCTTCTGCAAGGGACCGACGAGGTCCAGACCCCACACAGCAAACGGCCAAGTGATGGGTATTATCTGCAGGGCTTGAGCGGGCAGGTGCGTCTGTCTCGCGTAGAATTGACACCCTCGGCAGGAGCGTACAATCCTAGTGGCATCGGCCACCACGGTTGGCCAGTAGAAACCTTGTCGGAAAGCGTTTCCCACGAGGGCTCGAGGTGCTGCATGGTGACCACAAGCCCCCGAGTGTATTTCTTGTAACAGCTCTTGTCCTTAGGCAATGGATATGCATCGTTGGAGGATGCCCGAGGGGCTGCGGTGGTATAACTCTTTTTCATCACCCAGTAAAACGAACGACTTGGCGCGCCGAGCTAGTCGCCAAGCTTCGGCCTTGTCGAGGGGTAGCTCTCCTCGGAGGAGATATTCCAGGTACGGGGTCTGCCAGTTTGGAACCGATGTGACCCCATTCCGCTCCCTCTCGACGCGCAGGGCCTCACCCTCGTTGGCCGAGGGTACCTCGAGCTGGGCCGAGGCCTCTTCGAGCTCGGGCGAGTCATCCATTTTGATGGATGGCTGATATATATCCTTGGAGAAGACGTCCGAGGAACCGTCGTTCGCCCCGAAGCTATTTTCGCCAGCTCATCTGTGGTTTAGTTGTACCGTCAAGCAACGTGGTTGAGTTCCAGCCTGTAGAACTTATCTTCCAAGCGCCGAACTTCGTCACAGTAGGCCTCCATTTTTTGGTCGCGGCAGTGGGAGTTCTTCATGACCTGGTCAATGTTGAGCTGCGAGTCGCCATGAGCGTCGAGGCGCCGAACCCCTAGCTCAACGGCGATGCGTAGGCCATTAACCAAGGCCTCATACTCGGCCACGTTGTTTGACACCGGAAAATGGAGGCGCAGTACGTAGCGCACATGTTTCCCGAGGGGTGATATGAAGAGCAAGCCAGCACCTGCTCCTATTTTCATCAACGACCCGTCGAAGTACATGGTCTAGAGTTCGGGCTGTATTGGGGCCGTCGGCAACTGGGTGTCAGTCCATTTAGCCAGGAAGTCGGCCAAGACTTGAGATTTTATGGCCTTCCGAGGGGCAAATGAAAGTGTTTCACCCATGAGTTCCACTGCCCATTTCGCTATCCTACCCGAGGCTTCTCGGCTCTGGATGATTTCTCCCAGGGGGAAAGATGACACCACAGTAACCGGACGAGACTCAAAGTAGTGTCGCAACTTCTGCCGTGTTAGAATCACTACGTAGAGCAGCTTCTGGATTTGCGAGTAGCGGACTTTGGTTTCGGATAGCACTTCG
The DNA here is from genome assembly GCA_029449295.1 of Zea luxurians. NCBI lineage: Eukaryota > Viridiplantae > Streptophyta > Magnoliopsida > Poales > Poaceae > Zea > Zea luxurians. The sequence goes on along the minus strand of JAOPSE010000064.1, from coordinate 717,421 downwards.
CTGATGAAGTAGACTGGCCTCTGGACGAGCAGTGCGTTCCCTTCTTCTCGTCTCCTGACTACGACCGCAGCGCTGACCACCTGAGTGGTTGCGGCGACGTAAATCAAGAGGGCTTCATCCACAGCGGGGGCACCAAATGGGCGCATTTGTAAGGAGTGCCTTTAAGTTTCCGAGGGCTTCCTCGTCCTCGGGGTCCAAGTGAAGCGCTCGGCCTTCCTTAAGAGGCAATACAAGGGCAATCCCTTCTCACCGAGGCGCGAGATGAAGCGGCTCAGAGCCGCAAGGCATCTCATGACCCTTTGTACTCCTTTCAAATCTTTGATTGGCCCCATGTTGGTGATGGCCGCGATTTTCTCCGGGTTGGCTTCGATGCCTCGTTCGGAGACGATGAACCCTAAGAGCATGCCTCGGGGGACTCCGAAGACACACTTCTCAGGATTGGGTTTTACGCTCTTCGCTTTTAGGCATCTGAATGTTACCTCAAGGTCAGAGAGGAGGTCTGAGGCTTTCCTTGTTTTGACGACGATGTCATCAACGTAAGCCTCGACCGTCCTGCCGATGTGTTCTTCGAACACATGGTTCATGCACCTCTGGTAGGTTGCACCTGCATTCCTCAAGCCAAATGAAATAGTAGTATAACAATACATGCCAAAAGGTGTGATAAAAGAAGTCGCGAGCTGGCCGGATTCTTTCATCTTGATTTGGTGATAGCCTGAATAGGCGTCAAGGAATGACAGGGTTTCGCACCCAGCAGTGGAGTCCACAATTTGATCGATGCGGGGCAGAGGGTAGGGAACCTTCGAACATGCTTTGTTTAGACCAGTGTAGTCTACGCACATCCTCCACTTCCCACCTTTTTTCTTTACAAGAACAGGGTTAGCTAACCATTCGGGATGGAATACCTCTTTGATGAACCCTGCAGCCATTAGCTTGTGGACCTCCTCGCCTATGGCTCTGCGCTTTTCTTCATCAAAACGGCGCAGGTGCTGCTTCATAGGTCGGGCTCTAGCTCGGATGTCCAGTGAGTGCTCGGCGACATCCCTCGGTATGCCTGGCATGTCCGAGGGACTCCACGTAAAAACTTCAGCGTTTGTGCGAAGAAAGTCGACGAGCACTGCTTCCTATTTGGGGTCGAGCTCGGAGCCGATCCTAACTTTCTTGCCGGTGTCGTTGCTGGGGTCGAGAGAGACGGACTTGACCGCCTCGGCCGGCTTGAAGTTGCCGGTGTGCCGCTTCGCGTCGGGCGCCTCCTTGGAGAGGCAATCCATGTCGGCGATGAGGGCTTCGGACTCAGCGAGGGCCTCGGCGTACTCCACGCATTCCATGTTGCACTCATAAGCGTGGCAGTACGTGGGTCCGACGGTGATGACTCCCTTGGGGCCAGGCATCTTGAGCTTGAGGTAAGTGTAGTTGGGGATGGCCATGAACTTGGCGTAGCATGGTCTTCCCAGCACCGCGTGATAGGTCTCTCAGAACCCAACTACCTCGAAGGAGAGTGTCGGCGTTTTGACCCCGGGGGTTCCTGGACAGACGAGTGAATTATCGTTGCGTGTCCCTGCCCAGATGGGATGGCGCAGGATGGAACACAAGATGTGGGACAAGCCTTGTATTATCCTGCACCAGGGGTGCCGCTCGCAGTAGGGGTTACAAGCGCGTCGTGTGAGAGAGAGAGAGGGACACAGAGCTCATCCGTCGCTTCCCTCGCACGAAACCCCCCTCAGGGTGGCCCTGGACCTCCCTTTTATAGAGGCAAGGAGAGAGTCCAGACGTACAACAGGGGGCGTAGCTATGCGCTAACGTGTCCGGCAGTGGAGTGCCTAAGCCCTGTGTACATGCCAACGTGGCCATTGGGGGAGAGCTTGGGCCCTGTACATGAGATGGCATGGCCATCGGAGGAGCGCCTGAGTCTTGTAGGAGCACAGCTGGCAGCGTGGCGAGGATCCTGCTGACGTCTCCTTGCTGTCGTAAGGGGCTGAGAGCCACCGGTGTCATGGCGCACGCGGGGTGCCATCATTACCCATCGCTAGGGTAAGCCAGATGGGACGCCGGTCTTGTTCTTCCTAGCCTGAGCAGGCTAGGAATAGGGAAATGATGTATCCCCTGTTAGCGCGGTCGGTTCGAGCCTAGGGTCGATCGAGGCGGAGACTTCTCTTGAGGCCGAGGCCGGGGTCGGGCGAGGACGCGATTCCTCCCGAGACCGGGGTCGAGGCCGAGTCCGGGGGTCGGGCGAGGCGGAGACCTCCTCTTGAGGCTGCAGCCTGAGGTCAGGCGAGGCGGAGACCTCCTCTCGAGGCCGGAGCGTGAGGTCGGGCGAGGCGGAGCTTCCTGTTGCGCCCGAGGCTTGAACTCGGCGGTTGATCGTGACTTGTTGTCAATCGTTGCCCGAGGCGGAGCCGACTGAGGCGCGTGTGTCAGGATACGGCGTTAGGCATCCCCTGCATTTAATGCGCCTGCGAAGAGGTCGGTTGGTGAGGCGGTATGGACAAGGTTGCTTCACAACGAAGCCTGCCTGGGCCGAGCCTCGGGAGAGCCGAGGGGGCGCCCGCTGTCTGAGGAGGCCCTCGGGCGAGGCGTGAACTCATCCGGGGCTACTGTTCCAACCCGAGGCTGGGCTCGTGTGAGATCGCGTCCCTCGGATAGACGAAGTCTTGGCTTGAACCGCACCCGTCAGTTGGTCTGAGGGTGTTCACCAGCCATGATTAGGAGCGTTGGGGTACCCCTAATTACGGTACCCGACAGTAGCCCCTGAGCCTCGAAGGGAGTGATGGTACTCGCTTGGAGGCTTTTGCCGTGTTTTTGGTGAGGGGACTGGCCTTTCTTGGTTTTTGCCTTGTTCTGGTGGGTGCGCGCGAGCCCACTCGCCGGGTGTAGCCCCCGAGGCCTCGGAGGAGTGGTTTGACTCCTCTGAGGTCTGAATGCTTTTCATGGTGCTTCGGCCGGTCTGATCGTTCCCTCATGCGGCCCGGCCGTAGCCCAGGTGCGTGGTCGGGTTCCAAGTTATCAAGCTGGTTTGTTGACGTTGTCAACAGTTTTGGCCGTAGCCGGGTGCGAGAGCAGCCCCCGAGCCTCTACACGGAGCGAGAGGACGATCAAGGACTTTCCCGACTTTTATTATACGCCCCTGCGTCGCCTTTCCACAAGGAGGAGGGGGGAAAGCTCCATGTTGCCCTCGGAGGGCGCCGAACATGGTGTTTCCAGTGAGCTGCTAACGGGTGATCCGAGTGGACGCCCGTGCCCCGTTCGTTAGGGGTCGGCTGGTGGCCCAGAGGCGCGCTCCAAAAGTACCTACGGGTGATTCGCCGGACCCAGACCCCTTCGACAGGGTCCGAGGGCTCGATGCCTCCCTCCGGTGGGATTCCGTTACAAATCGTTCCCGCCGGTCTCGGAAATGTCCTAGGGTACCTCGGGAGCGTAGCCCGAGCCTCGGCTATGTATCGAACGTACCTAGGGTCATCCCTCACTCTGCGTGCTCTGGGGCGACTGTCGAACCTTTCCGAGGGGCCAGCCTATGAACCCCTAATCAGTAGTGGGCACGGAGCCCAGGCGCTCTAGGGCGGCTGTCGAACCCTTCCGAGGGGCCAGCCTTCGAACCCCTGATCAGTAATGGGCTTGAAGTTCGAGTGCTCTGAGGCGGCTGTCGAAACCTTTTCGAGGGGCCAGCCTTTGAACCCCTGATCAGTAGGAGGGCTTGGGGCCCGCTTCCTTCGCCGGGAAGGATCCTTTCCACAACATCCCCTTTCCTGGTCCCTGTAGCAAGAGAGAGAGAGGAGGAGGAGGGGAAGGATATGAATTTAAATAAGGTGGTGCACCTTTTTTGACGCGGTCATCATGGCGGAGATGAAACATCGCCCGCTTCGCCTGCCAAAGGTGTCGCTTGCCCTGCCGCGAAGTTAATGCGACGGGACGGGTGGTTCGCGGGGCAGCCGTTGTGCATGCGCGAGTCGTTCGAGGAACGGGTGTTTCGTCTTTGAGTTTGAACTTCGCGGCGGGTTCGGGCGAGGTGTTGAACGGGTCTTGCCCGGGCCTTTATATACCCGGAAGAGGGACTGGTTGCGGTTCTTTAATCTGTCGCTCACCTCCTGCTTTGGTTTTCGCAACCTAAGGGAATAGCCAGAGAAAGAAAACCGTGCACCTTGTCCGCTCCGCCACCGCTCCCTTCGTCTGGCGATGGCCGACCGGGTGACCGTCATTCCGCCGCGCGACCCGTGGCCTTTTTCCATCGTCACAGTGGACGATCTGGAGGCCCTTGTCGCCGACGGTTTGCTCCGTCCCCTCTCCGGTGACCCGCAGCCGGAGTGGATGGTCCCTCCGAGCGGGGCTGACCCGACCCCGCCGCCGGGGTATGTGCTGAGCTTCGTCTCCTTTCATGAGCGGGGGTTCGGAGTGCCAGCAAGCCGTTTCATGCGGGCGCTCCTGCATTACTATGGGGTGGAGCTGCACAACCTCAGCCCCAACTCCATTGCGCAAGCAGCCATCTTCGCGGCGGTTTGCGAAGGCTTTTTGGGGATTGACCCCCACTGGGATCTGTGGACCCATCTCTTCTCCGCGGAGCTTTTTGCCTTTACGACGGGGGAGAAGAAGGTTCGTATGGCGGTGCGGGCCAGCGACTGCACCCTCCAGCTGAGGCAGGCGCGCGCGCGCAGTAGTACATCCCCGCCATCATTGTCTCTTCGAACAAGGGGTGGCAGCGCCGGTGGTTTTACCTCCGGAATGACGATGGAAGGCTCCCGTTGTTTTCTCAACGAGTGGTGACTGCTGCCGGTAGGGCAGCAATTGGCGCTATGGGGCCGCGCGCGAGAAACAGGAGAAACTCTAGCCCCTTCTGGAGGCCTTGCAGGAGTTATGAGATGGGGGGCTCACCGCCGCGGGGGTGGTTGCCGCCATCCATCGCTGGAGGGTGCTTCCCTTGGTAGAGCGGCGGTTGCAGCTTTCGGAGATGATGCCGGGAGTCGACTTGGAGGGTTCGCAGATGTCCTCGGTCCCCCTCTCTGCCGATGACCTTCGCAGGCGGGTAGCGGGCACGGTGGGGAGGCTGGACACCGGCGCCCTTACCCGGCCCTTGATGCGTCCCGAGCGTGGGTGCGTGTCCTTGGTGAGTGTCCGCTCCTTCTCCTATCTTGTGTCAGGTTGCCTTTGATTCTCTCAGTCGGGATTTTTGCTCGTCTCCAGGAGTTGGGGTGTTACAAGCCTTCCCTGCCACCTGTCCCGGAGGACGCGGTGGATTGAGCCGCGCGAAGGGTCGCCGCGGAGAAGAAGATGATAAGAAGGACGCAAAAAAGGCTCGGGCTCGCGAGCGGATGCGGGCTCGGGACGCCTTGGAGAGGCGTCGTCGGAGGCTGGAGAGGGACGGACTCTCGAGGGAGCCGTCGCCGGAGACGCCTGACGACGACAATGACGACGATGATGACGAAGACGACGACATGGTGGCCCGCCTTGGCCTCAGCCCGGATCTGAGGCTGGGCCAGGGGTCGTCAAGCCAGCCCCCGAGTGGGCTGGCACCGTCGGTATCTGGGGCCGGGACATCAGGGTCCCGATCCGAAGAGCAGGGGCAGGCTGAGGGGGTACTTGACCCCTCGGCCGAGGTAGTTGAGGTGACCCCGGGGAGTCAGGCCGTCCCGCCTGTCCCCCGCGAGCAGTCGCCCGTGCCGGCCGTACAGGAGGTTGATCCTCGGGCCGTCGTGACGTCGCATGGGCAAGCCGTCCCTTCGGTGCCCCGGACGCCCGAAGTGGGAACGGCGCTGAAGCCGGCAGCGGGGCGAACCTCGGCGGCGCCTGCGGGGACCGAGGCCCGAGGGGCCTCCCTACAGGCACAATTGGCCTTGGTCCGGAGCGGGTAAGTATCTGAGGATACCTATGTCCTGGCTCCTCCCTCGTGTGTCCTGATCCTGCTTTACCTTTTCCTCCCAGCAAACGGAGGCACGGTTCAGCCGGTCTGGCTCCTAGGAAGGCCCTTAAGACGGTGCCGGCTTCTGTAGCCAGTGTCGCACCGCACCTCACCGGTCGGCCGGCCTCCGCACAAGATGCCCCCAAGCGGGGGGCCCAGGCGGCGCGAGTTGCCATGGGGCGAGCTCCCAGGCCGCCCCTCCGTCGAGGCGGCCGTCGTGCCGGGGGAGACTGCTGGCGCGGCCGTGGCCTTGAGCCCACCTAACGTGTTGTCGGCGCCGGCACCAGCTTCTGCCGAGGCTGTTGCCGTTCTGCCCGTGGAGCCACCCGTCGCCGCTGATGCCGAGATGGTTGAGGTGTCGCTGCTCGAGGTCGCTGATCGGAAGCGCGCCTCCTTAGCCGAGGGGGTACCCGATGCATCGACTGCAGGGGGTCCTGACGCCTTGGAGGAGGGGGGCGCAGAACCGCGGCCCATCTTGGGGAGCGGCGACCTTATCCCCGCGCGACGCGATCCCAATGAGCGGCGCGCGCAGGCGCTCCGGTTCTGGACCCGCGGCGCCCCGAAACCCCTCTTCATCCTTGATGATGAGCGGGAGGAGCAGTCTTGGGATAAGCTCCGTGAGTATGCCGAGGCAGCGATGGGGTCGCTTCGGTCGACCATGGAGATCTTTTCCAGGGACGTTCCCAGGATCCTCCAGGTAAGGATTTCAGGCATACCTTTCGCATGGCCAGGGCATTCTTTATGACGCCTTGCTTCCCTTCCTCAGGATCTGACGGATCTGAGCACCGCCAAGTTGTCGTTCATCCGCCGCGAGGTCGACGTCTAGGGTTCGCTGCGGTTCCTGAGGGCTGCGCTTTCCGAGGCTACCGAACGCCTCGCCCAACGGAGCGCCGAGGCGGCGGACCTTCGGTTGCTCTGTGATGAGCTAGGGGTGGAGGCAGTGGCGGCACACGCAGAGGCGCAGCAGCGGCAGCTGGAGGTTGGCCAAGACATCGGCGAGCGGGACAAATCTCGGAACTAGGCCACCGAGGCCAAAAGCCGGGCTGAGGCCCTTGGGGGCCAGCTAGCCGAGGTGTCTGCTCGGGCCGGAGCCCTTGCAGAGGACCTGGCCGCGGCCGTCGGGTCTGCCCAGTCCGCCCAAGCCGTAGCCTCGGAGCAGCGTGCCCGGGCTGAAAGTATGTTTTGGCCGCTTTGTGACTTTGATCTTCATTCTTCAACTCGTGTCTGAAGAATTCTGTTTGGCTGTTTGCAGAGTTCGAGTCGGCCCTCAACGAGTCCGCCAAGGCACTTGCCCGGGCGGCTGAGCGGGAGGAGGCCGACCGCGTGGCCATGTCTGAAGCTATCTTGGCCTTCTGTCGGGTCTTTGGTCTTGACGACGTCCCCTCGGGAAGCTCCCCTAGAGTCGCCTGCAGGCCTTGGGCGGCCATGTGCGCAGCAGACTCCGTGAGGCGCTGCATCACGGCGTTAGGCAGGCCTTCGCCGTGCTCGCTTCCCACTACGATGTGGATCTGGAGCGGGTCAGCGAGGTGTACTGTCTACCCGACGAATATGAAGCTGCCCTAGCCGAAGTTCAGAGGCTTGACGCGGCCATCGCGGGCCCAAGCGCGGTGCTAGCGTCCTCCTTCGAGGTGGAGATCCTTCCGCTGGCGTCGCCGTCCAAGGCCGAGGCGGATCTCGCCGAGGGTGGAGACGGCGCTGAGGGCGGAGATGAAGCCGAGGGTGCCGCTCCTGCCCCGGGTGAGGCCTGATTCTGCCGGAGCAGTTTGTTTGGAACATGCATGTGTCTTTCGCGGCCACCGAGGCCTAAACACTTTGTCGTCGTGTTATAAAGCTACGTTTCTTTTCTTCTTGTTTCGAGTATCCCGTATCCCGGAGGCGTAGGAGTCCCTCGGCTCGGTTGGCCTTGCCGCTTACATGCGCTCTTATTCATTTTGCGGGGTTCTGTTACCGATATAGTCGGGAAACACGAAAGTCGTTTTGGTGGAAAAATTTTTCCGAGGAAAATTTTGACGCAGAGGGGGTTCCCCCCTTCTAGCCCCCGAGGGAGGGTCGGGCTTTGCCGAGGCAAGGCTGACCCTTCCTTGACGGTTAGACTCTATTTGTGTATGTAAACGAGGTACATGAACGACTTAAAACATCTTAAGGGTAGAAGCGACGTAGCTGTTGGATGTTCCAAGCGTTGCTGTAGACCTCGCCTTGGTCGTTGGCCAGCCTGTATGTTCCGGGCTTCAAGATCTTGGCGATGATGAAGGGCCCTTCCCAGGGAGGAGTGAGCTTGTGGCGCCCTTGGGCGTCCTGTCGCAGGCGAAGCACCAAGTCTCCCACTTGGAAGCCTCGGGACCGAACGCTTCGGGCGTGGAACGCCGCAGCGACTGCTGGTACCATGCCAAATGTAGTAGGGCGACGTCTCGAGCCTCCTCAAGTTGGTCCAGCGAGTCTTCTCGGCTGGTCTGGTTGCTTCGGTCATCGTACGCCTTGGTCCTCGGGGAGCCATATTCTAAGTCCGTGGGGAGGACGGCCTCGGCCCCATAGACTAGAAAGAATGGTGTAAAACCCGTGGCGTGGCTCGGCGTCGTCCTCAGACACCAGACTACCGAGGGTAGCTCTTTCATCCACCGCTTGCCGAACTTGTTGAGGTCGTTGTAGATCCTTGGTTTGAGCCCCTGCAAAATCATACCGTTGGCACGCTCCACCTGCCCATTCGTCATGGGATGAGCTACAGCGGCCCAGTCCACACGGATGTGGTGGTCGTCGCAGAAGTCCAGGAACTTTTTTCCGGTGAACTGTGTGCCATTGTCGGTGATGATTGAGTTTGGGACCTCGAACCGATGGATGATGTTGGTGAAGAATGCCACTGCCTGCTCGGACCTGATGCTGTTTAGGGGTCGGACCTCGATCCACTTGGAGAATTTGTCGATAGCGACCAGCAGGTGCGTGAAGCCCCCGGGTGCCTTCTACAAGGGACCGACGAGGTCTAGACCCCACACAGCAAATGGGCAGGTGATGGGTATCGTCTGCAAGGCCTGAGCGGGCAGATGCGTCTGCTTTGCGTAGAATTGACACCCCCGGCAGGAGCGAACAATCCTAGTGGCGTCGGCCATCGCGGTTGGCCAGTAGAAACCTTGTCGGAAGGTATTCCCCATGAGGGCTCGAGGCACTGCATGGTGGCCGCAAGCCCCCGAGTGTATTTCTTGCAACAACTCTTGTCCTAGGGTGATAGATATGCATCGTTGGAGGATGCCCGAGGGGCTGCGGTGATAGAGCTCTTTTTCATCACCCAGCAAGACAAATGACTTGGCACGCCGAGCTAGCCGCCGAGCTTTGGTCTTGTCGATGGGAAGCTCTCCTCGGAGGAGATATTCCAGGTACGGGGTCTACCAGTTCGGATCTGGCGTGACCCCATTCTGTTCCTCCTCGATGGGCAAGGCCTCTTCCTCGATGGCCGAGGGTGCCTCGGGTGCGGCCGAGGGTACCTCGGGCTCGGCCGAGGGTACCTCGGGCTGGGCCGAGGCTTCCTCAGGCTCGGGCGCGTCGTCGATCTTGACAGATGGTTGATGTAGGTCTTTGGAGAAGACGTTCGGGGGAACCGTCGTTCGCCCCGAGGCTATTTTTGCCAGCTCGTCCACAGTCTCGTTGTACCGTCGGGCGATGTGGTTGAGCTCCAGCCCGTAGAACTTGTTTTCCAGGCGTCGGACTTCATCGCAGTAGGCTTCCATCCTCCGGTCACGGTAGTGGGAGTTCTTCATGACTTGGTCAATGACAAGCTACGAGTCGCCTCGAGCGTCGAGGCGTCGGACCCCTAGCTCGACGGCGATGCGTAGCCCATTAACCAGTGCTTTGTACTCGGCCACGTTGTTTGATGCCGAAAAATGGAGGCGAATGACGTAGCGGAGATGCTTTCCGAGGGGTGAAACGAAGAGCAGGCCAGCGCCCGCTCCTGTTTTCATGAGTGACCCATCGAAGTACATGGTCCAGAGCTCGGGCTAGATTGGAGTTGTTGGTAACTGGGTGTCAGTCCACTCAGCCAGGAAGTTTGCCAAGACCTGGGATTTTATGGCCTTCCGAGGAGCGAATGATAGCGTTTCGCCCATAAGCTCCACCGCCCACTTTGCTACACTACCCGAGGCCTCGCGGCACTGGATGATCTCCCCCAGGGGGAAGGATGACACCACAGTTACCGGATGAGACTCTAAGTAGTGTTGCAACTTTCGCCGTGTCAGGATCACTGCGCAGAGCAGCTTCTGGATCTGTGGGTAGCAGACTTTGGTCTCGGAAAGCACTTCGCTGATGAAGTAGACTGGCCTCTGGACAGGCAGTGCATGCCCTTCTTCTCGTCTCTCGACTACGATCGCGGCGCTGACCACCTGAGTAGTCGCGGCTACGTAGATCAAGAGGGCTTCTCCTGCAGCGGGAGGCACCAGGATGGGTGTGTTTGTAACGAGCGCCTTAAGGTTTCCGAGGGCTTCCTCGGCCTCGGGGGTCCAAGTGAAGCACTCGGCCTTCCTTAAGAGGCGGTACATAGGCAAGCCTTTCTCGCCAAGGCGTGAGATGAAGCGGCTTAGAGCCGCAAGGCATCCCATGACCCTCTGTACTCCTTTCAAATCTTTGATCGGTCCCATGTTGGTGATGGCCACGATTTATTCCGGGTTGGCCTCGATGCCCCGCTCGGAGATGATGAATCCAAGGAGCATGCCTCGGGGGACTCCTAAGACACACTTCTCAGGATTGAGTTTCACGCCTTTCGCTCTCAGACACTTGAATGTCGTTTCAAGGTCAGAGAGGAGGTCGGAGGCTCTCTTCGTCTTGACAATGATGTCGTCGACGTAAGCCTTGACCGTTCTACCGATGTGTTCTTCGAACATGTGGTTCATGCACCTCTGGTAAGTGGCGCCTGCATTCCTCAACCCAAATGGCAGTGTAGTGTAAAGTACATGCCAAAAGGTGTGATGAAAGAAGTCGCGAGCTGGTCGGACTTTTTCACCTTGATTTGGTGATAGCCTGAGTAGGCATCGAGGAATGACAGGGTTTCACACCCAGCAGTGGAGTCCACGATTTGATCGATGCGAGGTAGAGGGTAGGGAACTTTCGGACATGCTTTGTTTAGACCAGTGTAGTCTACACACATCCTCCATTTCCCATCCTTCTTCCTTACAAGAATAGGGTTAGCTAACCATTCAGGATGGAATACCTCTTTGATAAACCCTGCCGCGAGTAGCTTGTGGATCTCCTTGCCTATGGCCCTGCGCTTTTCTTCGTCGAAACGACGTAGGGTTTGCTTCACGGGTCAGGCTCCAGCTCTGATGTCCAGTGAGTGCTCGGCGACATCCCTCGGTATGCCAGGCATGTCCAAGGGACTCCACGCAAAGACTTTGGCGTTTGCGCGGAGAAAGTCAACGAGCACTGCTTCCTATTTGGGGTCGAGCTCAGATCCAATCCGAACTTGCTTGCTGGCGTCGTTGCTGGGGTCGAGAGAGACGGACTTGACCGCCTCAACTGGTTCAAAGTTGCCGGTGTGCCGCTTCGCGTCGGGTGCCTCCTTGGAGAGGCGTTCCAGGTCGGCGATGAGGGCCTCGGACTCGGCGAGAGCCTCGGCGTACTCCACGCACTCCACGTCGCATTCGTACGCGTGGCGGTACGTGGATCCGATGGTGATGATCCCATTCGAGCCCGGCATCTTGAGCTTGCGGTAGGTGTAGTTTGGGACGGCCATGAACTTGGCGTAGCATGGTCTTCCCAACACCGCATGGTAGGTTCCTCGGAACCCGACGACCTCAAACGTGAGAGCTTCCTTTCGGAAGTTAGAGGGAGTTCCAAAGCAGACGGGTAAGTCGATCCGTCCGAGGGGTAGGATTCGCTTCCCGGGCGCGATCCCGTGGAAGGGTGCCGCACCGGCCTGGACTTCGAACCGATCAACCCCTAAGAGTTCCAGGGTCTCGGTGTAGATGATGTTAAGGCTGCTGCCTCCGTCCATGAGGACCTTGGAGAGCCTAACATTGCCGATGATCGGATCAACGACGAGTGGGTACCTTCCCGGGCTTGGCACGAAGTCGGGGTGGTCGCCTTGGTCGAAGGTGATAGGCTTGTCGGACCAGTCTAGGTAGACTAGCACCGCCACCTTCACCAAGCAGACTTCCCGGCGCTCCTGCTTGTGGTGCCGAGCCGAGGTGTTCGCCGCCTGCCCGCCGTAGATCATGAAGCAGTTATGGACTTCCGAGAATCCCTCTTCCCTGCCGCCCTCCTTCTTGTCGTTGTCATGGCCCTTGCCATCCTCCGCCGGGGGCCCGGTCTTATGGAAGTAGCGCCGGAGCATGACACATTCTTCGAGGGTGTGTTTGACGGGCCCCTGGTGATAGGGGCACGGCTCTTTGAGCATCTTGTCGAACGCGCCGGCCCCTCCAGGAGGTTTCCGAGGGTTCCTGTGCTCAGCCGCAGCGACGAGATTCGCGTCTACGACGTCGCGCTTCGCTCGCGACTTGTTTTTAGCCTTCTTCTTCGTGCCCCGCTGGGCAGACGCCTCAGGGGCGTCTGTCTTCGGCTCCCCCTGAGGCTGCTTGTCCTTCCGGAAGATGGCTTCGACCGCCTCTTGACCAGAGGCGAACTTGGTGGCGACGTCCATCAGTTCGCTCGCACGGGTGGGAATCTTGCGCCCCAGTTTGCTCACAAGGTCTCCGCAAGTGGTGCCGGCAAGGAAAGCCTCGATGACATCCGAGTCGGTAACGTTGGGCAGCTCGGTGCGCTGCTTTGAAAACCGCCAGATGTACTCTCGGAGGGACTCCCCTGGCTGCTGGCGGTAGCTTCGGAGGTCCCACGAGTTCCCAGGGCGCACGTATGTGCCTTGGAAGTTCCCCGCGAAAGCTTTGACTAGATCGTCCCAGTCGGAGATCTGCGTAGGAGGCAGATGCTCCAGCCAGGCTCGGGCGGCATCGGAGAGGAAAAGGGGTAGATTACGGATGATGAGGTTGTCATCATCCGCCCCTCCCAACTGGCATGCCAGTCGGTAGTCCGCGAGCCACAGCTCCGGCCTCGTCTCCCCCGAGTACTTGGTGATAGTAGTCGGGGCTCAGAAACGGGCAGGGAACGACGCTCATCGTATGGCCCGGCTGAAGACTCGCGGACCGGGTGGTTCGGGCGAAGGACTGTGATCCTCCTCGCTGTTGCAGCGTCCCCCGCGCCTAGGATGGTAGCCTCGGTGCAACTTCTCGTCGAGGCGGGCTCGATGGTCGAGATGGTGGTGCTCGTTGCCGAGGTGTTCCCGGGCGGCGGGCGCCTCGTCCCGTGTACGCTCGGGATGGACCGAGGCTTCCCGAATGCGCCAGGAGGACACCGCGTGATGCTCCGAGGGGTCAGCTCGCCTGCGGGAGGCGGAGCTCTCGGCTCGTCGAACCGCGGCGCCTTCTAGGAGATTCTTGGTTCGCCCTAGATACGCCGTCCCTTGGTGGTGGATGGCTCCGGCATGGCCCGAAGCAGCATCGCCGCTGCAGCTAGGTCCTGGCCAGACCCGCTGACGGCCGGAGACAGCGCTGCCCTGGCATTGTCGACGATGCGGCGCCGAATGTCTTAGGCCAGATGACAGGCTTCTCCGGCGAGTGATCGGCCTACCCAGTCCTGTTCGATGTTCTGTCGGAGCTGTACAAGCCAGCCTGCTTCCCCGTCGACCCGGGCCTGCATCTCACGGATTTGCTCGAGCTGTATGTCCTGACCCCCCGCAGGGACTGGGACCACAGCTAGCTCCCGCGGGATGTCAACGCAAGATGCGGGCCCAGAGGGATCATCAACCTCTGGCATACCAAGGTGGTTGCCTTCGTTGTGATCTCCCAGATCGACGTGGAAACATTCGCAACTTGGGCCGTAACCCTTGTCATCAAGGTCATGGCCATCGTCAGAACAACCGGAGAGGCAGTGGTCACATGTGGACATGAAGCCCCGCATGGCACCGGGGTAACTGAGGGCAGAGAAATCCCAACCAGAGTCGGGGTCGTCCTCTTCCTCAGAACCCGCCGGTCCGAAGGTTGAGACGGCTGTCAGTCGGTCCTAGGTCGACCACATGTGGTACCCCGGAAGGTTTGGATACGCCTTTACGAAGGCGCTCACCATAGCTGGGTCGCTAGGTGGATCGAAGCTGAACCAAAAAGGTATGGGATGGAAAACGGACGGTACCTCTTGGTCGTTGGACGGTGGTGAAGTCGCGTCGGGGACGGAGCACACCATCATCTTAGGTACGAGGGTAATGCCCAGCAGGTCCTTTGCGAGGGTGCTGGCGTCATCAGTCCGCTTGGGGCTAACACGTCGCGGGGAAGTGACACCCGCCGTCGCCTCAGGTGCGAGGGCAATGTCCGACATGTCCCCCGGGGGAGTGCCGGCGTCGTCGACTCGCTCTGGTGCGACAGCTGACAAGGTGCCGCCTCCTGTGTGGCCATGGTTGCCTCGTCTCCGCCTCCTCCGACGAGGAGGGTGGCGGGGACGACCGGAGTGCTCCTCTTCTGCCGCAGGGAGATGCTGTCGTAGAGCTCGCCACCGCCGGGCGAGTCAAAGACCATCATTGTTGTCACGCTGCGGAGGGAGGAGTACCATGTCGTAGCTGCCGTCGAGGGACATGAATTCGAGACTCCCGAAGCGGAGCACCGTCCCGGGCTGGAGAGGTTGCTGAAGACTCTCCATCTGGAACTCAACGGGAAGGTGTTCGTTAACACGCAGCAGGCCCCTACCTGGCGCGCCAACTGTCGGCGTTTCGACCCTGGGGGGTCCCTGGACAGACGAGTGAATTGTCGCTGCGTGTCCATGCCCAGATGGGTTGGCGCGGGATGGAATACAAGATGCGGGACAAGCCTTGTATTATCCTGCACCAGGGGTGCCGCTCGCAGTAGGGGTTACAAGCGCGTCGTGTGTGAGAGAGAGAGGGACACAGAGCTCGTCCGCCGCTTCCCTCGCACGAACCCCCCTCAGGGTGGCCTTGGACCTCGCTTTTATAGAGGCAAGGAGAGAGTCCAGACGTACAACGGGGGGCGTAGCTATGCGCTAACGTGTCCGGCAGTGGAGTGCCTAAGCCCTGTGTACATGCCAACGTGGCCGTTGGGGGAGAGCTTGGGCCCTATACATGTGATGGCGTGGCCGCCGGAGGAGCGCCTGAGTCTTGTAGGAGCACAGCTGGCAGCGCGGCGAAGATCCTGCTGACGTCTCCTTGCTGTTGTAAGGGGCTGAGAGCCACCGGTGTCATGGCGCACGCGGGGTGCCATCATTACCCGTCGCTGGGGTAAGCCAGATGGGACACCGGCCTTGTTCTTCCTAGCCTGAGCAGGCTAGGAATAGGGAAATGATGTATCCCCTGTTAGCGCGGTCGGTCCGAGCCCAGGGTCGGTCGAGGCAGAGACTTCTCTTGAGGCTGAGGCCGGTGTTGGGCGAGGACGCGATTCCTCCCGAGACCGGGGTCGAGGCCGAGTCCGGGGGTCGGGCGAGGCGGAGACCTCCTCCTAAGGCCGGAGCCTGAGGTCGGGTGAGGCAGAGACCTCCTCCCAAGGCCGGAGCATGAGGTCGGGCGAGGCAGAGCTTCCTGTTGCGCCCGAGGCTTGAACTCGGTGGTTGATCGTGACTTGTTGTCAGTCGTTGCCGGGGTGGCTGACACGGTAGTCGGAGCGGAGCGAGCGGCGCTGTTTTCCTATCATATCGGACAGTAAAGAAGAGGGGCGAAGTGACTATGGTCACTTCGGCCTAGCGGACTGAGGCGTGTGTGTCAGGATACGGCGTCAGGCATCCCCTGCATTTAATGCGCCTGCGAAGCGGTCGGTTGGTGAGGCGGTATGACCAAGGTTGCTTCACAATGAAGCCTGCCTGGGCCGGGCCTCGGGAGAGCCGAGGGGGCGCCCGCTGTCTGAGGAGGCCCTCGGGCGAGGCATGAACTCGTCCAGGACTACTGTTCCAACCCGAGGCTGGGCTCGGGTGAGATCGCGTCCCTCGGATAGACGAAATCTTGGCTTGAACCGCACCCATCTGTTGGTTTGAGGGTGTTTACCAGCCATGATTAGGAGCGTTGGGGGTACCCCTAATTATGGTACCCGACAGTGAGGGTTTCCTTTCGGAAGTTGGAGGGAGTTCCGAAGCAGACGGGCAAGTCAATCTGCCCGAGGGGCAGGATACGCTTTCCGGGTGCGATCCCGTGGAAGGGTGCCGCACCAGCCCGGATCTCGGACCGATCAACCCCCAAGAGCTTCAGGGTCTCGGCGTAGATGATGTTGACGCTGCTGCCTCCGTCCATGAGGACCTTGGAGAGCCTAACGTTGCCGATGATCGGGTCGACAACGAGCGGGTACCTTCCTATGGTCGGCACAAAGTCGGGGTGGTCGCCTTGGTCGAAGGTGATAGGCTTGTCGGACCAGTCTAGGTAGACCAGCGCCACTACCTTCACCGAGCAGACTTCTTGGCGCTCCTGCTTGCGGTTCCGAGCCGAGGCGTTCGCCACCTGTCTATCGTAGATCATGAAGCAGTTGTGGACCTCCGGGAACTTCTCTTCCTTGTCGCCCCCCTGGTTGTTGCTTTGGTCTTTGCCACCTTCTGCCGAGGGTCCAGCCTTGTTGAAGTAGCACCGGAGCATGTCGCACTCTTCAAGGGTGTGCTTGACGGGACCTCGGTGATAGGGGCATGACTCCTTGAGCATCTTGTCGAACGCGTTGGCACCTCCGGGAGGCTTCCGAGGGTTCCTACGTTCGGCAGCAGCGACGAGATCCGTGTTGACGGTGTTGCGCTTCGCTTGCGCCTTCTTCTTGGCCTTCTTCTTCGCGCTACTTTGGGTGGATGCCTCGGAGGCGTTTTCCTTCTGCCCTCCCTGAGGCTGCTTGTCCTTTCGGAAGATGGCTTCGACCGCCCCCTGACCAGAGGCGAACTTGGTGGCGATGTCCATCAATTCGCTCGCCTTGGTAGGTGTCTTGCGTCCTAGTTTGCTCACCAGGTCTCGGCAATTGGTGCCGGCGAGGAAAGCCCCGATAACATCCGAGTCGGTAATGTTGGGCAGCTTGGTGCGCTGCTTTGAAAATGTAAAGCCCTAAAATTTGTATAAGGTAAAAAAATAATCATCAAAATAAGTGCTCATGATAAAATAATTGAAGTTTAGAGTTCACCCTCTCTAAAGTAAATTATTATAATAGGATAACATTAGCTAAATCATATCTTAATAAAGATTAGACATTTAAAAAATGTTTCCTATCAAACCAAAGGAAAATGACTTTTTGGTTATATCTTTTTAAATTGGTTACACACTCATAATAATATTTTATATGATGAATGTGGTGTGTGTATTTTATTACCCAAATAAAATGATAATAATAAATAAAGTAATTAAATAAATAGATTAATGTAATCAGTGCCTATCATACTGGATTTTTTTATGAATTTAAAAGAAATGAAGGTTTGAAATTTAAACTTGAGTATGATTTGAAATTGGAATAGAAAACTGAAATGAAAAAGAAAAGAAAAATAAAAAAAAGACAGAGACCTCAGCTGGGTTGGCTTCCCTCAATTCGGCCCACGAAGGAATTTCCCCGCGGCCTAACTCGCTCCACGGCCCAGTGCTGCACGCGCCTTGGGACACTGTCAGTTGGGACCCACGCGTCGGTCATCTTCTTCCCCAACTCCGTGTTGAAGCCAGCCATTTGAGGCCGACCGGATAAGTCGAAACAAACGCCATGCCAAATCTCCTTTGCACCGGTTGATTCGGCCTTAGCCCGAGCTTCTCGGCAACGGATTCTATCAACCGGCTATATAACTGTTGGAGCGAAGGCAGAAACGCCACCCTTCGCCCGAAGTCTCCACCGCTTAGCCCCTGCCCTGACAGACAAAGCAGGCAGGGACACCCTTCGCTTCATCGGCACCAGAGACAACACGGAGACCCTTCGCTCGATTCGGCACCAGACGAAGGCCTGCGGCGACGCCTCCCCGCGGCGCGGCCTCGGTCAGCTCCGAGGCCCACATGAGATCTGGCCCATTGTAACGGGCCCTGCGTGGCCGCGTTTGTGTTACGGGCCTAATTTGTAAAGGCGTACTTGTAATTACAGCTTGTAACCCCGCTTTATGGGAATATTCTGGGGATAAACTAGGTACCTGAGGGCACATGCGTCCTTAACGCAAGGCGCCGTGCACTCGGATACCTATAAATACCCCCGCACAGTGCCCGTGAGAGGCTAGATTAACAGAGCTTTTGCCATCACGCGCGAGTGCCCTGTTGCCATCACCATTCACTCGTGTTGGATCTCCTTGCTGTCGAGAGACAGTACCAACATTTGGCGCCCACCGTTCGTGCTACGAGACAACCACCCGCGATGGCACCCAAGAGAGCTAACCCGAAGGCTGACGAGGCTGCGAAGGCAGCACTGCTCGCCGCAAGAAAGGGCAAGGCCCTCGCCCTCACCCAATCCACCCACCAAGAGGCCACTGAAGACGACACCCTCCGCACCTGCGACCCTGAGGGACAACCCTCAGGCTTCGCACCTCCCTCAGGCTTCGCACCTCCCTCAGGCTTCGCACCACCGGAGGGCGCGGACCTCGCCGAGGACGGTGAGGTCCTCGGCATCTCAGCAGAAGAACAGCTACAGCTGCGCGCTCTGCGCCTCAAGAACCGCAACCTCCAGAGGCAGAAGGAGATACTAGAGGCCAAGCGCCAGCGTGTGTCCGCACTCGCCAAAGTGCGGCAGATGATACGCGACGAAGAGCACAAGGCCCAGGAACTCGAGCGGGAGATCGCGCTGATGCAGCGCGAAGGCCACCTCGACCCGCAGCACGAGTCATCCCTCCAGCAGCGCGCACAAAACGAAGACACGCGCGAAGGCCACCCCGGCCTGCAGCATGAGCCACCCCTGCAACACCGCGCGCAACCGGAGGACCCGCGTTTACCCCAGCGCGACTTCACTTTCCCGCACGCCGCGCCATTCCAAGGGGTCAATTATCTCGATGAGCGAAGTCCCCTGGCGCCTCACCTGCAAGTGACGCCGTGGCCAGCTAACTTCCGGGCTGGGACCTACCCCAAGTACAACGGCAGCACCGACCCGGCTCAATACATAATGAGTTACCAGGTCGCCGTCGCATCGTCCAGGGGGGACGACGCCACAATGGCGAAGTCCTTCATCATCGCCCTCGAGGGCCCCGCACTCACCTGGTTCACCAGGTTGCCTCCGCTGTCCATCGATTCCTGGAGAAGTCTCCGGGACAAGTTCCTCCTCAACTTCCAAGGGTACCGCCCGGACACCGACGCCCTGGCCGAGCTCTCGCTCTGCAAGCAGCTAGAGAGGGAGACCCTGAGGGAATATTACCGCAAATTCCTGACACTCAAGTCACAACTACCCTCAGTCGATGACCAGATTGCCATCCACTATGCTATCAGTGGTCTTCGCGCTGGCGTCCTTTACAGCCACTGCATCAGAGATCCGCCGAAGAACCTCCAAGAGTTGTACCAGCTGTTTGAAAAGTATGCCAGATCCGAGGAGCTCCACCAGCGCAAGATTGAGTCCCAGCGGAAGCCAAAAGACGCTCCACAGTCCAGCCGCACGTGGACAAGAACTCCGCAACCAGACTCCGGTCGAGATGGCCGCGGTCAGCCGCAAGTGCACAACATTGCCAACCAGCAGCCGGCCGCTGACCCCCTTCGCCGCCAGGAATATCCCCCCCAGGGCCGCAGAAGTGGAACTCGCGGCAGGGGCCGAGGGCGTGCGCAGCCACCCCCTCTACCGCGCCGATTTTACTGCCTTTTCCATGGCGAAGACTGCGCCCACCCAACCAAAGACTGCCCCGAAGTGAAGGCCACCAGAGACAGAATGGCGAGGGCGCAGCCAGCCGACAACCCCAGAATTGTCGCGCATAACTACCAGCCACCCCCTCCACCATATATCCACGCTCCCGCCCCGCATCCACCGCACCACGCTTACCAACATCATCAGGAAGTACAAATCGTACATCCTCCGCCTCCACCACCACACCAGCAACAACAAAACATCCCCCACGCCCCAAAGCAGGAGGACTTCGCCGATCAACCTTATCGCGGAGTCATTCATATGATAACTGGGGGGTCCAGCATCGACTTCGACACCAAGCGGCAGAAGCGGGACCACTACCGCAGCATAAACCATGTCGCCGTCACGAGCCCAGTTGTACAGACAAAGTGGTCCCACGTACCGCTCACCTTCGACGCACGGGACGTCGACTTGCGCAGCGCCCCCCACTGCGATGCCATGGTTATCAATTGCAGCGTGGCAGGCTGGGACCTACACAAGGTCCTCGTTGACAACGGCAGCCAGGCAGACATCATCTTCCTCCACGCCTTCGATCGCATGGGCATCAGCCACAGCCTGCTTAAGCCTTCGGACAACCCGTTGTATGGCTTCGGCGGCAAGGGCACCTTCCCCGTCGGCAAAATAGAATTGCCCCTCTCCTTCGGTGTAGCACCCAATGCCCGAAGTGAGCAGGTGACTTTTGACATTGTGGATATGGTATATCCATACAACGCCATCATGGGCCGGGGCTCCATCAATAAGTTTGAAGCTGCCATCCACGGACTGTATTTGTGCATGAAGATACCAGGCCCGCTAGGCGTAATTACAGTCTTCGGTAACCAGCAGACAGCGCGCAACATAGAGCGAGACTTCGTGCCGGGTCAGAGGAACGTGCACTGTCTCACGACACAGTGCGAGGTCCCTGCGCCCGCCAGCCCAACTGACAAGCAGCACGACAAGGCTCAGTTGCAGAGTCAGGATGGGACCAGGACTGTCCCCCTCGATCAGGCCACGCCCAAGCAGACAGTCACTATCAGCGAAGACCTTACTTCGCATGAAGAAGAGAAGCTCCTCTGCTGCCTGGCCAAGAATAAAGATGTCTTCGCCTGGTCCGCCCTCGACCTGGTCGGAGTCAGCCGATCTATAATCGAGCACAGTTTGGGAATTGACCCCTCAGTGCGACCAAGAAAGCAAAGGCTCCGCAAAATGTCCGACGAAAAGACAGAGGCCGCCAAGGCGGAGGTGCACCGCCTCCTAGAGGCTAAATTCATTGAGCCAGTGGCTTACCCCACATGGCTCTCCAATGTTGTAATGGTGCAGAAAAAAAGCGGGAAATGGCGGATGTGCATAGACTTCACCAGTCTCAATAAGGCCTGCCCAAAAGACAATTTCCCGTTGCCACGGATCGACAAAATAGTCGATAGCGCGGCCGGATGCGAGGTCATGTCTCTCCTCGACTGCTTCTCCGGCTATCACCAGATATACATGAAGGAGGAAGACAAGGCCAGCACCAGCTTTATAACACCCTTCGGCACTTATTGCTTCGTCAGAATGCCGGAGGGTCTCAAGAATGTCGGGTCCACCTTCTCCAGACTCACCAAAACAGTACTCGAGGGGCAGGTCGGCAGAAATATATTTACATATGTGGACGACATCGTCGTCGCCAGCAAAAATAAGGAGGACCATCTCGCCGACCTGGCCGAGACATTCGCAAACATGCGAGATGCACGACTCCGCCTAAACCCGGAAAAGTGCGTTTTCGGTGTTCGCCAGGGCAAGATATTGGGCTACCTGGTGTCACACCGCGGCATCGAGGCCAACCCAACCAAGATCCAGGCCATCATCGACATGTCGCCTCCGCAGTCCACCAGGGACGTCCAGCGTCTAACAGGCAGATTGGCCGCTCTCAACAGATTCATCTCCAGGTCGGCCGAGCGAAGTCTTCCTTTCCTCAAAACTCTCCGCGGCACAAAAGACTTCGCCTGGGGGCCGGAGCAAGCAGCGGCCTTCGCCTCATTAAAATAGTACTTAACGGAGCTGGCCACCCTCACGAGCCCCGACTCCTCGCTCCCCTTATTGCTCTATGTCGCGGCTTCGCCGCACGCGGTCAGCGCGGCACTAGTGCAGGAGCAGACAGTCCAAGGCGCTGTCAGACAGTGCCCTGTTTATTACGTCTCCGAGGTCCTGACACCGTCCAAATGCAACATGACAGAGCTGGAGAAGATCGCCTATGCAGTCGTTATGTCCTCGCGCAAGCTGCGCCATTATTTTGAAGCATTCAAGGTCCGCGTCACCTCAGACAGGGGGCTCGGCGAACTGTTTAGAAACCCGGAGGCATCGGTGAGGATCGCCAAGTGGGCAGCCGAACTCTCCGGCTACCACATCAGCTTCGAGCCCAGGACAGCCATCAAATCGCAAGTCCTGGCAGACTTCGTCGTCGACTGGACCGGGCCAGTAACACAGCCGGACCCGACCACAGAGAAGGTCTGGACGATCCATTGCGACGGCGCATGGTGCCATGCGGGGGCAGGCGTCGCTGCAATCATAACCTCACCAGTCGGGGTCAAGCACAGATATGCAGCACGACTCAGCTTCAATCTGGACTCCGACAGATGCACAAATAATATAGCAGAGTACGAAGCAGTCATCCTCGGCCTCCGCAAGCTAAGGGCCCTCGGAGTCACCACTTGCATCATCAAAACAGACTCCAAGGTAGTTGCCGGCCAGGTCGAAAAAGACTATGCAGCCAAGGACCCCGCACTCATGCAGTACCTCGCGGCCATCCGAAGTCTCGAGAGGCAGTTCAAGGGGTTCACCGTGCAGCATGTGGACCGGGCCAAGAACGAGGAGGCCGACGCATTGGCCAAGGCCGCGGCCAGGGGCGAAACTCTGCCCTCCGACGTGTTCTTCCACGTCATCGGCACACCAGCAGTCCGGAGCCCCGAAGGGCTCCAAATAACCAATGACAGCGAGGGCCACCGTACAGTCAACCTCATCATGACCGAAGACTGGCGCGCACCCATAACCCTGTTCCTGCAGGGGTATTATCACCCAGCCGACATCAGTGAGGCCAAGCGCCTCAGACATCGAAGCCGAGACTTCGCTCTGATTGAAGGCCAACTCTACAAAAAAGGGGTCAGTCAACCAATGCTTAAGTGCGTCACCGAGGCCGAAGGCATGCAGATTCTACGTGAAGTCCACAGTTGTGATACCTGGTTTGCAAAGAAGAGAAGTTGGAGGTTATTCTTTTTGTTTGTTTTTCTCTTATTCGGGTGTCACGCTTTGGGGATTTAGAATTTGTGGAAAACATTCACCAGTATAGCAGTAGAGTGGTTGGTCGGGAACTGTCGTGCAAGCGAGTTGGGCCGTGAATCGCAATCCGGCCCACTAACCCTCCCCTAACCCTAGCCGTCGCCCCCCCTTTTTCCCCCTTGGGATGTTGCAGCCGCCCCTTCCCCTCTCCTTTCTCTTGGACGCCCCCCCTCTCCCATCTTCTTCCTCCTCAAACCTTTGCAGCCCTCACCATCCAAAACCCTAGCCGCCCCCCATTTCTCCCCCTCCTCCAAGGTGCAGCCCTCCCGCGTGGTTCTCCGTCGTGTGGCTGCGATCTCAATTGGAGTTTGGAGGGAGGAAGAAGGAAGGAGGAAGGGAAGAACCCAAGGTGAATTTGTGATTAACTTTTGTTGTTTTTGTGCTGCAATCAATTGGATTATGCGTTTATCTTTGCGAATCGGAAGAGGTGCTGTCCAGGAATTTTGTGAGTGGGTGAACAGCAGTAGTTCTAGGGTTTTGTGGGAATTTTCGTGGACTAATTAGTGGGAATCAGTGGGATAATCATGTAGAGCTTTGTCATACCTTTCCAACGAGTACTTATGCGCTCGATTCGGAGTTATAATTTAGGAGATATCGTTGTTTGAATCCGGGTATGTTGCTGTCCAAAAAAACAGATTTTTCAGGTGGACGAAGAGCAGCAGAATTAGTGATTTCTGGGCATTTTTCGTGGAGAATTAAGGGGAATCAGTTTTGGAATCATGTAGATCTTTGGCATACCTTTCCAACGAGTATTTATGCGCTCAATTTGGAGTTATAAATTAAAAGTTATCACCGTTTGAAACCGGGTATGTGGCTGTCCAAAAAAACAGATTTTCAGGGGGATGAACAACAGCAGTATTAGCAGTTTCTGGGGATTTTTCGGGAGTAATTAGTGGTAATCAGTATGAGAATCATGTAGGGCTTTATGTTATCTTTCCAACAAGTACTTATGCGCTCGATTCGGAGTTATAATTTAGGAGATATCGTTGTTTGAATCCGGTTATGTTGTTGTCCAAAAAAAACAGATTTTTCAGGTGGGTGAACAGCAGTGGTATTAGCAGTTTCTGGAAATTTTTCGTGGGTAATTAGTGTTAACTAGTATGATAATCATGTAGGGATTTGTCTTATCTTTCCAATGAGTACTTATGCGCTTGATTTGGAATTATATTTTAAAAGATATCGCTGTTTGAATCCGGGTATGTCGCTGTCCAAAAGACAAAAAAAAAACAGATTACAGGGTTCATCTTGTGGACTGTTTTGGGCTAATTAGATATTGAAATTTAATTATAAATTGTATATAAAACTTGTGGGGGATTTTATGTAGATGCCTCTGGAGTTTTTGTTTGTTACCACTGCTATCATAATTTTAAAGTTATGAAATTATTAAACAGCGCCGCTGCAGTTTGGTGGGTGTAGGGAGAGATGTAACCCGCGGTGGGGTTTGAGTTTGTGCGTAGGTGCGGCGTCGCTTATGAGCCTGATTATATGAAATTGGTGTACTAAGTTGGGTGTCAAAAACAGGTGGTGGACTTCCGGATCGTACTTAGGGATTTGCCCGAACTTCCGGTAAAGGCAAGTAAATATAGTGGTGTTTGCTACCGTTTGGTTTGCATCCTATTCCCTGTCATTGAGTATGCATAAGTTTTAATTATGTTAATCATTGAATTCTATGATGAAGTTTATTTGTTTGGAAGTATTAATTCTCAATTGTCTAATATTGTGGATGATCATAATGTGGTAATGATATATGTGGTTGATTCCCATCTGGACGAAGTTGAAGTGTCTTTTTGAATCATGTTATATGAAGTGTTGTAGGCATGACATGCATATCGCATCATCCATCTTGCATTTTGAAGTTATGTCGTGATCTTATGGTCCGACCGTACCGGTACATTTTTAGCATCGTACGTTGCCCGAGGAGGGGTACGTTGTGGCTTCATATCCTTAGAAGTATGAAGGCAGAAGTCATCCTTGCATTTGCAGACATTTGCACTCATGAGGTATATATATATATATATATATATATATGAAGTGTGACATTACTATGTTACTATTGTGGTTTCTACCTGCGAGGTGTGGTGACTAGGTGTGTTGTACGTTGTATACGTGCTGCACCTTCTTAATAAGAAGGTTGTGGAATCAAGTGGTGGTAAAACAATGTTCATATGTGGTTAAACAGTTTGATATTATTTTACTTGCTGAGATGTGTCATCTCACTCTTGCATTACTCAATGCAGGTACTTGATACATGTTGGGAATGAGGGGAGTAGCAGCACGTCCACTTTCACTCTCACAATAGCGCTGCCGAGGTGCAGCCATGATTTAATTAGAAATTTATTGTCAAAGGAAGTTTGTTTTTTTAACTAGTCGTGCGCACTAGTTAATTCAGTTCATGTCGTATGTTTAACTTCTCTTTGCTAGCCGATTAATAGTACTTAGTATGTTTTTGTCATGATATATGTTTATACACTATTGCCCCCTCGTTTATGCAATTTTGCAAAGGGGATGCTGCCGAAATTTTATATAGGGACGTCGGAAGTGTAGTTCAGTAGCATTCCGGGTTGTTTGTGGAACCCGGGGTGTTACAGTTGGTATCAGAGGATAGGCTTTAGATTCTACGCAATTTGAAGATAAATTTGACACACTTGCACATATAGGAAGGGTATGGGTTCGTATATCTTTCATATTAGTATTTTATTGTATAGATGACTAGAATGTTCTTATTCCAAATCCCTTTATGGTTTGATGGGGTATGTCGTTAACGACTTAATGTTTGATATGATATGTTACTTCTATTTAATATTGGTTTCTTGATGTGGTTGTTATTGAAGTTATTATGCAAGTGAAGCTAATAATGTACTTGTTTTATATACATATCGTCATGATGTTTTTTTGGATGCAATGTTTACTAATCTCTGAGCTATTACTACCATACATTTCTGTATGCTTGACTGTGGATGTTTTTTTTCCAAAAGGATCCTTGGGTTCTAGTACTTGTAGGACCGATTATTTATTGAGCTTGTGTATAGAAGATCTAATCCGACTTGGTGTAGTGTGAAAACACTATACAATGTAGTTTTATGGTGTTGTTGAGTTTGATTGACTGTTGGGTTACAACCCAACTTATCAATGTAATATTTCCATGGGTGCAGTGCTTTACACCTCACATTTTTTTGGGCTAGTGTGGCTACTTGCCAACTTGATCTTAGAGTACAATAGGTTTGTCTCCATAGAGCAAAGGCAATGTTGTACTGTCTATGAAATCTTGAGACTCGTAGAACTCAAGTGAATTTGTAAGATGACGTGGATAGATAAGTTCAACCATGTTTACATGATAGGTTTTCTTATTGTGTGCAATATTATCTTTAATAATAAATAGGGTGATTTCAAGTGGATTTTATGTCTATATTATAGTTGAAGAGGCATGCATGTTTTCCTTCTATGGTTTGTTTCTATAGCCAAAAAGGTTATGCATAATTTTTATTTGTTGGAGGCTAGTCATGTGGACGATATGGACAACCCGTTTTATATTGTTTTTAATCGCCGATGATATATGGTAGTTTTTTTTATATATGATCAGTTCTCTATGCATGCTTGTGGAATTATTATTTGGACCGCTTTATCTTAAACAAAGTCAATGTTTAACTGGAAGTTGCTTATGTTTGTTAGTCATCTATCTCTATAATGATGTGGTTGTTGCATTAGATGGAGATTTTTTTATATGAATGATGGTTTGATAGATCATGTATGTCTACTACTTTGAATTCATCCTATGACATCACTAGGTACAAATTGTTCAAGTGCAATAATAGGAGGTATTGTTGTATGTGAGGTTAATCAAAGTAGTTTGGTTAGGTGGATTATCTTATTGAAGTCCAATTACTCCTGTTGAGCATAGAATCGTGTTATTAATTTAGTGTTGAAAGTAATATTTATGAAGCTTTTGCATGAGTTTGTGTCAAGAAGTACATTAGTTTTTTCTTGTTGTTATCCCTCCATTGCTTTATGAGTATTGCAAATTTTATCTCTTTTGAGAGGAGAAAAAGATGTTATATGACATGAGCACCATTTGCTTCACGTCAACAGAATAGTTTTGGAGATTTCTAGTAGTTGGATTCTAGTGTAATAACAACCATGTTTTATAGTGCTGGAGACGGGTATGTCAGGTGTTTCATACATTGTCGATACATGGATGTTTGACCTTGGTGGCATTAACAAACGAGGTTGTTGAATTCATTGATTGTTGTGCTTAGTGTTCTAACCTATTTGGTAGAGTGTTATTTAAAGACTTTGTGGAGTTGCATCCCAGTTTGGTAGTGGAAAATCCTAGTGTTGATGGCACCTGCCAATGTCTTGGGTTTCATTTTATATTGTTTTTTTTATTGTTGATAATGTGTTGTTGGTTTCGGGAGGCATTTTAAATTAGTTGGAGGCTGAATCAGGCTTCACTTATCTAGAATGTTTTGTAGTATGTTTCTTCATCTTTCCATAGGATGCTTAATCACTATGTTTGGTCTAAACATTGAGAGATATGGGTTTCTTAAAACATCTTTGTTGGTGTCTCTAGCAGAGTGAGTCTTTAATTTTGTACGGAAGAGTAGACATTGAAGACGGTATAATTTGGTCTTTGTGGATTATGAAAGTTTTAGTAATTTCATGATTTTTTCAAAGAGTATGGGTTTCTAATTCTCATAGCATATAATTGGAGTTAGGTTGCTCTGAAGTTGTTGCACTGTTGTGTCTGAACTTTAGGCGTCGTTATAATCACCAATAAATCGACCGCGTCTTGATAGTTGCAGAGCACAAATTTGCGAATTCTCTTTAAGCAAAACTTGTAGGTCTTTTCAGTACCTTTTTAATGGGTATTTACTTGTAACTGTCTGTTAAATAGATTTGGAGAGGTGGTTGCCCGGATATAAGTCGAATCTCTAATGTGCAGTATCTCAGGCTGAGTTTAGCTGTAGGTCATGCAGAGTTGAGGGCTATAAGGATAAATTTGGGGTGCAACTTAATTGCATAAGTCGTGGACAATTTTCAAAACTTTTCCAACACGTGTTCGTTGTAGTTTAAGTTGAGTATAGCAGGAGTTATAGGTTTTTGAATTTTAGTTGTCCATTGTTTCAATCTTATCAGTTTTGAAACAAAAGAGTTGTATTGTTTTATCGGTTTGGAAACCAATTCCGAGACACTCATTATAATAAAAGTTCTAGGGAATGTTATAATCTTTTCAATGAGTTTATATTTGCAAAATTTTGTTAGCTGCAGGGAGTTATGATATCATGTATAGAATGTGCTTGGATGAATATGTGGGCAGACATAACATGCTTAAATTGATTCTTGTTTGCATGATGTGAGATTAGGCTTAAAGGATTTAAAAAGTTATCATATTGCTTCTATACTTATATTTGTTCTAGGTGTCTCGTAATGAAGAACCTAAAGTTATTAGTCTTTCAATGAACGCTTAATCTTAGAAGAGTAATGAACCTGATAAAATCTATTGCTTGCTATTGGGACTGCATGACCAGTTTTAGTTATGCAGCTAGTTCAATGAAGTAAACCATCTTTTCTGTAGAGATGTTATACATAAAAGTTGTAGCCAACTTCTTTATCTTAACTATGTAAAATTTCATGACCATAGGTCTAGTAGTTTGGGAGTTATGATTTTCTCAAGTCTAGTCTTGGAATATGTCCAGATTCTGTACAAACTTCGAAACTGACCTTGTTTGCCCAAGTTAAACTTCGAATCAGTTCTTATAAATTATAAAGAAGTGGTAGTACTTTCCTTAATCTTTCCAACAAATATTGGATCACCCTTTTTGGTGACCTATAAGTTAAGCTACAACTGTTTTAAGTGGAATCTTTGAATCTGTCCAAATTTGGACAACAAAGCCTTTCTTATGTCTTTTGACCTTGATATGCATTGAATTAACCTGATATGTTTATAAATAAAATATAGACAATTTTACTCGCTTTCAAAAAGTCTAGGAGCGCCTAAATTGGATGACTGAGACTCCAATTATGGATTCTTGATGTGAGTAGTTGAATTATGTCCATGTTTGGACAAAATTTACGTTTCGCATTGTTTGTCCTTTCTAAGTGTCAAATATTGTGGTGATGATAATACCAAGGGTATAGTGGACTTTGTAAGCTTTCCATAAAGTCCTAGTTTACTACTGTTGGATGCATATTTTGTGAGTTATGAGCAAAACAATTAACCGTTGTGTTGTTGTCTAGAAATATGCAAGCATTAAATTGATCTTTTGAAGTTATTCTTGTTTGGATAGGTTTGGATTAGGCTATTGGAGCACAGTATGTATTGCATTCACATATATATATATTCATTGAAGTACTTGCATGTGTCAATGTTGATTTGGTGTCAGGAAAGCTTTGTCCGAGTTATATAGGATCGTCTACTATCTTATCCCGAGTTGGCAGCTTGGCTTAGCACATGAAATTGTTGGAGTCTATGATCAGAGTACACCATGTGTTCCATGTCTCTATGTTGCGAAAGTATTTGCGGAATCCAGATCAATAAATCGAGCTAGAGTCGATTCCCGTGTAGCAAGACCTGACTCTAGAGTGTCGTCTGTTGCGTATCCTAGAATCCTTGAAGCTCGAGGAGCTGATACGGCAGAAGTACCCCAAACTTTTCGTTATGGGGTGAGTTTTTATTGTCGCTGATCTTTCCTTGTCGTTCCGATAGAAGCGTCTGAATTCGAGGTCGAATTCTTTTTAAGGGGGGTAGAGTGTGATACCTGGTTTGCAAAGAAGAGAAGTTGGAGGTTATTCTTTTTGTTTGTTTTTCTCTTATTCGGGTGTCACGCTTTGGGGATTTAGAATTTGTGGAAAACATTCACCAGTATAGCAGTAGAGTGGTTGGTCGGGAGCTGTCGTGCAAGCGAGTTGGGCCGTGAATCGCAATCCGGCCCACTAACCCTCCCCTAACCCTAGCCGCCGCCCCCCCTTTTTCCCCCTTGGGATGTTGCAGCCGCCCCTTCCCCTCTCCTTTCTCTTGGACGCCCCCCTCTCCCATCTTCTTCCTCCTCAAACCTTTGCAGCCCTCACCATCCAAAACCCTAGCCGCCCCCCATTTCTCCCCCTCCTCCAAGGTGCAGCCCTCCCGCGTGGTTCTCCGTCGTGTGGCTGCGATCTCAATTGGAGTTTGGAGGGAGGAAGAAGGAAGGAGGAAGGGAAGAACCCAAGGTGAATTTGTGATTAACTTTTGTTGTTTTTGTGCTGCAATCAATTGGATTATGCGTTTATCTTTGCGAATCGGAAGAGGTGCTGTCCAGGAATTTTGTGAGTGGGTGAACAGCAGTAGTTCTAGGGATTTCTGGGAATTTTCGTGGACTAATTAGTGGGAATCAGTGGGATAATCATGTAGAGCTTTGTCATACCTTTCCAACGAGTACTTATGCGCTCGATTCGGAGTTATAATTTAGGAGATATCGTTGTTTGAATCCGGGTATGTTGCTGTCCAAAAAAAACAGATTTTTCAGGTGGACGAAGAGCAGCAGAATTAGTGATTTCTGGGCATTTTTCGTGGAGAATTAAGGGGAATCAGTTTTGGAATCATGTAGATCTTTGGCATACCTTTCCAACGAGTATTTATGCGCTCAATTTGGAGTTATAAATTAAAAGTTATCACCGTTTGAAACCGGGTATGTGGCTGTCCAAAAAAACAGATTTTCAGGGGGATGAACAACAGCAGTATTAGCAGTTTCTGGGGATTTTTCGGGAGTAATTAGTGGTAATCAGTATGAGAATCATGTAGGGCTTTATGTTATCGTTCCAACAAGTACTTATGCGCTCGATTCGGAGTTATAATTTAGGAGATATCGTTGTTTGAATCCGGTTATGTTGTTGTCCAAAAAAAACAGATTTTTCAGGTGGGTGAACAGCAGTGGTATTAGCAGTTTCTGGAAATTTTTCGTGGGTAATTAGTGTTAACTAGTATGATAATCATGTAGGGATTTGTCTTATCTTTCCAATGAGTACTTATGCGCTTGATTTGGAATTATATT
This sequence comes from Zea luxurians, assembly GCA_029449295.1. NCBI lineage: Eukaryota > Viridiplantae > Streptophyta > Magnoliopsida > Poales > Poaceae > Zea > Zea luxurians. Next base: position 686,453 of record JAOPSE010000064.1, on the reverse strand, counting down.
TTAAAAGATATCGCTGTTTGAATCCGGGTATGTCGCTGTCCAAAAGACAAAAAAAAACAGATTACAGGGTTCATCTTGTGGACTGTTTTGGGCTAATTAGATATTGAAATTTAATTATAAATTGTATATAAAACTTGTGGGGGATTTTATGTAGATGCCTCTGGAGTTTTTGTTTGTTACCACTGCTATCATAATTTTAAAGTTATGAAATTATTAAACAGCGCCGCTGCAGTTTGGTGGGTGTAGGGAGAGATGTAACCCGCGGTGGGGTTTGAGTTTGTGCGTAGGTGCGGCGTCGCTTATGAGCCTGATTATATGAAATTGGTGTACTAAGTTGGGTGTCAAAAACAGGTGGTGGACTTCCGGATCGTACTTAGGGATTTGCCCGAACTTCCGGTAAAGGCAAGTAAATATAGTGGTGTTTGCTACCGTTTGGTTTGCATCCTATTCCCTGTCATTGAGTATGCATAAGTTTTAATTATGTTAATCATTGAATTCTATGATGAAGTTTATTTGTTTGGAAGTATTAATTCTCAATTGTCTAATATTGTGGATGATCATAATGTGGTAATGATATATGTGGTTGATTCCCATCTGGACGAAGTTGAAGTGTCTTTTTGAATCATGTTATATGAAGTGTTGTAGGCATGACATGCATATCGCATCATCCATCTTGCATTTTGAAGTTATGTCGTGATCTTATGGTCCGACCGTACCGGTACATTTTTAGCATCGTACGTTGCCCGAGGAGGGGTACGTTGTGGCTTCATATCCTTAGAGGTATGAAGGCAGAAGTCATCCTTGCATTTGCAGACATTTGCACTCATGAGGTATATATATATATATATATATATGAAGTGTGACATTACTATGTTACTATTGTGGTTTCTACCTGCGAGGTGTGGTGACTAGGTGTGTTGTACGTTGTATACGTGCTGCACCTTCTTAATAAGAAGGTTGTGGAATCAAGTGGTGGTAAAACAATGTTCATATGTGGTTAAACAGTTTGATATTATTTTACTTGCTGAGATGTGTCATCTCACTCTTGCATTACTCAATGCAGGTACTTGATACATGTTGGGAATGAGGGGAGTAGCAGCACGTCCACTTTCACTCTCACAATAGCGCTGCCGAGGTGCAGCCATGATTTAATTAGAAATTTATTGTCAAAGGAAGTTTGTTTTTTTAACTAGTCGTGCGCACTAGTTAATTCAGTTCATGTCGTATGTTTAACTTCTCTTTGCTAGCCGATTAATAGTACTTAGTATGTTTTTGTCATGATATATGTTTATACACTATTGCCCCCTCGTTTATGCAATTTTGCAAAGGGGATGCTGCCGAAATTTTATATAGGGACGTCGGAAGTGTAGTTCAGTAGCATTCCGGGTTGTTTGTGGAACCCGGGGTGTTACAACAGTGGCACGTGCGGCTCGCACGCGGGGCCGAGGGCCCTAGCTGCTAAGGTGATCCGCCAGGGTTTTTACTGGCCCGCAATGATTTGCGCTGCGAATCGGGTCACTCGGTCCTGCGAAGCCTGCCAGAAGTTCTCTCCTCGGTCAGGCGGCCCTTCGCAGTATACAAAGCTGATCGCCCACACATGGCCTCTCCAGCGCTGGGGTCTCGACATTGTTGGACCCCTGCCCACCGCTCAGGGGAACCTTAAGTTCGCCTTCGTCGCGGTCGAGTACTTCACCAAATGGATCGAGGCACGGGCTGTCTCCACAATAACATCAAAGACTGCCCAAAAATTCTTCTGGCAGAACATCGTTTGCCGCTTCGGAGTACCGTCCGAATTAACAGTCGACAACGGCAAGCAGTTTGATAACCAAGGCTTCAAGGATTTTTGTTTCTCCATTGGCATCAAGCTTGCCTTCGCCTCAGTCTATCATCCGCAGTCCAACGGGGTCGTAGAGCGCGCCAACGGAAAAATCTTCACAGCTATCAAAAAAATGCTCCTCGATGAAAAAAAGGGCAGATGGAGCGATTTTTTACCTGAGGCAGTCTGGGCACTAAACACGACTGAGTGCAGGGCGACCGGGTTCACCCCCTTCCGTCTTTTATACGGATCGGAGGCCATGACCCCGCAAGAAATAAAGCACGGGTCCCCGCGAACAGTCCCGTCGGCCGTCCCAGATGTGGACGAGCCAACTTCAAAGGATCTCATCAACGGAGACCGTGTCTTCGCCCTACAGGCCCTGAACAAGTATCAAGCCCAGACCAAAGCATGGCGCGACCATTCAGTCACCCCGAGGGAGTTCAGCGAGGGGGACCTCGTACTCATTCGGACAGCTCGAACGGAGTCCAAGGGCAAGCTGGAGCCCAGGTGGGAGGGCCCTTTCATCGTCAAGACAAAAGCTTCCCCCAGCGCTTACAGGCTCACAACGCCAACCGGCGAGGACCTGGAGCACTCCTGGAACATTGACAACCTCCGCAAATTTTTTGTTTGATTCCTCAGGGCCGTCTTCGCCCTTGTAATTCGCAAAAACAATCTTGCACCGGCCCGCACTCTTTTCCTCCCGGGGGGTGAGGTTTTTAACGAGGCGGAGCCATGTAATATATGCGTAAAAAATCCCCCGCAAAAAGACATGCGTCGAAAAAGACCGCGATGACGGTCTTCGACATTCGACCACCACGAGGTCACCGCGAGGCTAAGCGCTAGCTACCCTCGCGTGCGACAAATCCGCGCAAAAGTCGCCTAAGGGTGCAGCCGGATTAGCACAACAAGTGCGAAAGAAATCTAAGTCTATCGCGAAGACTATCCGCGCAAAAGTCGCCTAAGGGTGCAGCCGGATTAGCACAACAAGTGCGAAAGAAATCCAAGTCTATCGCGAAGACTATCCGCGCAAAAGTCGCCTAAGGGTGCAGCCGGATTAGCACAACAAGTGCGGAAAAAAATCTAAGTCTATCGCGAAGACTATCCGCGCAAAAGTCGCCTAAGGGTGCAGCCGGATTAGCACAACAAGTGCGAAAGAAATCTAAGTCTATCGCGAAGACTATCCGCGCAAAAGTCGCCTAAGGGTGCAGCCGGATTAGCACAACAAGTGCGGAAAAAAATCTAAGTCCATCGCGAAGACTATCCGCGCAAAAGTCGCCTAAGGGTGCAGCCGGATTAGCACAACAAGTGCGGAAAAAAAAATCTAAGTCTATCGCGAAGACTATCCGCGCAAAAGTCGCCTAAGGGTGCAGCCGGATTAGCACAACAAGTGCGGAAAAAATCTGAGTCTATCGCGAAGACTATCCGCGCAAAAGTCGCCTAAGGGTGCAGCCGGATTAGCACAACAAGTGCGGAAAAAATCTGAGTCTATCGCGAAGGCTATCCGTGCAGAAGTCGCTTAAAAGTGCAGCCGGATCAGCACAACAAGTGCGAAAAAACCGAAGACTATCTGTGCAGAAGACACTTAAGGGTACACCTGGACTAGCACAACAACGGCCGAAACGACAACATCAAACCATCCACACCAAGACCAACTATAATCAAGCCAACACAGCGCAGCAAAACAAATCAGTAAGTACAAAACGCCTTCGCACACACACATGCACGCGAGGGCACACAATTCCACCATACAAGCCTCGACGTACACAAGCGAGGGCACCACACTCTACATCGGCTCAACCTTAGGAATAATTCCCATCTCCCTATAATTAAATAACATTATCCTGAGCTCCTCACCCGCAAAAAGCCTTCGCAGTTCCCCTTCACCTACACCCTCGGCGGTCGGCAGGGACAACAGTTCCTGCCAACCAGCCCCACTCACACGAAGCAGAGCCCGCTCCTCCGCGCTAACCCTACGTTTTGCAACCGCCCTTCGTCGACGGCGCCCGGTGCTAGGGCCTGGCACGTCCGACGCGTCCGCGGCGTGTGGCGAAGCCTCCGTCGCAGCCACGTCCAAGGCCGCAAAATAATCCAAATTCTCCTCCGACGACTCCTCAGTCCACTCAACCGAGCTCCCGGAGTCGGCAAAATCAAAAAACTCAGATGCAGACCCACTATATTCATTACCACCTTCCGCGGTCGAAGCCGCCAAAAACTCAGTAGCAGCGGTTGCGTGCGCAGGCCCAAAATCTTGAACCTGCGCAGCAACCAAAATTCAGTACAAACATCCAAAATTCCCCAACCCTAAACAACCACTACGCCACCTGCGAGGGCCCTGACGCTGCGGGGGCCTCCGCCGTTGGCTCCGCTGCCACTTCCGCCATTGTTTCCACCGTCTCCGCCGCCGGACCTTCGACGGTCGGCGCAGCTGCTGCGAGGGCATCGGGAGCGCCTTCGGCCACCTTCAGGGGCAGGTCTTCAACTGTCGCAGCAGATGTGGGGGCGCCCGGTGCGTCTTCCGTGGTCTCCGGGGTCGGCTCCGGGTCAGGCAGGGCGTCGTTCAGTGCTCCGAAATCGTCCACCCGCTCGCCTCGCTCCGCCTAAAACAAAACATACAAAAAGTCAGCAAACACATGCACAGACCACATCCAGCAAACGCCGAACAAACGACAACGTTACCTGAGCCCTCGCAGCCTCGGCCCGCTCCCTGACCACATCACCACCATACAGACCCCACATCCGGTCATAGAGGGCGCCGGCGGACTCCTTCACCACGGGGTCTTCGACCTTATAGATGTCTCGCCCAAAATCTTCATCTGCCTGGTCGAAGGCCTCATAGTGCCGGCACCCTTCGCGAGAGAGTGCGTTCATCGCCCCCTCGCAGGTGACCAGGGAAGCGAACGACATTAATCCCCCCAGGACAGTGGGGAGCTCCTGCAGCTCCTCTTGCACCCATTCCAAACAGCGAAGCCCGGCCTCTCGCTCCGGCACCACGAAGTCACCGGTCCGCGCACCCAGCTCGCGATATGTGGCCATAAGCTGTGTGCGCGTCCGTTCGGCCTCCGTTCGCACCGCGGCTTCGGCCCCCTTCGCGCGGCTCTCCAGAGCGGTGAGCCGCCCCCGCAGGTCTTCGGCGAGATCCTTGGCAAGATTGGCTTCCGCCCGTGCCAGCCTAGCCTCCGCCTGCGCGGCCTGCTCCTTGGCGATGGCCTCGTTGGCCTCCCTCCTCTCCCCAGCCAGCTGGCGCCGGAGGTCAGCCTTTTCCTCCTCCAGGGCGGCCACCTTGTCTGCCAGTTTACGACATTTGCTGTCGGAGGCCGACTTCTCACGGACAGCGTCAGCATGTTGCGTCCGAAGTCTCTCGACTTCGGCAGATAAAGCTGCCGTAAGTGCCCCCGACGCAGTACGGCTGGTGAAGTCAGCCACCTGCAGAGCACACGTAAGGCCATGGCCGTAAAAAAAAAAAGCTCGGCGGACCTGACTCAGTGCCTCCGTCGCCTGACTCAGCGCCTCCGTCACTCCTTTCAGCCGGCGGGTCGCCGCGCCAGCCTCGTCCCTGACCAACGCGAGGGCCGACACCTCGCCTCCGGCGCCAAGGGTCCCGCCCCTCGCCTTCGACGACAGCGCAGCCGTCGCGATTGCCCCGGCAGGCACAGCTATAGCAAGCCGGCCCTCGTCCGACCCTGCAACGCATCAACGATCAAAAAAAAAAGGGGGCGGCCGGGTGACTTACCCCCAAGATAATCGTCCACACTAATGTCGGTGCCGAAGTCGGCAACGCGTTTGCCCGGCGGCGGCAACGTTCGGGCCGCCTTCGAAGCCTCCGCCACTCCGCTGGCCGGCGGCACCACCTTCGTCAGCTTGGAGACTCCGGCGCCCGCCGTTGTCTCCGGCGCCTTGCTGGGTGCAGAGGCGCCCGCCTTCGCCGCCAGCGGCGGCTTGCCTCCGCTGGAGACCGCAGCCTTCGCCGTTCCCCGTTGCCTTTTCGGCCGGGCCTCGTGAATCCTGACGGCAGCCAATGCAAGCAATAATTCTTCGCAAAAACTTCAACCGACGGCTGCCCGCCGTACGAAGTCGTCGCCCAGACATACTTCGCCAGCGCCACCACGGCGTTCGGTGTCAGCTGATGTATTTGAACGTTGAATCTACGCAGGACTTCGCCAACAAACCGGTGCGCAGGCAAGCGGAGACCGGCGACGAAGAACGCCTCGAAAACAACCAACTCACCCTCCGGCTCGGGGACTTCCTCCGTCCCCGGAGCACGAGCGACTCCGCCGCCAAAGTAGCCCAAACGCTGCATATCTTCAACGCGGGCCGACGTCATCCGTGACACACCAAAATCAACAGAGTCGCCGGCGCGCAGCTCCTCCACCATCACGCTACTCAACGTCTCCTCAGACGAGGCGGCGGCCGGCGGCGTGGCGTCGGCGGAAGAAGAAGAGGATGGCATTGCTACGTACCGTCGGCGGCGGCGGGCGGTCTGCTTCACTCGAGCCAGAACTCCGACGAGCAAAGGGAGCAGCAGAAGAAGAGGAGCAGAAAGACGGCGGGCGGCTAGGGTTTTCACGGAGCGCGGAAGGCAAAGTGCAAACAGCGCCGTCCCCCGCCCCCTTTTATAGGCAGGGCGCGGCCCCTCGGGAAACCCGCAATCCCACAGGGCGCGACGCTTCGGAAGACCCGCAGTCCAACAGTACGATGTCCATCAACGGTCACATCAAAAACCCCCGCGGAACCACTTCGAGCGAGGGCAGCGTCTCCGCCATCTAGCGACGTCTTCGGCACCAGGTGACTTTGTCGAACTGGTCCCTCGGAGGGCAAATGTTGGAGCGAAGGCAGAAACGCCACCCTTCGCCCGAAGTCTCCACCGCTTAGCCCCTGCCCTGACAGACAAAGCAGGCAGGGACACCCTTCGCTTCATCGGCACCAGAGACAACACGGAGACCCTTCGCTCGATTCGGCACCAGACGAAGGCCTGCGGCGACGCCTCCCCGCGGCGCGGCCTCGGTCAGCTCCGAGGCCCACATGAGATCTGGCCCATTGTAACGGGCCCTGCGTGGCCGCGTTTGTGTTACGGGCCTAATTTGTAAAGGCGTACTTGTAATTACAGCTTGTAACCCCGCTTTATGGGAATATTCTGGGGATAAACTAGGTACCTGAGGGCACATGCGTCCTTAACGCAAGGCGCCGTGCACTCGGATACCTATAAATACCCCCGCACAGTGCCCGTGAGAGGCTAGATTAACAGAGCTTTTGCCATCACGCGCGAGTGCCCTGTTGCCATCACCATTCACTCGTGTTGGATCTCCTTGCTGTCGAGAGACAGTACCAACAATAACCCTAGCTGACTCGCGACCTGAACCGAAGAGCTGTCAAGGTGCGGAGAGAGAGAAGTTGGAGAGGGTTTGCCATGTGCTCGTCGGATTGTAGAGAGATTGAGAGAGAGAACGTCGTGGTTCGCGCGGCTGGCGCATGGATCCGCCTTGACTGCGGCACCTTCTCCGCGAATTCGTTGCAACAGCGCGCGCAGTCGTCGGGGTTTGGTGGGATTCGCCCTCCTCGCGTCCGGATCGTGAGTTTGTTCATCAACCAACCCCCCTACCCCTATATAACCATCAGGCCATGATTCCTTGCCTCCCAGGGCCAATCCCGGAGTGCTCCCTCCCCTATTTCTCGAGTTGGTCTGTCAGTGCTCTGCTCATCATTCCGACTGGACGTTGGCCATGGTCGTGATGCATCGTAGCTCGGTCAGCCTCGAAGGTGGACGAACCAGGAGGGCGGTGGCGTCGCGTCCTCCTCCGCCGTAGAGAATTTGGCGCTGGCCACAAGTCCATGGCCATCATCGCTTGCGCCGCTAAGTTTTGCCGCCGCCAAGGGAAGAAGAACGGCGTGGCACAGATTGAGCTGAAAGGTCTCTAGCGGCCATCGACACCCGTCGGTCATGCCATCGCGGGCTCGTTGTCGGGCGCCCTTTTTCCCCTCGACACTCGATGCTGCGTCTTCTCTGTTCCCTGCCATGGCGCCACCAGTGTTGTCAGCAGCAGTCGTCGCGGCACCAAATCGCTAGTAAGCCCTCAATCATCGTATTTCCCTCGACCTCCTTTGCACGTAGAGCAGTTCGGGGAGGCATATTGGTCACCAGGGGACCGGTTGGCGTTCACTCTGGTGGGCTCAACGTTGTGGGAAGCCGGGCGCTGCTGCATCGGGGGGTTGAAGATGAATGGTGTGGTGATGGCCGCTGGCCGTTGATCTCCTTATGGTCGGCTTAGATGAAATGGTCGGGGTTGTTTCGGCCAGATCCGATTCGGACCGTCGATCCTCTAGTAAGCCGTTGGTATTAGATGTGGGCATGTGGGGTTTTGATCCGTGGATCTATGATCCAACGGTTACGTACCGGTTCGGATTATTATTAGAGGAAATCTGGGACGTTCGTTTCTGATCGGACGGCCGAAAAGCAACGATACCCCCCTTTGGCTACGTAGTTTTGCATAAGAGACCTCGAAGAATTTAGGAATCAACCCGCGATCTATTGCGTAGTGCTATGAGTCTGGGAAATATTTATGGTTTAGCCCCTGGATTTTTGTGTATTAATGCGCCCAATCCAGTAAATAGGAAATCCAGGAAAAGGAATTAGAAATCTATTTTTTTAATGGCTAGAGTTTGTTTAATTCATATAAAATTCATATGAACTTCAAATTGGCCCATTCCAATTTCTATAATTCTATAATATTATTGTGTATCACATAGTACCTCTGTTTTGACATTAAAGTTACATTAAAATTAATATCATATTTAATCTTATACCAAACACATAAAATCTTCAGAAATTCATAACTTCCCCGTTTTAACTCCGATTTGATCCGCTCAAGTTGCATTAGTTTTGTATAAATATCTACTACACAATAGAAACATTTATTTTATGATATCCCGTACTTTTATAATTAGGTTAATCTATGTCTATTGGATTAATTTCTTTAATATTAATATAGTATTCTAACTTTATGGTTATAATTTAACTAGATAATCTTTAATCAAATAATGACTTAGATTAAAGTTGAGATAATTATTTATGGAATAATCTCTCATATGATAGGCCAATTTATGATATAGTTTAATATTTTAATCACATATATCTTTTATAAATCACAACTCCTTAATAGTAACTCCGATTTTAGTGATTCTTGAGTCCACGATCTCGTAGCAACACGTAGAATATTATTATGCAGTTGTTCTTATGTTTGATGAAATGTTAATTTTGCCTATACCATGTTTGTTGTATTGCTACGACTAGCGCGAGGTTACGAGTCACCTGAAGATCATCCTGGTACCTGGAATCTCAAGTCCCAGGCAAGTTGTGCCCTTGATCACTTCTTTTTACCCACTCATGTTCTAATTAATCATAATGATCTGCATAGGTTAATTTTGATGGGACCCAATAGGATACCCTAGTTTGTCTATCTTTATACCTTGTTTACCACTGAACTTTCTGGGTAGTACTTGCTAGTGCTATATGTGGTTTTGGGTATAGAGATACACATTACTCATGATTACATTTTTTTATAATCTGTTTATTATTTATTGTTCATGATAAGATCATTATGTTAATTGGAACATGGAGAACCACTCAGGAAAACAATGCTACCACAAGGGTTTAATGGGACGCCCTTGGCTGATTAATTAGGAAAGCTAGTGGATGACTACCTTACCCGAAAGGGGCAAGGGCAGTAGGGGAGTGGTCAGTGTAGGGAGGCCCTTGGGATGATTTTGCTGCGATGGCGGTCATGCGAGGGATTCCTGCATTGGAGCTTCCTATAAACTGTAGCGGGTTTTTTGAAGCTAGTGGAACTTTGTAAAGGCCTCGTAGTGTTACCCTGCCTCGCCTCCTCGGAAGAGGTGTATGGGATTGGCCGTCTCTTGGCAGATGGGTAACACGACTTGTGGGTAAAGATGCGCAACCTCTGCAGAGTGTAAAACTGGTATACTAGCCATGCTCACGATCATGAGCAGCTCGGACACTCACATGATTAATTTATGGAACTAAATTCAAATTGTCATATGCATTGCATTGCAGGTGATGTTGTTACTTTTGTTCTACTACTTAATTGGGTTTGGTATTTACTTATACTTAGTAATTGCTAATAAAATTTTGACCAACTTTAAAAGCAATGCTCAGCTTCAACCATCCTCTTTGGTAAGCCTTACACTTCACGTGAACTCCCACCTTTGGCGAGTTCATGCACATTATTCCCCACAACTTGTTGAGCTATGAACGTATGTGAGCTCACTCTTGCTGTCTCACACCCCCCACAGGTCAAGATCAGGTACCACAGGATGAGGCGCATGGAGGATGTTGTGATGTGTTCGTGAGAGATCTAGGCCGTCGTCTCCCAGTCAACTTTGGGTTGCTGGACCGTTGTCTCCTTATAATGTAATTATTTATTTATTTTGTATATAAGTCTTATTCTATAGTAAAGTTATGACATTCGATCCTGTGCCATGATTCATCATATGTGTGAGACTTGGTCCCAGCACAACTGGTGATTATGTGCGCGCCCGAGTTTTGGACCCCTAAAACCCGGGTGTGACAGAAGTGGTATCAGAGGAATGTTGACTGTAGGACGAAACCTAGATAGAACTGGACAACCAATACTTACTTACCTACCTTTGTTACTCTGATTCATTCTAAACTCAACTTAGTCTTTTCTCATCTATTTCCGTTTTACTCTAATTACTCTTATCTTTTCTTTTCTAAAGACAAATGTGGATTTCACATTTTGAAGTCATGTACCTAAGTGACCTTTAGGAATAGGAGACCTACTCTTAGGAACAAAAACAAAATTATTTTATATAGATATCTATGAACTTGAATGTTTGTTCTTATGATACTTGTCTGATTTGGATCTTTGATTGAGTGTGATGGGTTGTGGATTAATATCCACAATTACATCTGCATATATATCTAGGCATTATGGAAAATGCTTATAATTAAAAATAACTAGATTATCCTTATTAAAATATATCTAGCCTAATAGATCCATCTTATTTTAAAAAAAAAGACTCTCTCTTACCTTAATAGATTCATCTTATCAGGAAAATATTTTATCCTTATCCTAATAGATCTAACTGACCTCAAAAGATTCTACCTTGTCCTTATGGATTCATCTTATCCTAATAAGCATATTTACCCCACACTAGTAACAACCATGATCTAATCCAAAGTAATTAGATATTATCTAGTCAAACCTAGTCATATCCAACCTAATCTAGATTTTACCTATTCTATTATGATCTAATCTAGAGTAAGTTACTTAATGCTGGTACAAAAAAATAAGGCCATACCCCTCATGCACTTAAAACTAAACTAGTGCCCTAAACCAACTCAGCCACGTGCATGAGATCTAAACCAACCAATAGAGTCATGATGGATTATATGATCTGCCTATCCCCACTAACATCAAACAAACTTTTGACCCATATCATATAGTCTATCTCATCCAAATCTATATTCCCTAACTCCATTGATATACATTAACCTCGAATCAATGAGACCAAGACCGAAGAAGAAAAGATCAACATCGACAAGGAAGGATATAATAGTCGAAGCAAATCTCGAGATGAATCAAGACTTAAACATTTTGGGATAAAGCCTTCTCCTTGACATAATCTGTTTTACTTCAACCTACCCAACTTATATCCTACCCAATAAATGGCTGGATACATATGCTCTCTTAATCACCCACTATTGATTATAAAAAATGAGACTTTAGATTTTTGAACCAATTATAGACTAAAAGATAAATTACAAACCAATCCTTTTGTATCCCTTTTCTTACAAATCTCGAGGACGAGATTTCTATTAAGGGGATAGGATTTATAAAGCCCTAAATTTTGTATAAGGTAAAAAAACAATCATCAAAATAAGTGCTCATGATAAAATAATTGAAGTTTAGAGTTCACCCTCTCTAAAGTAAATTATTATAATAGGATAACATTAGCTAAATCATATCTTAATAAAGATTAGACATTTAAAAAATGTTTCCTATCAAACCAAAGGAAAATGACTTTTTGGTTATATCTTTTTAAATTGGTTACACACTCAAAATAATATTTTATGTGATGAATGTGGTGTGTGTATTTCATTACCCAAATAAAATGATAATAATAAATAAAGTAATTAAATAAATAGATTAATGTAATCAGTGCCTATTATACTAGATTTTTTTATGAATTTAAAAGAAATGAAGGTTTGAAATTTAAACTTGAGTATGATTTGAAATTGGAATAGAAAACTGAAATGAAAAAGAAAAGAAAAATAATAATAAAAAAGACAGAGACCTCAGCTGGGTTGGCTTCCCTCAATTCGGCCCACGAAGGAATTTCCCCGCGGCCCAACTCGCTCCACGACCCAGTGCTGCACGCGCCTTGGGACACTGTCAGTTGGGACCCACGTGTCGGTCATCTTCTTCCCCAACTCCGTGTTGAAGCCAGCCATTTGAGGCCGACCGGATCAGCCGAAACAAACGCCACGCCAAATCTCCTTTGCACCGGTTGATTCGGCCTTAGCCCGAGCTTCTCGGCAACGGATTCTATCAACCGGCTATATAACCCTAGCTGACTCGCGACCTGAACTGAAGAGTTGTCAAGGTGCGGAGAGAGAGAAGCTGGAGAGGGTTTGCCATGTGCTCGTCGGATTGTAGAGAGATTGAGAGAGAGAACGTCGTGGTTCGCGCGGCTGGTGCATGGATCCGCCTTGACTGCGGCACCTTCTCCGCGAATTCGTTGCAACAGCGCGCGCAGTCGTCGGGGTTTGGTGGGATTCGCCCTCCCCGCGTCCGGATCGTGAGTTCGTTCATCAACCAACCCCCCTACCCCTATATAACCATCAGGCCATGATTCCTTGCCTCCCAGGGCCAATCCCAGAGTGCTCCCTCCCCTATTTCTCGAGTTGGTCTGTCAGTGCTCTGCTCATCATTCCGGCTGGACGTTGGCCATGGTCGTGATGCATCGTAGCTTGGTCAGCCTCGAAGGTGGATGAACCAGGAGGGCGGTGGCGTGGCGTCCTCCTCCACCGCAGAGAATTTGGCGCTGGCCGCAAGTCCATGGCCATCATCGCTTGCGCCGCTAAGTTTTGCCGCCGCCAAGGGAAGAAGAACGGCGTGGCACAGATTGAGCTGAAAGGTCTCTAGCGGCCATCGACACCCGTCGGTCATGCCATCGCGGGCTCGTTGCCGGGTGCCCTTTTTCCCTTCGACACTCGACGCCGCGTCTTCTCTGTTCCCTGCCATGGCGCCACCAGTGTTGTCAGCAGCAGTCGTCGCGGCACCAAATCACTAGTAAGCCCTCAATCATCGTATTTCCCTCGACCTCCTTTGCACGTAGAGCAGTTCGGGGAGGCGTATTGGTCACCAGGGGACCGGTTGGCGTTCACTCTGGTGGGCTCACCGCCGTGGGAAGCTGGGCGCTGCTGCATCGGGGGGTTGAAGATGAATGGCGTGGTGATGGTCGCTGGCCGTTGATCTCCTTATGGTCGGCTTAGATGAAATGGTCGGGGTTGTTTCGGCCAGATCCGATTCGGATCGTCGATCCTCTAGTAAGCCGTTGGTATTAGATGTGGGCGTGTGGGGTTTTGATCCGTGGATCTATGATCCAACGGTTACGTACCGATTCGGATTATTATTAGAGGAAATCTGGGTCGTTCGTTTCTGATCAGACGGCCGAAAAGCAACGATACCCCCCTTTGGCTACGTAGTTTTGCATAAGAGACCTCGAAGAATTTAGGAATCAACCTGCGATCCATTGCGTAGTGCTTTGAGTCTGGGAAATATTTATGGTTTAGCCCCTGGATTTTTGTGTATTAATGCGCCCAATCCAGTAAATAGGAAATCCAGGAAAAGGAATTAGAAATCTATTTTTTTAATGGCTAGAGTTTGTTTAATTCATATAAAATTCATATGAACTTCAAATTGGCCCATTCCAATTTCTATAATTCTATAATATTATTGTGTATCACATAGTACCTCTGTTTTGACATTAAAGTTAAATTAAAATTAATATCATATTTAATCTATAATTCTATAATATTAAACTTGTTGAGCTATGAACGTATGTGATCTCACTCTTGCTGTCTCACACCCCCCCCCCCACATAGGTCAAGATCAGGTACCACAGGATGAGGCGCATAGAGGATGCTGTGATGTGTTCATGAGAGATCTAGCCCGTCGTCTCCCAGTCAACTTTGGGTTGCTGGACCGTTGTCTCCTTATAATGTAATTATTTATTTATTTTGTATAGAAGTCTTATTCCATAGTAAAGTTATGACATTCGATCATGTGCCATGATTCATCATATGTGTGAGACTTGGTCCCAGCACACCTGGTGATTATGTGCGCGCCCGAGTTTTGGACCCCTAAAACCCGGGTGTGACAGAAAACCACCGGATGTACTCTCGCAGGGATTCCCCGGGCTGCTGGCGGCAACTTCGGAGATCCCATGAGTTCCCAGGGCGCACGTACGTACCTGGAAATTTCCAGCGAAAGCCTTGACCAGGTCGTCCCAGTCAGAGATCTGCGCAGGAGGCAGATGCTCCAGCCAGGCCCAGGCAGCGTCGGAGAGGAAAAGGGGAAGGTTGCGGATGATGAGATTGTCGTCGTCCACCCCTCCCAACTGGCACGTCAGCCGGTAGTCCGCAAGCCACAACTCCAGCCTTGTCTCCCCTGAGTATTTGGTGATGGTAGTCGGGGTTTGGAACCGGGCCGGGAACGGCGCTCGTCGTATGGCCCGGCTGAAGACTCGCGGACCTGGTGGCTCGAGCGAGGGACTTCGATCCTCCTCGCTGTCGTAACGTCCCCCGCGCCTAGGGTGGTAGCCTCGGCGCACCTTTTCCTCGAGGCGGGCTCGACGGTCGCGGTGGCGCTGATTGTTGCCGAGGCGATCCGGGGCCGCAGGCGTCCCGTCCCGTGTGCGCTCGGTGTGGACCGAGGCCTCCCGCATGTGTCGGGAGGGCGCTGCGCGATGCTCCGAGGGGTCTCCTCGCCTTCGGGAGGCAGAGCTCTCGGCTTGTCGGACAACGACGTCTTCCAGGAGGCCCTTGAGCTCGCCCTGGATACGTCGCCCTTCGGTGGTGGATGGCTCCGTTTTCGTCCGAAGCAACATTGCTACTGCGGCTAGGCTCTGGCCGGCCCCGTTGAAGGCCGGGGGCGGCATTGCCCTGGCATCATCAATAATGCAGCACTGGACGTCCTGGGCCCGATGACGCGCTCCCTCGGCGAGTGCCTGGCCTGCCCACTCCTGCTTGATGTTTTGCCGGAGCTGCACAAGTCGCCCCGCTTCTTCGTCGAGCTTGGCCTGCATCTCGCGGAGTTGCTCAAGTTGTGTGTCCTGACCCCCCGTAGGGACTTAGACCATAGCTAGCTCCCGCGGGATCTCAACGCGAGACGCAGGTGCAAGGGCACCGTCACTTCCTGGCATGCCAAGGTGGTTTCCTCCATCGTGATCCTCCTGATCGATGTGGTAGCACTCGCGAGTTGGGTCGCAACCCTCGTCATCAAGGCTGTGGCCATCATCAGAGCAGCTGGAGAGGCAGTGGTCACATGCAGACATGAAGTCGCGCATGGCACTAGG
Source organism: Zea luxurians (assembly GCA_029449295.1). Taxonomy (NCBI): domain Eukaryota; kingdom Viridiplantae; phylum Streptophyta; class Magnoliopsida; order Poales; family Poaceae; genus Zea; species Zea luxurians. The sequence continues at coordinate 671,023 of JAOPSE010000064.1, read as the reverse complement.
ATCACAGAGTCCAGAGAAATCCCAACTAACGTCGGGGTCGTCCTCTTCCTCGGAACCCATGGGTCCGGAGGTTGAGACGGCCGTCAGTCAGTCCCAAGAGGACCACATATGGTACCCCGGAAGGTGAGGATAAGCCCTAGCGAAAGCGCTCACCGAAGCGGGGTCGCTTGGCGGATCGAAACTGAATCTAAAGGGAACAGGGTGAAAAACGGATGACACCTCTTAGTTGATGGACGGTGGCGAAATCGCATCGGGGACGGACTGCACCGTTATCTCAGGTACGAGGCTAACGCCCAACAAGCCCTTCGTGAGGGTGCTGGCGTCATTAGTCCGCTTGGGGTTGGCGCGTTGCTGGGAAATGACACCCATCGTTGTCTCATGTGCGAGGACGACACCTGACATGTCCCCCGCAGGGGTGCCGGCATCGTCGACTCGCTCTGGCCCGATAGCCGACGAGGTGCCGCCTCTTGCCTGGCCACGGTTGCCCCGTCTCCTCCTCTTCTGCCACGGGAGGAAGCCGTCGTCGAGTTCGCCTTCGCCAGGTGAGCCGACGACCATCGTTGTCGCCGTGCTGCGAGGGGAGGAGTACCATGTCGTAGCTGCCGTCGAGGGACATGAACTCGAGACTCCCAAAGCGGAGCACCGTCCCGGGCTGAAGAGGCTGCTGGAGGCTACCCATCTGGAACTCAACGGGAAAGGATTGTCAACACGCAGCGAGCCCCTGCCTGGCGCACTAACTGTCGGTGTTTCGGACCCAGGGGACCCTCAACCGGACCAACTAGTGAATTTGTTGCTGCGTGTCCCTGCCCAGATGGGTTGATGCAAGATGGAACACAAGGGGAAACAAGGCTTCTGTTATCTTGCACCGGGGTGCTCGTAGTAAGGGTTACAAGCGTTGCAGGAGAGCGAGAACGAGAGAGAGAGAGAGAAAGAGAGGGTTCGGCCTTGAGGCGAGCCGTCTGAGGCTGCCTCTACCGCGTCTCTCCTACTCTGCCTTCTTCGCTCGTCCGCGTCGAGCATCCGTGTGTTTGTACGTCGTGTGTTCGTCTCTCCCCCTCCCTCTCTCCCCTCCGTGGGGCCCTGGACATCCCCTTTTATAGATACAAGGAGATGCCCAGCTGTACAATGGGGGTGTAGCTATGTGCTAACGTGGCTGGCAGGGAAGTGCCTTAAGCCCTGTACAGGAAATAACGTGGCCGTCGGAGGAGTGCCTTGAGCCCTGTAGATGTACCAACGTGGCCGTCAGAGAAGTGCCTTGTGCCCTGTAGAAGCATAGCTGGCGGTGCGGCATAGATCTTGCTGACGTTTCCTTGCTTCCGTAGGGGGTTTGAGAGCACCAGACGTCATGGGCGCATGCGGGGAACCATCATTACCTGTTACTGGAGTAACTTAGATGGGACACCGGTCTTGTTCCCTCGTAACCTGAGGCGGCTAGCTAGGGATAGGGTCATGATGTATCCCCTATAACGTATTTGATACGGGGCCGAGGTCGGGCGAGGCGGCGACTCCTCCGAGGCCGAGGCTGAGGCCGAGGCCTAGGGTCGGGCAAGGCGGAGGCCTTCTCCCGAGGCCGAGGTTGAGGCCGAGGCCCAGGGTCAGGCGAGGCAGAGTCCTTCTCCCGAGGCCGAGGCTAAGGCCGAGGCCTAGGGTTGGGCGAGGTGGAGCTCCCTGTTGCGCCCGAGGCCGGACTCAAGGGAGGTCGTGACTTGCTATTGTCAATCTTTCCCTGGTGGTTGGCACAGTTGCCGGAGCGGGATGAACAGCGCTGTTTTCCTGTCAGAACGGTCAGTAAAGGGGGGCGAAGTGACTGCGGTCACTTCGACCTTGCCGACTGAGGCACGCGTGTCAGGATAAGGTGCCAGGCGATCCCTGCATTAAATGCTCATGCGATACGGTCGGTTGGTAAGGCGATTTGGACGAGGTCGCTGCACGACAAAGTCTGCCCGCGCTGGGCTTTGGGCGAGCCGAGGGTGCGTCTGCTGACTGAGGGGACCCTCGGTCGAGGCGTGAATCCGTTCGGGACTACCGTCCTTGCCCGAGGCTGGGCTCGGATGAGGTCGCATCCCTTGGTAGACGAGACCTGCGTTTTACCAGTCGTTTATGGTTTATTCTGAAGATGTTTTCCAGCCGGATTAAGGATCATTGGGGGTACCCCTAATTACGGTCCCCGACAATTATAATACCTTCGATCTTGTAAGATTATAGGATGGAGGTAAATGAAGTACAACTTCGTAGGTCGAGCGGCTTGTTCCTCTCTAGCCAAAAAAAGCTTGAACAATACATGTCACTATTTCTCTATTTTATAGTTGCGGGGTACAAAATTTATTGTTGTGCCCTTAAGTCTATACATTCGAACTATTGAATGTGCTAAGGGCAATGGTGTCTTTTCCTTTATCTGTCTTGCTGAACAAGTCTTGGAGACTTCTCGTGGCCTTGGCTTGTTCATCTTCTATGCGCTCGTCTCATTCATTCGAAGCTTATTCCTTCATTCTCACCGGTGTGGTCGCTCCAGCCAAAGGTTGCCTTCGTCATTATACCTGTAACACTCGACGCTAGCTAAGAAATAATTGTTAACTTAGGGTGCGTTTGGTTGAATGTACAAGGAGGGATGGAATGAGGCGGCCACGTTTTCTATAGTGTTTGGTTGAGAGTCAAGCGGGAGCGAGGTGAACACCAGAGTGATTTTTAGGGGCGGTGTGATCCCAAAAAATCAAGGGAACGGTGTCACCCCCAACTCATCCTTCTTTGACCTCAAACCAAACACACCCTTAGTGTTTTGAAGACCTTTGGAAGAAGAAGGGCCTTAGCACTGACAATGTCTACCATTGAGTTGAGTAGGGATGGATTCATATGTCTTGAGATTCGAATTAATCGTATTCGTATTCTAATAAAGTGTTAATATGGATATCCGAATTCATATTCGATTGTACTATGGATGTTAAATATACATATCCAAATTCAATTTTTTTCTTATCCGGTTTAAGATTCGTATGAACCGTGAAATATCCGATACCATTCATATTCGAAAGGGAAAAAGTTTTCAATAAAATCATTTAAAACTTATTTTTATTACTAATTACTAATTACAAGTGATTTTAAATTTTAATAATGTACTGGAAATTGATGTACAACATTTAAAATATTTATATCATAAATAAATAATTATGTTAATATCACATTACTAGTGATATACAATGATAAATTTTAATTAATATTAAGAAGTCTAGTTCTTTATCAGCATATGATAATATTCGTATTGGAATTAAAATATGGTAAATAGTGACATCAGGATTCGTTTTCCAATTAAAATCTTGCTACTTTCAGTTTGATGCATTTGTGGGGAGCACTAGCTTTTGTCTACAACGACTACAGTAGTTTACAGGTACTACACGCACTGGAGATCCTTGGTTCCAGCCTACACGCCGCGCTACATATATGGGTGGGGTACTCCGTAGTCCCTCCACACGACCACACTGAACAGTGAACACGCCGCTGTTGAAAGTAGAAACACACACGCACCTTGCCCTCGTGCCAGCTTTCCAAAATGTTCCCTCATCAGCCCCCAGCGGCCGAGGCCCAAATCCAGCGGTGGCGCAGGGGGGAGAAAAGGCAGGTGGTGGTATCGTAAGCTCCGTCCATCGCACGCTGGCTCTGCGAGGGCCGCGGGAGCAGGCCACCGCCCTCCCACCAGACGCCACAGCGCCCGCGCGCCGGACCGTACGTGGCAAAAGTTAGCGTCTCCTGCCGAGCGCAGGGGCGCCCAACGGCACCGGTCGCCCACGCCGCGGCCGCGGCCGCGGCCTTTCCTGCCTTTACTGCATCTCCTCCCCTCACGCGCCCCACGTTGGCTCGGGCGCTGGGCGGCCGTCGGGGCTGACTCGGACCGCGCCTGGAGCAGAAACGCCGCACCGTGGGGCGTGGGCGGCATGGCATGCAGAAACCATGTGCGCGTGCCGCCGACGCTAGCAAGAATTTATATATCCGCACCGCCATCCGCCGTCGCCTGCATGCCATCGCCCACCCGGCAGGCATATGTGCGGGCGCGCTGATTTGGTTCATTAAGGTTACGTTTGGCACGGGTCTGGCTCATCTAAAAATAACTTCGGCTCTATCTTATCTTTAAGAATAGCTTATCTTTAGAAGTCAGTGTTTTTTAATAAATTATTTGGAAAAACAGTTTCTCTTAACTCGAGAGATGAGTGAGAGAAGGAACCGCTAGAAGCTTTTTTTTTTTTTTGCTCCAACTCATCTCTATAAAATTGGATTTGGCTCGTCATGCTCTTTGTTAGAAGCTCTTTTTTTAGACTATTTGGAAGGGCTCCTCTAAGAGCCGGAGCTGATTTGGGATCCCTTCCAAACAGACCCTAATTCACCATGCTCCATGGCTCTCGCTACCCTATCATCTCGCACCGACACGACATGAGGAGCCTCTCACCCACTGTTGGTGTTGCCTCACGTTGAAAGGGAAATGTGCCCTTGGGCCATTTCTAAGTATTTTGGTGATCATGTGCCAACACAAATGGTTTAAGTGTGAAACTATGCCAAATGGTGGAAGAAGTGCAAAGTCAACACAAAGATATGATTCTAGACTTAGTACATTGGTTTTTGTGTACTAACATATTTGTCTAAGTGCTAGAATTAGGGAAAATACAATTGGAAAAGACTTGGCTCGAGCAGCCAAGACTCTGCTCAGTCTGGGTGCACCGGAGAGTGTCCGGTGCGCCAGGCTGGCGTCTGGTCAACTGGCTGCTCTCGGTTCTCGACGGCGGCGTACGGCTATAAATCACCGAACTGTCCGGTGGTGCACCGGACAGTGTCCGGTGAGTCGGCTGCGGCGAAGTCGCCGCTCTCGAGAACCAAGTCAACAGTGTACGACTATAATTCACCGGACTGTCCGGTGAGACACCGGACTGTCCGGTGAGACAACGGTCGGGCGCGCCAACGGAGATTCCTCGCAAGCGGGATATAGTGAAACGAAAGCAAAACATCGTGGTATTCAAGTGGGTCTTTTGACCGCTTGAAAGGGGTTGAGTGCAACCCTCGTCCGTTGGGACGCCACAACGTGGAATAGGCAAGTGTTGGACTTGGCCGAACCACGGGATAAACATTGTGTCTCTCTGTGTTGATCTCTTTGTGGTTATTGTGTTTTGCAAGAACTCATCTCTAGCCACTTGGCTCCATTGCTCTAACACTTAATCAAGTTTGTGGCTTTAAGTTTCAAGTTTTTACAGGATCACTTATTCACCCCCCCCTCTAGGTGCTCTCACACGTACGTTTTCTCAGAAGAAAAAAACTTGTGTGTCCATCTGCCTGTCTCTAATAATGCAGTAATGCTAGTAAAAACTCAAGAACTAAGCAAGGTTTGTTAGGATGTGTTATCTATACTAGCCGGTTAACAGTAACCGGGTAGAGTTAATCCTAACCATCTAACCGTGCCCCTAATTGAGGGGGTCGATGAGTTTAGCCAACGCTAATCGCTCGACCATAAAACTCTAATCGACATACTTAGATGAACCGATCCCCTAGACACTCGGAGTGACTGGAATAGTTGTGACTATGTCTCATATCTCCATCCTATCGGGATCTGAGATTTCCCTGCAGGCGAAACTAGAGGAGCTTATCCACCGCCGATCAACGACGGAAAGCAATCTCCTCGCCACACGCAGGGAGATCGAGAAAGAGGAGGAGGAGGTGGGTCTTCGCTGCAAGACGCTGCCGCAGTGATGGCTAGGAACAACAACGACGGTATGTGTACCTATACCCCTTCGTAGAATAGATCTACTCATCATCGAGATATTGTAGATACGTATTGTTATTCTAGGAGCTTAGGAATCGACCATATCCGCCATAGAATCTAACAAGGTTGTGCTAACTAACTCCAGAGGGAAGAAGAAGAAACCCTTGTGATCTTCCACTCATAAATAACTAATCAACATATTTATTTATTTATTCATTCATTCTATAATGTTTTGTCTTTATAAATTGCAGCTGTACCAGTTCAAATAGCTATGCCGTTTATTCTCCACATTCAACCCTTCATCCTCACCGAGAAAGTATACCAAAAGAGGGCTTTTACATGATTTTTATGAGTATACGTTGAGTTTTACAAAAACTAAAAAAAAATCACGTGGGACTGGCTCTGTGTCTTGACGTATAAGAACTCCATAAAAAAATGAGCAAGATCCATATGGTACCCCCCACAAATACAGAAAACCAAGCTAGTGCCCCAATATTTTACTCGTGCTTGTTCTTGCACACTTCCTCTTTGCTCTATTGCACACCCTTCCGCAACAACCTTGCATTTGTTTATCTGAGCAGCCGAGAGAATGGCCAAGGAATGAGAACAAACCAGGCAAGCTTCAACCACCGCCGTTCTTCTTCCACGGTTCACAAAAAAACTGAACCAGCACTAGTAGCTAGTGGCCAACTCACACGCCTTTTGCACTGAGCGCATAAAAAACAATCTACTAATCAAAAGCGAAATAAAAGGTGCACACAAAGATGGGTAGAAGAGGAGAGGCAGAGCGGAGAGGAGAGGAGAGGGAGCGAGACAGATCCAAAATACTACACCTCCATGTAAGCTGTATCCACACTACAACACCTCCCTTCCTCTCCCTCCCTCCCTCTCCTCCTCCTCCTCCTCCAAGATCTGTCGATCACACACACCACACCATACACGCGCAGCTTTTTGCTGCTGCTTGCTCGTCTACTTGCCCCTGATTCTTCTTCTTCTTCCATCGCAATGCCATCCCCTCGCCAATTCTTGCAGCTGCTGTTACCCACCTTGCTCGCCACTTGCTGCGTCGATGGAGCCAACGGCCCCCACGCTCCCGCCACCGCGAGGAGGCAGCTCCACCAGCCCTTCTTCGTCCCGGATCAGCCCGGGCAGCCGTCGGCGCCGCCGCCGTTCTTTCCCGCGATTCCGGTGACGCCCCCGCCTCCTGTGCCGACGGGGCAGGACCAGCCGACGTACCCCGCTCTGGTGTTCCCCAGCAACGGCTCCAGCGGTGCCACGCCTCCGGCCGGCAACTCGCACGGGTCCAAGAAGTCCTCCAAGCTCGTCCCGGCCATACTGCTGCCGCTGATCACGGTGGCCGTGCTCGGGCTGTCCATCGCTTTCTTCTTCTCGCACCGCCGGCGCAATGCGGCCCGCGGGGGAGGCGGCGGGTGCGTTGGTGGCGGGGACGCCAAGTTCTTGCACCCGGAAAGGACGAGCCTCTTCGCGCGTGACGAGTTCGGTGGCAGCGGCGGAGGCGGCGTCAGGGAGGCCGCGCCGGCGCCGGCGCCGGCGTCGGCTACCTCTGCCGAGTTCCTCTACGTGGGGACGCTGGCGAGCAGAGCCGACGAGAGGAGCAGCGACACGACGTCGTCCGGCGACGAGGTGTCCCGGAGCTCGGGCGGATCGCCCGAGCTCCGCCCGCTTCCGCCGCTGGCGCGGCAGTGCGCGCCGGCGCCGTCGAGGAGCCCCGGCGGGGCCTCCCCGTCGTCCGGAGAGGAAGAATTCTACTCGCCGCGGGGCTCATCAACAAAGACCTCGAGCTCGCGCAGGACTCTGGCGACGGCAGTGCAGGCGGCCCTTGAGGCGCGAGACCGCTCTAGGACTCCGTCCCCTGGTTCGGTCCTGAGCACGCCGTCGTACCCATCTTCGCCGGGGGCGACGCTGTCGCCCGCGCCCGCCTCGCCGCCTGCCTTTTCCAGCCCAGGCGAGTCCGGCCGCCGCTCCGTCAAGTCAAGATCGGAAAGCGCGCGCGTCGTCGTCCTCCCGCCGGTTCCTCCGACCCCGCCCCCGCCTCCTCCCTTCGCACCGACACTGCCACCACCGCCACCTCCTCGCCGGAAACCACCGTCCCCATCGCCCCCGTGCTCTCCACTAAACGACAAACCAGCTCTCAGTCTCAGATCCAGCACCGACACCATCGAAAGAAACCCGTTCGCCCAGCCACCGTCCCTACCGACGAGCACACACCCGCCACGGCCACCTCCGGCTGCAGGGCCGCCGCCACCACCTCCTCCTCCGCCGCCGCCGCCGGTGGGCTACTGGGAGAGCCGTGTCCGCAAGCCCGACACGTCCAAAGAAACCCGTTCGCCGGCACTGTCGCCGCCAAGCTTCAGGAGCGTCCCTGCGCCCACCGACGCGTTCCCAAGCCGGCTGCCCGAGAGCTCCGAGCAAGGCGACAAGTCCGAGGACACGACGCCACGGCCGAAGCTGAAGCCGCTGCACTGGGACAAGGTCCGGGCCAGCTCCGACCGCGTCATGGTGTGGGATCAGCTCAAGTCCAGCTCATTCCAGTGAGAACCCTGCGAAAAATTTCCATCTCTCTCAGATGTTTCAGCTGTTCGTGGTTCGTGTCCTGACTCCTGACAAGTTTCGCTGGATTTTTGCAGAGTGAACGAGGAGATGATCGAGACGCTGTTCATTTGCAATCCAGCCAATGCGCCGGCCAAGGAGGCGACTAGGAGGCCCGTGCTGCCGACGCCCAAGGCCGAGAACAAGGTGCTAGATCCGAAGAAGGCGCAGAACATTGCCATCTTGCTGCGCGCGCTGAATGTTACCAAGGAAGAGGTCAGCGACGCGCTCTGTGAAGGTGAACAAGATCCTCGCTGACACTACTTCCTAGATTTCAGCCATTTTGATTCGCGTCATACATGATACATTGGTGTTCACTGTTTTTTTTCTCTCTCTCTCACTCTCGATCCCATAGGATTAATAATTTTGCTCGTGAGTCGTGTTTGACCATATTTAGCTTGTGACTGAACTGCAGCCATTCTTGACTGTCCGTGTCCGTATAGTATGGTTGGGCTTTTAATAAGTTCGTGTGAATGAAGTGAATGCCAGCATAGAAATAGAACCGCTGAGAGTCGTTGCTGGTCCATTTATGCTGAAAATCACTGGTTGCTAGAGTTATTTTACTTATATTGCTGAAGATGTACACTAGTTGGTCTACATTTTCCATTGTATTGCCTTCTTCACTAATGTGTTAACCATGCCTGCCATTCAGGTAACACGGAGAACTTTGGAGCGGATTTACTGGAGACCTTGCTGAAGATGGCTCCCACCAAGGAAGAGGAGATTAAACTGAGAGAATTCAAAGAGGAGTCTTCTCCAGTTAAGCTTAATCCAGCTGAGAAGTTCCTCAAGGCAGTGCTCGATGTGCCTTTTGCCTTCAAAAGAGTCGATGCGATGCTTTACATAGCGAACTTCGATGCAGAGGTCAATTACCTCAAGAAGTCGTTCGAGACCCTTGAGGTGAGCATTCCGATTTTTTTTAGCCTTTTTTCATTATTACGTTTCCTCAAACCTAATCCCCTTTTCCCTTTCTTTACTCGCAGGCTGCTTGTGATGAGCTGAGAAGCAGCAGGCTATTTCTTAAGCTACTGGAAGCGGTTCTGAAGACCGGCAACAGGATGAATGTTGGCACAAACCGTGGGGACGCACACGCGTTCAAGCTCGACACTCTGCTCAAGCTGGTGGACGTCAAAGGCACCGATGGGCACACGACCCTTCTGCACTTCGTGGTACAGGAGATGATCCGGACGGAGGGCTCCCGTGTGTCCGCCAGCACCCAGACAACTCCAAGAACCCAGGCGAACCCTCTACGAGAGGAGCTGGAGTGCAAGAGGCTAGGTCTCCGGGTAGTGGGCGGCCTCGCCAGCGAGCTGGGCAACGTGAAGAAGGCGGCGGCCATGGACTCGGACGTGCTGAGCAGCTACGTCGCCAAACTCGCGGGAGGGATAGAGAAGGTGACCGAGGTGCTGCGGCTGAACGAGGAGCTCAAGTCGCGGGACGACGCGTGGCAGTTCCACGACAGGATGCAGAGGTTCCTGAAGAAGGCGGACGACGAGATCATCCGGGTGCAGTGCCAGGAGAGCGTGGCGCTGTCGCTGGTGAAGGAGATCACCGAGTACTTCCACGGCGACTCCGCCAAGGAGGAGGCGCACCCTTTCCGGATCTTCATGGTCGTGAGGGACTTCCTGGCGGTGCTGGAGCAGGTCTGCAAGGAGGTGGGCAGGATCAACGAGCGCACCATCGCCAGCTCCGCGCGCCACTTCCCGGTGCCCGTGAACCCGATGATGCCGCAGCTGTTCCCGCGGCTGCACGCGCTGAGAGCCGGGTTCTCCGACGACGAGAGCTCAGCCGCTTCGGTGTCGTCGCCATGACCGATCGATCGCTGGTAGTTGTTGTTAGTCTGCCAACATGATTTTTTGTTCGCGCGGACCGTCGGTGGTAGAAGAACACCGCGCCAGGCGCGCGGCAGAGGGGATTCGAGTGGTAGCGGGCTGTCCCTTTTTTTTTCTTCTTTTTCTTCTTCTTCTCACCTTTTGTACCCTGTAGATTATATAGAATGTACAATGTTTTTTTTGTTGTTGCAAATATTTATTTTTATATATATAAGAAGGGATAAAAATGTAGATCAGAAGAGGAAATAAGCAGTTCGTATATAAATGTATGCAGCTTTTCAGTCTGTACATGACACGAAGCAGTATGTACACGAGGCTAACAGTTCCTCAAAAAATAAAAAAATAAAATAAAAGACAGAAGAAATTCTGCAGAGCTGGAAGGTAGCTGGCCTCTCTCTCTCTGCTCTGCTGTACTTGAAGAGAAAACGAAATCCATTAAAACTCTGCCGCAGTACCAAGCAGGGAGGAGGAAAAACCATCGAGCTGTGTCGTCCATCAACAGTGTTCTTGTCATCATATTCCTTTTTGAAATAATTTTTTTTTTGTCACCATCTCTCCAACTGCACAGATGGGTCCATAACTCCATACACGCCGTATGCATGCATCTCAAGGCAGGCTCGCTCGGCTCTACTACCAGTTTGCCAATTACAGGAGCATCCTGTAAAGTTCAGTCAGTGCAACAAGTGCAGTGCCGCAGGAGCAGTAGCCAGGAGGTGAACGAAACCTCCAACACCATGGACGGATGTGGTGAAGCTGCAGCAGGCTTCCAGGCCAACAAGCAACAAATGCCTGGTCAAAACCGGTGGAGGCTGGAGCGCATGGGAGGAAAGAAAGAAAGAAAGAAACCCAAGCGGGCGGTGGTTCGGGTGGGTGCCATCGCTGGGTCTCCATGTGACGGTGACAACCATGCGGTGGTGGTTCGGGGTGTTGGATGCACCGTGCACGCACGCCCACAAAACGTTGCGGCTTGGTCGCCCTTTCCTACCAAACTACTCCTACTCTTCTTCCCTCGCTCCCATCTCGCAAGATCCGCAGCCCCACATGGGGGTATCTTGTCGCCGTCCCCTCCCTTCCCTGCACTGCACTGCACTGCACCGTATGGTATGGCATGGTATGGATGGGTGCTTTGGCTAACTCTGCTGGCCTCAATCATTGGCCTCCAATGCAAGGCCAATAATAATGAATCGAAGTTGTTTCCTTTTGGCCTGGTGGCGGCCTCCAAAAAACACACGGATCGGTTTTGGCTGCTAATGCAGCTGGGATGGGTCGAGAATGCTGTCATTAGGAACTTGTGGTGGCTGTTTTAGTAGTTTTGATGAGGAGAGGAGAGGAATTTAGAATGGTCGTAATACTAGGTTTGTTTTGTGGTGGTGGTGGTAGCTGGAGTTGGGGGGTGTGGAATGGAAGGTAGGTAGGACAAACAAAAGGTGGCAAGATTCTAATTCGAAAGATGGGAGCGCATGAGTGGAATACACACGCACGATAGGTACACTACCACGGCAGGGCAGCCTGCAGGTGGGGGAGGAGCCGGCTACATTGGCACCTGAACCACTCACTACCCAATCTTGCAATTGCAGTCACCCATACCTTTCCTTTCCATCATGGTCTCGTGAGAGGCACATGCATGCAAGCTCCTCTTCTCAGCCTCAATGATCTCTCTCTCTCTCTCTCTCTGTCCATCATCAGGGCACTCCTTTCAAGAAACTTGAGTCAATTACAGACGGATTAGCTCGCTAACAAAGTCACATCTTTTTTTCTTAATCGGGGAGTACACAGCACCGCCCATTCAGCCTGTGTGTGACGTGCACCAAACCTTGCCATTCCGGCCCTAGCACAGCACGGGCGAAGCGAAAGAGAGCCTCGCACCCATTCAGCCTGCGAGCCGAATCCAATGCTTGGTCTGGCCGGGCCCTTTGCCTTTGGCACGCATGGAAAGCCACGCAGATTCGCTCGGCTTGGGGAAACAGAAACAGAAACAGAAACAGACCCCCTCCGTTCTCCATCAGCAGACTAGTAGTAGGGCTCTAGGCAGTATCTATCCACAGCAGCACGCACGCCCGTCACGTGACGTGAGGGCCAGATGCCCAGGCTTTACGCGCCGTGCCTGCTTTGCCTTCTTTTTTTCGCCATGGCTTTTGCCAACGTTCGTTCCATTCCATCCAGCCATGACCATGATGAAAGTCGCCAAGTAACCCTTGTTTATTTACATCATCCTTGTCACTAAAGGCACACCCCCTGCTGCTGCTCCAGATCGGCACATATTCATCCATCCAGACCATAGATTCTGCGTGTCCGGAACCAACCCATGCAATTCAGAAGCAGATCAAAGCCTGGGCGAAAGGGACCGAAACCTGGCCGCCCGTAGGAAGGAAGGAAGAATGCCAAAGGCACAGGGGCAAAGGGAAGGGCTGGGCGGGAGCACAGTACCAATCACAGTACTACTAGGACGTCTCACTTCTCCGAGAGGCCCAACGGCACCTTGGAATGGGATGGGACGCGACCAAAGCGTACGTACCCAACCACCTGAAAGCGAGAACACCATTGCCCGGCCCCGGCATGCTTCAAAGAATAAAAGAGCGGGGGGTCATCACGCATTCACGCGAACCCTACAGCGGCGATACACGCCAGCCCTGACGAGAAGGGCAGGGCAGTAGCTTCCATCCTTTCACCACCACCCCTTGTGGTCACACGCCACTTTGTCCTACAACACTGACAAGACACGGAACATCTTCTCCCTACCACCGCCCCCAAAAGATAAAAGGGACCTGAACCCTAAAACTGTTAAAAAGTGCCCTGGCCCTAATGATCGAGAGCTCCGGCGCAATACAGACGAACATCTGCATCGGCAATGACAGCACAACCTTACCTACCTGCAGGTGAATAGCACAACAGTTATTGGTGCTATCTGTAACCAGAGTGCCGTGCCGCCTAGCATAGCATGCATGAGTTCAATTCAAAGCATATATTCTGGTGCTGATTCTTGGAGGCCGGGTACATTTCAGCTAGTGCTGGATCAATGGCAGTCACTAGAGGTATAGGCAGGCAGCACACATCTGAGGCTAGCTTATTGGCGCTTACTGTACAGTACGATACAACAGCAGGAGAAAACGTGTAGTTGTGTGAAATATTTATATTGTAATAACGACGTTCCGTGCTTGCTGCGTGCAGTTCGCTCAGCTTGTGCCAGCCTCGCCCTTGAGCAAGCGCGAGAACCACAGCGCCGATGCTTTCGGGTGCCTGGACAGCCCGTTCTTGTAGTCCACGTAGACTATGCCGAACCTCTTGGTGTAGCCCATTGCCCACTCGAAGTTGTCCAGGAACGACCACGCAAAGTACCCGCGGACATCAGCTCCGTCCCTGCAGTCAAAACCACTCGTTAGTGCCTGCTTGTGTCGGTCGTCATATTGTAGTAGCTCACGCACGTCCTGTCCTTGGTCTTGGCTATGCATGTGATGGGCAGCGAAACAAAAAAGGCTTACTTGATCGCTTGCGCAACTGAATTGAGGTACCCTTTGAAGTAACCGACCCTCGTCGTGTCGTTTAGGACCTGGTCAAGCGTTGCGGATTGATCGTCCTCTTCATCCATGCCTGCATGCACGAAAGAAACTAGGTAAAGGGACATCATAATCCACGCGCGCTCTGTCTTTTTTTATTCAGATGGGTCAGAAACAGCGCATGCCAATGGCAGTAAAAGCTATCACGCGTGCAAGCAAAACTACCGCCATTTGTGTCACAATAACAAATAGTTCCAACACTTGGCCACGCTAGATGTTGTCTGCCACTGCATCGAAACGCACCTGTCACCCACTGCCCACCACCGAGACGCGTTGCAAAACTGCACCATTGGTCTGGGGTCTGCGCCAGCCACATGGAGAGTGACAAGGTCGAGGCAACGATATCCTTTGTAAGATGAGGGGACAAGATTATTAGGGGCCAATGACGGAGAGGTTGGAAAACATGGGTAGCCAAAAACTCTAAGATGGGTGAGGTCTGGTTGCGTGCCATGGAGAATCTGGCATATGATTGCGGATGATGGAGGAGAAGCACTTGTTGAGGATGTAGGTGGCGGTTACTAACATGGAGGCGTGAAGGAGCATGATGCAGACGGAGTTATTAAGTGTACAAATGATACATTTAGCTTTTCGATTCTAAGCGGAGGTGTAAAGGCAGGATAGTGTAACAGGGTGCCATGACAAGTAAGGAGCCAGTGGCATTGTTAACAAATTCTATGTCAATATCGCCTCAAAATACTAGATGGGCTGGGTATGTGCAAACTGAAAGAAATTAGTGATTAGCTAGTCTACTTCAGACTTGCATTGCATGGAAAATGTCTAGCAATAATGACAAAATTATCTAGAATGACAAGATAGTAAAGAAAAAGTACTACAAACTAGACAAGTCCAGATGTACCAACAAGAAACTCCAAGGGAGCGGAAGTGCATGAGTTTAACCGAGCAAAGGGTAACCATGTATGTTTGCCAAGCTGATAGAAGAGGCAAATAAAGCAATCTATTTTATTACAAGAGATGACTCTGGTATTCTATAGGGTAGCTAAGGTAACTGAGACCGGATGATCAAGACGCTAGTGCCACACAACGGAGGGGACAATGAGGTGGGCATGAGTGTCAGTAGTGGCGGGGAAGGTGTAGAGATCACCGTCACTAGCACAACAAAGCATCTCACGTATGGGCTGAAGATCCTTAACAAAAAAGGAGTCAAATTCAATGGAGCAAAGGTTGTCAAGAGTAAACTAACGTACACACAGTAGATTATGAACGAGAGAGGACAACAAGAACATTGTCAAGATCAAAAATAGAGGATGAAGTTGGAACAAGGGAGTGGCCTTGGGCACGAACAGGAAGGGAGCTGTCATTGCCAACAATAATGGAAGAATGTGAGGGAGGGAAGCAGGAGAGGAGTATTACAATCCAATGATGACATGTGGGAGGTGACGCCAGTGTCGAGGACCCAGGGGCTAGATCCCTAAAGTTGTAGTTGTTGTAGAGCAGCCACCAGACCAGATGGGTCCTAGCTGGGGATGGGTTGAGACCACACCCTGTCAGTGTTTGTGACCCGACCACACACCACGGGTTTACCCGTGATGCTTTTGGATAGGACGGCGTCGTTGATCATGGCTCGATGGTTCGTGCTATGGGTGTACATTTGTGTTGTGCCTAATAGGCCAGCTCAAAGCACACAATTTCTAGCACGACACAAGTCTGGTACGGCCCAACCTAATTGTGGGCCCGGCTGGCACAACCCAATATGTGGGCCGTGCCTGGGCCTCAAGTTAAGCTCACGGCCGGTCTGACACGGCCCATCGAGGCCCACTAAACATAGACTCGGTATTTAACTAAGGTCCGTCAAATCTCACAGGACCAGCACAACTTGGAGAATCTAGAGATTCAATAGGCTTCGAGAACCAGTACTTAGATGGGGATAGTGAATAGTGATAATGATCATTGTACATGTATTTTGTATGGTTGTATAGTACTCAACTAAACACTGAACAGAGAACTGTATATTATTTCTGAGCTAGTTGTACTATTTTTTTCTTTCTGAACAAAGGTTTTTAATGTGCAGCCACAAAACATCTTAGTTTTATTTTGGTCATATATATTCTATATTTTTCGTTTATGTATTTCTGTTGTATGTATATGTGAAAGGGAAATAGGATTTAACCTTTTTCTATAAATAATTTTGGTGGTTGAATGTCCAACTCAAATATTGGACTAACTAGTTTGCTCTAGATTATATATTCCACATGTGCATAAAGGTTCAACACAAACCAATAAAAGATCAAAGTTAGAGTTCAAAAAGAAAGGAGCAAAGAAACCCAAGTGTCCCTGGTCTGGCGCACCGGACTGTCCGGTGTGCCACCGGACAGTGTCCGGTGCACCAGGACCGTACAAGCCCAAACTCTTCACCTTCGGGTTTCTCCAGCGCCACTCCGCTATAATTCATCGGACTGTCCGGTGCACCAAGCGGAGCAACGACTCTTCAGCGCAACGGTCGACTGCACAGTGCCCTGACAACGCTACAGTGCGCGGCAGAAGTCGGAACAGAAGTCAGAGGCGCACCTGACAATGAACAGTGTCTGTCCGGTGCCACCAGAAGTCAGCGCTCCAACGGTCGACTGCGTCAGAACCATAACGGTTGGGTGACGTGGCTGGCGCACCGGACACTGTCCGATGCGCCCATCGACAGCAGTCACCCCCAACGGTTGTTTTGGTGGTTGAGGGCTATAAATACCCCCTAACCACCTCCATTCCAACCATCCAAGCATTCATCACTCTCCATTCAATACAAGAGCAAAGTGCAACAATCCAAGACACAAATCAAAGCCACCGATCCGATCAAAGTCCCCAATTCAATTCTAGTGCATTAGGACTTGTGAGAGGATCACTTGTGTTTCTTGTTGCTCTTGTTTGCTTGGCTTGGCTTTCTTTTCTTTCTCACTTCTTACTCTCAAGTGCTTTGTAAGCGAGGCAAGAGATACCAATTGTGTGGTGTTCCTTGCGGGGTCTAAGTGACCCGTGAGATTAAGGAAGAAACCTCACTCGGTCTAAGTGACCGTTTGAGAGAGGGAAAGGGTTGAAAGAGACCCGATCTTTGTGACCACCTCAACGGGGACTAGGTTCTTTAGAACCGAACCTCGGTAAAACAAATCATTGTGTCATCCGCTTTATTTTCTTGGTTGATTTGTTTTCCCCTCTCTCCAGGACTCGGATTTTATTCTAACGCTAACCCCGGCTTGTAGTGTGTTTAGAGTTATAAATTTCAATTTCCGCCTATCCACCCCCCTCTAGGCGACTTTCAATATGGGTCAGTTTGGCACATTAAGGCATTATGGGCTATTTGGGTCGGCCTAGCACACAACTAATGGTGGGCCGTGCCATGGGCCGATGACTGGGCCCACGTGCTGGCACGACACAACCCATAATTGGAGATGTGCTTTTGCGGGCCGCGCTTTTGTGGGCCTGTGCCGTGCCGGGCCAGGCTAGCCCACATGTACAGGTATAGTTCGTGTTGTAGCACGACGGGGTGACTCAGACTTATACAGGTTCGGGCCGCGTGGAATCGCGTAATACCCTACTTCCTGTGGTGGTTCTGGTATTGATGTGAGGATTACAAGCTGAGAGCTGCGGGTGTTGTAGGCTAAGATGGGATGAAATGGTAGGGGGTACCTCCCGGTCTTATATACACGATCAAGGAGAGTTATCCCGTTACAAGCGATGATTTCTATCTACTTGCTTTCTCCTTCTTTGTCGAAGACTATGTCCCTACATATCCGGAGTCCTCTTCATCCATACGTCCGAGTTACCGCCGAGGGTTTAGCCTGTCGGGTGATCACAACTGCACCGCCCGATATGTCCATGCTCTTGTAGCGCTTAACTTGGGCGTCAGTTTTCGTCGGCTTAGATCGGGCCTGCCCATCCTGGTTATGTCTAGTTGGGCCATCCCGTAGGACGATCTAGGAGAAAACCTGTCAGGCGGCCCATGACAAGTTTCGGTGTACATGAGGACCCGGGGATATCTATCCCCCACACCCCCATCTTGTTGTGGTCGTTTGGTTGGGTGGTTGGAGATGTCTAGGACTCATCAAAGAAGGTGTTGGCCTAGGGATAAAGTTTGAGAAGATCCGCAGAAGGTGAGTGCTAAGTAGGGCCAATAGGCAGCACACCTCATGGGTTCAAACAGACCCATGGGCCAGAAGGACATGGCCATGCGTGTTGTTCGTTCCCATGGCCCTTGCGCCAGTTACGGCGGACGCTGTCACCTACAGGAGTAGCGCTCGCGCTACCTACTGTTAGGGTGGTAGCCTGGGCATTCTTGACATCGTTGGCGAAGCACAATTCTTTGAGGATTAGCTTGTTGCATGCTTCGACGAAGCATGACAAGGGTTTAGCACCAGTGATATCGTCGACGTTGTTGGTGTAGAAGACATTGAGGCCGTGGAGGAAGTTTAGGACGAGCTAGGGATCATAGATGACAACGCTGACATCACAGAGGGGTCGGCAAGAGTCTTCATCCTCTTGCAATACTAATTGATAGGCAGATCACCCAAGGTCATGGAGTAAAACTCATGACTCAGGAAGATCACTTGTGGAGCTTTGTCAGCGTGAAGGGACGATTAACGCCTCGATGGAGACCCAAAGTTGGCACGTAATCTAATCGACAACCATGGCGGGACCTCATCAAAGACAGATCCGTAGAGCCAGCTATGAATGCACCATCTCGCATGCAACCAAGATGGATTTGTAGGCCAGGCGGTCGTGGTGTCTTCGACATGCACCATGAGGCCGAATTTGTCACACATGGTTGTGAAAAAGTTGGATCAACGAGTGTAGTTAGGGTTCTAGGATTAAAAGATGATAGAAACATAGGATTTAATGCAAATAGTGGTGTAGAGTTGGAGGGTAGGAAAGTTGTACTTGGTCTGTGATGGACTGGTTGCCGAGGTAGCAAAGGTGATGGAAAACACGATACAGTCCGACGATCAGGGTGAAGAGGAGTGTCGACGGGTGTGGGGAGTCACAGAGGAGGAGGTACCCAAGGGAGGGGAGGGTCGACGCATAGGAGAGGCGGCGCCAGAGAATGGGAGGGGGTCGATGACTGGTGGGCTAGGGCACCAGGAGGAAAGCCTAGATTGTTGGTACTATGCAGAAAGATAGATGAAAAACACCACATCCTTAGGTGGGAGGTGACCCTTCATATATATAGGGCCAATATGGTTTGGAGTACAAATCTAAAAGATATTCCTGAATACAATCTCTAACAATATTATGTTACCAGTATTCGATATCCGACGTTGTTTCACTTCGGTTTTGGGAGGTATGGAAGCCTTACCATTCTCAGTAACATAAATTACTGGATTATTGTACTTCTTCGCTATATAATTAAGTGACTTATGAAGGCCCCAAGGAACTATGAAAAGCCATTCAGATGCAGCCTGCACAAATTTGAGATAGTATGTTAGGAGAGAACCAGATAATTTACACACGGAGAAAGAAGTTCAGTGCAGCGTTCTGACCCTTTCACCAATTTTTTCACCACTATTCCATTTTTCTGCCAAAAGAATAAACGTCAGATTACTACTACTACTAGGACTACTACTACTATTATCATCATCATTAATAATAATAACAACAGCAACAACAATAATAATATGCAGCACTATTTGTCACCCTAGGTGATGATCACCTACCCTGAAATAACTTAAAGAATGACTTGTAAAGATCATGAATAATTTAAATTTGTTAAGACATTTAAGAGTGGTAATCATCACCTAGGGTGACGAATAACATACAATAATAATGATAATGATAATGATGACGATGATGATGATAATAATAATAATAATAATAATAATATGCAGGAATGATCTCGAGTAAATCTAAAATTGAGCAAAGGACTAAGGAAGACTGCAAACATAGTTGTTCAACCGCATACACCGACGTCGATTTTCCACTATTCCTAGAACATTTGACCCAGTTACAAATAATCATCATGTTCGCTTAGCTTTAATCTGTATCGGCTTTTACTGCTTCTACAATGTTGTCTCTATGGCAGTCCGAACATCTGGCTTTAATCCGAAGCGAACAACCTGACACTCTTTCTCTTTGTACACAGATAGCTAGAGTTGAGATGTTATTGCTGAAATCACCTAACTTCTAGGATTGTAATCTCCAACAGGGTCTCTCTCCCCATCCTATTGAAATGCCCAATTTCTAACCCATCTTTCTGAAGTTGGGATGAAGTCGTTCGCCTTACATCCCTTGGAATGTTATAGGGGGAAATATTCAGTGCAAACCCTCTACTTAGTGAAATCATGAAACCCTTTAGAAAAACATACTTAGAAGTTGAAGAAAGTGGATTTCATCATATTATTTATTACTCCCTCCGGACAAATGTTTTGCATGGTCTCCAATGCACATTCTCAACCACCAACTTCTTCTAGAATATTCTTCAAGAGTTAAAACCCTTTAAGATCGTGATATTTTGCAAACACTTTAAATACAACTCTACACATATGTTTTCAAACTAAATAATTTAAAATTTATCTAAATAATAATTTTTTTATCCTTCATAGCTGAAGTACCATACCTATTCGTTCCATTTGTTGCACTTGGTAGAAATAAACATCATTTGGATTTTGGAGATGAGCAATGAGTCTTGAAGTATAATGATTTACTCCAACAAAATCAATTTTGTTCCTCATGAACTCTTTATCTTTCTCTGAAAAGGTTGGAAGATCACTGCCCAGTCGCTGACGCATGCTTTCTGGGTAATCACCAAAATATATTGGATCTAGGTACCTTTAAGTAAAAGGAAATTAGTCAGCCGACGTCACACATTATCCTAGGAACACAAAACCAAATAAATGTCGGCACATTATACTACATAAATCTGTATGTTTTGTGGGGATGGGGAGGAATCTATGCCTTTTTTAGGGGAAAAACTAGTCTAAAAGCTAAACAATGTTGGAAGACATGCCCATGTGATATTAGTAATATGAATAGCAACATACCATCCAAGTTGAAAGTCAAGCCTCCGCTGTGCAGCAATTTGGTCTTCCACATTTTCAGAAAATGGCTCTGCCCATTCACAATCAACAACCAACCCTACTTCACCACCTTGTGCAGCCTATTTTTGTAACATGTAAAACCATCAGATGAACAAAATATACTGCCAGAAAGCAATGAAATGATGATGAGGGTACCAAATACAATACTGGTAGGAAATAAAATGAATTGCAGTACGTTTCCAAACTTCCAGTTCTCATTATAGACAAGGAACTTAGTGTGTAAGCATGATACAGTAGATACAGAAACGAGGAAGAGTCCAAAAAAAGAGAGAGTAAAAAGGAACCCATACTAACAAAGACCTAATGGAACCAACCAGCTGCTTTCAGGAGCAAGAATGCCAGGACCAGGAATCCAGGATTTACACTACCCACATAAGGACCTCAAGGCAGTTCATATAAGAACTAAAACGGACCTTGAATTTTCTTCTATAAACATCAACAGCAGCAGCATGAGCCAAGATTTGGTGATGGGCAGCCAAGTAACATCTAGCAGTTTCACCTTGGCATCCTCCAGGTGCAAAAATTCCAATCCCATAACCATTGATTGCAGTTTGGAGAGGTTCATTGATTGTTATCCAATGCTTTACCCTGTCTCCAAAATTTGCAAAGCAAGCTTCTGCATACAATGCAAAGTACTCCCTGGGATATTTTTTATGGTGAGAAACTCATATAAACTACAGAAAATCAAGTTGCCACCACTTCTGAATAAAAATTGTCTCGAAAAGAATCTCATATGTAATCATCCGTTTAAGCGTCAAGAAAACTTTGGTAATCATACTGCACACTAAAGATGCCTGCAGTGACTTACACAATCTTGTCAGAAATCCAGCCCCCCAGAGTCTTCTGAAGATTGTTTGGAAGATCCCAATGATATAGAGTTGCGTAAGGCTCAATACCTATTGCCAGACAGTCGAACGGTTAACAACTATAAGCTCTGTAACCTTTAAATTTATTCAGTAAAACATATGGTACCTTTCGAAATCATAAAGTTGATGAGGTCATTATAGAAGGCGACTCCTTGATCATTGACCTTTCCCCCCAAGCCATCTGTATTAGCATTGACAGGCAGCAGAAAATTCAGACATTTATATCATGGTCCATGTCACGTGCAGTTATAAAATGGATCTTCTATCCGGTAAGTTTAGCATACCAGGAAATATACGCGCCCAAGATATAGAAAACCTGTATGCGCTAAAACCTAGACTTGCCATGAGCTCAATGTCTTCCTGAAAAGTTTATAGCAAACATTTCAATTCGTTGATAGTTACCCTATTACCAAGAAGAATGTGCCCCTCCACCCGCCGCTCTTTTTTTGTTGATTCTTTTTCTCATCTGTAGGAATGGTAGACAATACATTGTATCGATGGTAGTGATCAACTGCAATTTCTCCATTGCTTCTGTCTAAGACATGTTCTGAAAAGGCACGTGTTTGAACACAAATGGTTAAATATATGTATTTCAAGATCATAAAGGAATCTCCTAAAAAAGAGAGCATAAAGGAACCAGATAAGCAAACCTTTGTCATCTGTAAATACATCCCATATGCTGTCTCCTTTGCCTCCCTCCCTTCTCGCTCCCTCAATCTACAGACGTAACTTCCAGTGTTAGAGAGAAAGGAACAGAAAGGAGGGTGGTTTCCTATCTGTATTTCCATTCTGTCTTTCTTGTGTGTAGGGCTCTAGGCACAGGCACCATTTTGTCCCCGAAAAACTCTGCATCTTTGAGTCAACTAATAGTCCAGTCCAGCTTGAGATTTATGCAACCCGACTTTAGACATGAACTCCTATTCTTTCATCACTCCCCCACTCTACACCCCTGCAGCTGCGGACGGCAACAACAACTATACATGTATACCACACTATTTACCTCCTAACTGTGCATCCCCGTTCACCTGTCGTCCAGTGTTTGCCCGGTAAACCTTAGAGCAGCAAAGCGTGCACAAGCTAAAATGACTATATAACCTTAGTCCGTCCAAACCGAGCTGAATAGTGTGAAAAATTGTAAGGTGAAAATTTGTCGATTATAAACCTTAGTCCATCCAAACCGAGCTGAATCAACTCCACACCCTCCAAACTAAGCTGAAACGCCGATTGACAAGCAGAAGAAGCTTAAAACGCATTGACGGCGTCAGAGCTCGGAACTACAGTCAAAACAGAGACCAAACAGTGGAACCCACCACTCCGATTCGAATCTCAGAAGTAGAGACCCACCAAAGCAAGCCAGCGCGTGCACTAGCTGTCGCGCGGTGTGCAGGCGTAGGCAAGGCGCAAGCACGCGGCGGGACGGGACGGGACGGCAAGCGAAGGCGGCCCCGCGGGATGAGATGGGGACGGCGGCGGCCGGGTACTAACCTGGTACGCGGAGGTAGCGACGCCGAAGACGAAGCCGTCGGGGAAGTCGGCGCGGGTAACCTCCGGCTCGCGCCCCGTGCTCCCCATTGCTCCGGCGGGTGGGCTGAGTGGTGGAGTTGCTGGAAGCGAAGGCCTGAGCGATCTCGACGCGGCGTGGAGGAGGAGTCGGTGAATTCGGAAGCGTGGGCTTGGGGGTCGAATTGAATTATTAAATGGCGCCTGACTCGGAGAGGAAGCGGCAGCCACACTCTCGCTCGCCAGTTGCCCCGGGCGGCGAGAGCGCAGGGTAAGAACTGAGAACACGTGAGCAGCCACGCCGGCGTGGGTCCCTGTCGGCCAATGCACGCGAGCGAGCGAGCGAGCGAGACGAGAGCGACAGATATAGATGGTCATTTGGCACTAACACGATGGGACAGCCCAGGCACGGTACGAAAAAGCACGGTCCAGGCACGACCCGGTCCGGTTAGTATAGTGTCAGTGCCTGGTACGACACGGCTATATTGCCGTGCCTGGGCCACTATCTCGACGCGTAGTGCTGGCACGGGCACGACACGGTTACATTTTTTATTTTAAAAATAATAGTTTACATATATCAAATATAAGAATTCAACATATAACACAATAAAACTGCAGTTGCACTGGTTAGATGGATGTGTTTAAGCCTCTTATGCACTAGGTTGTGGGTTCAAGCTCCCAAAACTACACATTTTTTGCTAAATTTTACAATATACTCAGATAGGCCATAGTGCCACCGGGCCGGCCCGGCACGACTAACAGGCTCACGAGCCGTGCCTGGGCCGCGGCAGCGGCACGCCGGCCCATCTGGGCACGGCACGGTTCGTAGCCGGGCCTGGCGGGCCGTGCCAGCGACAGGCCGTGCCGGCCCGTTTGGCCATCTATAGCGACAGATCCGAGAGCGCTGTGTTCCAGTGTTCAGTCTACTGTGGCAGTTCGTCCGTTCCAGTCTTCCAGAAGGGATTGGCCCTACTTGTTTGTCATGCAGGTAGCCTTTCTGACAGCAGCTTCAGTGTTGCTCAAAAGCCGAACCGTGAGATGAAAAAACGAACCAAGACCATTGGAGCGATCCCCGATCGGCCGTTGGTTGCTAGAGTTTCCGAACAGATGGGAACCATTCCGATTTTCGAGCATACTGAGCTCCAGTAGCCGATGTTCTGATTTTTTTCTGTTGTCTTGTACTTGAAAAATACAGATAAAAATTGTACTATTAGGCACGATATGTTAGCTAGACAAATTCCGATTGAAGTGCTTCGCAATTATTAGTCTTGATGGTGACAGATCTCATGCAGGTTCAGGTTCTGTCCTGATATTTTCCAGTGCTATATGTGCTAGTAGAAAATTGTCCGTGCTCCTCCACCCGCAAGGCGAGGCTGGCTTTCTTTGGATACTCTACTATTCACCTTAATCCATATGAATTGAGATAGATAGATAGATTGATCTGATCTCGATCTACCTTATATATATAGATTAAGATAAATCAATCCATCTCAATATATATACATCTCAGCTTAAACAGAAAAAGTTGCCTGGTTTTAATAAAGTTTTATAGTATAGTACAAAGCATCTGGTCCTAAATGGGGTTAAAGAGCCTGATTATAAGAGGATCGGTTCAGTTTGAGATTTCAGTTACCATCACCACTAGCAGTTGTAAGAACCATGCATTGCATGACTCCCTGATACAAATAAAAGTACTATTGGAGATATAGGACGCAAAGCTAACTCAATAGAATACATAACTGTTAGTAAGTAGGAACCAACTATTTTCATCGAGCACAGGTAGAGTTCTACGTTCAAGATATACAAATAGAAGTGCAACAAATGCTCAACTGAATTGTCTAAAATAAGCCATCGATAAACAGAAATTTCAATTTTCAACTCATGCAATCAGTTTTTCTTATAAAATGCTGTAGAATTATATTGAAAATGTTGATTGCAACTCAAAATCACTAAGGACCCGTTTGTTTTGTTGGAATTGAATTTCATAATTTAGACAAAACTAATTAAGTTCATATATATTTATATATGTAATATATTTGTATATTATTTTAAATCATATGAGAGAGATAGTTATATACTATATTTATGTTATAGAGAAGCAAGTAGAAGGATGTGCTATAAGTTGTACATCAAAAAAATAGTATGTAAATCTATAGAATTAATTTACATCTCACCACATAAATTTAAGATAGGCTTATATGATAACTTTAAAAAGTGGTGGAATGTCATATTCTAAAAAAATAGTCTATTCCATTAGTAAGATTCTAATTCCTCAAAATGAAAGGAAACAAACGGGACCTAAGAGATAGCAGTAAAGGTGACAAGAGTAAAAAAACA
Source organism: Zea luxurians (assembly GCA_029449295.1). NCBI lineage: Eukaryota > Viridiplantae > Streptophyta > Magnoliopsida > Poales > Poaceae > Zea > Zea luxurians. The sequence continues at coordinate 645,553 of JAOPSE010000064.1, read as the reverse complement.
ATTGATGAAATTATCCCAAATCACAAAATATGTGAAAGAATATTTTCGTAACTTGAATTCCACTGGCAGCCAAAATTCATTCGTGTTCTTAAATAAGACATGAAAATAAATTATCGACATGTAGAATGGCGCATGGAAATCCTAAACAGAAGCTCCAGAAGTCCAGACCAAAACTAAATATTCTTCTTTGTCAGTCTAGCATTTAAATATAAATGCAAAATTATTGTAGTAAATAACAACAAACAAAAACAGGTACAAAGATGATGTTTCTTGCAAGCTCACCAGAGCTGAAAAGCTCAAAAAGAAAGGTTCTATCCAAAAGTTAATTAGCAGACATATGGATTCGAGTATCCTAGAGAAACTATGCTTCTTGGCTCGCATTTGACTGCATTTCCTCCCCTTCCAACTCCTTAACTGCAGTTATGAGGCTGCGACTTATACCCCTTAGGCATAAACCACTATCCTCCATTTCCTCCAGGAGTTTCTCAGCTCTTCTCCAGTCCATAGCCTTGAGACACAATGACTGAATCAGTTTGTCATACTCATCCACATTTGGCTGCAACCCATCTTTCTTCATCTCCTTTAGGCACTCATTGGCCTTCTCGAAGTCCTCCATCTTGCAGTATCCACGGATAAGTATGTGATAAGCAACCCTGTTTAGCTTCGGATGAATTTTCTTAGCTTCACGAAGTAGATCATGGGCTTCATCAATCATGCCTCCTTTCGCGTAGCCACTCATGAGCACACTGTAAGTATAGATATCAGGGCTGATCCCTTGGCTCTCCATCATTCTCATCAAACCTTTTGCATCCTCCATTTCTCCCTGTTTTGACAATGCTGTGATGACAAAATTAAACACTGCATTACCAGGAGCTGGCCCAACATTTACCATCCTCATCAACAATGCTTTTGCATCCTCCAATTTCTTTTTCCTACACAAACCATGTATAACTGTGGCAAATGTCTTGCCTGCATTCTTAAGAGATTCCCCTTTGTACTCTTCAAGCTGCACCATCCTCATCAACAAATTATTTGCATCCTCCATTTTGTTTAGCCTACACAAAGCATGTACAACTGTGGCAAAGGACTTGCCTGCATGCTTAAGCGACTCCTCTTGGTACTCTTCCAGCAGTTCCAGAGCAGTACCAATGGTCTCATCATTCCTTGCCAAAGCACCAACAAGGAAATCCAAGGCTAGTTTTGGGACTGGAATCTTTTTTTCCTTCACTGCAAGGTATAATGAGTGTGCCATCTTCACCTTCTTCCCCTCACACAGGTAAATCAAAATCCTGCCAACCTTCTCACCATTGGGGAAGCAGGCAGAGCCAATCATCTTCTCACAGACTTCACAAGCAGAGCGGAACAAGGACTTCTTTCGTGCTGCTTCAATCACAAGATAATAGCTGTCACTGTCCGGAGTGCAACCAAACTCATCGAACTTGGAGAACACCTCCAACGCTGCTTTCGACTTCTCAAGCTTCCAAAATACGGAAATCATTTCATTCAACAACGGTGTACTCACTGATCCTGGCACAGAGCCTATTTCCTTAATCGAATCCCAAAGCAAGTAAGCGTCTGCCTTGTCTATCTCAGCAGAATCAGCTAGCTTGCTCACGAGAACCTCAAGATTCGAGAGGCTCTTGGAAGCGGGGTTATTCTTCGCGGCATAGTTGAACAGGGAAATCAGCTTCTTACAGGAGCATTGATCAGCAGCAAGGAGGACTGCGGCTAGGAGTGGCTCGTTGAAGTCCACGGTCATGTCAGCGAGGGTGGAGGCGATCTCGTCCTCGGGGGTGGACTCCACGGCGGCGCAGACGCGGGCGACCTCCTCATCGTCGGCTACGGCGTCGGCGCTGCCGGGGGAGGCAAAGATGTCGTCGGCGTCGCCAGCTTCCTCCCACATCGAGCTCAGGTTGTCCTCTCCGGCCTCAGCGGCATCTTGAGAAGCCTTGGTCGGGGAGGAGAAGGCTTCAGGGAAGGGATCAGTGGCGGCGGAGGAGGAGGAATCGGGGATGGGATCCGGGGAGGAGGACAGGAAGCGGGGAGGTGGGACTCGGGTTAGAGTTCGAGTGGGATATGGTTGTGGAGGTGGTGGCGGTGGCCGGGTAATGGTCGAGCGGAGTAGGAGCAGCGCACGAGCTCGCGAACGCCACATCATCGCCGTCGTCCTCGGCGGCGGCGAGATGTGTTCTAATTGTTGCGTGCCTCGTGGTGGAGACGTAGAAGTCGTGGAGGAAGGAGTTTTCTTTCATTCTAGGGTTTAAGGCCTTCTGGGCTGGGCCTAACTATTTCTATTCTATTGAGCCAAAATATAACCTTTTATTGGGCCAAAATATTGTTTCTTGGTAGTAATTTTTGAAGGATATCAGAATACGAGAACAAGTATTTTCAGTTTGGACGTTCAGGAAGCATAAGAGCAACTCAAGAAAAAAGCCTTAAACCTACCCAAAATCGATATTAGAAAAGAAATCTGTTTTTTCTTGCTCCAACAGCTTCTTTATCCATGTTCCAAAAGTTTTGGGTACTGCATCTATCTCCTCTTCTCCCGCATATTTATGCGTGAGTGATACCTCCCCAATCCACACGAGTTGCTGCTGCTCGGAAGATGAATCGTTCTCTCCGCTCTCCTCAATACGCTCGCCATGTACGTGCTGCACCCCACTACGTTGCAGAGTCCTTGGTCACCTGCTTCAACTCCACATACAAGAACTGTCGGAGCCCGTCGGCAGGGAGATACTCTAGACCCACTATCTTCCGGTATTGAGAGTACTTGATACGTTGACATATCTACCATGGAGTACCAGTGTGATGAGGCACAGGCCATAGGAATTTTAGAGAGATAGTATTTGGGGATCTGTTGTGGAAAGATAGTATTTTGGGGAAAGAATTTTTTTAGTAGAAACCCCAATACATAGTTTTGAGGAAGAAATTTTAGAGGAGCTTTTGGAGTTGCTCTAACAACCAATCTGATGACTCTTCATCCCATAGCTCAAGAAAATGATTCATTCCACTTATTAATGTCAGTGTAAATTAACAAGCTTACACCGTAGTATAGCTTATGTGGATATTTCCCTTCGGCAGGTAATGATTTGTTGCATTGTACTGTTCCTGACTTGTGCCATCTTGAGATCAGAAGTTGAACAATTCAGAGGGTCTTAGGATATGTTTGTTCCCTCCTAGATTATATAAGTTAGATTATGATAAATGAGTAGAAGGGTAAAACATTAATTTAAAGCCTCAAATAAGCTAATGTTGGATAGCTTATTTCAGCTTACTTATGATGTAAAAGTGATATTTTAACTTCTTAACCTTTAGGCCTTGTTCGTTTGTGCCGGATTCCGGATTGGTGGGTCGAAACGATTTCTAGCAGGATTGCTTCTCTAATTTATATAAATTTTAATTAGATGGAACGATTCCGAGTGCAATCCGTCCGAGTGCAATCCGACGTAAACGAATAAGGCCTTAAGCAGCTGTGACAGGCAGGGTTCCGGTTACAAATTGTAATAGAATACAAAATAAATTCAGAACGAAGTTGGCACATTCCCAGCTTTTAGTGCCTATTCCACTCGAAATGCTACCAAGCAAAAAAAATTGGCAGCATGCAAATCCACATCAGGAGCCTATGCAGTGACCTCAGCTGCGGCATTCTTAGCATCTTCCTCCTCTTTGGCTCTGTTTGCCTGCTGTTTTTTCTGAGCCCTTATCATTGCACGCCTTGCACGGGGGCGCATCTCACGTACTTGCCGTGGCGGCATCACAAAAGGTTCCAGAGGGCGGTCATGGAATGGATGTTCGTTTCCAGAAAATATCCTCAGCTTGCGATCCCTATCCTGGAGGACCAGAGCAGTATATGTCAAACACCAAGCACATTTTAACGTGACCAGCAAAAGGCATGATTCCTCGACCATGATACAATAAGATGTTATGAAACCTAGGTCCATACAGTGTTATGAAATATACAGGTCATCAATACACAAACACAATATTGCAAATTAATATAGCATCTCAGTCACGTGTAACAGTACCAACTACCAAGGGAAATATGATCAGATAATGATATGCTACAAAAAGTTATTCACAATATGGCATTAACAAATTTTGACAGATCGTTAAGCAGATTGGCTAAGTCTACAATGCAAAGGAGCAACAAATAAGATAACTAAGCTTATACAGAGTATGTTTTCTCATGGCACAGTGAGCAATAATAAAACAAGTTCAAGACAAGTGACTAGTCTGTCTTCTCTAACATAACTGTCATAGTAACAGTTAACCTCTCCTATTTAAAAAGTGCATAGTGTGTCCCTCATCCAACTATCCTGCGCTCTAGAAACTCTATACCACATAGTCAATTTGGCTCTGACTGGTGCCCTCCCCGCCTCTCACTTGGGCGCCGTCTTCATCTCTCTCCGCCTCCTCACTTCACCTCCATTTGATCTTGCCAACTCCGATTAATAATGACAAGCAACTTCCTCTTCATTGCCTCTCTACCTTCAAAACCCGAAGTGATCTTTGCTTTTGCCATATCCATGGCAGCGGCAACCTCTGGCATGGCTGGCTTTTCATCGCCATCAACAATTTGCAACACAATGAGCAGTGGTTGACTGGTTGTGATGCACGAATACAATCTTGGACTGAGTTCCAAAAGTTTGTAGAAAGATGTATCTATGTGATCTTTCCTGCTTCTGTGCTTTGATAGCTTGGACCTAGTCCAATCATCACAAACAAAGAGACATCTCAAAGCTTGCTTATGCTTATATATGGACTGGAGAGTAAGGAAAGATGTAGCAAATCTTGTAACTGCAGGTCTAACTAAATCACCCCATATCTTCTCCCTCGTGGCATCAAGAAGCTTGACATGCCTACATATGAAGGTTGTCACTTGGCGAGCATAGGAAATGCATTTCTTGAACTCTCCAATTTTCCCAATGTCCTCAAGCATGAGGTCCAAACAGTGAGCAGCATATGGAGGCCAAAACAAGTGAGGGATCTTCCTTTCTAAAAGTCTTCCAGCAGCCTTGAAGTTAGCCCCATTATCTGTAACAATCTGCACTACCTTGTCTCTACCAAAGGCATCAATCCTTTTATCCAGTAGTGCAGCTAACATTTGAGCATCTGCTGTCTCACTTGAGTCATTGACAGACTCCAAGAAAAATGTGCTAGCTAGACTATTGACAAGGAAATTGATCAAGAGCCGACCCCTCCTATCTGTCCAACCATCAGACATAAGTGTGCAACCAAATTCAATCCAAGCCAACTCATGAGTCTTTTTTTATCTCATCTACACTCTTCTTTGCCTTCTCAAGCAATGGCACCCTAACATCATGATATGAAAGTTTCACATACCCAGGACCATATTGGCCAACCGTCTCAAGCATGATCTCAAAGGCCCTTGAGTTGACGACATTAAGTGGTAAGCCACACTCATAAATAAATCAGCAACATACATATATGTTCTTTTCTTCTCCTCCTTGCTCTTTCGCTGCAATGTAATTTGAGTGTTGCCCTTGCAATGCCTCTCACAAACCACATCTTCAGGTGTTTTGCGAAGCAGGATGCAATTGATTTAGAAGACTTCAACGCGTGTTGATTGTTTTGGCTTGCTTTAGCTGAGAGCCTTCTCTTTTGGACGGTTCCGGAACTGGGTTGAACAACTGAATGGGATGCTCTACTTTCCCCTTCTCCAAGTACTTTAACTCCCTCATCTTTATCACTATCTTTATCATCATCCAAGTCAATAGGCTTCTGTCTAGCATTCTTCTTCAAATAATCACTCATCTCTTTGCTGATTGCCGATGTTGTCTTCGGGCACTTAGCAACATCACCATGACCACCAACAAGGTGCTGCTTCAAGCTTCTAACACCTGCATGAACAATTTTGCCACAAAGGATGCACTTCACCACATCTTTTTTTGTTCAAATCCGGCCAATAACAATAGTTCCATGCTGGATCCTTCGATTTTGCCTTTCTCTTAGAATCTTTAGCTGGATCGTATGGCTGTTGGCTTCCTGACTCCCCTTGTGGTCGATCTGCAGATGCATCTTCCATCTCTTCAAGGCCTCCTGCAAATTGATGAGAGGGCGAGAGAGGGGGAGCAGGACTCACCAAGTCACTAGTCACCAGAGCTTGAGGGGCGGCCTTAGAGAGGTGTGCAAAGGAGGGGTCGTGCAGACTACAGCGGCGGTCGACGGCGTGCAGAGGAGGGGCGACCGGCGGCGTGAGGGGTGGCCGACTCTGTGCAGAGGAGGGGCGGCCGGCTCTGTGCAGATGAGGGGCGGCTTTAGGTGTTGGGGGTTAGGTTATGGTCCCTGTTTTCAAGTCGTCGACTAGTCAGCGACTAGTCGTCCAGGCGGTCTTGAGAGACCGACTTGGAGGTCCGACTCGACTTTTCTCGTAAGTCGCCCGACTTGGCGACGACTGAAAACTATAAGTCAACTAATCGTCGACTTGGGCTAGAAAGTCGGCTGACTTGTCCCAGTTCGGCCCAACCAGAGGCCCATTAAAAAACCTAAACCCTAACTTACCTGAAGCCGTCGGTCGCCCTCCTGGCAGCACAGAGCCGCTGCCCCTCCTCTCTCTAGCAGCCGTCGGTCGCCCCTGCTGCAAAGCCGCCGCCCCTCCTCTGCTGTAGAGCCGCTGCCCCTCCTCTGCGGCATAGAGCCGCCGGTCTCCCCTGCTGCAGAGAGCCGCCGCCCCTCCTCTGCAGCAGCCGGTCTCCCCCTGCTGCAGAGCCACCGCCCCTCCTCTGCAGCACAGAGTTGCAGCACAGAGATGGAAGATACATTTGCAGATCGACCACAAGGGGAGTCAAGAAGCCAGCAGCCATACGATCCAGCTAAAGATCCTAAAAGAAAGGCAAAATCGAAGGATCCAGCATGTAATTATTGTTATTGGCAGGATTTGAACAAAAAAGATGTGGTGAAGTGCATACTTTGTGGCAAAATCGTTCATGCAGGTGTTAGAAGGTTGAAGCAGCACCTTGTTGTTGGTCATGGTGATGTTGCTAAATGCCCGAAAACAACATCGACAATTAGCAAAGAGATGAGTAATTATTTGAAGAAGAATGTTAGACAGAAGCCTATTGGACTTGGATGATGATAAAGATGGTGATAAAGATGATAAAGTTGAAGTACTTGGAGAAGGGGAAATTAGAGCATCCCATTCAATTGTTCAGCCCAGTTCCAGAACAGCCCAAAAGAGAAGGCTCTCAGCTGAAGCAAACCAAAACAATCAACACGCGTCGAAGTCTTCTATGTCAATTACATCCATGTTTCGCAAAGCACCTGAAGATGTGGTTCGCGAGGGGCATTGCAAGGGCAACACTCAAACTACATTGCAGCAAAAGAGTAAGGAGAAGAAGGAAAGAACAGATATGTATGTTGCTGATTTTATTTATTAGAGTGGCTTACCACTTAATGTCATCAACTCAAGTGCCTTTGAGATCATGCTTGAGGCGGTTCAGCGGTTGGGCAATACGGTCCTGGGTATGTGAAACCCTCATATCATGATGTTATGGTGTTTTTTTTCTTGAATACGCAGGAGAGCTGCGTATTTTTGTATTAAGAAGAATAAAAAGGGGAGAAAAAACCCCGGTACAAAGGTGTTACAATTGGCAAACCAAAACCAAAAAACACCCCCCCAAACAGCTAAGACACCTAAGACACCTCTTCTAAATGGAAGAAAGAGAGCGCTTTGGCTCCAGCCATACGCCAACCCATCAACTCCTCCCTTGCAGCTAGGGGTGGAAACGAGCCGAGCCGAGCTCGGCTCGGCTCGTTGCGGCTCGCTCACGTAACGAGCCGAGCTCGGCTCGGCTCGCCCATCTGGCGAGCTCGGAAAACCGGCTCGGCTCGGCTCGCTTCGGGCTCGCGAGCCGGCTCGCCGAGCCAACGAGCCTAGCCATAAATGTAAATTTGCTCTCTAAATTATAATATCAAATCTTAAAAATATTTTAAATAACATATTTTAAATTAGTAAAATAGATATATCACTGATATAATATAGAAAATAGATTATTTTTGTATAGTAATCTCAAATAACATAAATTATTGTCTATTCGGTACTAATATTATATGCTAACTAAGATTTTATGTAACAAATTGTTGTTGGGTCGAGCCACGAGCCAGCTCGCGAGCTGCACCGAGCCGAGCCGAGCTGGCTCGCTCTTTTCACGAGCCACAAAAACAGGCTCGGCTCGGGCTCGTTCTGAGCGTCGAGCCGGTCCGAGCCGAGCCGAGCTGCTGCGAGCCCGAGCCAGCTCGTCGAGCTCGAGCTTTTTTTCCAGCCCTACTTGCAGCTGCCAACACCACCGCAGCGCTAGGGTTACAATTATCAAAAACACACCTATTTCTATGCTTCCACAAAGACCATGCACCCAAAATGACAAGAGAATTGAATCTCTTGGATAAAGGCTGGCCCACTCTGGCAGCACTATTCCTCCACCAGGTTTCAAAACAGACGTCATCATGGGAAGGGCAGAGCTCCTGGAAACCACCTGACCGCAGAAGGCTGAACCAAAACTGTTTTGCAAAACTGCACTGAACCAGCAAATGGTTGATAGTTTCTTCCATCTGGTCGCATAAAGGGCAAGACTCTGGGTGATCCAGGCCACGCTTAGCAAGTCTGTCAGCCGTCCAACATCTATCGTGCTCCACAAGCCAGAGAAAGAATTTACACTTTCCTGGAGCCCAAGATTTCCAAATGCGTTCAGCAGGCTCAAAGCTAACAGAGCCAAGAAGCAAAGCCCTGTAAGCTGAACTAGCCGAGTATTCACCCGATTCACTGAACCTCCAGGCATGCACATCAGGAACATCCGGCTGAAGAACCATCCCCTCGAGCAAGTCACAAAGGTCCATGAGATTAGCAAGGGCTGTAACAGAAATAGCCCCTCTCAGATCAGCCAACCAATTGAGATCAGGCAAGGCATCCTTGACCAGGCGCCTAGAAGCAATACGCTTGGGCACCATACCCAAGACAGCAGGTGCCACCTCCTTAATGCATTTGCCATTCAGCCAACGATCCTTCCAAAACAGAGTATCAGACCCATCTCCCAAATGAGTGATAACAGCCGCAGCCAACAAGCTTTGCACAATGTCGCAAGTTTGAATCTGAAAGTCCGACCATGGCTTAGTCCTATCAGATTTTTGCAGCCAAGGCCACCTAGCCCGCAGCGCCCAACTCATGATCCGAAGGTCACTTATACCCAGACCCCCCAGGTCCTTGGGTCTAGTGACCTTGGGCCAAGTCAGCAGACAATGGCCACCATTCACCTCCTTCCTCCCTCTCCACAGAAAGCCTCGTCTAAGCTGATCGATTGCTTTAAAAGCCCAAGAAGGGATGTCCAACGCCAGAGCAGCATAAATCATTCTTGATGTCATCACAAATTGAACATAAATGGCTCTACCAGCCTTTGTCATCAGATCAGCTTTCCACCCAGGTAACTGTGCTGCAGTTTTATCGACAATTGCTTGAATTTGACTTCTCCTAAGCTTTCCAAGAGAAAGCGGGAGGCCAAGGTACTGACAGGGAAACTCCGAAATGGAACATGGAAGGAGCTCCTGAACACAAGCAAGATCCGCCTCAGAACATCGAATAGGAAAAACATTGCTCTTCTGAACGTTGGTCTTTAGACCAGACGCATCCCCAAAAATCCGAAGGATTTCCAGAATCAGAGTTATGTCTGAAGGCACCGGCTTGAGGAAAACCACCGCATCATCCGCGTACAAAGAGAATCGGTGTTGCAAACTGTTCGTGGAAAGAGAGTGAAGCAGCCCTTCATCTGAGGCCCTCTGAATTAGCAAGTTTAGAGTGTCCATGACTAAGATGAACAGCATTGGAGCTAAAGGGTCCCCCTGCCGAAGACCCCGCTGGTGAGCAATGTAGTCCCCGGGAACACCATTTAATAAAATTCTCGTCGAAGAAGAGGCTAACAGCCCGCAAATGATGTCACGCCAGATCCGCCCAAAACCCAACTTCTGCAAGACTTCCAGCAAGAAAGCCCAAGATACCGAATCAAAAGCCTTAGAGATGTCGAGCTTGAAAAGAATGCGGGCTTGCCTTTGACGATGAAGAAACCTTGCAGTGTGCTGCACAAGCATGAAATTGTCTAAGATAAATCTTTTCTTAATGAACGCTGTTTGATTCGGAGAAACCATATCATTCAAATGTTGAGCCAATCTGTTGGCCATCATCTTTGTTACTAACTTTGCAAAACTATGGACAAGGCTGATTGGACGAAAATCTTTCACTTGGGCTGCACCCTCAACATTAGGCAAAAGAGTGATAAACGCTGAATTGAGCAGCCCCATGTTTCTAAATTTTCGAGCCCAAACACAAGAGATCGCTGTCATAACATCATCTTTGATTGTTACCCAACAAACCTTATAGAAACGACCGGTGAAACCATCCGGGCCCGGAGCTTTATCCGATGGCATAGATTTTACAGTACCCCAAACTTCTTCCTCTGAGAAAGGCACATCTAGCTCATTGAGATTGAAAGAAGGCATCCCAAGGGCATCAAGATTAAGAGAATTTTCTCTCCCCAAAGCAGTCCCGAGCAAGGCATCATAGAAATGAAACAAATCGTCAGCCTTATCCTCATGTGATGTCAAAATAAGCCCTTCACTTGTAGATAATGAACCAATAAAATTCTTCTTCTTTCTTAATCTAGCCTGAGCATGGAACAGGGAAGTATGAGCGTCCCCTTCTTTCAACCAATTAATTCTGGACCGAAGACGGGCTATAGATCTCGACAAGGAGGAAAGCACCAAGATGTGCTTCTTAAGGGTACGCCTTAACCAATCCACACTTGGAGATAGAGTCCTGCTGTCATGAGCCATCTCCAGCCTATGAAGGAGCTCCCGAGCCATTTCAAGCTGTAGTTTTAAATCCCCCACTTTATTATCACTCCAACGCTGCAAAGCCTTTGTCGTAGCTTGTAATTTCTTGGAAAGACTAACAAGAGGGCACTGGCCTGCGGGAATCGAACTCCATGCGTTAGCCACCACATCCTGGAAATCCTCCAATTTCACCCAGAAGGCCTGAAAATGGAAGCACCCTTTCCTTTTATTAATATCACACAGGCCCAACAAGAGAGGGCAGTGATCCGAATCTTGAGTAGCAGCACTCTGAAGAAGGCAATCTGGAAATAAATCTTCCCAATCAGCAGTACAAAACATCTTGTCCAATCTGACTAAAGTAGGACAGGCATGCCCATTCGACCAAGTAAACCTGCGCCCAATAAGAGGAAGCTCCAGTAGGGCAAGATCGTCCTTCCACCTTCGAAATCTGCCCATCATAGCACGATCAACATTGGAATTACTCTTGTCTTCATCACTCAGAATCATGTTAAAATCGCCAACAACCAGCCATGGCCCAGAACAGTGGGTCCTAATCAATCTGAGGTCTTGTAAGAACTGAATTTTCTCATGATTCCCTTGAGGGGCATAGACACATGACAACCACCAAGATGACCCAGTCTCAAGGCTAAAATTCACCGAGACACAATGGTCATCAATCCTAGAGCCACAAGAGCTGATATTATTCTTCCAAGCCACTAGAATCCCTCCACTAGCCCCAACTGAAGGTGTGAAAACAAAATTCTGAAACTCAGACCCAAGCAACCGGAACACAAACAAGCGAGAAAAAACTGACATTTTTGTTTCCTGGAGGCAAACAACATCAGCTTTGACTGAGTCCACCAAACAACGAACAACATCCTGACGGGCTGAGCCATTAAGACCCCGCACGTTCCAGCATACAATTTTTGACGGATCCATTTGGAAAAACATTGAAAAAACGACCATCAATACACACAGGGGCGATCAGGCCTGCACCACTGCACCCTGCAAGTCACTGGGACAGTCCAGTTGAATAGAGCCGCAAGAGCTTTAACTTGCAAATCAGTCAACCGCTCACCAAAAACCTTGGCATAGTTATCGAGAACCTCCAGGGACAGCGATTCAGATGGATCCCCACCAAGAAGGCCGAGCTCATTAGCAATCCTCCATTTTCCTTTCGAAACTTGTGCTGGGGTCATTACCTTTTCAACATCTGCTCCAGCCAAGCGCCTGCTCCGCCGAGGAAGAGCCCCCTCACGAGGTGCCCTGGGGCGACGCTGCCGCTTCTGCTTCTGCGGCACACACAGGACCCGAACGGCAGGCCTGGACATTCTGGCGATGAAATCAGCGGTGGTCGCTGACTGAGCAGCCGAGAGAGGGGATTGTTGAGCAGCAGCCCCTTTGCGCTTCCTTCTGAAATATTTGATGGGGGAACAAGGCCACATCCTGAGCCCTGCCCCAACAGCCTTCATGGACGGCTTCAACACAGTCCCCACACGGGTAGCGATGGCAGGACCACCCGAGAGGGATGGAGATGCACTCAAAGTCTCCACCGCCGGAACAGAAGAGTCAACGTCAACGCCGGCCAAACTCAACCCAGTATCAATGCAGCCAATCACCGGCTCCACAGCTTCCGTATGCGTTTCCCCAGTAACCAAGGCAACGGAAGGCGCCGAGTCTTTCACGGACAACCCAGCCTCCACATGTCGAACAGAGACCGGGGCAACACCCAGCCTTTCACGGACGGGCCTTCGTGCTGCAAGTGCTTCCCCGGACTCAGCATGCCCCATCTGGACTGAACTGTTGAGCCTGCGCCTACGAGTCCCGCTGTCCTGATCATCATCAAACGCCAGCGGCGGAGGTGCAGCAGCGCTATGCACCGGCGGAGAGATCAGAGACACATGGGCAGTCACTTGGTAAGCGAGCAATCTTCTCTCAAGAGAGGTAGAACCAAGCGTCATCATCAAAGGTTCCGGAACAAGGAGCTCCACCAAATTTGGAATGAGGTGTGGACGTCGGCACCATCCAAAAACCTTGAAGGAGGAGAAGTCGTGTCGATTCACCGTGTCAGGATGGAGCTCCACATCAGTGCAGTGATCCCTCAACAAATTCTGAGCAGTAGCCAAATCCCAAGCATGAATTGGAACCCCTTTGAACTCCACAAGAACAGGGGATGGAAAGGCCACCACCTCGGCATGGGCAAGTCTAGACCACCTCAGGAACTTGAAAGACCCAGAAGGAGAATCAAAAACAGCACCATTGTTGTACACCTGATTAGCCAACACTTCCGAATTCAGGATCAAGACAAAATCTTCTGGGCACGAACGATGAACGGAGAAGGACGACGCATCCAGCCCAAAACCAGCAGCCACCTCATCAGCAAGAGTCTCAGCAGCCACCCTCGGTCTTGAACCAGTGACAACGACGAACAGAGCACACCGTCGCAACCGCAGTTCTTCTCTAGCAAGCGCATCCGCACGGTCCAAAATGCAGAGATGAGTGGCTTCCACCATATCAAGAACAACCGGTTGAGGGGCACGCACCCTGACCGGCTCTGGGGAAGAGGAACCGGGTGGAGGTGCAACTTCACGGGAATCCTCCGAAGGTGCAACGGGGGCGGTCTTAGGCCTTCGACCCCGCGTACGATGGCGGCGTTTCTTCGTGCCACCCAAGGTAGGATCAGCCACACCGGTCCTCTGGATGGCCGGGATCGGCGAAGAGACCCTGCGCCACTCCATGGCGCGTCTAGGAATGTCCACAGGCTTGTGAACCAGCTGAGGGCCAAGACGATCCCACACCGATACTGAAGCTTTGATCACCGGCGTAGCACGAACCTTGCACTTAACTGCACGATGTCCGAGCCCCCAACACTTGAAGCAGCGCACCGAACGTCGGCAATCCGCCGCCCGATGAGAGGAGGCCAGACAGTTAAAACACCTACCCCAGAGATCCTCAGGGATCGATCGACGGGGAGGTGGCGAAGGGGGAAGTTGACGACGACGAGGTTCGACCCGAACCCAGCCCTCCCGGTCAGGAACAGGCCTACGCACCGTTCCAGGACGTTGCACCACCGCAAATTTCGGTCTGTGCGGATGTCTAGGGAGGGACTGCCGGGCAGTCGGCTGGGGCGGAGGGAGCAGCAGGACGTCCTTGAAAGTCCTCTGCGAGGCACCGCGTCCAACGGCACCAACACCCAGGGCCGATGATGACGGGTTGTCAAGGCAGGAAGAAGCCCACCGCTGCGCCTTGGAACGTCCAGCAGGGGAGAACGGACAAGCCGCGAGAGGCAATGTCGCCACACGGGAGGGGGAGGAGGCAGTGGTCGCCGGAGTCGGGGTGAGCGCCGGCGAGGGGCCAGGTGGTGCGGGGAGGGTGGGGAGGGCGTCGTTAACGGAGCGATGGGCGGGGGATGTCTCCACACGGGAGGGGGAGGAGGCAGCGGTCGCCGGAGTCGGGGTCGCCGGCGAGGGGCTAGGTGGTGCGGGGAGGGTGGGCGGGCGCCGTTAACGGAGCGATGGGCGGGGGAGGCGGAAGGGCATGCGGGGAAGGCGGGAGGGCGGGTAGCCGAACGGTCCGCCGAAATGGGTGTTATTGCTTGAGAAGGCAAAGAAAAGTGTAGATGGGATAAAAAACTCATGAGTTGGCTTGGACTGAATTTGGTTGCTCACTTATGTCTGATGGTTGGACAGATAGGAGGGGTCGACACTTGATCAATTTCCTTGTCAATAGTCCAGCTGGCACATTTTTCTTGGAGTCTGTCAATGCCTCAAGTGAGACAGCAGATGCTCAAATGTTAGCTGCACTACTGGAGAAAAGAATTGATGTCATTGGTAGAGACAAGGTAGTGCAGATTGTTACAGATAATGGGGCTAACTTCAAGGCTGCTGGAAGACTTTTAGAAAGAAAAATCCTCCACTTGTTTTGGACTCCATGTGTTGCTCACTGTTTGGACCTCATGCTTGAAGACATTGGGAAAATTGGAGAGTTCAAGAAATGCATTTCCCATGCTCGTCAAGTGACAACCTTCATATATAGGCATGGCAAGCTTCTTGATGCCACGAGGGAGAAGATAGGGGGTGATTTAGTGAGACCTGCAGTTACAAGATTTGCTACATCTTTCCTTACTCTCCAGTCCATATATAAACATAAGCAAGCTTTGAGATGCCTCTTTGTTAGTGATGATTGGACTAGGTCCAAGCTATCAAGCACAGAAGCAGGAAAGAAGGTCACAGAGATACTTCTTTCTACAAACTTTTGGAACTCAGTCCAAGATTGTATTCGTGCATCACAACCACTCCTCATTGTGTTGCGAATTGTTGATGGTCATGAAAAGCCAGCCATGCCAGAGGTTGCCGTTGCAATGGATATGGCAAAAGCAAAGATCACTTCTGATTTTGAAGGTAGAGAGGCAATGAAGAGGAAGTTGCTTGCCATTATTAATCGGAGGTGGCAAGATCAAATGGAGGTGAAGTTGTATGGGGCTGCATTGTTTTTAAATCCAAATAAGTTCTTTGAACTTCAAAAAAATGATCCAACAAAAAGGGAGGTTGGTAAGCTGAGGGCAGCATTCAATGAGGCGCTATGGAAGATGGTTGAAGATTATGACCTTCAAGCTATAATCAGTAAACAAGCTGATGAGTATATGAATATGGCTGGCCCTGCCTTCTCATCGCCATTAGCAATTAGAGAACAACAAAAAAAGAGCCCCATTAAGTTCCATTACCTCATTAATCATTTAAGTTTTGTATGGTTGGCAACAATAATTCAACTTCTCTCTTTTTTTAGTTCGTTGGTGGGATGCATATGGTGGCCTTGCATTTGAGATTCAATGCTTTGCAAAGCGCAACGTTAGCCTTTGTTGTTCCGCTTCCGGATGTGAGCGCAATTGGAGCACTTTTGAATTTGTAAGTAAAAAATTGTCATTTCAGTTTATATCTTTTTAATTGATTTTAGGACACCACCACTGATTCATTATTTAACACATAGATGCATACAAAAAAAAGGAACAGGTTGGAGCACCAAAGGTTAAACAATTTGGTTTATATCCAATACAATAGAAAGATGGCAGCTAGGTTCCAAAGATTGCGTGAGGAGGGAAATATTGGTAACCCTTTAATTTTAGAGGATTTCCAATAGGGCAATGAGTGGGTGGACAATCAAAATGAAACAGTTAGAGAAGGGGATGATCTTCCATGGGCTCATGTGGATGATGCAATCGGTGCTTCTAGTTCACTTCAAGGTCGCAACTTCCCAAGAAGAGCCCGATATGAGTCTGTTTATTCAAGGCGTTGTCAAGCTGCTGCTACACAGGAGGAGAGAGTTATGGAAGAGGAAGAGTAAGGCAACGAGGGCAATGAACAAGATGATGAAGAGTATATGCCTAATGATGATGAAGAAGTGGATGACTTTGGTGAATCCCCACATAACAGTCCAACTCAAGCTGGTGCTGGTGGTGAAGAAAATGCAATGGATGATCTTGATTTGGGAGATATTTAGGGTATCTAGTATCTATCTAGCTGCAGCAGCATCTTAGCTATCTAATGGAGTTTATTTCCTTTCAAGTTTGAACTATATTTTCTTGCTATTTGTTTTCCAATTTGAACTATATGGCTGTTATGACTTATCACTTATGTGGCTGATTTCGTTCAGTTTGAGGCTTCAAATGAGGTAAGACTTGCTATTTATTTCAGTTTCGTTCAATTTCAGACTTCAAAAGAGGTAAAACGTCCTCTTTCTTCATACATAATTGATATATTGTCTATATGAAGCCATTATATAGGCAAAACAGCCACTATATTGGCAAGTCGACGACTAGTCGACTGACTTATCGACTAGTCACCAAGTCGGTACCTTCACTACCTTGTCGACTCAACTTACCGACTTGAAAACCTTGGTTAGGGTTTAAGTTGTGTAATGGGCCTTTGGGCTGCTTGGGCCGAACTGGGGACAAGTCGGCCGACTTGCTAGACCAAGTCGACGACTAGTCGACTGAGAAATTCCAGTCGTTGACAAGTCGCCCGACTTGCCAGAAAAGTCGAGCCGGCCCCACAAGTCGAGCTCCCAGGACCGATCGGACGACTAGTCGTCAACTAGTCGACGACTTGAAAACAGGGTCTAAGGCTCGAATGCATAATGAAAGATAAATGAAGTTTCACTTACATCACGCAGTCTGTTGCGGGGAAGCATGCGCAACACAGCTTTGCGAATCACTTCAGTTGGGTCTTTCTCCATCTGGTCCTTGAGCCTCCTTTCCTTCAAATGGCCAACATACCTATTTGGGTATAAATCAATAAATGCATAACAAGAAAAAGTTAATCTCAAAAATAATGTGATCGACAAATTCTTTTGCTGGGATTTACTAACCCTGTATGCCAATAGTAAATCTTATCTGTCATTTTCCTTCCTGTAACACTGATATCCTTTGCATTAAGTACAATGCACATGTCTCCATTTTCTACATGTGGTGCATAGGTCGGTTTATCCTTGCCTTGAAGCACAACAGCTATTTGGGAAGCCAATCGCCCGAGCACCTATATCACATAGAAAATTACCTCACAGCCTCTATCCTTTTTACAATAAGTTCATCCTTGCAACTCAAACTAGAAAAACAATCCTAACCTGACCCTTAGCATCAAATACGCGCCATCGCAACCCATCTAAACTGATTCTTCTCAGACCTGCAAGTGCTTTCTGCGCACATCAAAAACCATCAGTGCTAATACAGTAGTACTTGACATCAACATGGATCAGACTGCACATTCAGAAGAACGTGCAGGCGAGCACCCACAGGCTAGCACTCCAGCACCAGCAGAGATGAATGGGTATTGGGATTTGGGGACTGGGGACAAGAGGTGGATGCATGGAGCCCGGGAGCTATACCTGCAGCTGCAGGGCGCTACCACGCAGGGATGGAGGGGGACGCTGCCGCTGTATCCCATCACCGATGGCGCGCCTCATGCTAGAGTTCCTCAGTGCGAAGAGCTCGAGCGACGACTGCTGGCGGGTGGCGGCTGGGTGCCTTCACGTGTGAAAGCCTAGGCGGTGTGGCAGGTGGCAGCCGTGTTGCGTATAGGCACCAGATGGTTTACCCCCTGGGCTGAGCCGCTGGGCCAAAATTGGCCTAAATTTTTAAGCAGTACAGGCTAGTCATCCACGACTTAATCGCAGAATTAATCGTGATTAATCGTCGATTAATCAGACAATCAGATTTCTGATCGCTCTGATACGTCGTTACTCCTCACCAGCTTGGTAGTTACGATTAATCGATTCATCGTGATTAGTCTCCTATGAGAGATAAAAATGCCAACAGTTTATTCACAACCAGGGGAGATAAAATGGTGGATAATCAGGATCAAAGGTTCAAGCTACAATCAATCCAATCAACTGATGCCGAATAAAATCATAACATTCGCAGTCAAATTAACCCAAGATCCGTGTACAGTAGTGTTTCAGCTATTGTCTGCAGATAACTGAACCTACTACTAAGCGCAAATAGGAGGACTGAGTGCCACAGACGTCGGGCCACCGGATCAGCACAGCTCGGCGGCAAATGATTCATGCCCCCGATTGAAGGGAGCGGATGGGGGCGCAGTAGCAAAGAGTTTCTCGAGTGGCGGAAGCCCTGGGATGGAGACGCAACGCGCCCGGGCAGGGACCTGCGACGACGCTTGGGGATAGGGATGGTAGCCATGGGTGGTGTTGATGTGTCGATGCCGCCCTAGCAGTGCGCCGGAACTGGCGAAGAGCCTGAACCGTGCGGTGGCGGACGGGGATCTTTCAATAACTCACCTTCAGGTTGCCCGTGAATCCTGGTGGCGTCGTAGCCATATCAGTTGGAACGATTGTCGGCGCCGGCTCCGGCTCCGGCTGTTAGATATGCAGGCGAGGCAAAGGGCGGTGGGCGGTGGGCGATGTACGACGTACGTGCTTCTCCGCCCCCTTCTCTTCCTTTCTCTCTACTAGGGTTTAACCATTCTAGGGCCGGCTTGATGAATGGGCCTCACTTTGTTGCCTCGTCCGCAATTACCCAGGTCTGCAGCCACGTCACGTGACCCTGATTTTTGTAAGAAGGTTGGCGATTAAGGCTGTCTCCGGCAGTAGACGGTAAACGATCCTGTACGCTAAATATACCGCTTCCAGTCGTCCGGAAACCGTCCAGCAACGTCCGCTATTGTCTTCGCTAAAATATAGCGTTCGTTCTTCGCCCGCTACATTTACCGATTTCCTGTGCGTCCTCTATCCATCGAATCCTCCAGCCCACTGCCGAAGAGAGGAAGAGCGTCGCCGTCGTCTGGGATTGACACTCGTCGGGGACGTTGAACACATGAATCGCCGGACAAACGGAGCAGCTCACGCGGCCACCGAGGACTGTGTGTGATAGCTCAACGGGGAGGAGGAAGAGAGATAGAACAGTCGCCGGCGAGAAAGGACGAACGCGCAAAACAACGAGGAGCTCACGCGCTTCAGGCAGAGGCGGCCGGACGGCCCTTGGTGCAGCTCCTGCGCTGGTCGGAGGCGCGGCCCCAAGGCGGACGTGCCCCACGGTCGCGGTTCCCAGCCAGGGCGCGCGACCTCGCGCGCGCGACGCAGGCGGCCAGGGAGACCGACGCGGGTGCGGCACCAGCCCTGGCAGGCGCGGGTGCGTGCTTCCAGGCGGCGCGACGCTGTCCAGTCGCCCGCAGCGACGGCGGCTCCGCGGTTGGGCGCTCGGGGGCCGCGGCGTGCGTGCAGGTGCCAGGCAGCGGCGGCGTCCAGAGGGAAGAGGGAGGCGGCGGCCAGAGGGAAGAGGGAACCCACGCCAAACACACACGTGCAGAGAGAATAAAAAATATTCTAGGTTAATTTTGGAGATATAGAGGATCGAATTTAGGGGACGTTGCTGGAGATGGAGAAAATATAGAGGATGAAATCTTTTAGAGTGTTCTGTAAAGGACAAGGAATATTCCTTTAGAGGACGAAATTTAGGGGATGTTGCTGGAGACAGTCTTAGAAAGAATCGGAGAGGGAAAGTGAAGTAAAGGAATAAACAATTTGATTTGGGATATCTTAGAGTATACTAGTCGGTTGCACCTGCGTTGCGACGGCTTACAACAATATCCATGTAAACTATCTACTAAAAAAATTCAAGATTTTTTATTGATTATCTCTGCTCGCCGTATAATATTTTTTTGATTTAGCTAACTGATATTATTGTTTACTCCGTCCAATATGTCTTGGTACAACACGACCAATGAAGTGAGCGATTAGAAGAGAGTTCACAACGACTGACTAAACGAACAGATATTATAAAATGACATAATTTCATCATACAGAGACCAAATAACAGAAAGTTTGTGAGCTCAAGTTTCTAAAATAAGTCACATGAACTCAAACTTATAAAAAAGATAGATCAAAATATGGAGTGATTGCTAAAGTCAGGCATCAATAAAAACTGGATGCACTCCATATAAATTATGCTACTTCGTAGCAATTATTAACGTTTAAAATCAACAAATAACCTTTCATTTTATTGTTAGTATGATAAATCATTGTTGCTTCATCTAATTCAGCAACCTCAAACACCATTGAGTCCATTGCGCTAATAACGACCTAATGCTTGCAAGAGCCAAGTACGTTGTGCCGTGCTTGGGCTATAGCCTCGACCCGTAGTACTGGCCCGACCCGACATGATTATATTTTTTATTTTACAAAAAACGTATATACATATATATAATTTATATTCAGTATTAAAAACATCTGAGTATGATGTTCTATTGGTTAGACAGATTCACCCAGTGTCTCCTGCTCTTCTTCCATCAAGGCATGGGTTCGAACCTCACCTCTTGTACCGTTTTTTAACATTTATATTTGATATTAAAAACATCTGAGCATGATGTTCTACTGGTTATACAGATTCACCCAGTGTCTCATGCTCTTCTTCCATCAGGGCATGGGTTGTTCTAAAACATTTTACGCGTCGACGGGCTAACGGGCTGGCCCGGCACAGTCAACAGGTCGGTGCATGCATTGGGTTAATTTAAAATAGTTGTGAGGAGTTATTTGTAAAAAAATGACGCGGGACGATTTTAAGTATAGTATATGTCGGGGACCATAATTAGGGGTACCCCCAAGACTCCTAATCTCAGCTAGTGTGGGGGACAGATATCCCCCGGGTCCACTGGAAGGATAAAATACCTCACGAAAGGCCCAAGGGCCCAATAAATCGTAAGGTCATCCCTTCGTGGGCCTGAGGAGGAACGACTAGTGAAACAGATTGACGTAAGGCCGGATCAGTGCGAGCCCAGACGGCCCGATGACTTCGAGCAAGTAATCACAACAGTGACCCGACCTTCCCGCGCTGGAACCCCGTACGACGGAACCAAGCGGGGAGGGGTCGGCGGAACTATAGGAAGATAGATTCAATTGGTTCACTATCATCTAGGCGCATGTCGTTATCATATCCGCATGTAATGCCCCACGGTCGAATATATAAGGCCTAGGGGGCACCCCTTCAGATCGATCGATCTGACTACTCAGCCATCCACCTCAACTCTCTACGTTCCTTACACTAGAGAGTTCCCTTGTAATCCGCCACATAAAACATTCCCGCCAGGATGTAGGGTGTTACGCATCTCTAAGCGGCCCGAACCTGTACATCATTGTTCACAGTTTCTCGTGCGCCCTGCACGAACCATCGAGCTACAGTCGGCGACATCGTCCTACTCCTAAAAACACCTTGAGGGGCAACCCCGGGTGTGCGGTCGGACCTAGCTAAAACACCGATAGATGGCGCGCCAGGTAGGGGGTGTGTCGCCGATCTAAGCTAGCTCAATGGCCGCACCTTCTATCACAAGATCATCCTCCGCCTCGGATCCGTGTTCTGCTTCGGAACTATCTCATCTGTAGCAGATGAGGAAGGAACTCTACATCGCATCGCAGATCCGCCAATGAGGAAGTCTCCTCCAACAACCTCCGAGAATATCGGGGTAAGGCAGAGAAAAGCACAACCTCCAGCGCTCCGAAAAAAAATCGTCTTCAGCAAGCCAGGGGTCGAGCACCCGCTAACCCGGAGGACTCCACTGTCTACCTCTCCGATGAAAGAATGGACACAAATCGCAAGGAAGAAGGAAACAAATAGGAAGCAAGTTGTTCTTTCTGTGCCTCTGCCCTCAAAGGAGAACAGAAAGAAGATCGCCACGACAGCTGCGCCATTCTACCCCGACTTCCTCTTCATCGGGAGAGTGGAGTCGCCCCCCATCTCCGACGACGAACCGACTGCACCCGGAGAGGAACCTCCTCAGCGGGAATCTCGCCGACGAAGGAACCGACGCCGAAATGTCCGAAGACATCACGAGGCCGGAGAGCGGGACCCGGAGCAGCCTGTCTCGCAAGACGAGGTCTCGGAGATAGGAGAAACTCCGGAGGAACGTGTCTTCAGGGAACGAAGGAATTCCCGACGGCGTGATCGCCGACGGGCTCAGGAACAAGCCGAGCAGGAGGCAAGGCAACGTCGGGAAAATCCACTCTTCGGGCGCAACCAGAACCCCGACTTCGCCCGAGCCATGAACACGCCGAGTGAAGTCGGAGGGGTGCTGGCTCGGATAGCTGATGGGCTCCCTCAGACTCCCGACGCCGAGGGCTATCGGCGGCTGTTCACTCAGGCAGCCAATCATCTTCTACCTCTCGCACACCCGCCGAACGATCTACGACACACCATCAACAGTCGTCGGGACGCACGAAGCTCCATCAACGCCTCGCGTGAACGACGACACGAGAACGAGATCCGCCGCCGGGAAGAGTACGGCAGGGACCACGGCATCCCAACCCGGAGTCAGGCCACTAGGACTGAGTCGGCAACGGCTTCGACTGGCGGTACCACCCGGGGACGGTCGAGGCACCACGACAACCACTCCCCTCCCCGGGACAGACATCATCCCCGACGACAAGAAGACACGTGTGGAGTGTCAGCACTTACTCCACGCCTCAGGGCCATTCAATGGCCTCCTAACTTCAAGGTATCCAATGTCGACAAATATGAACCTAAGCAGGATCCATGAGGCTGGCTGGTCGTCTACACCACCGCTGCTCGAGCTGCCGGGGCGATCGAGGACGTAATGACTGCATACTTACCCATTGTCCTCGGGCAAGACGCGCTGCAATGGCTAAGACATCTACCCCGACACTGCATCGACGACTGGGGCGACTTCAGTCGACGCTTCACCGCCAACTTTCAGTCCCTCTCCGACAAACCGACGCAACCATGGGACCTCAAATCCATCAAGCATCGGGGGGACAAAACTCTCCGGTCGTACCTCAAAAGGTTCCAGACCATGAGAAATCGTATCCCCGAGGTCGCGGAGGCAGCAGTGATCGAGGATTTCTACAGAGGATCCAACGACTCGGCCTTCGTCCGCACCATACTACACAGAAGGCGCCGACTACATCCGTGCAACTGTTCCGAGAAGCCGACCTCTACATCACCGCCGACGAGCGAACGCAGGACCTCATCGGAGGAGCGAAGCCTGCACCAGCAGCACCACGACGCGATACGAACCAGCAACCCAACAAACGCTGGGAGAAGAGGCCTCGCGAAGAAGTTCACGCCGCCGGACCACCCGCCTCTCACGCCCGAGGAGGACCTCATGGAGGCGAACACACGCTGGAGACATCCTCGACGCCCAGTGCCCGTACCACAAGGATATGCGCCACACCCTTCGGAACTGTAGAGACTTCAAGCACTCCGTCGGGCACGACCGACCCTTCCAACCTCTACCCCCTCCTCCGCCGCGGGGAGGACCAGGAGAACCGCGACAACCCCAGCAACAGGAGGAGGGAGGAGGTGGAGCCTTCCCGCGCGTCGACAGAGAGGTCAACGTCATCTTCGGCGGACACGGATCGCAGGAGAACAGAAGACAACAAAAGCTCAACGATCACCAAATACTGGTGGCGACCACCGGTCCTCCCGCTCCGTACCGATGGTCGGAGCACCCGATCACCTTCACCCGGGCAGATCAGTGGCTCAACTTCGACCATCCAGGCAAATACCCGCTCCTCGTCGATCCGGTGATCCGAGAGAGCAGGGTAAAGAAGGTATTAGTGGACGGGGGGAGCGGCATCAACGTCACCTTCCCCCGGACACTCCAAGGCTTGGGAGTTCACCTCAAAGAGCTCCACGAGTCAGATACTCCCTTCTTCGGCATCGTGCCGACTGAAGGAGAATACCCGTTGGGCCACATCTACATGTCGGTCACCTTCGGAACCCCGGAGAACTACAGAACCGAGTTCCTAAGGTTTGAAGTGGCAAACTTCGACTGCGGGTACAACGCCATCATCGGGAGGCCTGGATTGACGAAGTTCATGGCCATTCCACATTACACATACATGATATTGAAGATGCCAGGACCGCAAGGGATCATAACTGTGCGCGCTGACTTCCAAGGCGCCGCAGAATGTTTCCGAGTGGCCATCTAGGCGACCCTTGCCACCAAACCATCGACGACTTCTTCTGTGCAGGCAAACTCTAAGCCTGAGGAAGACCTCGCAGTGCCTACGAATGAAGCTCAAGCCGCGACTTCTATGCGGCCGACCGAAGAAACTAAAAGGATCAACCTCGGGTTCGCTGATGAACGCAAGACCGCCATCATCAGCTCTAGCCTGGACTACAAATAGGAAAGCGCGCTCGTCCAGTTTCTGTAAGATAACCGAGACGTATTCGCATGGCAACCTGCAGATATGCCGGGAGTCCAGAGAGAACTGGTCGAGCACAAACTGAAGGTCTACCCCCAGGCGAGGCCTATTCGACAAAAGCTACGTCGTTTTACGCCCGACAAAAGAGAGGCCATTCGCGCTGAGCTGGCTCGCTTGGTCGCGGCTGGATTTATTAGAGAGGTGTTACATCCCGAGTGGTTAGCCAACCCTGTTCTTGTACTCAAAAAGAATAAAGTGGATTGGCGCATGTGCGTCGACTATACGGATCTCAACAAACACTGTCCAAAGGATCCCTTCGGGCTCCCTAGGATAGATCAGGTGGTAGATTCCACCACTGGATGTTCTGTGCTATCCTTCTTGGATTGCTACTCTGGGTATCACCAGATTAGCCTGGCGAAAAAAGACGAGGAAAAAATAGCGTTCATCACTCCATTCGGTGCTTTCTGCTATACCTCCATGTCGTTCGGTCTCAAAAATGCCGGAGCGACTTATCAGAGAGCTATTCAAACATGCTTAGCCGATCACTGGGGCAAGCGTGCAGAAGCTTATGTGGATGATGTGGTAATCAAAACAGAAAATTCAGAAAATTTCATTGAAGATCTACAGCTGGTTTTCAACAGTCTACTGCGATATCGATGGAAGCTTAATCCCGAAAATGTGTCTTCGGGGTACCAGCAGGAAAGTTACACGGGTTTATTGTCAGCCACCGGGGAATTGAAGCTAATCCAGAGAAGATCGAAGCCATCCTGAAGATGGAGGCATCGCGATCACAAAAGAAGGTTCAAAGACTTACCGGATGTATGGCAGCCCTGAGCAGATTCATATCCAGGCTGGGAGAAAAAGGCTTACCATTTTATAAGTTACTCAAGAAGGTGGACAAGTTTCAGTGGACTTCAGAAGCACAGGAAGCCCTAGATGCATTGAAAAAGTTCTTGACAACACCACCAGTGCTGAAACCGCCACGACGGGCCACGTCGACTCAACCAGCTGAAGATTTGCTACTATATATCTCTTGCACGACTCACGTGGTGAGCACCGCGTTGGTAGTCGAGCGAGCAGAGGAAGGACATGCCTACCCAGTGCAACATCTTGTTTATTTCATCAGTGAAGTTCTAGGTCCCTCGAAGAAAAAATATCCTCAAGTTCAGAAGCTATTATATGCAGTACTTCTAACTGCACGCAAACTACGTCACTACTTCGACGACCACAAAGTCATAGTAGTCACTGGTTTTCCGATAGGTGATATTCTTCACAACAAAGAAGCCATTGGCAGAATAGCCAAGTGGGCTTGCGAGCTGGGATCTCATGACATTGAATTTCGACCTCGCACGGCCATCAAAACTCAAGCACTGGTTGATTTCGTATCAGAATGGACTGAACAACAAGTACCAGATAACCCAAAAACTGCAGAAGTATGGCGAATATATTTTGATGGCTCGCTAAAGCTGCAGGGAGCAGGCGCGGGGATCCTCTTTACCGCACCTGGAGGCGAGCACCTCAGATATGCCCTACAGTTGTTATTTCCAGCCTCTAACAATGCAGCCGAATATGAAGCTCTGATTCATGGACTGAATATTGCTATATCACTGGGCGTCAAGAGAATGATGGTATACGGAGATTCTCTGGTAGTCATAAGCCAGATAAACAAAGAATGAGATTGTTCGAGCGATTCAATGGGGAAATACTACACCGCCGTCCGGAAACTAGAAGATAAATTTGAAGGTCTGGAATTTCACCATGTAGAGAGAGATCGAAACACAACAGCTGATGTATTGTCCAAGCTAGGATCCAGTCGAACTCAGGTCCCACCTAGAGTCTTCGTACAAGAGATACCACACCCAAGCATCTCACTGGATCAGGCAGAAGAATGTAATACCTTGAGCCAGCTAGAGTCAGATTCTGACGATTGGAGGAAGCCGATCATCAGATATATAAAGAATGAAGAGGAACCAGATGACAAAAATGCAGCCGAGCGCATCGCTAGACAATCAGCTCACTACACGCTCATTGGGGAAACACTATACAGAAGAGGCGCATCGGGTGTCCTCATGAAGTGCATCCTCTCATCTACCAGGAAGCAACTTTTGGATGAGGTCCATGCTGGGCAATGTGGAATACACGCAGCATCCAAGACGCTAGTCGGGAAAGTCTTCAGGTCGGGATTCTATTGGCCAACAACAAAAAGTGATGCAGCCGAGTTAGTTCAGAGGTGCGAAGCCTGCCAGTACTTGTCAAAACAACAACATCTACCAGCGCAACAATTGCAGACCATACCAGTAACTTGGCCGTTCGCATGCTGGGGACTAGATATGATTGGACCTTTCAAGAAAGCTCAAGGAGGATACACTCATATACTGGTAGCAATCGACAAATTCACTAAATGGATAGAGTTCAAACCCATTGCTTCTTTAACTTCAGCTAAGGCCGTGGAATTCATACAAGACATAATATTCAGATTCGGGATACCAAATAGTATCATAACTGACCTAGGATCCAACTTCACAAGTTCAGAGTTCTTCGATTTCTGCGAGCAAAAGAGCATTCAGATCAAATATGCTTTGGTGGCACACCCAAGAGCCAACGGGCAGGTTGAACGAGCTAACGGGATGATATTGGAGGCACTCAGGAAAAAATGTCTTCGATAAAAATGAAAAGTTCGCAGGAAAGTGGATAAGGGAGTTGCCCTACGTCGTTTGGAGCCTAAGAACTCAACCTAGTCGAGCTCTGCATGGAAATACTCCTTTCTTCATGGTCTACGGGTCAGAGGCAGTACTACCTGCTGATCTCAAGTTTGGGGCGCCAAGATTGATCTTTGAAAGCATAGCAGAAGCCGAGGCTACTAGGCTAGAGGATGTTGATGTACTCGAAGAAGAACGGCTGAACACGGTAATTCAATCAGCACGGTACCAACAAACTCTGAGGCGCTATCACGATAAGACCATGCGACGTCGATCCTTCGTACCTCGTCCTCCGCCGAATTCTAACGGGGGAAGGACGACACAAGTTGTCACCTCTATGGGAAGGACCATTCATAGTAGCAGAGGTCACTCGGCCGGGATCATATCGTCTCACTCAGATGGACGACACGGAAATTGGGAACTCATGGAACATAGAACACCTTAGGAAGTTTTACCCCTAGTTGTATTTCAAAAGCTATCGGGACGACAATGTACTCTGTAAACTTGGAAATATATCATCAATAAAAAGACGTCAAGAATACTCAAATTGTTCATGGTCGACCTGCATTCTTACTTAACTCGGGGTGACCACTATGCCCTGCTAACGGAGCAATCAGCTTAAGTCGGCAACAACTTAAGACGGTGCAACATGCTCGCGCTTACTTAACTCGGGGTGACCACTATGCCCTACTAACAGAGCAATCAGTTTAAGTCGTCAACGACTTAAGACGGTGCAACATGCTCGCGCTTACTTAACTCGGGGTGACCACTATGCCCTGCTAACGGAGCAATCGGCTTAAGTCGGCAACGACTTAAGACGGTGCAACATGCTCGCGCTTACTTAACTCGGGGTGACCACTATGCCCTGCTAACGGAGCAATCGGCTTAAGTCGGCAATGACTTAAGACGGTGCAACATGCTCGCGCTTACTTAACTCGGGGTGACCACTATGCCCCGCTAACGGAGCAATTGGCTTAAGTCGGCAACAACTTAAGACGGTGCAACATGCTCGCGCTTACTTAACTCGGGGTGACCACTATGCCCTACTAACGGAGCAATCGGCTTAAGTCGGCGATGACTTAAGACGGTGCAACATGCTCGTGCTTGCTTAACTCGGGGTGGCCACTAAAAAGAGCGATCGGTTTGAGTTAATACTAACTTAAACGGGCGCAGCACACTCGGCGCGCATACGGTTACTCATCTAGGGACGATCTCTATGTCCCATGAAGAAGTCTCAAAATCATCACACAACATTCTACTTCTGAAAATTTAGATACTGCTGAATTCTAAACAATAGGAGAATAATAGTAGCATTTAGTATCAAGCAGGTGTCTTCTAACAAAATATCCGAGCATGTTAACCGCGTGCTCAAAGCACGCAATGTTTTTCTATTTTGCAACATTCTTCTCAGGAGCAACCGACGAAGAAGGGCGGCTTGAGGAATCAGGAGCAGCATTCACATCAGCCCTTATGTCGTCGGGGACAACCACACCAGGTCTCCTCATCAAGATCCGCCCTGCGCGAATGACTTTATCCATAGCTCTGTCGCGCTGGGCCCTCAGAGTAGTGGAAGTTTCTTCAGCAACCTTGACAGCCAACTGAGTGGTCTCTAGCTCCTGGGCGATGGACTTCTTGGAAGCACGCAGTTCCTTGATGACAACATCTTTAGCCGATATCAACTGCCTGAGGCGAATCACGTCCTCCAAGGATTCCTGCAGCTTATAACGATGATTGTCTAACTCCTCCATGGTGAAGCGATGACTCCTCTCCAAGATGGTCAACGAGTTGCTAGAGTCACGATATAACCTGTCGAGATTGTCACAAGAAGTAACAAGGGCACGTTTTTCTTCCTGCAAACAAGAATCAGCTTCTTCCAACGCCAAGCAAGCAATAAGAACACAGCAAAACAAAGCCCAGATTTTTAGGTCACCTTTTCAGAATCGAGCTGAGCGCGGAGAGTAGAGTTCAGCACGTTAGCATCATTCAGAGCAGCAGAAACCTGGGCTAGCTCAGTCTGACCTTGGTAATACTTTTCCTCAAGATCGGAACACCATCGGACCAGTTCGGCATGACTTTGGGAATGCTTTTCTTCAAGAACAGAATACTGCCGGGCCATATCTGGCGAAGAAACAATCAAGCAAAAGGGTTAAAGTAAGAAGCAGTTTAATAAGGTAGCCAAAAGGAAACAGAAAAGCACTAACCAGCACTCGCCGCCTCTAAGTCAGAAACACGTTGCTGAAGCAGCATCGGATTCCAACGCGCCAGAGACGAAGCTCCTTCTGGAACAGAAGCACCCTGCAACTTCAGCTGACTAGCCATCCCATCCACCAATGCCTGATATTAAGAACATATGAGTATAATAATAGCAGTTTATCCGGTGTAAAAGTCAGACTAGGATAAACCATAATACCTGGAGGTTGGAGAAGAATGAGGAAACCCCAAGATCGCGAGAGGTCAACTGATGGCTCGGCAAAGGATTACCACCCGGAGCAACTTGCAATGAATCAACAGGAACCAATTCAGTGTCATCAGCAGAACCCAAAACTTTGTCGTCAGGTATGCTAGCCTCTAAAGTGACTCCTTGACCAAAGCCTTGGGGTACCACCATGCAACCAGAATGTGGAGGAGACCCTACGTGAACATACATGGAAGTACAAGAGGGAGAACCCGCTCGGACACCCTCGGGGGCTGGGTCATGGTTTGCGCCACCCATTCGAGCCGGATCGTCTCCGACAACACCCTCGGGGGCTGGGTCGCAGTTTGTGTTACCCATCCGAGCCGAGTCACCCCCGGCAACACCCTCGGGGGCTGGGTGAGCGCCAACACTATCCTTGAGGGCCTAGTTCTCTGCAGCAGCCACCTCTAAGGCTGAAGGTCCCTCAGTCACTTCCATGGGAGCAGGACAATCCAAGTCAGTTTCCTGACCCTCAAGACCGCGCTCCAAGGTCGATGAGGCGTGGGATGCTGCCCGGGATGACCCCAACCCGGCGTCGAACACATCAGCACAAACATCCATCGCGTCACCATCCGCCGGTTCTGATAACAGATCCTCTGGAACCATATCTTCAAGAGTTTGATCAAAGTTCGCTAGAGACAATTCTTGTAGACCAATGAGGGCAGATAGGGCAGGAGAAGGAACTCCACTACTTTCCCCAATGGCTACGTAGCGCCGACTGTTCTTCCGAGTCAGAGGGATCTCATCTTCTTCCTCCTCCTCATTTTCATCAGCAACACGGACAACACACCCATTGGGGTCAGCGTCAGATGGGTCACACCCATTGGGGTCAGCGTCGGTAAATTCAGGCACAGGCACTTCCTCAGCAGCAGGAGCCGAAGGACCAGCATCCCGATCCAAGCTAGATACTCGCCGAAGACGTCTCTTCTTCTTTTCTGCTCATTGGCAGGAGAAGCAGGTTGATTGGCTCGGCAAGGGAGTTTCGAGCGAGCACTGACAGGCCTCTGAATATCCAAGGCTTTGCTAGCTTCTGGGAGAGGCACCACCATCAATGTTCCAGCAGGAGCGGCATCAGAAGAATCTTCAGCTAACATATCAAGCATAGCACTTATCACTGCATCACTGGGATCCAAAGGCACCTCAAAGTGAACCTGCCGTTCATCATCAGGAATTTCTCCAAGCAAAGCAACTAAAGCACTAACTTCTTCGGCAGAGGGTCGCACTCTAAGGCCCAAACTGCCACCACCAGCAGGAGGATTTGACACGAAATGGGTAAAGGCCTTGGATGGAGGCGAGTTCCAGGCCGAGTAGGCAATAGGGGCACCAACATTTGATACCTTGCCTCTGAGTATCTTTTCGAGCCGGCTCACCAAATCCACAACAGGAATTCTTCTATTGGTGACCCGGGTGGAGTCAGCTAGACCTCGGTACAAATAGGCCGGGTATGCCCTGTCCTTCAATGGTTGAACATTCTTGAAGACAAAGTCAGCAACCACAGCCTCTGCAGTCAGACCCCTCTCCTTCAACAGTCCAACTTCAGCTAGCAGAACTCCTGCCTCAGCCACATCCTGGTCGGTGGGGGATTCGGTCCAGCTTGGAGTGCGAACATCCGGCTATCTCTCTGACCGTGGGGGGAGAGAATTTCCATGATTCTCAACAATAAACCATTCCAAGCGCCATCCTTTAATGCTGTCCTTGAGGGGGATGTCGAGATAATCAGTTTTCCTTCTGCGGCGCATCTCCAAGCTCGCACCCCCCACCAGCTGATGCTGTCCTCCGGCCATCCCAGGCCGACAGTGATACAAATATTTCCACAGTCCAAAATGTGGCAGGATGCCAATAAAAGCCTCACATAAATGAACAAAGATGGAGATTTGCAGAATGGAATTAGGGTTCAGATGGGTCAGATTCAAGTGATAGAAATCAAGGAGACCGCAGAAAAAGGGGGAAATAGGAAGAGCAAGACCGTGGAGAAGAAAAGGAACATATACGACGGTTTCGTGGGTGTCCTCTGTTGGAACAGTGACCCCATGGCAAATCTGCCAAGAGCAGAGCTCCTTCGGAGGAAAAACCCCGATGGACACGAGACGGAGAAGATCAGACTCAGAAATAATAGACATATGGTTACCTGCGAAAGGCAACTGGCTGTTGGGATCGATGGGGGGAATGACAGCAGCGAATGAACTTGATGCTTTCCGCTTGGGCGCCATCTCAATCTTGCTGGCGAGCGGAACGGAAGCAGTATCGCACGAGCGCAAGGAAGGCTTGGAAGCAGAAAAGCAAGAACTAGGGCACGGAAAGCAGAGGCGCGCAACAATGCAGTACACATGGGGTTTTCCTGGGCCAGATACCGTTTCCAGAAAGCGCCCAGTCATCACCCGACGGTTATTTTTAAAATACTGGACCGCCATGTCATCACTCAGCTGCTATACCTAAAAAAGCTGGCGTGCCATGTCATCACTCGGCCGTTATTTCCAAAACGGCCGACGCGGCCCGTTCTAACTCGGTTGTTACCTCCAAAACGCCGACATCACCATCAGTCACTCGGTTGTTACCTCTAAAACACCGACATCACAATAAGTCACTCGACTGTTACCTCTAAAATGTCGACATTGCCATTAGTCACTCGGTTGATTACCTCTAAAACACCGACGTCACATCCATCACTCGGCCGCTATCACTACATCGGTAAGGTAGCTCCAAAGGATTCGGTCGTTACTTCTAAAACGCCGATATCATCATCAACCGTTCAGTCGTTATCTCTAAAACACCGACACGGCCCACCGTACCTCGACCGTCATTCCTAAAGCAACGACGGGATTTCGGATGACTCGGCCGCAACCGCCAAAGCGCTATCATTACAAATAAGGCAATCAGAAATGTGATTCGATGATCACAAATACTCCTCGAGCATTGATAGGATTGGCGAACAGTGAGAAAGCAACATAACACATACAGAAGTGGAGCGACATCACTTTTCATTATAAAGGGAAGCTACAGAACTTACAAATCAACTCGTTATGAGTTGATGACCTCCCTACTACTACATTACACTTCACTACTCTATACTACTAACTTCTACTACATTATTTCATTATACTACTTCTAATCTATACTAACATTTAAAAAACCAGTGGCATCTAGCCACTGGCCTTGTTGCTGCCCTTGCTGCTGCCCTTGCCGCCGCTGCCATTGCCGCCCTTGTTGCCGCCATCGCCGCCCTTGTTGCCGTCGCCGCCCCTGCCGCTGTCGCCTCCGTCGTCGCTGTCATCACCGTCGTCGTCGCCGCTGCTCTCCTCGGACGAGTTCGAGGAGTACTCCGACTCATCCGAGCCCTCGAGCCCGGAGCGCTCGACGGCTCGGATGTAGGTCCAGACCTCCGCGGCAATCCCCTAGGAGTCATCTGAATCATCAGACGACGCCGGGGGAGAGACGGGAGCCGGGGATCCCTCGGACTCGGAGGAGAACTCCTCCGAGTACTCCGAGTCACCGAAGTCCTCCGAAGGAGGAGTCGGCTCACGTTTGCGCTTGTCACCAGAGCGAGGAGAAGAACCGCTACCTTTCTTACTCTTGCCCATGGTGGCAGTGGAGGGAAGAAGAGGAGAGTAAGCAAGCAGCAAGAGATGTGAAAAAACCGGAGAAGCAAAGGCACTATTTATAGAAGAAGAAGGCAACCGCTCACCTCCTACCACGGCCACTGAATAGTCGCAAAAATTCAATATGCACTTCAAACCGTCTGAAGACACGTCAGGCGGCTGACGCCGCTTCACGCAACACAACACCCATTGGGACTCCAGTCAACTGCGCGGGCGATATGATTACACCCGCGGTCACATCAAATTACTACTCAGAAGCAGTTTGCTAAAACACTCAGCGTACCAAGCCGTCCCTTGCCCACACCCATTGGGGGGGACGTCCAGGAATTATCAGTATATTTTTCAAAACTGTCACGTCCGTGCAGTGCATGCAATGAATACCTCAAGACAAAAGTGATGTATCAGTAAGGATCAAAGGAAAGCCAAATATAGCCGGTGAAGTACAAGTCTGATCGACAGAAGCGACAGGAAGACTAGCCAGGGGACATCTACCGAACGTCCAATCAGTCGCAGATCAAATAAATTGCACCACCTAGCAAGATATGGGCAGATCATGAACTCGGCCTCAAAGACAAAATACATGCTGGCCCCTAAAGCATAATATCAATAACATAATGCTGACTTCTAAGGCATTCGGCAAGAAAAGAGGGTGATCCTCAGAAAAAGGGCACGAAATGAAGACCTTCGAGTGGATTATTTTCAAAAATCCATTCGAAGCTCGGGGGCTACACCCATTGGGTGCACCTTTCGTGCACCTAATGAATCGTCATCTCAGATCAAGACAATGCTGACCTCTAAAGCATAAGGCAAGATCAAAACAAAGCCGACCCCTGACGAAGTAAAAGTGGAAAATAGAAGTGGTTTCTGATGATACTCGAAGTGAAGATCTTCGAGTGGATTGTCTGCAAAAATCCACTCGAAGCTCGGGGGCTACACCCATTGGGTGCACCTTTGGTGCACCCAATGAAGTTCGACAGTAAGAAATCGTTTTTACCGGATTACCCAGAAAGCACTTCCTGTTACAAACAAAGACTGCAAGCTGGTCCTAGGATCTTTGGGCTGATTATTTCAGAATCAACCCAAAGATCGGGGGCTTGTGGGGGACAGATATCCCCTGGGTCCACTAGAAGGATAAAAGACCTCACGAAAGGCCCAAGGGCCCAATAAATCGTAAGGTCATCCCTTCGTGGGCCTGAGGAGGAACGACTAGTGAAACAGGTTGACGTAAGGCCGGATTAGTGCGAGCCCAGACGACCCGATGACTTCGAGCAAGTAATCACAACAGTGACCCGACCTTCCCGCGCTAGAACCCCGTACGACGGAACCAAGCGGGGAGGGGTCGGCGGAACTATAGGAAGATAGATTCAATTGGTTCACTATCATCTAGGCGCATGTCATTATCATATCCGCATGTAATGCCCCACGGTCGAATATATAAGGCCTAGGGGCACCCCTTCAGATCGATCGATCTGACTACTCAGCCATCCACCTCAACTCTCTATGTTCCTTACACTAGAGAGTTCCCTTGTAATCCGCCACATAAAACATTCCCGCCAGGACGTAGGATGTTACGCATCTCTAAGCGGCTCGAACTTGTACATCATTGTTCACAGTTTCTCGTGCGCCCTGCACGAACCATTGAGCTACAGTCGGTGACATCGTCCTACTCCTAAAAAACACCTTGAGGGGCAATCCCGGGTGTGCGGTCGGACCCAAAACACCGACAGCTGGTAACCCCCATCAGCACAAAGCTGCAAAGGCCTGATGGGCGCGATTAAGGTCAAGGCTCAGTCCACTCAAGGGACACGTTCTCGCCTCGCCCGAGCCCAGCCTCGGGCAAAGGCAGCCGACCCCGGAGGATTCACGTCTCGCCCGAGGGCCCCCTCAAGCGACGGACACACCTTCGGCTCGCCCGAGGCCCAGTCTTCGCGGAGAAGCAACCTTGGCCAGATCGCCACACCAACCGACCGTATCGCAGGAGCATTTAATGCAAGGATTGACTGACACCTTATCCTGACGCGCGCTTCTCAGTCGACAGAGTTGAAGTGACCGCAGTCACTTCGTCGCTCCACTGACCGACCTGACAGGAAAACAACGTCGCCTGCCCCGCTCCGACTGTTGTGCCACTCGACAGAGTGAGGCTGACAGCAACTAAGTCCAGCCTCGGGCGCCATGGGAAGCTCCGCCTCGCCCGACCCAGGGCTCGGACTCAGTCTCGGCCTCGGAAGACGGTCTCCGCCTCGCCCGACCCAGGGCTCGGACTTAGCCTCGACCCCGAAAGACGGACTCCGCCTCGCCCGACCCCAGGGCTCGGACTCAGCCTCGACCTCGGAAGACGGTCTTCGCCTCGCCCGACCCAGGGCTCGGACTCAGCCTCGACCCCGGAAGACGGACTCCGCCTCGCCCGACCCCAGGGCACGGACACAGCCTCGACATCAGAAGACGAACTCCGCCTCGCCCGACCCCAGGGCCCAGACTCGACCTCGACCTCGGAGGAGCCTCCGCCTCGCCCGACCTCGGGCTTGGATCCGCCACGTCATAAGGAAAGCCATCATTACCCTACCCCTAGCTAGCTCAGGCTGCGGGGGACAAGACCGGCGTCCCATCTGGCTCGCCCCGGTAAACAAGTAATGATGGCACCCCGCGTGCTCCATGACGACGGCGGCTCTCAGCCCCTTACGGAAGCAAGGAGACGTCAGCAAGGATCTGACAGCCCCGACAGCTGTACTTCCACAAGGCTCAAGCACTCCTCCGACGACCACGACATCACATGAAAAGGGCGCCAAAACCTCTCCGGCTGCCACGACGACATGCACTTAGGGCTCTAGCTCCTCTCTGCTAGACACGTTAGCACACAGCTACACCCCACATTATACACCTGGGCCCTCTCCTTACGCCTATAAAAGGAAGGTCCAGGGCTCTCGTACGAGAAGGTTGGCCGCGCGGGAGAACGGGCTGGCGGACAGTCTCTCTCTCTCTCTCCCCCGCGGACGCTTGTAACCTCCCTATTGCAAGCGCACCCGACCTGGGCGCAGGGCAACACGAAGGCCGCGGGTTTCCCCTTTTGCCATTCCTCCCCCTTCGTGCTCCATCTCGCACCGACCCATCTGGGCTGGGACACGCGGCGACAATTTACTCGTCGGTCCAGGGACCCCCCGGGGTCGAAACGCTGACAGTTGGCGCGCCAGGTAGGGGCCTGCTGCGTGTTGACGAACAACTTCCCGTCAAGCTCCAGATGGGTAGTCTCCAGCAACCTCTTCAACCCGGGACGATGCTACGTTTCGGGAGCCTAGAGTTCATGTCCCTCGACGGCAGCTACAACATGATACTCCTTCCTCCGCCGCGTGACAACGACAATGGCGACCGTCAGCTCGCCCGCCGGCGGCGGAATCGACGACGTCTTCCCCTCGTCGCGGAAGAGCAACATCCAGGTCTGTCCCGTCACCTTCCCCGCCGACGGAGGAGGAGGCGGGGCAGGCATGGCCAAGCAGGAGGCGGCACCTCGTCGGCTGTCGAGCGAGTCGACGACGTCGACGCCCCAGCGGGGGACACGTCGGGCGTCGACCTCGCGTCTGAGACGAAGACGAGCGTCGTTTCCCCGCAACACGCCAACTCCAAGCAGACGAACGCCGCCAGCACGCTCGCGAAGGACATGCTGGGCGTTAGCCTCGTACCTGAGACAATGGTGCAGTCCGCCCCTGACACGACTTCGTCACCACCCGTCGATCAAGAGGTACCGTCCGTTTCCCGTTCCATGCCTTTTAGATCGAGCTGTGACCCACCAAGCGACCCCGCTTCGGTGGACGCTTTCGTAAAGGTGTGTCTAAACCCTCCGGGGTACCATATGTGGTCACTCTGGGACCGGCTGACGACCGTCTCGACCTACGGGCCTCTGGGTTCCGAGGAAGATGACGAGCCCGACTCTGGTTGGGATTTCTTTGGGCTCGATAACCCCAGTGCCATGCAGGACTTCATGACCGCATGTGACTACTGCCTCTCTGATTGCTCCGATAGCAGCCACAGCCTCGGCGACGAGTACTGTGGCCCAAGTCGCGAATGCTTACACGTCGATCTAGGCGGTCTCGACGAAGGCAACCATCTTGGTATGCCAGAGGACAGTGATCCCCCTAGGCCTGCGCCTCGCGTTGACATCCTTCGGGAGCTAGCTGTGGTCCCTGTCCCTGCGGGGGGTCAGGACGCACAACTCGAGCAAATCCGCGAGGTACAGGCCAGGCTCGATGAGGAAGCAGGACAACTTGTGCAGCTTCGACAAAATATCGGGCAGGAGTGGGCAGGCCGAGCACCGGCCGGAGAAGCGCGTCACCTGGCCTAGGACGTCCAGCACCGCATCGCCGATGATGCCAGGGCAAGGCTGCCTCCGGCTTCCAGTGGGGTCGGCCAGAACCTGGCTGCAACAACGATACTACTCCGAGCGATGCCGGAACCATCCACCACCGAGGGGCGGCGCATCCAGGGAGAGCTCAAGAATCTCCTGGAAGATGCCGCGGTCCGACGGGCCGAAAGCTCTGCCTCCCGAAGGCAGGGGTACCCCCCGAAGCATCGCGACGTGACTTCCCGATTCATGCGGGAAGCCTCGGTCCACACCGGGCACACGCGGAACACCGCGCCTGCGGCCCTGGGTCGCCTCGGCAACGAGCACCACCGTCGCGACCGTCGAGCCCACCTCGACGAGAGGGTGTGCCGAGGCTACCACCCCAGGCGTGGGGGACGCTACGACAGCGAGGAGGATCGGAGCCCCTCGCCCGAACCACTCGGTCCGCGGGCTTTCAGCCGGGCCATACGACGGGCGCTGTTTCCGACCCGGTTTCGAACCTCGACTACCATCACCAAGTACTCGGGGGAGTCAAAGCCGGAGCTGTGGCTCGCGAACTACCGGCTGGCCTGCCAGCTGGGTGGCACGGACGATGACAACCTCATCATCCGCAACCTTCCCCTGTTCCTCTCCGACGCTGCCCGAGCCTGGCTGGAGCATCTGCCTCCTGCACAGATCTCCAACTGGGACGACCTGGTCAAATCCTTCGCCGGCAACTTCTAGGGCACATACATGCGCCCTGGGAACTCCTGGGATCTCCGAAGCTGCCGCCAGCAGCCGAGAGAATCCCTCCGGGATTACATCCGACGATTTTCGAAGCAGCGCACCGAGCTGCCCAACATCACCGACTCGGATGTCATCGGCGCGTTCCTCGCCGGCACCACTTGCCGCGACCTGGTGAGCAAGCTGGGTCGCAAGACCCCCACCAGGGCGAGCGAGCTGATGGACATCGCCACCAAGTTCGCTTCTGGTCAAGAGGCAATCGAGGCCATCTTCCGAAAGGACAAGCAGCCTCAGGGGCGCCAGCCGGAAGACGTCCCCGAGGCGTCCGCTCAGCACGGCGCGAGGAAGAAGGGCGAGAAGAAGTTGCAAGCAAAACGCGACGCCACCGACGCGGACCTTGTCGCCGCCGCCGAGCACAGGAACCCGCGGAAGCCTCCCGGAGGCGCCAACCTGTTCGACAAAATGCTCAAGGAGTCGTGCCCCTATCATCAAGGTCCCGTTAAACACACCCTTGAGGAATGCCTCATGCTTTGGCGCCACTTCCACAGGGCCGGGCCACCGGCGGAAGGTGGCCGAGCCCACAACAACGACAAGAAGGAGGATCACAAGGCAGAGGAGTTCCCCGAGGTCCACGACTGCTTCATGATCTACGGTGGGCATGTGGCGAATGCCTCGTCTCGGCACCGCAAGCAAGAGCGCCGGGAGGTCTACTCGGTAAAGGTGGCGGCGCCAGTCTACCTAGACTGGTCCGACAAGCCCATCACCTTCGACCAGGGCGACCACCCCGACCACGTGCCGAGCCCAGGGAAGTACCCGCTCGTTGTCGATCCCGTCATTGGCAACATCAGGCTTACCAAGGTCCTCATGGACGGAGGCAGCAGCCTCAACATCATCTACGCCGAAACCCTCGGGCTCCTGCAGATCGATCTGTCCTCGATCCGGGCTGGCGCGACGCCTTTTTACGGGATCATCCCCGGGAAACGCGTCCAACCCCTTGGGCAACTCGATCTGCCCGTCTGCTTCGGGACTCCCTCCAACTTCCAAAAGGAAACCCTCACGTTCGAGGTGGTCGGGTTCCGAGGAACCTACCACGCAGTGCTGGGGAGGCCATGCTACGCCAAGTTCATGGCCGTGCCCAACTACACCTACCTCAAGCTCAAGATGTCGGGCCCCAACGGGGTCATCACCGTCGGCTCCACGTACCGACACGCGTACGAATGCGACGTGGAGTGCGTGGAGTACGCCGAGGCCCTCGCCGAACCCGAGGCCCTCATCGCCGACCTGGAGAGCCTCTCCAAGGAGGCACCAGATGCGAAGCGCCACGCCGGCAACTTCGAGCTAGCTGAGACGGTCAAATCCGCCCCTCTCGACCCCAGCGACGACGCCTCCAAGTTGATACGGATCGGCTCCGAGCTCGACCCCAAATAGGAAGCAGTGCTCGTCGACTTTCTCCGCGCGAACGCTGAAGTTTTTGCGTGGAGTCCCTCGGACATGCCTGGCATACCGAGGGATGTCGCCGAGCACTCGCTGGATATCCGAGCTGGAGCCCGACCCGTGAACCAGCCTCTGCGCCGATTCGACGAAGAAAAGCGCAGAGCCATAGGCGAGGAGATCCACAAGCTGATGGCCGCAGGGTTCATCAAAGAAGTATTCCATCCTGAATGGCTTGCCAACCCTGTGCTTGTGAGAAAGAAAGGAGGGAAATGGCGGATGTGTGTAGACTACACTGGTCTAAACAAAGCATGTCCGAAGGTTCCCTACCCTCTGCCTCGCATCGATCAAATCGTGGATTCCACTACTTGATGCGAAACCCTGTCTTTCCTCGATGCCTACTCAGGGTATCACCAAATCAGGATGAAAGAGTCCGACCAGCTCGCGACTTCTTTCATCACACCCTTTGGCTTGTACTGCTACGTTACTATGGCATTCGGTTTGAGGAATGCGGGTGCGACATACCAAAGGTGCATGAACCACGTGTTCGGAGAGCACATTGGTCGAACGGTCGAGGCTTACGTCGATGACATCGTAGTCAAGACGAGGAAAGCCTCCGACCTCCTCTCTGACCTTGAAACGACATTCCGGTGTATCAAAGCGAAAGGCGTAAAACTCAATCCCGAGAAGTGTGTCTTCGGAGTCCCCCGAGGCATGCTTCTGGGGTTCATCGTCTCCGAGTGAGGCATTGAGGCCGACCCGGAGAAAATCGCGGCCATCACCAACATGGGCCCCATCAAGGACTTGAAAGGAGTACAGAGGGGCATGGGATGTCTTGCGGCCCTGAGCCGTTTCATCTCGCGCCTCGGCGAAAGAGGCCTACCTCTGTACCGCCTCTTGAGGAAGACCGAGCGCTTCACTTGGACCCCCGAGGCCGAGGAAGCCCTCGGGAACCTAAAAGCGCTCCTTACCAGCGTGCCCATCTTGGTGCCCCCCGCTGCCGAAGAAGCCCTCTTGATCTACGTCGCCGCTACCACTCAGGTGGTCAGCGCCGCAATCATGGTTGAGAGACGAGAAGAGGGGCATGCATTGCCCGTCCAGAGGCTGGTCTACTTCATCAGCGAAGTACTGTCCGAGACCAAAATCCGCTACCCGCAAATCCAGAAGCTACTATACGCGGTAATTCTGACGCGGCGAAAGTTGCGACACTACTTCGAGTCTCATCCGGTGACTGTGGTGTCATCCTTCCCCCTGGGGGAGATCATCCAGTGCCGAGAGGCCTCGGGTAGGATTGCAAAGTGGGCGGTGGAGATCATGGGCGAGACAATCTCGTTCGCCCCTCGGAAGGCCATCAAGTCCCAAGTCTTGGCGGACTTTGTGGCCGAGTGGGTCGACACCCAGCTTCCAGCGGCTCCGATCCAGCCGGAACTCTGGACCATGTTTTTCGACGGGTCGCTGATGAAAACAGGAGCGGGCGCGGGCCTGCTCTTCATCTCACCCCTCGGGAAGCACCTCCGCTACGTGCTGTGCCTCCATTTCCCGGCGTCCAACAATGTGGCCGAGTACGAGGCTCTGGTTAACGGGTTGCACATCGCCATCGAGCTAGGGGTCCGACGCCTCGACGCTCGTGGCGACTCGTAGCTTGTCATCGACCAAGTCATGAAGAACTCCCATTGCCGCGACCCAAAGATGGAAGCGTACTGCAATGAGGTTCGGCGCCTGGAGGACAAGTTCTACGGGCTCGAGCTCAACCACATCGCCCGACGATACAACAAGACTACGGACGAGCTGGCTAAGATAGCCTCGGGGCGGACAATGGTTCCCCCTGACGTCTTCTCCCGAGACCTACATCAACCCTCAGTCAAGACCGACGACACGCCTGAGCCCGAGTAGGTCTCGGCCCGGCCCGAGGCGCCCTCGGTTCAGCCCGAGGCGCCCTCGGCTCAGCCCGAGGCGCCCTCGGCCCCCGAGGGTGAGGCACTGCGCGTCGAGGAAGAGCGGAATGGAGTCCCGCCTAATCGAGACTAGCAGACCCCGTACCTGCAATATCTTCACCGAGGAGAGCTGCCCCTCGACCGAGCCGAAGCTCGGTGACTGGCGCGGCATGCCAAGTCGTTCGTCTTGCTGGGGGACGGGAAGGAGCTCTACCAC
Organism: Zea luxurians; assembly: GCA_029449295.1. Lineage (NCBI taxonomy): Eukaryota > Viridiplantae > Streptophyta > Magnoliopsida > Poales > Poaceae > Zea > Zea luxurians. The sequence goes on along the minus strand of JAOPSE010000064.1, from coordinate 603,664 downwards.
CGCAGCCCCTCAGGCATCCTCCAGCGATGCATATCCATCGCCGAAGGTCAGGAGTTATTACAAGAAATACACTCGGGGGCTTGCGGTCACCACGCAGCACCTCGAGCCCTCGTTGGGAATGCCTTCCAATAGGGTTTTTACTGGCCAACCGCGGTGGCCGATGCCACTAGGATTGTACGCACCTGCCGAGGGTGTCAATTCTACGCGAAGTAGACCCACCTGCCCGCTCAGGCTCTGCAGACAATACCCATCACCTGGCCGTTTGCTGTATGGGGTCTGGACCTCGTCGGTCCCTTGCAGAAGGCACCCGGGGGCTACATGCACCTGCTGGTCGCCATCGACAAATTCTACAAGTGGATCGAGGTCCGACCCCTAAACAGCATCAGGCCCGAACATGCGGTGGCGTTCTTCACCAACATCATCCATCGCTTTGGGGTCCCAAACTCCATCATCACCGACAACGGCACCCAGTTCACCGGCAAAAAGTTCCTGGACTTCTGCGAGGATCACCACATCCGGGTGGACTGGGCCGCCGTAGCTCACCCCATGATGAATGGGCAAGTAGAGCGTGCCAACGGCATGATTCTGCAAGGACTCAAGCCACGGATCTACAACGACCTCAACAAGTTCGGCAGGCGATGGATGAAGGAACTCCCCTCAGTGGTCTGGAGTCTGAGGACAACGCCGAGCCGAGCCACGGGCTTCACGACGTTCTTTCTAGTCTATGGGGCCGAGGCCATCTTGCCCACAGACTTAGAATACGGTTCCCCGAGGACGAGGGCGTACGACGACCAAAGCAATCAAACCAACCAAGAAGACTCACTGGACCAGCTGGAAGAGGCTCGGGATATGGCCTTACTACACTCGGCGCGGTATCAGCAGTCCCTGCGACGCTACCACGCCCGAGGGGTTTGGTCCCGAGACCTCCAGGTGGGCGACTTGGTGCTCCGGCTGCGACAAGACGCCCGAGGGCGCCACAAGCTCACGCCTCCCTAGGAAGGGCCATTCATCATCGCCAAGATTTTGAAGCCCGGAACATACAAGCTGGCCAACAGTTAAGGCGAGGTCTACAACAACGCTTGGAACATCCGACAGCTACGTCGCTTCTACCCTTAAGATGTTTTCAAGTCGTTCATACACCTCGTTTACATACGCCAATAAAGTCTAACCATCAAGGAAGGGTCAGCCTTGCCTCGGCAAAGCCCGACCCTCCTTCGGGGGCTAGAAGGGGCGAACCCCCTCTGCGTCAAAATTTTCCTCGGAAAAAGTCTTTCTGCTAGAACATTTTTTGTGCTTTTCGACTACTTCGAAAGTGGGATCCTGAAAACGACGGAGTACACGTAAGCAGGCAAGGCCGACCGAGCCGAGGGACTCCTACGCCTCCAGGATACGGATACCTCACTCATCACCTTCTGCGATAAGTAACTCACGCTCGGATAAGCGATTCCGCTGACCGAACAAGTCTTATTGCTCGAAAACTTTTCTGCCGAAACGATTTTTCGTGCCTTCTCGACTATATCGATAACAGAATCCTACGGACGAGTAAGAGCACACGTAAGCGGCAAGGCCAACCGAGCCGAGGGACTCCTACGCCTCCGGGATACGGATACCTCACTCATCACCTTCCGCGAAAAGTAACTCTCGCTCGGACAAACAATTCTCTTACCGACAAATAAGTCCAGATACTCGAAACAAGGGGAAAAGAAACGCAGCTTTACAACACGACGACGATATGTTTAGGCCTCGGCGGCCGCAAAAACATACGCACACTACAAGATAAACTGTTCCTGCAGGGTCAGACATCAGTGAGGGAGCAGCAGCACCCTCGGCGTCGACTCCACCTTCGGCGGAATCCGACCCGGCCTCGGACGACAACACGGTCAGAGGATCTCCACCTCGAAGGAACCTGTTGGCACCACGCCTGGGCCATCGTCGCCGGGGTCTCCTCCGGGAACCCGGCCCGAGCAGACGACTCGACCGGCCGCTCCGTAGCCTCAGCTAGCTGTCCCCCGAGGACATTAGCCCGGCTCGTGGCCTCGGTAACCCGACTCCGGTGTCAGTCCCGCCAGTGGACGGCCCAGCCAGGCTCCGGCCGACGAAGCTTCTTTTCGAGCCATCTCTGCCTCCGTCCGTGCTGGCACCGCTGCCTCCGGCTCCAGCTCATCGCAGAGCGGTCGAAGGTTCCTTTAACTAAGCAAGAGCAGCCTCGGGCGGCAAGGCCGACTGAGCCGAGGGACTCCTACGCCTCCGGGATATGGATACCTCACTCGTCACCTTCGCACGAGGCAACTCACACTTGGTTAAGCGGTTCAGCTAGCCGACAGGCGAGTCCTAGTGCTCGAAATGAGGAAAAAACACGGCTTCACGCCAAAATACATACATGTTCAGGCCCCGACAGCCACCGGCACTCAAGGTGCCATTACAAACGGAACTCCGGTTCCGCCGCCGCGGGTACGAACAACTTCCACATCGGAGAGCCTGCAGGGCGACAAACTCCTGGTGACTCGCCAGCAACCTCTGCAGCAGCAGCGATGGTCCCAGGACGGACGCTGTTGCCGGAAGGCTCTCGTTCGTGTCCCCACTCAAGGGACGAGAACCAGATATTAAAGCCAAAGAGCCGGAGGCCGGTCCGCAGGTGGCACTGACGGTCTAGACGGCGTGCAAGCTTTCTCCAGCTGCCACCACCTCAGCACCGAAGGCAACGACCACCTATCCACCAACACCGCACCAGCGAGCGTCGGCCGCCCCAAAGCGCACTGGCAGGTCCTCACTCCCGTCCTCACCACGAAAGCGAGGACAGAGGACGGAATGTTGCACCCTGGCTGGGCAGCAACAGTTCGCCTTCCCCAGCATGGCTGGAGGGCGCCTCCTCCGCAGAGCTGGAGGATGGTTTCCACCCTCAGAATGCTAAGGGAGAAGGTGACCCACGAACCCGCGCGGGAGGTAGAGCTCCGGCTCAGCCCGGCCTCCGCCCCAGCCAGGATGATGAACATCCTTGAAGCTGAGGGCGGGGCAGAGGTCGCACCCCGGCTCGCTTCTCCCCACCATCGAACTGGTGGTCACCGTCTTGGGTGACCACTGGCGAGGGGATGCAGCCGGGCTGCCTGATGAAAATCCTTGAAGCCGAGCGATGGCTGAAAGGTACCAACTTCCGCGAAGTTGTGTTCCTGCAACAATGACAAGACAGAAGAACCGCGGGCGCTCCCCATCCGGGGGCTCGGAAGGTGGAAGGACGTGATGCATGAAGGGAGTACGAAGACATGGTTGCCATCCAAGGGGGTCACCCCCTTTTAAAGGCGACTCTCCCCACTTGCGTCCTCAGCCATCGCGGACTGAGTCTTCACCAACACGCTCCAAGGTCCTCCCCCTACGACACGGGGGCTGGGTCCCACGCGTCATGCAAGCTGGCCCGAGGCAGAAGAAGCCAAACCGCCGCGCGCGGTGCGCGTAACTGCCCAGCGGTTACAAGCACTCCTCCACTTTCGCCCAGACCAGCGGGTGAAAGGGCGAACTGCCATGCAGGCGGCATGCAACCGTACCAAGGGGGCACACCCTTTTGGCTCCGACGCGTCCAGCATGGGGCCTAGGCCCACACGTCATGTAACCGGCGCGCCGGTTACTACGTGCGGAAAACTGCACCGCCACTTGCGCCAGTACCGCACCTTCTCGATTGCAGAACCGGTGCCGTGACTCGAGGCAACCCTGCGCATGGCCCAACAGTGCCAACCGAGCACATCGGTCATGGGTCAGTCAGCCGCGAGAGAAGGCGCGACGGTCGATATGGCCAAAAGTGGGCCGACAGTGATGGCGGCGACAGGCGGGCGGAAGCAGCGGTCAAGTCGTCTGCAGGCTCACGTCCCCTCCTGGGACAGCGAGAGAGCCCTCTCCCACGGAGTGAAGACGACGCGCCCGTGTTCCGTTCCTCGAACGGCTTGCGCACGCACAACGACAGCCACGCGAACCACTCGTCCCGTCGCATTAACTCTGCGGCAGGACAGGCGACACCTTTGGCAGGTGAAGCAGGCGACGCTTCACCTCCGCCGTAATGACCGCGTCAGAAAAGGTGCGCCACGTCATTCAAATTCATATCCCTTTTTCTCTTCCCCTTTCTCTCTTTTGCTACAGGGACCGGGAAAGGGGATACTCGGGATCCTTCTCTGCGAAGGAAGCGGGCCCCGAGCCCTCCTACTGATCAGAGGTTCGAAGGCTTGCCCCTCGGAAGGGTTCGGCAGTCGCCTCAGAGCACTCAGGCTCCGCGCCTACTACTGATCAGAGGTTTGAAGGTTGGCCCCTCGGAAGGGTTCGACAGCCGCCTCAGAGCACTCGGGCTCCGCGCCCACTACTGGTTAGAGGTTCGAAGGCTGGCCCCTCGGAGGGGCTCGACAGCCGCCTCAAGCCACTCGGGCTCCACGCCCACTACTGATCAGGGGTTCGTACGCTGGTTCCCGAAGGGTTCGACAGCCGCCTCAGAGCACGCAGAGTGAGGGATGACTCTGGGTACGTTCGATACACAACCAAGGCTTGGGCTACGCTCCCGAGGTACCCTAGGACATTTCCGAGACCAGCGGGAGCGATTTTGTAACGGAATCCCATCAGAGGGAGGCATCGAGCCCTCAGACCCTATCAAACGGGACCGGGTCCGGCAAATCACCTGCAGGTACTTTTGGAGCGCGCCTCTAGGCCACTAGCCGACCCTTATCGAACGGGGCACGAGCGTCCACTCGGATCACCCGTTAGCAGCTCACTGGAGACACCATGTTCGGCGCCCTCCGAGGGCAACATGGCGCTTTCCCCCCTCCTCCTTGCGGAAAGGCGACGTAGGGGCGTATGAAAAAAGCCGAGTTTGTCCTTGACCGTCCTCTCGCTCTATGCGGAGGCTCGAGGGCTGCTCTCGCAAACCCGGCTCCGACCAAACCGTTGACAGCGTCAACATACCAGCCCAAGAACTTGGAACCTGACTATGCACCCGGGCTATGGCCAGTTCGCATAAGGGAACAACCAGACCGGCCGAAGCATCACGAAACGCGCTAAGACCTCGAAGGAGTCAAACCACTCCTCTGAGGCCTCAGGGGCTACACCCGGCGGGTGCGCTCGCGCGCACCCATTGGAACGAAACGCAACCGAGAAAGGACGATCCCCTTGCAAAAAAGTGCGACAAAAGCCTCCAAGCGAGTATCAACACTCCCTTCGAGGCTCGGGGGCTATTGTTGGGGACCATAATTAGGGGTACCCCCAAGACTCCTAATCTCAGCTTGTAACCCCCATCAGCACAAAGCTGCAAAGGCCTGATGGGCGCGATTAAGGTCAAGGCTCAGTCCACTCAAGGGACACGTTCTCGCCTCGCCCGAGCCCAGCCTCGGGCAAAGGCAGCCGACCTCGGAGGATTCACGTCTCGCCCGAGGGCCCCCTCAAGCGACGGACACACCTTCGGCTCGCCCGAGGCCTAGTCTTCGCGGAGAAGCAACCTTGGCCAGATCGCCACGCCAACCGACCGTATCGCAGGAGCATTTAATGCAAGGGTCGACTGACACCTTATCCTGACATGCGCTTCTCAGTCGATAGAGCCGAAGTGACCGCAGTCACTTCGCCGCTCCACTGACCGACCTGACAGGAAAACATCGCCGCCTGCCCCGCTCCGACTGCTGTGCCACTCGACAGAGTGAGGCTGACAGCAGCTAAGTCCAGCCTCGGGCGCCATGGGAAGCTCCGCCTCGCCCGACCCAGGGCTCGGACTCAGCCTCAACCTCGAAAGACGGTCTCCGCCTCGCCCGACCCAGGTCTCGGACTCAGCCTCGACCCCGGAAGACGGACTCCGCCTCGCCTGACCCCAGGGCTCGGACTCAGCCTCGACCTCGGAAGACGGTCTCCGCCTCGCCCGACCCAGGGCTCGTACTCAGCCTCGACCCCGGAAGACGGACTCCGCCTCGCCCGACCCCAGGGCTCGGACTCAGCCTCGACATCGGAAGACGAACTCCGCCTCGCCCGACCCCAGGACCCAGACTCGACCTCGACCTCGGAGGAGCCTCCGCCTCGCCCGACCTTGGGCTCGGACCCGCCACGTCACAGGGAAAGCCATCATTACCCTACCCCTAGCTAGCTCAGGCTGCGGGGGACAAGACCGGCGTCCCATCTGGCTCGCCCCGGTAAACAAGTAATGATGGCACTCCGCGTGCTCCATGACGACGGCGGCTCTTAGCCCCTTACAGAAGCAAGGAGACGTCAGCAAGGATCTGACAGCCCCGACAGCTGTACTTCCACAAGGCTCAAGCACTCCTCCGACGGCCACGACATCACATGAACAGGGCGCTAAAACCTCTCCGGCTGCCACGACGGCATGTACTTAGGGCTCTAGCTCCTCTCTGCTAGACACGTTAGCACACAGCTACACCCCCCATTGTACACCTGGGCCCTCTCCTTACGCCTATAAAAGGAAGGTCCAGGGCTCTCGTACGATAAGGTTGGCCGCGCGGGAGAACGGGCTGGCGGACAGTCTCTCTCTCTCCCTCGCGGAAGCTTGTAACCCCCCTACTGCAAGCGCACCCGACCTAGGCGCAGGGCAACACGAAGGCCGCGAGTTTCCCCTTTTGTCGTTTCTCCCCCCTTCGTGCTCCGTCTCGCGCCGACCCATCTGGGCTGGGACAAGCGGCGACAATTTACTCGTCGGTCCAGGGACCCCCCGGGGTCGAAACGCCGACAGTATAGACAATAACGTTAATAAAGTTTTTTATCTCAAATAAGTCAAGTTTCGTGAACTGTTAGTCTGTTACATACTTCCATACGAACAATTGGGCATTTTGTTAAGTGATGCTAGTTCATAGCGACCTAATGCTAGTAATGCGCTATAAGGAAATTAGCTAACACGGACCCATATATTGCAAGAGCTGTCTGATACTCTGATTCCTGTATATTTTGGCATTGCTTTCAGCTCAAGCAAAACAAAGCATGGATGACACTAGTTTTTTTTGACCTGACAGAGCACGAAGGTTCAAATCTGTCTCCATTTCTACTCAAACTTTTTGATGAGGTTTGTAACTTTTTTAAATGTGCGCGACGACACATCAATTCTGCATTCCAGTTATGATTTGTATTGAAAGAATGCTAGTTGAAGTATAAACATGAACGGTGCAGTGGAACGATCACAAGATGTTGGAGGTCTTCCTCTTACGAAGGTCTTCTAAACACTAAGATAGTGCTTGTTTTCTGCTATGTTTCTAAATATTGCAGGTACCCTCGTTCGAAGTACCTTCGGATATATCAGTCAGAGGCACGAAAGCATGTTTCAGAATATAATTGACAAGGAACGAATGGACAGAATACGAAGCATGGCAAAGCCGAAGTTCACACAAAAGTGATAAAAGAAAAAAGACAGTTTCACCCTTTCTGTGCAGGATAGCTAAAATGTATAGGCTTTTCGATGTGAAATGTAAATTTATCAAAGTTGTATCTCTCCTATATAATAGAGGAACAGTGTCATACATAAATCGACTCTTTCGGGGGTGGGAACCCAAAGTTTCGGGTAACTCAGATTTATAAATACTTTCGAGTTATCATTTGTAAAAACAACGAAGGTATGTTTGTAATTATGTATCAGGCAACAAGAGAAGGAAATGATAAATGCTAGAGTATGAAAAGGAGGAGTAATATGCTTCATTTCTTGTTTTTACTTTCCCTTAGTTATCTTTGCACATTTCTCTTTGTTTCACATATTTTTCCTTAAATTATCCTTCGGTGTTATTTAGGGGAGAAGGTTTCTCTCCCCTAAATTGTGTTGTCTTGATCTTTTAATACCTTTAGGGAATTAAAATCAAGAGACCAATATTGACGCCCACCTCCGGTCAACTTACTTCCACGACCACAACAAGCTTCGTCATGGCACCAGAGAAGTCAACAGCGACTGGCTCCGTCCTTGCATCTTTGGACATCAACCAGGGAGAAGAGGCGCTACGAGAAGCACTGAAAGTCGCCTAGAGGGGGTGAATAGGCATCATCTGAAATTTACAACTTAAAACACAAACTACAAGCCGGGGTTAGCGTTAGAATTAAAACCGAGTCCGGGAGAGAGGGGGGAAACAAATCAAATGGAAATCAAGCGAATGAACACGATGATTTGTTTTACCGAGGTTCGGTTCTAAAGAACCTAGTCCCCGTTGAGGTGGTCACAAACACCGGGTCTCTTTCAACTCTTTCCCTCTCTCAAACGGTCACTTAGACCAAGTGAGCTTTCTCCTTAATCAAATGGGTCACTTAGACCCCGCAAGTACCACCACACACTTAGGTGTCTCTTGTTTTGATTGCAAGTCACCTGGAAACAAGAATGAGGAAGGAAGAAAGCGATCCAAGCAACAAGAGCGCAAATGAACAGGAACACACACTCTCTCAAGTCACTAGGTGGTTGGAATGATTTTGGGACTTGGAGAGGCTTTGATCTTTTGATTTGTGTCTAGGAGTGAATGCACTAGCTCTTGTATGGAATGAAAACTTCAGAAGACTTGGATGCTTAGAGTTGTGGTGGTTGGGGGGGTATTTATAGCCCTCAACCACCAAGAAGCCATTGGGGAAGGCTGCTGGCGATGGGCGCACCGGACAGTCCGGTGCGCCACCGGACAGGTCCTGTTCACTGCCCGGTGCGCCACCACGTCACCCAACTGTTAGGGTTCGAGAGCAGTCGACCGTTGGTGTTGTTGTCTTCTTGTGGCACCGGACACTGTCCGGTGCGCCTCTGACTCTGCCGCTGCACTGTTCACACGTCAGGTACTTTTGTAGTCGACCGTTGCGCGTATATAGCCATTACCCGCTGACTCACCGGACAGTCCAGTGGCACACCGGACAGTCTGGTGAATTATAGCGGAGCGCGCCTGCGGAAACCCGAGAGTGGCTGGTTTGTGCACCGGACACTGTCCGGTGGTGCACCGGACAGTCTGGTGCGACGTTCCTCAGCACACTCAAGTTTCTTTTGCTCCTTCAAATTGGATCCCTAACTTGAATATTTATCGGTTTGTATTGAACCTTTATGCACCTGTAGATCATGTATTCTAGAGCAAACTAGTTAGTCCATTTATTTGTGTTGGGCATTCAACCACCAAAATTAATTGTGGGAAACGATTAACCCTATTCCCCTTTCAATCTCCCCCTTTTTGGTGATTGATGCCAACACAAACCAAAGCAAATATATAAAGTGCAGAAATAAACTAGTTTGCAAAAGGTAAGTGCAAAGGTTTCTTGGAATTAAACCAATTGATAATCTTACTAGATATGAATGGATTGCTTTCTTTTATTTAACATTTTGGACCACATTTGCACCACTTGTTTTGTTTTTGCAAATCCTTTTGGAAAATCTTTTCAAAGTCTTTTGCAAATAGTCAAAGGTATATGTATAAGATTGCAAGAAGCATTTTCAAGAGAGTTTTAATAGATACCAACTTTGAAAATCTTCCTTTAAATATACCTAAATGAAGAAATTGTCATTGCAAGATACCAATTGAAGTTTAAAAACAATACCAATTGAGATTTTGCTTTCTCAAGATAAGGATAATAATTGAGATATTGCCATGACATAGATACTAATGAAAAATATCAATTAAAGCTTTATTTTGAATTTTTTTGAAATTGGTGGTGCGGTCCTTTTGCTTTGGGCTTAATATTTTTTCCCCCTTTGGCACTAATCGCCAAAAACGGAGAGTTGAGAGCCCTTAATATTTTCTCCCCATTGGTACAAGTAAATAAGAGTGAAGGATTATACCAATTTGGAGTGAGCTGATTAGCGACGAAGGATAAATGATACCGTTAGAGTGGAGTGGAAGCCCTGTCTTCGTCGAATACTCTATTTCTCTTTCAATCTATGACTTAGTATAGAAATACACTTGAAAACACATTAGTCGTAGCTTTGGCATACTAAGAATAAGAAATATGCATTTGTGCCAAATGAAAGATATATGATCAAAGGTATATAAATGAGCTATGTGTGCAATGTTTCAATCAAAGTTCCGAGAATCAAGAATATTTAGCTCATTCCTAAGTTTGCTAAAGGTTTTCTCATCTAATGGCTTGGTAAAGATATCGGCTAATTGATCTTTGGTGTTGACATAAGCTATTTCAATATCCCCCTTTATTGGTGATCCCTCAGAAAGTGATACCGAATGTCTATGTGCTTAGTGCGGCTGTGTTCAACGGGATTATCCGTCATGCGGATTGCACTCTCATTATCACATAGGAGAGGGACTTTGCTCAATTTGTAGCCATAGTCCCTTAGGGTTTGCCTCATCCAAAGTAATTGCGCACAACAATGGCCTGTGGCAGTATACTCGGCTTCAGCGGTAGAAAGAGCTACTGAGTTTTGTTTCTTTGAAGCCCAAGACACCAGGGATCTCCCTAGAAACTGACAAGTCCCTGATGTGCTCTTCCTATCAATTTTACACCCTGCCCAATCGACATCGGAATATCCTATTAAATCAAAAGTGGATACCTTGGGGTACCAAAGTCCAAACTTAGGAGTGTAAATTAAATACCTCATGATTCTCTTCACGGCCCTAAGGTGAACTTCTTTAGGGTCGGCCTGAAATCTTGCACACATGCATACAGAAAGCATAATATCCGGTCGAGATGCACATAAGTAGAGTAAAGATCCTATCATCGACCGGTATACCTTTTGATCTACGGATTTACCTCCCGTGTCGAGGTCGAGATGCCCATTGGTTCCCATGGGTGTCTTGATGGGTTTGCCATCCTTCATCCCAAACTTATTAAGTATGTCTCGAATGTACTTTGTTTCACAGATGAAGGTGCCCTCTTGGAGTTGCTTGATTTGAAATCTAAGGAAATACTTCAACTCCCCCATCAAAAACATCTCGAATTTCTGTATCATGATCCTACTAAACTCTTCACAAGTTGATTTCTTAGTAGACCCAAATATAATATCATCAACATAAATTTGGCATACAAACAAATCTTTTGTGACAGTTTTAGTAAAGAGTGTAGGATCGGCTTTTCCGACTTTGAAGCCATTAGTGATAAGAAAATCTCGCAGGCATTCATACCATGCTCTTGGGGCTTGCTTGAGCCCATAAAGTGCCTTTTAGAGTTTGTAGACATGGTTAGGGTACTCACTATCTTCAAAACCGGGAGGTTGCTCAACATAGACCTCTTCCTTGATGGGTCCATTGAGGAAGGCACTTTTCACGTCCATTTGATAGAGCTTAAAGCCATGGTAAGTAGCATAGGAAAGTAATATACGAATTGACTCAAGCCTAGCTACGGGTGCATAAGTTTCATCAAAGTCCAAACCTTTGACTTGTGAATAACCTTTGGCCACAAGTCGAACTTTGTTTCTTGTCACCACACCATGCTCATCTTGCTTGTTGCGGAATACCCACTTGGTACCTACAACATTTTGATTAGGACGTGGAACTAAATGCCATACCTCATTCCTCGTGAAGTTGTTGAATTCCTCTTGCATTGCCAGCACCCAATCCGGATCTCTTAGTGCATCCTCTATCCTGTAAAGCTCAATAGAGGACACAAAAGAGTAATGTTCACAGAAATGTGCAACTCGTGATCTAGTGGTTACCCCCTTATGAATGTCACCAAGGATGGAGTTGACGAGGTGATCTCTTTGAATTGCTTGGTGGACTCTTGGGTGTGGCGGTCTTTGACCCTGTATTTCTTGCTCATTCCTTGTCTTTATTAACTTCATCTCCCCCTTGATCATTGTCCTCCTCTTGAGGTGGCTCATCCTCTTGATCTTCATTTTGAGCCTGATCCTCATCTTGAGTTGGTGGAGATGCTTAGTTGGAAGATGACGATTGATCTTGTGCTTGTGTGGGCTCTTCGTATTCCTTAGGACACACATCCCCAATGGACATGTTCCTTAGCGCGACGCATGGAGCCTCTTCATCATCTAATTCATCAAGATCAACTTGCTCCACTTGGGAGCCATTAGTCTCATCAAACACAATGTCACAAGAAACCTCAACTAATACAGTGGATTGGTTGAAGACTCTATATGCCCTTGTGTTTGAGTCATATCCTAGTAAAAAGCCTTCTACAGCCTTGGGAGCAAATTTAGATTTTCTACATCTTTTAATAAGAATAAAACATTTGCTACCAAAGACTCTAAAATATGAAACATTGGGCCTTTTACCGATGAGGAGTTCGTATGATGTCTTCTTGAGGATTCGGTGAAGATATAGACGGTTGAAGGAGTAACAGGCGGTGTTAATCGCCTCAGCCCAAAACTGGTCCGGTGTCTTGTACTCATCAAGCATGGTACTTGCCATGTCCAGTAGAGTTCTATTCTTTCTATCCACTACACCATTTTGTTGAGGTGTGTAGGGAGAAGAGAACTCATGCTTGATGCCCTCTTCCTCAAGAAAGCCTTCAATTTGAGAGTTCTTGAACTCCATCCCATTATCGCTTCTTATCTTTTTGATCCTTAATTCAACCTCATTTTGAGCCCATCTTAAGATTCCCTTTAAGGTCTCTTGGGTTTGTGATTTTTCCTGCAAAAAGAATACCCAAGTGAAGCGAGAATAATCATCCACAATTACTAGACAGTACTTACTCCCGCCGATGCTTATGTAAGCTATCAGGCCGAATAAATCCATGTGGAGTAGCTCGAGTGGCCTGGCAGTCGTCATGATGTTCTTGTGTGGATGATGGTACCAACTTGCTTTCCTGCTTGACATGCGCTACAAACCCTGTCTTTCTCAAAATGAACATTTGTTAGTCCCAAAATGTGTTCTCCCTTTAAAGCTTGTGAAGATTCTTCATTTCAACATGGGCTAGTCGGCGACGACAGAGCCAACCCATATTAGTCTTAGCAATTAAACAAGTGTTGAGTTCAGTTGTGTTCTCATTAAAATCAACTAAATATAGCTGACCCTCTAACACTCCTTTAAATGCTATTGAATCGTCACTTCTTCTAAAGATAGTAACATCTACATCTGTAAATAGACAGTTGTAGCCCATTTTGCATAATTGAGAAACAGAAAGCAAATTGTAATCTAGAGAATCTACAAGAAAAACATTTGAAATAGAATGGTCCGGGGATATAGCAATTTTACCCAAACCTTTTACCAAACCTTGATTTCCATCCTCAAATGTGATAGCTCGTTGGGGATCTTTGTTTTTCTCATAGGAGGAGAACATCATTTTCTCCCCTGTCATGTGGTTTGTGCACCCACTATCGATTATCCAATTTGAACCACCGGATGCATAAACCTACAAAACAATTTTAGGCCTCGTTCTTAGGTACCCAAACATTCTTGGGTCCTTTGACGTTAGAAACAAGCACCTTGGGTACCCAAACACAAGTCTTTGAACCCTTGTGTTTGCCCCCAACATATTTGGCAACTACTTTGCCTAATTTGTTAGTAAGCACATAAGAAGCATCAAAAGTTTTGAATGAAATGTTATGATCATTTGATGCAACAGGAGTTTTCTTTTTAGGCATTTTAACATGGGTAGAATGCCTAGAGCTAGAAGCCTCATTTTTATACATAAAAGCATGGTGAGAAATATTATGAGGTTTCCTAGCATGAATTCTCCTAATTTTATGTTCGAGATAATTAGCAGGATATAAATTGTAGCCTTCATTATCCTGAACCATGGGAGCCTTGCCCTTAACAAAATTAGATAATCTTTTAGGGGTATTAAGCTTGACATTGCTTCCCTATTGGAAACCAATGTCATCCTTAATACCAGGGTGTCTCCCATTATAGAGCATGCTTCTAGCAAATTTAAACTTCTCATTTTCAATTTCGTGCTCATTAATTTTAGCAGTTAATTTTGCTATGTGATCATTTTGTTGTTTAATCATGGCAAGGTGATCATCCATAGCTTCTATATTAACATTTCTACATCTAGTACAAATAGAAATATGATCAACAGTAGATGTAGAGGATTTGCAAATATTTAATTCTTCTATCTTAGCATGTAATATGACATTCTCATTTCTAAGACAGAAAATAGAATCATTGCAAACATTTAAATCTTTAACCTTAGAAGCTAGGCTAGCATTTTAATCTCTAAGGTTAGAAATTGTATCATTCAATTCATCAATCTTAGCATTTAGACTAGTATTTTCATTTCTAAGACCGATAATTGAATCATGGCAAATGCTAAGCTCCTTAGTCAAGTTTTCACATTTTTCTACTTCTTGAGCATAAGCATTCTTCACTTTAACATGTTTCTTGTTTTCTTTAATAAGGAAGTCCTCTTGGCTTTCCAAGAGATCATCCATTTCATTGATGGTCTCAATTAGTTCATTGAATTTTTTTCTTTTGTTCCATGTTAAGGTTGGCAAAAAGAGACATTCAATCATCTTCACTATCACTAGAACTACCCTCATCACTAGATGTAGTATACTTGGGGGTGGTTCTAGATTGTACCTTCTTCTTTTTGCCGTCCTTGGCCATGAAACATTTGTGGCCGACGTTGGAGAAGAGGAGTCCCTTGTTGATGGCGATGTTGGTGGCATCCTCATCGGAGGAGGAGTCGGTGGAGCTCTCGTCAGAGTCCCATTCCCGACACACGTGGGCATCACCGCCCTTCTTCTTGTAATATCTCTTCTTCTCTTTCTTCTTCTCCCCCTTCTTATCGTCGCCCCTGTCACTATCACTTGAATTTGGACATTTAACAATAAAATGATCAGGCTTACCACACTTGTAGCACACCCTTTTGGAGCGGGGCTGTAACGCCCTGAATTTGGGGGTAAAACTTTTTCTTCTTTAATACTCACCAAATTCAGACGTTACTCTCTTTTTGTGGGGGATGGATATCCCCCGGGTCCACTAAAAGAGTAAAAGACCTCACGAAAGGCCCAAGGGCCCAATAAATCGTAAGGTCATTCTTTCGTGGGCCTGGGGAGAGACAACCAGCAAAGCAGAGCGACATGAGGCCAGATTGGTGCAAACCCGGATGACCCACAACGTCGAGCGAGTGATCGCAACAGAGATCCGACTTTCCCGCGCTGGAGCCCCCATGCAGCGGAGCCATGCGAGGATGAGTCGGCGGGATTACATGGAGATAAACTCAAGCAGTTCACTATCTTTTAGCTACTCGTTGTTATCATATCCACTTGTATTGCCCCACGGTCGAGTATATAAGGCCTAGGGGGCACCCCTTCAGAACAATCGACCCTATTACTTAGTCACCCACGTCAACTCTCTGTATTCTCAATCCAGGGAGCTCTCTTGTAACCACATTCACCAAGCATACTCACCAGGACGTAGGGTGTTACACATCTCTAAGCGACCCGAACCTGTAAACCTTGTCCACTGTTCCTCGTGCAATCAGCACGAACCATTTTGCTACAGTTGTCGACACCGTCCTACTCCTAAAAACACCTTGAGGGGCAACCCCGGGTGTGCGGTCGGACCCAAAACACCGACAGCTGGCGCGCCAGGTAGGGGGTGTGTCGACGATCCAAGCTAGCTCAATGGCCGTCACCTTCTACAGCCAGATCACCCTGCGTCCCGGATCCGTATTCCGCTTCGGAACAATCTCATCCGTAGCAGATGAAGAGGGAACTCTACACCGTATCGCGGATCCGCCGGAAAAGAAGTCTCCTCCAACGGACCCCGAAAATGCTGGAGAGGCGCAACCTCCAGCTCTCCGGAAAAAGATTGTCTCCGAAAAGTCGGAGGCCGAGGGCCCGCTGACCCGGAGAACTCCACTGTCTACTTCCCCGACAAGAGAATGGACGCAGATCACGAGGAAGAAGGAGACCAAGGGGAAGCAAGTTGTTCTTTCCGTTCCTCCGCCCTCAAAGGAGAACGGAAAGAAGGTCGCCACGACAGCAGCACCATTCTACCCCGACGTCCTCTTCATCGGGAGAGTGGAGTCGCCTACCGTCTCCGACGACGAGCCGACCGCACCCGGAGAAGAACCGCCTCAACGAGAATCCCGCCGACGGAGGAATCAGCGCAGGAACGTCCGACGACATCACGCGGCCGGGGAACGGGATCCGGAGCAGCCTGTCTCGTGAGACGAGGTCTCGGAGATAGGGGAAACTCCGGAAGAACACGTCTTCAGAGAACGAAGGAACTCCCGACGACGAGATCGCCGATGGGCTCAGGAACAAGCCGAGCAAGATGCAAGGCAACGTCGGGAGAATCCATTCTTCGGGCGCAACCTGAATCCCGACTTCGCCCGAGCTATGAACACGCCGAGCGAAGTCGGAGGAGTACTAGCTCAGATAGCTGATGGACTTCCTCGGACTCCTGACGCTGAGGGCTACCGACGACTGTTCACTCAGGCGGCCAACCATCTTCTACCGCTTGCTCACCCGCCGAACGATCTATGACACGCCATCAACAGCCGCCGAGACGCGCGAAGCTCCATCAATGCTTCGCGCGAACGGCGGCATGAGAACGAGATTCGCCGCCGGGAGGAATACGACAGGGACCATGGTGTCCCAGCTCAGAGCCACGCCACCAGAACTGAGTCGGCAATGGCCTCAACTGGCGGTACCACCCGGGGACGGACGAGGAACCACAACCACAACTCCCCTCCCCGGGACAGACATCGTCCCCAACGACAGGAGGACACGTGCGGAGTGTCCGCTCTTACTCCGCGCCTTAGGGCCATCCAATGGCCTCCCAACTTTAAGGTATCCAATGTCGACAAATATGAACCTAAGCAGGATCCAGGGGGTTGGCTAGCCGTCTACACCACCGCTGCTCGAGCTGCCGGGGCATCCGAGGACGTGATGACCGCGTATTTACCCATCGTCCTTGGGCAAGACGCGCTGCAGTGGCTGAGACATCTACCCCGGCACTGCATCGACGACTGGGGGGACTTCAGTCGGCGTTTCACCGCCAACTTCCAGTCCCTCTCCGACAAGCCGGCGCAACCGTGGGACCTCAAATCCATCAAGCACCGGGGGGATGAGACTCTCCGGTCGTACCTCAAAAGGTTCCAGACCATGAGAAATCGCATCCCCGAGGTCACGGAGGCGGCCGTGATCGAGGACTTCTACAGAGGATCCAATGACTCAGCTTTCGTCCGAGCCATACTACAGAAGGCGCCGACTACTTCCGAGGAGCTATTCCGGGAAGCCGACCTCTACATCACCGCCGATGAGCGAGCTCAGGACCTCATCGGAGGAGCAAAGCCCGCACCGGCAGCACCACGACGCGACGCGAACCAGCAATCCGACAAACGCTGGGAGAAGAGGCCTCGCGAAGAAGTACACGCCGCTGGACCACCTGCCTCTCGCGCCCGAGGAGGACCCCGCGGAGGCGAGCGCACGCTGGACGACATCCTCGACGCCCAGTGCCCGTACCACAAGGACATGCGCCACACTCTTCGTAACTGCCAGGACTTCAAGCACTCCGTCGGGCACGGTCGACCCTTCCAACCTCTACCTCCTCCTCCGCCGAGGGGAGGGCCAGATGAACCACGACAACCCCATCAGCAGGAGGAGGGAGGAGGAGGAGCCTTCCCGCGCGTTGACAGGGAGGTCAACGTCATCTTCGGCGGACATGGGTCGCAGGAGAGCAGAAGACAACAAAAGCTCAACGACCGCCAGATACTGGTGGCGACCACCGGTCCTCCCGCCCCATACCGGTGGTCGGAGCACCCGATCACTTTCACTCGGGAGGATCAATGGCTCAACTTCGACCATCCAGGCAAATACCCGCTCCTCGTCGATCCGGTGATCCGAGAGAGCCGGGTAAAGAAGGTGCTAGTGGACGGGGGGAGCAGCATCAACGTCACCTTCCCCCGGACACTCCAAGGCTTGGGAGTTCACCTCAAAGAGCTCCACGAGTCAGACACTCCTTTCTTCGGCATCGTGCCGACAGAAGGGGAATACCCGCTGGGCCACATCTACATGCCAGTCACCTTCGAAACTCCGGAGAACTACAGAACCGAGTTCCTGAGGTTCGAAGTGGCGAACTTCGACTGCGGGTACAACGCCATCATCGGGAGGCCGGGATTGGCCAAATTCATGGCCATTCCGCATTACACGTACATGATACTGAAGATGCCAGGACCACAAGGAATCATAACTGTGCGCGCCGACTTCCAAGGCGCCGCAGAGTGCTTCCGAGTGGCCATCCAAGCAGCCCTCACCACCAAGCCGGCGACGGTCTCTTCAGCACAGGCGAACTCCAAGCCTGAGGAGGACCTCGCGGTACCGGCAAACGAAGCTCAGGCCGCGACCTCTATGCGACCGACTGAAGAAACCAAGAGGATCAACCTGGGGTTCGCTGATGAACGCAAGACTGCCATCATCAGCTCCAGCTTGGACAACAAATAGGAAAGCGCGCTCGTCCAGTTTCTGCAAGATAACCGAGATGTATTCGCATGGCAACCTGCGAATATGCCGGGAGTCCCAAGAGAACTGGCCGAGCACAAACTGAAGGTCTATCCCCAGGCAAGGCCGATTCGGCAAAAGCTGTGTCGCTTCACGCCCGACAAGAGAGAGGCCATTCGCGCCGAGTTAGCTCGTTTGGTCGCGGCTGGATTTATTAGAGAAGTATTACACCCCGAGTGGTTAGCCAACCCTGTTCTTGTACTCAAAAAGAATAAAGTGGATTGGCGCATGTGCGTCGACTATACTGATCTCAACAAACACTGTCCGAAGGATCCCTTCGGGCTCCCGAGGATAGATCAGGTGGTGGACTCCACCGCTGGATGTTCTGTGCTGTCTTTCTTGGATTGTTATTCCGGATACCATCAGATTAGTTTGGCGAAGGAAGATGAGGAAAAAACAGCGTTCATCACTCCGTTTGGTGCTTTCTGTTATACCTCCATGCCGTTCGGCCTCAAAAACGCTGGAGCGACTTATCAGAGAGCCATCCAAACATGCTTAGCCGATCACTGGGGCAAGCGTGTGGAGGCCTACGTAGATGATGTGGTAATCAAAACAGAGAATTCAGAAAACTTCATCGAAGACTTACAGCTGGTTTTCAACAGCCTGAGACGATATAGATGGAAGCTCAATCCCGAAAAATGTGTTTTCGGGGTACCAGCAGGAAAGTTGCTTGGGTTTATCGTCAGCCACCGAGGAATTGAGGCTAATCCGGACAAGATTGAAGCTATCATGAAGATGGAAGCACCTCGATCACAAAAGAAGGTTCAGCGACTTACTGGATGTATGGCAGCTTTGAGCAGATTTATATCCAGGCTGGGGGAAAAAGGTTTGCCGTTTTACAAGCTACTCAAGAAGGTGGATAAGTTTCAATGGACTTCAGAAGCACAAGAAGCTCTAGATGCACTGAAGAAATTCTTGACAACACCACCAGTACTGAAGCCGCCCCAGCGAGCTACGTCAACTCAACCGGCTGAAGATTTGCTACTGTATATCTCTTGCACGACTCACGTGGTAAGTACCGCGTTGGTAGTCGAGCGAGTAGAAGAAGGACATGCCTATCCAGTACAACATCATGTTTGCTTCATCAGTGAAGTTCTAGGCCCCTCAAAGAAAAAGTATCCTCAAGTTCAGAAGCTATTGTACGCAGTACTTCTAACTGCCCGCAAGCTGCGTCACTACTTTGATGACCACAAAGTCATAGTAGTAACTGGTTTTCCAATAGGGGATATTCTTCACAACAAGGAAGCCATTGGCCGAATAGCCAAGTGGGCTTGCGAGCTGGGATCTCATGACATCGAATTCCGACCTCGCACCGCCATCAAAACTCAAGCACTGGTTGATTTCGTATCTGAGTGGACTGAACAGCAAGTACCAGATAACCCAGAGACTGCAGAAGTATGGCGAATGTATTTTGATGGCTCGCTGAAGCTGCAGGGAGCAGGAGCAGGGATTCTCTTCACCGCACCTGGAGGCGAGCACCTCAAATACGCCCTACAGTTGCTATTTCCGGCCTCCAACAATGCAGCCGAGTATGAAGCTCTGATCCATGGATTGAACATCGCCATCTCGTTGGGCATCAAGAGATTGATGGTATATGGAGACTCTCTGGTAGTCATCAGCCAGATAAACAAAGAGTGGGATTGTTCAAGCGATTCAATGGGAAAATACTGTGCTGCCGTCCGAAAGCTGGAAGATAAATTCGAGGGTCTGGAATTTCATCACGTAGAAAGAGATCGGAACACAGCAGCCGATGTACTGTCCAAGCTAGGATCCAGTCGAACTCAGGTCCCACCCGGAGTCTTTGTGCAAGAAATACTACAGCCGAGTATCTCAATAGATCAAGCAGAAGAGTGCAACATTATAGATCAACCCGAGTCAGACTCTGATGACTGGAGAAGGCCAATCATCAAGTATATAAAGAATGAAGAAGAACCAGATGACAAGAACTCGGCCGAGTGCATTGCCAGACAGTCGGCTCACTACACACTCATTGGGGAGACATTGTATAGAAGGGGTGCATCAGGTGTCCTCATGAAGTGCATCCTCCCGTCCACTGGGAAGCAACTTCTGGATGAGGTCCATGCAGGGCAATGTGGAGTACATGCAGCCTCCAGAACACTAGTCGGGAAGGTCTTCAGGTCAGGATTCTATTGGCCAACAGCAAAGAGCGATGCAGCCGAGTTAGTTCAGAGGTGCGAAGCTTGCCAATACTTGTCAAAGCAACAACACCTGCCAGCACAGCAACTGCAGACCATACCAGTAACTTGGCCTTTCGCATGCTGGGGACTGGATATGATCGGACCTTTCAAGAAAGCTCAAGGGGGATACACTCATGTATTGGTGGCGATCGACAAGTTTACTAAATGGATAGAGTTCAAGTCCATTGCTTCTTTAACCTCTGCTAAGGCCGTAGAATTCATACAAGACATAATATTCAGATTCGGGATACCAAACAACATCATAACTGACTTAGGATCCAACTTCACAAGTTCAAAATTCTTTGACTTCTGTGAGCAAAGAAGCATTCAGATCAAGTATGCATCTGTAGCACATCCAAGAGCCAACGGGCAGGTCGAGCGAGCCAACGGGATGATATTGGAAGCACTCAGGAAAAAGGTCTTCGATAAGAATGAAAAATTCGCAGGAAAGTGGATAAGGGAATTGCCTTATGTCGTTTGGAGCCTAAGAACCCAACCTAGCCGAGCCCTGAATGGAAACACTCCTTTCTTCATGGTCTATGGGTCGGAGGCAGTGCTACCCACCGATCTCAAGTTTGGGGCGCCAAGGTTGATCTTCGAAAGCATAGCAGAAGCTGAGGCCACCAGGCTGGAGGACATTGATGTACTTGAAGAAGAACGGCTTAACACAGTAATCCAATCAGCACGGTACCAGCAGACTCTAAGGCGCTATCACGACAAGGCTGTGCGACAACGATTCTTCTCAGTAGGAGATCTCGTCCTCCGCCGAATTCTAACGGGGGAGGGACGGCACAAGTTATCACCCTTATGGGAAGGACCCTTCATGGTAGCAGAAGTCACTCGGCCCGAATCGTATCGTCTCACTCAGATGGATGACACAGAAG
This sequence comes from Zea luxurians, assembly GCA_029449295.1. Lineage (NCBI taxonomy): Eukaryota > Viridiplantae > Streptophyta > Magnoliopsida > Poales > Poaceae > Zea > Zea luxurians. The sequence goes on along the minus strand of JAOPSE010000064.1, from coordinate 582,266 downwards.
TTGGGAACTCCTGGAACATAGAACACCTCAGAAAGTTTTATCCCTAGCTGTATTTCAAAATTGCTGGGACGACGATTTACTCTGTAAAAGTCGAAAAATATCATCAATGAAAAAGAGGTTTCAAAGATACTCAGTTCATTTACGAATGACTTGCATTCTTATTTAACTCGGGGTGACCACTATGCCCTACTAACGGAGCAATCGACTTAAGTTGGCAATGACTTAAGGCGGTGCAACATGCTCACGCTTACTTAACTCGGGGTGACCACTATACCCTATTAACGGAGCAATCGACTTAAGTCGGTAATGACTTAAGGCGGTGCAACATGCTCACGCTTACTTAACTCGGGGTGACCACTATGCCCTACTAACGGAGCAATCGACTTAAGTCGGCAATGACTTAAGGCGGTGCAACATGCTCACGCTTACTTAACCCGGGGTGACCACTATGCCCTACTAACGGAGCAATCGACTTAAGTCGGCAACGACTTAAGGCGGTGCAACATGCTCACGCTTACTTAACTCGGGGTGACCACTAAGCCCTGCCAACGGAGCAATCGGCTTAAGTCGGCAATGACTTAGGGCGGTGCGACATGCTCACGCTTACTTAACTCGGGGTGACCACTATACCCTACTAACAGAGCAATCGACTTAAGTCAGCAGCGACTTAAGCCGATGCAACGTGCTCACAACTACGCAATTCAGGGTGACCTCTACGCCCTATTGACAAAAGCGATCGACTTAAGTCAGCAGCGACTTAAGGCGACCTGACGAGATTACGATTACTCATATAAGGACGACTTCTATATCCTGCAAACAAATTTCACAACCATCGCGCATGGTTTTACTACTGCAAATCTACAGACCGATGAATTCTGAAACAATACGAGAATAACAATGCCGTTTAAATACTGAAAAGATGTCCTCTAAATGTCTAACCATGCTAACCGCGCGCTCAGAGCACGCAAAATGTTTCTCTACTTGGTGATATTTTTCTCAGGAGCGATCGACGAGGAAGGACGACTCGAGGAATCAGGGGCAGCATTCACGTCAGCCCTTATATCTCCAGGAACAACCACGCTGGGTCTCCTCATCAAGATTCGCCCCGCCCGAATAGCCTTGTCCATGGCTCTGTCGCGCTGGGCTCTGAGAGTAACAGAAGTTTCTTCGGCAACCTTGGCAGCCAGTCGAGTAGTTTCTAGCTCCTGGACAATGGATTTCTTGGAAGCTCGGAGTTCTTTGATGGTAGCGTCCTTCGCTGATATCAACTGCTTGAGCCGAGTCACCTCATCCAAAGATTCCTGCAGCTTACAACGTTGATTGTCCAGTTCTTCCATTGTAAAGCGGTGACTCCTCTCCAAGATGGTCAGCGAGTTGCTAGAATCACGATACAATCTGTCAAGATTGTCACGAGAAGCAGCAAGGATACGCTTTTCTTCCTGCGAGCAAAAATCAACTCCCTCAAAAACCAAGCAAGTAATAAGAACACCGTAAGACAAAGCACAGTTTTGTAAACTACCTTTTCAGAATCGAGCTGGGCATGAAGAGAAGAACTCAGTGCATTGGCGTCATCCAAGGCAGCAGAGACTTGACCCAGTTCAGTTTGGCTCTGAGAATACTTCTCCTCGAAGTCAGCACACCGCTGAACCAACTCAGCCTGATCTCGGGAATGTTTTTCCTCAAGAATTAAAATCTGCCGAGTCATTCCTAGAAAGAGATAATCAAATAAAAAGGGGTCAGAATGCAAAGCAGTCCACAGCGAAGGTAAAGAGAAGCAAGAAAGCACTAACCAGCGTTGGTCGCCTCCAACTCAGAGACGCGATGTTGAAGTGACACTGGATTCCAACATGCAAGAGACGAAGCTACTTCAGGGACAGAAGCACCCCGCAACCTCAGCTGGCTAGCCATCCCATCCACCAAAGCCTGATGAGGAGAACAGATGAGTATAATGACAGCAGTCCATGCAATGTAAAAATCAAGCTAAAATACATCACAGTACCTGGAGGTTGGAAAAGAATGAAGGGATCCCCAAATCAGGAGAGATCAATTGATAACCAGGCGTAAGGCCACCACCTGAAGCAGTTTGCAACGAACCGACAGGAATCAGCTCGGTGCCTTCAACAGAGCCCAACACTCGGTCAGTGGGGACGCTGCCCTCTAAAGCGACTCCCTGGTCCAAGGCTTGGGCTACCACCATACAACCAGAGTGTGGAGACGATCCCGCATGAACGTCCATGGAAGTACAGGAAGGAGACCCTGCTCGGGCACCCTCGGGGGCTGGGTCATAGTTTGCACTGCCCGCTTGAGCCGGATCATCCCCGGCAGCACCCTCGGGGGCTGGGCAGTGGCTTACACTCTTCACCCGAGCTAAGTCATCCCCGGCGACACCCTCGGGGGCTGGGCATGTGTCAGCACCATTCTTGAGGTCCAAGCTCTCTGCAGTAACCACCTCTAAGGTTGACGGGCCCTCAGCTACTTCCATAGGACCAGGAAGATCCAAGTCAGTCTCCCGGCCCTCGAGATCGCGCTCTAAGGTCGACGAGGCACGGGATGACCTCAACCCAGCATCGGGCACGTCAGCGTGAGCTTCCATTGCACCATCATCCACTGGCTCCGATAACAAGTCCTCTGGGACCATATCTTCCAGAGTCTGATCAAAGTTGGCCAGGGACAGTTCTTGCAGACTAATGAGGGCAGACAAAGCAGGAGAGGGAACTCCACTACTTTCACCACTGGCGATGAACTGCCGACTGTTTTTTCGAGTCAAAGGAATTTCATTTTCCTCTTCCTCATCACCCACATTGGCAACACAAGCAGCACCCCCATTGGGATCAACAGCAGATTGGGTACACCCATTGGGGTCAGCGTCAGTAAATCCAGTCGCAGACACTTCTTCAATAGCAGGAACTGAGGTACCAGCGTCCCGATCAAAACTGGATACTCGCCGGAGGCATCTTCTTTTCTTCTTCTGCTCATCAACAGAAGGATCAGGCTGATTGGTTCGGCAAGGGCGCCTCGGGCGAGCACTGACAGGCTTCTGAACATCCAAAGTCGTATCAACCTCTGGGAGGGGCGTCACTACCAACATCCCAGCAGGAGCAGCATCAGATGAATCCTCAGCTAGCAAATCAAGCATAACGCTTATCTCTGCATCACTAGGGATCAGGGGCACCTCAAAATGAACCTGTCGTTCGTCATCAGGAATCTCCCCAAGCGAGGCAACCAAAGCACTAACTTCTTCAGCAGAGGGTCGCACTCTAAGGCCCAAACTGCCATCAGTAATAGGTGGATTCGACACGAAAAGGGTGAAGGCTTTGGGAGGATGCAAGTTCCAGGCCGAGTACGCCACTGGAGCACCAACATTTGACACCTTGCCCCTGAGGATCATTTCAAGTCGGCTCACCAAGTCTGCAGAAGGAATTCTCCTGTTGGTAACCCGAGTTGAGTCGGCCAGCCCTCGATACAGATAAGCTGGATAGGCCCTGTCTTTCAGTGGCTGAATATTCTTGAAAACAAAGTCAGTAACCACAGCTTCAGCAGTCAGACCCCTCTCTTTCAGCAGCCCAATTTCAGCTAGCAACACACCTGCCTCAGCTACCTCCTGATCTGTGGGAGACTCAGTCCAGCTTGGGGTGCGAACGTCCGGCTGTCTTCCCGACCGGGAGGGGAGAGAATTCACATAATTCTCAACTATGAACCACTCTAGGCGCCATCCCTTAATGCTGTCCTTGAGGGGGATCTCGAGATATTCAGTTTTCCTCCCGCGGCGCATCTCCAAGCTGGCACCCCCGACCAACTGATGTTGTCCCCCGGCCATCCCAGGGCGACAGTGATACAAGTATTTCCATAAACCGAAATGTGGCAGCACGCCAAGAAAGGCCTCGCATAAATGAACGAAAATGGAGATTTGCAGAATTGAATTGGGGTTCAAATGGGTCAAGTTAATATGGTAGAAATCAAGGAGGCCGCGGAAAAAGGGAGAGATGGGAAGGCCAAGGCCGCGGAGAAGGAAAGGGGCGTAAACAACGGACTCATGGGTATCCTCTGTCGGAACAGTAAACCCATGGCAAATCCGCCAAGAACAGAGTTCTCGCGGAGGAAGAACCCCGATAGATACGAGGTGGAGAAGTTCAGTTTCAGAAATGACAGACATGTGGTGTTGGGGCCATGCTTCGTTGCGCCGAAGGTCTTACACGAAGAAGCAGCTTCGGCTGAAGTTGTCCCCAGGAGATGGCCGAAGGTTCCTTTTCATGGAACTTCGGCGTTACAAACCGACATAGAGATAGAATGACCTTTTTATCCATAAAGGTCTGAGTCAATGTTGTAAACTTTTGTAAGGGGCATAATTGTAATTTGTCACAGGCTGCGTCCTGTGTCTATAAATAGATGAACAGTACCCCCGTACTGTTCACGCTGACATTGGCTATTGCGTCACGCTTGTACTTTTCTCTTCCTTCAAGACCAAAGGTACATTTGTAATTTGAAATCATTTCTATTTTCCCATGATAATGAAATAGAAATGATTCTGTCATAATGTTTACATGTTTGTTTTATATTTTATGCTTTATATGAAACCTTCGTCATTTATTGTCATGTTTACGAAGGTATGTCTTTCGTAACCTTCGTCCGAGATTCATTATTTCCCGAAGGGACATAATATTTCGGAGGACGAAGGACTTTAACACTTAACACTTTTTATGTTGCCTTGTTCTTAACTCTTAGTATTTGAGGACAAGTCCCCAACATGTGGTTACCTGCGAAAGGCAACTGGCTGTTGGGATCGATTGGAGGAATCACCACATCAGATGAACTCGAGGTCTTCCTCTTAGGCGCCATCTCGATTCTATCAGCGAGCGGAGTGGAAGTTTTTTCCGGCTTCTCCACCTTTCGAAAAAGCTTCGTCAGTTGAGGCCCTAATGGACTTAGCTTCGCGGGCAGGGTTTCAGTCATTACCTTTAAGATTTCCTCCACGTCGCTGGTAGAGGGTGATGCGGGGGTCTCCTTTTCGTCAGATACTTTTCTCTTCGGAGATGATATTTTCTTCTTCGGAGTTTTCTTCTTTGTTGGTGGTTCTTCCTCATCTACATTTAAAGCTTCGGCCCCCCTTTTCCTTTTCTGGCCTCCGGCACTTTTGTTCAGATTCTCATAGTCGGGGTACTCAAAACCCAGGGCGTCCAGCACTCGGTTCAGCCTTCGCTTCGGACGGCTGCCGAAGGCCGCAGTCATCAATTGATCTTCTTTTTTGGAGTAGTTCCCAAGAATCTCATTACACATTATTTCAACTGTATCCAGCCACTCTTGGCAAGGTGTTTTAAAGTATTTCTTAAACTTGAAATAGTAAGGTAAACGCACAAGTTCACCTTCTTTCTTCTCCTCCTTTAGCTTCGGCATTTCCCATTCTTTCAAACTAGGAAAAACCTTGAAAGCCAAAAATTCCTGAACCAGGTCCCTTGTGCTGATATGCTCTGCAACAATTCTGAATTCATTCATTGCTTGTTGAGTTGGACCTTCGGGTGTCATGTTGCAGCGAGGTCGGGTTTCTCCGAAGATTAGTCCGAGTGGACTTTGCACAAGCTTTTCCTTGTCGTCATCAACCTTGACATAGAACCACTCTGATTTCCAGCCTGCTGCCCATTTGCTTCGATAGCTAATTACCGGAAACTTTGTGGTTTTCCGATAGGCAAAATTGTAGCAACCGAAGTTATCATGTAATCCATCCTTTCTAGCCTTCGTCTGATAATGCAACTCGTGAACTCGACAAAAGCTGTCTGCAAGCGGCTCCACCGCTTGGCTTCGGAGGGCCCAGATATAAACGCTAAGCCTAACGATAGCGTTAGGAGTTAGCTGATGAAAGTAGATACCAAACCTCTTCAGTACCTCTGCAATAATCTCATGTAGGGGGAATCTTAAACCAGCCTTTAGAAAACTCTTGAAAATAACGATTTCATCCTTCTCCGGCTTTGGAGTAGTCTCTTCTCCCCCGAAGCGTAATAGCTTCTTCTGATTCTCACTGAAAAAGCCCGATTTTACCATCTTGGATAGGTCAGCCTTCGAAACGGTCGACTTTCCGAAGTCCAAGTGGCTGGGTTTGCTGGGCATGGCAATGCGATAATCATCTTCGGGATCAGTTTCTTCAGCGTCCTCTTCTTCTGCTTCGGCAGTTGCTTGTTTTGTTTCAACAGCGAGGGTTTCTTCTGAAATTACTAATCCGGATCGTTGCATTGCTTCGGAGATGGGAGCAGTCTCCGAATCTTCAACTTCGCCCCCCTCACGCTCAACCCTAGCAGTAGATCGAACTCTGGCCATTTAATGCTGAGTTTGTGGAATTTAAATATTTTTTCTCCCGAAGCTTCTTCTGACGAAGCAGGCTACAGACTGAAGCTTCGTTTGGTTCCAGGAGTCAAGCTTCGGCTATGGTTAAAAATTTTGGCAACAAAACAGTGCAAATAACAATGAATGCTGTGGTAACTTCACACCTACTCGTCTGTTTATATAGTGCTGCAGGTAAGAAGGCGAAGCGGCAGGATTTTTACACCAGGCGGGCAGTCACTTGTACTCGCTGTGCAGTGGACCGCAAAGATCAAACAGTAACTCTGCAAGGTGGGCCTGGCACGCGCTCGGAAACTGGATCGTTTCTCAGCAACGAGCTCAGGGAAGGTGTTTTTTGGACCTTCGGCTTCCCGAAGCTGAAGAGGCTTTTTTCACGGATCAAGCTCGTTACGAAAAACGATCTAGCACCGCGAAAGGGGCTACTGTTGGGGCCATGCTTCGTTGCGCCGAAGGTCTTACACGAAGAAGCAGCTTCGGCTGAAGTTGTCCCCAGGAGATGGCCGAAGGTTCCTTTTCATGGAACTTCGGCGTTACAAACCGACATAGAGACAGAATGACCTTTTTATCCATAAAGGTCTGAGTCAATGTTGTAAACTTTTGTAAGGGGCATAATTGTAATTTGTCACAGGCTGCGTCCTGTGTCTATAAATAGATGAACAGTACCCCCGTACTGTTCACGCTGACATTGGCTATTGCGTCACGCTTGTACTTTTCTCTTCCTTCAAGACCAAAGGTACATTTGTAATTTGAAATCATTTCTATTTTCCCATGATAATGAAATAGAAATGATTCTGTCATAATGTTTACATGTTTGTTTTATATTTTATGCTTTATATGAAACCTTCGTCATTTATTGTCATGTTTACGAAGGTATGTCTTTCGTAACCTTCGTCCGAGATTCATTATTTCCCGAAGGGACATAATATTTCGGAGGACGAAGGACTTTAACACTTAACACTTTTTATGTTGCCTTGTTCTTAACTCTTAGTATTTGAGGACAAGTCCCCAACATGTGGTTACCTGCGAAAGGCAACTGGCTGTTGGGATCGATTGGAGGAATCACCACATCAGATGAACTCGAGGTCTTCCTCTTAGGCGCCATCTCGATTCTATCAGCGAGCGGAGTGGGAGGCGAATAGCAGAGAGGATTCGGAAGCGGGAAAGCAAGAACTAGGGCACGGAAAGCAAAGGCGGCTAAAAGCGCAGCACTTGTGGGATATTCTCAAGCCAGATACCGTTTCAAAAAGTGTCCAGTCATCACCCGGCGGTTATTTCTAAAACCCCAACGTGCCACGTGGTCACCCGGCAGTTACCTCCAGAACACCGGTGCACCACCTCATCACTCGGCCATCATCCTTAAAGTGGCTCGCGTGGCCTGCTATCACTCGGCGTTGCCTCCAAAACGCCGATTTCGTGTTCAGTCGCTCGACGTTGCCTCTAAAATGCCGACGTCACTCTCCAGTCACTCGGCGCTGCCTCCAAAACGCCGATTTCGTGTTCAGTCGCTCGGCATTGCCTCTAAAATGCCGACGTCACTCTCCAGTCACTCGGCGTTGCCTCCAAAACGCCGATTTCGTGTTCAGTCGCTCGGCATTGCCTCTAAAATGCCGACATCGCCCTCCAGTCACTCGGCGTTGCCTCCAAAACGCCGATTTCGTGTTCAGTCGCTCGGTGTTACCTCTAAAACGCCAGCGTCGCCCTCTGACATCGTCTCAAGTCGCTCGGCATTACCTCTAAAATGCCGACGTCGCTTCCCAATCACTCGGCGTTGCCTCTAAAATGCCGACGTCACCTTTCAGTCGCTCGGTGTTACCTCTAAAACGCTGACGTCGCCCTCTGACATCGTCTCAAGTCGCTCGGCATTACCTCTAAAATGCCGACGTTGTTTCCCAATCACTCGGCGTTGCTTCTAAAACGCTGATACAGTCTTCAGTCGCTCGGTGTTACCTCTGAAACGCTGACACCGTCTACAAGTTACTCGACAGCTATTTCTGGAAGCATCAGTTTGATCCCCAAGTTATTTATTTACTGCCTCAAAGGAATCAGTTTTACAAACGAGCAAGACGAGTTATCAAGGAGAAGCCAACGTCATTCTTTCATTAAAAGGGAAGTTAACAGACTTACAAATCAACTCTTTACGAGTTGATACTTCCCTATTACTACTACATTACATTTACTACCACTACTACTACTATATTACGCTATACTACTCTACACTACTACTACAATATTCTAACTATACTATACTATACTAATATTTAAAAGACCAGTGGCATCTAGCCACTAGCCTTGTTGCTGCCGCCGTCGCTGCCGCCCCTGGTGCTGCCCCTGCTGCTGCCGCCCCGGTTGCTGCCCCTGCTGCCGCTGCCGTCGCCGTCCTTGCCGCCGCTGTCGCCGCCCCTGCCGCTGCCGTCACCGTCGTCACCGTCGTCGTCGTCGTCGTCGTCGTCATCGTCGTCGCCGTCCTCGTCCTCGCCGCCGCCGTCCGAGTCCTCCTCATCCGAGGAGTACTCCGACTCATCCGAGCCCTCGAGCCCGGAGCGCTCGATGGCCCGGATGTACGTCCAGACCTCCGCCGCAAGCCCCTGGGAGTCGTCTGAGTCGTCAGACGACTCACGCAGGGGGATGGGAGCCGGAGACCCCTCCGACTCAGAGGAGAACTCTTCCTCCGAGTACTCCGAGTCACCAAACTCCTCTGATGGAGGAGTTGACTCGCGCTTACGCTTGTTGTTCTTGCCTATGGTGGAAGCAGAAGGGAAAGAAGAGAGGGAAGCAGCAGAGAACAGCGAAGGATGTGGAAAAGCCAAAGGCACAACGGCGTTATTTATAGAAAGAGAAGGCAACCGCTCACCTCCAATCGCGGTCACTGAACAGTCGCAAAGCATTCAATAAGCACTTCAACCCGTCTGAAGACGCGACAGGCGGCTGACGCCGTTTCACGCAACACTACACCCATTGGGACTCCAGTCAACAGCGCGGAGGATATGATTACACTCGCCGTCACATCACATTACTACTCAGAAGCAGCCGGCTAAAACACTCAGCGTACCAAGCCGTCCCTTGCCCACACCCATTGGGGGGGGACGCCCAGGAATTATCATTATATTTTTCAAAACGGTCACATCTGTGCAGGGCATGCAGTGAATACCTCAAGACAAAAATGAGATATCAGTAAGGAAAGGAGGAAAGCCAAATATAGCCAGCGAAGTACAAAATATGGCCAACAGAAGCGACGTGAAGACTAGACAGAGAACGTCCATGAGATGTCCAATCAGTCGCAGTGCAAATAAATTGCATTACCCAGCAAGATATGGATGGATTGCGAACTCGGCTGCTAAAGACAAAACATATGCTGACCTCCGAAGCAAAATATTGATGACATAAGGATGACCTCCAAAGCATAATACAAATAGCTTCATGCCGATTTCTACAAGCGAAAAGGATAATTTTCAGCAAAGAGGCAAGAAAGGAAGACCTTCGAATGGATTATCCTTAAAAATCCATTTGAAGGTCGGGGGCTACACCCATTGGGTGCACTTCCGGTGCACCCAATGAAGTTTAGAATCCTACAAATTGTAATGCTGACCTCTAAGGCCCAAGCACGAAACTAAGCTTCGGTCTACGAGTGATCAAAGCAGGAGAAGACAACAGGAAGTCATTTTCTTCAAATCACCTGCAAGCTGGACCTGGGATCTTTGGGCTGATTACCTCTAAATTAACCCAAAGATCGGGGGCTTGTGGGGGATGGATATCCCCCGGGTCCACTAAAAGAGTAAAAGACCTCACGAAAGGCCCAAGGGCCCAATAAATCGTAAGGTCATTGTTTCGTGGGCCTGGGGAGAGACAACCAGCAAAGCAGAGCGACATGAGGCCAGATTGGTGCAAACCCGGATGGCCCACAACGTCGAGCGAGTGATCGCAACAGAGATCCGACTTTCCCGCGCTGGAGCCCCCATGCAGCGGAGCCATGCGAGGATGAGTCGGCGGGATTACATGGAGATAAACTCAAGCAGTTCACTATCTTTTAGCTACTCGTTGTTATCATATCCACTTGTATTGCCCCACGGTCGAGTATATAAGGCCTAGGGGGCACCCCTTCAGAACAATCGACCCTATTACTTAGTCACCCACGTCAACTCTCTGTATTCTCAATCCAGGGAGCTCTCTTGTAACCACATTCACCAAGCATACTCACCAGGACGTAGGGTGTTACGCATCTCTAAGCGGCCCGAACCTGGAAACCTTGTCCACTGTTCCTCGTGCAATCGGCACGAACCATTTTGCTATAGTTGTCGACACCGTCCTACTCCTAAAAACACCTTGAGGGGCAACCCCGGGTGTGCGGTCGGACCCAAAACACCGACACTTTTCTCTTCTTGTTTCGCTCCTTCTTCCCAATTTCAAAGCAGTACAGCGACTGGTGTCCGTATTGCGTGTAAATAAAAACCTAAGTTGTCATGGGTGTTGCATCATGATGAAGCATATTTCTTTTGTCTGATGTCGTGTTTAATCGCACATTTGTCTCGTCTCGTTGCGAATTTCGTTTCGTGTTTGGATTCCGATCAGTGGTTGTGTGCGTCGTGGGATTTTGACCCGCAACACGACCTAGCCCGGCCCGGCCCGGCCTGGCCCAACTCGACCCGACCCTAGCTCGCGCGCCCCTGGCGCCCCGCCCCTCCCCATGCACCCCTCCCTTCTCTCTCTTTCCCCTCATTCAATTTTCCCGCGCAGCAACTTCCTCTCCTCCACCTCTCTCTCTCTTCCCCGTTGTGCCCTAGGTTTTAGAGACAGTGATCGCCGGATTTGGACCCAGAGGTGAGCTCCCCTCCCTTCTCTATCTCTCTCTCCCTTCCCCTCCCCTTCCTTCTCCCTCTGCTCGCGCCCCCTACGCGACCCCTGGCGGCTCCCCGCGCGCCCCTCAGGCGGCGCCCCTGCGCGGCCCCTGCTTGGCCCCCACGCGCCCCTGCTCCCCCGCTCCGGCGCGCCCCTGTGCGGCGCCCTTGCCCAGCCCCCGCGCGACCCCTCGCGCGTGCCCCCGCTTGGCCCCGACGGTGGCCCACTACTCGGCCCCTCCTCCGCGGCGCCCGCCCTGTCCCCGACGCGCGCAACGTGTTCCCGCGTGCGCAGCCCCACGCACGTATTGATTGTTTTCTGGTTTTTAATTAATTTTAAACTTTGTTTAATTAACATGCTACATCGCGCGCTTCGTCGCGCAGCTAATTAATTTGATTTCAGATTCCATTAATGTGCTGCGTCGCGCGACGATCCATTTTAATTTCAGATTATTTAATGTGTGGCGTCGCGCGTCCAGTCGTGCGACGTTTCGTTTTAAATTCAGTTTGGATGACGTATGCCGTCGTGCGCTTCGTCGCGTGACGCTTGACGTTATTTTCATAATTAGTTCTAGTGTCTCGTGGCGCGCTCCATCGCGCGACGAGTCATTTTATTCTTAATTCAGTATAAGTGTTGTGTCGTGCGTTTCGCCGCGCGACCATCCTTTTTAAATTTACTTTAGTCCGTTTATAATGATTTAACATGGAACATGATTTTATCCTATGCATAGCGCGATGGCCAAATTAATACTATTCTGTTTAGACGAGTACTTTGATTTATAATCGCGTAACGTGATCGCTCTTCGATCGTAGCCTCGACCGTTACTTTCTCTTTCTCGCTTAGTCGTAGGTGTGAGCCCTGCGCCGAACGTATGTTTATTTATGATATTTTATTGTATGGTGTACTGTTCTTTTATATTAAATTTGTGAAATATATGTTTGGACTCGTATAGATAACGGTCAGTTGGTGGAGTCTGAGGGAGTTGCAGGTGAAGACCCTGAGCAGCAGTCGATTGGTGAAGGCAAGTGTCCCTTGACCCATCTATGTCCTACTCATTCTTATAATTCACTCCCCACGTTTATACAATTTATACTTAAGGATTGACTAGCTTTTGGTTTATCTTGTCCTTATTTGCCTATTTTGGTTGGGTTATTTCGGTTTAGCTATATGCTAGTGCTTCACATTAATCAATGAACTTGATGAGATTATCTATGATACACTGTTTTCCCTTTAGATTATGATGATATACTTGTGACATTTAAGGGGACTCGAGCTGTTTCTCGAGTGTCTCTCAGTAAGGACTGGTTTGTTGGATGACCGCCTGGGAAAACTGTGCAACTATGAGGATGGAATGAGACATCCTTAGCTGAATAGGAACTGAGGAGTAGTTCGTTTCGCCGTCGTGCCGTCAATGGGGCTCGGTGTATGTGGCTCGCTCTGCCAAGGGTGGTTTGCCCCTTGGGGAGGAGTGTTGTACATTTAGGAAACCTAACGGGAGGCTATAGCCTCAGGGAATCTTTGTAAAGTCTACGTAGTGAAACCCTGCCTATTCACCTTGGTAGTGTTAAAGGGTTTGATCGACCCGAGGCAAGAGGGAATCACAGCTTGTGGGTAAAGTGCGCAACCTCTGCAGAGTGTTATGAAATTGGTATATCAGCCGTGCTCGTGGTTATGAGCGGCCAAGGGAGCTCCATTGATTAGAGATACTTTGATCAGAGATGTTTGGTTTGCAGGTGATGGCAAGGATGATGGTTTGATTATGCTTATGGCAATGTTTCTAGAATTCTTTCCGTTTGGAAAGGGTACTTTTGGGTTAATAACTTGGGTTAATGCTGAAACCTGGCTCTCTATTAGTAATAATAACCTGGCCAACTAAAAGCAGCTGCTTGACTTAACTCCCACATAAAGCTAGTCCATTACAGTCAAACGAGACATATTGCTGAGTATGTTGATGTGTACTCACCCTTGCTTTACACACCAAACCCCCCAGGTTGTCCTCGTTGCAACCACTGCTCAGGAGAAGATGAAGTCGTGGAGGAGGACTTCCAGGAGCCCCAAGAGTACGATGAGTTCTAGGCGTGGGTTAGCGACAAACCCCTAGTCGGCTATCTATGTAGGCCGTGTGTATCTACGTTTCTTTTCCGCACTTTGATAATTGTTAAAGACTATGTGGATGTCTCGGACATCATGATGTAATCAACTATTACCTTCTTTTATGCTATTATTTGAGCACTGTGTGATGATGTCCAGTTATGTAACTGTTGTGTACGTGAATTGCGGATCCTGGCACGTACATAGTTCGCATTCGGTTTGCCTTCTAAAACCGGGTGTGCCATAGGTGGTATCAAAGCCATGCTGACTGTAGGACCGCTAACCTAGAGTAGAATGGTCGTTCTAAGGATTATAGACCCATATTATCACCTTGACTTTGGTATCCCTTCAAAAGTTGGTCATATCGACCAAACCCATGTTCTACCATATATATTATACCTTGCTGAAAAATTTATTTTATTCTAATTCCTAATTTTATATGGTTTACTTGTTGGTCATATTAGCTATGTTCTCACTCTTATGCTTACGTTGTCTTTTGTAGATGGCTCGTCTAGACACACTACACGGAAGTCAGTCATTCCTTTCTTGCCTTCTCGTCTCGCAGAGCGTCCGCTTTGTCGTCCGGTGACTGGTCAGTCTAGCCATTTGGAGAGGCTGCACCGCCGCCTGCACGAGGAGCAGGAGCGTTGGCGACAGGAGTTGGAGCAGCAGGGCTCTTCTTCCTCACTTCAGCAGGAGGTGGAGTAGGGGTGGATATCGAGCCAGCTCGGCTCGACTCGACCGAGCTCGAGCTGGCTCGTTAAGGGAACAAGCTGGCTCGGTTCGACTCATTAAGCAACCAAGCCAGAGAACCAGCTCGGCTTGGCTCGTTTGTGAGCTTGAGCTGGCTCGTTTAGCTCGCGAGCCACAACAAAAAATAGTATACATGTGTATATACAACAATATAATCAATTGCTAGTTAATTTCGTATTAATTTAACACTAGAAAAGACTAACAATACTCATAATTTTATACATCACTGTCACACCCGTTTTTGGAAGGTAAACCGAATGCGAACCATGTACATGCCAGGATCAGAACTCACGTACATAGCGATTACATAATTGGACATCATCACACAATGCTTGAATTAAATAGCGGAAAGGTACTTAGTTACATCAAGATGTCTGAGACATCCACAGAGTCTATTACATAAACATAGTGTTTAACAATAACATCAAAGTGCGGAGTAACAAAACGTAGAATGTAAGCCTACATAGGTAGCTGACTGGGGGTTTGCCACTAAAGTAAACTAGAACTCGTCGTAGTCCTAGAACTCCTCAAAATCCTCCATGTTACCAGCTTCACCTCCTGAGCACTAAGTACAATGGGGACAACCTAGGGTGGGGTGGTTTGTAAAGCAAGGGTGAGTACACATCAACGTACTCAGCAAATGTTCCGTTTGGCTAAAGTGGACTAGCTCTATGTGGGGTTGAGGTTAAGCGACTGACAAGCGGGGCCAGGGCGTCAGCGGGTTAGGGCGGGCTGACAGGCTGGGCCTAGGGGCAGAGACGTGGGTGAAGGGGAGAGGGGAGAGCGACCGGATCCAGATTGAAGGGCTATGATCTGATCCGCACGGATGAAACCTAAACTGTCCGATCTTGGACAGACGCCTGAGATCTAACGGCTGGGGGGCAGACCTAAACGCGGTGGCGCCGCTCGGTCCCACGGCGAGAGTTCGGCAGAGATGAGCAGACTGACCACGACAGGGCACTAGAGGCTCGGGGACTAGCCTAGGCGCAATCAGAGGGGTCTGGCGAACTCGGCCATTGCCTTCACGCCGACGCGGGGGCACTAGAGAGCGCAGACCATGGTGGAGCGGGCTAACGGCGGCGCTGGATTGCTCCAGCGAGCAATCGCGCGAGCTGCAGAGCGAGGATAACCAAACTAAGGGCACAGGCAGGTTGCTCACCTCGAGTAGAAGCGCTGGCGTCGCGCAGCAGGGAGGGAGGCACAGAGGCTCGACAAGGCGACGGTGGCGGACTCCGGCTGTGCAAGAAAACACTCTGGTGAGCATGGACCGGGCGTAGCATGGAGGGAGAGGGCACACCGAAGGGTGTCCCGAGTAGCTGAAGGCAAGGCGAAGCTCACCATGGCACTGGACGAGGCACGGGCGCAACAGCGGCCACGAAACAGGCGGTGGGCGTCGGGGGCGGTGGTGGAGATCTCGGTTCGCATGGGCAAAGCGAGAGAGAGGGCGAGGGAGCTAGGCAGAGGGCGCAAATGAGAGAGGGGAGGTGGGCGAGCAGGACATGGGGCTCAAAAGGGGCGCGGGGGCTCGGACGTGGCTGGATAACGCGCGGTCGTGGGCGCGTCCACAGTGGGAGATCGTGGGCGAGAGGTTAGAGACGGCTGACAGGTGGGGATGGCGGGACAAAGAGAGAGGGAGCGGGCGCGCACGAGGGAAACATCGCCGATAGCTCGGCCCCACGGTGCAGCGAGAGAGAGAGAGAGAGAGGGGAGAGAGCGTGCTCGGGTTGGCGCCGACAGGTGGGACCCACCTGTCAGACACAGGGGGGGCGCAGACGCGGGGGCGCGCGCGGGCTGGGCTAAATGGGCCGGCTTGGGCTGAAATGGCCTTTTCTATTTTCCTAGAATTTCTATTGCCTTTTCTATTTATTTTCTCTAGGGTTTTCAATTCAAATTCAATTCAAGTTTCAAATTCAAACCAAATCAAATATGTGCAACAATTCAAAGAATATTTAGGCTCAATATGATGCAACATTCCATGACTCATATGTTTTGGGCAAAATAAATTAAATAATCCTTCACTAATTCAACTAACTCTAATTAGAAGAAAAAGAGAAGGAGAAAACTAGAGAGAGAGAGAACCTAAAGTGAGATAGAGAAGAGTAACACGTGAATTTGAATGATCATAAGAAAGAAATTTTATACCCCCAAATTCAGGGTGTTATAGACCTATCCCCCTTAAAAGAATCTCGCCCTCGAGATTCAAGGCTGGCTAGCAAAGAGTTCAGGGTACTTGGCTCTGAGATCATCTTCTCTTTCCCAGGTTGCTTCTTCTTCTGAGTGATGGCCCCATTTGACTTTGCACATCCTGATGGTGTTCCTCCGGGTGACCCGATCTGCTGTCTCTAGAATTTGCGTTGGCTTCTCAATGTATGTCAGATCCTCTTGAACTTCAAGGTCTTCCGTTGGCAACTGCTCTTCTGGTATTCTCAAGCATTTCTTCAACTGAGACACGTGAAACACATCATGCATCGCGGACAGGTTTTCTGGTAAGCTGAGTTGATAAGCCACTTCTCCACGTCTTGCCTGAATCTGATACGGACCGATATAGCGAGGGGATAGCTTGCCCTTCACTCCAAACCTTTTGGTTCCTCTGATGGGTGACACTTTTAAGTAAACATAGTCTCCCACTTCAAAACTGAGTTCCCTTCTTCTAGTGTCAGCATAGCTTCGCTGCCTGGACTGCGCTGCCTTCAGATTTTCCTGGACCATCTTGATATTCTCTTCAGCTTCAAGCAAAATTTCTGGACCGAATACCTGCCTTTCGCCGGGTTGGTCCCAATGCAATGGAGTTCTGCAATTTCTCCCATAGAGTGCTTCAAATGGTGACATCTTCAGACTGGCCTGATAGCTGTTGTTGTAGGAGAATTCTGCATACGGTAGCCTCTTGTCCCAACCTAACTTGTCTTGTAAATCACAAGCTCTCAACATATCCTCAAGAATCTGGTTGGTTCTTTCAGTCTGACCATCTGTCTGCGGGTGATAAGTTGAACTGAATTTCAAGTGAGTACCCAAAGCTTCATGTAGCTGCTGCAAAAAATGAGAGGTAAACTGGGTGCCTCTATCCGATATTATCTTCTTTGGAATACCATGTAAGCACATAATCCGAGACATGTATAGCTCTGCCAACACTGCATTGTTATAGGTGGTTTTGACTGGTATGAAATGGACCGTCTTTGTTAAACGGTCCACTACTACCCAGATGGAGTCGTAACCAGCTCGAGTGCAGGGCAGACCGACTATAAAGTCCATCCCAATCTTATCCCATTTCCACTGTGGAATCTGCAACGGTTGCAACAATCCTGCGGGTCTCTGATGTTCTGCCTTGATCCTCTGACAATTGTCGCATCTGGCCACATACTCTGCTATCTCTCTTTTCATCTCGTACCGCCAGAATCTCTTCTTCAAGTCTTGATACATTTTCTCGCTACCAGGGTGTATAGAATACGCTATCTCATGAGCTTCCTTAAGGATCAGTTCCCGGATCGAGGTGATGTCGGGAACACACAGCCTATCCTTGAACCATACCACTCCTTCTGCATCTTCACGGAAATCTAGACCTTTCCCATCTATGATTAGTTGTCGGATCTCGTTGATCTTCTCGTCATCTTTCTGACCTTTTCTGATGTCTTGCTCCAGAGTGGGCTCTAGCTCAATTGCCACTCCTTGAGTGTTGTTCAAAAATCCGAGACTCAACCTGTCGAATTCCTTCGCTAGCTTAAACGACATCGGGTGAGCGGCCAACATATTGACTTGACTCTTCCTGCTAAGAGCATTTGCAACCACATTTGCTTTGCCTGGGTGATAATGGATCTCCAGCTCGTAGTCTTTGATCAATTCTAGCCATCTTCGCTGCCTCATGTTTAACTCTAACTGAGTGAATATGTACTTGAGGCTCTTATGGTCCGTGTAGATATCACACTTCTGCCCATAAAGATAATGTCTCCAGGTCTTCCATGCATGAACCACTGCTGCTAGCTCCAAATCATGAGTGGGGTAATTCTTCTCATGAACTTTCAATTGTCAAGATGAGTATGCCACTACTTTCCCTTCCTGCATTAACACACATCCCAGTCCGGTGTACGAAGCATCACAATATACTGAGAATGACTTGTGAACATCTGGCAGAACTAACACTAGTGTTGTTGTCAACTTCTGCTTCAACATCTCAAATGATTCTTGGCACGTTGGGGGTCCACTTGAACTCAATCTTCTTTGCTAGCAAGGCTATCATTGGTCTGGCAATCTTGGAGAAACCTTCAATGAAACACCGATAGTAACCGGTCATTCCAATGAAACTATTGATTCCTCGGACATCTTTTGGTGCTTTCCAGTCCAGAATCGCTGCTACCTTCTTTAGATCCACAACTAGTCCATCTTGGTTTATAATATGACCCAAGAATAGGACTTCGCTGATCCAGAACTCGCACTTGCTAAGATTGGCATACAACTGGCAATCTCGTAGCCTCTGAAGTACTTTCCTCAAATGTTCCTCATGCTCTTGCTCATTCTGGGAATATACAAGAATATCATCAATGAACACCACTACGAACTTGTCGAGGTAGTCCATGAACACACTGTTCATCAGGTACATGAAGTAAGCTGGCACATTCGTCAATCCGAATGACATAATCTTGAACTCATATAGTCCATACTTGGTGATGAAGGCTGTCTTCAGTATGTCTGAGGGTCGGATTCTGAGTTGATGGTAACCTGACCTCAGATCTATCTTTGAGAACACACTGCTCCTCTCAACTAATCAAATAAGTCTTCAATTCAAGGCAGGGGGTACTTGTTCTTGACAGTGACTTCATTCAGGGCTCTGTAATCAATGCACATCCTCTTCGTGCCATCCTTCTTCTTCACAAATAATAATGAGGCTGCCCAAGGCGAGGTACTTGGTTTGATCTAACCTTTCTCTAATGACTCTTCAATTTGCTTCTTGAGTTCCGCTAACTCTGGTCCGAACACTCGATAAGCTCTCTTGGAAATAGGGGCGGTGCCTGGGATAAGCTCTATGGCAAATTCAACTTTCCTTTTAGGTGGCATGCCTGGTAACTCTTCAGGGAATACATCGGGGAATTATGACACAATCCTAATTGCCTCAATCGAATTGGACTCCTTGTCATCTACTGATAAATGGTGACAGGCTCCTTCTTCTAGTTCAGGTAAGTACAGCTTGGTTACTACTTCCTTTCCGGATGGGGACACCAACTTGACTGTTCTCTTGTCACAATTGACAGTGGCTTGATTTCTGTGTAGCCAATTCATCCCTAGGATGACATCTAACCCTTGAGTTCCCATAACCACTAGCCTAGCGGGGAAATCTACCCCCCCTTATTTCAATCCTTAGATTCGGACAAATCCTATCGGACTGAACTTTTCCCCCAACTGAATTAACTCTTAAAGGCGGGATCATGGGTTCTATGGGGATGTTATGTGATTCTACCCAAGATGTAGAAACAAAAGAATGTGTGGCACTAGTATCAAATAGTACTTTTGCTGGGTAGGATTCGACTGGAAACATACCTACTACCACGTCCTGAGCATCCTGGATTGCTTCGGCCTCCAGGTGGTTCACCTTTCCACGGTTGTAAGCCTGACCACGGACTACTGGTGCTTGTTGTGGCGCTCCTTGTCTTGCTGGGGCATTGACTGTTGGCGGTTGCTGGGCTGCTTTCTTGGGACAGTTCTTCGCCCAATGATTTTGTTCTCCACAGTAGAAGCATGTACGACCTCCTACTTGATCTAGGGTTGCTTGGCCATTCTGGTTGGCTGCTGGGGCAGGAAGACGAGTTGCCTGGTTGTTCTGACGCTGGTACTGATTTCCTCCAGACTGGGTGTTCTGACGCTGCTGCTGCTGCTGCTGCTGAGGAAACTGCCTCTGGTACTGGTGCTGGTGCTGACGCTGATGTTGGTGCTAGTGACCTTGCTTGAATTGCTGGGGTGGGTTGCTTGAGTAGCGGGGACGACTGCTACTCCCGGCCTGAGGTCCACCAATCTTGCGCTTCCTATCCTCCATCTGCCGACGCTTCCTTTCTGTCATAATTGCTCTGTCAATCAAATGCTGGAAGGTGGGGAAAGTGTGATTCATCAGTTGATAATGGAGGGGATCAACCAATCCTCTCAGAAAGCGGTACTGCCGCTTGGCATCTGCGTTGACGTCTTCTAGGGCATAACGTGACAGCTGCAAAAACTTATCCCTGTACTCGCTGACGAACAGGGGACCTTGCTTCAGGGCGAAAAACTCCTCCTTCCTCACTATCATCAGTCCTTCGGGCACATGGTAGCGACAGAAGTTGTCCCTGAACTCCTGCTAAGTAATGGCTTTAGGGTGGGCATGGGTGACGAGGTAAGACTCCCACCAAGACTGTGTTGCTCCCCTCAGCTGTCGGGGACCATACAACACCTTCTCATGGTCATTGCACTGGGCAGTGTGCAACTCACGCTCCACAGTACGCCCCCTCAGGAACTCTGCCCACTTGTCTCTGGGCACTTGTGGCATCTGAACTTGCACAAAAGGCTTGTAGCATCCCAAAAATTCAAATCTTGAAATTTTCTCAAACTCCCTCTAAATTCAAAATGAATTTCAAATTTCATTTCAAAATGTTTGTTTGCAAGTTGATATCAACAAATAAATTATAGTGGTCTATATTCTCTCCAAAATCCTCCTCAAAATATCCTACAAATATTTCTGCAGTGATCCCCCTCAAATTCTTCCAGAAATACCGCCCAGATATTTCCCGAGTAATCCCCTTCAAGTTCTTTCCAGAAATACTTTCCAAATATTCCACCGATATATCTCCAAGTATTTTCCTCTTGAGAAATACCTTCAGAATCATTTTTCAAGTCCTTATAAATATTTTCTTCATAACTTTCCTCATGCTCATACGTATATGTATGCCTCCAGTGTCATACGGTGAGCTCTACAAGCTAATCTCACTTATACAAGACAAATACATGCTAATCTCCCACTAATCCTCTCATACTCCCACTAATCCTCTCATCCCTCCCCCTAATCCCCCACCATGGCTATAAATAGAGGGGCAAGGGCCTCCTCTCATCCCACCCCAAGTCATTTCATGGCAACTCTCTTCCCCCCCACACCCACTCCATGTTCCACACAAGCACACACTAGCATAAGGATCGTTCGGTCGTTCTTCGATCGTTCGTCCACCTGTTCTTAGTTTGTTCGTTCGTTCGTTCGTCCGATCGTTCGATCGTTCGTCCGATCGTTCGATCGTTCGTCTTATCGTTCATGGTTCGTTCGTCTGTTCGTCCGATCTTCCGTTCGTTCGTCCGTTCGTTCGTCCAAATAATCTTTGTTCAGCCGTTATGCTGCCAAAATTCTGATCGTTCATCGTTCGTTCATAGTTCCTATTCATCGTTCATCGTTCGTTCATAGTCCCTATTCATCGTTCGTCCAGATAATCTGTGTCCTGCCGTTATGCTGCCGAAATTCCGATCGTTCGTTCGTCCGATCATTCGATCGTTCATTCGTTCATAGTTCCTATTCATCGTTCATCGTTCGTTCATAGTTCCTATTCATCGTTCATTGTTCGTTCATAGTCCCTAATCATCGTTCGTCCACATAATCTGTGTCCTGCCGTTATGCTGCCGAAATTCCGATCGTTCGTTCGTCCGATCATTCGATCGTTCGTTCATAGTTCCTATTCATCGTTCATCGTCACTATTCATCGTTCGTTCATACGACTATTCACCATTACTATTCATCGTTACTATTCACCGACACTATTCATCATCGTTGCTATTCATCGATGATATCTATAATTACTTTTTCGTTGTCACTATTCATTGTTACTATTCATCGATCATTCGATCACCCCAAATTTCAACTACCCATCCATCATGATGTCCAGTCCACCTAAGACCATATTCCAGTCATACGAACTCCGGTGACTGTGATTTTCCTTCCAGTAGGGAACCTCCCATCTGGTCACCCATCCTAGGTTTCTCCAAGTTGAGCATGCTTAACTTTGAGATTCCTTTGAACCAGGCTTCCAAACTCAGATTCCAATAATTCTTGTTTCCAAATTCTTATCAAACTATTCCCTATCCAACCATGTCATCCCTTAAGCATGGTCCATATTCCAGAAAACTCCCAAAATACTCTTGTCCCATATTCTGCCTATAACTCTCATGTTCATACTAAGTCAGACGATTCATTCGTCACTATTTTCACCAACAGTGAACTTCACTGTGCTACACCACATACACTCAGCTATAAATACACCCAGCTACCCTCTCCCTCTCCCCACACACTCAACACCCTTAGCCAAGGCAAACACCCCACCCACTCAGTTACTCCGCTCTGCCGGCTACACGCATAGTGTCGCTTCGCCTCCAGTCCACCCTCCTGGTAGGCAGCTCCGCTCCACTACCAGTAATATCACAACACCACATGACACAGATTCTACTCAAGACTCTACCCATCCATATATCGCTATTCTGACCACTATACTAAATATTTGTTGGTATACTTGCTGGTTTGTATGTTTGCTTGTTCATGTTGCATAGTTATCGGAGCGTTTGTGCCGTCTCGTGGAGGCCAGATCTGCAAGTCTACGCCAGGCGGTGGAGCCAGAAGCCAGTTCCGCGAGCTCTCCTCCCCTCTTTACCGGATAAACACGACAAGCTCACTGGATCCCTTTGATGCATAAATTACCTATGATTTATCAACCACAACCCTCAACCTGTTATTTTATGCATGATATGATTTTGAGACAAGTTATTATGGCCACCCAGCCGCTTGCCGCAATCAATCCTTGATATATTTGTTCCAAATGATTTGAGAAGAGGTGTGAGTTTTCAAAAGAAAATACTTTTCAAAATGTGTACGATGAAGGGTTTTCACCCTTATCACCTTTGAGTAGGGATGATCAGGGACTCCCTGGTTTAGGGGAGGGCCTAAGGTGATGGCTCAGCTGGTTTAGGCGTGAGCAGAAGGATTGTCCCCTCATATAAGGACCGGTTTGTCATCCTTCACTACCTGTACTCATGATAAGTACAACCACTCGAGACTATGTGGATAGTCACTCAATCTGAACTCGTACGGTTCAAACCCAGGGTTATGAAGGCTGGGGAGCACCGTGAGGATAAGGAGGGGGAATGTTTTGTCCGGTTTGGGCATGGCGGTGGCCTGACTCCTTCCGGTATAACCGTTAAGGTAGGGACGTGCGAGGAAAGAAAGAGATTCGGATTCGGGTCTCACTAGCTATGAGATCGCAGAGCCGGACTAGTGGGTAAAGTGTACACCTCTGCGCAGAGTTCAAACCTATTCGAATAGTCTGTGTCCACAGGAATGGACGAGTCAGGTGTGGTATGGCAATTAGTGTTTTGTTTTTTAAAGAAGGATCTTTTGAGAAAAGTGATTTTTAAAAGGTCCGACGGTTGAGCCGTGAGCTATGGTGGACGGGAAGTCTAATGGCTGTTGTTGAAAATGAAAACCAGTGGGAAACTGCTGAGATACCTGGATGGTTTAGTCCAAGGGATTTTGTTCTATATTGAAAAACTTCCTGCTCCTTTGGGAGAGGATGCGCTTTGAAAAATACAAAATGTTTTACAAAACAACCCCGCATCAAATATTGCTATTTCTGCAAAATATCCTGAGCTCCACATATTCCATGCATTATATCTGATTTCCCCATTCCGCGGGTGAAGGTGGGCTGCTGAGTACGTTTGTACTAACCCTTGCTTATTTGTTGTTTTTCAGAAAAGGAGATCAGGTAAGAGTTACGACTGTTCCCAACCTTGCCTGTGGCTGTTGGACCGCTGATTTGCTTCGCTGCGTATATCGGGCTGCTTCAGCCCCACTCTGATGATATGTCCCGAGTTGTGGACCAACTCTTAAAGTTGATCGCCACCTTTATAGGTTTGTCTCGTTTAAGCAGATCTGGAATCATCTGTTGTATAAATGTGTTTACTAGCCTCCTGGGACTAGTAATTGTATCACATTTGAGTCCCAAAGGATTGGGGCGCTTCAGGTGTTATCAAAGCTGTTAGGTTGGCCGCAGGACATAACCCTTAGCCTGATCCAAAAGTTTTTGAGTCAAAACTATTTTCTTAAAAAAATCTTGCTCTCATCCCTTCATTTCAAAAATGTTTTCCCCTTTTCCTTCTCTCAGAAGTCAGATGGAGGTCCGTTGCCAAACCAGCTTTTGCTAGAATGAAGATGGTTTCCCCAAGTTGCTGAGAGCATGCACAATTCGCCTCGGAATCAGGAGCCAGCCAGAGTATGATGGTCGTGAATTCGTCGAGCATGGCACAGAGAAGTGTGTCGTGACTGTATACATTGGATCCAGTCTGCACCATGTGGAATGGAGTGTCACTGCTGCTGGCCACAGATTCAAAGACACCTGCCAAGTCGTCGCCCGCAAGGCATTGAGGGCTCTGTGTCAGATCTATGAAGAAGAAGTGGCCGACACACCGCTCAGATTCTTTCCTCCCTTTCAGAGAGACCGTCCAGTTTGGATGGCAAGGATGCGTGCCTGCTCACCCTGGATGTACAGTATGATTTCTTGGCTCGGCACCACCGTCAGATGATTGCCCAAGCAGAAGATGCAGAGAAGCGCAACCGTCAGCTCCATGTGGATCTCACCACAGCTCAAGCCCTTGCAACTGCATTGGAAAGTGGTGAAGTCATTGCGGTTGAAGCCCTGAAGCAAGCCAAGGATGAGCACGTCCAGAAGCTGATAGAGGCCTACTTGGTAACCCACAACCAACGTAGAGCCCTGCGGATCCAAGAGCCTGCTCCATCCAACCCAGTTCAACCCATGAGAGCTGAAGATCCCCAGATTCTTGAAGGTCACCCGGTCTCTATCAGAGGAGAGAAGAAGGCTTGGGAACTCCCGGAAGGAGCCATAGTCTTGGAAGGAATTCCAGTCTTCCCTCAGGCTATGAATAAGCAAGAGCACCCCTAGTTCTCCCAAGATCCCCCACCGGAGTTGTTTGAGCCCCTCACCATGAAGAAGATTCCAGCACCATCCCTTGAAGTCAAGGAAGAAGCTGCAAGCACCCCGCTAGCACAGCCGCCCTTTCAGGAGCTACAAGAGCCAGTCTCGCTTGAAGAAGAGTTCGACCCCGTGTTGCCATCTTAGTCACCGCCAAAAGAAGTCATCAACATCAGCTCCCTCTTGACCCATCCAAGAGATGTCTCAGATTGAAGTTGTGTGTCAGGCTCGCTAGAAGAGAAGCTGTCAGATCTGAGTTAGTTATGCCCAGTCCTCTGCATGCATTGGGTAGTGAAGTTTTTCTTCACTTTGGCCAGAGCCCTGCATGTATGAGAGGTAATCGTGTAGACTCGTGTTTTGCAAAACTCTAATTGTGTGGCCCCCTAGGGCATTTCAAAATGAATTCGCTTGATGTTTTCTCCTATTTTGAGTGCATATGTGATGCTTTAATGTTAGTGCTCATAAGTCGCGTTTAGCATAGTTCTCAATTCAGGAGTTGAGCAATAGTAGTTATGCTTAGCCCCCAAATCCAAGAAGTTCGTGATTTGGAAAATTCTATTCCTCCCTTATTCAAAACAGTTGATTTGTTTGTGCTTATCATTGCTGAGCTTGTGTGTTTTCTTTCTTTTTAAGAAAGGTTTTCTCTAAAAACATAGATCACAAATTAGAGCTAATCCTCATCTTATGCTTCCATTCTCCCCTTAACCCATCTCAAGAGAAAAGCACCTTACCCAAGAAGATACCGGGAAGCTTACCCTTGAAGCATGGAATAAGCTACAGAGGAACCTATCTAGTCGCTCAGTCAAAAGGACCGACCGTGAGAATCAAAGCACTACCCCTGAGTCAAGGTAAACAGAAAAAGAGGACAAAAGGAGTTATTACCATACAGAGAGGCAAAGATTCTTTGAACTAGAGACCACAAACATCAGGGTCATTGACCCCACCACTCACTCGTGCCCCTCGCACGCGTGCCCGCCTCCATGCGCACTACCACCGCCCCACGCCCCCTTTGCAGCGTAGTACCACCACCCACGCCCCCTTTTGCAGCGCACCCACCGCCATTACCGCCAGCAACACCATCCCCCCTCCATCGCTGCTGCCTCGTGTCACCTGCTCCATCACCACCACTCCACACCCCCCCGAGCACCACCCTCAGTGCAAGCAACTCCATTTTTCCACTCCCTCGCCCCTATGATCACAATGCTTGATGATTCTTGGGTTGAAGACTGTTGTACATGGTTCATAGTCTTTGGTTTCCTCTTCTGTATGACGGTAATACTCTTCGATAGAATCCTCCAGTGGGAAGAGCAAAGAGAAAGAAAAAGAAAGTGAGAAGTGAAGTGAAAAGTGAAAAGAAAATAGCGAAGAGAAGATGAGAAGAAGGTTCTCCCAAAATCAACCCTGTGTCAGTCATCTCCCCGTAGCCTGCTCAAGCAGCAACATTAGAAGAAGGCCCCATAACACCCTTGTTGTGAGGTACTTCAAGGAGTTCAAATCCCCAAGATTCAAGAGTTCTACCCTCATTCTTTTTAAGTGGGGTAGTGTTCCAGTAAGGTTCCTGCTATGGAGAAAAAAAAGAAGGCCTGCAGCAAGCTTGTGGAGGACCAGATCATCGAAGCTTATAAGTTTTTGGATGAGAAGTGGTCACCCAAGTTTTTCTGATGAAGCACTAGAAGACTAATCAAGGAAGGAATCCATGTGGGAGTTCGCAAGAGGAAGGTTTGCGTGTTGGCATCATTGCTTCTTCAATAAGCTAGCTGCCAAGCGAAAGCTAGAAGACTGAAGATGATCTTTGAGTAGCCATAATCAGCGTTTGCAATCGCAACCAGATGCTCCTCAAAGGCCAGATTTTGTTGAAGTTCCATCTCCTCGAAGAGTCTGCAAAGTGAAGATATGTAGCTGAAGTAAAGCTATACCCATAACCCTTCTAAGCCGAATCTCGAGGACGAGATTCATTTTAAGTGGGGTAGATTTGTAGCATCCCAAAAATTCAAATCTTGAAATTTTCTCAAACTCCCTCTAAATTCAAAATGAATTTCAAATTTCGTTTCAAAATGTTTGTTTGCAAGTTGATATCAACAAATAAATTATAGTGGTCTATATTCTCTCCAAAATCCTCCTCAAAATATCATACAAATATTTCTCCAGTGATCGCCCTCAAATTCTTCCAGAAATACAGCCCAGATATTTCCCGAGTAATCCCCTTCAAGTTCTTTCCAGAAATACTGTCCAAATATTTCACCGATATATCTCCAAGTATTTTCCTCTTGAGAAATACCTTCAGAATCATTTTTTTCAAGTCCCTATAAATATTTTCTTCATAACTTTCCTCATGCTCATACGTATATGTATGCCTCCAGTGTCATACGGTGAGCTCTACAAACTAATCTCACTTATACAAGACAAATACATGCTAATCTCCCACTAATCCTCTCATCCTCCCACTAATCCTCTCATCCCTCCCCCTAATCCCCCACCATGGCTATAAATAGAGGGGCAAGGGCCTCCTCTCATCCCACCCCAAGCCATTTCATGGCAACTCTCTTCCCCCCACACCCACTCCATGTTCCACACAAGCACACACTAGCACAAGGATCGTTCGGTCGTTCTTCGATCGTTCGTCCACCTGTTCTTAGTTTGTTCGTTCGTCCGTCCGATCGTTCGATCGTTCGTCCGTTCGTTCGATCGTTCGTCCGTTCGTTCATGGTTCGTTCGTCCGATCGTTCGATTGTTCGTCCGTTCGTTCATCCAAATAATCTTTGTTCAGCCGTTATGCTGCCGAAATTCCGATCGTTCATCGTTCGTTCATAGTTCCTATTCATCGTTCGTCCAGATAATCTGTGTCCTGCCGTTATGCTACCGAAATTCCGATCGTTCGTTCGTCCGATCATTCGATCGTTCGTTCGTTCATAGTTCCTATTCATCGTTCGTCGTTCGTTCATAGTCCCTATTCATCGTTCGTCCACATAATCTGTGTCCTGCTGTTATGCTGCCGAAATTCCGATCGTTCGTTCGTTCATAGTTCCTATTCATCGTTCGTTCATACGGCTATTCATCATCACTATTCACCATTACTATTCATCGTTACTATTCACCGACACTATTCATCATCGTTGCTATTCATCAATGATATCTATAATTACTTTTTCGTCGTCACTATTCATCATTACTATTCATTGTTACTATTCGTCGATCATTCGATCACCCCAAATTTCAACTACTCATCCATCATGCTGTCCAGTCCACCTAAGACCATATTCCAGTCATACGAACTCCGGTGACTATGATTTTCCTTCCAGTAGGGAACCTCCCATCTGGTCACCCATCCTAGGTTTCTCCAAGTTGAGCATGCTTAACTTTGAGATTCCTTTGAACCAGGCTTCCAAACTCAGATTCCAATAATTCTTGTTTCTAAATTCTTATCAAACTATTCCCTATCCAACCATGTCATCCCTTAAGCATGGTCCATATTCCAGAAAACTCCCAAAATACTCTTGTCCCATATTCTAACTATAACTCTCATGTACATACTAAGTCAGACGATTCATTCGTCACTATTCTCACCAACAGTGAACTTCACTGTGCTACACCACATACACTCAGCTATAAATACACCCAGCTACCCTCTCCCTCTCCACACACACTCAACACCCTCAGCCAAGGCAAACACCCCACCCAATCAGTTACTCCGCTCTGCCGACTACACGCATAGTGTCGCTTCGCCTCCAGTCCACCCTCCTGGTAGGCACCTCCGCTCCACCACCAGTAATATCACAACACCACATGACACAGATTCTACTCAAGACTCTACCCATCCATATATCGCTATTCTGACCACTATACTAAATATTTGTTGGTATACTTGCTGGTTTGTATGTTTGCTTGTTCATGTTGCATAGTGAGAGCACCTAGAGGGGGGGTGAATAGGTGATCCTGTAAAACTTAAACTTATAGCCACCAAAAAGTTGTTAAGTGTTAGCACAAATATTGCCAAGTGGCTAGAGAGGAGCCAAAACACTATAACCACAAGAAGACAATCACAGAGTTGACACGGTGGTTATCCTGTGGTTCGGCCAAGTACAAAAACTTGCCTACTCCACGTTGTGGCGTCCCAACGGACGAGAGTTGCACTCAACTCCTCTCAAGTGATCCAATGATCAACTTGAATACCATGGTGTTTTTCTTTCCTTTGATCTTTTCCCGTTTGCGAGGAATCTCCACAACTTGGAGCCTCTCGCCCTTACACTTGAGATTCACAAAGAAATATGGAGTAAGGTGGGAAATAGCAACGCACACAAGACTCAAAAATCAGAGCAACAACGCACACAAGTCGCAACAAGAGCTCGCAACACAACTCAATGAGTTCACAACTCCACAAGAGCTCTATATGCTATCACAATGAAACGAATGCGTGAGATCGATGTCTTGGTGCTTAGAAGTGTTGTAGGAATGCTTGGTTTTTCTCCTCCATGCGCCTAGGGGTCCCTTTTATAGCCCCAAGGCAGCTAGGAGCCGTTGAGAACAAATCCAGAAGGCCATCCTTGCCTTCTGTCGTCGGGCGCACCGGACAGTCCGGTGCACACCGGACACTGTCCGGTGCCCGATTTCTTTCCTTAACAGGCGCAGCCGACCATTGCCGACCTTTGCGGATCTGGCGCACCGGACAGTCCGGTGCACACCGGACAGTCCGGTGCCTCCTTCCGACCGTTGGCCAGACCACGTGTCGCGCGCAGATTCCGCGGCCGACCGTTGGCTCGGCCGACCGTTGGCTCACCGGACAGTCCGGTGCACACCGGACAGTCCGGTGATTTTTAGCCGAACGCTGTCAGCAACTTTCCCGAGAGTGGCCAGTTTTCCCGAGGCAGCCTGGCGCACCGGACACTGTCCGGTGCACCACCGGACAGTCCGGTGCCCCAGACCGAAGCAGCCTTTTGGCTGTACACAG
This sequence comes from Zea luxurians, assembly GCA_029449295.1. Classification (NCBI taxonomy): domain Eukaryota; kingdom Viridiplantae; phylum Streptophyta; class Magnoliopsida; order Poales; family Poaceae; genus Zea; species Zea luxurians. Next base: position 552,347 of record JAOPSE010000064.1, on the reverse strand, counting down.
CCAACTCTTCTTCTTTCTTCTTCTCTCTGTTTCTATCACTTAGACAAGTATATTAGTACACAAAACCAATGTACTAAGGCTTAGAAACATACCTTTACTTGTGATTTGCGCTTTGTTCATCCATGGGCATAGATTTACACTTAAGCACTTGTGTTAACACTCAATCACCAAAATACTTAGAAATGGCCCAAAGGCACATTTCCCTTTCAATCTCCCCCTTTTTGGTGATTTATGCCAACACAACATAAAGCAACTAGAACAAGTGCAAACTCACTTCAAATAAGAACTCAAATTATTTTGATTCATTTTTGACATATATGGATCATCCTATGCCACCACTTGGTTTGTTTTTGCAAATCAAACTCAAATCTCTATCTCTTAAGTCAAACACATATTGAAGCATAAAGAGAGTCATTCCAAACGAGATTGATCAAAGATTTCAAAAACTCCCCCTTTTTCCCATAATTACTACTTCTCCCCACAAGAAGCCAACTTTTGACACAAGAGACAATAAAAGAGTTTTGACAAACCAAAAGCTCTACTTTAAATTTCTCAAGTGGTAGTTGATCCATTTATTGCTTTGGCCTTTATTTTCTCCCCCTTTGGCATCAAGCACCAAAACGGGATCAATCTTGGCCCTTTAACCCCATTGCCTCACCAAATCTTCAAATAAGAGCGAAGAGGCAATAAGAGTTTAAAGATGAACTTGGAAAAGTTACTCTTTTCATCGGAGTGCAGTGGAAGTCTTTGCATGGTCCAAGTCCACCTTTTCCCTTTCAATTCTTCTTCAAGACTAAATCAAGCATACTCAAGCATATGGTTAGTCTCAAAGGGTCAAGTTGTAACACATCTCCCCCTAAACATGTGCATCACTTTGCAACGGACTTGTGAGGTCCAGGGAGTGTTTGTACAACTTGAGCACCATAATAAGCAACAAAATGCAGAATGAACATGATCAAAGGCATAAACACATGTATGTTATAATTCAATCCAAGTTCCGCGAATCTAAGACATTTAGCTCACTACGCAACCTGCAAAAGGTCTTCTCATCTAGAGGTTTGGTAAAGATATCGGCTAGCTGGTTCTCGGTGCTAACATGAAACACTTCGATATCCCCCTTTTGCTGGTGGTCTCTCAAAAAGTGATGCCGGATGTCTATGTGCTTTGTGCGGCTGTGTTCAACAGGATTTTCCGCCATGCGGATAGCACTCTCATTATCACATAGGAGTGGGACTTTGCTCAGATTGTAGCCAAAGTCCCTGAGGGTTTGCCTCATCCAAAGTAGTTGCGCGCAACACTGTCCTGCGGCAACGTACTCGGCCTCAGCGGTGGATAGGGCAACGGAAGTTTGTTTCTTAGATTTCCATGACACCAAGGACCTTCCTAAGAATTGGCACGTCCCCGATGTACTCTTCCTATCGACCTTACATCCAGCATAATCGGAGTCTGAATATCCAATTAGATCAAAGGTAGACCCCTTTGGATACCAGAGCCCGAGGCAAGGCGTAGCAACTAAATATCTAAGGATTCGCTTCACCGCCACTAAGTGGCACTCCTTAGGATCAGATTGAAATCTAGCACACATGCATACGCTAAGCATAATATCCGGTCTACTAGCACATAAGTAAAGTAATGACCCTATCATTGACCGGTATGCTTTTTGATCAACGGACTTACCACCTTTGTTGAGGTCGGTGTGCCCGTCGGTTCCCATCGGCGTCTTTGCGGGCTTGGCGTCCTTCATCCCAAACCGCTTTAGCAAGTCTTGCGTGTACTTCGTTTGGGAGATGAAGGTGCCGTCCTTGAGTTGCTTCACTTGGAACCCAAGGAAGTAGTTCAACTCACCCATCATCGACATCTCGAATTTCTGTGTCATCACCCTGCTAAACTCTTCACAAGACTTTTTATTAGTAGACCCAAATATTATGTCATCGACATAAATTTGGCACACAAATAAATCACCATCACATGTCTTAGTGAAAAGAGTTGGATCAGCTTTCCCAACCTTGAAATCATTAGCAATTAAGAAGTCTCTAAGGCATTCATACCATGCTCTTGGGGCTTGCTTAAGTCCATAGAGCGCCTTAGAGAGCTTACACACGTGGTCGGGGTACCGTTCATCCTTGAAGCCAGGGGGTTGCTCTACGTACACCTCCTCCTTGATTGGCCCGTTGAGGAAAGCGCTCTTCACATCCATTTGGAACAACCTGAAAGAATGGTGAGCGGCATATGCTAGCAAAATACGAATGGACTCTAGCCTAGCCACAGGAGCAAAAGTCTCCTCAAAGTCCAAACCTGCGACTTGGGCATAACCTTTTGCCACAAGTCGAGCCTTGTTCCTCGTCACCACTCCGTGCTCGTCCTGTTTGTTGCGGAACACCCACTTGGTTCCCACAACATTTTGCTTGGGACGAGGCACCAGCGTCCAAACTTCATTGCGCTTGAAGTTGTTAAGTTCCTCCTGCATGGCCAACACCCAATCCGGATCTAGCAAGGCCTCTTCTACCCTGAAAGGCTCAATAGAAGAGACAAAGGAGTAATGCTCACAAAAATTAACTAATCGAGATCGAGTAGTTACTCCCTTGCTAATATCACCCAGAATTTGGTCGACGGGATGATCCCTTTGAATCATCGCTCGAACTTGGGTTGGAGGTGCCGGTTGCGCTTCTTCCTCCATCACATGATCATCTTGTGCTCCCCCTTGATCACACGCCTCCTGTTGATGAACCTTTTCATCGTCTTGAGTTGGGGGATGCACCAATGTTGAGGAAGAAGGTTGATCTTTCTCCTTTTGTTCCTGTGGTCGTACTTCACCAATCGCCATGGTTCGTATAGCGGCCACCGGAACATCTTCTTCATCTACATCATCACAATCAACAACTTGCTCTCTTGGAGAGCCATTAGTCTCATCAAATACAACGTCGCTAGAGACTTCAACCAAACCCGATGATTTGTTGAAGACCCTATACGCCTTTGTATTTGAATCATAACCTAGCAAAAACCCTTCTACAGCTTTGGGAGCAAACTTAGAATTTCTACCTTTCTTCACTAGAATGTAGCATTTGCTCCCAAATACACGAAAGTACGATACATTGGGTTTGTTACCGGTTAGCAGCTCATACGACGTCTTCTTGAGGAGGCGATGTAGGTAGACCCGGTTGATGGCGTGGCAAGCCGTGTTCACGGCTTCCGACCAAAAGCACTCGGGGGTCTTGAATTCTCCAAGCATTGTCCTCGCCATGTCGATTAGCGTCCTGTTCTTCCTCTCTACCACACCATTTTGTTGTGGTGTGTAGGGAGCGGAGAACTCGTGCTTGATCCCTTCCTCCTCAAGGAACTCCTCCACTTGAAGGTTCTTGAACTCGGACCCGTTGTCGCTCCTTATCTTCTTCACCTTTAGCTCAAACTCATTTTGAGCTCTCCTGAGGAAGCGCTTTAGGGTCCCTTGGGTTTCAGACTTATCCTGCAAAAAGAACACCCAAGTGAAGCGGGAAAAGTCATCAACAATAACTAGACCATACTTACTTCCTCCTATGCTCAGATAGGTGACGGGTCCGAAGAGGTCCATATGTAGCAGCTCCAGGGGTCTTGATGTTGTCATCACATTTTTGGTGTGATGAGAGCCTCCCACCTGTTTCCCTGCTTGACAAGCTGCACAAGTTCTATCTTTTTCGAAATGCACATTGGTTAGACCTATCACGTGTTCTCCCTTTAGAAGCTTGTGGAGGTTCTTCATCCCCACATGTGCTAAGCGGCGATGCCACAACCAGCCCATGCAAGTCTTAGCCATTAAGCATGCATCTAGACCGGCCTCTTCTTTTGCAAAATCAACTAAGTAAAGTTTGCCGTCTAGTACACCCTTAAAAGCTAGTGAACCATCACTTCTTCTAAAGACAGACACATCTACATTTGTAAATAAACAGTTGTATCCCATATTACACAACTGACTAACAGATAGCAAATTGTAACCAAGAGACTCTACTAAAAACACATTTGAAATAGAGTGCTCATTAGAAATTGCAATTTTACCTAACCCTTTTACTTTGCCTTGATTCCCATCACCGAATATAATTGAATCTTGGGAATCTTTACTCTTGACGTAGGAGGTGAACATCTTCTTCTCCCCCGTCATATGGTTTGTGCATCCGCTGTCTATAATCCAGCTTGAAGCGTTTAATGATGAGAGCCATCTCTTCATCATTAAGTCCGGCCGCCTCAATTTGTGCCACCTTGCTAGGTAGCGCCTCCTTGCTTCGTGTTGCTTTGAGAGCAAAAGGTTGCGGCTCGTTGATTGGACCGTTTAGAGCGTCGTCGACGTATCTCGCCTCCTTGATCATCATCCGCCCGCTTACGAATTTTCCGAGTACCTCCTCGGGCGTCATCTTCGTGTACCTGGGATTCTCACGAATATTGTTTACGAGATGAGGATCAAGAACGGTAAAGGACCTTAGCATTAGGCGGACGACGTCGTGGTCCGTCCATCGCATGCTTCCATAGCTCCTTATCTTGTTGACAAGGGTCTTGAGCCGATTGTATGTTTGGGTTGGCTCCTCCCCCCTTATCATAGCGAATCTCCCAAGTTCGCCTTCCACCAATTCCATTTTGGTGAGCATGGTGACGTCGTTGCCCTCGTGAGAGATCTTGAGGGTGTCCCATATCTGCTTGGCATTGTCCAAGCCGCTCACCTTATTGTACTCTTCCCTGCACAAAGATGCTAAGAGAACAGTAGTAGCTTGTGCATTTTTATGAATTTGTTCATTAATAAACATAGGGCTATCCGAGCTATCAAATTGCATTCCACTCTCTACAATCTCCCATATGCTAGGATGGAGAGAGAACAAGTGAGTACGCATTTTGTGGCTCCAAAATCCGTAGTCCTCTCCATCAAAGTGAGGGGGCTTGCCAAGTGGAATGGGGAGCAAATGCAAATTTGAACTTTGCGGAATACGCGAGTAGTCAAAAGAAAAGTTCGAATTAACCGGTTTTCTTTTCTCGTAGTCGTTGTGGTCGTCGTCCTTTTGGGAAGAAGAGGATTCGTCGCTGTCGTAGTATACGATCTCCTTGATGCACCTTGTCTTCTTCTTCTTCCCATCTTTTCGCTTGTGGCTTGAACCCAAGTCGGTAGACTTGTCATTCTTCGGCTCGTTGAAGATGGACTCCTTCTCGTTGTTGTCGACCACCATCCCCTTTCCCTTAGGATCCATCTCTTCGGGCGATTAGTCCCTTTCTTGAAGAGAACGGCTCCGATACCAATTGAGAGCACCTAGAGGGGGGGGGGTGAATAGGTGATCCTGTAAAACTTAAACTTATAGCCACCAAAAAGTTGTTAAGTGTTAGCACAAATATTGCCAAGTGGCTAGAGAGGAGCCAAAACACTATAACCACAAGAAGACAATCACAGAGTTGACACGGTGGTTATCCCGTGGTTCGGCCAAGTACAAAAACTTGCCTACTCCACGTTGTGGCGTCCCAACGGACGAGAGTTGCACTCAACTCCTCTCAAGTGATCCAATGATCAACTTGAATACCACGGTGTTTTTCTTTCCTTTGATCTTTTCCCGTTTGCGAGGAATCTCCACAACTTGGAGCCTCTCGCCCTTACACTTGAGATTCACAAAGAAATATGGAGTAAGGTGGGAAATAGCAACGCACACAAGACTCAAAAATCAGAGCAACAACACACACAAGTCGCAACAAGAGCTCGCAACACAACTCAATGAGTTCACAACTCCACAAGAGCTCTATATGCTATCACAATGAAACGAATGCGTGAGATCGATGTCTTGGTGCTTAGAAGTGTTGTAGGAATGCTTGGTTTTTCTCCTCCATGCGCCTAGGGGTCCCTTTTATAGCCCCAAGGCAGCTAGGAGCCGTTGAGAACAAATCCAGAAGGCCATCCTTGCCTTCTGTCGTCGGGCGCACCGGACAGTCCGGTGCACACCGGACACTGTCCGGTGCCCGATTTCTTTCCTTAACAGGCGCAGCCGACCGTTGCCGACCTTTGCGGATCTGGCGCACCGGACAGTCCGGTGCACACCGGACAGTCCGGTGCCTCCTTCCGACCGTTGGCCAGACCACGTGTCGCGCGCAGATTCCGCGGCCGACCGTTGGCTCGGCCGACCGTTGGCTCACCGGACAGTCCGGTGCACACCGGACAGTCCGGTGATTTTTAGCCGAACGCTGTCAGCAACTTTCCCGAGAGTGGCCAGTTTTCCCGAGGCAGCCTGGCGCACCGGACACTGTCCGGTGCACCACCGGACAGTCCGGTGCCCCAGACCGAAGCAGCCTTTTGGCTGTACACAGCCAACTCTTCTTCTTTCTTCTTCTCTCTGTTTCTATCACTTAGACAAGTATATTAGTACACAAAACCAATGTACTAAGGCTTAGAAACATACCTTTACTTGTGATTTGCGCTTTGTTCATCCATGGGCATAGATTTACACTTAAGCACTTGTGTTGACACTCAATCACCAAAATACTTAGAAATGGCCCAAAGGCACATTTCCCTTTCACATAGTTATCGGAGCGTTCGTGTCATCCCATGGAGGTCAGATCTGCAAGTCTACGCTAGGCGGTGGAGCCAGAAGCCAGTTCCGCGAGCTCTCCTTCCCCCTTCACCGGATAAGCACGACAAGCTCACTGGATCCCTTTGATGCATAAATAACCTATGATTTATCAACCACAACCCTCAGCCTGTTATTTTATGCATGATATGATTTTGAGACAAGTTATTATGGCCACCCAGCCGCTTGCCGCAATCAATCCTTGATATATTTGTTCCAAATTATTTGAGAAAAGGTATGAGTTTTAAAAAGAAAATGCTTTTCAAAATGTCTACAATGAAGGGTTTTCACCCTTATCACCTTTGAGTAGGGATGATCAGGGACTCCCTAGTTTAGGGGAGGGCCTAAGGTGATGGCTCAGCTGGTTTAGGCGTGAGCAGAAGGATTGTCCTGTCATATAAGGTCCGGTTTGTCATCCTTCACTACCTGTACTCATGATAAGTACAACCACTCGAGACTGTGTGGGCAGTCACTCAATCTGAACTCGTACGGTTCAAACCCAGGGTTATGAAGGCTGGGGAGCACCGGGAGGATAAGGAGGGGGAATGTTTTGTCCGGTTTGGGCATGACGGTGGCCTGACTGTTGAGCCGTGAGCTATGGTGGACGGGAAGTCCAATGGCTGTTGTTGAAAATGAAAACCAGTGGGAAACTGCTGAGATACCTGGATGGTTTAGTCCAGGGGATTTTGTTCTATATTGAAAAACTTCCTGCTCCTTTGGGAGAGGATGCGCTTTGAAAAATACAAAATGTTTTACAAAATAACCCTGCATCAAATATTGATATTTCTGCAAAATATCATGAGCTCCACATATTCCATGCATTATATCTGATTTCCCCATTCCACGGGTGAAGGTGGGCTGCTGAGTACGTTTGTACTCACCCTTGCTTATTTGTTGTTTTTCAGAAAAGGAGATCGGCTAAGAGTTACGACTGTTCCCAACCTTGCCTGTGTCTGTTGGACCGCTGATTTGCTTCGCTGCGTATATCGGGCTGCTTCAGCCCCACTCTAATGATATGTCCCGAGTTGTGGACCAACTCTTAAAGTTGATCGCCACCTTTATAAGTTTGTCTCATTTAAGCAGATCTAGAATCATCTGTTGTATAAATGTGTTTACTAGACTCCTGGGACTAGTAATTGTATCACATTTGAGTCCCAAAGGATTGGGGCGCTTCAAGGTTGTGGTGGTGGTGGATGTTGCTGAACCTGCTGCATCGCTGCTAAGGTCTGACCAATCTCCTGCTCCTGCTCCTGGCGTCGGCGCTCCTGCTCCTCGTGCAGGCGACGATGCAGTCTCTCCAGGTGACTGGATTGACCTGACACCGTGCGACGCAAGGGATGCTCCGCCAGTCGAGAAGGCAAAAAGGGGATCACAGACTTACGTGCAGTGCACCTGATATGGGCCATCTACAAAAGACATCGTAAGCACAAGAGTGAGAGTAGAACTATGAGACCAGAAAGTAAACAGAAAGAAAAGTGAGACAAAACTTTTGAGATAAGTAACTAACATAGAGTTGGTCAAGATAACCAACTTTTGAAAAGACACTAAGGTCAAGGTAAGAGTAAGGGTCTATAGTCCTTAGGTCGACCATTCTAGTCTAGGTTAGCGGTCCTACAGTCAGCAAGGCTTTGATATCACTTATGTCACACCCGGTTTTGGAAGGTAAACCGAATGCGAACCATGTACGTGCCAGGATCAGAACTCACGTACATAACGATTACATAATTGGACATCATCACACAATGCTTGAATTAAATAGCGGAAAGGTACTTAGTTACATCAAGATATCTGAGACATCCACAGAGTCTATTATATAAACATAGTGTTTAACAATAACATCAAAGTGCGGAGTAACGAAACGTAGAATGTAAGCCTACATAGGCAGCTGACTGGGGGTTTGCCACTAAAGTAAACTAGAACTCGTCGTAGTCCTGGAACTCCTCAAAGTCCTCCATGTTACCAGCTTCACCTCCTGAGCACTTAGTACAATGGGGACAACCTGGGGTGGGGTGGTTTGTAAAGCAAGGGTGAGTACACATCAACATACTCAGCAAATGTTCCGTATGGCTAAAGTGGACTAGCTGTATGTGGGGTTGAGGTTAAGCAGTTGCTTTTAGTTGGTCAAGTTTTATTACTATAAGTATAGCCAAATTTTAGTAATAACCCAGTTATTACCCAGAGGCACTCCCTCCAAGAGGAAATACCTAAGATCAGGATTATAACCATCATTGCTAATCATCATCATAAAAGTAACCAAAGTTCTTCTAATCGAAGAGGATCCCAAGGCTGCTCATAACCGTGAGCACGGCTAATATACCAGTTTCTAACACTCTGCAGAGGTTGCACACTTTACCCACAAGCTATGATTCCCATTCTGCCCAGGGTTCTAGCCTCTCCATTGATCACTACCAAGGTGACCTAGCAGGGTCTCACTACGTAGCCTTTATAAAGATTTCCGAGAGCTCATAGCCGCTCGTTAGGTTTCTCCAGTTTGATAAACACAGTACATCTTCCTAGAGGAAGGGTGACTAATAAAACCAAATCAAAGAACCTCTGCAACCAGCCTCGGCAGAGCAAGTACTGTGCCCGGACCCCATTGACGGCCCTACGACGAAGCCAACTACTCCTCTGGTTCCTCTAATTAATCAGCTAAGGGCGTCCCATTCCACCATCATGGTTGCACTGTTATCCCGGGTTGTCACTCCCCAAACAGGTTCTTATGGAGAGATACTCAGGAAACAACCTGAGCCCCCTAAAGTAATCACAAGAACCTCATCGGGATAACATCATCGTATCATAAAAGATCACATCATGTTCATTGATTAAGTTAAAGAAATAGCATAAGCTAACCATGATTAACCCCAAAAAGGTAAACAAGGGTAAGGTAAATACAGACTAGCCAATCCTTAGGTTTCAATAAAGTAATGCGGGACAGTGAATTATAAAGTAAAGTAGGACATGATAGGTCTGAGGACACTTGCCTTCACTAGGTTGTTGCTCAGAGGGATCTTCGGCAACACACTCAGGAACCACGAGCTGCTCGTTGTCTAAGTAAAGTGAGCATACATTTAATACATTTGGAAGGTAAAAATGAACATCACATCACACATGAACAAACATTGGCACACAACTCAAAAAGGTATAGCATCAAGTACAGGAGAATGATATCAAGTTACAAAATGGACTAATCCTAATTGGGGAATTGATTACTCTCTAAGTGTTTGGAACATAGCTCAAAAAGGTTAAGTAGTAATTTAAACAAGAAAAGATTAAGTTGTAAGATGAACTACTCGTATGTAGGAATTTGATTATCCTTTAAGTGTTATCCAAAATTACATACCTAATTCTATTTATGTCATTAAAGCCTAAAGGTTAAACCAAAAATGAATTCCCTAAAATGCATAAATGAGAGCACCTAGAGGGGGGGGGGTGAATAGGTGATCCTGTAAAATCAAACACTAAATAGCCACAATACTTAGTTGATTAGAAAGTTAGTGCGACTAAGTAGCTTTGAAGCGAGTTCTTGTGAACACAACAATCACAGAGAAAGCACCACAAGAGACACGCGATTTTTATCCCGTGGTTTGGCCAAGTAACACTTGCCTACTTCCACGTTGTGGTGTCCCAATGGACGAGGGTTGCACTCAACCCCTTTCAAGTGATCCGATGATCAACTTGAATACCACAGTCTTTTCCTTTAGAGCCTTTCCCCATGTGCGAGGAATCTCCACAGTTTGGAGTCTCTCGCCCTTACAATATAGATCACAAAGAAGGCACAAAGTAAGGTTGGGAAGAGCAACACACGCAAGACTCAAATCCACAGCACAACCACGCACACAAGTCACGACGTGAGCTCGAAACATAACACACGGAGTTTGCAACTCAAATGGAGCTCAAATCACTAACACAGAGAATCAAATGCGTGGAGTCGGAGTCTGGGAGTCTTAGTATGTTTCTTGTAAGCTTGGTGTCTTGCTCCATGCGCCTAGGGGTCCCTTTTATAGCCCCAAGGCAGCTAGGAGCCGTTGGAGGCCAACTTGGAAGGCCAATCTTGCCTTCTGTCGGGTGGTGCACCACCAGACAGCTACTGTAGCAGTCTGGTGCACGATCTCCTTCCATATAGGGCACAACCGACCGTTGCTCCTCCGGGCCCGTTGGTGCACCCACCAGACAGTCCGGTGCATCAGCTGACCGTTGGAGCAGTCCACGTGTCGCCCATAGATTGCACCGCCGATCGTTGGCTCACCGGACAGTCCAGTGCACCACCGGACAGTCCGGTGAATTATAGCCGTACTCCTCTGTCGTTTTCCCGAGAGCAGTCGGTTCACCGTCGGCCACCCTGGCGCACCGGACAGTCCGGTGTGCCAAGCCCGAGCAGATACATGGTTATTCACAGCAAAGTCTTTTCTAATGCATTCCTTCTTTTGTTGGCCCTGTTTCTAGTACTTAGGCAAACACATTAGTGTACAAAACAATATACTAAGTTTAGAAACATACCTTGTACATTGATTTGCACTTTTCACTCATTTAGCACATAAGTGCTCAATTAGTGTGTTGGGCATCTAATCACCAAAATAGTATAGAAATGGCCCAAGGACACATTTCCCTTTCAATCTCCCCCTTTTTGGTGATTCATGCCAACACATCAAAAAGCAACAAAAGAAGTGCAACATCAATGCAAATGAAGACCAAATTCTCTTTACTTAGGATTTGGCATATTTGGATCATTCTTTGCCACCACTTGGTTTGTTTTTGCAAATCAAATTCATTTTCCCATCTCTAAGTTAAACACGGTTGTTTGGGCACATAGAGAGATATTCCAAGAGTAAAATTAATCGAGTGCCAAAAACTCCCCCTTTTTCCCATACTCAAAATTCTCCCCCACAAGAGACCAAATTTTGCAATAAGAGTATTTTGAGCAAATCACAAATTCTTACTTTATTATTTTCAAAAATTCACAAGTGGTTGGCTGATCCATTTTGCTTTGGCCTTAATTTCTCCCCCTTTGGCATTAAGCACCAAAACAGGATCATTCTTGGCCCTTTAACCCCATTGCCTCACCAAAAATGTCAATTAAGAGCAAAAAAGGTAATGAGATTGCAAGTATGAACTTGGAAGTAAGTACACTAATACCAGAGTGCAGTGGAAGTCTTTTCATCGTCCAAGTTCACTTTTCCCTTTCAATGCACCTTTGAGGCTACATCAAGTGTACTCAAACAAATAGGTTTGTCTCAAAGGGTCAAGTTGTAGCACATCTCTCCCTAAATATGTGCATCATTTGCATATGGACTTGTGAGGTCCAGGGAGAACTTGTACAACTTGAGCACCACCAATATACAACGAATAATGTAAATGCTCAAGGTAACATGATCAAAAGCATAGAACACATGTATGCTATAGATCAATCCAAGTTACGCGAATCTAAGACATTTAGCTCACTATGCAACCTGCAAAAAGTTTTCTCATCCAACGGCTTGGTGAAGATATCGGCTAGCTGGTTCTCGGTGCTAATATGATAAATATCGATATCTCTCTTTTGCTGGTGGTCCCTCAGGAAGTGATGCCGGATGTCTATGTGCTTAGTGCGGCTGTGTTCAACAAGATTATCCGCCAAGCGGATTGCACTCTCATTGTCACATAGGAGTGGGTCTTTGCTCAGATTGTAGCCAAAGTCCCGGAGGGTTTGCCTCATCCAAAGTAGTTGCGCGCAACATTGTCCTGCGGCAACATACTCGACCTCAGCGGTGGATAGGGCAACAGATGTTTGTTTCTTGGAACTTCAGGACACCATGGACCTTCCTAGAAATTGGCACGTCCCTGATGTACTCTTCCTATCAACCTTGCACCCAACATAATCGGAGTCTGCGTATCCAATTAAGTCAAAGGTAGACCCCTTTGGATACCAGATCCCGAAGCACGGCGTAGCAACTAAATATCGAAGAATTCGCTTAACAGCCACAAGGTGACATTCCTTGGGGTCGGATTGATATCTAGCACACATGCATACACTAAGCATAATGTCCGGTCTACTAGCACAAAGATAAAGTAATGAACCTATCATGGATCGGTATGCCTTTTAATCAACGGACTTACCTCCTTTGTTGAGGTCGACATGTCCGTCGGTTCCCATCGGTGTCTTCGCGGGCTTGGCGTCCTTCATCCCAAACCTCTTGAGAAGATCCTGAGTGTACTTCGTTTGGGAGATGAAAGTGCCATCCTTGAGTTGCTTCACTTGGAATCCAAGGAAGTAGGTCAACTCGTCCATCATCGACATCTCGAACTTTTGCATCATTACCCTGCTAAACTCCTCACAAGACTTTTGATTAGTAGAACCAAATATTATGTCATCGACATAAATTTGGCAAACAAAAAGATCACCATTGCAAGTCTTTGTGAAAAGAGTGGGATCGGCTTTCCCAACCTTGAAAGCATTAGCAATTAAGAAATCGCTGAGGCATTCATACCATGCTCTTGGGGCTTGCTTAAGTCCATAGAGCGCCTTAGAGAGCTTATATACATGGTCGGGATACCTGTCATCCTCAAAGCCAGGGGGTTGTTCCACGTATACCTCCTCTTTGATTGGCCCGTTGAGGAAAGCACTCTTCACGTCCATTTGAAATAGCCTAAAAGAGTGGTGAGCGGCATAGGCTAATAATATTCGAATAGACTCTAGCCTAGCCACAGGTGCAAAAGTCTCCTCGAAATCCAAACCTGCGAATTGGGCATAACCTTTTGCCACAAGTCGAGCCTTATTTCTTGTCACCACTCTGTGCTCGTCTTGCTTGTTGCGGAACACCAACTTGGTTCCCACGATGTTTTTCTTTGGACATGGCACTAGGCTCCAGACTTCGTTTCTCTTGAAGTTGTTGAGCTCTTCCTGCATGGCCAACACCCAGTCCGGATCCTGCAAGGCCTCTTCTATCCTGAAAGGCTCAAAGGAAGAGACAAACGAGTAATGCTCACAAAAATTAGCTAAGCATGAGCGAGTGGTTACTTACTCCCTTGTTGATGTCACCCAGAATTTGATCGATGGGGTGATGTCTTTGGATCGACGCTCGGACTTGAGTTGGAGGGACCCGTGATGCTTCTTCCTCCATCACTTGATCTTCCTGTGCTCCCCCTTGATCCCGCTCCTCTTCTTGAGGTAATTGTCCATCATCTTGAGTTGGGGGATGCACCATTGTAGAGGAAGATGGTTGATCTTGCTCATGTTGTTCCCGTGGTCGCACATCACCTATCGCCATCGTGTGCATTGCGCCGTTGGAACTTCATCCTCATCTATGTCATCAAGATCAACTTGCTCTCTTGGAGGGCCATTAGTCTCATCAAATACAACGTCGCTAGAGACTTCAACTAATCCTGATGATTTGTTGAAGACCCTATATGCCTTTGTATTTGATTCATACCCTTCTACTGCCTTGGGGTCAAATTTAGAATGTCTACCTTTCTTCACCAGAATGTAGCATTTGCTCCCAAATACACGAAGAGACATTGGGTTTGTTACCGCTAAGGAGTTCGTAGGAGGTCTTCTTGAGGAGGCGATGCAGATAGAGTCGGTTTATGGTGTGGCAAGCTGTGTTCACAGCTTCCGACCAAAACCGCTCAGGCATCTTGAACTCTCCAAGCATCGTTCTTGCCATGTCGATAAGCATCCTGTTCTTCCTCTCTACCACACCGTTATGCTGTGGTGTGTAGGGAGCGGAGAACTCGTGCTTGATGCCTTCCTCCTCAAGAAACTCTTTAACTTGTAGATTCTTGAACTTGGACCCGTTTTTGCTTCTTATCTTTTTCACCTTTAGCTCAAATTCATTTTGAGCCCTCTTTAGAAAGCGCTTTAGGGTCCCTTGGGTTTCTGATTTGTCCTGCAAAAAGAATACCCAAGTGAAGCAGGAAAAATCATCAACAATTACAAGACCATACTTACTTCCCCCGATGCTTAGATAGGCAACGTGTCTGAAAAGATCCATGTGAAGGAGCTCCAGTGGTCTTGATGTTGTCATCACATTCTTGCCGTGATGTGTGCTTCCCACCTGTTTCCCTGCCTCACATGCTGCACAGGGTCTGTCTTTCTCAAAACAGACATCGGTTAGTCCTAACACATGATCTCTCTTTAGAAGCTTATGAAGGTTCTTCATCCCAACATGTGCTAGACGGCGATGCCACAGCCAGCCCATATTAGTCTTAGCTATTAAGCATGCATCTAGATTGTCATTCTCTTTCGAAAATCAACTAAATAGAGTTTGTCGTCTAATACACCCTTAAACGCTAATGAACCATCACTCCTTCTAAATACAGATACATCTATATTTGTGAATAAACAATTATAACCCATGTTACATAATTGACTCACAGACAATAAGTTGTACCTGAGCGATTCAACTAAAAACATATTGGATATAGAATGCTCAGATGTAATGGCTATCTTTCCCAATCCTTTAATCTTGCCTTGGTTCCCATCTCCAAAGATAATCGCATCCTGGGAATCCTTGTTCTTGGTGTAGGAGGTGAATATCTTCTTCTCCCCCGTCATGTGGTTTGTGCATCCGCTGTCGATAATCCAGCTTGAGCCCCCGGATGCATAAACCTGCAAGGCAATTTAATCTTGGGTTTTAGGTACCCAACTCTTGTTGGGTCCTACAAGGTTAGTTATAATAGTTTTTGGAACCCATATGCAAGTTTTATCTCCCTTGAATTTGGATCCCAACTTCCTAGCAACTACTTTTGCATTCTTACGTGAAAGTACGAATGAAGTATTGCAAGCATGGTAAATGGTAGAAGATTCATTGCACATTTTTCTAGGCGCATGATGCATAGCATGATTTCTCCTAGTCCTACTTCTACCATGAACAAAAAAAGCGATCCAAGCAACAAGAGCGCAAATGAACACGAACACACACTCTCTCAAGTCACTAGGTGGTTGGAATGATTTTGGGACTTGGAGAGGCTTTGATCTTTTGATTTGTGTCTAGGAGTGAATGCACTAGCTCTTGTATTGAATGAAAACTTCAGAAGACTTGGATGCTTGGAGTTGTGGTGGTTGGGGGGTATTTATAGCCCTCAACCACCAAGAAGCCGTTGGGGAAGGCTGCTGGCGATGGGCGCACCGGACAGTCCGGTGCGCCACCGGACAAGTCCTGTTCACTGTCCGGTGCGTCGCCACGTCACCCAACCGTTAGGGTTCGGGAGCAGTCGACCGTTAGCGCTGTTGTCTTCTTGTGGCACCGGACAGTTCGGTGCCACACCAGACACTGTCCGGTGCGCCTCTGACTCTGCCGCTGCACTATTCACACGTCAGGTACTTTTGCAGTCGACCGTTGCGTGCAGATAGCCGTTGCCTGCTGACTCACCGGACAGTTCGGTCGCACACCGGACAATCCGGTGAATTATAGCGGAGCGCGCCTGCGGAAACCCGAGAGTGGCTGGTTTGCGCACCGGACACTGTCAGGTGCGTCGTTCCTCAGCACACTCAAGTTTCTTTTGCTCCTTCAAATTGGATCCCTAACTTGAATATTTATTGGTTTGTATTGAACCTTTATGCACATGTAGATCATGTATTCTAGAGCAAACTAGTTAGTCCATTTATTTGTGTTGGGCATTCAACCACCAAAATTAATTGTGGGAACGGTTAACCCTATTTCCCTTTCAAGCACGCAACCAAAAAAGGAATGCAGTTAGCCCGACACAACAAGACGAAGAACTTGACCAAAAGATACATAGCCTGGAGACCATCTATCAATAAGTAGAAAAACGCAAAGAAAAGATGATCCCCTCTTAGAGTTATAGAAGAAGATTGACGACGTCGTTGAAGAAATGATCAACATTGTGCGTACCACAAAGCAGCCAGAACACCACTACCAACACATGGATCTTCGGAATGAAAGACCACAACCAAGATGACCTTCGGTACGAAGCTTTCAACCACAATGATTTTCTCTATGATGAAGCTCCCCCTGGTTGTAGAGCTGCAGGGGCTACCTTGGCAACTGATAGTCGCCTAGAGGGGGGGTGAATAGGGCGAAACTGAAATTTACAAATATAAACACAACTACAAGCCGGGTTAGCGTTAGAAATAAAATCGAGTCCGCGAGAGAGGGCGCAAAACAAATCGCAAGCAAATAAAGAGTGTGACACGCGGATTTGTTTTACCGAGGTTCGGTTCTCGCAAACCTACTCCCCGTTGAGGAGGCCACAAAGGCCGGGTCTCTTTCAACCCTTCCCTCTCTCAAACGATCCCTCGGATCGAGTGAGCTTTCTCTTCTCAATCACTTGGAACACAAAGTTCCCACAAGGACCACCACAAGTTTGGTGTCTCTTGCCTCAATTACAAGTGAGTTTGATTGCAATGAAGGAATCAAGAAAGAAGAAAGCAATCCAAGCGCAAGAGCTCGAAAGAACACAAGCAAATCACTCTCTCTAGTCACTATGGCGTTGTGTGGAATTTGGAGAGGATTTGATCTCTTTGGTGTGTCTAGAATTGAATGCTAGAGCTCTTGTAGTAGTTGGGAAGTGGAAAACTTGGATGCAATGAATGGTGGGGTGGTTGGGGTATTTATAGCCTCAACCACCAAAAGTGGCCGTTGGGAGGCTGTCTGTTCGATGGCGCACCGGACAGTCCGGTGCCCCCTGCCACGTCATCACTGCCGTTGGATTCTGACCGTTGGAGCTCCTGACTTGTGGGCCCGCCTGGATGTCCGGTGCACACCGGACATGCACTGTTCCTTGTCCGGTGCGCCAGTATGGGCGCGCCTGCCTTCTGCGCGCGCAGAGCGCGCATTAAATGCGCCTGCAGGTGACCGTTGGCGCGGAGATAGCCGTTGCTCCGTGGTTCACCGGACAGTCCGGTGTACACCGGACAGTCTGGTGAATTATAGCGGAGCGGCTTACATTAAGTTCCCGAGGCTGGCGAGTTCCTGAGGCTACGCTTCCTTGGAGCACCGGACACTGTCCGGTGTACACCGGACAGTCCGGTGAATTATAGCGGAGCGCCTCCGGAAATTCCCGAAGGTGGCGAGTTCGAGTTGGAGTCCTCTGGTGCACCGGACACTGTCCGGTGTACACCGGACAGTCCGGTGCTCCCAGACCAGAGGGCCTTCGGCTGCCTCTTTGCTCCTTTGTTGAATCCAAAACTTGATCTTTTTATTGGCTGAGTGTGAACCTTTTACACCTGTATAACTTGTGCACTAGAGCAAACTAGTTAGTCCAATTAATTTGTATTGGGCAATTCAACCACCAAAATTATTTAGGAACTAGGTGTAAGCCTAATTCCCTTTCAATCTCCCCCTTTTTGGTGATTGATGCCAACACAAACCAAAGCAAATAGAGAAGTGTATAATTGAACTAGTTTGCATAATGTAAGTGCAAAGGTTGCTTGGAATTGAGCCAATATTAATACTTACAAGATATGCATGGATTGTTTCTTCGTCTTTAATATTTTGGACCACGCTTGCACCACATGTTTTGTTTTTGCAAATTCTTTTATAAATCCTTTTCAAAATTCTTTTGCAAATAATCAAAGGCAAATGAATAAGATTTTGAGAAGCATTGTCAAGATTTGAAATTTTCTCCTCCTGTTTCAAATGCTTTTCCTCTGACTAAACAAAACTCCCCCTAAAAGAGATCCACCTCTTAGTGTTCAAGAGGGTTTTGATATATTCTTTTGAAATGCTACTTTCTCCCCCTTTTGAACACAATAGGATACCAATTTGATAAAATTCTTGGAAACACGAAGTTTTTGAAATTGGTGGTGGTGCGGTCCTTTTGCTTTGGGCTCTCTACTTTCTCCCCCTTTGGCATGAATCGCCAAAAACGGAATCATTAGAGCCCTCGAAGTGCATTCTTCCCCTTTGGTCATGACTAAATGAGTTAAGATTATACCAAAGTAGAAGTGATTTTGTTTTCTCCCCTCAAGATGGAGAGACTTGGAGCGTCGGCGAGAGATGAGTTACGGAGTGGAAGCCTTTGTCTTTGCCGAAGACTCCAATTCCCTTTCAATATACCTATGACTTGTTTGAAATAGACTTGAGAACACATTAGTCATAGCATATGAAGGAGATATGATCAAAGGTATATAAATGAGCTATGTGTGCAATCTAGCAAAAGAAATTGCGAGAATCAAGAATATTGAGCTCATGCCTAAGTTTGGTAAAAGATTGTTCATCTAGTGGCTTGGTAAAGATATCGGCTAATTGATCTTTAGTGTTAATGTAAGAAATCTCGATATCTCCCTTTTGTTGGTGATCCCTAAGAAAATGATATCGGATGGCTATGTGTTTAGTGCGGCTATGCTCGACGGGATTGTCGGCCATTTTGATTGCACTCTCATTATCACATAGCAAAGGGACTTTGGTTAATTTGTAACCGTAATCCCGCAGGGTTTGCCTCATCCAAAGTAGTTGCACGCAACAATGGCCTGCGGCAATGTACTCGGCTTCGGCGGTGGAAAGAGCGACCGAATTTTGCTTCTTTGAAGCCCAAGACACCAAGGATCTTCCCAAGAACTGGCAAGTCCCCGATGTGCTCTTCCTATTGATTTTGCACCCCGCCCAATCGGCATCCGAATAACCAAGCAAATCAAATGTGGATCCCCGAGGGTACCAAAGCCCAAACTTAGGAGTATAAGCTAAATATCTCAAGATTCGTTTTACGGCCGTAAGGTGGGATTCCTTAGGGTCGGATTGGAATCTTGCACACATGCAAACGGAAAGCATAATGTCCGGTCGAGATGCACATAAATAGAGTAAAGAACCTATCATTGACCGGTATACCTTTTGATCCACGGACTTACCTCCCGTGTCGAGGTCGAGATGCCCATTTGTTCCCATGGGTGTCTTGATGGGTTTGGCATCCTTCATCCCAAACTTAGCAAGAATGTCTTGAGTGTATTTGGTTTGGCTAATGAAGGTGCCCTCTTGGAGTTGCTTGACTTGAAATCCTAGAAAATACTTCAACTCCCCCATCATAGACATCTCGAACTTTTGTGTCATGATCCTACTAAACTCTTCACATGTAGACTCATTAGTAGACCCAAATATAATATCATCAACATAAATTTGGCATACGAACAAGTCATTTTCAAGAGTTTTAGTAAAGAGTGTAGGATCGGCCTTGCCGACTTTGAAGCCATTAGCAATAAGGAAATCTCTAAGGCATTCATACCATGCTCTTGGGGCTTGCTTAAGCCCATAAAGCGCCTTAGAGAGCCTATAGACATGATTAGGGTACTCACTATCTTCAAAGCCGGGAGGTTGCTCAACATAGACCTCTTCCTTGATTGGTCCATTGAGGAAAACACTTTTCACGTCCATTTGATAAAGCTTAAAGCCATGGTAAGTAGCATAGGCTAATAATATACGAATTGACTCAAGCCTAGCTACGGGTGCATAGGTTTCACCGAAATCCAAACCTTCGACTTGGGAGTATCCCTTGGCCACAAGTCGAGCTTTGTTTCTTGTCACCACACCATGCTCATCTTGCTTGTTGCGGAAGACCCATTTGGTTCCTACAACATTTTGATTAGGACGTGGAACTAAATGCCATACCTCATTCCTAGTGAAGTTGTTGAGCTCTTCTTGCATCGCCACCACCCAATCCGAATCTTGGAGTGCTTCCTCTACCCTGTGTGGCTCAATAGAGGAAACAAACGAGTAATGTTCACAAAAATGTGCAACACGAGATCTAGTAGTTACCCCCTTATGGATGTCGCCGAGGATGGTGTCGACGGGGTGATCTCGTTGGATTGCTTGGTGGACTCTTGGGTGTGGCGGTCTTTGCTCTTCATCCTCCTTGTCTTGATCATTTGCATCTCCCCCTTGATCTATGCCGTCATCTTGAGGTGGCTCATTTGATTGATCTTCTTCTTCATCAACTTGAGCCTCTTCCTCATTTTGAGTTGGTGGAGATGCTTGCATGGAGGAGGATGGTTGATCTTGTGCTTTTGGAGGTTCTTCGGATTCCTTAGGACACACATCTCCAATGGACATGTTCCTTAGTGCGGTGCACGAAGCCTCTTCATTACCTATCTCATCAAGATCAACTTGCTCTACTTGAGAGCCATTAGTCTCATCAAACACAACGTCACAAGAAACTTCAACTTGCCCAGTGGACTTGTTAAAGACTCTATATGCCCTTGTGTTTGAATCATATCCTAGTAAAAAGCCTTCTACAGTCTTAGGAGCAAATTTAGATTTTCTACCTCTTTTAACAAGAATAAAGCATTTGCTACCAAAGACTCTAAAATATGAAATGTTGGGCTTTTTACCGGTTAGGAGTTCGTATGATGTCTTCTTGAGGATTCGGTGTAGATATAGCCGGTTGATGGCGTAGCAAGCGGTGTTGACCGCCTCGGCCCAAAACCGATCCGAAGTCTTGTACTCATCAAGCATGGTTCTTGCCATGTCCAATAGAGTTCTATTCTTTCTCTCCACTACACCATTTTGTTGTGGCGTGTAGGGAGAAGAGAACTCATGCTTGATGCCCTCCTCCTCAAGAAAACCTTCAATTTGAGAGTTCTTGAACTCCGTCCCGTTGTCGCTTCTTATTTTCTTGATCCTTAAGCCGAACTCATTTTGAGCCCGTCTCAAGAATCCTTTTAAGGTCTCTTGGGTTTGAGATTTTTCCTGTAAAAAGAATACCCAAGTGAAGCGAGAATAATCATCCACAATAACTAGACAGTACTTACTCCCGCCGATGCTTATGTAAGCGATTGGGCCGAATAGGTCCATGTGTAGGAGTTCTAGTGGCCTGTCGGTCGTCATGATGTTCTTATGTGGATGATGGGCACCAACTTGCCTTCCTGCTTGACATGCGCTACAAACCCTGTCTTTCTCAAAATGAACATTTGTTAGTCCTAAAATGTGTTCTCCCTTTAGAAGCTTATGAAGATTCTTCATTCCAACATGTGCTAGTCGGCGGTGCCAGAGCCAGCCCATGTTGGTCTTAGCAATTAAACATGTGTCGAGTTCAGCTCTGTCAAAATCTACTAGGTATAGCTGACCCTCTAACACACCCTTAAATGCTATTGAATCATCACTTCTTCTAAAGACAGTGACACTTACATCAGTAAATAGACAGTTGTAGCCCATTTTGCATAATTGAGAAACGGAAAGCAAATTGTAATCTAATGAATCTACAAGAAAAACATTGGAAATAGAATGGTCAGGAGATATAGCAATTTTACCAAGACCTTTGACCAAACCTTGATTTCCATCCCCGAATGTGATAGCTCGTTGGGGATCTTGGTTTTTCTCATAGGAGGAGAACATTTTCTTCTCCCCTGTCATGTGGTTTGTGCACCCGCTGTCGATGATCCAACTTGAGCCCCCGGATGCATAAACCTACAAAACAAGTTTAGTTCTTGACTTTAGGTACCCAAATGGTTTTGGGTCCTTTGGCATTAGACACAAGAACTTTGGGTACCCAAACACAAGTCTTGGAGCCCTTGTGCTTGCCCCCAACATATTTGGCAACTACTTTGCCGGATTTGTTAGTTAAAACATAAGATGCATCAAAAGTTTTAAATGAAATGTTATGCTCATTTGATGCACTAGGAATTTTCTTCTTAAGCAACTTAGCACGGGTTGGTTGCCTAGAACTAGATGTCTCACTCTTATACATAAAAGCATGATTAGGGCCAGAGTGAGACTTCCTAAAATGAATTCTCCTTATTTTGTCCTCGGGATAACCGACAGGGTATAAAATGTAACCCTCGTTATCCTGAGGCATGGGAGCCTTGCCCTTAACAAAGTTGGACAATCTTTTAGGAGGGGCACTAATTTTGACATTGTCTCCCCTTTGAAAGCCAATGCCATCCTTGATGCCCGGGCGTCTCCCATTATAAAGCATACTTCTAGCAAATTTAAATTTTTCATTTTCTAAGTTATGCTCGGTAATTTTAGCATCTAGTTTTGCTATATGATCATTTTGTTGTTTAATTAAAGCCATGTGATCATGAATAGCATTAACATCAACATCTCTACATCTAGTACAAATAGTGACATGCTCAATGGTAGATGTAGATGGTTTGCAAGAATTAAGTTCAACAATCTTAGCATGGAGAATATCATTTTTATCTCTAAGATCGGAAATTGTAACCTTGCAAACATCAAAATCTTTAGCCTTAGCAATTAAATTTTCATTTTCTATTCTAAGGCTAGCAAGAGAAATGTTTAATTCTTCAATCCTAGCAAGCAAATCATCATTATTATCTCTAGGATTGGAAGTTGAAATATTGCAAACATGAGAATCAACCTTAGCATTTAAACTAGCATTTTCATTCCTAAGGTTGTCAATCATCTCACGGCAAGTGCTTAGCTCACTAGATAATTTTTCACATTTTTCTACTTCTAGAGCATAAGCATTTTTAACCTTAACATGCTTCTTGTTTTCTTTAATAAGGAAGTCCTCTTGAGAATCCAAGAGATCATCCTTCTCATGAATAGCACTAATCAATTCATTTAATTTTTCTTTTTGTTGCATGTTTAGTGTAACACCCCAGGTGTTACTCAGGGTGTCCACCCCAGGGTTGCCCCTTTGTACCTATTATCACATGAAGATTGAATTGGGCAAAGTATACCAAACTTGGAATTCTAGGTCTTAAACAAGTGTAACCCACCTTAGATATCATGCCCTAGCTTATCATGCACATCTAAGTAGGGATCTCCCCAAAACCCTGAAGCAAAACCCCCATAGGCAATGAGAACCCTAAGTGAAGCCATGATCAAAAGATCATGTAAACATCATGATCATGGTTTGGGCCAAATATAAAAGTTGTAATGTACTTAATAACCTACAATTGATAGTAAGGAAGTACCCCTAAAAAGTTTTCAGAAAAGTCCTCAAAGATCACCTAAAGTTCAACTCAAGGGAGAATTCAGATTTTTGCCTAAGTGTAGAAACTAACACCTACACAAAGACTTCACATGTTCACCTTGATCCCCCTTTCAAAATCTGTCGACCTAATGGACAAAGTGGCGCCAAATGAACCCTAGAATGCCCTGGAAAAGTTTGAACCCGAGCCAAAACCTTTTGACACGAGTTGGCACTGGTTTTGTCTCGGTTTGCACAGGGCAGACAGACAAGACTTGGCGCTACCATATCTCTTCAACCAGACCACATCTACTCTTGGAACTCACATGAACTAGGTAGCTCTAGGTGCAGGGAAGAGATCTCCCACAGGCGGTAGGGCAAGATTCGTACGCCTGGCCGCTCAGCAGAGCGAAGAACACGGGCAGAAGCAACGCGCCACGTGTTCGACGCGTTCTGAGCTCGCCAGGGCACGCCCGCGCGCGTCCCGTGTGCCCGCGTCGCGCCAAACGGTCGAGCCGGCGCCCTGGTCCGCATCCGCGCCTATAAAACCCTCCCAGGCCTCGACCGTACCCTTCCGCACCCGCCCGACCCTCGCCGGAGCATAGTTCACCGCCGTTGGCCAGCGCACAGCGTGTCCGCGGCCGCCCAACCCCTCTGCCACCTTAGACCGGCCCGCAGAGCCATCCCCAACCCCGCCCTGTCCTCGGAGAAGCTTGTGCACACCTCCGTGAGGCTCCCCGAGCAAGGAATCAGAGTTTCCTTCGCCGGAGAAGCCAGTCCACGCTCGCCGGAGCTCTCGACCCCGTCGGAGTACGTGGACCGGGTAAACCACTCCACCACCCTTCGATTCCTTGTGCACACAGTCGCTGCGTGACCCCGTGATGCTCACCGTGCCCTCGGATTGAACCAGTTCGCCGTGGTTTGGCCGGTATACTCGCCGCCGACGAGGACACCCGCCTGCACGCGTGGACCGGGCGATTCCGGCCATCTCCGACGCCGAGCCGTACCTCGACGTGACCGCCAGAGTCTCCCCGAGCCGACCCCACCCTTCGCCGGACCTCCCTCGCCGCCGGTAAGCCGCGCCGTCCTTTTCCTTCCTACGGCTACTGTTTTGATTAGGGGAGGGACTGCGGGTGTGAAGGAGAGAAACCCTGGGGGTTAAGTGCAAAGTCAGAGACTCAAGTGAATAGTGGCGTAAGGGTAGATCTGTGAGGTTTGATTCGGTTTAAACCCAGGGACCTCGGTGTAAACTGTTTTTCCAGAAAACCTTAATTAAATCTGTTTTTAAATTGGACAGCAACTTTGAAAATGCATAACTTTTGTTTAAATCATCCAAATTTAGTCAAACAAATTTTGTCAGACTCCAATTAATGTAACCTATCTAAGAAAAATATAAAACCCCGTGGTACTGTGGAAAACTTAAAAGTTCTGATTTAATGTTAGTTTTGGCCAAAAGCTAAATAATAATAAGAAAAATAGTTAGGCTATTTGACTAGGGTTAGGAAAATTTGGGGAAGTATATACCTACCTACTAACCTGTTTAAAAATGTTGAACCTCTCTGTCCACTACATTAAGTTAGTTTTTACCCCTTATTCCATAATATGCTTAGGATTAAGGAAAATGGGAAATGTACTTTAATTAATAAACCAGAGAGTACCTCTATTTTTGTTAGGTTACTTATTCATTATAGTTCACTGGAAAAATATATTATACTCTGTTTTAGTATAAAATAAGTAGGATCCCTTTTGCTTTAATAAAACAAGTGAAACTTAGAAAAACCATACAAAAATAATCCCCAGGTGAAAACACCCCCACCCTTGGGATAGTTCATGATTTGTTAAAAAGAACTTAGGAAAAATAAGAAATCTGCTGTTTGACATTTTTCAAATAATAATGTAGTAGAAAGTGCCCTTTTGACATTAAACTTAAGAAAATCATAACTAAATAACCACCCCTTAGTTTTCTGTGATTTTTAGCACAAAGGCCTATTATTACTATGGAATACCAGCAAAAATAACAGTTAGGACAGAACCCACCCTTAACTAAGAGGTATAGTGTAAAGTGGCCCATTTTGCCTAACTATTGTTATTTTTGTTTAAAGCCTAGCTTTTGTACTTTAAGCCTCAATTTCTTAAAACAAGCTAGAATAGCAAATGACAACCCACTGAAATTTTTACAGGATTTTTGGAAATTATTAAAACCCTGTTGTAGTTCAAACCTACCCTAGAAACCCTAACTGGGAATTAATGAAAGGAAAAAGAATAATGTGAATTAAGGTTATCCTAAAACCTTTGTAATCTGTCCACTAAAATGTGTCAAGGCAATGCCAATCCACTATGTCATCCTAAAAGAAAACCCAAGCTTAAAAGGTAATAAGTCTATGTCTATGTATACCACTAGAAGCCTCGCAGAACCAGGAAACCCTAAGTTAATTCTTAACTTAGTTTCTTTAGTAATGTTCTTAAATCTTGCATAATCATGACATACATGTTCATTGCATTTCGATAGACTGTAATCTTGCTGATGGAGAGTACATCCTCGTGCCGGAGCAAGGAGCTGCTCAGGAGGTAGCCCCAGATCCAGCACCCGAGTCTGCACCAGAGGACCTGCCTGCCACTGCTTTGGAAGGCAAGCCCCGGTTTTATGCATAACCTGTTATTTATGCTATTTTACTTCACTTAATGATTGTAGGATTGATTGTGCACTTAGGTGTAGGAATTGGTTGAAACCCTAGTTGCATGATCTCAGGAATCCTTTTTGAGATGAACACTAGTATGATAGGTCGAGTAGTTGCTTTCTTAATTAGGATCTCGGTAGAAGACGAGTGATTTTTCTAGCACTCGCGCGAGATCAGGAAATTGATTGTACCCACTTTTACACTCCCATGATACTAAGTTGGTGGACAACAATCCATGGGGATTGGTTGTTTACGAGATGGAAAATGGAATAAGGATTAACGTGCGGATACCTGTGTCAAGCGTTTGAATGTACTAAACACATACCGAGAAATATGGTAAATCGGTAAGCCTAGTACCTGAGTGAACCTGCCCGCAGACTTTACCCCTCACTGCGACCTGAGACGAGGTCTCCCATTCCGGTTATGGTGGGTACAAGTGCGGTCACTGCACGACGGCCAGTCGGGGTCAGTGGGGCATTGTACGCCAAGGCGGTGAGCCCTGATCTGTTGCCAGAGAATCGATGGGGACGGTTGATGTGTGTGGGGACGGAGTGCCCCTACATGTCGTGTGTTTAGGTTTACCTTGCAAGGATAAAAACTCGATTCGAATCGTCTGCTTCTCGCAGCTAATGAGACTGCTTGATCCATTGTACTGCATTGAGTAATAAGTGGAAGTATGACGAGTTGAGATAAGATGTTGATTGTTAATAATGCTTGCTACCATGTATGAGTAGATAGTCCACTTTTAGCCTTAAGAGAGTCACACTTAACTTTGACCAAGTTAAAACTTTGATTTAGAAACTCAGCTAGTGCTTTTGGCAACCAAACCCCACAGCCAAACAGCTGCATGTCTAGAGGTAGAGGAGTAGACTCCTCACACCGGGTAAGTCTAGCTGAGTATTAGTATACTCAGCCTTGCTTGTGGCATAATTTTTACAGGTTCTCTGGAGGAAATGGTTGCTGGAGTGACTTGGCCGTCCATCTTGCCACCGGGTTGGACTGTCGAGTGGGACCCTGCCTCGGCTGAGGAGGAGCATGAGGAGTGATGGGACAGGCTTCCCCATCTCTCTGTTTATTTACCGTTAGCTTTATTCCGCTGCATTTCGAACAATGATGGTCACTTTTGCGAAACTCCGATGATGTTGTAATAAATTAATACTCTTTAATGTATGGTCTTATGCTTTATTGTATTTGCTCTGTGACTCACCATCGAGTGAGACTGTGGTACTTGATCCTGTCAGTGGCCGTGTCGGACTTGATCCGAGGGATTGACGGGTTATTCCTATTTAAGTGTGGTCTAGCCTCTAAGGCAGGGCCTAGGCACTTAAGTTGGAATAATTCGGGCAGTTCCGCCACAGCTGGTATCGGAGCTCGTACCACCACAGAGGAATCAATAAAACGTAAACACCATCAAATTTTTCTAAGTAAAATTGCTAGGAACAATATTGGATAGATAGTAGGACGAGCAGGATAGACCTAGGACGTGAAGCCTTAGGGTAATAGAAGGGTAGCTAGGTGGCTAAGTAACTAGGCCCTACAGGCCACTTTTACAGGATGGGAGTTTTTCCCTAATCCTTTTCATTGATGTGAGGTCGTTCAGGACGAGCATGCATGCATTATTTTTGAGTTAAACTAAACGGAACATTAAGTAAGGACTTAAAAATAAAATGATTACCAACTAAGTACCCAGTACCATTTTGTGTAATTAGGGAAAGGCTGAGTCTTATTGTCCTTGTTCTTTTTATAGTTCTTTTTCTTTTACTTACGCTTAACCGTACACAGATGACTTCCCACGGATCCTCCGATGACGGAAATGCACTGACCCACACTGACGGACTCGCACGAGAGGGCTTTCCCCGCATTTTGTGGGAGTTACTTCAGGGGGCCGGATACACAACACCCCCTCAGTACGAGGTGCAGCAGTTCGAGAAGCATCGAGTGCCTCGCTGTAGGGTGAGGATGACTTTGGAGCCTCATCCCCTGCAGCCCGGCTGGCGCTCCTTGGACTCCGAGTCTTTCGGATACCGGGCGGAGGATACCCTCGAGGCAATTGCTCTGCACGGACTGACCACCTTCTGCGGATTCCACCCCTTGGAGCTGGCCACCCACCCCATTGGCTTGTTCCCCGCTGAGAAGGAGGACGACCCGATGTGGAAGGATCGGGTGGAGCATGCCAAGGACATCTGGGCCATCTACCCAGGTCATACTGCGCACTTGACTGTACGGTGCATGAATGCCCTGTACCGTCTGCAGGCTATGCGCGGTGAGGCGATGTCCAATCTGATGGCACTGTTGGAGGCAACAAAGATTACATTGGACAACCGGGAGGAGCTTGTGGTCGACTTGTCCCAAGAAATGGTGGAGAAGGATTTGCAAGTGGAGCAGCTGTCTGGTGAGATTCATGAGTTGGAGGAGCTGGTGGGCACCAGGGAGAACACCATTGAGGTTCTCGAGGACCAGCTTATCAACACCCAGCAGCAGCTCGCCGAAGCAAATGAGCACCTGGATATGCATCACCAGGAGGCTGACGAGGAGGCCGACATCGAGGAAGGAGATGAGCCTGCCTCTAGTTTGGACACTGCCGGCTCCGGGAGGCCACCATCCCCCGAGTCGAGTGTTGCCTCGTTTGCTCGCTAGGAGTCAGGGGCCCAGTAGATGTCAGTAGTGGTAGGACTCCTCGCAGCTAGCTTAGCTTTTGCACCCTTGGGGTACTAGGCTAGATAGAGTTGAGTCATTTTGGAACAATTTGATGTAATTGTGCTAAACTCTCTTGGGAGTTTGTTGATGGAAGATTTTATCAGTTTAAATTTGGAAGGAGGAAATTATACCCCCTTAAAATCTCTTTGGTTGAAGTTGGAGTCTATCATGCTGTTTTAACTTTTGCCCCGTGATAAACTCTTGAAATTGGAACTGTGGTGTTAAGTGAGTATGTGGTTTTTTTCAGATGGCCGGGAGGCAGCGTCGTGGTCAGAATGAGCACGCTCCTCCACCGCCGCCACCGCCTCCCACTCTGCAGGAGCTCATGGCCCAGCAGAATGAGATCCTGAGACAGCTAGCTCAGCGTCAGCCACCACCTCAGCATTATGGTGGTGGGGACCATCAGCGTCACCCCGCGGCAGCTACCTATCAGGAGTTCTTGAGTACCCAGCCACCATTGTTCACCAGGGCAGAGGACCCACTTGATGCAGATGTATGGTTGCGAGTGGTGGAATCCAAATTCCCGCTACTCCATGGGGCCTGTTCAGAGGTCACCAAGGTCAGGTTCGCTACCCAGCAGCTCCGCGGACCCGCGAGGACTTGGTGGGACCATTTTCTTGCTATGCAGCCAGAGGACCGAGAGGTGGAGTGGAGGGAGTTCAAGGCAGCCTTCAGAGGGCATCATATCCCAGCTGGCATCATGGACAGGAAGCTCAATGAGTTTTTGGCACTCACTCAGGGCAACAGGACAGTGTTGCAGTATGCCCAGGCCTTCAATGACTTGTGCCAGTACGCAGGATATCATGCAGATACAGATGAGAAGAAGAGAGACAGATTCAGAAGGGGGCTCAGCACTAAGCTCCGGGATCGTCTCAACACCGTCAGGGCCAACAGCTATAATGAGTTGGTAAACATGGCTATCTCCCAGGAGGACTGTATTACGGCTAGGCAGGCAGAGAAGAAGAGGAAGACCCCTGTGGCAGGACCCTCAGCTCAGCCACAGCGCTTCAGGATTGTGTCCGACACCCAGAGCAGGGGACCCCAGCAGCAGCAAGGGCGATGGGTGATCCGACCGCAGCAGCAGCAGCAGCAGGCACCCAACCGCAACCAGTTTCCAGCTCAGAGGAACACTCAGCAGCAGCAGTACCGCCAGGCCAATGATAACAGGTGTTTCACGTGTGGCAACACTGGGCATTATGCCAAGAATTGCCCCAGGAACCAGCAGAGGCAGGGGCAAAATGTCAATCAGAACCAAGGCAAGAGACAGAAGGTGCAAGTGAGGCAGGGCAGGCTGAACTTCACCACCATGGCTGATATTCCAGAGGGAGCACCTGTCATGACTGGTATCTTTACAGTTTTAAATTTTCCTGCTATTGTTCTTTTTGACTCCGGTGCTTCACATAGTTTTATCAGTGCCAAGTTTAGTGCTAAGTGCCAGTTGCCCTTTCACCACACCGATGGGGGTATTACAATTTCAACACCAGGAGGCAGGGTTGCCACCTATCAAATCAACAGACACGTGCCCATAAGGTTTGGTAGTTTAGTAATTAAAACCACCCTCCTCATTTTGGGTTTGGATAGTGTGGATATTATATTGGGAACTGATTGGTTAACCAGGCACCAGGCAGTTATTGATATTGCGGCCAGGGCCATTGAGGTGCACTCACCAACCTGTGGTGAAACTACATTATATTTGCCCGATCAGGGATGCACCCGTTCCTGTGCCTTCGTTATGATAGAATCCCCGATGGAAAAGATCCCAGTGGTCCGTGACTACCCAGATGTTTTCCCAGATGAATTGCCAGGGATGCCACCTGACCGAGACATTGAGTTCGCAATTGAGTTGCAACCCGGGACCGCTCCTATCTCCAAGAGACCCTATAGGATGCCTCCCGCGGAATTGGCAGAATTGAAGAAACAATTGCAAGAGTTGTTGGACAAGGGGTTTATTCGTCCAAGCACTTCACCATGGGGATGTCCAGCTTTATTTGTGAAGAAAAAGGATGAGAGTTTGAGGATGTGTGTTGACTACCGTCCTCTCAATGCGGTGACTATAAAGAACAAATACCCGCTGCCCCGCATTGATGTTCTGTTTGATCAGTTGGTTGGAGCCAAGGTATTCTCCAAGATAGACCTTCGCTCAGGCTACCATCAGATCAAGATCAGTGCTAGTGATATTCCCAAGACGGCTTTCTCTACCAGATATGGTCTATATGAATTTTTGGTGATGTCTTTTGGATTGACCAATGCCCCGGCTTATTTCATGTACCTAATGAACTCAGTGTTCATGCCAGAGTTGGATAAATTCGTGGTCGTTTTCATTGATGATATTCTGGTCTATTCAAAAAATGAAGCCGAGCACACCAAACACTTGCATACTGTACTTCAGAGACTGCGTGATCATCAGTTGTATGCTAAGCTGACTAAGTGTGAGTTTTGGCTGAAGGAGATCAAATTCTTGGGTCACACAATTTCTCAAGATGGGATATCAGTGGATCCTGAGAAGGTACAAGAGGTGATGGATTGGAAACCCCCAACTACAGTAAAGCAGATTCGGAGTTTTCTGGGATTGGCAGGGTATTATCGACGATTTATTCCGGATTTCTCCAGAATTGCCAAACCAATGACTGAACTGTTGAAGAAGGGAGTCAAATTTGAGTGGAGCCAAAAGTGTGAGGATGCCTTTCATACCTTGAGGCAGCATCTAACAACAGCCCCAGTGCTGGCTCAACCAGATAACACCAAGCCATTTGAAGTTTATTGTGATGCTTCTGGTACAGGTTTGGGATGTGTCTTGATGCAAGATAACAGGGTCATTGCTTATGCTTCCCGGGCACTCAGGCCCCATGAGCAGAACTACCCGACACATGATCTGGAGTTAGCAGCAGTGGTTCATGCTCTTAAGATATGGAGACACTACTTGATGGGAGCTCACTGTAACGTCTACACTGATCACAAGAGTCTCAAATACATCTTCACCCAGGCAGATCTAAACATGAGGCAAAGGAGATGGTTAGAGTTGATCAAGGATTATGATTTGGAGGTGCATTACCACCCAGGAAAGGCCAATGTTGTGGCAGATGCCTTGAGCAGAAAGGCCCAGTGTAATTGTATGAACATGGATGTGAGAGTTACCACCTTGTGTGATGAGTTGTGCAAGCTGAACTTAGAAGTGGTTCCTTCCGGTGAATTGAGTTATATCTCGGTGGAACCCACTTTGCAAGAGCAGATAGTCCGGGCACAGGTTGAGGATAAGGGTGTTCAGGTTATCAAAGATATGATCAAGCAAAAGGCAGAAAAATACAAGTGTTTCCGACAGGACAGCAAGGGAATTCTATGGTTTGGAGATCGATTGGTTGTTCCTAAGGACCCTGAGCTCAGAAAGAAGATATTGGATGAAGCTCACCTTTCCAAGTTTTCCATGCACCCCGGTAGTAACAAGATGTACCATGATCTCAGATCTTTATATTGGTGGACTAGAATGAAGAGGGAAATTGCCAAGTACATATCTGAGTGTGACACCTGCCAGAGAGTTAAAGCCAGTCACTTGAAGGCGGCCGGCCCTTTGCAACCCCTTCCCATACCGTCTTGGAAATGGGAGGACATTTGCATGGATTTTATCGTAGGATTGCCCAATACCTCCAGGCACCATGATTCTATTTGGGTTATTGTGGACAGATTGACCAAAACTGCTCATTTCTTGCCAGTGCATACCACCCACAAGACAGAGAAGTACGCTGAAATTTATGTTGATCAGATAGTAAGATTGCATGGTATTCCGAAGACCATCATATCTGACAGAGGAGCACTGTTTGTGGCACGCTTTTGGGAGAAACTGCAAGAATCACTTGGGACCCATGTCATCCGAAGCTCGGCATATCACCCTCAAACAGACGGCCAGACAGAAAGGGTAAATCAGATTTTGGAAGACATGTTGCGGGCATGCGCACTACATGATGGAAAGGATTGGGACAAGTGTCTGTCCTTGGCAGAGTTTTCTTACAATAATAGCTATCAGTCCAGTTTGAAGATGGCACCTTTTGAGGCCTTGTATGGGAGAAGGTGTAGGACCCCACTAAATTGGTCTCAAGTAGGAGAAAGGGAAATTTTTGGGCCAGATTTAGTACTCGAGGCAGAGGCAAAGGTCAGGGTTATTACCAAGAACTTGGAAGCTGCTCAGGCCAGGCAAAGGAGCTATCATGATAAGAGGCGAAAGCCTCTACAGTTTGAGGTGGGAGAACATGTCTATCTTAAGGTATCACCCACCAAGGGTATCCAGAGATTCGGGATCAAGGGCAAGTTAGCCCCTCGCTACATTGGACCCTATGAGATCAAGGCAAGTTGTGGACCCGTAGCCTACCAATTGGAACTACCACCTCACATGTCAGCAGTTCATAATGTGTTCCATGTATCTCAGCTGCGGAAATGTGTTCGTCTACCCACTGAAGTGCTACCTGAACCAGACATTGAGATAGAACCAGACTTGTCCTATCAAGAGTACCCCGTCCAGGTATTAGATCGGAAGGAAAGATCAACTCGGGCAAGGTTGGTCAGAATGTATAAAGTTCAGTGGAGTCACCATTCAGCAGAAGAAGCTACATGGGAGACTGAGGATTTTCTACGCTCTCGCTTCCCCGACTTTCTGCCCAAAGGAGTCGGTACGTAACCCCGAGACCCCACCCCCACCTGCCCTTTGAATCCAATTATAAGAAAAACTTAGATAACAAGGATAGTCTAAGTTGTGGATTTAACTTAAGAAGGGCTTCCTTCTGAAGTTGCAAAGAGGATGACATTCGAAGAGCAGTTAACAAGAGAAACTTAAGTGTAAAGGAAAAACACCACCATCACACCTTCAAGCACCCCTCCAAGGGACTCTACCTAAATCTCGGGACGAGATTCCTTTAAGGGGGGAGGGCTGTAACACCCCAGGTGTTACTCAGGGTGTCCACCCCAGGGTTGCCCCTTTGTACCTATTATCACATGAAGATTGAATTGGGCAAAGTATACCAAACTTGGAATTCTAGGTCTTAAACAAGTGTAACCCACCTTAGATATCATGCCCTAGCTTATCATGCACATCTAAGTAGGGATCTCCCCAAAACCCTGAAGCAAAACCCCCATAGGCAATGAGAACCCTAAGTGAAGCCATGATCAAAAGATCATGTAAACATCATGATCATGGTTTGGGCCAAATATAAAAGTTGTAATGTACTTAATAACCTACAATTGATAGTAAGGAAGTACCCCTAAAAAGTTTTCAGAAAAGTCCTCAAAGATCACCTAAAGTTCAGCTCAAGGGAGAATTCAGATTTTTGCCTAAGTGTAGAAACTAACCCCTACACAAAGACTTCACATGTTCACCTTGATCCCCCTTTCAAAATCTGTCGACCTAATGGACAAAGTGGCGCCAAATGAACCCTAGAATGCCCTGGAAAAGTTTGAACCCGAGCCAAAACCTTTTGACACGAGTTGGCACTGGTTTTGTCTCGGTTTGCACAGGGCAGACAGACAAGACTTGGCGCTACCATATCTCTTCAACCAGACCACATCTACTCTTGGAACTCACATGAACTAGGTAGCTCTAGGTGCAGGGAAGAGATCTCCCACAGGCGGTAGGGCAAGATTCGTACGCCTGGCCGCTCAGCAGAGCGAAGAACACGGGCAGAAGCAACGCGCCACGTGTTCGACGCGTTCTGAGCTCGCCAGGGCACGCCCGCGCGCGTCGCGTGTGCCCGCGTCGCGCCAAACGGTCGAGCCGGCGCCCTGGTCCGCATCCGCGCCTATAAAACCCTCCCAGGCCTCGACCGTACCCTTCCGCACCCACCCGACCCTCGCCGGAGCATAGTTCACCGCCGTTGGCCAGCGCACAGCGTGTCCGCGGCCGCCCAACCCCTCTGCCACCTTAGACCGGCCCGCAGAGCCATCCCCAACCCCGCCCTGTCCTCGGAGAAGCTTGTGCACACCTCCGTGAGGCTCCCCGAGCAAGGAATCGGAGTTTCCTTCGCCGGAGAAGCCAGTCCACGCTCGCCGGAGCTCTCGACCCCGTCGGAGTACGTGGACCGGGTAAACCACTCCACCACCCTTCGATTCCTTGTGCACACAGTCGCTGCGTGACCCCGTGATGCTCACCGTGCCCTCGGATTGAACCAGTTCGCCGTGGTTTGGCCGGTATACTCGCCGCCGACGAGGACACCCGCCTGCACGCGTGGACCGGGCGATTCCGGCCATCTCCGACGCCGAGCCGTACCTCGACGTGACCGCCAGAGTCTCCCCGAGCCGACCCCACCCTTCGCCGGACCTCCCTCGCCGCCGGTAAGCCGCGCCGTCCTTTTCCTTCCTACGGCTACTGTTTTGATTAGGGGAGGGACTGCGGGTGTGAAGGAGAGAAACCCAGGGGGTTAAGTGCAAAGTCAGAGACTCAAGTGAATAGTGGCGTAAGGGTAGATCTGTGAGGTTTGATTCGGTTTAAACCCAGGGACCTCGGTGTAAACTGTTTTTCCAGAAAACCTTAATTAAATCTGTTTTTAAATTGGACAGCAACTTTGAAAATGCATAACTTTTGTTTAAATCATCCAAATTTAGTCAAACAAATTTTGTCAGACTCCAATTAATGTAACCTATCTAAGAAAAATATAAAACCCCGCGGTACTGTGGAAAACTTAAAAGTTCTGATTTAATGTTAGTTTTGGCCAAAAGCTAAATAATAATAAGAAAAATAGTTAGGCTATTTGACTAGGGTTAGGAAAATTTGGGGAAGTATATACCTACCTACTAACCTGTTTAAAAATGTTGAACCTCTCTGTCCACTACATTAAGTTAGTTTTTACCCCTTATTCCATAATATGCTTAGGATTAAGGAAAATGGGAAATGTACTTTAATTAATAAACCAGAGAGTACCTCTATTTTTGTTAGGTTACTTATTCATTATAGTTCACTGGAAAAATATATTATACTCTGTTTTAGTATAAAATAAGTAGGATCCCTTTTGCTTTAATAAAACAAGTGAAACTTAGAAAAACCATACAAAAATAATCCCCAGGTGAAAACACCCCCACCCTTGGGATAGTTCATGATTTGTTAAAAAGAACTTAGGAAAAATAAGAAATCTGCTGTTTGACATTTTTCAAATAATAATGTAGTAGAAAGTGCCCTTTTGACATTAAACTTAAGAAAATCATAACTAAATAACCACCCCTTAGTTTTCTGTGATTTTTAGCACAAAGGCCTATTATTACTATGGAATACCAGCAAAAATAACAGTTAGGACAGAACCCACCCTTAACTAAGAGGTATAGTGTAAAGTGGCCCATTTTGCCTAACTATTGTTATTTTTGTTTAAAGCCTAGCTTTTGTACTTTAAGCCTCAATTTCTTAAAACAAGCTAGAATAGCAAATGACAACCCACTGAAATTTTTACAGGATTTTTGGAAATTATTAAAACCCTGTTGTAGTTCAAACCTACCCTAGAAACCCTAACTGGGAATTAATGAAAGGAAAAAGAATAATGTGAATTAAGGTTATCCTAAAACCTTTGTAATCTGTCCACTAAAATGTGTCAAGGCAATGCCAATCCACTATGTCATCCTAAAAGAAAACCCAAGCTTAAAAGGTAATAAGTCTATGTCTATGTATACCACTAGAAGCCTCGCAGAACCAGGAAACCCTAAGTTAATTCTTAACTTAGTTTCTTTAGTAATGTTCTTAAATCTTGCATAATCATGACATACATGTTCATTGCATTTCGATAGACTGTAATCTTGCTGATGGAGAGTACATCCTCGTGCCGGAGCAAGGAGCTGCTCAGGAGGTAGCCCCAGATCCAGCACCCGAGTCTGCACCAGAGGACCTGCCTGCCACTGCTTTGGAAGGCAAGCCCCGGTTTTATGCATAACCTGTTATTTATGCTATTTTACTTCACTTAATGATTGTAGGATTGATTGTGCACTTAGGTGTAGGAATTGGTTGAAACCCTAGTTGCATGATCTCAGGAATCCTTTTTGAGATGAACACTAGTATGATAGGTCGAGTAGTTGCTTTCTTAATTAGGATCTCGGTAGAAGACGAGTGATTTTTCTAGCACTCGCGCGAGATCAGGAAATTGATTGTACCCACTTTTACACTCCCATGATACTAAGTTGGTGGACAACAATCCATGGGGATTGGTTGTTTACGAGATGGAAAATGGAATAAGGATTAACGTGCGGATACCTGTGTCAAGCGTTTGAATGTACTAAACACATACCGAGAAATATGGTAAATCGGTAAGCCTAGTACCTGAGTGAACCTGCCCGCAGACTTTACCCCTCACGCGACCTGAGACGAGGTCTCCCATTCCGGTTATGGTGGGTAC
Source organism: Zea luxurians (assembly GCA_029449295.1). NCBI lineage: Eukaryota > Viridiplantae > Streptophyta > Magnoliopsida > Poales > Poaceae > Zea > Zea luxurians. The sequence continues at coordinate 515,255 of JAOPSE010000064.1, read as the reverse complement.
AAGTGCGGTCACTGCACGACGGCCAGTCGGGGTCAGTGGGGCATTGTACGCCAAGGCGGTGAGCCCTGATCTGTTGCCAGGGAATCGATGGGGACGGTTGATGTGTGTGGGGACGGAGTGCCCCTACATGTCGTGTGTTTAGGTTTACCTTGCAAGGATAAAAACTCGATTCGAATCGTCTGCTTCTCGCAGCTAATGAGACTGCTTGATCCATTGTACTGCATTGAGTAATAAGTGGAAGTATGACGAGTTGAGATAAGATGTTGATTGTTAATAATGCTTGCTACCATGTATGAGTAGATAGTCCACTTTTAGCCTTAAGAGAGTCACACTTAACTTTGACCAAGTTAAAACTTTGATTTAGAAACTCAGCTAGTGCTTTTGGCAACCAAACCCCACAGCCAAACAGCTGCATGTCTAGAGGTAGAGGAGTAGACTCCTCACACCGGGTAAGTCTAGCTGAGTATTAGTATACTCAGCCTTGCTTGTGGCATAATTTTTACAGGTTCTCTAGAGGAAATGGTTGCTGGAGTGACTTGGCCGTCCATCTTGCCACCGGGTTGGACTGTCGAGTGGGACCCTGCCTCGGCTGAGGAGGAGCATGAGGAGTGATGGGACAGGCTTCCCCATCTCTCTGTTTATTTACCGTTAGCTTTATTCCGCTGCATTTCGAACAATGATGGTCACTTTTGCGAAACTCCGATGATGTTGTAATAAATTAATACTCTTTAATGTATGGTCTTATGCTTTATTGTATTTGCTCTGTGACTCACCATCGAGTGAGACTGTGGTACTTGATCCTGTCAGTGGCCGTGTCGGACTTGATCCGAGGGATTGACGGGTTATTCCTATTTAAGTGTGGTCTAGCCTCTAAGGCAGGGCCTAGGCACTTAAGTTGGAATAATTCGGGCAGTTCCGCCACATTTAGGTTAGCAAAAAGAGTGCGCAAGTTATCCTCCTCATTTTTAGCATCATCCTCATCACTAGAGGTTTCATATTTGGTGGAGGATCTTGACTTTACCTTCTTTTTGCCGTCCTTGGCCATGAGGCACTTGTGGCCGACGTTTGGGAAGAGGAGTCCCTTGGTGACGGCGATGTTGGCGGCGTCCTCGTCGTCGGAGGAGTCGCTTGAGCTTTCGTCGGAGTCCCACTCCCGACAAACATGGGCATCGCCGCCCTTCTTCTTGTAGTACCTCTTCTTCTCCCTCCTTGTGGTGCGGGACTCTTCCGATGAAGTGCTCCCGTGGCTTGTAGTGGGCTTTTCGACGGTCTCCATCTCCTTCTTGGCGTGATCTCCCGACATTACTTCGAGCGGTTAGGCTCTAATGAAGCACCGGGCTCTGATACCAATTGATAGTCGCCTAAAGGGGGGTGAATAGGGCGAAACTGAAATTTACAAATATAAACACAACTACAAGCCGGGTTAGCGTTAGAAATAAAATCGAGTCCGCGAGAGAGGGCGCAAAACAAATCGCAAGCAAATAAAGAGTGTGACACGCAGATTTGTTTTACCGAGGTTCGGTTCTCGCAAACCTACTCCCCGTTGAGGAGGCCACAAAGGCCGGGTCTCTTTCAACCCTTCCCTCTCTCAAACGATCCCTCGGATCGAGTGAGCTTTCTCTTCTCAATCACTTGGAACACAAAGTTCCCACAAGGACCACCACAAGTTTGGTGTCTCTTGCCTCAATTACAAGTGAGTTTGATTGCAATGAAGGAATCAAGAAAGAAGAAAGCAATCCAAGCGCAAGAGCTCGAAAGAACACAAGCAAATCACTCTCTCTAGTCACTATGGCGTTGTGTGGAATTTGGAGAGGATTTGATCTCTTTGGTGTGTCTAGAATTGAATGCTAGAGCTCTTGTAGTAGTTGGGAAGTGAAAAACTTGGATGCAATGAATGGTGGGGTGGTTGGGGTATTTATAGCCTCAACCACCAAAAGTGGCCGTTGGGAGGCTGTCTGTTCGATGGCGCACCGGACAGTCCGGTGCACACCGGACAGTCCGGTGCACACCGGACAGTCCGGTGCACACCGGACAGTCCGGTGCCCCCTGCCACGTCATCACTGCCGTTGGATTCTGACCGTTGGAGCTCCTGACTTGTGGGCCCGCCTGGATGTCCGGTGCACACCGGACATGCACTGTTCCTTGTCCGGTGCGCCAGTATGGGCGCGCCTGCCTTCTGCGCGCGCAGAGCGCGCATTAAATGCGCCTGCAGGTGACCGTTGGCGCGGAGATAGCCGTTGCTCCGTGGTTCACCGGACAGTCCGGTGTACACCGGACAGTCCGGTGAATTATAGCGGAGCGGCTTACATTAAGTTCCCGAGGCTGGCGAGTTCCTGAGGCTGCGCTTCCTTGGAGCACCGGACACTGTCCGGTGTACACCGGACAGTCCGGTGAATTATAGCGGAGCGCCTCCGGAAATTCCCGAAGGTGGCGAGTTCGAGTTGGAGTCCTCTGGTGCACCGGACACTGTCCGGTGGTGCACCGGACACTGTCCGGTGTACACCGGACAGTCTGGTGCTCCCAGACCAGAGGGCCTTCAGCTGCCTCTTTGCTCCTTTGTTGAATCCAAAACTTGATCTTTTTATTGGCTGAGTGTGAACCTTTTACACCTGTATAACTTGTGCACTAGAGCAAACTAGTTAGTCCAATTAATTTGTATTGGGCAATTCAACCACCAAAATTATTTAGGAACTAGGTGTAAGCCTAATTCCCTTTCAGCAACCTTCGTACAAACCACCTTAGCTACCAATGTACAATGGTCATTCTGACCCAAAGCAATTCTTGATAAGCTATGAGGCCACGATATATTTGTATGGGGGCAACACATCGGTGATGGCAAAATCCTTCGTCATGGCAGTCAAGAATGTCGCTCAGACATGGTATCCTTCCCTTCGTCCAACGATAGTGACCTTATGGCAAAAGCTTAAAAGGTATGTTAACTACTAATTCCTTATTCCAGTGCACACAATACCATGAAGAATACTTGCAAGCTTATGTCTGAAGATTCCTTCGGCTCAGAGCTCAAGCACCAACAGTTTTGAATGATATAGTTACAAAAGCCATGTTCAAGGGACTCCGACCAAGGCCGACGACTCAATATTTTTTCAGGAAGCCCCGAGTCTTTGGAAAAAGCTTCTTCGGAAGATGGATGACTACATCAGGGCAAACAACGATTTTCACCAAAAAATAGAAGAAGCTCAAAATATGCAGAGATGAATAGAGGCTTTATAGGACATTTTCACCCAAGGCATGTCAGGAGTATCCACAACCAACCTCAGTTAGAAGATAAGGCTAACTAGGCTCATGGTCAGTAGAGTCAATCATAAGCTTTCAGTACTCAACAACAATCATCACAAATAGCTTCAAACCACCAGCCCCAAGAGGTGGTAGAGGAGGAAGAAACTTCGGAGGAAGATTCAATTCTCAACCAAGAAATTTATTCTGTTTTTTTGTGGGGAGGATAAAGGACATACAACAAGAACATGCTAGGTGACAATTCAAAAGCAAAAGGAAAACGCTGAAGCTGAGGCGCGACAAAACCAATCAAAGCAAGTCCTTCACACTTCATCGTGTTATTATCCATATATCCCAGAGTATGTTCATCATCAACATCCAAATCCACAACCTTTGTGGTATGCTGTTTTGGCAAGTCACTCTTCAGCTTGTTGGATCGTGCCTTAGCCGTTCACTTCAACACCTTCATCTTACGAGCAACAACATCTAGGACCATCTCAGATCCATTGGTAGTTCTCTGCACAAAACACACCACAACGAGATGTAAGGGAGTAATCTGAAGTAAGAACGGCAAACAGTGATGTCCCAGAATCTAAGGATATCTATTGAAGCGCCTGAAGGGCTAGGTCAAAAAGATGAAGCTACAAGAGACAAATTCAAGAAATACTATTGTAATTTCAGTTTTTGTTTTACCTTTACATTCTTGTTGCAAAAAACATTCATAAGGTATAATCATTGATGATCTATAACAAATATGAAGTTACACCATCTAGTGTAACAAGAAGTAAAGGTGGAAAAAGCTCCAAAGTCGTTCTTAAGAGAATGCTGAGCTCAAATGAAACACCTAGTAAATGTGAAAAAAAACTCCAAAGTCGTTCCTAAGGTAATGTAGAGATCAAATGATAGAAATAACTTCAAAATCGTTTCTAAGGGAATGTAAGCTCATGCAAAACACCTAGTAAAGGTGACAAGGACTCTGAAGTCGTTCGTAAGGGGATGCATAGTCATGATATAGACACACTTGTTTTCTCTCCTTTTTCTACCATTGCCGTCTTGCATCATGTCATCATTTCATCATCATATCATGCAGATCATTTGCCCATGATACTAAGAAAGGGAGGAAATCACTATTCTCCTCGTGGTATACAGGTAACTTCGGATGTTTTAACGATTCGATCAAAATCTTCCTAACAAAATCATTTCCTTGTGAAGCGTGAAAAGAAGGGAATGCGTTTTTTGCTTTTGGCTCAAAAAGGTACATACAATCATTTCACACTTTACAAAGAAATAACATAAATGCAAAGCATACGTGTATTACACAAATATTTACAAAATAAACTCAGGTATATTATCAAGATTTCTTTATACAGATGTTCATCACTCTCCCCTTAGAACTTTTTCAGCTGCATCATTTAAAGTTTCATCAACAACTTCGTCTATTGCCTTGTGCGCAACTTCAAGCATGGGCAAGGCATCCTTGAGCTCTGGATCATTCTTAGGTATATACGACTTGGACAGAGGCGATAGAGGAGCTGTAGGAAAAGACATTACAATCATAACTCAAGAACAATCTTCCGAAACGCAAGTAAATAGACAAGTGAGATACCTATGAGTTCTTCCAACCGTAAGGCTTCTCTAGCTGCCTTGGCTGTCCGGTGAACCTAAAAAAAATAAATGATATATGTGAGTAAGAAGTACAAGGAACCAAAGCTATAAGAGTAAAAATCAAAAGGAATCTTTTCCTCATCATCTATAACGGCTTCATCTGCCATTTGTTTGCCGCTAGCAAGCCAAACATGAGAATAGAATTTCCTTCCTAATTCGACAACTTCGGTTGAAGGAGGTTTAATATCATCTGATGTAGTTTCGAAATCCAGTTGAATAACTAGCTTTGCATGATCGCATCATGCCTTTTCAAGGAGGGAAATAGCTCCTCGTGTAGATATCCTCTCAGCCAGTTACTACTTCGTCAAAGGCTTCGACCTCACCTTCGATCCATTTTATGGCCCAACGGCATCACCATGGACAAAAAACTCCTCTTTACTAGAGAAGGCTCCGATATTGGTAAACATATTCTTTAATTTCTCACATTATTTAAATATAGTGGAGAAACTTTCTTCTTTTGACTCCCAAAGCTCTTCAACAATTTTCTGAACTCTATCTTTTTCGGTTTAAGCAATTTCGCACTTTTTCTTTTCAACTTTCAAGTTCTCACTTACTTCATCAAGTTTCTTCTTTAACTTAGACATTTCAGCTTCTAACTTTAGAATCTTGTCATCTTTTTCCTCGGTCAGTTTATTAAAATTAGCACGATCTTCAACCATCTTGTTAGCAAGAGTATTCAAGCACGATCTCCAACCATCTTTTTCCTCAGTCAATTTTTTAAAATTAGCGCGTTCTTCAACCATCTTGTCAATTTCTTAAAATTGGCACGAATTTTGTCATCTCTTAATCCATTTGATTCAATTTTACATCTTAGCTACACCTGGGGCTGCAAGGGCACCCGCTAACTTCGGAGTTACAGCAGCCTTTGTTTTTTTCTCTATGCCTTTTCTTTCGTCCTTTAATTATTTTTCGAAAATTAAATTATATTTAATAGTGCATATAAGTACTTTTTTTCAAAAAGAACTATTTTTTATTATATTAACAAGGTTTAAAGGAAAATAGTGTTAGCATTTATATCTTCAAATTGAGTTTTTTTCTTCAGAAAACATTATATGATTGATTTATTATTATTTATTATATATTATAAATATTAGTGGTTGTATATATTGGGTTGAATTTGAGATTGAGGTTCGTGCCACGGCGCTATGGTATAACTTGGCTGTCAAATATGCAATTCCAACATTTGAATCCTCCATGGGAGAGGCAAGAGGAAAGGGCAACCCAAAAGACGATGCAAATGGAGGTAACATTTGTAGGCGTCGTAGCTTGGTTTTGCTTCACGAGCACAACAAGCCATCCATCTATCCCGCTCCCTCCATCCGCAAGCAAAAGCTAATCGATCTTCGGGGTGATCTCCTTCGATTGCTACTAATAAACTATAATAGAATCAGTTACCTGAGTGCTCATATAGGGCATGTTCTCCAAGCTACTCCGCCCCCACCATTTCAAATTGCAAATAAACCTGCAATCTCGCAGCGGCTGATGGATTAGCAGCAGGACAAGAGACTGATAGATCCGTCCTCCAGAGTCCAGACACGCGCACGCCAAGGATTGCATTCGCCAAGCAACGGCGGGTCGGCGGCGCGGGGGCGATGGAGACGCGGCTGCCGCGGCGCGGCTGGAACAAACGCTTCGTCCTCCCGCTCGCGCTCCTCTGCCTCGCCGTGCTGCTCCCCGGCGCGCTGCTCCCGCCGTCCGCCTCGGCGTCGTCTTCGTCGCCGGCCGCGGGAGGTGGCAGCAGGAAACGCCGGTGGGTTGGGTTTGACTACTATGTACTGGCGCTGCAGTGGCCGGGCACCATCTGCCGCGAGACCAGCAACTGCTGCGACACCAATGGCTGCTGCCGGTACCGTCTCGCTTGTCCTCTACTATTATCTTCGCATTGTCACCGCTGGAACTAGATTGAGCGAGCTCATTTGGTATAATTTCTCTGCAGATCACAGCCTCTCAAGTGGTTCACGATTCGTAAGCTTACGCAAATCAATTCATTCTTCCCCATTTGGATGCTGCACTGGATGCATTGTCTACGATACTGCACTGAATGCATGGTTTATGACCTATGAGTTTGATCGTTTAAAAAATGACCTATGAGTTTGAATTTTTATGCTAATGAAGAAAAACAGCTAGTGGTACATGAATAGCACATAATTTTCCAAGTTTTTAAATCCATCTTAGTAAGGACTAAGGAGTCAAGACTACAGAATTATCTCTTCTAATGAAGTTGGCGCTTTAAAACATCACTAAATAAATTCACAGGCCAATTATTGATCTGTTGCTGACTTGGAAATGGTAGAGGTTATGAATTTCTGAGAAGGAACAGTGAGCAGCTTCCAAATAGTTTACCATCTGATTTGTTGTTTCAACAAGCTGATTTGGTTGCCATCATACACAAACTGGTGTTGAACTTCTTGTCACTGAAATGAAATGTGTTGGTGCTCCATTGCAACTGTAAACCATGCCAAGTTTATGTATTGCACAGTTCCCCAAAGTAATAGATGGGCTAAGACAACTGCATCCAAGTCTGTTGGCCATTTCATGACCTTTTGTTCTGTTTTTACAGATGGTCTTTGGCCACAGTACAACTATGGGGGCTGGCCATCATGCTGCAGACCAACCAGATTCAACATAAATAAGGTGCCAGTCTCAAACTTTCTTCAGAATGAGATGTCTGAACCACTGCAAGTATGTCATGTCAGTGTGATTAATTTTGATATGTTGCAGATCTTAATGTTGATGCCGATACTCGAGAAGTACTGGCCGTCCTTGTACTGCGGTTCTTCTTCAACATGCTTTGGTGGAAGGGGGCCATTTTGGGTGCATGAGGTGACTGGGGATTTTTGAGATTTGGTTACAGGGAATAATGCATATGCTAAGTGCTGACCCTATTGTTTCTTTTGTTTTGTGTGCATGTGCTGGTGGTTTACCGGATCTTGTTCAGTGGGGTATGCAGTTTCTGAACTTGCTGAGCACGAATAATGTTCTGTTCTGTTACCTCTTAATTGGGTCGAGGAATCTGTTTATGTTTTGCTGTGTAGCAGTGGATGCAGTTTTTGCAGATATACTCCTAAGAATCTAATGTTAAGATAACCCATTTACTCTTTTCTGGCAGAAACTCATGGGACCTGTGCTTACCCTGAAATACAGGATGAATATGACTACTTCTCCACAGCACTGTATCTCTACAGCAAATACAATGTTACGGTTAGTCATCCACGCCTCTCCGCACGATGTACTTATTGCACAAGTCATGAGAGATTATTAGCATTTTGTCTTACAGAAAGCTCTGAGAAAAGCACGTATCCGGCCTACAAGCGGCAGAAAATACGCCGTTGGCCATATTGTTGCCGTCATTGAATATGCGTTTGGGGCAATGCCGTCACTCATCTGTAAGAACGGCTCAGTTCAAGAACTCAGGCTCTGCTTCCACAAGGATTATCAGGTAGGTAGTTGTATCACTCATGTCAGCTTCATAGCTTCTGAATCTCCGAATCAGCCAAATCAGTTGGCGCTGGAAACTAACTGAACTTATGCCACAGCTCGTCTAAAAAACAAAACTCATGCTGCTAAGTAGGATAAGTTTAATAAGAGTTCAGCTTGTGATTAGGAGTGGAGCAGGCTCTAATTTCTGGAATAACTAAGAAAGGGGCCATCAGGCTCTAAGCTGTGGAGATAGACACACGATTGCTCCGAGCCCATGTAACTTGGTTGATCTGCATCTCTTGGCAGCCTCGTGATTGCACGCTTGAGGCCGGCTCTGCACCGAACGGCAGAAGCTACTGCCCTCGCTACATCACGTTCCCGTCGTACAAACCGTCCGGTGAGTGGCCCTTTTGTTTTCTATTACTGCCGTTGAGTGAATGGAATCAGTGCAGGATGCACAGCCGCACAGGGGAAGAGAATTCACTCCAGATTTGTCATGGCTTTGCCGCTGCACTACTCTGATCGGACACTGTGATTGCGATTGCAGTGGTGGCCAATACTACGGAGGGGATCAACAACCAATCCAATGGCGAGGTTCCGAGCTACATGCGTACGTCTGACTCTGAGTAGCGTCCAGGACTCCAGGTTCTGTGGGCCTCTGCCGACTTGCCGAGCCGAGTTTGTATCAATAGAGCGCGACGCCACGGCGTGCTTGCAAAATTACCGGCCCGGTATGGTCCTGTATAATTCTTTCATTCACAGTATCAAATGACTGACCACCGCGCACCGGGATTTGGAAATGAAATGTGAATGTTAATGGATATAATATTCACTTGACTGTACCAGATTCGTACGCACGATATAAGTGTCCTCTGTCAATTCTTCTTTTATAAGTAAACATAAACTAACTTTTCTTGGAAAAATAAAACCCCATTACGCTCCGTTTGGATCTTGTAATTGAATTCCATTCTAATAATAATAATTTAGGCACATATCAATTAAGCTAATTCAGTTTTATACAAAATATATTTGTATACTATTATTAACAAGATATCAAAAATATTTATCTACTATATTTTTATTATAGAGGAGTGAGTCAAATAGCGTCATATAAGTTGTAGAGTTGTAGACCAGAAACAAATTCTATTAATATATAAAATCATTTCTCATTCTCCAACCTATAAATTTGAGATGAGCTTATATCTAAACTTTGAAAAATGATATAATATTAATTTTTAAATAAATAGGTTATTTTTTAACTAAATTTTAATTTTCCTAAAATAAATGTATTCAAACAACTAGTTAGGAAAATAGAGTTGCAAGACTAGCGCCGTACTTTTTCTGCGCGAGGAGTTGTGAGTCTGCTTGCGTTGTTCCTGGTAACCTGGTTTGCGTGTCACTTTTGAAGTTCTGGTCTTATCGTAGACTAGATCGCTGCACGCATCTCGTTTGCGGTTAGTTGGCTTGGCTAGTTGCTTCGTCGCATCGCAACCGGCTACCGCCGATGCTGATGGCCAAGGATATTCCGTATCAAACCCATGTGGCCATGTGCGAGTGCGAGGCCAAGGATATTCCGCGCTATCTTCTTCAGTTCTTCCATTCCGTTGAGATAATCACGATACGCAACAAAAAAAGTTTTTTAGCAGCTAATAAGGGGCAAAAAGGAAAACAAAATTAGAGGTGGTCCCCGATAGTCCGATACGGCAGCGCGGGGGCTCACTTGCAGCGAGACGGCCGTTTCCTAGCCCCTCCGAGCCACCACCGTTGGCGTTGATACAGCCCCCACCTGGCCTCATCGCCCCGAAGAGTTGTGGTACAGTTGTACTGAGCTGAGCTGCCGGAGGCAGAATAGGAGAGGCAGGCGATTTCGATGGCGACGAAGGCGGCGTGCGTGCTGGCGGTGTGGGTGCTCGTCGCCTCGGGCCTGTGCGACCTGGGCTCAGCGCGCGCGCCCCTGGGCAGCAAGCCGCAGCGGGAGTTCGACTACTTCGCGCTCTCCCTCCAGTGGCCCGGCACCATCTGCGCCTCCACCCGCCACTGCTGCGCCACCAACGGCTGCTGCCGGTACGTGCTCCACGCCGCGCCGCGGACCGGTGGCTCCCTTCCCCTATCTTATCCTCCCGTCTAAACGCCGAGAGCTCGCCGCTCGCCCCGTAGATCAGTTTTCTGCTACCGATTTCGCTTGGGTCGATGCGAGACCTCACGCCCTTCTTTTTGTCTCTCCTGTCCTGCCCCGCCTACAGCTCGGAGCCGCTCCAGACGTTCACGATCCGTAAGTGCTCGGCCTTTCGATTTCTGTTCATATATTCCGTCAGGTGAATACGGGATCGGTTTGGCCTGAATTTCGCGACTGTTGCCGCTCGAGCAGACGGGCTATGGCCGGACTACGACGACGGGACCTGGCCGTCGTGCTGCCGCCGCACCCAATTCGAGATGGACAAGGTGACTGCCTGACCCACGGCTTCACAGCGGGTTGCTTTTGCTTCCGTTTGGTCCTCCTGTCGCGTTTGGTTCTGTGGACGAGTTCTCAACAACCGTGCTGATTTATGGTTTCGTGCCATCATCTGGTGGTGTAGATATTGCCACTGAAGGAGGTGCTTGACAAGTACTGGCCGTCCCTCTACTGCTCCAAATCTGGAACATGCTTCAGCGGCAAGGGACTCTTCTGGGCTCACGAGGTGCTGTAGCAACATCCGAATTCAGAACTAGATTCGTCCATTGTGCTATTTAACTCCGAAAGGCGACATTATGCCTCAGTTTCAACCTCTTTGCTGTTTCCTTTTCATGTTGTCTTTGTCTTACGGGGTGACGTTTTCTGCTCAATTCGCCTGTTGCTCATCTTCAGTGGGGTAATGTTCTTTGTTTTCAATGACTTTTACTTGCAAAATAGTCTGACATTATGCTTTGCGCAGACGTTTCTGATAATTGCATGACTGGCATACCCTTAACATGGAGTTTCATTTTTCAGAGAAACATGGAACCTGCTCTGCCCCTGTGGTTCAGGATGAATTACAGTATTTCACCCTTGCCCTTGACCTCTACTTCAAGTATAACGTTACGGTTAGTACCTAGGTCTTTGACAGATCAGTCATACCGTAGCATTGGTTTCTTGGGTAGCCTATAGCACCTTCATCTTACCAGCATGGTTTTGAGAAAGTGGTGCCTAGTGCCTACACAATCAGAAAACCAGCATGGAGCTTTGTGCTTTCTCTATCATAAATTTGGATCGCTTGGGCTGCAGGAAATGCTGTCAAGTGAAGGGATACAGGTTTCAAATGGTAAGGAATATGCACTGAGCGATGTCATTGATACCATCAAACATGCTTTTGGGGGATCACCACAAATTGTTTGCAAGAGGGGTTCAATCGAAGAACTTAGGTTATGCTTCGACAAAGAAATGAAGGTGAGTTTCCCATTTTTTTCACTTGAACAACTCCCTGCAGTTTGTTGCTACGAAACATTACAGCCATGAGTAGAACCAACGACGGTTATGTAGACAGATTACCACCAAAGCATATCTGGTAATATTGTTCCTACAGTACCAACATTTCATTTGCTGAAGTTTGAATGTTTCTGAGGAATTTTACGTCCTATGTATATATGCTGAACGGTCGCTCTGAGTCCTGTGAAAACAAAACTTGATAACAATACCAATGTCCAATACTTGTTTGGTTACTGCTTCATTGCATTTGGGCTTGCAAGCTGTTCTTTACTAGCTTCTTCTGGTCGTGTAGCATATATTTCACTTTTGAATATTTCTCTGAACACTTCTGACCCTGAAATCGGAAACTTATATTTATTTCCAAAATTCAAATGGCACATATGCTCATTTCAAATTATGCTTCCAGCCTCGTGATTGCCTTACCACTTCTTTGGCGAATGGAAGTGTATCAAAAAGCAAGCACTGCCCGCGGTACATCACCTTGCCAACATATGATCCCCTTGGTAAGTCAGCTCAATAAAAGCATCTAAATCTTGCATCACTTACTGCTCAAACCGTGTCCGTGTATATGCTGATCCTACTTCTCTTGACATGATTTCAGTGCTTGCCAATTCAACTGTAGAGATCATGACACAGTTCGATGAATTTGAGGTGCCTGCAGCTCTTTATACAGCCTAAAATGCAATTGTTGCAATAGCAGAAGGTGCACCTAGAACCAGGCACATTTATCCTGGGATATTCAATCATTTTTACATGTACACTTGAAAGAGAACTGACATCTTTTCAACCTGAAAATTTATAAGCTTTATGTAACCGTGAAGGTCGGATATTGCACATGTAATTCGCTAAATCAAAACTGTATCTTGAGGTAGAATTTTCAAGTAGTAATAATAGAGATATAAGAAACTTATCGCCCACCATGTCTGTCATTAATCATTATGCATGGATTAGCCGATTAGGAAGAACGGCCGAACTCCTAGGAACCGCAGGTAATGCAGATTCCCAAACCACAATACAGTTCATAGCTGGAAACCACAATACAGTTCATAGCTGGAAACGTGTAACAGAATACAGTTCATAATTGGAAGCGTGTAGCAGCTCATGTTGTCAAATTTATAGTAGCAGAAAATACCTTTAGTCCCGAGCAAATTAAGTTAGACTAAGATTGAAACCGAACAGAAACCGAAAAACATAGCTCCTATTCAAGGCTAAATCTTTAGATTTGATCCATAATTTCAAGTCTCATTTTATGATCCCCTACTATGTTAAACTCGGTCTTGTCATGTCTCTCTTTTTATTACTATCAAACTTTATAATTTTACTGTACACGATCTCTGTTAGACATATTCAAACATTTTAAATGGTATTGAACAACCTTTTCTTGGACCGATTGTTCTAGACTCGCTCCCTTCTTACACTTCCCTAAATTCATCATATTTTTGTAACACTTATTTGTTGTTTATGACATCCTTTTAGTCTATTATTCTTTACTAAACAACAATAGTGGCTCTAATCGTTCTTATATAAAGCTTGTTTTTAGCTTGTAGTGACTTGCATGTTAAATTCATAGCGACGATCTGTTAAATATATGTGTGCAACAAGCACAGTTGAAAAGAGTCACTTCCACGGTACAACATTGTGATAAAACATTCTCACTAACACATGTTCGTTGTCAACCTACAACAACGTGACCCAAAGAGAGTTATTCTAGATCTCATGTAGCGTTCAACAATCCCACTGAAAGGATTAAGGTGCTTAAAAGAGGGGTTTCTCTACAAATTGTTGTACAAATTAAAATATATCAAAAAGATTACTTCACCTTTTGTAGCTAGAAGTGTTTTTCTACCTTATGACTCAAAGTTTTACATCTTAAGTTCCAACCTTATTGTAGCATAGCAATTACAGTAATATAAATACTTAAATATAATTACACACTTATAAATGCTCAAAGTAAAGCAAGTTTTAAAATACCTTAATATTTTTTGAGTTATCAGGGAGTCGACATTCTTCACTAGTCCTCGTTAGAGCACTCACGCAAATGTGTCACTACTTGATCTGCGTATGGATCAAGCGCTCTCTATGTACTGGTTATTTGTCACTTGGCACAGTGAACCATCCACAGCCGTTATTCCTTTGAGTTGGATCACCCTCTCCATAATCTTTCGGGTGATCTCCGACTCTCTATCACTATCAAACCATCTAGATGATGTTGTTCCCCAAGAGTAACAAGCATAAACTCTTATTTAACCTATCTAAGGTTCATAAGAACGATGGATGCACACTTACTACTCTCAATATACTAATAAAATCACTAATCATGTGATTACTAACTTTCAAGTTCCTCATTACACAAAGGCTTCTCCCCGCACCCTGAAGGGTTTTCAGTTGACTAAATGGACAAGAGACCTCAAATGGATGAGGTGGAGGGGTATAAAATAGCCCCAAGTCAAGAAATTAGCCGTTGGCATTCCACTCATTTTTATGGGTGCACAGAATATGTTCGGTGCACATCAACTCTCTGCACCGCATACATCTAGTGCAATTCTAACGATTAGTTTTCAGAAAGTATGTATTACTGTATTGTTGTCTGGTGCTTTGTTCGATGTCTCACTAGACACATCCAATGAGCATATCATCAAGTGTACATTTTTGCATGCTTTTGTTTTTTTTTGAATGTCACCGGAGGGGAGAGGATCCCCACCTGAATTTCATTCCTTTGTGGCCAAAAACGCCCCTTTTTTACAGCAGGGGGAGGGGGGTTACATCGATGAGATTATGCTACGTTACACACAAAACACGACATCAGGCAGCCACGATATGGTAGTCCTCTTGTCGTAGCCTGCATCTCCATAATTCAGCTTCAGAGCGACACAGTAGCATGGTTGTTGCGAGCGGTGATCTTTCCCCACGGAATACCACATCATTTCTGTGTTTCCACAGCTGCCAGCAACAGAGAAGGACAAACATGTTGTAGTGTTTCGCCGGGACAGTATGCGGCCTTAGCAGGCTCAGGAGGACGTTGCTGCGGTCCGGGGCAATCTGGACACCCAAAGCACCCCAAAAGCGGGAGGCAAAACCGCAATGGATGAAGATGTGTGTCGTGTCCTCGGGAGCTTGCCCACATATCTCACACGTAGTATCTTGGACAATCCTCTTCCTGGCCAGATTAACGCGGCATTGGACGCGACCGTTGTTGACAAGCCAACCAAAGAAACGCACCCGAGGGGGGCTTGGTTTTGTGAGTACCCTATCTAGTGTCGTGTCTGTCGTCACACCAGACACGTCCAATGAGTACCAGTCTCTCACACTCGATTTGCAACCTCTCCAACAGCCATGTCTAGTATCATGTTTGGTGAGTATGGCCTCAAACACTCATCTATATGGCCTCAAACACCATACACGCAAGTGTTAAGCCCATTCTAAAAAGGGCTGACCCCTATCCGTTGGTACATATCTGGTGACCAGCGGACAAGTTCAATGCCTCTATTGCACCACTAACTATCTTTTTTTCTAATGCCTTTTGGTTGCGTTTGATTTTAAACTTCTCATGGGTCTTTCATAAAGTTATCTACCACTAGATTTCATAAATGTGTATCACCACTTAAATAAACTTAACTAGATCAAGCTAGCCATCCATATCCCATTTATAGTGTAACAAAAAAAAATAAAGGTCCTATTGCTAAACTATGTATTCAAAGACTCATTGACACTTGGAACTAGTCGATTCTTAGCTTTTTTGCTCGTACTTAAAAATCGAGAATTGATTTTCATCAATAGGACACACAAATTATATAATCCAAATTAATCACTGTTATTGTAAATTTGTCTCTATAAATATACATTAGTTATAATAATCTTATATTGTCATTAATCATTGAAATATAACTAAGAGCCTAGATGTTTCCCCTAAGGACGTTTAGATCCATTCATTTTGAAGGAATTGAAATTTACTTAATAAAGTAGGCTATTTGGTTTGGAATTTGATATTCCACCATTTAAAGTTTAGATATAAGCTTATCTCAAATTCATAGGATGAGTAGTATAAATTTATTTTATGTATCACTAGTCTACGTTTCTACTCTACAACTTATAACATGTTCTTCTACTCGCACCCTTACTGTAGAAATGTAGCACATAAATATCCCCCATATGGTCAACAACATTATATAAATATACTATGTATAAAATTATATTAGCTTAATTGATCTATACCTAAATTACGATTATTGGAATGTAATTCAATTCCAAGCTTCCAAGCGAGGCCTAAGATAAATATGCAAGGAAATTGATAAATGAAGTAAGTAGAACAAAATCAAGTAAAAGGTGACCGAAAGGCACAAACAAGCACCTGCCTATCTGTCTCAAAAACCATGGTGAATGCAGGACGAGAATAAAGGTGAATGCAGGACGAGAATTTATAGAGGACAAAAAGACCACATGACAAAATCAAGTAAAATAATAAAAATTAGTGTCACATAAAATTCAAGGTTTAAAGTGAGTATTCTAATCTAATCTAAATATTCAATCTCATGCTCAGTCAATCGAATAAAAAACAAAAGACAACAAATTTGAGTCATTTTTACCTTGTCAAATGTCGATCTCCTCAAAGGGTCTAGGCGTCGGGAAGGGGCAAGGGTCGAGCGACGTCGCTAGCTGAGAGCAAGGACTCACTAATTCGTCAAGCTCGCTAGCCGTTGAGGACAAGTTGCGTCGTCGTGACGAGTGAGATTGAACCTGTCGGGTGGGTTGGCATCACGACGATGATGAGCAGGACAGGGCTAGGTGGCGTTGCACGTCAAGAAGGGGACGACGTAGGGAACGGGGTGTTAGGGCAAACCATTACGGATAACATTATAAAGAACGAGGCCGAATACATAGATGCGAGGTCTAAGACGGGGAGGAGGACTAGATCGATCGGACGATGAGGTCTAGGACAAAACTATTTTAACTCATCTAGACTTTTTTTCTATACTTAATCGTACCCATAAGAGGTTTAAAAATGAGTAGGATGTAAGAGGTGTAGATTTATAGAAAACCACATATGAAATCACAATTATGTCTACAGTTATATCATGATCTAATGGATCAAAAAACTTGGTTGCACGCTTACATATAAGGCTTGATTGCATATTAGTTGTTACCCTGAATTATGATCTAACAGAGATTAGATAATTCACTTTCACACTTACACATAACTGTTGTTTCCATAGCGGTCGTTGAAATAACAAGTATACTGTAGAAAGGTGATATGGTATTGATGTATTGCCTGCCGGATAAATTACTTTTTAGGTTGTTTGTCGTTGCCACTCGCTAGAATACTCAGCCATTTGTTGCACTCGCTTGATTGCCCTACTTAGCTAGCGCGTAGTAGATGAAATACCTCTTATGTAGCTATTGATCTGTTTTCCTTAGACCCAATAATTCGACATACCACTATTAAGGTTTATTTACTTCTTTTAGTCTAAGGACTAAAGTTTAGCTAGAGAACTAAAGTTTAGTCCATATCATGTTTAATTCTAGGTATTAAAAATATTTAGAACGCATTAAGTGAATCATAAGAGGACCAAAATACCCCTTAACATTCTCCCGCCATTGGTTCAATTAAAATAAAAGAGGGACAAATATAGAATCAATATGGTTTAGTCTCTTTTAGTCACTCCTTGAGGGACTAGAGACTAAGTGTCACACCCGTTTCTAAGGGGCAGAGCCGGGTGCATAGCATATGTGTGCCAGGATCTATTTCCACACATATGTTGACGTCACAAGTGTAATATATCAAAAGAACAATGCATAAGAGCGTAAATAACGATTATATTAACATATTACACTTCGAACAGACATAATGTCTTAACCTTTATTCATCAAAGTACAGCGAACATGGACATCCATCCACATGAAGATGACCGGGGGTATCACTAGACTAACATCCATGGAGTTCAGCATCATATCTTCATCTGCAACTTCTGATCAAAATTAAGCAAGGGTGAGCTCACTTATGGTCGGAGCTCAGCAAGTGGGGGGGAAATTAATGCAAGGTAACAAGGTGAGGCTAAGGTTGAGCAGTAAGCATTTTAGTTGGTCAACATTTTATTAACAACACCTGTCTTACTAATAAGTGTGAATCCCAAGTATTCCCATTAAGCAAAGGTATATGAGTATATCCAAAAACACTTAAGTGAAACCACTTAAGCAAACCATTAGTAGATCATCGGATCTCGATTTATTTCCATCTTCAAGTTCAATTATCATGTGAGGAGTCCAGGCTGCTCATAACCGTGAGCACGGCTGATATATCAGTTTTACACTCTGCAGAGGTGGTACAACTTTACCCACAAGCCGTGTATCCCCTCTAGCCTGGGTCAGCCAAAACCCGTAAACACTTCTGAGGTGAGTGGCTAGGGATCCACTATGAGGTTTTCACAAAATACACTTAATACGAAGCAACCCGCTAAGGTTTCTAAAGACGATGGTGGTGGCCCCCTAGGTGAGGTACCTTAGCCAAGAATACGTCCCCATGTTAACGTGGGTTGCCAACACCTACCGCTCCCCCTCTTGCCCATATTTCAGGTAAGGTTGCCAGGCACTAAGCATATAAAGCTAATTACCAAAGCCAGAGCCATGATAGCACTCGTGGTTGCACTGTTTTCCCGGGTGGTCACTCCATGTTCCAATTAATATGCAATAATCTTGTTTAACCATCGGGTTAACAACAATAATGTAAACTTACCATTTTGGAACATTAATATCATAAGCGGGAGTGACTGCATAAAGTTAAGTTGTAGCAATATGAAAGGGAAATAGGGTCAAACCTTTTCCATATGAATTTTGGTGGTTGAATTGCCCAACACAAATTATTGAACTAACTAGTTTGCTCTAGATTATGAGTTCTACAGGTGCCAAAGGTTCACAACAAACCAATACAAGTGAAAAGAAAGGGTTCAAACAAAGGGAGCAAAAGACAACCGAAGTGTGCCCTGGTCTGGCGCACTGGACTGTCCGGTGTGCCACCGGACAGTGTTCGGTGCACCAGGGAATCCAACTCCAAACTTGCCACCTTCGGGGATTCTGAGAGCCGCTCCGCTATAATTCACCGGACTGTCCGGTGTAGCACCGGACTGTCCGGTGTGCCAGCGGAGCAACGACTACTTTGCGCCAACGGTCATCTGCGAAGGCATTAAATGCGCTACAGTGCGCGCCTGCGCGCGCATAAGTCAGAGCAGGCGCCAGAAGGCGCACCGGACAGTCTACAGGACCTGTCCGGTGCACCACCGGACTGTCCGGTGGCCCCACAAGTCAGAGCTCCAACGGTCGAACCCTAACGACCGGGTGACATGGCTGGCGCACCGGACAGCGTCCGGTGGCGCACCGGACTGTCCGGTGCGCCATGCGACAGCAGCCTCCACCAACGGCTACTTTGGTGGTTGGGGCTATAAATACCCCCAACCACCCACCATTCATTGCATCCAAGTTTTCAGACTTCACACCTCATACAAGAGCTATAGCATTCAATAAAAGATACAAACAAAGAGATCAAATCCTCTCCCAAGTCCGGAATCACTCCAAATAAATTAGTGACGAGAGAGAGAGAGACATTTGTGTTCTTTTGAGCTCTTGCGCTTGGATTGCTTTTCTTCTTCCTTCTTTCTTGTGCTCAACTCACTTGTAATCAAAACAAGAGACACCAATTGTGTGGTGGTCCTTGTAGTGGACTTAGTGTCCCATTTGATTGAGAAAAGAAGCTCACTCGGTCTAAGTGACCGTTTGAGAGAGGGAAAGGGTTGAAAGAGACCCGGTCCTTGTGACCACCTCAACGGGGAGTAGATTTGCAAGAACCGAACCTCGGTAAAACAAATCACCGTGTCATCCGCTCTATTTCCTTGGTTGATTTGTTTTGCGCCCTCTCTTTTGGACTCATTTATATTTCTAACGCTAACCCCGGCTTGTAGTTGTGCTTAAGTTTATAATTTTCAGATTTCGCCTATTCACCCCCCTCTAGGCGACTTTCAATTGGTATCAAGCCCGGTGCTTCATTAGAGCCTAACCACTCGAAGTGATGTCGGGAGAACACGCCAAGAAGAAGATGGTGACCAGCGACAAGCCCGTTACAAGCCACGGGAAGACTCCATCGGGAGAGTCCCGCAACAAGGGGAAGGAGAAGGAATCCCCTTCACACAAGTCACATCGGAGTGGCGAAAAGAAAAAGAAGATGAGGAAGGTGGTCTACTACGAGACCGACTCTTCATCGCCATCCACCTCCGACTCCAACGCACTGTCCGTAACTTCTAAGCGCCATGAGCGCAAGAAGTTTAGTAAGATTCCCCTACACTACCCTTGCATTTCTAAACGTACTCCATTACTTTCCGTTCCATTAGGCAAACCACCGGTTTTTGACGGTGAAGATTATAACATGTGGAGTGACAAAATGAAGCATCACCTAACCTCACTCCACACTAGTATTTGGAATGTTGTTGAATTTGGTGTACAGGTACCATCCGTAGGGGATGAGGACTATGATTCGGATGAAGTTGCCCAAATCCGGCACTTCAACTCACAAGCCACCACAATACTCCTCGCCTCTCTAAGTCGAGAGGAGTATAACAAGGTGCAACGATTGAAGAGCGCCAAAGAGATTTGGGACGTACTCAAAACGGCGCATGAAGGAGATGAGGTGACCAAGATCACCAAAAGGGAGACGATCGAGGGGGAGCTCGGTCGATTCATGCTTCACCAAGGGGAGGAGCCAGAAGCGATGTACAACCGGCTCAAAACCTTGGTGAACCAAGTGCGCAACCTCGGGAGCACCAAATGGGATGGCCATGAGATGGTCAAGGTTATTCTAAGATCACTAGTTTTTCTTAATCCTACTCAAGTACAATTAATTCGTGGTGATCCTAGATACAAACTAATGTCTCCTGAGGAAGTGATAGGTAAATTTGTGAGCTTTGAGCTAATGATCAAAGGCTCCAAAAAGATCATCGAGCAAGGCGTACCCGAAGCACAACCCGTTGCATTCAAAGCAACGGAGGAGAAGAAAGAAGATTCTACTCCAAGTAGAATCCCCATCGACGCCTCCAAGCTCGACAATGAGGAGATTGCGCTCATAATCAAGAGTTTCTGTCAAATCCTCAAACAAAGGAAGGGGAAAGATTACAAGCCCCGTTCCAAGAAGATTTGCTACAAGTGTGGTAAGCCCAGTCATTTTATTGCAAAATGTCCATTATCTAGTGATAGTGATAGGGGCGACAACAAAAAGGGAAAGAGGAGAGAAAAGAAGAGGTACTACAAGAAGAAGGGCGGCGATGCTCATGTTTGCCAGGAGTGGGACTCCAATGAGAGCTTCACCGACTCCTCCTCCGACGAGGACGCCGCCAACATCGCCGTCAACAAAGGGCTCCTCTTCCCCAACGTCGGCCACAAATGCCTCATGGCAAAGGACGACAAAAAGAAGAAGGTAAAATCCAAATCCTCCACTAAATATGCAACATCTAGTGATGAGGCTAATTCTAGTGATGATGAGGATGATTTGTTTACTCTCTTTGCCAACTTAAACATGCAACAAAAGGAAAAGTTAAATGAATTAATTAGCGCTATTCATGAGAAGGATGAACTCTTGGATAGCCAAGAGGACTTCCTAATTAAAGAAAACAAAAAGCATGTTAAAGTTAAAAATGCTTATACTCAGGAAGTAGAGAAAAATGAAAAATTAACTAATGAGCTAAGCACTTGCCATGACATTGTTTCCAACCTTAGAAATGAAAATGCAAAACTAATTGCTAAGGTTGAAAAGTTTGATGTTTGTGATGATTCAATTATTAGTCTTAGAAATGATAATGCCAATTTAATTGCTAAGATTGACAATTTGAATGCTTCTCTTTCTAGCCTTAAAATTGAAAATGAAAAATTAATTGCTAAGGCTAAGGATTTAGATGTTTGCAATGCTTCTATTTCCAATCTTAGAGATGAGAATGATATTTTGCATGCTAAGATTGTTGAATTAAATACTTGCAAACCCTCTACATCTTCGGTTGAACATGTTGCTATTTGCACTAGATGTAGAGATATTAATGTTGATGCTATTCATAATCACCTAGCTTTAATTAAACAACAAAATGATCACATAGCTCAACTTAGTGCCAAAATTAATGAGCATGACTTAGAAAATGAGAAATTTAAATTTGCTAGAAGCATGCTCTATAGTGGGAGACACCCTGGTATTAAGGATGGCATTGGCTTCCAATAGGGAGACAATGTCAAGCTTAATGCCCCTCCTAAAAGATTGTCTAATTTTGTTAAGGGCAAGGCTCCCATGGTTCAGGATAACGAGGGTTATATTTTATACCCTGCCGGTTATCCCGAACACAAAATTAGGAGAATTCACTCTAGGAAGTCTCACTCTGGCCCTAATCATGCTTTTATGTATAAGAGTGAGGCATCTAGTTCTAGGCAATCAACCCATGCTAAATTGCCTAAGAAGAAAACTCCTAAAAGCATCAAATGATCATAATGTTTCATTCAAAACTTTTGATGATTCTTATGTGCTTACTAACAAATCTGGCAAGGTAGTTGCCAAGTATGTTGGGGGCAAACACAAGGGATCAAAAACTTGTGTTTGGGTACCCAAAGTTCTTGTATCTAATATCAAAGGACCCAAAACTGTTTGGGTACCTAAAATCAAGAACTAAATTTTTTTATAGGTTTATGCATCCGGGGGCTCAAGTTGGATCATCGACAGCGGGTGCACAAACCATATGACTGGGGAGAAAAGGATGTTCTCCTCCTACGAGAAAAACCAAGATCCCTAACGAGCTATCACATTCGGGGATGGAAATCAAGGTTTGGTCAAAGGATTGGGTAAAATTGCTATATCACATGACCATTCTATTTCCAATGTTTTTCTTGTAGATTCTTTAGATTACAACTTGATTTATGTTTCTCAATTATGTAAAATGGGTTACAACTGTCTTTTCACGGATACAGGTGTTACTGTCTTTAGAAGAAGTGATGATTCAATAGCTTTTAAGAGAGTATTAGGGGGTCAGCTATACTTAGTTGATTTCAATAGAGCTGAACTCGATACTTGCTTAATTGCTAAGACTAACATGGGTTGGCTCTGGCATCGCCGACTAGCCCATGTTGGGATGAAGAATCTTCACAAGCTTCTAAAGCGAGAGCACATTTTGGGGCTAACAAATGTGCATTTTGAGAAAGACAAGATTTGTAGCGCATGCCAAGCAGGGAAGCAAGTTGGTGTTCATCATCCACATAAGAACATCATGACAACTGACAGGCCACTTGAGCTCCTCCACATGGACCTATTCAGCCCGATCGCTTACATAAGCATCGGTGGGGGTAAGTACTGTTTAGTTATTGTGGATGACTATTCTCGCTTCACTTGGGTATTCTTTTTACAGGATAAATCTCAAACCCAAGAAACTTTGAAAGGATTCTTGAGACGGTCTCAAAATGAGTTCGGCCTAAGGATCAAGAAAATAAGAAGCGACAACGGGACGGAGTTCAAGAATTCACAAATTGAAGGCTTTCTTGAGGATGAGGGCATCAAGCATGAGTTCTCTTCTCCCTACACGCCTCAACAAAATGGTGTAGTGGAGAGGAAGAATAGAACTCTATTGGACATGGCAAGAACCATGCTTGATGAGTACAAGACTTCGGATCGGTTTTGGGCCGAGGCGGTCAACACCGCTTGCTACGTCATCAACCGGTTGTATCTACACCGAATCCTCAAGAAGACATCATACGAACTCCTCACCGGTAAAAAGCCAAATGTTTCATATTTTAGAGTCTTTGGTAGCAAATGCTTTATACTTGTTAAAAGAGGTAGAAAATCTAAATTTGCTCCTAAGGCTGTAGAAGGCTTTTTACTAGGATATGATTCAAACACAAGGGCATATAGAGTCTTTAACAAGTCCACTGGACTAGTTGAAGTTTCTTGTGATATTGTGTTTGATGAGATTAACGGCTCTCAAGTAGAGCAAATTGATTTTGATGAATTAGATGATGAAGAGGCTCCGTACGTCGCGCTAAGGAACATGTCCATTGGGGATGTGTGTCCTAAGGAAAGTAGCCTCCACAAGCACAAGATCAACCATCCTCCTCCATGCAAACATCTCCACCAACACAAGATGAGGATGAGGCTCAAGATGATGAAGGAGAAGATCAAGAAGATGAGCCACCTCAAGAGGAGGACAAGGATCAAGGGGGAGATGCAAATGATCAAGACAAGGAGGATGAACAAAATCCAAGACCACCACACCCAAGAGTCCACCAAGCAATCCAACGAGATCACCCCGTGAACACCATCCTAGGAGACATTCATAAGGGGGTAACTACTCGATCTCGTGTTGCTCATTTTTGTGAACACTACTCGTTTGTTTCCTCTATTGAGCCACACAGGGTAGAGGAAGCACTTCAAGATTCAGATTGGGTACTGGCAATGCAAGAGGAGCTCAACAACGTCAAGAGGAATGAGGTATGGAATTTTGAAAGGGAAATGTGCCCTTGGGCCATTTCTAAGTATTTTGGTGATTGAGTGCCAACACAAGTGCTTAAGTGTTAATCTATGCCAATTGATGGACAAAGTGCAAATCAAGAGTAAAGGTATGTTTCTAAGACTTAGTACATTGTTTTGGAGACTAATGTATTGTGTCTAAGTGCTAGAAAAAGGAAAAGACCAATTTGGAAAAGACTTGGCTATGCAGCCAAGACTCTGCGCAGTCTAGGTGCACCGGACAGTGTCCGGTGCGCCAGGCTGGCGACTATCAACTGGCTGCTCTTGGGAAGCGATCAACGGCGTATGGCTATAAATCACCGGACTGTCCGGTGGTGCACCGGACTGTCCGGTGAGCCAACGGTCGGTCGGGCCAACGGTCGGCCGAGTAATCCGCGCGCGACGCGTGGCCGAGCCAACGGTCAGAAGGGGGCACCGGACTGTCCGGTGTGCACCGGACAGTGTCCGGTGCGCCAACGGCTCTGGATCTTCAACGGTCGGCTGCGCCACAGAAGGAAAGAAATCCGCACCGGACCGTCCGGTGCGCCAAGCGACAGAAGGCAAGAATTGCCTTCCTGGAATGCTCTCAACGGCTCCTATCTGCCTTGGGGCTATAAAAGGGACCCCTAGGTGAAAGGGAATTAGGCTTACACCTAGTTCCTAAATAATTTTGGTGGTTGAATTGCCCAACACAAATAATTGGACTAACTAGTTTGCTCTAGTGTACAAGTTATACAGGTGCCAAAGGTTCACACTTAGCCAATAAAAAGACCAAGTATTGGGTTCAACAAAAGAGCAAAGGGACAACCGAAGGCACCTCTGGTCTGGTGCACCGGACTGTCCGGTGCACCACCGGACATGTCCGGTGCACCAGAGGACTCCAACTCAAACTCGTCACCTTCGGGAATTTCCAGAGGCGACTCCGCTATAATTCACCGGACTGTCCGGTGTACACCGGACAGTGTCCGGTGCTCCAAGGAAGAGCGGCCTCAGGAACTCGCCAGCTTCGGGAAACTGTAACGGCTGCTCCGCTATAATTCACCGGACATGTCCGGTGTACACCGGACTGTCCGGTGTAACAGCGGGGCAACGGCTACTTCTGGCGCCAACGGCTACCTGCAGCGCATTAAATGCGCGCCAGCGCGCGCAGAGGGCAGGCACGCCCATACTGGCGCACCGGACACTCCACAGTACATGTCCAGTGCGCCACCGGACATCCAGGTGGGCCCAGAAGACAAAGCTCCAACGGTCAGAACCCTAACGTTCGGATGACGTGGCTGGCGCACCGGACTGTCCGGTGCACCATACGACAGACAGCCTGCATCCAAACGGCTAGTTTGGTGGTTGGGGCTATAAATACCCCCAACCACCCCTCATTCAAGACATCCAAGTATTCCACTTCTCAACCACTTACAAGAGCTAGGCATTCAATTCTAGACACACTCAAGTGATCAAATCCTCTCCAATTCCACACAAAGCTTTAGTGATTAGCGAGAGAGATTTGTCGTGTTCTTTTGAGCTCTTGCGCTTGGATTGCTTCTTTCTTTCTCAATTGTTCTTGTGATCAAAACTCATTTGTAACCGAGGCAAGAGACACCAATTGTGTGGTGGTACTTGCGGGGAAGTTTTATTCCCGGGTTGATTTGAGAAGAGAAGCTCACTCGGTCCGAGGGACCGTTTGAGAGAGGGAAAGGGTTGAAAAAGACCTGGCCTTTGTGGCCTCCTCAACGGGGAGTAGGTTTGCGAGAACCGAACCTCGGTAAAACAAATCATCGTGTCTCACTCCGCATTTGCTCACGATTTGTTTTGCGCCCTCTCTCTCGGACTCGTATTTATTTCTAACGCTAACCCGTCTCGTAGTTGTGTTTATATTTGTAAATTTCAGTTTCGCCCTATTCACCCCCCTCTAGGCGACTTTCACTAGGCGCATGGAGGAGCACACCAAGCATTCTCTAAGCATTCCTAAGCACCAAGACTTCAATTCCGCGCATTCGATTCGTTGTGATAGCAACTAGAGCTCCATTTGAGTAGAGAACTCTTTGAGTTGTGTTGAGAGCTCTTGTTGTGACTTGTGTGCGTGTTGTTGCTCTGATTTTGTGTCTTGTGTGCGTTGCTCATCCCATCCTTACTTCTGTGCTTCTTTGTGATAATCAAAGTGTGAGGGCGAGAGACTCCAAGTTGTGGAGATTCCTCGCAAACGGGATATAGTAAAGTGAAAGCAAAACACCGTGGTATTCAAGTGAGTCTTTGGACCGCTTGAAAGGGGTTGAGTGCAACCCTCGTCTGTTGGGACGCCACAACGTGGAGTAGGCAAGTATTGGACTTGGCCGAACCACGGGATAAACCACTGTGCCATCTCTGTGTTGATCTTTTTGTGGTTATCGTGTTGTGCGAGAACTTCTCTCTAGCCACTTGGCTTTATTGTGCTAACGCCTAATCAAGTCTTGTGGGATTAAGTTTCAAGTTTTTACAGGATCACCTATTCACCCCCCTCTAGGTGCTCTTAATTGGTATCAGAGTCGTTCTCTTCACGAAGGGACTAATCGCCCGAAGAGATGGATCCTAAGGGCAAGGGGATTGTGATCAATGATAAGGAGAAGGAGTCCTTCGTCAACGAGCCGAAAGATGACAAGCCTACTGACTCGGGATCGGGCCACAAAAGAAAAGCCGGGAAGAAGAAGAAAACAAGGCGCATCAAGGAGATAGTATACTACGACAGCGACGAATCTTCCTCTTCCCAAAAGGACGACGACAACGACTATGAGAAAAAAAGACGGTTAATTCAAACTTCTCTTTCGATTATTCTCGTATTCCGCATAGTTCAAATGCACATTTGCTTTCCATTCCTCTTGGCAAACCTCCACACTTTGATGGGGAGGACTACGGATTTTGGAGTCACAAAATGCATAGTCACTTGTTCTCTCTCCATCCGAGTATATGGGAGATAGTGGAAAATGGAATGCAATTTGATTGCATGGATAGTCCTTTGTTTATCAATGAACAAACCCATAAAAATGCACAAACTACTACTGTCATTTTAGCATCTCTGTGCAGGGAAGAATATAATAAGGTGAGCGGCTTGGACAATGCCAAGCAGATCTGGGACACCCTCAAGATATCACATGAGGGAAATGACGTCACCATGCTCACCAAGATGGAGTTGGTGGAGGGCGAACTTGGGAGATTCGCAATGATCAGGGGAGAGGAGCCAACCCAAACGTACAACCGGCTCAAGACCCTCATCAACAAAATAAGGAGCTATGGAAGCACACGATGGACAGACCATGACGTCGTCCGCCTAATGCTAAGGTCTTTTACCATCCTTGATCCACATCTTGTAAACAATATTCGTGAGAATCCCAGGTACACAAAGATGTCGCCCGAAGAAGTGCTTGGGAAGTTTGTAAGCGGGCGAATGATGATCAAGGAGGCAAGATACGTCAACGATGCATTGAATGGCCCAATCCATGAGCCTCAAGTCATTGCTCTCAAGGCATCGAGTAGCAAGGAGGCGCTACCTAGCAAGGTGGCGCAAGTTGAGGCGACGGGGCTAAATGAGGAAGAGATGGCCCTCATCATCAAGCGCTTCAAGACGGCACTAAAGGGCCGCAAGGAGCATCCCAACAAGAACAAGACGAAGGGGAAGCGCTCCTGCTTCAAATGTGGTAAGATTGGTCATTTTATCGCTAATTGTCCCGATAATGAGAGTGACCAAGAAAAGAAAAGTGGAAAGTGGGAAAAGAAGAAGAACTACAAGAAGGCAAAGGGCGAGGCACATCTTGGAAAGGAGTGGGATTCGGATTGCTCCTCGTCCGACTCCGACAATGAAGGACTCGCCGCCACCGCCTTCAACAAATCATCCCTCTTCCCCAACGAGCGTCACACATGCCTCATGGCGAAGGAGAAGAAGGTATGTACTCGAAAGTCTACTTATGCTTCTTCTAGTGATGATGAATCTAGCGATGATGAAATAGATTACTCTAGTTTGTTCAAGGGCTTAGATAGAACAAAAATTGATAAGATTAATGAATTGATTGATGCTTTGAATGATAAGAATAGATTGTTAGAAAAGCAAGAGGATCTTTTGTATGAAGAACATGATAAATTTGTAGAGGCACAAAAATCTCTTGCTTTAGAAGTTAAAAGGAATGAAATGCTTTCTTGTGAACTATCAACTTGCCATGAGACAATTTCTAGTTTAAAAAGTGTTAATGATGATTTGAATGCAAAACTAGAAGTAGCAAATAAATCTAACTCGTGTATAGAACATGTTGTGATTTGCAATAGGTGTAAGGATTTTAATATTGATGCTTGTAGTGAACACCTAGTTTCTATTGCAAAGTTAAATGATGAAGTGGCTAGTCTTAATGCCTAACTTAAGACTAGCAAGAGTGAATTTGACAAACTAAAATTTGCAAGGGATGCCTACACTATTGGTAGACACCCTCAATTAAGGATGGGCTTGGCTTCAAGAGGGAAGCCAAGAACTTAACTAGTCATAAGGCTCCCATTCCCGCCAAGGAGAAAGGGAAGGCCCCTATGACCAATAGTTGCCAAAAGAACCATGCTTTCATGTACCATGGTAGGAAATTTTCTAGAAATATTCATCATGATAGGAGGTGTAATGCTTATGATTCAAATGCAATGTTTGCTTCAAGTTCTTCCTATGTGCATGGTAGAAATATGCCTAGGAGAAATGTCATTCATTATATGCCTAGGAGAAATGTTGCTCATATTCCTAGGAAAGTAAACAATGAACCTTCTACAATTTATCATGCTTTGCAATTTGTAGAAAGGATAGAAAGGTGATTGCTAGGAAATTAGGGGCAAAATGCAAGGGAGATAAAACTTGCATTTGGGTCCCTAAGGATATTGTCACTAACCTTGTAGGACCCAACAAGAGTTGGGTACCTAAGACCCAAGCCTAAATTTGCCTTGCAGGTTTATGCATCCGGGGGATCAAGCTAGATTATCGACAGCGGATGCACAAACCACATGACGGGGGAGAAGAAGATGTTCACCTCCTACGTCAAGAACAAAGATTCCCAAGTCTCAATCATATTCGGTGAAGGGAATCAAGGCAAGGTGAAAGGGTTAGGAAAAATAGCTATTTCATCCAAGCACTCCATTTCCAATGTATTTTTAGTTGAGTCGCTTGGATATAACTTGTTGTCTGTGAGTCAGCTTTGTAATATGGGATATAACTGCTTATTCACAAATGTAGATGTGTCTGTCTTTAGAAGGAGTGATGGTTCATTAGCTTTTAAGGGTGTACTAGATGGCAAACTCTATTTAGTTGATTTTGCAAAAGAGGAGGCCGGTCTAGATGCATGCTTAATTGCTAAGACTAGCATGGGCTGGCTGTGGCATCGCCGCTTAGCACATGTGGGGATGAAGAACCTTCACAAACTTCTAAAGGGAGAACATGTGATAGGTCTAACAAATGTTACCTTCGAAAAAGATAGACCTTGTGTAGCTTGTCAAGCAGGTAAACAAGTGGGAAGTTCTCATCATACCAAAAATGTGATGACCACATCAAGACCTTTGGAGTTGCTTCATATGGACCTCTTCGGACCCATCGCCTATCTAAGCATAGGAGGAAGTAAGTATGGTCTTGTTATAGTTGATGATTTTTCCCGCTTCACTTGGGTATTATTTTTGCAGGATAAATCTGAAACCCAAGGGACCCTCAAGCGCTTCCTAAGGAGGGCTCAAAATGAGTTTGAGCTCAAGGTGAAGAAGATAAGGAGCGAGAACGGGTCCGAGTTCAAGAACCTTCAAGTGGAGGAGTACCTTGAGGAGGAAGGAATCAAGCACGAGTTCTCCGCTCCCTACACACCACAGCAAAACGGTGTGGTAGAGAGGAAGAACAAGACGCTCATTGACATGGCGAGGACAATGCTTGGAGAATTTAAGACGCCCGAGCGATTTTGGTCGGAAGCCGTGAACATGGCTTGCCACGCCATCAACCGGGTCTACCTTCATCGCCTCCTCAAGAAGACGTCATACGAGCTACTAACCGGTAACAAACCCAATGTTTCGTATTTCCGAGTTTTGGGGAGTAAATGCTACATTCTAGTGAAGAAGGGTAGGAATTCCAAATTTGCTCCCAAAGCGGTACAAGGGTTTTTGTTAGGTTATGACTCAAATACAAAGGCGTATAGAGTCTTCAACAAATCATCGGGTTTGGTTGAAGTCTCTAGCGACGTTGTATTTGATGAGACTAATGGCTCTCCAAGAGAGCAAGTTGTTGATCTTGATGATGTAGATGAAGAAGACGCTCCAACGGTCGCAATACGCACCATGGCAATTGGAGAAGTGCGGCCACAGGAACAAAAGGAGCAAGATCAACCCTCTTCCTCAACAATGGTGCATCCCCCAACTCAAGATGATGAACAGGTTCATCAAGAGGAGGTGTGTGATCAAGGGGGAGCACAAGATGATCATGTGATGGAGGAAGAAGCACAACCGGCACCTCCAACCCAAGTTCGAGCGACGATTCAAAGGAATCATCCCGTCGACCAAATTTTGGGTGACATTAGCAAGGGAGTAACCACTCGTTCTAGATTAGTTAATTTTTGTGAGCATTACTCCTTTGTCTCTTCTATTGAGCCTTTTAGGGTAGAAGAGGCCTTGCTAGATCCGGACTGGGTGTTGGCCATGCAAGAAGAGCTCAACAATTTCAAGAGAAATGAAGTTTGGACACTGGTGCCTCGTCCCAAGCAAAATGTTGTGGGAACCAAGTGGGTGTTCCGCAACAAATAAGACGAGCACAGGGTGGTGACAAGGAACAAGGCTCGACTTGTGGCAAAAGGTTATGCCCAAGTCGCAGGTTTGGACTTTGAGGAGACTTTTGCTCCTGTGGCTAGGCTAGAGTCCATTCGTATCTTGCTAGCATATGCCGCTCACCATTCTTTCAGGTTGTTCCAAATGGATATGAAGAGCGCTTTCCTCAACGGGCCAATCAAGGAGGAGGTGTACATGGAGCAACCCCCTGGCTTCGAGGATGAACGGTACCCCGACCACGTATGTAAGCTCTCTAAGGCACTCTATGGACTTAAGCAAGCCCCAAGAGCATGGTATGAATGCCTTAGAGACTTTTTAATTGCTAATGCTTTCAAGGTTGGGAAAACCGATCCGACTTTATTCACTAAGACTTGTGATGGTGATTTATTTGTGTGCCAAATTTATGTCGATGACATAATATTTGGTTCTACTAACCAAAAGTCTTGTGAAGAGTTTAGCAGGTTGATGACTCAAAAGTTTGAGATGTCGATGATGGGTGAGTTGAACTACTTCCTTGGGTTCCAAGTGAAGCAACTCAAGGACGGCACCTTCATCTCCCAAACGAAGTACACGCAAGACTTGCTAAAGCGGTTTGGGATGAAGGACGCCAAGCCCGCAAAGACTCCGATGGGAACTGACGGACACATCGACCTCAACAAAGGAGGTAAGTCCGTTGATCAAAAAGCATATCGGTCCATGATAGGTTCTTTACTTTATTTATGCGCTAGTAGACCGGATATTATGCTTAGTGTATGCATGTGTGCTAGATTTCAATCCGATCCAAGGGAGTGTCACTTAGTGGCTGTGAAGCGAATTCTTAGATATTTAGTCGCTACGCCTTGCTTCGGGATCTGGTATCCAAAGGGGTCTACCTTTGACTTAATTGGATATTCAGACTCCGATTATGCTGGATGTAAGGTCGATAGGAAGAGTACATCAGGGACGTGTCAATTTTTAGGAAGGTCCCTGGTGTCATGGAGTTCTAAGAAACAAACTTCCGTTGCCCTATCCACCGCTGAGGCCGAGTATGTTGCCGCAGGACAATGTTGCGCGCAACTATTTTGGATGAGGCAAACCCTCCGGGACTTTGGCTACAATCCGAGCAAAGTCCCACTCCTATGTGACAATGAGAGTGCTATCCGCATAGCGGACAATCCTGTTGAGCACAGCCGCACAAAGCACATTGACATCCGGCATCACTTTTTGAGAGACCACCAGCAAAAGGGAGATATCGAAGTGTTTTATATTAGCACCGAGAACCAGCTAGCCGATATCTTTACCAAGCCTTTAGATGAGAAGAACTTTTGCAGGCTGCGTAGTGAGCTAAATGTCTTAGATTCACGGAACTTGGATTGATGTGTAGCATACATGTGTATTATGCTTTGATCATGTTCCTTATGCATTTTGTTGTTTATTTATGGTGCTCAAGTTGTACAAACACTCCCCGGACCTCAAAAGTCCATGTGTGAGTGATGCACATATTTAGGGGGAGATGTGCTACAACTTGACCCTTTGAGACTAACCGTGTGTTAGAGTTTGCTTGATTTAGTCTCAAAGGTGGATTGAAAGGGAAAGGTGGACTTGGACCATGCAAGACTTCCACTGCACTCCGATGAGAGGGTAACTTACTCCAAGTCCATCTCAATATCCTTATTGCCTTGGTACTCTCATTTGAAGATTTTGGTGAGGCAATGGGGTTTAAGGGCCAAGATTGATCCCGTTTTGGTGCTTGATGCCAAAGGGGGAGAAAATAAGGCCAAAGCAATAAATGGATCAGCTACCACTTGAAAATTTTGAAAATAGTAGAATAGAGCTTTTGGTTTGTCAAAACTCTCTTGTTGTCCCTTTTGTCAAAAGTTGGCTTCTTGTAGGGAGAATAGTTGATTATGGGAAAAAGGGGGAGTTTTTGAAATATTTGATCAATTTCTCTTGGAACAACTCTCTCAACAAGTGTGTTTGACTTAGATATAGGAAATTGAGGTTGATTTGCAAAAACAAAACCAAGTGGTGGCAAAGAATGATCCAAATATGCCAAATTTGAATTAAAACAAATTTGTGTTCTCATTTGCATTGATGTTGCACTTCTTTAGTTGCTTTTTGTTGTGTTGGCATAAATCACCAAAAAGGGGGAGATTGAAAGGGAAATGTGCCCTTGGGCCATTTCTAAGTATTTTGGTGATTGAGTGCCAACACAAGTGCTTAAGTGTTAATCTATGTCAATTGATGGACAAAGTGCAAATCAAGAGTAAAGGTTGTTTCTAAGACTTAGTACATTGTTTTGGAGACTAATGTATTGTGTCTAAGTGCTAGAAACAGGAAAAGACCAATTTGGAAAAGTCTTGGCTATGCAGCCAAGACTCTGCGCAGTCTGGGTGCACCGGACTGTCCGGTGGTGCACCGGACAGTGTCCGGTGCGCCAGGCTGGCGACTGTCAACTGGCTGCTCTCGGGAAGCAATCAACGGCGTACGACTATAAATCACCGGACTGTCCGATGGTGCACCGGACTGTCTGGTGAGCCAACGGTCGGCCGGGCCAACGGTCGGCCGAGTAATCCGCGCGCGACGCGTGGCCGAGCCAACGGTCAGAAGGGGGCACCGGACTGTCCGGTGTGCACTGGACAGTGTCCGGTGCGCCAACGGCTCTGGATCTTCAACGGTCGGCTGCGCCACAGAAGGAAAGAAATCCGCACCGGACTGTCCGGTGCGTCAGGCGACAGAAGGCAAGAATTGCCTTCCTGGAATGCTCTCAACGGCTACTATCTGCCTTGGGGCTATAAAAGGGACCCCTAGGCGCATGGAGGAGCACACCAAGCATTCTCTAAGCATTCCTAAGCACCAAGACTTCAATTCCGCGCATTCGATTTGTTGTGCTAGCAACTAGAGCTCCATTTGAGTAGAGAACTCTTTGAGTTGTGTTGAGAGCTCTTGTTGTAACTTGTGTGCGTGTTGTTGCTCTGATTTTGTGTCTTGTGTGCGTTGCTCATCCCATCCTTACTTCTGTGCTTCTTTGTGATAATCAAAGTGTGAGGGCGAGAGGCTCCAAGTTGTGGAGATTCCTCGCAAATGGGATATAGTAAAGTGAAAGCAAAACACCGTGGTATTCAAGTGGGTCTTTGGACCGCTTGAAAGGGGTTGAGTGCAACCCTCGTCCGTTGGGACGCCACAACATGGAGTAGGCAAGTATTGGACTTGGCCGAACCACGGGATAAACCATTGTGCCATCTCTGTGTTGATCTTTTTGTGGTTATCGTGTTGTGCGAGAACTTCTCTCTAGCCACTTGGCTTTATTGTGCTAACGCCTAATCAAGTCTTGTGGGATTAAGTTTCAAGTTTTTACAGGATCACCTATTCACCCCCCCTTCTAGGTGCTCTCACATTTAGTTCCACGTCCTAACCAAAATGTTGTAGGAACCAAGTGGGTCTTCCGCAACAAACAAGATGAGCATGGTGTGGTGACAAGGAACAAGGCACGACTTGTGGCCAAAGGGTATTCACAAGTCGAAGGCTTGGATTTCGGTGAAACCTATGCACCCGTAGCTAGGCTTGAGTCAATTTGAATATTACTTGCCTATGTTACTCACTATGACTTTAAGCTTTACCAAATGGACGTGAAGAGTGCCTTCCTCAACGGACCTATCAAGGAAGAGGTCTATGTTGAGCAACCTCCCGGCTTTGAAGATAGTGAGTATCCTAACCATGTTTACAAGCTCTCTAAGGCACTTTATGGGCTCAAGCAAGCCCCAAGAGCATGGTATGAATGCCTAAGAGATTTTCTTATCACTAATGGTTTCAAAGTCGGAAAGGCCGATCCTACTTTATTCACTAAAACCATTGAGAATGATTTGTTTGTATGCCAAATTTATGTTGATGATATCATATTTGGGTCTACTAACAAATGTATTTGTGAAGAGTTTAGTAGGATCATGATTCAAAAATTCGAGATGTCTATGATGGGGGAGTTGAAGTATTTTCTAGGATTTCAAGTAAAGCAACTCCAAGAGGACACCTTCATTAGCCAAACGAATTACATTCAAGATATTCTCACCAAGTTTGGAATGAAGGATGCCAAGCCCATCAAGACACCCATGGGGACCAATGGGCATCTCGACCTCGACACGGGAGGTAAATCCGTAGATCAAAAGGTATACCGGTCGATGATAGGTTCTTTACTCTATTTATGTGCATCTCGACCGGACATTATGCTTTCCGTATGCATGTGTGTAAGGTTCCAAGCCGACCCTAAGGAAGTTCACCTTAGGGCCGTAAAGCGAATCTTGAGATATTTAGTTCAGACACCTAAGTTTGGTCTTTGGTACCCCAAGGGATCCTCATTTGATTTATTAGGATATTCCGATGCTGATTGGGCAGGGTGTAAGATTAATAGGAAGAGCACATCAGGGACTTGTCAGTTTTTGGGAAGATCCCTGGTGTCTTAGGCTTCAAAGAAACAAAACTCAGTAGCTCTTTCTACCGCCGAAGCCGAGTACATTGCCGCAGGCCATTGTTGTACGTAATTGCTTTGGATGAGGCAAACCCTTAGTGACTATGGCTACAAATTTAGCAAAGTCCCTCTCCTATGTGACAATGAGAGTGCAATCCGCATGGCGGATAATCCCGTTGAACACAGCCGCACTAAGCACATAGCCATTCGGTTCACTTTCTGAGAGATCACCAACAAAAGGGGATATCGAGATAGCCTATATAAACACCAAAGATCAATTGGCCGATATCATTACCAAGCCACTAGATGAGCAATCCTTTACCAAACTTAGGAATGAGCTAAATATTCTTGATTCTAGGAATTTTGATTGATTCTTTGCACACATAGCTCATTTACATACCTTTGATCATATTTCTTTTATGTCTATGACTAATGTGTTTTCAAGTATAATATTATGCTTAGTCATAGATATTGAAAGGGAAATGGAGTATTCGGCAAAGAAGGCGCTTCCACTCAACTCCAATTGTATTTGCCGGTACTCCGCATCGTTCTCCGCTTTGGTATAATCTTCACTCATATTTTTGTGTTTGCCAAAGGGGGAGAAAGTTTGAAAAGGGCTTATATTTCACTCACAAGTATCCGTTTTTGGCGATTCATGCCAAAGGGGGAGAAAGTATGAGCCCAAAGCAAAAGAACCGCACCACCACCGAATTTTAAAATGAAGTTTTTAAAATTAATATCTTATTGTGTTCGAAAGGGGGAGAAAGTAGTATCTTCAAAAATTGCAAAACCCTCTTGAACATTAAGAGGAGAATTTTATTTAGGGGGACTTTTGTTTTAGTCAAAGGAAAAGCATTTGAGACAGGGGGGGAATTTCAAATCTTGAAAATGCTTTCTTCAATCTTTTTCATGTACCCTTGACTATTTGCAAAAGGTTTTTGAAAATAATTTTACAAAGAATCTGCAAAACAAAACCCGTGGTGCAAATGTGGTCCAAAATTTTAATTAAGAAGAAAAACCACCCATGCATATCTATTGAAATAAGTATATTGGTTTCAATTCCAAGCAACCTTTACACTTACATTATGCAAACTAGTTCAATTCTGCACTTCTTTATTTGCCTTGGTTTGTGTTGGCATCAATCACCAAAAAGGGGGAGATTGAAAGGGAAATAGGGTCAAACCTTTTCCATATGAATTTTGGTGGTTGAATTGCCCAACACAAATTATTGAACTAACTAGTTTGCTCTAGATTATGAGTTCTACAGGTGCCAAAGGTTCACAACAAACCAATACAAGTGAAAAGAAAGGGTTCAAACAAAGGGAGCAAAAGACAACCGAAGTGTGCCCTGGTCTGGCGCACCGGACTGTCCGGTGTGCCACCAGACAGTGTTCGGTGCACCAGGGAATCCAACTCCAAACTTGCCACCTTCGGGAATTCTGAGAGCCACTCCGCTATAATTCACCGGACTGTCCGGTGTAGCATCGGACTGTCCGGTGTAGCACCGGACTATCCGCTGTGCCAGCGGAGCAACGGCTACTTCGCGCCAACTGTCGTCTGCGAAGGCATTAAATGCGCTACAGTGCGTGCCTGCGCGCGCAGATGTCAGAGCAGGCGCCAGAAGGCGCACCGGACAGTCTACAGGACCTGTCCGGTGCACCACTGGACTGTCCGGTGGCCCCACAAGTCAGAGCTCCAACGGTCGAACCCTAACGGCCGGGTGACGTGGCTGGCGCACCGGACAGCGTCCGGTGGCGCACCGGACTGTCCGGTGCGCCATGAGACAGCAGCCTCCACCAACGGCTACTTTGGTGGTTGGGGCTATAAATACCCCCAACAACCACCCACCATTCATTGCATCCAAATTTTCAGACTTCACACCTCATACAAGAGCTATAGCATTCAATACAAGACACAAACAAAGAGATCAAATCCTCTCCCAAGTCCAGAATCACTCCAAACAAATTAGTGACTAGACAGAGAGACATTTGTGTTCTTTTGAGCTCTTGCGCTTAGATTGCTTTTCTTCTTCCTTCTTTCTTGTGCTCAACTCACTTGTAATCAAAACAAGAGACACCAATTATGTGGTGGTCCTTGTAGTGGACTTAGTGTCCCATTTGATTGAGAAGAGAAGCTCACTCGGTCTAAGTGACCGTTTGAGAGAGGGAAAGGGTTGAAAGAGACCCGGTTTTTGTGACCACCTCAACGGGGAGTAGGTTTGCAAGAACCGAACCTCGGTAAAACAAATCACCGTGTCATCCGCTCTATTTCCTTGGTTGATTTGTTTTGCGCCCTCTCTTTTGGACTCGTTTATATTTCTAACGCTAACTCCGGCTTGTAGTTGTGCTTAAGTTTATAATTTTCAGATTCCGCCTATTCACCCCCCTCTAGGCGGCTTTCACAATAGCATAGCTACGAAGGTAAAGTATAATTCCCAGGTTTGATCAGGGAATAAGGTTGGAAAGGTTATCTAAATAGGTAACCCGTCAAATTACGCATATATATCCAAAAGAATAAACTTTATTAAATATATTGTTTGGGATCAAACATAGTATGCAGAGGGAGAAGTCCACTTGCCTTGCTTATTGAAAACTCGAGACTCTTCCAGGGATCTGAATAGATCTTGATTCTTAACTACTAGATCGACCACTGAATATCACACAAACAAACAAGAAGAACAAACACCACTCAATAACATACCACATTCACCAGACGTAAAGCTAAAAGAGAGCCTAACAAAAAGAGCGTTCGTTTTTCAAAAACATCGCAAGCAATGATTATAATAAGAGGGTATTCATTTCAAAAAATGTGTGATCTATAATTTATAAAACAAGACATGAGCTTAAAAATATCTTAATTAAAATATACAAATATTAAGTTCACCAATTTAATCTTTTATAAATTGTCATATGTGATATGTCTAAGATCAAGGGTTTATAGGATGATGAACACATTATAACCATATTAAACCTTTTTAACCGTTTAGAAAAGATATATGCTATATGTCTATGGTTAATGAGTTATGAAACATATTAAACATTGATTTATGAAACACTACAAAACATATTGTAAAACATTTATTGATGAAAAGATATTATATAAGCCTAATCGAGTTTTATGTGGAAGGGTGATTAAACAGATAATTATATTTATTTTCATTAAGAAAATACATGGCCTAGATAGGTTTTTATGCAACAGAAAATTAAACAATTAATTATATTCACTTTTGCTTAAGAAAACACACTCCATTTTTATTAAGAAAGTCATATACAAAACAACATATAAACTAACATCTTAATTATAAAAGAACATGTACACTACTTTCATTATTTTATTTTTTAGGAAAAACTAAGTGATATACGTAAATAATATGGACTCAATTTGATGGAAAAGATTAACCATGTCTAGAAAACTAAATAAGTCATTTTAAATTGGAACAAATTATCTAATTCATTAATAAGGAAACTGTATTTGACATTATATAAAATATCATTTTAGTTTACAAAAGCAAGAACACTATGTAATCCATTTTAACACTTATTTTAGAAAAAGCTATATATTACATTTAAATATTGTGAGACATAATATATCATCATTTATAAGAACTTGAATATAAGGCTAAATCAAGTTTTATGGGAAATATAATTAGACATATATTTATCTTTTATTTTTATTAAGAAACATATGGTCCATAATTTCTTTTAAATTTCTATTTGAGAAGGCTATACTTAAACATCTATAAACATTGAAAACATGATATCTATTAAAAAGGTCATTTTAATATTTCTTGTGTAACAACCGTAATATAAATTAAACTACAAAAATATGTGAACCGCGCGAAACATAAAAAATGCTTATCACATAATTATGGAACTAACAAAACCATTTCTATTTTATTTGGGTTCAAAAATATACATTTTATAATAGAAACTATAAAGGACCAAAACATAATTAAAGATAGACTATGAGGGGTAGCTGGTAAATTTATATTTTTATGTACAGATATAATCATAAACAACTATCTTTTTTGTTACAAAAACATAAAGGCTATAATCCTTTTTAATTTCTTATTTAGAAAACTATACATAGATTAATTATATCCAACATAATTAAAATTACGAAAACATGTAATTTGTTGCAAGCGCTACTTACGAAACTAGCAACACCAGAACCCAATTGTTTGAACTCTAATTAATCTTTTTTTACAAACTGAAAAATATCGTAGAACTAAAATATATTTAACTGTAGATGTGAAAATAAATCAGACCTTTCTTGTTTCTTCGGATCGTGGATATAAAATAGATTGTCGTGGCGTCTAAATACGGAAGAAACACATGGATCCGATGTGACTACATGCCTCGATTCTTCAGCACGACTTGGCTAGATTGGGGCGTCGACGAATTCTAGCGAGACGAGACGATGACAGTCAGCTTCGGCTTCTCTGGTTTGTTGGAAACAAGCACGGGCGGCCTTGTCACATCAATTGGGGTCAAGCGCTTGGCGTCGTCGCGGTGGAGGAGCACAGAGCAGGCAGCAGCTCCGACGATGGCGCGCAAAGGCGATCAGTGGCACAGTGCAGGTAAGCGGCGAGGCGTGGAGGTTGAGCAGCAGGGAACGACGCGGTGACTTCACATGGCTAGCACGCAAGGAGAGCCGGGAGGATAATTTGAGGCGGGGTACGGACGCAGCGTGGCTCCGGCCATGATTTATAGGTCACGGCGGGAGTAACGGACGCAAGAATGGTAGAATTGAAAAGGAGAAATTGTGGCCATTAATAACTGGAAGATCAGCATGCGTTTAATGGAGAGGGAAGAGAGGACGGAAACATCGCGACAAGTGGAGGAGGAGGTGGCGGCAAGTGGAGGAGGAGGTGACGGGTCTGTAATACCCAAATTGTAAATCATATGAAAAGAGAACAATTCCTTTACCTGTATGTGTGTACCATCTCTAATTACTATCACATGTGAATAAACATCATCAAAAAGGGGATTAAATAACCATTAACACCTAAATAAATCATGCATCATGCTGAGTTTTTTTTATTGTGCATATGTGGATAATAAAAACAAATGTGTCACTAACAACATATTAATGTTAATGGACAAATGGAATATTACCCTCTAAATTGGAAGACTCATGAGAATAGAAGAGAGAAAGAACTATTGCTCCATATTAAATAATATTATAACTAAAATAATTTCATCACATGAGGATATGAACAAAATGTATATTTAATATGAATTCAAGATTTGCACTTAGGTTGAATTAAAAAAAATAGATTAAAAAGGATTAAGCATAAAAGAAAACAAAAGAAACATATATAAATAAAAGAAAAAGGGGATGAGAGTTACCTGGGCTCAGATTCCTCTTTTCGGCCCACCTGAAGGAACCCCTCGCGCGGCCCGGAACAGCGCGGCGCCGACATGCGGGCCACCCTTGTCAGTCGCGCCCGCGTTTCCCTCCTCTCTGTTACGCCGACTTGTGGGGTCAAGCGGCCAATTGCACCCGCCTCGCGCGTGCTCCCCTTACTTCCACTGGCGCGTGGGCCCACGCTGTCGGATGCTCAGCTTCTTCACCAAAACCCCGCACCCCGCCGCCGTATGGCCGTGGATTTGGATCCGCCATGGACCGAGCTCCAACTGTGCCGTGCGATTCTGGGAGTCCTCTACATGCCAGTCAACGATCCCGGACCCACCTGGTCAGCCGCGGAATCGCGCTCACCGTGACCAGACCCCGCTCTGCCACCTCCGCTCCGAGCGCCGCAAGACCCGGGCGGAATCCGTTGGCGCAAACGTCAGAGTCCGTCGTGCTTACTCCCATCCCGACCTGGCCGCGCTTATAAGGAGTTGCTCAGTAGACCTTTCTGCCCTCTTCCATTGCCGCCGTAACTCACCAGCGCACACAGCCGAGCGTGAGAGAGTGCCGCCGCCGTAGATTGCCACCAACAGCGCAAACCGGACTCTAGTCTTCTCACCCGAGGCTTAGGGAGCTCACGAGGAAGCCGTGCGCGGGCGCAATCGGAGGGTGGTGCCCTTGGGTCCTTGGAATTTCTCGCCGGAGAGAGTGGTGCCGCCGTGCTTGGGCGCGGTCGTGGCCAGCGGCTGTGGCGTTCGGATTCAAGGTAATGACACGGCTACTACATTCGCTAAATCATCGGGATCGTGTGGGCAGTCTCGGGTGCGCCTTTGGTGCAGTGGCTGGCCGAGTTGCGCGCTCGCCGGTGAGCCATCCGCCGTGAGGTTTGGGCGCCACCGCGCTCCGCTGTCGGAGGTTGGTGGGGGCCTCGGGGTCGTTAGATTCTTGTTCAACGGCGGAGATTAGAAGTCAAAAGAACGATTCAGCTCGGGTGCGGTGACCGTAGATCTATTCATCAGCGGATAGGATGGACTCTCGGGTATTTAAATCCTGGCCGCTCGCCGTTGATCCAACGGTTGGGATCGTTTCAACGCGTAACGATTCGTGATCTAATCTGGGCGCTCGATCCCTAATCCAACGGCTCATAACACCCAATACCTCTTCACTGCGCGCGTTTTGCATTTAGGCCCCTCAGTTTTCAGGAAACCAACCCGCCATCCCAGGGCGCTATTCACTGAGTCTGTGGAGTCTTGCACCGTAGCCCCTGCGCTTTCTGGAAATTGAGGCCCAGTCCAGAGGGTTATTAAATCAGAAAAATGAATTAGAAAATGAGTTTTTAAAATAAAAACAATACCTAGAATTTGTATAATTCATAGAAAATGCATATGAACTCCAAATTGGTCCATTCCAGTTCCTAAATTTTTGTAATAATATTGTCTACCCATTAGTGCCTCTGTTCTGACATGACAAACACATTAAAATTATTCTTTCACTTAATCTTGTATTAAATGCATAAAACCTTAGAAAATCCATAACTTAAAATATATAACTCCAAATTTAATGATTCCAATTCCTATGATCTTATTATAATGTCTAGTTTATTACTGTATATTCTATTTGCATGTTTGATGTGATGTTAATTTATGCTATGCTATGTATGTATTGTATTGATGCGAGTAGACGAGCAAGCCACTGTGGAATCTGAGGTTCAACAAGTAGAGACTGCCGAGCAGGAGCTCGTGGAAGGCAAGTTGTGCCCTTGATCACTTCTTTTACCCATTCATGTTCTTATTATTCATAATGATCTGCATAGGATAATTTTGCTGGGACCCAATAGGATACCCTAGATTTGACTATCTTTATACCTTGCTTCACCACTGGTTTTACTACTAAAGTTTTGGGTAGTACATGCTATTGCTTTATGTGGATTTGGGTATAGAGATATTCATCAC
Organism: Zea luxurians; assembly: GCA_029449295.1. Classification (NCBI taxonomy): domain Eukaryota; kingdom Viridiplantae; phylum Streptophyta; class Magnoliopsida; order Poales; family Poaceae; genus Zea; species Zea luxurians. The sequence continues at coordinate 472,455 of JAOPSE010000064.1, read as the reverse complement.
TCATTGTTATACTATTTATTGTTATCTGTTTTATTCTTCAATGTTCATGTTAAGATCATTATGTTAATGGGAACATGGAGAACCACCCGGGAAAACAGTGCTACCACAAGGGTTTAATGGGACGCCCTTGGCTGATTAACTAGGAAAGCTAGTGGAGGGCTACCTTACCCGAAAGAGGCAAGGGCAGTAGGGGAGTGGTCAGTGTAGGGAGGTCCTTGGGTTGATTTTGCTGCGATGGCGGTCAGACAAGAACCCTGCACTGGAGCTTCCTATAAACTGTAGCGGGTAGTCTGAAACTAGTGGAACTTTGTAAAGGCCTCGTAGTGGTACCCTGCCTCGCTTCCTAGGTAGAGGTGTATGGAGTCTGATCAACTCCGTGGCAAATGGGTAACACGACTTGTGGGTAAAGATGCGCAACCTCTGCAGAGTGTAAAACTGGTATACTAGCTGTGCTCACGGTCAAGAGCGGCTCGGACACTCACATGATTAAATTATGGAACTTAAACTCAATCTGTCATTTCATTGCAACTGAGATTATTTCATTATTACTTTTATTTATTATTTCTAAGGTTTGGTATTTACTTATACTTAGTAATTGTTAATAAAATTTTGACCAACTTATAAAAGCAATGCTCAGCTTCAGCCTTTATTTCATTGATCAGCCTTACACTTCATGAACTCCCACCTTTGGTGAGTTCATGCCACATTATTCCCCACAACTTGTTGAGCGATGAACATGTGTGAGCTCACTCTTGCTGTCTCACACCCCCCACAGGAGAAGAGCAGGTGGTCGAAGAGGAGCTACCTAACACTGAGGCATTCGACTTGATCTAGGTGGCATTTCTCAGTCGACATTGGCGCCGACGATCCTTAGTTCGTTTTATGGTTATACTTTTATTTTGTAATAAGCCTTCCGCTATGTAATAATTACTCTGATGTTTTGTGACATTTATCTCTATACACTCTGTTATTATATATGTTGTCTTCTTGGCGCATGTATGAGATGCACCCGGCTTTGTCCTTTAAAACCGGGTGTTACAGAAGTGGTATCAGAGGAAATGTTGACTGTAGGACGAAACTTAGACAGAAATGGACAAAACCCTTACCTACTTATCTTATTCTGATTCATTCTACACTTACCTCGCTCTGATTCTCTCTATACTTATCTTGATCCTGTTCTACTCTGATCATTCTTACCTTTTCTACTCTGAGACAAGATGGATTTCACACCTTGGAATCCCTACCCCTATGACATTTTAAGAGATAGGAGGCCTAAGACCAAATCAAAACTATTTTCTATATTTAAAAATGTTGTTTGATTGTTCTGGTGGAAAATGTCTGATTTGCTTCTTTGATTGATTGAAGTATTAAATATGGACATCTTAGCATGTGCCAGCGTAAGGTAATAAATTAGCTATGGTAGGTAAAACATTAAACTGCTTAGCTAATAAATCCCCCAAAGTAACATGATTGTAATTACTGCCTTGTCTACTTCTCTTTCTTACCATATGTACCTAACTCAGATGGTCAATACCAGGAGGGGTGGTGGAATTGATTTGCCTCCTAACCAACACACTCGAAGGATATATAGACAACCTCAGCCACAGCCTGCAGAGATGAATCCTCCTAATCCTCCACCGGGCGGAGTTGACCCACTGGTTGCTGCTCAGATGGCGGTGATGCAGCAAATGGCGGACACTATGGCTGATATGCGTGCACAGATGCAGCAAGAACGCCAGAAAATGCGTCAGGAAAGAGAAGATATACGCCAGGAGTTGCGCCAGGAGAGAGATGAGATACGCCAAGAAAGGAGGGCGCAACAACAGCAGCTGCAACAGCAACTTCAACAACAACAACAGCAGCAACAAGTACCACTGCCTCCACCACCACCACCAGTTCCACCTCGTGATAAGCACCGGGAATTTATGAGTCATAAGCCACCGACCTTCGCCAGTTCGCCAGATCCACTTGATGCAGATGATTGGCTGAAAGCAATTGAGAAGATGCTCAACATTGCACAATGCACTGACCGGGAGAAGGTTTTATATGCTTCTGGACGTCTGACTGGTCCTGCTGCTGACTGGTGGGATTCTTATACTGCTGCCCATGATGCTGCGGATACTATTACTTGGGCAGAGTTCAGTACACAATTCAGGAACTACCATATTCCAACTGGTATGATAAAGATCAAGAAGAAGGAGTTTCTGTCATTAAAGCAAGGCAACATGTCGGTCAGCGAGTATAGAGACAAATTTATTCAGTTGTCGAGATATGCCCCAGAGGAAGTTGCTGAGGATGAGAGGAAGCAGGAGCACTTTATTGAAGGACTTAATGGACCCCTACAGTATGCACTGGTTGCACACACATTTCCATCATTTCAGAGGCTACTGGATAAGGCTCTTGCTATTGAACACAAGCGTGTTCAACTGGGTGATTTGAAGAGAAAGGCTATATCACAGGGACAGGGTAGCAGCAGTGTTCGTCCTCGCTACAGTTCACCACAGGGTACACCGACTCGACCAGGAGGACCGTGCCCAGTTCAGCAATCACCACTGAGGACTCCACCTCCTCGACAGGCTACTCCCACTGGCACCCCGACGAAGTTTGCAGGACAGAGTCCAGGCACTACGTGTTTCAAGTGTGGGAAGACTGGTCATTATGCAAATGTCTGCCCACAGAGGATTGCTACTACTCCAACTCAGAACAAGCAACAGACCCCTGACAAGGGATATTCTATTGCCAGGGTGAATCAAGTCAGCGTTGATGATACTCCTGATGGTGGGGACCTCGTAATTGGTATGTTTTATGTTAATGCAATTCCTGCAACAATATTATTTGATTCTGGTGCTACACATTCATTCATGTCTGCTAGATATGCCAACACAAATGAAATACCACTGCTAAATATGAGAAAACTCATGATAGTAATTACACCTAAAGGGCCTGTTGAGGCAAATCAAATGACACGTAGATTGACATTAACCATTATGGGTAGAGAATTTGGAGCTACTGCTATAATATTAGAGTCAAGCAGTATAGATCTGATCCTTGGTATGTCATGGCTAAGAAAGGCAAAGGCCGTTATAGCATGTGGTAGAGGTACCGTAGAGCTCACTACCACTAAAGGAGAAAGATTTCAAGTTAATATTGCAGTAACCTCCTCATCCATGCGTGCAATGTTCTTTATGCCTGAGGAGTTTGTTGGTGACAACATCCGGGTGGTTAGAGATTTTCCGGATGTCTTTCCAGAGGAGTTACCAGGGATGCCACCTGATAGAGAAGTTGAATTTGTTATTGATCTCTTACCTGGAACCGCCCCTATTTCTAAACGGCCCTATAGAATGTCCGTAGAGGAGTTGAAGGAACTTAAGAAGCAGTTGATGGAGTTACAAGAGGCTGGTTACATTCGTCCAAGTTCCTCACCTTGGGGAGCACCGGTATTATTTGTGCAGAAGAAGGATGGATCACAAAGAATGTGTGTGGATTATAGATCTCTCAACGATGTTACGGTGAAGAACAAGTATCCATTACCCCGTATTGAGGATTTGTTTGACCAGATGAGAGGAGCTAGAGTATTCTCAAAGATTGACCTCCGATCCGGTTACCATCAGATGAGGATTAGACCATCGGATATTCCCAAGACGGCTTTCTCGACTCGATATGGATTATATGAGTTTACGGTTATGTCGTTTGGATTAACCAATGCGCCGGCTTATTTCATGAATTTGATGAATAAGGTGTTTATGGAGTATTTGGACAGATTCGTCGTGGTGTTCATCGACGATATTCTTATCTATTCTAGGAATGAAAGTGATCATGAACAACATCTAAGGTTGGTGCTACAGAAGTTACGAGATAATCAACTCTATGCTAAGTTCAGCAAGTGCGAGTTTTGGATTGACAAGGTGCCATTCCTTGGTCATATTATTTCTAATGGAGGAATAGCAGTGGATCCTGCTAAAGTGAAGGAGATAATGGAGTGGAGAGTGCCCAATACAGTTACTGAGATTCGGAGTTTCTTGGGACTCGCAGGATATTATCGGAGATTTATTGAAGGGTTCTCTAAGATTGCCAAGCCTATGACATCGCTTTTGGAGAAAGGAAAAGAATTTAAGTGGGATGAGAAATGTCAAGAGAGCTTTGGTCAATTGAAGGAAAAACTGATGTCACCTCCGGTATTGATTATGCCAGATCTGCAGAAGGGATTTGACATTTATTGTGATGCATGTGGCCAAGGACTTGGATGTGTGCTTATGCAAGAAGGTCATGTGATTGCCTATGCATCTCGTCAGTTGCGGAAGCATGAACTGAACTACCCCACTCATGACTTGGAACTAGCAGCCGTTGTGCATGCACTTAAGATTTGGAGACACTACATTATGGGAACTAAGTGCCAAGTATATACGGATCATAAGAGTTTGAAGTATATATTCACTCAGAAGGATCTCAACCTCAGACAACGTCGTTGGTTGGAGCTCATCAAGGATTATGATTTAAAGATTCACTATCACCCGGGCAAGGCGAATTTGGTCGCAGATGCCTTGAGTCGGAAAGAACATGTTCACTCCGCTTTCGTTGTCCAGCTACCCGATGAATTAGCAAAAGATTTTGAGAAGCTCAACCTGGGAATTGTTACTCACACTGAAGGAGTTACCATTGAGTTGGAACCTACCTTGGAGCAAGAGATTCGTAAAGGTCAGGTTGGTGATGCTAAGATTCAAGAGATTAAGGATCTGATCACGGATGGTCGAGTTCCGGAATTCACGGAGGATGAGCAAGGTACTATATGGTTCAAAGATCGGATATGTGTTCCAGAGATTGATAGCCTCCGTGAGGCTATATTGAAAGAAGCTCATGATTCTGATTACTCCATCCACCCTGGTAGCACTAAGATGTATCAAGATTTGAAGCAAAAGTATTGGTGGTATGGACTGAAAAGAGATGTTGCTGCACATGTGGCTAAGTGTGATGTGTGTCAAAGAGTCAAGGCCAAACATCAAAGACCCGCTGGACTATTGCACCCATTGAAGATACCCGAGTGGAAATGGGAAGAAATTGGTATGGATTTTATTGTTGGACTACCCCGCACTCTTGCTGGGTATGACTCTATTTGGGTAATTGTGGACAGATTGACAAAAGTGGCTCATTTTATACCGGTGAGGACTAATTACACGGGAGCCAAGCTAGCAGAATTGTATATGACTCGGATAGTTTGTTTACATGGAGTACCTAAGAAGATCGTGTCTGATCGAGGATCACAGTTTACTTCTCGATTTTGGAAGAAGTTGCATGAAAGCTTGGATACAAAGTTGAATTTTAGTTCAGCCTACCATCCCCAGACTGATGGACAGACAGAGAGAACAAATCAAGTGCTGGAAGATATGTTAAGAGCTTGTGCTCTCAAGCATGGTGGCAGTTGGGAGAAGAGTCTACCCTATGCTGAGTTTTCTTATAATAATAGCTATCAGGCCAGTTTGAAGATGTCACCATTCGAGGCTTTGTATGGCAGAAAATGCAGGACTCCCCTATATTGGGATCAAACTGGAGAAAGACAGTTCTTTGGGCCTGAGCTTATTCAAGAGGCGGAAGAACAAGTTCGAATGATAAGAGAAAATTTGAGAATTGCACAATCAAGGCAAAAGAGCTATGCTGATAACAGAAGGAGACTACTGGAGTTTAAGGAGGGTGATCATGTCTACTTGAAGGTGTCACCACTCCGGGGTATGAGGAGATTTAAAGTTAAAGGAAAGTTGTCCCCTCGCTTCATTGGACCTTTCTTGATCTTAAAGCGAGTGGGAGAAGTTGCATATCAACTGAAGTTACCCGATCATCTGTCAGATGTACATGATGTGTTTCATGTGTCCCAGCTAAAGAAGTGCCTCAGGGTACCTGAGGAGCAGTTACCAATGGAGGACCTTAGTGTGCAAGATGATCTGACATATACTGAGTACCCTATCAAGATTCTGGACACTTTGACTCGAGTTACAAGAAATAAGGTGATAAAGATGTGCAAAGTGCAATGGAGTCACCACGGTGAAGATGAAGCAACTTGGGAAAGAGAAGAAGAGCTTCGTATAGATTTTCCCCACCTTTTCCCTAGATCTTCCTAAATCTCGAGGACGAGATTATTTTTAAGGGGGGTAGGATTTGTAATACCCAAATTGTAAATCATATGAAAAGAGAACAATTCCTTTACCTGTATGTGTGTACCATCTCTAATTACTATCACATGTAAATAAACACCATCAAAAAGGGGATTAAATAACCATTAACACCTAAATAAATCATGCATCATGCTGAGTTTTTTTATTGTGCATATGTGGATAATAAAAACAAATGTGTCACTAACAACATATTAATGTTAATGGACAAATGGAATATTACCCTCTAAATTGGAAGACTCATGAGAATAGAAGAGAGAAAGAACTATTGCTCCATATTAAATAATATTATAACTAAAATAATTTCATCACATGAGGATATGAACAAAATGTATATTTAATATGAATTCAAGATTTGCACTTAGGTTGAATTAAAAAAATAGATTAAAAAGGATTAAGCATAAAAGAAAACAAAAGAAACATATATAAATAAAAGAAAAAGGGGATGAGAGTTACCTGGGCTCAGATTCCTCTTTTCGGCCCACCTGAAGGAACCCCTCGCGCGGCCCGGAACAGCGCGGCGCCGACATGCGGGCCACCCTTGTCAGTCGCGCCCGCGTTTCCCTCCTCTCTGTTACGCCGACTTGTGGGGTCAAGCGGCCAATTGCACCCGCCTCGCGCGTGCTCCCCTTACTTCCACTGGTGCGTGGGCCCACGCTGTCGGATGCTCAGCTTCTTCACCAAAACCCCGCACCCGCCGCCGTATGGCCGTGGATTTGGATCCGCCGTGGACCGAGCTCCAACTGTGCCGCGCGATTCTGGGAGTCCTCTACATGCCAGCCAACGATCCCGGACCCACCTGGTCAGCCGCGGAATCGCGCTCACCGTGACCAGACCTCGCTCTGCCACCTCCGCTCCGAGCGCCGCAAGACCCGAGCGGAATCCGTTGGCGCAAACGTCGGAGTCCGTCATGCTTACTCCCATCCCGACCTGACCGCGCTTATAAGGAGTTGCTCAGTAGACCTTTCTGCCCTCTTCCATTGCCACCGAAACTCACCAGCGCACACAGCCGAGCGTGAGAGAGTGTCGCCGCCGTAGATTGCCACCAACAGCGCAAACCAGACTCTAGTATTCTCACCCAAGGCTTAGGGAGCTCACGAGGAAGCCGTGCGCGGGCGCAATCGGAGGGTGGTGCCCTTGGGTCCTTGGAATTTCTCGCCGGAGAGAGTGGTGCCGCCGTGCTTGGGCGCGGCCGTGGCCAGCGGCTGTGGCGTTCGGATTCAAGGTAATGACACAGCTACTACATTCGCTAAATCATCGGGATTGTGTGGGCAGTCTCGGGTGCGCCTTTGGTGCAATGGCTGGCCGAGTTGCGCGCTCGCCGGTGAGCCATCCGCCGTGAGGTTTGGGCGCCACCACGCTCCGCTGTCGGAGGTTGGTGGGGGCCTCGGGGTCGTTAGATTCTTGTTCAACGGCGGAGATTAGAAGTCAAAAGAACGATTCAGCTCGGGTGCGGTGACCGTAGATCTATTCATCAGCGGATAGGATGGACTCTCGGGTATTTAAATCCTGGCCGCTCGCCGTTGATCCAACGGTTGGGATCGTTTCAACGCGTAACGATTCGTGATCTAATCTGGGCGCTCGATCCCTAATCCAATGGCTCATAACACCCAATACCTCTTCACTGCGCGCGTTTTGCATTTAGGCCCCTCAGTTTTCAGGAAACCAACCCGCCGTCCCGGGGCGCTTCACTGAGTCTGTGGAGTCTTGCACCGTAGCCCCTGCGCTTTCTGGAAATTGAGGCCCAGTCCAGAGGGTTATTAAATCAGAAAAATGAATTAGAAAATGAGTTTTTAAAATAAAAACAATACCTAGAATTTGTATAATTCATAGAAAATGCATATGAACTCCAAATTGGTCCATTCCAGTTCCTAAATTTTTGTAATAATATTGTCTACCCATTAGTGCCTCTGTTCTGACATGACAAACACATTAAAATTATTCTTTCACTTAATCTTGTATTAAATGCATAAAACCTTAGAAAATCCATAACTTAAAATATATAACTCCAAATTTAATGATTCCAATTCCTGTGATCTTATTATAATGTCTAGTTTATTACTGTATATTCTATTTGCATGTTTGATGTGATGTTAATTTATGCTATGCTATGTATGTATTGTATTGATGCGAGTAGACAAGCAAGCCACTGTGGAATCTGAGGTTCAACAAGTAGAGACTGCCGAGCAGGAGCTCGTGGAAGGCAAGTTGTGCCCTTGATCACTTCTTTTACCCATTCATGTTCTTATTATTCATAATGATCTGCATAGGATAATTTTGCTGGGACCCAATAGGATACCCTAGATTTGACTATCTTTATACCTTGCTTCACCACTGGTTTTACTACTAAAGTTTTGGGTAGTACATGCTATTGCTTTATGTGGATTTGGGTATAGAGATATTCATCACTCATTGTTATACTATTTATTGTTATCTGTTTTATTCTTCAATGTTCATGTTAAGATCATTATGTTAATGGGAACATGGAGAACCACCCGGGAAAATAGTGCTACCACAAGGGTTTAATGGGACGCCCTTGGCTGATTAACTAGGAAAGCTAGTGGAGGGCTACCTTACCCGAAAGGGGCAAGGGCAGTAGGGGAGTGGTCAGTGTAGGGAGGTCCTTGTGTTGATTTTGCTGCGATGGCGGTCAGACAAGAACCCTGCACTGGAGCTTCCTATAAACTGTAGCGGGTAGTCTGAAACTAGTGGAACTTTGTAAAGGCCTCGTAGTGGTACCCTGTCTCGCTTCCTAGGTAGAGGTGTATGGAGTCTGATCAACTCCGTGGCAAATGGGTAACACGACTTGTGGGTAAAGATGCGCAACCTCTGCAGAGTGTAAAACTGGTATACTAGCCGTGCTCACGGTCAAGAGCGGCTCGGACACTCACATGATTAAATTATGGAACTTAAACTCAATCTGTCATTTCATTGCAACTGGGATTATTTCATTATTATTTTTATTTATTATTTCTAAGGTTTGGTATTTACTTATACTTAGTAATTGTTAATAAAATTTTGACCAACTTATAAAAGCAATGCTCAGCTTCAGCCTTTATTTCATTGATCAGCCTTACACTTCATGAACTCCCACCTTTGGTGAGTTCATGCCACATTATTCCCCACAACTTGTTGAGCGATGAACATGTGTGAGCTCACTCTTGCTGTCTCACACCCCCCACAGGAGAAGAGCAGGTGGTCGAAGAGGAGCTGCCTAACACTGAGGCATTCGACTTGATCTAGGTGGCGTTTCTCAGTCGACATTGGCGCCGACGATCCTTAGTTCGTTTTATGGTTATACTTTTATTTTGTAATAAGTCTTCCGCTATGTAATAATTACTCTGATATTTTGTGACATTTATCTCTATACACTCTGTTATTATATATGTTGTCTTTTTGGCGCATGTATGAGATGCACCCGGCTTTGTCCTTTAAAACCGGGTGTTACAGGGTCGCGGCGGGAGCTCAGGCGATGGGAGGCGAGCGGACAGCGGCTGCTCGCGCTTGTAGCAGGGAGAGAGAGAGAGAGAGGAAAGAAACAGGCGCTAGTAGAAGAGGAACCAGAGAGCCGACCATTAATGGTGTTAATGGAGATAAATTTAGTGAAGACGAAGAAACTGTCAGAGGAAGTCGAGCGGGCGAGGAGAGGACGAGCGGTGTGCTCCGCAGAAGGGGACGCGGCTTGGGAGCAGCAGCAGGGCGCGGATTGGCAGCACACGACCACACAAAGAAACGGCGGCGCCAGCAGCTTTGTCCAACTGAGGAGACACGGGAGAGGAAGAAGCCAATACTGACGAATGGGGCCCACGTGTAAGAGAGGTTGCGAATGAGTGTGAACGTGGAGAATGGCTAGGCTCTTTAGCCGTCCGAGACAAGTGAGATTGTTTTTTTTGTTTTTTTATTTATTTTCCAATTTCGTTTCTTCTTTTTTTAAAAAACTCATAATGTAAACAAATTATATATTCAAAAATTATAGTAAATCCAAGAAAATAATATTAATATAAATAAAATAGCTGATTTTTTAAAAAAATAAATAATTTTAGAGATAATTGTATATTTTAAATAAAATACACTCACATAAGTGGAATAAAATTGAATTGTTTACAAGTATTTTCCATCAAAAACTATTAACATCTCAAAATACATATTTTCAAAGAATATCATCTTAACAATTCATTGTTATTTTTTTAACAAGATCAAATCCAAAAATTAGATTTGCAAATCAATTCAAACAGAATATATGCTTTAGCATGAGTGCATCAAATCCTTCGTAGATTTTAATTATTCATGAAATTGCTAATTTAAGTATATTACCATTTCATTATTTGGAAACACAAACATTTTCTTATCCATTGGAATTTAATACATAAAACTAGATTACTTTTAGGTGATGAATTTAGGGTGTTACACTAAGATAATTTAATCTCTGTTTTAGTCTCACCGCTCCATAATTTATGGACTAAATGAGGCCAATCAAACGGGATTTTAGTCTATTACCCTCCTACAACCTGTTCGTTTGGACTTAGTCCATATTGGTTTCTACTCCCTCTGTCCATAATTATTTGTCGTTCTCACTTTTCGATGAGCCAAACATTTTTAATTTAGACCACATTTATATACGAAAATATTAATATTTATAGTACATAATTAGCACTCCATCCGTTCATAAATATATGATATCATTAACTTTTAAAAAAACTTTGACGGCTCATTTTATTAAAAAAACTTTAGTTATCGTTTATTTTATTATGATTTGTTTTACACTTAAGGTTGTTTGAGTGTGACTTGAAATGTTACTTTTTCAAATAAATATTTTGAGTAAGATGAGTGGTCAAAGTTTTTTAAAAAAGTCAAGGACGTTATATATTTGTGAACGGAGGTAGTATTATTAGATAATTTTTAAAATCTATTTTGTAGTAAAATTATTTGAAGATATAAATGTTGCTAATATATTTTATAAATCTAGTCAAATTTAAGAAAGTTTGACTGACATGAATACTATAGCAACAAATATTCGTGGATAGAGTAGTAATGTTTATATAGTATAGTCCTTGTCTCTCTGTAGATTGCAGATTGTAGCTGAAAAAATTGGATTTATATCATTATGAAACTTAGGATTCACTCAAATGCTATTATAAGAACACACCTCGCTAAGAAATCATTATCAAACTTTATCTTACAGATAAAATGCCATTTAAAAAGTTATTTAAAACTTAAGCTTATTTGATTATATTGGCAGGCAATGACGGGACACTTTTGCCCCTCGAACCAAAAGCCCCGGCATCTCAAACCCGACAGCGCTCTCTTCTCTATCCTCTCTCGGTCTCTCCCCTCCACCAAAACCGACGGCGACGTCGCTCTCCTCCACCGGTGCTTGGCGCTCTCCCTCCACCAGCGGCGGTCCACCGACGCTCGGCGAGCTCCACCGGCGGGCGCTGGTCAGATCCGCTTGGCAGTCATCCACCTGGCACATCGGGTAGCTCACGCCTCCGTTGGCAGTCCCACCGCCGCGCGGCCCTCCCCCAGCGCCCCCGGTGATCCGGACCGCACCCGCTTGCTCGGCCTAACGACCGGCTCCTGCCCCGCCGCAGCCAAAGCTCCCAGCGTCCTCCTGCAGGCCGAGCTGAAGGTTCAGCGCGCCGGTGGAGTTCGACGACGAAACTCCGTCACGTCATACCTCTCCGCCTCCCGTCTTCCAGACGTCTCCAATCGGGGCTCCCAGCGTCTCGGAGAAGAGGAGCAGCACGGCACGGCGGCTGTGGCGAGGAAGGCTCCTGTCCCATCCCAACCCAGTTAGCAGCCGCCCAAGGAGGAGGAGATCCAATCGGCGTGCGGGCGTCCGCGGTCCATCCATCGATCCAATTCCAATCTGCAGGTGAGCAGCTCGGTTAGATTCCCAATCAACAGCTCGAATCGCCTGCTCTCCCATCCTATTGAATGAAACTATGATATAGAATTGGTTTGCCTAGTTATTATCTCGAATTAATTTGTAAAGATCTCCACTTTGGTTCGATTTGATTGTTTCTTCAACTAGTGGCATATTGGTATGCTTCTTACGTGATTCAACTAGTGGCATATTGGTTCGATATGAATATGGCCATTTGCAGTTTTTCTAGCGTTTGCTAATGAACGCCTCTAAAGGTGGCTGTTGCACTTGCAGTAGGATTACATTTATGTGAAATCGAATGGTTGGCGATCTGTTGTTGACTGGTTAAGAGTGCTGCCAAAGTTTTAGTTTAGAGACCTGCTGCTCGGTGTTCGCCGTATCCCATCGCGTGTTAGCGTCTGCCGACTGTGTTCTGAATTTGTGTTCGTTTTGAAACTGTGTTCTGAAACCGTGCAAACTGTGTTTTAAAACTGTGCCGTAAAATAGACTTTCCTGTGAATGGCGGAGCTTAGCAGTTTTGATCTAGAGCTGAGTGGCGGCAGAGCGGGGGGAGGGAGAACGGCGAACAGATTTGATAGGGGCAAAAGTGTCCGGTCACTAGCTGCCAATATAATCAAATAAGGTTAAGTTTCAAATAACCTCCTAAATGGTTTTTTGTCTGTAAGACAACGTTTGATAGTGGTCTCTTAGCGAAGCGTGTTCCCATAATGGCATTTGAACGAATCCTAAGTTTCATAATGGCATAAATCCAATTTTCTCATTGCAGCTGCAGAAGCGAACAGCTCTGCCAAGCTCGGCTCTAATCCACGACATTTCTGCTTCGCGCCGCCGTCCAGCCTCGTTCTGCTGGCCGGCCTCATCCCCGCCGGCCGCCGCCCCAGCCACGACGCCTGGCCGTACCTGTATTTCTCATCCCCCGGTACAGGCCCCAGCCAAGACGCTTGTACCGTCCCCAAGCAGGTAATCCAATTTGCTTCACAATCTACATCATGGTATGTACAAACAAATTGTCAAATCTGCTTGGGAATCCCAATCTCCATCATCCATCATGGTACGCAATAGAAAATGCTAGTGCAACATGAGAAAGTCTGGACTGATGCACTAATGCAGTTTTTTATCTTAAAATCTGGACTAATGTATTTCTCACATTTTCACTTGTTTCACCGAATCCCGGTCGGTCCCAGACTGCAAGTGCCAAATGCTTTCCTGTCTCCTCCCGCGCCACCATCACCGCCGCCTCCTCCAAACCCTGTCCAGGGCCGCCGCCGCCGCCCCAGATGTTGACCTCCACCAGAGGCTGTGCTCTTCGTCTGCAGCGTCGAGCCCGAGCCTGTCGATATGGCGGCGGAAGAAGGAGATGGGCAAGGAGGGCCTCATGGCGGTGGCGCAGCTCAAGCGGCTCGCGGCTCTGCCCCCGGCGGGGGGTCACCCGCGCCTGGAGCAGTTCATGCGTTCGCACGTGTCGCGGCTCCTCCGCACCGACCTCCTCGCTGTCCTCGCCGAGCTCCTCCGCCAGGACCATGTCAGCCTCTCAATGAAGGTTTAACACTCCTATCCCAATAAAATCCACGTGCTCTAATGTTCAGTTCACGACTACATTCTCGTTACTGGTTCTTGTAGTGTAGTAGAAGAATGGACTTACTTGAAAGGAACGGTGTGCAAGGTGGCTTGCTGCGTGGTTTTGAACTTCGAATTGCAAAATGGGATCACAATAGGTCGAATCTGAAAACCAGTAGTGCAGTCTATTGTTAGGCTGCTCTCGTATCGGAGTAGCAAATGGTAGTCTGAACTTATGCTGTTTCCAAAATCAGTTTTGACATATCAAGAAGCGGAAAATAGGATCAATAGGAGGGCTTTTCCTGTCGTAAGTCTCCATCCACTGCACTGGTCTCTGGCTGTGCATTTTTCATCTCTTTTAGAGTTTTAGTCATCTAAAAAAACTAAAAAGTCAGTTCATATCATTCTTGTGTCGAACTTGTACAGAATTTAATAATGAGTTGCGTTACCAGAATCTTAGACCATGGATTTTTAATGCTGTATCTATCTGCCTTTTACTTTTTTCTGAGGACTAAATAGTGACTAACTGTTAACTGTAATGCATTATCGCCACTTGAGCTGCCTGAGTTCAGAAGTTGGGACCTAGTTGACGCTGTTTGGGCTTCTTTATTTCCTCTGCTCTTAAGCATACTGAAGTGTGTTGTCATGTGTAATTACTACCTACCTTTGTTCTACTAAAATTGTGTTGTCCTCTGTGCTAGCTTAAAGCAGGACTGATCTTTAGATCTTAGGTGTCCAAATAAGCAGTTCAAATATTTTTCTTAATAGCCTGGTTAACACAATTTTGATTATACTAAAAAATTCCTATAATAGTTTGACCGGTTACAAACTGTGAACCTGCTGGGGTTCAGTTTTAAGCAATTTGATAGTCCAATAACTCATAATTTATTCATGTTCTTTGGCTTCTCAAGTACATAACAACAAGAGCATATGCTACATAAGAGTAGAACATAACTAGTTAGTATAAGTATAACACATGCCTATGTACCCAACCCTTCCCCTCGAGGAAAACATTGCTAGAGATGAAACCCAACAAAAGGTGTAGGCTAGCTATAGGGTCGAGATTGCAGACAAGAGGGGGGGGGGGGGTGAATATTCCTTTCTAAAACTCAAATGTGCGGGCTAACCGAAACAAATGCAGAAATTAATCTAATAGATGTAGCCAAGACTACACGCCTCTATCTATCACAAGCACCTTACAAAGGTCCTAGTTAAGCAACTAAGATACCGAGCTAGGTAGAGCTCATCTACGCAATTCTAGTTAGCAATATGCCAATATCATACAAACCTAAGTAATAGTACAAAGAGTACAATGGGAGCTCCTACTCATACTAATGAGCAAAGCACATAAAGCCTAAGCACACTAGCACTATTCAACTAGCAAAGCTACACAAGCTAAACTAGAGAGCTACTACTACTTAGTTGGTACACAAGCTAAGCTATGCTACCTAGCTACACAAGTCGAGCAAGCAACTAGTAAGCTACACAAGCAAACTAGCTACACAAGAGTAACAACATTAGCACAAGTGTAAACAAGTAATACAAACTAGTGTAGGGAACTTGCAAACCAATAGGAAGGGGTTGACACGTTGACTTTTATTCTGAAGTTCAATGGTTGGCCAACCACTTAATCCTCGTTGATGCAAGTCCAAGGTTGTCATCGACGCTCATGCTAGTGGTGATCCACAAGTCACACTCTCACATGTGGAGTGCTCATACAAGAGCTTTGTCACTTGATCTGGTCACACCTCGGCACCTCGCTCTAATAGTGTTGCTCTTTGTGTCTCCTAAGGGTGGGCACACTACCCCCCGCAATGCCTTCTCCCAAGCCACACATAACTTCGTGCGAGATTCAACAATGCTCACAACCTCCAAGCAATCTAGGATGTGGCAAGCTTCAAGAGTGACAAGCACCACCAGTTTGCAACTAGATTGCCTAGTGCCACACCTTGCAATCTGTCAATGCAACGGACTAACAGTCACTCACTAGCAATCGGATGCAATCACTACACGCACAAGTGAGTTAGAAGGCTCTCAAGCACTCCCAAGCATGGACACGAAGTCCCTAGGGAACAGCCAGCCAAGGCCGGCCACCACTTCTGCTTGTAGCCTAAAGGGCTAACTAGCCATTGCCCCTTCACTAAGCAAAACACGAGAGCACCGGATCGTCCGATGCACCCCCATCGGACCAAAGGCCATGGTCCAATGCCCCGAGCGCGCTGACATGTCATTCTAACATTCAAACTAGTCATTGGGTGCGCCAACAGCTACCCTGGCACAAGGTTCAACGCTCCTAAGTTCAATGGCCATCGGACCAACAACCACACCAATCTGATGTGTTCTAAAGAGCTCCTAGAGTCGCTCATAGGCCATCGGGCCAATACCCACAACGTGATGTCTCTTCAACCGTTATCCAACACTTAACAAGTGGGGCCAACCGAGGAACATTGGAACCGAATGATCTGACGCTAGCCAGATGTCATCAGACCATACCTCTCAGTCTGATGCATCCTAGTTCGCCTCCATCGCTATGGTTAGCCATCAGACTGGCCAGCCCTGCTGGTTTGGTGCTCTCTACAGGGTCTGGTGCCTATCTAAAGGCACTTCTAGATTGAGTTAACAACCCCTTTTCAAATGTGCTAACTCCATAGTGTTGCATAAAGTTCTGTTTTATGTAAGTGAGTTAGCCTTTTCTCTGACATTTTCAAAGGGTTTTCACTTCTTACCACACCACTCGATTCTGGCATTGCATGCAAAGTTAGATCGCTCAAGTAGCACTAGACGACCAATTTGCAAACAAGTTTGCTCCTTTTATTAGTACGACCATCTATCCTAAACCTAGTCAAACTCTTCTCTACTCAACCTTAGACCGGCGAAAAAATGCTCTACAAATATATTGTTGCCTTGCGCATTCCATTCCATCTCCAGTGGTGATGCTACACAAGCCATTTGTAATCAACACAAATCAATACTTGACTTGATCTCTCTTGAATGATATGATCCACTCCATGTCATCATGTGGACTTGTTGGTTTGTTGATCGCAACTCCGCTTGCTCTTGACCATTGCCTCGGTCCATCGGCACCAAGTTCTTGCTCAAGCTTCTCCGCCATGTGCGGTCCATCGTGCTAAAGCCTCTGACTTGCCCTTCGCACTTGCAATCTGGTTGTCATAGTCAAGTCATATCTCTTGATCTTCTCTATCTAGCCATGTGGCACCATGTCATGGCTCATGTGCAATGAGCTCCTTCATCATAACTAATTGAGCACTATCAACATGACCAAGACACCTCTTCACCATGGCTTCAAGTGTTGTTCACACTAGTGTACCTTTGGATTAGCACATGGTATCTCAACATAAACACATATTAGTCCAGGTTGTCACTCAGTTACGAAAATCAAGCCAGGGCTTTTCACTAGCAATAAGATCCAAGTGGGCAGTTGGCTATGCAACAACAAGGCCTTTAGTCCCAAGTAAGTTGGTGTGCATAGGCAGAGGCTAGAGATGAAACCCAACAAAAGAATGATGAAGCAAAGTTAAATAAATATAAAACAGTAATATAGCATCAGTGGTAATAAAAGTAGTGAAGGATGTTTGATTATCATGGTTCTGGCATGTGGATCGTTAATTCCTATTCAGTAAAAAATTGTTGCCTATTTCCAGTCTTTCTTGCCTGTTTTTACTACATCCATGCAAATTTTGCCTCATTTCTACCTCTCCTTGAATGGCATTGGTCCCTCAGGTATAGGTGGTAAGGTGGATTATGATGTAATGTTAGGGTCCTCTAGACTTTGTGCCTTGGACTTGGATGTCTTACATAATTTTACTGTGGAGTATGCTACTGTGTAGGAGTTACTTTCTTTACTTAATAGATAATATGTCCTGGAGATTGATGTTGAAAAAGATTTTTCACTGCTGCTTCAATCTGAGGACAATGATAGTAATATATGGTGTATGGCAGGAGCCTCGGCCTTACACGAGTTCCTTGCTAGGTCGCTGGTCCCACGGGGTGAAGCCACTTCAAAAAGAACCCTGTTGCACACTCTATCAAACATAAAGGGAATTATACAGTTTGAAAATGAATACATGGTAAATTTAATGTAGCTATTAATAAAACTTTATTTTACCCTGGTGCACTGGCTTCGCCCCTGGCTGATCCTGGATCCTGAGGTCCTTGATTGTTTGGTGCTGCTGGTCCATAGTTACAAAGTTTCCGGGTCGATAGGGTCGAGGAACATGGTATGCTACTTGTGAGAGATTTTTACATGGCGATAACGAAAATGACCCCACATACCTGGATCGGGGACGACGTTTCCGGGTCAAGGGTTGCTACTAGTGTACCCGTTTCTTGTGACTATTTGCTGGTCGTGTTTGCCTAGTTTATTTTCTAGAGCATTCTATTGCGTGCCTGGGAGGGTTTCTTCTCTTCCTTTTGTATCTTTTTAATTCTTGTTAATGAAATGATACACAGCTGACAGCTCTCCTGTGTAGTTCAAGAAAAAAAAAACACATTTTCCACAACGTGCTGATAGATCTATTATGTTACTGTTCATATATCGTTTTCTTAATCTCTAGGACATTTAGTTCCTTATTATGCTCCCTTTTCGGTGGGGGTATATTAGGCTGTTTTAATTGGAGAATTTAAGGATTTGACAGATACTTTAGTTCCTGCTGAGGATTTGCCAACCATTATGCTGAAAATGAGGTTTCCCTATCCTTTCGTGGCGCGTTCTATGATTTTTCATTTTTCCATTTCCATTTTTGTTTTTCACTTGTTTGTTGTCTTTTAGGTTTATAAGCCCCACATGGAATACACATGTTGCTTTAATAAATTATACTCATGGCCCAATGATCGTGAGAGTTGACAGGCTTGATAATTCTATTCGAATATAATAAGCCATGTTTTAAGACAAGGTTTATGACCTAAATGCTTATGAGGCCAAGTTACTAGAGATGAGGCTAGGCACGTTTATATGGGGCAACTCAGGAAATTTCAATATGAGTTGATGGCCTGATTGAATTCTTAGTTCTCATATTATATATAAGTAAGTGGCACATAATCCTTTACTGAGGACCAAAATGACTGAAAAAACATGCAATGGGGTTCAAGGGCCAAAATGATTACTTGTATTACTTCACCAGGAAACATTGGAATGACTAATGAGTGCTAATCCTCAATTTCTTTTCCCTTCTCTAGTCAGGAGTCTGCCCAGCTTGGAGACGCTCCTATGCTATCACCATTTTAGAGTTAGGTGTTTCCAAAGTTTGATGTTCCTGGAGCATAGCATTCAGTGTGCAACAAACAGTTATTTTTGAAGTTTGGCATGGTAATCTGGATGATTAAGTGTTGTTTTCTCTTGCAGATATATGGTGTTGTGCGGAAAGAAATCTGGTACCGCCCTGACATGTACTTCTACCGTGACATGCTATACATGCTAGCGAGGAACAAAACAATTAATGAGACAAGGCAGGTATGGGCGGATCTCAAGTCTGAAGACGTGCTATTTGATCAGCACACTTATGGTGACATTGTGAGGGCCTTCTGTGATGCTGATTTGATTGACCTTGCAATGGAAATCTATGATGACATGAGGAGCTCCCCCGACCCTCCTCTATCATTGCCGTTCCGTGTTATCCTGAAAGGGTTGGTTCCATACCCTGAATTGAGGGAGAAGATAAAGCAGGATTTTCTGGAGCTTTTCCCAGATATGATTGTGTATGATCCACCAGATACCTTATCTGATATAGATGAAGAATTCAAGTTTTGATGAATGTACGCCTTCATCAGGATTCAGTGCTTCTGAGTTACATTCCCTGCACTGCAGGCAAACCTCCATTTCTCGTTCTTTTGGTGGACTAGATCAATTGTAAATGTAGCCGTCTCGATCTGCCCAGTAGCTGTGGTACACCAATTTCAACCTCTTGATGAACCATTTTTGTTAATCTATGCTTTGGAGAATTGTCTGCTTCCGTCTGTGTCTCGTCCTGCTTTGAATCACCCTGTTCCGAAGTTTGGTACTGCTGCTGTGCACTGAGATTTGTGTTCCGTTGATCCCTGGTATATAATCATTTGTACACTTCAAAGAGAATCGTACCTTTTCAGCCTGAAAATTTGTAGGTCTTATGTAGCCTTTAAGGTCACATAAAACTGATCCAGGGAAATTGATCCTTCGATATTAAATCATTTCTGCACTTGAACGAGAATTTCCCGTCGACAATTATATATTTTCCAGTCTTTTACAGGTTTTATGCAATCTTGAAGGTTGTATATATGGTCAATGTAATTGTATACAAATGTTTCTTCAAGCTTTGGTGTACAATATTTGAAATGGTGTTGGCTTCAGCGTCCAACTCAATGTCATAAATTGCACTTGTAATAATTTGTTAAATCAAAAAAAATATTCTTGAGGTAGGATTTTTCAAGTACCAAAAGGGATGTAAGAAATTTTGAAACATACGCTATGACCTGTCGCTAGCAGCATGTCACGAATTGTTGACACCCACCATGTTTATCCTGATACATGAATTAGGATAGAATTCCCAAACTCTCAGGAACTGCAGGCAGTGCAGACTCCTAGCTCATACTGAGGAACCAGAATACACAGTGCATAGCTGGAAGAGTATTAGAATTAAGGTTGCCAAATTCACAGCAACAATTTGGTACATGTACAACAGGTGTAGTTGGCAAAATGTCGCTAGCACTGGCCACTGGACAACACAATTACAAACTCGTTTGTGCTTAGCTTAGTCAGCACCTGAGATCTCAACAACTAACTCCAGAGTCCAAATGGGTTTCAAGGAAATGCCTGGACGACGGATAAATCCCACGGCACCGGATTAGCTTGAAATGGGCTCTGCTGTTTACCTCAATCTCAGCGATTGCACGTTGTGCAATGGAGAAAACCGGATCGGGTTGTATATAAGAAACGGTAATACGTGGACAGAAGGGAATGACATTCCAGATCCATCTCCAGCTTCAGCACAGGTTTGTTTGGGTGGACTGCAAGCTCGTATAGCTTCTGATAAGAGCGCTCCTCAACTCCATTGATAAATAAATAAATAAATAAAAACACTAAAACGGAACGGGCGTTGACATATTCAACACAAAAGCGCAGAGTGCATAGTCAACTTCGGAGTCACTTATGGCGTGATTGGTTGAGTGGCTTCCGTGGGCCGGCCTCCCACGCGCCTGGCTGGCCAGCGAAGGCCGTTCGCTCCGTCTCCGTGCGTGCAGATGGATGGTGGAATATTGGTCTAGCCTGCATGTGTACATGCAGGTCGGTATCGTTACATATAAGCAACCAATCACAATCTTGTATCCGGTCAAAGCGTGTGGAGAGCCTGGTTGTTTCTATACAGGCAACCAATCACATAGGAATCCTCTTGCAAATATGGTTATATCCAAATCCTTTGCCGTTGGTTTGGCATTGCCTTCTATGCGAAAATGACAGAATGTTGGCTTTCTGTTTGGTCTGGCGACGTCTTCCCTTCTCGCCTGTCATCAGACATGACACAGTCGAGCAACATACAGAACTCAGGCTAGCTCCAACAAAGACCTCTAAAGGGTCCTGTACCCTAAATTTAAAGGATGAGGTCGTCTTCTACTCCCTCCAGCAGTGTCCTCTAAACGGTCCTCTAAATTTAGAGGACGCTGCTGAATCCTCTATATATAGAGTTTCTCTAAACGGTTCTCTATCCATTTGAATGCTTTAAACAACCGATTTACCAAAACTAAAATATGTACAGTATATTTGAGAGCATGACAAATACGTATGTACAGAAATTAAAAATTTAAAAATGTCTCTAATATAGGTATTTGTGTATAGAGAACGTGATTTAGAGGGCGTTGTTGGAGATGAAGGAGATATAGGGGATGTAATCTTTTAGAGAATATTGTAAAGAACAGATATAGAGGATAGATATAGAAGACGTTGTTGGAGAGAGAAAGCGACGACTTTTTTTCATAATGGAGAAGACGATGCTCGGGTTCTGGAATAATCGAGTAACATACAGAACTGATTCGTCTGCTCGCCGATAGCATCTTTTGCCGTTGGAACATGATCATGCGGTCGGGGAAAAAATAGGACGACATGTATCTATATCTATACTACTCCTTAAGGGAATACTGTAGGCGTCCACACAACCTTGGTGCACGGTTCTGCCAGGTCTCCCCACCATCAACGCTGATCCGCCCCACCCTCTCCATCGCAGGCAACGCAGGCAACACCGCCGGTCCTCCCTCCACCCCAGCTGTCGCCGACCGCGCGCTACCCTCGCGACCCCGTTCATCTCGTCGTCGTCAGCACGGACTGCCTCCAAGATGCTCGGCCCTAATCGCGCCCTACCTCCCTCCCCCCCCCGACCCCGTTCATCTCGCCCCAGTTCACCCATCCATCTCGCCGTCGTCCTCGCCCACCCTGCCTCCCACGATGGGGAGCCCTATCCGCGACCTCCCTCAGTCCCCGGCCACGCCAGCAGCGCCTCCCAGATTCTCCCCCGTTCAACCCGCCCCTGCCCGTGATCCCTTCCCCACGCCGGATCTCGCCCCATGTCCACCAACGGCGACCTTCCTTCCCCGGCTGCAAGGATCTAACGAAGGCATCCACAGTGACCCGCCCCCGCCAGCTCCGCGCTCCACGCGCCCCGCCAGCCATCGCCACCGGGAAACCCGCCACCTCCGCGCCGTCACCGCCCGCAACTTCGCCCCAGCCAGCTCCGCACCGTCACCACCGGCAAATTCACAACAGCCAGCTCCATGCCGTCGCCGCTGCCAAATCCTGCGCCCCGCCTGCAAATCTCGCTGCGCCTGTAACTCCGCCCCGCCAGCTCCGCGCCCTCGCTGCGTCGCACCGTCCTTGTCGCGTACTTCTGGGATAGGACCTTCAGCGTGGACCGACACCGCGACGCTGCTCCCGCTCCGCATCGGCTTCCCGCGCCTCATCGTCGCCGCCGCTGTCGACGCCGCGCTGGCCGAGGTCGCGCGCCGCGTGCTCGCCGACCTCTCGTGCTGCTGCGGAGGCGGCGGGGACAACGAGGCCACCGCCAGCACGCAGGCGATCGACAACACCGGCGTCCGTGACGGTGCGCCCGGGGCGGCGGTGGACGCGGCCTTCGCTAGGCGTGCGCTCCAGGCCGAGGCCCTCCTCGGGTACCTCTCCGCGCTGGCCACCAGCCCGCGTGCCGGGGGCGACAGGGTGGACCCCGTCGTCGCCGCGGTGCAGCTCGGGGCGTTCGGTCGGTGGAAGGGCTCGGCGAGGGGCCTTCCTGAGTACACGGTTATCCACAACGTCGATGGTGTCGTCGTCGCCGCCCCTGGGAGAGCCAAAGCCAAGCAGAGGAGGCCACAGTCGACCGGAGTTGACGGTCCTGCTCCTGCTAAACGGAGGGTGGGCAGGAACACTCACATCGCTGCAACAAAAGGGAATGCAGCCTGGGTTCCCCGCTCGCCGCACTGCATCGCATCTCCCTCCCACTCCACTCCAGCCCACCACTCCCATTCCCCCGCAGTCGCCGTTGTCGCCATGGCCATGGAGAAGATAAACCGGATTCTCGACCTGCAAGACCTCCCCTCTGATCCGGACCTCGTCCCTCTCCTCGCCCGACAGCTACTGTGTCCGTGCGTGCAGCGGTCGCCCAACTCATAGCGGGACACCAGATCTCAAGTTTTGCCATGGATTTGCCATTGATGTCCCATTCACCTAGCACTCTACATCGTTCGACGGCGCCACGACGGAGCCAAGAATCAGATGTACCCTCCCATGGTGGGCACTGTGTTCTAAATGTTCCTCTTCTCCCAGCTTGATGGAGCACCTGACGGAGCTCGCCCACAGGTACCAAACGGTCTTCTGATTCTTAGGCAAAAAATCACAGATGCAAGAACTACTCTTCAGACACAAAAACCGTATTTTTCTTTCTTTTGTGTTTATAGGGTTTAAATACTAAGCTTCATGGTCTTTATATTAGTGCATTGAACGGCTGAAGAATCACTGCAGTAATTTCCTACCACTCATCTTTTGCTCTGTTTCCTTTTAGATTCAGATTCAGCTACACTTTCTTAACTAGGACATGCTTAATCCAGGGGAAAACAGTGCAGCTGTTGGTTACCTGATCGTTGATACAAAAGGTGGCCTAAACCAGATGAGAATGGGAGTAAGTATATGATTGTGCTAACGCCATGGCAATGTCTTCCAGCTAACTCTCATTGATTCCTTCACAATTATTCTTACAGATAAGTGATATGGTTGTAGTGGCAAAGATCATGAACGCGTAGCTGGTGATCTCTACTCAAAGACTCGAAAGCTTAGGTCTGTAACCATAAAACTGAATACTTAATATGGGCAATTCATGTATCCTGATTATGGATATTATGTGGATATTTTCTATCTGTGAATCACCCCTACACTTTGAATCACTTATGTCATTATTAGCAATCACATAATATTTTTATTTTAATTGCTATAATTATATACTAATTCATGGTATTAATTGTCTTCTAATTTTAGTAGCATATTGTCGCTGTTCTATATATCAGGGTGACTATTCCGTGATTTCTTTATCCGGGAAGGTATGATTTTAGCGTGCATGCTTATTCTTCAGGTGTTCTTTACTAGGATGTCATGTTATTTGTATCTCATAATTGTGCTGTTACTAATACAGGATACCCGTTCGACTATGTGTTTGACTGGACCATTCTGATGTATCCTCAAATAGGCGCCAACCCGTGAACCAGGGTATGTGAGGGCCTTTTGTATCTGTTTGATGTACGTTTCTATAGTTTGTTGGACTTACTCCATCTATTGACCATTGTTTATGTAGGTGATCTTATTGTATTGGGAGCTGATCTTATTGTAATGGCAATAAGTGTAGTTGATGGATGGACTGATGCTGACACTAAACTTATGGAGCATGTTTTGGTAAATAGGGTACATTTTCTTTTGCTTTCCTATTAGTTTTTGCATTGTGGGTGGTTCACGGGCAAGTGTGAGCCGCACTGTGGGTGCAGGACATTGCGGGGCCGCCCCCTTCTTCCCCTACGACAACTGTGTCGACATGAGGTCCACGGGCACCAACAAGGTCAGCCCTCCGGTCTGCTCGGCTCAGTCCCCTTCCTACTGAATTATGATTCCATGTCCTTGGATTTGGGCGAGACCGTCATCCAGGATGGAGCAATGTAGGGGGAGACAATGCGTAGAACATATTTCTTGCTACATGAACTCAGCAGGGGTTCTTCATGGGTGGATTTTATTTGTTGCATTCTTGGAAAATGGAAAGTGAGATGAAAATATCAAAGGAAATTTTATTTGTTGCATTCTTGGAAAATGGAGGACAATTTGAATTGTAGTTCTAACCATTTTTTGGCTGTAGTGAAAAGATTTCAGTCATTTGTGTGGATGTCTTTCTCAAGAATGGGCCAAGGTTGGGGGACATGTTGACACTTTTAGTAAGGAAGCAGTAGAATGCCCTTTGTAGTTCTTCATGGGTGGATTGACCCTTTTTTCTTTATTTTAAAATGTTAGACTTTGAAAAATTGTCCCCTTTGTGTTTTATGATCTTATCTGATGATCATTGCATATGCTTTTTTACTTCATTTTATTGTAGCTCCATTTCTAGACAGGAGGATGGATTGTTTTCCTATGTCTTGATCATTTGAAGATTTTCCTATCATCCTAATGGAGGTAAAAGTATGTGTCCAAGATATGTTGGTTGACCTATAGAAAGGCAAGTGCTTGCTACCCAAAGAGGACAATAGTGGGATGAAATTTAATTCAATAGCTAGGCATGCAAGATCAATGTTGCCCAGCTCATGGGATGATCTTGTAGCACTTAAGGATGATAAGTGTCACCACATATGTTGTTGCTATTCACACTCTTGAGATTCAACTGTTAAAAGTGGAGAGCCTATGAAAGCTGAAGGGAAGATCAAGGTTGGGATTTTGGGTAAATTAGTTGTTGATAAGGAAAAGAAAAAATGGTATAAGAAGCCGCCATGACCTCCAAGATCACCGACTACTTCACCATTAGGCCCTGCTGATTAGAAGCTCATCAGTACTACATACATTGACCCATTAAATTAATGTTAGTAAGCATGACTGCAGCTATCTTTGAAGGCAGTCGAAAGAGATGTTTATGAGTTTTTCTCAAGGGCTGGGAAGGTAAGAGCATACTTGCCATATACTGTTTTGAGGATATTGTTTTTTTGTTATTAGTTAAGCAAATTGTCAGCATTTGATTCTCTAGGGATTTGTTTGATGTGTGAAAGGGAAATAGGCTTACACCTTTTCCTAAATAGATTTTGGTGGTTGAATTGCCCAACACAAATAATTGGACTAACTAGTTTGCTCTAGTCTATAAGTTCTACAGGTGCCAAAGGTTCACAATAGACCAATAAAAAGACCAAGAAAGGGTTCAAACAAAGAGAGCTTAAGAAATCCCAAAGGCACCCTGGTCTGGCGCACCGGACTGTCCGGTGTGCCACCGGACAGTGTCCGGTGCACCAGGGAACTCGACGCTGAACTCCTCACCTTCGGGAAAATCAGAGGGCGCTCCGCTATAATTCACCGGACCGTCCGGTGTGCCAGCGGAGCAACGGCTACTTCAAGCGCAACGGTCGACTGCAACGCATTTAATGCGTGCCTGTGCGCGCAGAGGTCAGAGCACGCGCAGTTGGCGCACCGGACAGTCTACAGGAGATGTCCGGTGCACCACCGGACAGCCCAGAGGCCCCACAAGTCAGAGCTTCAATGGCGAACCCCAACGGCTGGCTGACATGGCTGGCGCACCGGACAGTGTCCGGTGGCGCACCGGACTGCCCGGTGCGCCATGCGACAGCAGACTTCCAACGGCCACATTTTGGTGGTTGGGGCTATAAATACCCCAACCACCCCACATTCAATAGCATCCAAGTTTCCAACATTCTACACATTACAAGAGCTATAGCATTCAATACAAGACACACCAAAGAGATCAAATCCTCTCCCAAGTCCCTAGTTCAATTCCAATCAATAGTGACTAGTGAGAGAGTGACTTGTGTTCATTTGAGCTCTTGCGCTTGGATTGCTTCTTTTCTTTCTCATTCTTCTTGTGATCAATCTTAATTGTAATCAAGGCAAGAGACACCAATTGTGTGGTGGTCCTTGCGGGGACTTAGTGTCCCGTGTGATTGAGAAGAGAAGCTCACTCGGTCTAAGTGATCGTTTGAGAGAGGGAAAGGGTTGAAAGAGACCCGGTCTTTGTGACCACCTCAACGGGGAGTAGGTTTGCAAGAACCGAACCTCAGTAAAACAAATCTTTGTGTCTCACTCTTCATTTGCTTGCGATTTGTTTTTCACCCTCTCTCTCGGACTCGCTTATATTTCTAACGCTAACCCGGCTTGTAGTTGTGATTAACTTTGTAAATTTCAGTTTCGCCCTATTCACCCCCTCTAGGCGACTTTCAGTTGGTATCAGAGCCCGGTGCTTCATTAGAGCCTAACCGCTCGAAGTGATGTCGGGAGATCACACCAAGAAGGAGATGGTGACCGGCGACAAGCCCGCTACAAGCCACGGGAAGGCTCCATCGAGAGAGTCCCGCAACAAAGGGAAGGAGAAGGAATCCTCCTCCCACAAGTCGCATTGGAGTGGCGACAAGAAAAAGAAGATGCGGAAGGTGGTCTACTACGAGACCGATTCTTCATCGCCATCCACCTCCGGCTCCGACGCACCGTCCATAACTTCTAAGCGCCATGAGCGCAAGAAGTATAGTAAGATTCCCCTACGCTACCCTCGTATTTCAAAACGTACTCCTTTACTCTCCGTTCCATTAGGCAAACCACCGGTTTTTGACGGTGAAGATTATAATATGTGGAGTGACAAAATGAGGCATCATCTAACCTCACTCCACACAAGCATTTGGAATGTTGTTGAGTTTGGTGTACAGGTACCATCCGTAGGGGATGAAGACTACGATTCGGACGAAGTGACCCAAATCCACCACTTCAACTCCCAAGCCACTACTATACTCCTCGCCTCTCTAAGTCGAGAGGAGTTGATAGCACCTAGAGGGGGGGTGAATAGGTGATCCTGTGAAACTTAAACTTATAGCCACAAAAACTTGTTAAGTGTTAGCACAATAATCACCAAGTGGCTAGAGAGGAGTCTCAACAAAACACAATACCACAAGAGATCAAACACAGAGATGACACAGTGGTTTATCCCGTGGTTCGGCCAAGACCAAATGCTTGCCTACTCCACGTTGTGGCGTCCCAACGGACGAGGGTTGCAATCAACCCCTCTCAAGCGGTCCAAAGACCAACTTGAATACCACGGTGTTTTGTTTTGCCTTTCAATATCCCGTTTGCGAGGAATCTCCACAACTTGGAGCCTCTCGCCCTTACACTTGAGATTCACAAGAAATTCAGAGTAAGGGAGGAAAGCAACACACACAAATCCACAGCAAAATGCGCACACACACGGCCAAGAATCGAGCTCAAAAGACTATCTCAAAGTTCTCACTAGAACGGAGCTCGAATCACTGAGAATGACAAACGAATGCGCAAAGACTGAGTGTGGATGATCAAGAATGCTTTAAGGTTGCTTGGATATCTCCTCCATGCGCCTAGGGGTCCCTTTTATAGCCCCAAGGCAGCTAGGAGCCGTTGAGAGCAAATCTGGAAGGCCAATCTTGCCTTCTGTCGTCGGGTGCACCGGACAGTCCGGTGCACACCGGACACTGTCCGGTGCCCGATTTCCTTCCTAAAATGGCGCTGCCGACCGTTGCAGATCAGGGAGCCGTTGGCGCACCGGACATGTCCGGTGCACACCGGACAGTCTGGTGCCCCCTTCCGACTGTTGGCCCGGCCACGTGTAGCGCGCAGATTCTGCGGCCGACCGTTGGCCCGGCCGACCGTTGGCTCACCGGACAGTCCGGTGCACACCGGACAGTCCGGTGAATTTTAGCCGTACGCCGTCGGCGAATTCCCGAGAGCGGCCACTTCACGCCGAGCCAGCCTGGCGCACCGGACACTGTCCGGTGCACCACCGGACAGTCCGGTGCACCCAGACTGGGCAGACTTTGGCTGCTCGAGCCATCTCTCCTCCAACTCGATTTATTCTGTTTCCAGCACTTAGACACAATACATTAGTCCATAAAACAATGTACTAAGTCTGAGAAACATACCTTTATCCTTGATTTGTACTTAGTCCACCATTTTACAATTAGGCACCTGTGTTGGGCACTAAATCACCAAAATACTTAGAAATGGCCCAAGGGCACATTTCCCTTTCAATCTCCCCCTTTTGGTGATTTATGCCAACACAACATAAAGCAAGTAGAACAAGTACAAAAACCCTTCAAATAAGAACTCAAATTATTTTGATTCAATTTTGACATATATGGATCATTCTTTGCCACCACTTGGTTTGTTTTTGCAAATCAACCTCAAATCTCTATCTCTAAGTCAAACACACATGTTGAAGCATAAAGAGAGTCATTCCAAAAGAGATTGATCAAAGATTTCAAAAACTTCCCCTTTTTCCCATAATCAATACTTCTCCCCACAAGAAACCAACTTTTGACAAGAGAGACAACAAAAGAGTTTTGACAAACCAGAAGCTCTATTCTACTATTTTTAAAATCTCTCAAGTGGTAGCTGATCCATTTATCGCTTTGGCCCTTTATTTTCTCCCCCTTTGGCATCAAACACCAAAACAGGATTAATCTTGGCTCTATAACCCCATTGCCTCACCAAAATCTTCAATTAAGAGCAAATGGCAATAAGAGTTCATCAGATGAACTTGGAATGAGTTACCCTCTCATCGGAGTGCAGTGGAAGTCTTTCATGGTCCAAGTCCACCTTTTCCCTTTCAGTTCTCCTTTGAGACTAAAACAAGCAAACTCAAGCATATGGTTAGTCTCAAAGGGTCAAGTTGTAACACATCTCCCCCTAAAACTGTGCATCACTTTGCAACGGACTTGTGAGGTCCAGGGAGTGTTTGTACAACTTGAGCACCATACTTAACAACAAAATGCAAAAAGGAACATGATCTAAAGCATAAATACATGTATGCTACAATTCAATCCAAGTTCCGCGAATCTAAGATATTTAGCTCACTACGCAACCTGCAAAAGGTCTTCTCATCTAGAGGCTTGGTAAAGATATCGGCTAGCTGGTTCTCGGTGCTAACATGAAACACTTCGATATCTCCCTTTTGCTGGTGGTCTCTCAAAAAGTGATGCCGGATGTCTATGTGCTTTGTGCGGCTGTGTTCAACAGGATTTTCCGCCATGCGGATAGCACTCTCATTGTCACATAGGAGTGGGACTTTGCTCAGATTGTAGCCAAAGTCCCGGAGGGTTTGCCTCATCCAAAGTAGTTGCGCGCAACACTGTCCTGCGGCAACATACTCGGCCTCAGCGGTGGATAGGGCAACGGAGGTTTGTTTCTTAGAGTTCCACGACACCAGGGACCTTCCTAAGAATTGGCACGTCCCTGATGTACTCTTCCTATCGACCTTACATCCAGCATAGTCGGAGTCTGAGTATCCAACCAAGTCAAAGGTAGACCCTTTTGGATACCAGAGCCCAAAGCAAGGCGTAGCAACCAAATATCTAAGAATTCGCTTCACTGCCACTAAGTGACACTCCTTAGGATCGGATTGAAATCTAGCACACATGCATACGCTAAGCATAATATCCGGTCTACTAGCACATAAATAAAGTAAAGATCCTATCATTGACCGGTATGCTTTTTGATCCACGGACTTACCTCCTTTGTTGAGATCGGTGTGTCCGTCGGTTCCCATCGGAGTCTTTGCGGGCTTGGCGTCCTTCATCCCAAACCGCTTTAGCAGATCTTGCGTGTACTTCGTTTGGGAGATGAAGGTGCCGTCCTTGAGTTGCTTCACTTGGAACCCAAGGAAGTAGTTCAACTCGCCCATCATCGACATCTCGAATTTCTGCGTCATTACCCTGCTAAACTCTTCACAAGACTTTTGGTTAGTAGAACCAAATATTATGTCATCGACATAAATTTGGCACACGAACAAATCACCATCACATGTCTTTGTAAAAAGAGTTGGATCGGCTTTCCCAACCTTGAAAGCATTAGCAATTAAAAAGTCTCTAAGGCATTCATACCATGCTCTTGGGGCTTGCTTAAGTCCATAGAGCGCCTTAGAGAGCTTACACACGTGGTCGGGGTACCGTTCATCCTCGAAGCCAGGGGGTTGCTCTACGTACACCTCCTCCTTGATTGGCCCGTTGAGGAAAGCGCTCTTCACATCCATTTGGAACAACCTGAAAGAATGGTGAGCGGCATATGCTAGCAAGATACGAATTGATTCTTAGCCTAGCCACAGGAGCAAAAGTCTCCTCAAAGTCCAAACCTGCGACTTGGGCATAACCTTTTGCCACAAGTCGAGCCTTGTTCCTCGTCACCACCCCGTGCTCGTCCTGTTTGTTGCGGAACACCCACTTGGTTCCAACAACATTTTGCTTGGGACGAGGCACCAGTGTCCAAACTTCATTGCGCTTGAAGTTGTTGAGTTCCTCCTGCATGGCCAATACCCAATCCGGATCTAGCAAGGCCTCCTCTACCCTGAAAGGCTCAATAGAAGAGACAAAGGAGTAATGCTCACAAAAATTAACTAATCGAGATCGAGTAGTTACTCCCTTGCTAATGTCACCCAAAATTTGGTCGATGGGATGATCCCTTTGAATCACCGCTCGAACTTGGGTTGGAGGTGCCGGTTGCGCTTCTTCCTCCATCACGTGATCATCTTGTGCTCCCCCTTGATCACACGCCTCCTTTTGATGAACCTTTTCATCATCTTGAGTTGGGGGATGCACCGTTGTTGAGGAAGAAGGTTGATCTCGTTCATCTTGTTCCTGTGGCCGCACTTCTCCAATCGCCATGGTTCGTATAGCGGCCGTAGGAACATCTTCTTCATCTACATCATCACAATCAACAACTTGCTCTCTTGGAGAGCCATTAGTCTCATCAAATACAACGTCGCTAGAGACTTCAACCAAACCCGATGATTTGTTGAAGACTCTATACGCCTTTGTATTTGAATCATAACCTAATAAAAACCCTTCTACAGCTTTGGGAGCAAACTTAGAATTTCTACCCTTCTTCACTAGAATGTAGCATTTGCTCCCGAATACACGAAAGTACGATACATTGGGTTTGTTACCGGTTAGTAGCTCATACGAAGTCTTCTTGAGGAGGCGATGAAGGTAGACCCTATTGATGGCGTGGCAAGCCGTGTTCACAGCTTCCGACCAAAAACACTCGGGGGTCTTGAACTCTCCAAGCATCGTCCTCGCTATATCGATTAGCGTCCTGTTCTTCCTCTCTACCACACCATTTTGCTGAGGTGTGTAGGGAGCGGAGAACTCGTGCTTGATCCCTTCCTCCTCAAGAAACTCCTCCACCTGAAGGTTCTTGAATTCGGACCCGTTGTCGCTCCTTATCTTCTTCACCTTGAGCTCAAACTCATTTTGAGCTCTCCTTAGAAAGCGCTTGAGGGTCCCTTGGGTTTCAGACTTATCCTGCAAAAAGAACACCCAAGTGAAGCGGGAAAAGTCATCAACAATAACTAGACCATACTTACTTCCTCCTATGCTCAGATAGGCGACGGGTCCGAAAAGATCCATATGTAGCAGCTCCAGGGGTCTTGATGTTGTCATCACATTTTTGGTGTGATGAGAGCCTCCCACCTGTTTCCCTGCTTGACAAGCTGCACAAGGTCTATCTTTTTCGAAATGAACATTGGTTAGACCTATCACGTGTTCTCCCTTTAGAAGCCTGTGGAGGTTCTTCATCCCCACATGTGCTAAGCGGCGATGCCACAGCCAGCCCATGCAAGTCTTAGCCATTAAGCATGCATCTAGACCGACCTCTTCTTTTGCAAAATCGACTAAGTAGAGTTTGTCGTCTAATACACCCTTAAAGGCTAGTGAACCATCACTTCTTCTAATGACAGACACATCTACATTTGTAAAAAGACAATTATATCCCATATTGCATAGTTGACTAACAGATAGCAAATTGTAACCAAGAGACTCAACTAAAAACACATTGGAGATTGAGTGCTCATTAGAAATTGCAATTTTACCTAACCCTTTTACCTTGCCTTGATTCCCATCACCGAATATAATTGAATCTTGGGAATCCTTATTTTTGACGTAGGAGGTGAACATCTTCTTCTCCCCCGTCATATGGTTTGTGCATCCGCTGTCGATAATCCAGCTTGAACCCCCGGATGCATAAACCTGCAAGGCAAATTTAGGCTTGGGTTTTAGGTACCCAACTCATGTTGGGTCCTACAAGGTTAGTGCAAATATCCTTAGGGACCCAAATGCAAGTTTTGTCTCCCTTGCATTTTGCCCCTAACTTCCTAGCAACTATTTTCCTATCCTTTCTACAAATAGCAAATGAAGCATTTAAAGCACAATAAATTGTAGAAGGTTCATTCACTACTTTCCTAGGAGCATGAATAATATTCTTTCTAGGCACATGATGAACAACATTTCTCCTAGACATATTTCTATCATGCATATAGGAAGAACTAGAAGCAAACATGGCATGAGAGTCAAAATCATTATAAGCATTATAACTCCTATAAGCATTTCTAGTTTGTCTCCTATCATGATACATAAAAGCATGGTTCTTTTTAGTACTACTAACCATAGGAGCCTTCCCTTTCTCCTTGGCGGAGATAGGAGCCTTATGGCTTGTCAAGTCCTTGGCTTCCCTCTTGTAGCCAAGTCCATCCTTAATTGAGGGGTGTCTACCGATCGTGTAGGCATCCCTTGCAAATTTCAGCTTATCAAATTCATTCTTGCTAGTCTTAAGTTGGGCACTAAGACTAGCCACTTCATCATTTAGTTTTGAAATTGAAACTAAGTGTTCACAACAAGCATTAATATCAACATCCTTACACTTAGTGCAAATTTCAACATGTTCAACACAAGATGTTGGGGGCCTTCGTCCTCCGAAGGTCCTCAAAAACATGATTTGACAATGTTTTCCAAGTGGATTATATGAACAGGTACCTTCGGACTCGGAATTATGAACATGAAGTACGGTCAGGACGAAGCCTGAACCAGACGAAGGGGGATTGAAATGGAGGACGGGCTGATTACCAAGCTCTACGAAGGATGGTGCACAGCCGAAGCTGTGCGCAGGAAAGCTTCGTCGCGATAGCAAAAAGGGGAACCGACTTAAAGATGAAAAGACTACTTAAGCCTTGACAGATTTCCATAAGTCATTAGCAAGTGTAATGGACATGAATGTAATTTTACATGGGCTGTGTCTCACGCCTATAAATAGATGAACAGTACTCCCGTACTGTTCACGCTGACTTGGCATTTGCTTTTGCGTCATCCTTGTACTTTTGCCTTCCTGCAGTCCGAAGGTACATTTGTAATTTGAAGTCATTTCTATTTTTACATAATAATAAAATAGAAATGATATTGTGACAAAATTTAAATGTTTACATTACTTTTTATGTCATGTATAAGTTCTTCGTCATAACTTATCGTGCTTACGAAGATATATTGTTTATGACCTTCGTCCGGAGCACGTTATATCCCGAAGGGAAATAATGTTTCAAAGGACGAAGGACCCTATCATTTAACACTTTTTATGTTGCCTTGTTCTTAATCCGAAGCATTTGAGAACAAGTCACCAACATTGGCGCCCACCTCCGGTGAACTCACTTCCACTTTGAGTTTTTTGAACACCTTCGGAAGCCATAGACCCTCGCTATGGCGCCGAAGAAAGCTTCAGCGACTGGGGCTGCAGCACTGCAACCGCTGGACCCCAACCAGGAGACCGTCTCTCTTCGGGAGGCCCGAAGCCAGAAGAGGAAGGCCGTCAGCCCGACGCTTCAGGAGGATGAACTAGACCAAGAGATCAGGGATATGGAGATGCTTCATCAACAGGTGCAGAGGAAGAAGGAAAAGATGGCCAGACTAGCTGAGCTGCAGAGGCAGATAGACGAAGCTTCTGAAGAAGTTCGCCATCTTACTCACGATGAGCAGAACAGAAGGCCTCAACAAAAAGACCTTCATCAGGAGGGCTTCTTCAACGAAGATGACTGGTATGACAATTTCCATCATGGAAATTTTGTTTTCGATGATGCTTCTCCCCTGTCCGCTGAGCTGCAGGCTACACCTTGGCCTCCATCCTACAAGCCACCCCAGCTTCCCATGTTCGATGGTCATTCAGACCCGAAGCAGTTTTTGATGAGCTACGAAGCAACAGTGTCTTCGTATGGTGGCAATGCTGCAGTCATGGCAAAGTCTTTTGTTATGGCTGTCAGGAATGTTGCTCAGACCTGGTATTCCTCCCTTCGACCAGGAACGATTACTTCATGGCAAAAGCTGAAGGACATGTTGTTAACCAGCTTCCAAGGGTTTCAGACGAAGCCGGTTACTGCTCAAGCCTTGTTCCAGTGCACTCAGGATCATGAAGAATACCTTCAGGCGTATGTCAGAAGGTTCTTACGTTTGAGGGCGCAGGCACCAACGGTGCCCAATGAAATTGTCATCGAAGCCATGATCAAGGGGCTTCGACCTGGACCTTCAGCTCAATACTTCGCTAGGAAGCCACCTCAGACTTTGGAGAAGCTACTCCAGAAGATGGACGAGTACATTCGTGCCGACAATGATTTTCGCCAAAGAAGGGAGGAGGCTTTCAGATTTTCTGAAATGACCAGAGGCTTCGGAGGAAGATTCTATCCGAGGCATGTCAGGTCCATCCACAACTCTACTCAAAATGATGATAAGGGGAGTCAGCAGAACAGGCCGTAGTGCTCCTCACAGGCTTCGGGGCAACAGCAAAGTTTCTTCCGGCCACCAGCTCCAAGAGGCAGAAGCGCCAGGGGCTTCGGCGGAAGATTTGGAGATCAACCAAGGAAAATGTTTTGCTTGTTCTGTGGAGAAAACAAGGGCCATACCACCAGGATGTGCCATGTTACAATCCAGAAGCAAAAGGAAATAGCCGAAGCTGCAGCGCAACAAGCTCAGCCGAAGCAGGTCATGCATACTGCTTCGTACCATCCGCCTTACATCCCACAATACATAGACAACCACCCTGCAGTTTCTGTAGCCTCGGCAAGTCAACCTCAAGCTTCCTGGCAACAGCCTCCGCCTCCACCTCCACTGCAACAAGGCCAACAGCCAGAAGGGAGCCAATATGCCCCGCACCAAAGGGACTTTAGAGAACAATCCGAAACTCGCACAGTCAATAGCACTGTGCCAGAGTCGAAGCACATTTATTGACACATATCCTACCTTTAATAGCAGTTTTTTCTATTCAGCTCTATTTTCTGTGTATCAAAGAACATTGTTAGTTTTCATATAATAATTTCGTTGTTTCCCACGAGGAAAACCTATTTTCTCCACAGGCTTAAGTTGCTGAAGTTTAAAAATTTTTTTGCGTTAACAAGGAGGACCTTCGAATTATTAAAAAATCCTTCGAAGCAACAGAAAGTCGTTCTAAGGAACGCAGAGTAAGTTGATGAAGTCACAAAAAGCCGTTCCAAAGGGAGCGAAGTGTAAGTTTTCTGCTCAAAAGTCGTTCCAAAGGGAATGCAGAGCTTACAGCGAAAAGTCAACGCTGATACCGCCCAAGTAAAAGGCGAAGAAGCTCAAAAGACGTTCCTAAGGGAATGCAGAGCTTACAGCGAAAAGTCAACGCTGATACCGCCTAAGTAAAAGGCGAAGAAGCTCCAAAGACGTTCCTAAGGGAATGCAGAGCTTACAGTAAAAGATTGTGTGTTTCACAGGGATATGTGTGTATCTTCAGAATCAAATTCATCTACATAACATAACATCATCACGTCATTTTGCATAAGCATAAGCATCATACATCATATTGCATATGGAAAAAGAAGGGAGGACAGTATCAACCTTCGGAAGAATGCTTTGAGAAAGTAAAAATCTTCGGAATATAGCTTCGGAAGATGTTCTCACGAAGTTTGGATATTTTTCATCAGAGTGCTATGGGTTTTGTGATGCATAAAAGTTTTTCTATCTTCACGAAGCATGAAAAGAAGGGAAGGTGTTTTTTCGCCGAAGGCTTAAAAACGGTACGTATGTAAAGTTTCATGCATCGTAAAGAATTGAATAATGAAAAGAAACTTATATATCACATCCAAATGTACAAAATATTACACAAATCACATTCCAAATGTTTTTTCTAATACCATCTAGTCTTCTCTTAGTACTACTTCGGCAGCCTCATTTAGAAGTTGTTCAACAACTTTATCCATGATAGCTTCGGCCATTTGTTTAATTTTGTCATCCTCTTTCGTGTGAGGGTCAGCAGACAATCCAGTAGGTTCTGAGGGAGGGGAATATGTCTACATTACTATCACAAACCGCGAACAAAGTTTGAAATAAAAATTACAACACAACAAGTACGACTAATTAATACCTATTTGCCCTTCGGGCTCTGAACTTTTTTCGGCAGCTTCTGTCACTTTCCTAGCATCATGAATGCCTTTTTCACTCCTTTGAATAATCTCTTGCGCCATTTCTCGGCCGCCGTTGTCCCAGATATCAGTAAAGAATTTACCGCCAACCATGCTTGCTTCGGTCGAGGGGTCTTTGATGTCTTCGGAAGACAAGGCAGCTTCGGACTGAGCTAAGGATTTTACATGCTCGCAACCTTTCTTCTCCAAAACAGTAGCAACTCCTCTGGCGCCCGAAAAAGCGCAGATGTCACCGCGGCTACTCAGGATTTCCTCGAAGGCCTCTGCTTCGTGACTGATCCAATCCAGTGGACCTTCGGGATTGCCTCTTGAGAAATTCTCTTCACTAGAAAATGCGCCAACGCTGGCGAAGCTGGATTTTATCTTTTTGACGCATTCAATAGATTTAACATAGCATTTCCTCTGGGATGCACGAAGCTCTTTAACACTTAACTCTAAATGATTGACCAACTGATCACTAAGCTCTCGTTTTGTTTCTTCAAGCACACGCTCCTCTTTAGCTCTAGCTAGCTGTTTCTGAAGATCTTTAATCTCACGTTTTTGGGCTTCGGCTTGGACCTTTGCGGCGGCTTCGTCCTTTTTTACCTTGTCTACCAATGTAAGCAGAATTTTATCCTTTTCCAGAGCTTCGTTTCTCAGTTTAATAGCTTCTGATCGTAGGTTGTTGAACGCAATTTCATAGCTCTCATCTTCTGCACTCTTTTGTGCTCTTAATGCGTTGCTTAGGATTAAACCCTATATGTAAAAAAGTTGGTATAAGAATAAAAGAATGAGTTACGAATTAAAAAAATTTTCAAGCGCCTAATCCCCATACCTTTAGGCTATTGTACGCAAGACTGTCCGCGAGATCCTCCTTCGTCATAGCACATAATCCAGCTTCGAGCTTCGGGAACCCCATACTTCTAGCCATCTCCCGGCAGACAGATAATTCTTTGTTATCAGGGAGGCAGTATAGGAAGTCATCTTCATTTGTCCCATTGAACACTACTGCCCCCTTCGGATACTTTAACTCTCTAGCATAGTGATTGGCTTCATAAGTCTCTTCTTCAGATAATTTCTTCCCCGAAGCATGTCGCACGATGTAATCGCATATGTTGGAAGGAGCTTCGGGGGCGGCAGTGTCAATTTCTTCAACCAAAACTGGTTCTGATATTTTTATTTTCTCGGTTTCCAAAGATTGTTCCTTGGTGGGCTCTGAAGGCCCAGCTTCAGCTTCAGGTTGTTGCTTCGAAGCTTCAGTAGACGCTTCAGGAAGTTCAACAGTCTTCTTTGGTGTTGTGCTTGAAGACTTAATTGTCTCCAAGACATCTAGCACGTTCACCATTCTTTTTCTTTTTGGGGTCACCGATGCGCCCTTTTGATTTTTTATTGTTTCAACATTTGCTGAAGGACTTAAGATTTCCAATATTTTTTGTCCTTCAATCTTCGGTTTTTCTGCCTTCTCTGCTGAAGGCGCTTCAGTTTTTTCTTCTATCTTTGGCACTGGAGCTGGTTCTGTAGCTTCAGTGGCCAAAGAGACTTCACCAATAAATTCAGGTACTATGGCTGGCTCAATAAAACGCGCCCGGTGGGTGAGCACCTTCATCTTTTTCCTTTGCGGCACTGGCTCACTAGTGGCACTCGTGGCAGCTTCTGTCGCAGGAGAAGTATTTTTTCTTTTGCGGCCCAATACCGGATAGTGATAGTCAGGGTAGACAAACCCGACTGCGTCAAATACCCGGTTAAGCCTTTTCTTCTTTCGGCCCCCGAAGGCTGCTGATAACGCAGTGTTCTCGGCCTTCGAATATGCCCCAAGCAGTTCGTCGCTTAATGTTTCAATGCTTTTCAACCAGTCGTCATCAGGTTCAACAAACTTATCCCCGTATTTGAATGTGTATTTCAGTCTAACCAGTTCGCCTTCGTCGGACTCTTTGATGGTCTCCTTCGGCATTTCCCACTTTCCTGCAAGTGGCCACACCCTGAAGGCGATATGCTCTTGGACCAAGTCCCTTGTCCCAATAGAAGAGCAGATTACGCCGAAGGCTCTTTGGCATTCCTCGGCTGCTTCATCCATTTCAACCTTCGGTCTTCGAAGTCCGAAGCGTTGCCAGATGGGGCGCATAATGATACTCTTAACATCTTCCTGCGCTGTTAAGTCATTCTTTACATAGAACCATTCTGTCATCCAGGCTCCGGGCCACCTCTTCCGAAAGGTTGGCACAGGGCGGCTTGACCCGGAGCGGGCACCGAAGCTGTAACACCCAAAGTTGTTGTGATATTGTTCTTTCCCCCAGGGCTTCGTCTCATATAACAACTCATGAATATTGCAAAAGCTTTTAGCATTTGGTTCTAAACCTTGGCTTCTCACAGCCCAAACAAACA
Source organism: Zea luxurians (assembly GCA_029449295.1). Classification (NCBI taxonomy): domain Eukaryota; kingdom Viridiplantae; phylum Streptophyta; class Magnoliopsida; order Poales; family Poaceae; genus Zea; species Zea luxurians. The sequence goes on along the minus strand of JAOPSE010000064.1, from coordinate 433,009 downwards.
TCCCCATTCTTATGATAGCTTCGGGAGTAATTTGATGAAGGTAAACCTGAAATGTCTTCAGGACTTCAACAACAAAGCTGCTTAGGGGAAATCGAAGCCCAGCCTTGAGAAAGCTTCGGAAAATTACGACTTCATCTTCTTCGGGAGTGGGAGAAGTTTTTTCTCCAGCATCAGCCCTCACAATAGATATATCTCGGAAATACCTCCCTCTCATATTATCAATATGACTCTGCTTAATAGTGGTTTTCCCGAAAACCGTGTGACTTGGCCGCCATGGTCGATCTTCGGACTCTTCCCCACCACTTTCTACATCATAACTGTCGCTGTCACCAGTATCTTCAGACAAACCTTCCAGAATCTCCTTGGTAATTTTTTCCGTATTGGTCTCCGCCATCGCTATAAGGAACCCCAAGTTCTTCTCTTCGTCAAGGCTCAGCTTCATCTCAGCAGCGACCTTCTTATCTTCAGACATCTTCGGAAACACTAAAAAACTGTTTTCAAAGCCGAAGCTTCAAAACCAAAATATCAGCAAATCTTAGCGCACAAGAGCTAAAAATTTAGTGAGCGGAAGCAGATGGCAAGTGTGCGTACCAAATGAGTTTGCGGTATGATCTTATTTATACGCCCGGGGCGTTGAAAATTGAAAGACCCCGCTTGTCAGTGAATGTTGCTATTCTAGCAAAGGGAAGGTGTTTTTTCGGACCTTCGGCTCAAGGCCTTCGTCCATATCGCAATCTGAATTTATCATTAACAAATTAATATTGCGAGGGGCTACTGTTGGGGGCCTTCGTCCTCCGAAGGTCCTCAAAAACATGATTTGACAATGTTTTCCAAGTGGATTATATGAACAGGTACCTTCGGACTCGGAATTATGAACATGAAGTACGGTCAGGACGAAGCCTGAACCAGACGAAGGGGGATTGAAATGGAGGACGGGCTGATTACCAAGCTCTACGAAGGATGGTGCACAGCCGAAGCTGTGCGCAGGAAAGCTTCGTCGCGATAGCAAAAAGGGGAACCGACTTAAAGATGAAAAGACTACTTAAGCCTTGACAGATTTCCATAAGTCATTAGCAAGTGTAATGGACATGAATGTAATTTTACATGGGCTGTGTCTCACGCCTATAAATAGATGAACAGTACTCCCGTACTGTTCACGCTGACTTGGCATTTGCTTTTGCGTCATCCTTGTACTTTTGCCTTCCTGCAGTCCGAAGGTACATTTGTAATTTGAAGTCATTTCTATTTTTACATAATAATAAAATAGAAATGATATTGTGACAAAATTTAAATGTTTACATTACTTTTTATGTCATGTATAAGTTCTTCGTCATAACTTATCGTGCTTACGAAGATATATTGTTTATGACCTTCGTCCGGAGCACGTTATATCCCGAAGGGAAATAATGTTTCAAAGGACGAAGGACCCTATCATTTAACACTTTTTATGTTGCCTTGTTCTTAATCCGAAGCATTTGAGAACAAGTCACCAACACAAGAGTTAGATTTACTTGCTACTTCTAGCTTAGCATTTAAGTCATTAATTTCACCTTTTAAAGAAGAAATGGTTTCATTACAAGTAGAAAGTTCACAAGAAAGCATCTCATTTCTTTTAACTTCTAGAGCAAGTGAATTTTGTGCACTAACAAATTTATCATGCTCTTCATATAAAAGATCTTCTTGTTTCTCTAAGATTCTATCCTTTTCATTCAAGGCATCAATCAATTCATTAATCTTAGCTATCTTAGTTCTATCCAATCCCTTGAATAAACTAGAGTAATCTATTTCATCCTCACTAGACTCATCATCACTAGAATAATCATAAGTATTAGTATTACGATTGATTACCTTCTTCTCCCTTGCCATGAGGCAAGTGTGATGCTCGTTTGGGAAGAGGGCCGATTTGTTGAAGGCAGTAGCGGCGAGTCCTTCGTCGTCGGAGTCGGACGAAGAGCAATCCGAATCCCACTCCTTTCCAAGGTGTGCTTCGCCTTTGGCCTTCTTGTAAACCTTCTTGTTCTCTCTCTTCCCATTCTTCCCTTGCTCCTGGTCACTATCATTTTCGGGACAGTTAGCAATAAAATGACCAACCTTACCACATTTGAAGCATGAGCGCTTCCCCTTTGTCTTGGTCTTCCTTGGTTGCCCCTTGCGACCATTTAGCGCCGTCTTGAATCTCTTGATGATGAGAGCCATCTCTTCATCATTGAGCCCGACCGCCTCAACTTGCGCCACCTTGCTGGGTAGCGGCTCCTTGCTCCTTGTTGCCTTGAGAGCGATGGGTTGAGGCTCGTGGATTGGACCGTTCAACGCGTCGTCGACGTATCTCGCCTCCTTGATCATCATCCGCCCGCTTTCGAATTTTCCGAGTACCTCCTCGGGCGTCATCATCGTGTACCTGGGATTCTCACGAATATTATTCACGAGATGAGGATCAAGAACGGTAAAGGACCTTAGCATTAGGCGGACGACGTCGTGGTCCGTCCATCGCGTGCTTCCATAGTTCCTTATTTTGTTGATGAGGGTCTTGAGCCGGTTGTACGTTTGGGTTGGCTCCTCTCCCCTTATCATGGCGAATCGTCCAAGCTCGCCCTCCACCAACTCCATTTTGGTGAGCATGGTGATGTCATTCCCCTCGTGAGAGATCTTGAGGGTGTCCCATATTTGCTTGGCATTGTCCAAGCCGCTCACCTTGTTGTACTCTTCCCTGCACAAGGACGCTAAGAGAACAGTAGTAGCTTGTGCATTTCTATGGATTTGTTCATTTATGAGCATAGAGTTATCCAAGCTATCAAACTTCATTCCATTCTCTACAATCTCCCAAATACTCGGATGGAGAGAGAATAAGTGACTACGCATTTTGTGACTCCAAAATCCGTAGTCCTCCCCATCGAAGTGTGGAGGTTTGCCAAGAGGAATGGAAAGCAAATGCGAATTCGAACTATGTTGAATACGAGAATAATCAAATGAAAAGTTCGAATTGACCGTCTTTTTGTAGTCGTTGTCGTCGTCCTTTTGGGAAGAAGTAGACTCATCACTATCGTCGTAGTATATGATCTCCTTGATGCGCTTTGTCTTCTTCTTCTTCCCTTCCTTCCGCTTGTAGCCCGAGCCGGAGTCAGTGGGCTTGTCATCTTTTGGCTCGTTGACGAAGGACTCCTTTTCGTCGTTGACCACCATCCCCTTTCCCTTAGGATCCATCTCTTCGGGCGATTAGTCCCTTCTTGAAGAGAACGGCTCTGATACCAATTGATAGCACCTAGAGGGGGGGGGGGTGAATAGGTGATCCTGTGAAACTTAAACTTATAGCCACAAAAACTTGTTAAGTGTTAGCACAATAATCACGAAGTGGCTAGAGAGGAGTCTCAACAAAACACAATACCACAAGAGATCAAACACAGAGATGACACAGTGGTTTATCCCGTGGTTCGGCCAAGACCAAATGCTTGCCTACTCCACGTTGTGGCGTCCCAACGGACGAGGGTTGCAATCAACCCCTCTCAAGCGGTCCAAAGACCAACTTGAATACCACGGTGTTTTGTTTTGCCTTTCAATATCCCGTTTGCGAGGAATCTCCACAACTTGGAGCCTCTCGCCCTTACACTTGAGATTCACAAGAAATTCAGAGTAAGGGAGGAAAGCAACACACACAAATCCACAGCAAAATGCGCACACACACGGCCAAGAATCGAGCTCAAAAGACTATCTCAAAGTTCTCACTAGAACGGAGCTCGAATCACTGAGAATGACAAACGAATGCGCAAAGACTGAGTGTGGATGATCAAGAATGCTTTAAGGTTGCTTGGATATCTCCTCCATGCGCCTAGGGGTCCCTTTTATAGCCCCAAGGCAGCTAGGAGCCGTTGAGAGCAAATCTGGAAGGCCAATCTTGCCTTCTGTTGTCGGGTGCACCGGACAGTCCGGTGCACACCGGACACTGTCCGGTGCCCGATTTCCTTCCTAAAATGGCGCTGCCGACCGTTGCAGATCAGGGAGCCGTTGGCGCACCGGACAGTCCGGTGCCCCCTTCCGACCGTTGGCCCGGCCACGTGTAGCGCGCAGATTCCGCGGCCGACCGTTGGCCCGGCCGACCGTTGGCTCACCGGACAGTCCGGTGCACACCGGACAGTCCGGTGAATTTTAGCCGTACGCCGTCGGCGAATTCCCGAGAGCGGCCACTTCACGCCGAGCCAGCCTGGCGCACCGGACACTGTCCGGTGCACCACCGGACAGTCCGGTGCACCCAGACTGGGCAGACTTTGGCTGCTCGAGCCATCTCTCCTCCAACTCGATTTATTCTGTTTCCAGCACTTAGACACAATACATTAGTCCATAAAACAATGTACTAAGTCTGAGAAACATACCTTTATCCTTGATTTGTACTTAGTCCACCATTTTACAATTAGGCACCTGTGTTGGGCACTAAATCACCAAAATACTTAGAAATGGCCCAAGGGCACATTTCCCTTTCAGGAGTATAATAAGGTGCAAGGGTTGAAGAGCGCAAAGGAAATTTGGGACGTGCTCAAGACCGCGCACGAAGGAGACGAGGTGACCAAGATCACCAAGCGGGAAACGATCGAGGGGGAGCTCGGTCACTTCATGCTTCACCAAGGGGAGGATCCGCAAGCTATGTACAACCGCTTAAAGACCTTGGTGAACCAAGTGCGCAACCTCGGGAGCACAAAATGGGATGACCATGAGATGGTCAAGGTTATTCTTAGATCCCTCGTTTTTCTTAACCCTACGCAAGTTCAATTAATTCGAGGTGATCCTAGATACAAGCTAATGTCTCCCGAGGAGGTTATAGGGAAGTTTGTAAGCTTTGAGCTAATGATTAAAGGCTCAAAGAAAATCATCGAGCAAGGCACCTCCTCCACGCCCGAAGCACAACCCGTCGCATTCAAGGCAACAGAGGAGAAGAAGGAAGAGTCTACACCAAGTAGGCTCCCCATCGACGCCTCAAAGCTCGACAATGAGGAGATGGCTTTAATCATCAAAAGTTTTCGACAAATCCTCAAGCAAAGGAGGGGGAAGGACTACAAATCCCACTCCAAGAAGGTTTGCTACAAGTGTGGTAAGCCTGGTCACTTTATTGCAAAATGTCCTATTTCTAGTGACAGTGACAGGGGCGAGGACAAGAAGGGGAGAAGAAAGGAAAAGAAGAGGTACCACAAGAAGAAGGGCGGCGATGCCTATGTGTGCCGCGAGTGGGACTCCGACGAGAGCTCCACCGACTCCTCCTCCGACGAGGACGCCGCCAACATCGCCGTCAACAAGGGACTTCTCTTCCCCAACGTCGGCCACAAGTGCCTCATGGCAAAGGACGGCAAAAGGAAGAAGGTTAAATCTAAATCCTCCACTAAATATGCATCTTCTAGTGATGAAGACAACTCTAGTAATGAGGAGGATAATTTATTTACTCTTTTTGCCAACCTTAACATGGAACAAAAAGAAAAGTTAAATGAATCGATTAGCGCTATTCATGATAAGGATGAACTCTTGGATAGCCAAGAGGACTTTCTAATTAAGGAAAATAAGAAACATGTTAAGGTTAAGAATGCTTATGCTCTAGAAAGGGAAAAATGTGAAAAATTATCTAGTGAGCTAAGCACTTGCCATGATGTTATTGCCAACCTTAGAAATGAAAATGCTAAATTAGTTGCTAAGGTTGATTCGAATGTTTGTGATGATTCATATGTCAATCTTAGAAATGATCATGATATTTCTATTGCTAAGATTGAAAAATTGAATGCCTCTCTTGCTAGCCTTAGAATTGAAAATGAAAAATTAATTGCTAAGGCTAAAGACTTAGATGTTTGCAATGCTTCTATTTCCGATCTTAGAAGTGAAAATGATATTTTACATGCTAAGATTGTTGAACTAAAAACTTGCAAACCCTCTACATCTACCGTTGAGCATGTTTCTATTTGCACTAGATGTAGAGATGTTGATATTGATGCTATTCATGATCTTATGGTCTTAATTAAACAACAAAATGATCATATAGAAAAATTAGATGCTAAAATTGCCGAGCATGAACTTGAAAATGAAAAATTTAAATTTGCTCGTAGTATGCTTTGTAGTGGGAGACGCCCTGGTATCAAGGATGGCATTGGCTTCCAAAAGGGAGACAATGTCAAACTTAATGCCCCTCCTAAAAAATTATCTAACTTTGTTAAGGGCAAGGCTCCCATGCCTCAGGATAACGAGGGTTACATTTTGTACCCTGCCGGTTATCCCGAGCATGAAATTAGGAGAATTCACTCTAGGAAGTCTCACTCTGGCCCTAATCATGCTTTTATGTATAAGGGTGAGACATCTAGCTCTAGGCAATCAACTCGTGCTAAATTGCCTAGAAAGAAAACTCCTAGTGCATCAAATGAACCTAGCATCTCATTTAAGACTTTTGATGCATCTTATGTTTTGACTAACAAATCCGGCAAAATAGTTGCCATGTATGTTGGAGACAAACACAAGGGAGGAAAGACTTGTGTTTGGGTCCCCAAAGTTCTTATATCTAATGTCAAAGGACCCAAAACTGTTTGGGTACCTAAAATCAAGAACTAAACTTGTTTTGTAGGTTTATGCATCCGGGGGCTCAAGTTTGATCATCGATAGCGGGTGCACAAACCACATGACAGGGGAGAAGAAGATGTTTTCCTCCTACGAGAAAAACCAAGATCCCCAACGAGCTATCACATTCGGGGATGGAAACCAAGGTTTGGTCAAAGGTTTGGGTAAAATTGCTATATCACCTGACCATTCCATTTCAAATGTTTTCCTTGTAGATTCTTTAGATTACAATTTGCTTTCCGTTTCTCAATTATGCAAAATGGGCTACAACTGTCTATTTACTGATGTAGGTGTCACTGTCTTTAGAAGAAGTGATGATTCAATAGCATTTAAGGGAGTGTTAGAAGGTCAGTTATACTTAGTTGATTTCAATAGAGCTGAACTCGACACTTGCTTAATTGCTAAGACTAACATGGGCTGGCTCTGGCATCGCCGACTAGCACATGTTGGGATGAAGAATCTTCACAAGCTTCTAAAGGGAGAACACATTTTAGGACTAACAAATGTGCATTTTGAGAAAGTCAGGATCTGTAGCGCATGCCAAGCAGGGAAGCAAGTTGACGCTCATCATCCACATAAGAACATCTTGACGACTGACAGGCCACTTGAGCTCCTCCACATGGACCTATTCGGCCCGATCGCTTATATAAGCATCGGCGGGAGTAAGTACTGTCTAGTTATTGTGGATGACTATTCTCGCTTCACTTGGGTGTTCTTTTTACAGGAAAAATCTCAAACCCAAGAGACTTTAAAGGGATTCTTGAGACGGGCTCAAAATGAGTTCGGCTTGAGGATCAAGAAAATAAGAAGTGATAATGGGACGGAGTTCAAGAATTCACAAATTGAAGGCTTCCTTGAGGAGGAGGGAATCAAGCATGAGTTCTCTTCTCCCTACACGCCACAACAAAATGGTGTAGTGGAGAGGAAGAATAGAACTCTATTGTACATGGCGAGGACCATGCTTGATGAGTACAAGACTTCGGATCGGTTTTGGGCCGAGGCAGTCAACACCGCCTGCTACGCCATCAACCGGTTGTATCTACACCGAATCCTCAAGAAGACATCATACGAACTCCTCACCGGTAAAAAGCCCAATGTTTCATATTTTAGAGTCTTTGGTAGCAAATGTTTTATTCTTGTTAAAAGAGGTAGAAAATCAAAATTTGCTCCTAAGGCTGTAGAAGGCTTTTTACTAGGATAAGATTCAAACACAAGGGCATATAGAGTCTTTAACAAGTCCACTGGACTAGTTGAAGTTTCTTGTGACATTGTGTTTGATGAGACTAACGGCTCTCAAGTAGAGCAAGTTGATCTTGATGAATTAGATGATGAAGAGGCTCCGTGCGTCGCGCTAAGGAACATGTCCATTGGGGATGTGTGTCCTAAGGAAATCAAAGAACCCATTCAAGCACAAGATCAACCATCCTCCTCTATGCAAGCATCTCCACCAACTCAAGATGAGGATGAGGCTCAAGATGATGATGAAGAAGATCAAGAAGACGAGCCACCTCAAGACGATGTCAATGATCAAGGGGGAGATGCAATTGATCAAGACAAGGAGGATGAGCAAGTTCCGAAACCGCCACACCTAAGAGTCCACCAAGCAATCCAACGAGATCACCCCGTCAACACCATCCTCGGCGACATTCATAAGGGAGTAACCACTAGATCTCGTGTTGCACATTTTTGTGAGCATTACTCTTTTGTTTCCTCTATTGAGCCACACAGGGTAGAGGAAGCACTCCAAGATTCGGATTGGGTGATGGCGATGCAAGAGGAGCTCAACAACTTCACGAGGAATGAGGTATGGCATTTGGTTCCACGTCCTAATCAAAATGTTGTAGGAACCAAGTGGGTCTTCCGCAACAAATAAGACGAGCATGGTGTGGTGACAAGGAACAAAGCCCGACTTGTGGCCAAGGGATATTCACAAGTCGAAGGTTTGGATTTCGGTGAAACCTATGCACCCGTAGCTAGGCTTGAGTCCATTCGTATATTATTAGCCTATGCTACTTACCATGGCTTCAAGCTTTATCAAATGGACGTGAAGAGTGCCTTCCTCAATGGACCAATCAAGGAAGAGGTCTATGTTGAGCAACCTCCCGGCTTTGAAGATAGTGAGTATCCTAACCATGTCTATAGGCTCTCTAAGGCGCTTTATGGGCTCAAGCAAGCCCCAAGAGCATGGTATGAATGCCTAAGAGATTTCCTTATTGCTAATGGCTTCAAAGTCGGAAAGGCCGATCCTACTTTATTTACTAAAACTCTTGAAAATGATTTGTTTGTATGCCAAATTTATGTTGATGATATTATATTTGGGTCTACTAACGAATCTACATGTGAGGAATTTAGTAGGATCATGACACAAAAATTCGAGATGTCAATGATGGGGGAGTTGAAGTATTTTCTAGGATTCCAAGTCAAGCAACTCTAAGAGGGCACCTTCATTAGCCAAACAAAGTACATTCAAGACATTCTAACCAAGTTTGGGATGAAGGACGCCAAGCCCATCAAGACACCCATGGGAACTAATGGGCATCTCGAACTCGACACGGGAGGTAAATCCGTAGATCAAAAGGTATACCGGTCGATGATAGGTTCTTTACTTTATTTATGTGCTTACCGACCGGATATTATGCTTTCAGTATGCATGTGTGCAAGATTCCAAGTCGATCCTAAGGAAGCTCACCTTAGGGCCGTAAAACGAATCTTGAGATATTTAGTTTATACTCCTAAGTTTGGCCTTTGGTACCCCAGGGGATCCACATTTGATTTAATTGGTTATTCCAATGTCGATTGGGCAGGGTGCAAAATTAATAGAAAGATCACATCGGGGACTTGCCAGTTCTTGGGAAGGTCTCTGGTGTCTTGGGCTTCAAAGAAGCAAAATTCTGTAGCTCTTTCAACCGCCAAAGCCGAGTATATTGCCGCAGGTCATTGTTGCGCGCAATTGCTTTGGATGAGGCAAACCCTTAGGGACTATGGTTACAAATTAACCAAAGTTCATCTTCTATGTGATAATGAGAGTGCAATCCGCATGGCGGATAATCCCGTTGAGCATAGCCGCACTAAACACATAGCCATTAGGTATCATTTTCTAAGGGATCACCAACAAAAGGGGGATATCGAGATTGCATATGTTAGCACCAAAGAACAATTAGCCGATATCTTTAACAAGCCATTGGATGAACAAACTTTTACCAAACTTAGGCATGAGCTAAATATTCTTGATTCTAGGAATTTTTATTGATGTCTTGCATACATAGCTCATATATATACCTTTGATCATCTCTTTCATGTGCTATGACTAATGTGTTCTTTCAAGTCCATTTCATGCTAAGTCATAGATTGAAAGGGAAAAGGAGTCTTCGGCGAAGACAAGGCTTCTACTCCGCTTCATCGACTCATTCATTCTTCGCCGTCGCTCCACACCAACTCTCCAACCTTGGTATAATCTTCACTTCTATCTTCTATCTAAAGGGGGAGAGAGTAGTTTATAAGGGCTTATATTTCACTCAAGCATCCGTTTTTGGCGATTCATGCCAAAGGGGGAGAGAGTATTAGCCCAAAGCAAAAGGACCGCACCACCACCAATTTCAAAAATTATAGTCTTTTATTTGGTATTAAAAATGGAGTCTATTAATTGGTGAAGTTTTTTTTCAATTGGTATCTTATTTTGATACAATTTCAAATTTGTATACCCTCTCAAAATTAATATCTAAAACCCTCTTGAACACTAAGAGGAGGATTTCATTAAGGGGGAGTTTTGTTTAGTCAAAGGAAAAGCATTTGAAACAGGGGGAGAAAACTTCAAGACTTGAAAATGCTTCTCAAAATCTTATTCATTTACCTTTGACTATTTGCAAAAGAACTTGAAAAGAATTTCCAAAACTTTTGCAAAACAAAACATGTGGTGCAAGCGTGGTCCAAAATGTTAATAAGAAGAAAAGACATCCATGCGCATCTAGTAAGTAATATTTATTGGTTTCATTCCAAGCAACCTTTGCACTTACATTATGCAAACTAGTTCAATTCTGCACTTCTATATTTGCTTTGGTTTGTGTTGACATCAATCACCAAAAAGGGGGAGATTGAAAGGGAAATAGGCTTACACCTTTTCCTAAATAGATTTTGGTGGTTGAATTGCCCAACACAAATAATTGGACTAACTAGTTTGCTCTAGTCTATAAGTTCTACAGGTGCCAAAGGTTCACAATAGACCAATAAAAAGACCAAGAAAGGGTTCAAACAAAGAGAGCTTAAGAAATCCCAAAGGCACCCTAGTCTGGCGCACCGGACTGTCCGGTGCACCACCGGACAGTGTCCGGTGCACCAGGGAACTCGACGCTAAACTCCTCACCTTCGGGAAAATCAGAGGGCGCTCCGCTATAATTCACCGGACCGTCCGGTGTGCCAGCGGAGCAACGGCTACTTCAAGCGCAACGGTCGACTGCAACGCATTTAATGCGCGCCTGCGCGCGCAGAGGTCAGAGCACGCGCAGTTGGCGCACCGGACAGTCTACAGGAGATGTCCGGTGCACCACCGGACAGCCCAGAGGCCCCACAAGTCAGAGCTCCAACGGTGGAACCCCAACGGCTGGCTGACGTGGCTGGCGCACCGGACAGTGTCCGGTGGCGCACCGGACTATCCAGTGCGCCATGCGACAGCATACTTCCAACGACCACATTTTGGTGGTTGGGGCTATAAATACCCCAACCACCCCACATTCAATAGCATCCAAGTTTCCAACATTCTACACATTACAAGAGCTATAGCATTCAATACAAGACACACCAAAGAGATCAAATCCTCTCCCAAGTCCCTAGTTCAATTCCAATCAATAGTGACTAGTGAGAGAGTGACTTGTGTTCATTTGAGCTCTTGCGCTTGGATTGCTTCTTTTCTTTCTCATTCTTCTTGTGATCAATCTCAATTGTAATCAAGGCAAGAGACACCAATTGTGTGGTGGTCCTTGCGGGGACTTAGTGTCCCGTGTGATTGAGAAGAGAAGCTCACTCGGTCTAAGTGACCGTTTGAGAGAGGGAAAGGGTTGAAAGAGACCCGGTCTTTGTGACCACCTCAACGGAGAGTAGGTTTGCAAGAACCGAACCTCGGTAAAACAAATCCTTGTGTCTCACTCTTCATTTGCTTGCGATTTGTTTTTCACCATCTCTCTCGGACTCGCTTATATTTCTAACGTTAACCCGGCTTGTAGTTGTGATTAACTTTGTAAATTTCAGTTTCGCCCTATTCACACCCCCCTCTAGACGACTTTCACTGTGTCCCCCACTAAGTAAAACATATGATGTCACACATTGGCGACTTTAGTGAAATGGATTTTTTTAACTGACCTCCATATATAAGACAAATTTATATCATTTTAACTGTAAGAGCATATTTAAGAATGTTTCATGTTTACCATCTCACATGTATCTACTTTTGTGAAACGATCATAACATTCCTCATATTGAAAATTGGGATTTTGATGATCTGATAGCTAATTTCTAATGTTTATGTTAACTTTTTCTAGGTTCGTGATGTTCGTCTTATCATGGACCGAAACTCAAGACATTCTAAAGGAGTTGGGTGAGTATTGTATACCTATTATTATTCAGATTTGTGCTGTAATATAGAGATTTAATGAACGTACATTGTTAGTGTTTGCAGTTAGCATATTTGTGGGGGCATTGTCTGGAATTTAGATGTAGTTTCTCTAGAATTGTGCCACATAAAATGGTGGGCTAGGATTTTGATTGTGTCCTGGATGACTGAGTATACACTTTTCACATGAAACCTTAAAAAATATATTTTCCCCACAATGGACGATCCAAATTTCATTGCCCAAACGTAATGGAATTACAGTATATGAGTACTACTGGTGTCATCTGCTATCTTCATTGCCAAATTCATAATGCACAATGAGCTCATTTAGGAATTGGTCCTGGTGTCCTATCTTTTTATATTTATTTTGACGATTGTTGGGCTAGGTCTCAAGAATGGGCCAAGGTTGGGGGACATGTTGTTGACACTTTTAGTAAGGAAGCAGTAGAATGCTCTTATTGACCCTTTTTTCTTTATTTTAAAATGTTAGACTTCGAAAAATTGCCCCCTTTGTGTTTTATGATCTTATCTGATGATCATTGCATATGCTTTTTTACTTGACTAGCATTTTATATGGATTAACTTATATCTTAACATTTTATTGTAGCTCCTTCATTTCTAGACACGAGGAGGGGTTGTTTTCCTATGTCTTGATCATTTGAAGATTTTCCTATCATCCTAATGGAGGTAAAAGTATGTGTCCAAGATATGTTGGTTGACCTATAGAAAGGCAAGTGCTTGCTACCCAAAGAGGACAATAGTGGGATGAAATTTAATTCAATAGCTAGGCATGCAAGGTCAATGTTGCCCAGCTCATGGGATGATCTTGTAGCACTTAAGGATGATAAGAGTCACCACATATGTTGTTGCTATTCACACTCTCGAGATTCAACTGTTAAAAGTGGATAGCCTATGAAAGCTGAAGGGGAGATCAAGGTTGGGATTTTGGGTAAATTAGTTGTTGATAAGGAAAAGAAAAAATGGTATAAGAAGCCGCCATGACCTCCAAGATCACCGACTACTTCACCATTAGACCCTGCCGATTAGAAGCTCATCAGTGAACTATCAGAGCTTGCGGTGTTAAAGAGGGCTAGGATGGAGCGTATGAAGGCATTGGAGAAGATGATGAATTCCAAATCAGCATCTTCCATTGCAAATCTGGTGGCTTTGATCATTTCTGTCATCTTTTGCTTCTTCGTACTTTGGCAAGGTATAACAACTGGTAACCCATAAGTTATGTTAACATGCATTATGTTCTATGAACAATCTGATTTTTGTTCACCAGCACTGGTTGTGCATAGCAGTAAATCATCTTTGTTGCTCCTACTACACCCGTTTTGAGCTAGAAATTTCGTACTTAATCACCATTACAATATGACAAGTGTTCACTACAGTTATACTTGCACTCACTTTGCAACCAATACCTTGTCAGTTATTTTTAAAATGGTCTTTGACTAATTCCTTCAATGTACTACTAATCTACTGCATCCCTGTTAACTAATACCATCAGTCTTTATTAATTTGACTTTGCCTAGAAACAACATATGTGTAGGATATGCACAAAAGCATTTATTGAGTTGAGTGGTAATATATACTGCCAACTCCAAGGGAATTTGATTTTATTACTCAACGTTTATGCCTTTCATTTACTACCTTCATTCTTTTTTTTCAAAAGTGTTTAGTGCATCAACATTGTTTTCAGTAGATGTCTTTGACTGTTGCCTTTTATTGCTATATGTCGGGCTGTTTTGTTGCGCTGTTGTGCACGCGGTTGTAGGGAGGGCGTATTGTGGCGGCTACGAGGGATCGATGTTCCTGTGTGGCGGTGACAACGACACCGTGGAGCCAATGTCGGCAAGCTGATTTTTCAGATTGGAATCTATGGTTCTTTTTAAAGATCGAATATGTTCTAGCATCTTAAAAAGATTTGTCAGAATGTAAACATTTGTCCTGAGGTCATTTAGGCCTCAAACAGAATTTCTTGGACTTATTTCGTTGGAGGGAATGGGACATCTCGAGATCTAAATGTGTATAGAAGATCCAAATGTGTATAGAACATATATTTTTTATGGGTATCAAATATGATTGTGTGCAAAGCACGGACATAGTACTATAACAATGAAACACACATTTATACATAATTCATCATGGTATTATATGTTGCCGTTGCAACGCACAGGTACTCACCTAGTATTATAGTAATTCCCAAACTCTCAGGAATTGTAGGCAATGCTGATTCCTAGCTCATACTGAGGAACCAGAATACAGTGCATAGCTGGAAGAGTATAATAATTCCTTTAGGGCATGTTTGTTTCATTGGAAATGAAACTCATTCCATGAATAACATTCTAGATATTAGATTCCTAAAGAAAGTAATTCCTTAGAATTTGATTCAATTCATTTTTTTGTTTGGATGCTAATGGAATTCTTTTCCATGAATCAAATTCAATACCCTATTTGGATAGTTATATATGGAATTTACATATTTAGAGGGAAGTAACCACATCAACTTATATACGACAAAATACACATGTTTCTTGTGTGCACATGTGCCTTGATGAGTCATATACATGTGCAATAGATTAGAGACAAGTTTTCACCCTACAATTTATCAAGCAACATGCATCACGATAATAGTGAAAGGATCACGATGCCCAAGAGGGGGGGGGGGGGTGAATTGGGCTTTTCTAAAAATCAACACTAATTAAAACCTAAGCAAAAGCTAAGCAAGAGCCCAACTTCACCCCAACAACTAGCACTAAGAAAATAATACTAGAAATACAACAATGCTAAGACAATACTTCAATTACTTGCTAAACAAATACACAATGTAAAGTGCTTGAATTAAGTGCGGAATGTAAAGCAAGGTTTAGAAGACTCCTCCAATTTTTCCCGAGGTATCGAAGAGTCGGCACTCTCCACTAGTCCTCGTTGGAGCACCCGCGCAAGGGTATCGCTCCCCCTTGGTCCTCGCAAGAACCAAGTGCTCACTACGAGATGATCCTTTGCCACTCCGGCGCGGTGGATCCCTCGAGACCGCTTACAAACTTGAGGTCACCAACAAGATCTTCACGATGATCACCGAGCTCCCAACGCCACCAAGCCGTCTAGGTGATGCCGATCACCAAGAGTAACAAGCCGTAGACTTTCGCTTGACCAAGAGAAGCCTAATGCAAGTGGTGTGTGTTAAGTGGCTCTCGCTAGCGCTAATGAGTAACAAATGCGGGATTAAGATTCTCTAATCTCCTCACTAGGCTTTTGGTGCTTGCAATGCTCTAGCAATATGCTGGAATTAATGTGGACAGCAAGACATTGAATATGGTGGTTGGAGGGGGTATAAATAGCCCTCACCCACCAACTAGCCGTTACCAGAACTTTTCTGCGCATGGGCGCACCAGACAGTCCGGTGCGCCACCGGTGCGCCAACGGTGCGCCACCGGTGCGCCAACGGTGCGCCACCGGTGCGCCAACGGTCGTTTCCAACGGCTAGTTCTGACAGCTAGCCGTTGGGCTGATGGCACACCGGACAGTCCGGTGCGCCACTAAAATTCATTTCGCAAACTGGCGCTCTCGGGTTTTCTGCTCGGGGAAGCCTTCCCAGGGCCAACTCGGCCCCACCTGGCAGAGGGTGCACTGGACAGTCCGGTGCACACTGGACAGTCCGGTGCCCCAAGGCCAGAAACCCTATTTCTTGTTTTTCAGCTGATTTTCAAATCGGTTTTCGTTCTAACTTGTGAGTGAGTTCTAGAGTGACACCTAGCACTGTATGTGAGTGTGAATGTGCACCAACACTACACTAGAACTCTCTTGGTCAAACTACTCATCGACAACCCCTCTTTATAGTACAGCTAAAAGAGAATAAAAGACCTAACTAAATCACGAGTGTCCACATCTCCTTGACACTCGGACTCCGTAGTCCTTCACCTTTTGTTTCGTCGTTTTAGCCGTCGCTTCGAGTTCTTATCTCCGGGATTGTTTTCACCGTTATAGTACTTTTACCTGTAATGCGACCTAACTTACCATTTTGTCTCTGCAAAACACACGTTAGTCACATATAACATTACGTTGTCATTAATCACTAAAACCAACCAGGGGCCTAGATGCTTTCAAATAGTAATAATAATGCAGATTTGTCTCAAATGTCTACGTACCATTGGAACACATTACTTGCTACTCAATGTGATGTTCAATTCACCCAACATAAACTAAGACAGCAATATCAACACACCCAACAACAGTTCAATTCACCCATAACTCGGTTTACTTTTTAAGTTGCTTCAACAGCCATCTCTTCCTCAGGATCACTGGAAGTGCCAATAAGGACTCGTACTTGCGCGCATCATCTGTTAAGATATCAAACAAGTCTAAAAATGTGTCTTCATCTAACCCATCTATCTCCTCCAATGTGCTAAAAATTTCTTTTGATGTTGGTTCTTTTGGTGCTTCATCCCTAATAGCTTCAGTGAACTCGTACGACCGCTGGCTATGGGTCGCTTACATCGCGCAGCATGGACATGGATGGAACGAAAAGTGAATTGAGATGGCCGAATGGAACCCTAGCGAACCACATGCTCTTACCTATTTTTGGATCGGAGAAGAAGGCCTCGACGAACTGCCGATGCAGCTCTTCCGTCCACCGCAGGCGGGCGACGCTCGGGGACGACACAGTCAGAGGAGGTGGCGCGGGCGTGCAACGTAGCGCTCAGGAGGAGACGGCGGGTTGAGGAGAGGAATTTGTCTCCTCGTTTTAGGGTAGGAAAGTTTTGCAGGCTTCTGATTCCAGCCCAAGAAATGGATGGAAAGTTAGTTTCCAATTCTATAACTTGCCAAACAGGTCAGCCTAAGAATTAAATTCCAATTCAAACCCAATTCCAATCAAATTCACAGCAACAATCTGGTATATTTACAACAGGTGTAGTTGGCAAAATGTCGCTAGCACTGGACAACACAATTACAAACTCGTTTTTGCTTAGCTTAGTCAATACCTGAGTTCTCTACAACTAACTCCAAAGTCCAAATGGGTTTCAAGGAAATGCCTGGACCATATTCAATGCCTATGCAACCAAAATTCTTCAACAGGTGTCAACCTTCAGCATCCCAACTAAAGAGAGTTGTCCTGGATCTCATGCAGCGTTCAGCAATCCCAGAATGCATCTGCAAGGACATTGATAAATACATCAATTGTTTAAAGTTGTAGCTAACAGTAAAAAAATACCAAAAATTACAATTGACAGTCTCATAAACCTAAAGGTCCCATGGTGCACATGCCAACAGAACTTCAGAGCTCTGCATATGAAATGAATTGATGGTATGTAACATCAAAGCACACAAGAGGTTAACGCTTACCATCAGAACCCATCACCAAAATGTTGCAGAATTAGTGCAGAAATATGCCTGCCTGAGCTCCATGCTCAGATTCTGTAGCTGAAAAGGCACCCAGATTGATAGACAATCATCTAAAGCAAGCCCACTTTACCCAAATTGTGAAATAACAAGTAGAAAGGTGATCTGGTATGTCTGACTGCATGGAAACCATAGGCGAATAAAAGGTAGGAAGAGTGATTCAATAACTTTGGTGATAACTAGTATTCAACAAGAAAGAAGGTAACATACAATGTCCCAAGAAGCAGAGAAACCATCAGTTGAAAGGCGCCAGCTTCCACGCTGTGACTCAACACCATTCTTTCCATCAGATGATCCAAGTTCAAGCAGTTCATCAAACTTGTCCTCATCAGACTCGTACCTATGGCGCTTTCTCCTATTCCTCTTTCTCCTTTTATGGCTGCTTCCAGTTAGATCTTCAACATCAATATCAGGCATATGTGAAATTGAGAACCCATAATTCCGAACCAATGAGTAATCATCAGCCTTGTGAAATTCTATTTTGTTATGAGAGAAAAAAGATTCACAAGAATCTCCTGATTTGCATTCTTTCGACAATTCACAGAAAATTATCCAGGACTGAATGCCTACCCACTTAAGCACACCAGGTAATTCTGTCTCCACAAGTTCCTTCATGAGAGCAAAATGATCAGCATCAGTCAAATGGTTTACGCCCTTCAAAAGTTCTTCCATTTGCCCCCATTCTTCGTGTTGTTCTTCATCGTTCATGAGCCGCCAAAGTTGTCTACCCTTGGCAATGACACAGTTCAAAAAGACAAGATCATCAAGAGATATGTGATCATAATGTCCTGATAAAAGAACTTCAAGCCAACAACACGAGAATGTCAATTCCTTGCACTGCATAGTAGGATTGATGAGCTTGCCTAAAGAATTTAAGAAACCAAGAAGCCTTTCCTCATCCAGATGGATAAGAAGATGCTGGCAAAGAGAAGAGAACTGCTCGTCCATCAAAAAATCTTCAACCACATGCCATGCATCTTTGGAATTCTCCTCATACATTAAGTATAAAAATTGATCTACAAAATATTCTTCATCGATTTGCAGTATTTCACCATCTTTGATAGAATTAGCAAGCTCATCAGAAGACCAGAAATCTGGGACATACTCTAAGAAATTCTCCACTGTCTCGAGAACATCAAGATCACGAAAATAGTGAGGCTTGGTAGCAACTACAGCCGGAGATTGCCCATGCTTGCCTTTCCACTCAAGTTCTTCCCAGCACCTGTCACGATTTACAAATGCAAACTGCGAAAGTGCCTTAGCTCCCTTTCTATGTGTGGATTCCCCAGTAACAGCAAAGTGGCCAAACCACTGCATTATCCTGTTTGGATTTCCTGCAGATAGTCATAGGGGCATGTAAATTGTAAGCAATGAAAGCCACCCCAAATAGCATCTCAACCATTCCTGTTACATGGCAACAGTTCAACAGGAAATATAAAATATCACACCTAATTATTTGACTAAGGGACTACTAAAGCAGTCAGGACAAAGGGGCAATGAAACGTGCTCAGGACAAAAGGCCTTACAGTTGTATTAGATTGCTTAATATTACTTTCAGATTAGTAATATATATAATATTTGGTCTAACTTTTAATATTTATATATATAGTTAAGGCGTCGCTTCGCCTTACGCCTTTTCGCTTAAAAGGTAAAAAGGGGGGTGCTCGACTTAAGTCGCCTTAATAACTATGAATGTGACATTCCACAACTTTCCAAAGTTTATATATAAGACTATCTCAAATTCATGGGGTGAGAGATGGAGATTGATTATATAGATTTATATGCTACTTTTCTAATGTACAACTTATAGTACACTCTTCTACTTGCTTCTCTATTGCATAAATGTAGCGTATAACTATCTCTCTCATATAATTTAGGATAATATACAAATATATTACATAGACAAATATATTAACTTAATTATTTTTGTCTAAATTATAATTATTAGAATGGAATTCAATTCCCACGAAACAAACGGGGCCTTATTAGAATGGAATTCAATTCCAAGGATCCAAACGGGACATTACTGATTTTGCTGGAGACTTAAGTAAGCAGGCATAACATAGGCTGATAGGCATCTGTAAATAATGACAAGAAGTTTCATGCCAAGCTCCAGCACTACACGCCTACACCATACTCAGAGATGTAGGTCATACCTAGATACACTTAAAATAGGCCAAGAGACAGATATGATGTAGTTGTCACTGAAACACCATTTCAGTTTCCTTCTTGTACACAGCAGTGTGTTACTCATTTCCATAATACTATGTTAGCAAATTACCATGACATAGACACTGAGATAGGCTATATGTGGTATGCCATTTACAACATAATAGTCCTTACAGACAGCACAAGTTCAAATTGAGACTATTGAGTTAGGAGCCTATTTTATACAGGTTTTTTTGCAAACATGTTTCAAATAAGCAATTATTTGGGCGTATAAGTAAAGCAAAACAAGATGTATTTAAGTAACAGATAAAAATACAATCAGTTTTTAGCTCTTAGGAAAATTACCTCGGAAGAAATCCTCCAGTATATGGCCTTTTCTTGCTAGAATAGACCCAACCATTTTGGGTTTCTTATCGAAAATCATACGCAGCAAGCGAGCAGCGACATCGCGCCTGGAATTCTTCCTCTCTAAGAGATCAAGAAACAGGTCCCTCTGGCCACAGTCACTGAGCGAATGGACCAACGAGACAGTGGCACAGAGCCACAGCCGAGCTTCATACCTGCCTGCTGATTTTGTCAATGACTTGATTATGGACTCAACATTGTGACAAAGAGATCTCCTCCCTTCCACGGCAACTGTATTAACACTGCCGCATTCTGCCGGCACTTGCAAAAAGAGTTGAACCATCTTCGGAGTGAAATTCTCACCAGAAATCTGGAGCGAAAACAAGCGAAGAATCACACATGCTACGTAATGAACCAGGCTGAACTCGAAATACAGGGGGCACCACAGTAAAGGGCATGTGACTATTGGAAAACAAATATCCTAAGTTAGTAGGCATGTATGCAGTTATAGGGCCTATTTGGGAAAGCTCAGCTTCACCAACTTCACCATAGATCAGCTTCACGGTGAAGTTGCTGAGGTTTTTAAAGTGTTTGGCTTGCAGACTAACTCTTGATCTATGGTGAAGTTGGTGAAGCTGAGCTATAAATCAGCTTCACAAAACATAGATCAGCTTCATGATTTATAGCTCAGCTTCACCAACTTCACCATAGACCAACTTCACGGTAAAGCTTCACAAATTTGAAGATTTAGTTAAAAAAGTCGTTTGTACCCTTGATAAGTATTCACCATATGAGCTTGTTTTCTTCACAATGTTCTCATCAGTCTTAATTTTAAAAAATAGATGATATTGCACCGACATTTTTAGAGGTAATTTTAATAGTATATTCATAGTTGGCGGTATTTATACATAAATATGACAAGCATCTTTGATTTCAAAAGGCGAGTGTTTGTTCTAAAATATCCACCAGTGTCCCTGTAAATTCAGACAAAATTCATATCTGATGCATACACATACATGGTTGTACATGTACGAAGGAATTCACGTATACAAAGGAACAATATGCAAAGTGTTTGTATATGCGCACACAAAATCTATGGGCTGGTTGTAGACTCCTAAAATACTAACCGAATTGCTGCTAGAACCACCAAAAAGTGGAGGCAAGGTCTGGGAATACGAGCTCGCCGCCAGGGACTGAGTGCTGCCCGCCAGGGGCTGGGAGCCGTGGGCTGGCCGAAGCCGCTGCCACACCCGTCCCTTGCCTCCGCCCTCCACGCCGAGAGAGCCCTGCTCGGGGCGCCAGCGGAGCTCCAGAGGATCCACCGACCGCGCAGAAGGGAAGGCCACGAGCGGATCTATGTGATGCGAAATCGCCGCCACAACCGGTCGGAAAGCCACGTTGTAGCCGGATCTCTGCGTTTGCGACTCCCCTTCGGCTCCGGCGTCCTCCGGTGGGCTTGCCCAGGGCGCCCGACGGCTAGGGTTTCCCGAGAGCCGTCAGAGCAGAGAGGAAATCGATCGATAGGAGGGCTTCGAGCGGAGAAAAAAAAAAGAAATGAACCAGTGGCAAAGGTGCACAGCACTGAGCTATGGGAACGGTTTTCCAATAACAATAAGGGCTTCTTCGGTTAACTCTCAATCCATGTGGATTAAGTGGGGATTGAATGGATTTAAATCACAAACAAGTCAAACTTTTTTTTAATTTTTTAATCTCATCCAATCTATAGGTAACGGGATTAACCGAACAAGGCCTAAGGTGGTCTAACCATCGTATCATACAATTCTAATCTTTTACATAATAAATACTGCCAAGACATAATATGTACAGAGTCATATAGAGACCCGCTCTTCATGAAAAGACTGTCTCTTAATTTTTTTATTTTCACTTAACCTCTAAGAGATTCCTCATTTAATTGGGTTGTACATGCCCTTATCCTCAACCTCACGTGAAGGTATAAAATTCCAATTCGTGAAGCACCTCTTGTCATCGTTTCGAAAACCGGGAGACATTAAGGTTTGTGTTGGGTGGGGGATGCTAGCGTAGACTCACTCTTCGAATGATGAATCGCTGGGACTCGAATGTGGAATTTGAGACAGATGGTTTATACTGGTCCAAGTTTGTGCCCTAGTTTAGTTTAGTGTTGATCATTGTATTGCCTTGGAGCGTGTTAACATTGTTGGTGTGTGGGAAGGAGGAGGGGGCCTGCCCTTTTATAACTCAAGGGTAGGACCTTACAGTGTGGACTTGTATTCTCCTAGAGGGTGCCTAGTCTGTTGCCTCTGAGTGACGTAGTTCTCCTGACATCGTCCATAGGGTCGTGTTCAGTCATACTCCCGTTATGGCGTAACATTTGTATGCACGGTATATGGGTCCCTATAGCAAGTCTCATGCTGATGTAGTGACCCCTACCAGGGATAGTTTTACTACGTGTTTTGGGGTCGTGCGTGGTGCAACTTTGTATGTCGTCATGAGCCTTGTGACACCTTCCTGTAGGCATACACCCGTTATGGTGTATTGTCCCATCTATTCCTATATGCGGGTAACTATAGAGACTCTGGCACCAAGGTCCCCACGATCGGGGTTGAGTGGCTCCACAAGTTAGTGGGGACACACCTGGGACCGTATGTGGGGGCGTGCAATCATGCCGATAGTGACCTCTTGGTGCGCCTACGGTATGTCGTGCCTGTGGTCCAGACGTAGTTTGGTGGAGAAGCATCTTATTATGTTGACGTTCGTCGGTCATATTGGGATTTTGCCTCCGCCTCGTCGAGTTGGTCAGCCAGGACTTGGTCGGTTGTTCTGCCTCATGGGGTTGCTCGTCCGCTCCGCCTCACAGGTTTGCTCGACAAAGAGCCCGGTCGTTTGCTCCGCCTCGTAGGGTTGCCTAGTGGAGGGTTGGTCGGCTACTCCGCTTCGCTGTGTTGCTTGGTAGTAGGCCGGTCGACGAGTGGGCCATTAAGAGTTTATGGACCTACTTTGGGTACCTGGTTTCCAGGTACCCGACAGCATCCCTCGAGCCTTTATGTAACTCTTTAGAGTTGTGCGAAAACTTTTGTTGAGCACCGAAATCCCAGACACACGCAAGCGCATCTGCTAGATGCTTCCCCCGAGCCCCCGGGTAATCCCTGTGAATTGCTTAGGGGTTTATGTGGTGTTAATGCAGTTTAGGGTCGGAGCCTTCCTACGATGGTCGTCATGTGCTGGGCATGAGTCCATGGCTTTCGTTGAGGACCGACATCTCGGGGGCGCAAGCGCATTTGCTAAATGTAGCCCTGAAAATCGCCTAGAGGGGGTGAATAGGCGAAACCTGAAATTTATAAACTTAAACTTGCACTAAGGCCGGGGTTAGCGTTAGAATAAAATCCGAGTACGAAAGATTGTTTCTCTTGCTAAGAGTTGCTCAATAGATGTGGATGTCGTTTGGGAGCAAACTCAAATCAATACTAGCAAGGAAACGTTAGAGAGAGGAAATGGGGAAAACAAATCAAATAGAAATCAACACAAGTGAACACAGTGATTTGTTTTACCAAGGTTCGATTCCAAAGAACCTAGTCCCCGTTGAGGAGGCCACAAAGGCTGGGTCTATTCCAACCCTTTTCCTCTCTCAAATGGTCACTTAGACCGGATGAGCCTTTTCCTTAATCACACGGGTCACTAAGACCCCGCAAGGACCACCACACACTTAGGTGTCTCTTGCTAGCTTTACAAAGCACTTAAGAATTAGAATGGAAAAGGAAGAAGGCAATCCAAGCAACAAGAGCGCAAATAAACACAAATGATCCTCTCTCAAGTTTCTAAGCATTAGAGTTGATTTTGGAAACTTGGAGTGGATTGAATGTTTTGAATGTGTCTTTGAGTGGTTGGCTTTGCTCTTGTATTGAATGGGAAGTTCAGAATACTTGGATGGCTTTGAATGAGGTGGTTGGGGGTATTTATAGCACCTAACCACTTCCTAGCTGTTGGCTGTTTCTGCTGGCGATGGGCGCACCGGACACTACACTGTTCATTGTCCAGTGCGCGCCATGTCAGCTAACCGTTAGAGTTTGGAGCAGTTGACCGTTAGCGTCTTCTGTCTTTAAGCAGCACCGGACAGTCCGGTGGCACACCGGACATGTCCAGTGCGTTCTGACTTCTCTGCACTGACTTCTGCGCGGCACTGTTCATCTGTGCAATTGACCGTTGACGCGCAGAGAGTTGTTGCTTCGCTGGCTCACCGGACAGTCTGGTGCACACCGGACAGTCCTGTGAATTATAGAGGAGTGCGCCCATTGAATTCTCGAGAGTGGATGGCTCGTTGCGCGCGGGCCTGGTGCACCGGACACTGTCCGGTGCGCCAAAGCCAGCACTCTCTAAGTCCTTTTGCTCCAATTTTGTTTGTGTCCCCAACTGAATTTCTTTCTTGGTTTGTGTTGATCCTTATGCACCTGAGATAAATAATTTCTAGACAAACTAGTTAGTCCACGTGGTTTGTGTTGGACGTCAACCACCAAAATTGATTATAGGAAATGATTAAGTTCATTTCCCTTCCAATCTCCCCCTTTTTGGTGATTGATGCCAACACTAACCAAAGCAAATATGAAGTGTAGAAATGTAACTAGTTTGCATTTGAGATAGATGTGCATAGGTTACTTGGAGTTAAACCAATGAAAGGCTTTATACATATGAATGGATTGCTTTTCTCTTATTTAACATTTTGGACCACATTTGCACCACATGTTTGTTTTTGCAAATCTTATGGAAAAATCCTTTCAAAATCTTTTGCAAATAGTCAAAAGTATAGGAATATGATTGTAAGAAGCATTTTTTAAGATTTGGAATTCCTCCCCCAATTTCAAATGTTTTTTCTTTGACTAAATGAAAGCTCCCCTGAAGAAATTCTCTCCTTAGCTTTCAAGAGGGTTTTGAAATGATTTTCCCTTTTTGAAATGGATACCAAATAATATTATACCAAATTGAAATTCTTCATACTACCTTGATATTTTGAAACTAAATAAGATACTAATTGAAAATTGACTTAAATACCAATTGAAATAAACATTTGTGAAAATTTTGAAATGGTGGTGCGGTCCTTTTGCTTTGGGCTTAATACTTTCTCCCCTTTGGCATTAATCGCCAAAAACGGAGAACTTGAGAGCCCTTAAACACTTTCTCTCCTTTTGGGTCCTGATATTTTCTCCCAAACGGTAATATAAATATGAGTGAAGGGTCATACCAATTGAGAGTTACATGAGTAACGACAAAGGGTAAATGATACCGTCAGAGTTGAAGTGGAAGTCTTGTCTTTGCCGAATACTCCATTTCGCTTTCAGTGTAAGCATAGAAATATACTTGAAGGCACATTAGTCTTAGCCTTGGCACAATAAGAAAAATGCATTTGTACCAAATGAAAGAGATATGATCAAAGGTATATGAATTAGTTATGTGTGCAATGTTTCAATCAAAGTTCCGAGAATCAAGTATATTTAGCTCATTCCTAAGTTTGCTAAACGTTTTCTCATCTAGTGGCTTGGTAAAGATATTGGCTAATTGGTTGTGGGTACTCACATAAGCAATTTCGATATCCCCCTTTTGTTGTTGATCTCTCCAAAAGTGATACCAGATGTCAATGTGCTTAGTGCGGCTATGTTCAACGGGATTATCCGTCATGCGGATTGCACTCTCATTATCACATAGGAGAGGGACTTTGCTCAATTTGTAGCCATAGTCCCTAAGAGTTTGCCTCATACAAAGTAATTGTGCACAGCAGTGGCCTGCAGCAATGTACTCAGCTTCGGCGGTGGAAAGAGCTACTGAATTTTGTTTCTTTGAAGCCCAAGACACTAGGGATCTTCCCAGAAACTGACAAGTCCTTGATGTGCTCTTTCTATCAATTTTAGATCTGGCATAATCGACATCGGAATACCCAATTAGATCAAAGGTAGATCCCTTGGAGTACCAAAGCCCAAACTTAGGAGTGTAAACTAAATATCTCATGATTCTTTTCATGGCCCTAAGGTGAACTTCCTTAGGATTTGCCTGGAACCTTGCACACATGCATACTGAAAGTGTAATATCCGGTCGAGATGCACATAAGTAAAGTAAAGAACCTATCATCGATCGGTATACCTTTTGATCTACGGATTTACCTCCCGTG
This sequence comes from Zea luxurians, assembly GCA_029449295.1. Taxonomy (NCBI): domain Eukaryota; kingdom Viridiplantae; phylum Streptophyta; class Magnoliopsida; order Poales; family Poaceae; genus Zea; species Zea luxurians. The sequence goes on along the minus strand of JAOPSE010000064.1, from coordinate 406,781 downwards.
TCGAGGTCGAGATGCCCATTTGTTCCCATGGGTGTCTTGATAGGTTTGCCATTCTTCATTCCAAACTTCTTAAGTATGTTTTGAATGTACTTAGTTTGGCTGATGAAGGTGCCCTCTTGAAGTTGCTTGATTTGGAATCCAAGGAAATACTTCAACGCCCCCATCATTGACATCTCGAATTTCTGTATCATGATCTTACTAAACTCTTCACTAGATAACTTGTTAGTAGACCCAAATATAATATCATCAACAAAAAATTGGCATATGAACAAGTCTTTAGCAATTGTTTTAGTGAAGAGAGTAGGATCAGCCTTTCCGACTTTGAAGTCACTAGTGATAAGAAAGTCTCACAGACATTCATATCATGCTCTTGGGGCTTGCTTGAGCCCATAAAGCGTCTTTGAGAGCTTATATACATAGTTTGGATACTCACTATCTTTAAAGCCGGGAGGTTGCTCAACATAGACCTCTTCCTTGATAGGGCCATTAAGGAAGGCACTTTTCACGTCCATTTGATAAAGCTTAAAGCCATGGTAAGTAGCATAGGCAAGTAATATATGAATTGACTCAAGCCTAGCTACGGGTGCATAGGTTTCATCAAAATCCAAACCTTCGACTTGTGAATAACCTTTAGCAACAAGTCAGGCTTTGTTCCTTGTCACCACACCATGCTCATCTTGCTTGTTGCGGAATACCCACTTGGTACCTACAACATTTTGGTTAGGACATGAAACTAAATTCCATACCTCATTCCTCGTGAAGTTGTTGAGCTCCTCTTGCATTGCCACCACCCAATCCAGATCTCTTAATGCTTCCTCTATCCTGTATGGCTCAATAGAAGACACAAAAGAGTAGTGTTCATAGAAATCAACAACTCGAGACCTAGTGGTTACCCCCTTGTGAATATCACCAAGTATGGAGTTGGTAGGGTGGTCTCTTTGAATTGCTTGGTGGACTCTTGGGTGTGGCGGTCTTTGATCCCGAATCTCTTATTCATCTTCCTTGTCTTCATTATCATCTTCATCTCCCCCTTGATCAATGTCCTTCTCTTAAGGTGGCTCATTGTCTTGATCTTCATCCTCTTATTCTCGAGCCTTGTCCTCATCTTGAGTTGGTGGAGATGCTTGCTTGGAAGATGATGGTTGATCTTGTGCTTGTGTGGGCTCCTCGGATTCTTTTGGACACACGTCACCAATGGACATGTTCCTTAGCGCGATGCACGGAGCCTCTTCATCATCTAATTCATCAAGATCAACTTTCTCCACTTGGGAGCCATTAGTCTCATCAAACACAATGTCACAAGAAACTTCAACTAATCCTGTGGATTTGTTGAAGACTCTATATGCCCTTGTGTTTGAGTCATAACCTAGTAAAAAGTCTTCTACTGCTTTAGGAGCAAATTTTGAACTTCTACCTCTCTTAATAAGAATAAAGCATTTGCTCCCAAAGACTCTAAAATAAGAAACATTGGGCTTTTTATCAGTAAGGAGTTCATACGATGTCTTCTTGAGGATTCGGTGAAGGTATAACCGGTTGATGGAGTGGTAGGCGGTGTTAATCGCCTCCGCCCAAACCCGGTCCGGTGTCTTGTACTCATCAAGCATGGTCCTTGCCATATCCAGTAGAGTTATATTCTTCCTCTCCACTACACCATTTTATTGAGGTGTGTAGGGAGAAGAGAACTCATGCTTTATGCCCTCCTCCTCAAGAAATCCTTCAATTTGTGAATTCTTGAACTTCGTTCCATTATCGCTTCTAATCTTTTTGATTCTCAATCCAAACTCATTTTGAGCCCGTCTTAAGAATTTCTTTAAGGTCTATTGGGTCTGAGATTTTTCCTGCAAAAAGAATACCCAAGTGAAGCGAGAATAATCGTCCACAATAACAAGACAGTACTTACTCCCGCCGATGCTTATGTAAGCGATCGGGCCGAATAGGTCCATGTGGAGTAGCTCGAGCGGTTTGTCAGTCGTCATGATGTTCTTGTGTGGATGATGGACTCCAACTTGCTTCCCTGCTTGGCATGCGCTACAAATCCTGTCTTTCTCAAAATGAATATTTGTTAGTCCTAAAATGTGCTCTCCCTTTAGAAGCTTGTGAAGATTCTTCATTCCAACATGAGCAAGTCGGCGGTGCCAGAGCCAACCCATGTTAGTCTTAGCAATTAAGCAAGTGTCTAGTTTAGCTTTGTTATCATTAAAATCAACTAAATATAGCTGACCATCTAACACTCCCTTAAATGCTATTGAATCACCACTTCTTCTAAAGACAGTAACACCTATATCAGTGAATAGACAGTTGTAGCCAATTTTACATAATTGAGAAACAGAAAGCAAATTGTAATCCAAAGAATCTACGAGAAAAACATTAGAAATGGAATGGTCAGGAGATATGACAATTTTACCCAAACCTTTGACCAAACCTTGATTTCCATCCACAAACGTGATAGCTCTTTGGGGATCTTCATTTTTCTCATAGGAGGAGAACATTTTTTCTCCCGTGTCATGTGGTTTGTGCACCCTCTATTGATTATTCAACTTGATCCATCGGATGCATAAACCTACAAAACAAATTGAGGCCTTGTTCTTAGGTACCTAAATGGTTTTGGGTCCTTTTACATTGGAAACAAGCACCTTGGGTACCCAAACACAAGTCTTTGGACTCTTGTGTTTGCCCCCAACATATTTGGCAACTACTTTGTCTGATTTGTTAGTAAGCACATAAGCAGCATCAAAAGTCTTAAATGAAATGTTATGCTCATTTGATGCATTAGGAATTTTCTTCTTAGGCATTTTGATATGAGTGGTATGCCTAGAACTAGAAGCCTCATTTTTATACATAAATGCATGATGAGAGACATAATAAGGTTTCCTAGCATGAATTTTCCTAATCTTATGCTCAGGATAGTTTGTAGGATATAAAATGTAACCCTCTCTATCCTGAACCATGGGAGCTTTACCCTTAACAAAATTAGACAATTTCTAAGGGGCACTAAGTTTGGTGTTGTTTTGGCTCCCTTGTTGGAAATAATCCCATCCTTAATGCCAGGACGTCTCCCATTATAGAGCATGCTTCTAGTGTCACACCCGATTTTAAGGGATAAAGTCGGTGTATCTCATACATGCGCCAAAGAAGACAACATATATAATAACAGAGTGCATAGAGATAAATGTCACAATATAATTAGAGTACTTATTACATAGCGGAAGACTTACAAATAAATTATAAATATGGATCGAACTAAAATCCATCCTTGGCGCCAGAAAGTCAACTGGGAGACGCCACCTAGATCGAATTGAACTCCTCTTTGTGTGGCTCCTCTTGAACCATATGTTCTTCTCCTGTGGGGGGTGTTAGATAGCAAGGGTGAGCTCACACATGTTCATCGCTCAACAAGTTGTGGGGAATAATGTGCATGAACTCTCCAAAGGTGGGAGTTCATGTGATGTGTAAAGTTGATCAACAATAGGGGTTAAAGTTGAGCATTGCTTTTAATAAGTTGGTCAAATTTTATTAGCGGTTACTAAGTGTAAGTAAATACCAAACCCTAATAAATAATAGAACAAAATTAATAAATAATCTCATGCAAATGCAAATGACAAATTGAATTTAAGTTACATAAATTAATCATGTGAGTGTCCGAGTCACTCATGACCGTGAGCACGACTAGTATACTAGTTTTACACTCTACAGAGGTTGTACCCTGTACCCACAAGTCGTGTATCCCATGTCGCCTGGGTTTGCAAGGCCCTTAGACACTACCGAGGTGAATGGCTAGGGATCCACTACGAGGCCTTTACAAAGTTCCACTAGCTTCCGAAAACCCGCTACAGTTTATGGGAAAAGCACTTGCAAGAATCCCTCGTCTGACTGTCATCGCAGCAAAATCAACCCGAGAACCTCCCTGCATGCAATCCTCTACTGCCCTTGCCCCTTTCAGGTAAGGTAGTCTTCTACTAGCTTTCCTAATTAGTCAGCCAAGGGTGTTCCATACCACCCTTGTGGTGGCACTGTTTTCCCGGGTGGTTCTCCATGTTCCCATTAAAGATAATGATCTTATCATGAACATAAATAACATAACAAAATAATAGGAACATGGATGTAATGAAATATTAACCCAAAACCATATAAAGCAATAGTAAAACTACCCAAGTGATTCAGGGGTAAACAAGGTAAAAAGGATAAACAGACTGGGGTGACCTATTGGGTCCCATCAAAATTAAACTTATGCATTGAATAATGATAATAAAGAATATTATTGGGTAATAAAAGTGGATCAAGGGCACAAATTGCCTGGCACTTGAGATTCCAGTTACTAGGGTGATTCTTCAGATCCTCGTGACTTCACGCTAGTCGTAGCAATACAAACAAACATGGTATAGACAAAATTAGCATCACATCAAACATAAGTACAAACTGAATAATAATGAGCTACACGAAGCTACGAGATCGTGGGATCGAGAACTACTAAGATCAGAGTCATGGTTCAGGAGTTATGATCTATGGAAGATCTATGTGATATATTATAAATTGGTTAGGATATCCCATATGAGAGAATATTCTATAAATAAGTATCTCAACTTTTAATCTAAATTACAAATTGACCATAGATCTTATTCTAGTAGGTTACAATGATAAGCAAATTAACAAGACTAACCAACATAAGTTAAATAAAGATCCAATTATAGAAGAATGAGACATGATACAATAAATGTTGTTATTGCGTAGTAAATACTTGTACGAGACTAACACAACTTGAACGGTTCAAATCGGGGTTAAAACGGAGGAGTTATGAATTTCCTAAGGTTTTATGTATTTGATATAAGATTAATTAAGAGATTAATTTTAATACAGTTTTCATGTCAAACCAGAGGTACTATGTGATAAGCAATAATATTATAAAATTATAGGAACTAGAATGGATTAAAAGGAGTTAAAATGTATTTTCTAGGAATTAAACAAATTTCTGGAATTAATTTTGCATTAAAAACCTTTTCTAAATGAATTTCTCTGTTTTCCTAGAGGTCTGGACTGCGCGCATGATTAAATAGAAACCCAAGGTCTATTGCATAAAAAATCTAAGACTCAGGCACACGGTCGATGGACTGCGGGTTTAATATGAAAGAATCTAGGGTCTCTTTAAGAATTTTCCTCGGTTGAAGGGGTATGGTAGGATCAGAGCCGTTCGATTACAACCCGACAGACCAGATTAAATCAGTGCGCGCATATAACATTGCAACCAGCCCTGGCCACCCAATCCGATATCAACGGATGAGGGATGTCCACGCCCCTGATCCGATCTAAGCCGTTCACCACCTCATCAACGATCCAGATCTAATTAAGCGAATCGGTACGCGAGAAACTAATCTGCGTCATTCACCAGGAATCTAACGGTCCTCGCAACAGCACCAACTCGGGTCGCCGGCCACCTCCCATCGCGACAGTGCCATGACCGGAGTACACGGCCCCGGCAATCCCTCAGGTATTCTCCAATCCGACTTAGGGTACAGGTAGAGGAGGACAGTGCGAAGTCGATAGGGCATACTCACCGAGGAACGCGACAAAGGTTAAGCAACCACGACGAAGGATGGATCTGTGGTGGCGATGGAACGACGACGTGAAATTCGTTGGATCCCGATGCACAACAACTCTCGCCCAGGCCACGAACACGAACCCAGGGTGCTGCACAGCGCCCCAACCGTGCGCCGAAGGCCCAACCACGGCGCCAAGAGGTCTTCGACGACGGGCGCACTTCTTACCTCCGCTGCGCGCGCTAAATCTCTCACGGCGGGGTTCTAACGGCTTGAGTCTAGGGCTATGGCGCGAATACGTCAACGAGGCAATGCTGCGGGCTATGGGTGGAGTCGGTCCACCTTTGTAGTCAACGTGGGGCGGAATCGCGTCGCGGGCGAGCAGCAACAGCCTCCGCGGATCGCGCAGAGCACGTCAGGCCGTTGACGAAGGAGGGGAAAGGAACTGACCGGTGGGTCCCAGGTAAATGTGACCACGTGCCCGCGCAACAACCGGGGACACTAGAATATGGGGCCCGCACGACAGTAGGAGTTGTTTAGGCCGCGCGACTCTAGAGGATGACGACACGGGCCCACTGGTCGGCACGCGGAGGTCTTCCCAGCTGGGTCGCGCGAGTGGATGGTCTGGTGGGCCGAATTGGTGCCCAGGGCCTAGGTAAACTTCCCTTCTCTTTTTCTTTTCTCTTTTTGTTTTTAGAATTCAAATTTGAATTTAAATTTGGTTATGAGATTCATCAATGATCAAAGTGCACCAAATTCAAATTTTAGAATAAAGAAATATATTCTTATTTATATATTTGTTTTATCTCATTTGTTTAGTATTTTCTTCCCTTTCCTCAAACCCTAGAATTTCCTTTTCTATTTCAAAGTTCTCACTTCAAATTCAATTCAAATTCAAACACATGTTTTGAACTTCAACTTTTCAAGTGTTAAAATAATTCCTAATATAAAATATACTATTTACAATATTATTTTTCTATTATTTTCCTTATCATTTATTTATGGAAGGGGTAAATGGTTTCATTAAAAATTCTCTTCCTTATTTTCTATTTTATTTTCATTTATACTTTGAGGTCCCAAGTTTAACTTATGACTCTTTATTAAAATGTTTCACCACATTTTCACAAGAATAAAATGCTTATAGTGCATCATTTAATGAAATGAATAGTCATTTATTTGATTGGAAAACTTTTCTATTACTTATTTTTTCTAAGATAATTCTTGGTTTTCAGAATTCAGTCTCAAATTTCAACTCTCAAGTATAATTTGGGATATCACTCAAGTATAAATTAAGATATCTGAATTTGCTATTTTATCTTCTTCATATATTTATTTTATTATTATTATATTTTTTTCTTATACAGATTTTGGGCCCCCCTTAACAGAAATCTTGTCCTCGAGATTTGTAAGGAAAGGGTGTATACTCATATTGTCTCAACACATATGCACAAACAAAAGTCTAAGCATGATGCATAATTTATTAGCAACTCATGGGGTCAAATAGACCTTATTATTCCTCCTAAAATAGTATTATACTGAAAGGGAAATAGGATTTAACCTTTTCCTATAAATAATTTTAGTGGTTGAATGCCCAACACAAATAATGGACTAACTAGTTTGCTCTAGATTATATATTCTACAGGTACATAAAGGTTCAACACAAAATAATAAAAGATTAAAGTTAGGGATCAAATTCAAAGGAGCAAATAAACTGAGTGTGCCCTAGTCTGGCGCACCGGACTATCCGGTGTGCCACCGGACAGTGTCCGGTGCACCAGGACCGTACAACGTCCAACTCTCCACTCTCGGGTTTCTTAGGGCGCGCTCCGCTATAATTCATCGGACTATCCGGTGTGCCACCGGACTGTCCGGTGCACCAGCGGAGCAATGACTCCTTCACGCAACGGTCGACTGCAAAAGCTGAAGAATCAGATGAACAGTGAAGAACAGTGCGCGCAGAGTTAGAGCCGCTTGTCAGAGGCGCACCGGACACTGAACAGTGCCTGTCTGGTGTGCACCGGACTGTCCGGTGCCACTAGAGGACAAAGCCTCCAATGGTCAGAAGCTCCCAAACCCTAACAGTTGGTTGACGTGGCTGGTGCACCGGACAGTGTCCGGTGGCGCACCGGACTGTCCGGTGCGCCCATTGACAGCATCCTGCCCCAACCGTCAATTGGTGGTTGAGGGCTATAAATACCCTCCAACCACCACCACTCAAAGCATCCAAGTTTTCTGAGCTTCCCATTCAATACAAGAGCTAGTGCATTCACTCCTAGACACAAATCAAAAGAATCAAAGCCTCTCCAAGTGCCAAACTCATTCAAACCCATTAGTGACTTGAGAGAGTGTTTTTGTTCGTGTTCTTTGTGCTCTTGTGCTTGGATCACTTTCTTCCTTCCTCATTCTTGTTCTCAAGTGACTTGTCATCAAATCAAGAGACACCAAGTGTGTGGTGGTCCTTGCGGGGTCTAAGTGACCCGTTTGATTAAGGAGAAAGCTCACTCGGTCTAGGTGACCGTTTGAGAGAGGGAAAGGGTTGAAAGAGACCCGGTCTTTGTGACCACCTCAATGGGGACTAGGTTCTTTGGAACCGAACCTCGGTAAAACAAATCACCGTGTTCATCCGCTTTATTTCTTGGTTGATTTGTTTTCCCCTCTCTCTCGGACTTGAATTCATTTCTAACGCTAACCCCGACTTGTAGTGTGTGCTTAAGTTTATAATTTTCAGATTCCGCCTATTCACCCCCCTCTAGGTGACTTTCACATATCAACTACTAACTAAAGTATCACTTAGATCTTATAGATAGTAGTAATATATGTATATGTTTATGTAGCTTGGTGGAGCTGGTGGTGGTGGTGGAGGTAGTGGGCGTTGTTGTTATTGTCTTTCCAATTGTGCTTGCCTTATTGCTCGACGTATCTCCAGCCAGTCCTGACATATTTCCTCGCGTTCTTGTCTTATCTGATTTTGCAATTCGGTAACCATGTTTGCCATTTGTTGTATTATCATCATTTGGGTGGCAACCACTTGATCGATTCCAACTGGTGGAGGATTTGGAGGATTCATTTCTGTTTACTGTTGCTTGATAATCTTCCCTTCCTGACATTGACCATGAGAGTTAGAAGCATATGGCAAAATAGTTTTGCAAGGGAAATTATTTGGCAGGCAGACGAATAAGCCAATAACCGGTTATGATCTGAAGGTTCTTTAGCAGGGCTTAGTCTTTGTTTTATACCAAGCTTGGGATAACTAGTCGTATAAGGTGAATGTCCAAAGGTACGATAGAATCTACCAAGATGAGATATATATGGGTGAGTTAGACTACATGATATAGGTCAAAATTCTGTTTGAAGTTAGGTGGGACAGATAATTAATCAATTCATCATGACACTATTGGTTGGGTTAGCTCATGGTTGAGTTGATCTAATGTGGTAGTTTAAGTTAACACCTGGCTAGTAGAGTTAAAGTACCATTAATCTGTCTAAGTAGACCACATTAGTTCAAATCACACTAGATTCCATAATCCTTTTTAAGAATACCATTTAGTTGAGCATATCCAGCTGACTTTATCTTTATGAAATTCCGGTATATATTTTTTGTACACCTGAAATTCTTTTTATGCCATTAGCAGGTGTGGCATAGAAAACAAGGGCACATCAGATTTTAGCTATTAGGTAAGTGTAGAGAAGATTTGGGGTAAAAGAAAGTTAAGTAAGGGAGACTTTTTATTCCGGGTGGTGAATCTTGATTCATCTGAAGATCTGTTTCTATTCATATCTTTAATTGTAGAGGTTAACCTTCTTCTTGGGTCTGATTTAGGGAACATCAGTTGTAGTGTTAAATGCCTCTATCTGAGTTGGGATAACCATTGCAGGTACATGGGGTAGGTAGATTAAACCGAGTTTTACTTTACTTTTTGGATAAATGAGTTGGGCAATCTATAACATAGGCTAGGTTGTGGTTTTACGGACGAGTTGGTCTAAGACACCCGTTTAGGTTTAAAACCCATTCATATGAATATGGTCTAATCTGTGTTACCAGTATTAACTAGCTTGTTTAAGTAACTCCCTTTAGATTGGATCATATTATATTAGGTAGGGTCTAGATTACTTTGGATATAACTAGATTAGACTAGTTTAAGTTAGATAGAACTACCAGGGTAGGATATATATTATGAGGATATGTTAGAATCTTTTGAGATGGGATGGATTATATGGTGTAGGTAAATCAGAATCTCTGTTAGGTTAAAACAGAGGGGTTATGCAACCATCAAATGGTTAGGGTAGTTGCATATGGCCAGGTTGGACTTAAACTCCAATCTAGATTAAAATATATTTATAAGCGTAGGATCCAATCTTATTTTACCAGTATTATTTAACAGGTTTGTCCACTAGATTAGATCTGACCAGATTAGATGGGATCAGAATTAAATTGGTGTAACCAGATTAGACTAGATAAGATCTACTAAATTTATTTTGGAACAGATCATGTTTGTTATACTATTAGGAGATAAGCAAAGTGGTGGGGATAAGTATGCTTATTAGGACAAGATGGGTCTCTAAGAATAAGATAAATTCTTTTGATATTAGTTAGATCTATTAGGATAAGATAAAATCTTTTCAAGATAAGATGAATCTATTAAGGTAAGAAAGAATCTTTTAAGATAAGATTGATCTATTAAGATAAGAGAGAGTCTTTTTAAGATAAGAGGAATCTATATGAAATAGAAACACTTTAATGAAGGATAATCTAAGTTGTTTAGTTATCTTATGAATTCTATTTCTTTATATTTATGCCTATATGTATATGCAGATGTAATTGTGGACATTACTCTACAACTCATCACACTCAATCAAAGATCCAAATTAGACATGTATCACAAGAACAAACATTCAAGCATACAAATATTTAAAAAAATAGTTTTGATTTTGTTCCTATGAGTAGGTCTCCTATTCCTAAAGGTCACTTTAGGCAAATGATTTCAAAGTGTGAAATCCACACTTGTCTTTAGAAGTGAAAAGGTAAGAATAATCAGAGTAAAGCGGAAGTAGATGAGAAAAGACTAAGATAAGTTTAGAAAAGAATCAGAGTAAGGTAAGTAGGTAATGGTTGTCCAGTTCTATCTAGGTTCCATCCTACAGTCAACATTCCTCTGATACCACTTCTATCACACCCTGTTTTAAGGGACAAAGCCGGGTGCATCTCATACATGCGCCAAAGAAGACAACATATATAATAACAGAGTGTATAGAGATAAATATCATAATATAATTAGAGTACTTATTACATAGCGGAAGTCTTACAAATAAATTATAAATATGGATCGAACTAAAATCTATCCTTGGCGCCAGAAAGTCAACTCGGAGACGCCACCTAGATCGAATCTGTCGGAGACCATAATTAGGGGTACCCTCAAGACCCCTAAATCTCAGCTGGTAACCCCATCAGCACAAAGCTGCAAAGGCCTGATGGGTGCGATTAAATCAAGGATCGGTCCATTCAAGGGACACGATCGTGCCTCGCCCGAGCCTAGCCTCGGGCAAGGGAAGCCGACCCCGGAGAACCTATGTCTCGCCCGAGGACCCCCCTCCAGCAACGGGCACACTGTCAGCTCGCCCGAGGCCCAGTCTTCACCGAGAAGCAACCTTGGCCATATCGCCACGCTGACCGACCAAATCGCAGGGGCATTTAATGCAAAGGTGGCCTGACACCTTTATCCTGACGCACGCCCACCAGTCGACAGCGCCGAAGTGACCGCAGTCACTTCGCCGCTCTACTAACCGGACTGACAAGAGGACAGCGCCGCCTACGCCGCTCCGACTGCTGGGCCACCCGACAGAGTGAGGCTGACAGCAACCAAGGCCGGCCTCGGGCGTCTTAGGAAACTCCGCCTCGCCTGACCCAGGGCTTGGACTCGGGCTCAGCCCCGGAAGACGGCGAACTCCGCTCCGCCCGACCCAGGGCTCGGACTCGGACTCAGCCCCGGAAGACGGCGAACTCCGCTCCGCCCGACCCAGGGCTCGGACTCGGGCTCAGCCCCGAAAGACGGCGAACTCCGCTCCGCCCGACCTAGGGCTCGGACTCGGGCTCAGCCCCGGAAGACGGCGAACTCCGCTCAGCCCGACCCAGGGCTCGGACTCGGGCTCAGCCCCGGAAGACAGCAAACTCCGCCTCGCCCGACCCCAGGGCTCGGACATGGGCTCAGCCCCGGAAGACGACGAACTCCGCCTCGCCCGACCCGGGGGCTCGACCTCGACCTCGACCTTGGAGGAGCCTCCACCTCGCCCAGCCTAGGGCATGGATCGACCATGTCAACAGGAAGCGCCATCATTACCCTACCCCGAGCTGACTCGGGCTACGGGGAACCAGACCGGCGTCCCATCTGGCTCGCTCCACCATGCGAGTAATGATGGCGCCCCGCATGCCCTGTGACGACGGCGGCTCTCAGCCCCCTTACGGAAGCAAGAGGATGTCAGCAAGGACTCGACAGCCCCAACAGTTGTCCTCCCGCCAGGCTCCAGCACTCCTCCGACAGCCACGACACCACGCGAACTGGGTGCCAAGACCTCTCCGGCTGCCACGATGGCATGTACTTAGGGCGCTAGCTCTCCACCGCTAAACACGTTAGCACATTGCTACACTCCCCATTGTACACCTGGATCCTCTCCTTACGCCTATAAAAGGGAGGACCAGGGCCCTCTTACAGAGGGTTGGTTGGCCCGCGCGGAGAAGGACGGGATGGCGCTCGCGCAAGGCCGCTCGCTCCCACTCCCGCGTGGACGCTTGTATCCCCCTACTGCAAGCGCACCGGACTCAGGCGCAGGGCTAACACGAAGGCCGCGGGATCCACTCTCTCACGCCTGCCTCCCTCCGGCTGCATCCTTTCCCCCCTTCGCGTTCCGCCTCGCGTTGACCCATCTGGGCTGGGGCACGCGGCGACGATTCACTCGTCGGTCCAGGGACCCCCCGGGTTTTGAAACACCGACAGTTGGCGCGCTAGGTAGGGGCCTGCTGCGTGTTGACGAACAGCTTCCCGTTAATCTCCAGATGGGCAGTCTCCAGCAACCTTTCCGGCCCGGGACGATGCTCCGTTTCGGGAATCTTGAGTTCATGTCCCTCGACGGCAGCTACGACATGATACTCCTTCCCCCGCCGCGCGACAGCGACAATGGCGGTCGACAAGCCGCTCGCCGGCGGGGAAATCGACGACGCCTTCCCCACGTGGTGGAAGGACGACATTCGGGCTTGTCCCGCCCCCTCCCCCGCCGACGGAGGAGGAGGTGGGGCAACCAAGGCCAAGCGGGAAGCGGCACCTCGTTGGCTGTCAAGCGAGTCGACGGCGCCGGCGCCCCAACGGAGGGCGCGTCGGGCATCGATCTCGCGTCTGAGACGAAGACGAGCGCCGCCTCTCCGCAACACGCCAATCTCAAGCAAACGCACGACGCCAGCACGCTCGCGAAGGATTTGCTAGGCGTCACCTCGTACCTGAGACAACGGTGCAGTCAGTCCCAGACGCGACCTCGTCACCGCCCGTCGACCAAAAGGTACCGACCGATTCCCATCTCGCGTCTTTTGGATTCGGCCTCGACCCACCAAGCGACCCCGCTTCGGTGAGCACTCTCATAGAGACGAGTCCAAACCCTCTGGGGTATCGTGTGTGGTCACCCTGGGACCGACTGACGGCCGACTCGACCTATGAGCCCTCGGGGTCCGAGGAAGATGGCGAGCCCGACCTCTGTTGGGATTTCTCCGGACTTGGTAACCCTAGTGTCGTGCGGGACTTCATGACCGCATGTGACTACTGCCTTTCCGACTGTTCCAACGGCAGCCGCGGCCTCGACAACGAGGACCGCGGCCCAAGTCGTGAATGTTTCCACGTCGATCTAGGGGGTCCCGGTGAAGGCAACCATCTTGGTATGCTGGAAAACGGTGATCCCCCTAGGCCTGTGCCTCGCGTTGACATCCTTCGGGAGCTAGCTGTGGTCCCCGTCCCGGCGGGGGGTCCTGACCCACAGCTCGAGCAAATCCGCGAGAGGCAGGCCAGACTCAACGAGGAAGCAGGAACGCTTGTGCAGATCCACCGGGACATCGGGCAAGAATGGGCGGTCCAACCCCCGGCCGGAGAAGCGCGTCATCTCCCCCAGGACATCCAGCACCGCATCGCCGACGACGTCAGGGTGAGGCCGCCGCCGGATTCCAGCGGAGTCTGCCAGAACCTGGCTGCAGCGGCAATACTCCTCCGCGCGATGCCGGAGCCATCAACCACCGAGGGGCGACGTATCCAGGGAGAGCTCAAGAATCTCCTAGAGGACGCCGCGGTCCGACGGGCCGAAAGCTCTGCCTCCCGAAGGCAGGGGTTCCCCTCGGAACATCACGCCACGACTTCCCGATTCATGCGGGAAGCCTCGGTCCACTCCGGGCGCACGCGCAACACAGCGCCTGTGGCCCCGGGTCACCTCGGCAACGAGCGCCATCATCACAGCCGTCGGGCCCACCTCGACGACAGGGCGCGCCGAGGCTACCACCCCAGGCGTGGGGGACGCTACGACAGCGGGGAGGATCGGAGTCCTTCGCCCGAACCACCCAGTCCACAGGTTTTCAGCCGCGCCATACGACGGGCACCGTTCCCGACCCGGTTCCGAACCCCGACTACTATCACAAAGTACTCGGGGGAGACGAGACCGGAACTGTGGCTCGCGGACTATCGGCTGGCCTGCCAACTGGGTGGAACGGACGATGATAACCTCATCATCTGCAACCTCCCCCTGTTCCTCTCCGACACCGCTCGAGCCTGGCTGGAGCACCTGCCCCCGGGGCAGATCTCCAACTGGGACGACCTGGTCCAAGCCTTCGCCGGTAATTTCCAGGGCACATACATGCGCCCTGGAAACTCCTGGGATCTCCGAAGCTGCCGCCAGCAGCCGAGAGAGTCTCTCCAGGACTACATCCGACGATTCTCGAAGCAGCGCACAGAGCTGCCCAACGTCACCGATTCAGATGTCATCGGCGCGTTCCTCGCCGGCACCACCTGCCGCGACCTGGTGAGCAAGCTGGGTCGCAAGACCCCCACCCGGGTGAGCGAGCTGATGGACATCGCCACCAAGTTCGCCTCTGGCCAGGAGGCGGTTGAGGCCATTTTCCAGAAGGACAAGCAGCCCCAGGGCCGCCCACCGGAAGATGCTCCCGAGGCATCAACTCAGCGTGGCGCCAAGAAGAAAGGCAAGAAGAAGTCGCAAGCGAAACGCGACGCCGCCGACGCGGACCTTGTCGCCGCCGCCGAGTACAAGAACCCTCGGAAACCTCCTGGAGGTGCCAACCTTTTCGACAAGATGCTCAAGGAGCCGTGCCCCTATCATCAGGGGCCCGTCAAGCACACCCTCGAGGAGTGTGCCATGCTTCGACGACACTTCCACAAGGCCGGGCCACCCGCGGAGGGTGGCAAGGCCCTCGACGACGCAAAGGAGGAAGATCACAAGGCAGGAGGGTTCCCCGAGGTCCGCGACTGCTTCATGATCTACGGCGGGCAAGTGGCGAACGCCTCGGCTCGGCACCGCAAGCAAGAGCGTCGGGAGGTCTGCTCGGTAAAGGTGGCGGCGCCAGTCTACCTAGACTGGTCCGACAAGCCCATCACCTTCGACCGGGCCGACCATCCAGACTACGTGCCGAGCCCGGGGAGATACCCACTCATTGTCGACCCCATCATCGGCAACGTCAGGCTCACCAAGGTCCTCATGGATGGAGGCAGCGGCCTCAACATCGTCTACGCCGAGACCCTCGGGCTCTTACGGATCAATCTGTCCTCGGTCCGGACGAGCGCTGCGCCTTTCCATAGGATCGTCCTCGGGAAGCGCGTTCAACCCCTCGGACAACTCGACCTACCCGTCTGCTTCGGGACGCCCTCCAACTTTCGAAAGGAGACCCTCACGTTCGAAGTGGTCGGGTTTTGAGGAACCTACCACGCAGTGCTTGGGAGGCCATGCTACGCCAAGTTCATGGCCGTCCCCAACTACACCTACCTCAAGCTCAGGATGCCGGGCCCCAACGGGGTCATCACCGTCGGGCCCACGTACCGACACGCGTATGAATGCGATGTGGAGTGCGTGGAGTACGTCGAGGCCCTCGCCGAATCCGAGGCCCTCATCGCTGACCTGGAGAGCCTCTCTAGGGAGGCGCCCAACGTGAAGCGCCACGCCGGCAACTTCGAACCAGCGGAGATGGTCAAGTCTGTCCCTCTCGACCCCTGCAACGACGCCTCCAAGCAGATCCGGATCGGTTCCGAGCTCGACCCCAAATAGGAAGCAGTGCTCATCGACTTTCTCCGCGCAAACGCCAACGTTTTTGCGTGGAGTCCCTCAGACATGCCCGGCATACCGAGGGAAGTCGCCGAGCACTCTCTGGATATCCGAGCTGAGGCCCGACCCGTGAAGCAACCTCTGCGCCGATTCGACGAAGAAAAGCGCAGAGCCATAGGCGAGGAGATCCACAAGCTACTGGCGGCAGGGTTCATCAAAGAGGTATTCCATCCCGAATGGCTTGCCAACCCTGTGCTTGTGAGAAAGAAAGGGGGGAAATGGCGGATGTGTGTAGACTACACTGGTCTAAACAAAGCATGTCCGAAGGTTCCCTACCCTCTGCCTCGCATCGATCAGATCGTGGATTCCACTGCTGGGTGCGAAACCCTGTCTTTCCTCGATGCCTACTCAGGGTATCATCAGATCAGGATGAAAGATTCCGACCAGCTCGCGACTTCATTCATCACACCCTTCGGCATGTACTGCTATGTTACAATGCCGTTTGGTTTGAGGAATGCGGGGGCAACGTACCAGCGATGCATGAACCATGTGTTTGGCGAACACATCGGCCGAACGGTCGAGGCCTACATCGATGACATCGTAGTCAAGACAAGGAAGGCCTCCGACCTCCTTTCCGACCTTGAAGCGACATTCCGATGTCTCAAGGCAAAAGGCGTGAAGCTTAATCCCGAAAAGTGTGTCTTCGGGGTCCCTCGAGGCATGCTCTTGGGGTTCATCATCTCCGAGCGGGGCATCGAAGCCAACCCGGAGAAGGTCGCAGCCATCACCAGCATGGGGCCAATCAAGGACTTGAAAGGCGTATAGAGGGTCACGGGATGTCTCGCGGCTCTGAGCCGCTTCATCTCCCGCCTCGGTGAAAGAGGTCTGCCTCTGTACCGCCTCTTAAGGAAAGCTGAGTGCTTCGCTTGGACTCCCAAGGCCGAGGAAGCCCTCGGGAACCTGAAGGCGCTCCTCACGAACGCGCCCATCTTGGTGCCCCCGCTGCCGAAGAAGCCCTCTTGATCTACGTCGCCGCAACCACCCAGGTGGTTAGCGCCGCGATCGTGGTTGAGAGACGAGAAGAAGGGCATGCATTGCCCGTCCAGAGGCTAGTCTACTTCATCAGTGAGGTACTGTCCGAGACCAAGATCCGCTACCCACAAATCCAGAAGCTGCTGTACGCGGTGATCCTGACACGGCGAAAGTTGCGACACTACTTCGAGTCTCATCCGGTGACTGTGGTGTCATCCTTCCCCCTCGGAGAGATCATCCATTCCCGAGACGCCTCGGGTAGGATTGCGAAGTGGGCGGTGGAGATCATGGGCGAGACAATCTCATTCGCCCCTCGGAAGGCCATCAAGTCCCAGGTCTTGGCAGACTTCGTGGCTGAATGGGCTGACACCCAGCTCCCGATGGCTCCGATCCAACCGGAGCTCTGGACCATGTTTTTCGACGGGTCGCTGATGAAGACGGGGGCCGGCGCAGGCCTCCTCTTCGTCTCGCCCCTCGGGAAGCACCTGCGCTACGTGCTACGCCTCCACTTCCCGGCGTCCAACAACGTGGCTGAGTACGAGGCTCTGGTAAACGGGTTGCGAATCGCCATCGAGCTAGGGGTCCGACGCCTCGACGCTCGTGGTGACTCGCAGCTCGTCATCGACCAAGTCATGAAGAACTCCAACTGCCGCGACCCGAAGATGGAAGCCTACTGCGATGAGGTTCGGCGCCTGGAAGACAAGTTCTACGGGCTCGAGCTCAACCACATCGCCCGACGCTACAACGAGACTGCGGACGAGCTGGCTAAAATAGCCTTGGGACGAACAACAGTTCCCCCGGACGTATTCTCCCGAGACCTGCATCAACCCTCCATCAAGACCGAGGACACGCCCGAGCCCGAGGCACCCTCGGCTCAGTCCGAGGTACCCTCGGCCCAGTCCGAGGTACCCTCGGCTCAGCCCAAGGTACCCTCGGCCCCCGAGGGTGAGGCACTACGTGTCGAGGGGGAACAGAGCGAGGTCACGCCTAATCAAAGCTGGTAGACCCCGTACCTGCAATATCTCCACCGAGGAGAGCTGCCCCTCGACCAAGCCGAAGCTCGGCGGTTGGCGCGGCGCGCCAAGTCTTTCGTCTTGCTGGGAGATGGGAAGGAGCTCTACCACCGCAGCCCCTCAGGCATCCTCCAGCGATGCATTCCCATCGCCGAAGGCCAGGAGCTCTTGCAAAAGATACACTCGGGGGCTTGCGGCCATCACGTAGCACCTCGAACCCTCGTTGGAAACGCCTTCCGACAAGGATTCTACTGGTCGACGGCGGTGGCCGACGCTACTAGAATTGTCCGCACCTGCGAAGGGTGTCAGTTCTACGCGAGGTAGACCCACCTGCCCGCTCAGGCTCTGTAGACCATACCCATCACCTGGCCCTTTGCTGTGTGGGGTCTGGACCTCGTTGGCCCCTTGCAGAAGGCCCCCAGGGGCTACACGCACCTGTTGGTCACCATCGACAAATTCTCCAAGTGGATCGAGGTCCGACCCCTGAACAGCATTAGGTCCGAATAGGCGGTGGCGTTCTTCACCAACATCATCCATTGCTTTGGGGTCCCGAACTCCATCATCACCGACAACGGTACCCAGTTCACCGGCAGAAAGTTCCTAGACTTCTGCGAGGATCACCACATCCGGGTGGACTGGGCTGCCGTGGCTCACCCCATGACGAATGGGCAAGTGGAGCGGGCTAACGGCATGATCCTGCAAGGACTCAAGCCTCGGATCTACAACGACCTCAACGAGTTCGGCAAGCGGTGGATGAAGGAACTCCCCTCGGTGGTCTGGAGTCTGAGGACAACGCCGAGCCGAGCCACGAGCTTCACACCGTTCTTTCTAGTCTATGGGGCCGAGGCCATCTTGCCCACAGACCTAGAATACGGTTCCCCGAGGGCGAGGGCCTACACCGACCAAAGCAACCGAGCCAACCGAGGAGACCCACTGGACCAGCTGGAGGAGGCTCGGGACATGGCCTTACTACACTCGGTGCGGTACCAGCAGTCCCTGCGACGCTACCACGCCCGAGGGGTTCGGTCCCGAGACCTCCAGGTGGGCGACCTAGTGCTTCGGCTGCGACAAGACACCCGAGGGCAGCACAAACTCATGCCTCCCTGGGAAGGGCCGTTCGTCATCGCCAAGGTTCTGAAGCTCGGAACATACAAGCTGGCCAACAGTCAAGGCGAGGTCTACGACAACGCTTGGAACATCCAACAGCTACGTCGCTTCTACCCTTAAGATGCTTTCAAGTTGCTCGTATACCTCGTTCACACACCAAGTCTGGTCGTCAAGGAAGGGTCAGCCTTGCCTCGGCAAAGTCCGACCCTCCCTCGAGGGCTAGAAGGGGCAACCCCCTCTGCGTCAAAATTTTCCTCGAAAAAAGAAAAAAATCTTTTCTGCCAGAATGCCTTTCGTGCTCTTCGACTACTTCAAAAGTGGATCCTGAAAACGACGGAGTACACGTAAGCAGCCAAGGCTGACCAAGCCGAGGGACTCCTACGCCTCTAGGATACGGATACCTCACTCATCACCTTCTGCGATAAGTAACTCGCGCTCGGATAAGTGACTCCACGGACCGAACAAGTCTTCATGCTCGAGCGCTCCTCTGCCAAAATGATTTTTCGGGCCTTCTCGACTGCGTCGGTAACAGAACCCTATGGATGAGTAAGAGCGCGCGTAAGCGGCAAGGCCGACCGAGCCGAGGGATTCCTACGCCTCCGGGATACGGATACCTCACTCATCACCTTCCGTGAAAAGCAACTCTCGCCCGCACAAACAATTCTGTTACCGACAAATGAGTCCGGATACTCGAAACAAGAGGAAAAGAAACGCAGCTTTACAACACGACGACGGTGTGTTTAGGCCTCGGCGGCCGCAGAAAACATACACACACTACAAGACAACCTGATCCTGCAGGCTCGGACGTCGACAGCCGAAGGGGGCAGCAACACCCTCGGCATCAACTACACCTTCGGCGGGGTCTGACCTAGCCTCGGACGGCGACGCGGTCGGAGGGCCCCCACTCTGAAGGACGGCATCTGCACCACACCCGGGCCATCGCCGCCAGGGTCTTCTTCGAGAATCCGGCCCGAGCAGGCAGCTCGACCGGCCACCCCGAGGCCTCGGCCAGCTGTCCCCCAAAGACATCAGCTCGGCTTGTGGCCTCGGCAACTCAACTCCGGCGTCGGCCCTGCCAGTGGACGACCCGGCCAGGCTCCGGCCGACCAAGTCTTCTTTTCGAGCCAACTCCGCCTCTGTTCGTGCTGACACCGCTAGCTCCGGCTTCGGCTCAAAGAGCGGCCGAGGGGTTCCTTTAACTAAGCAAGAGAAGCCTCGGACAGCAAGGCCGGCCGAGCCGAGGGACTCCTACGCCTCCGGGATACGGATACCTCACTTGTCTCCTTCGCACGAGGCGACTCACGCTTGGTGAAGCGGTTCAGATAACCAACAGGCGAGTCTTAGTGCTCGAAATGAAGAAAAAACACGGCTCCGCGCCGAAAATACATACATGTTCAGGCCTCGACAGCCGCAATGAACAAAACACCGGCACTCAAGGTGCCATTACAAACGAAGCTCCGGTTCCGTCTCCGCGGGAACGAACAACCCCCCAAGATTGGGGGACCCGCGGAGCAATTGAGGGCCGACGGGTGGCTCGCCGCCGCCCGATCCGGCAACAACGACAACGACCTCCGCCCCGGGCGACGAAGCAGCTTCAGCAACGGCTTCGGGGCGGGTGCTACGACAAGAGGGCTCTCATTCACCGAGGACGAGAACCAACCATTCAAGCCGGGAGACGGAGGCCCAGGGGTGCGGGCGGAGTTGGCAATCTCGTCGGTAGAGAAGCCTTCTCCGGCTGCCATCGCCTCAACACCACGCCAACAGACACCGAACGCCTCAAAGTGTGCCGGTAGATCCTCGCCCTCGCCGGAACCACCCAGAACATGAGCACCGCCCTCGCGGCGCCCGACGTGCTGGGCAACCCACTGATGCGGCCGCCGACGCAAGGAAGGCCTGGACGTGGCCGCCCCGTCCGCGGCGCGACCGTTGTCCGGACTAAGGACGTAATGCTGCACCCTGGCTGAGCAGCGGCGGTCCGCCCACCCCGGCGTGGCTGAGGGAAGCCTCCGCGGAGCTGGGAGACGCCTTTCTCCCCCAGACGCCAGGGGAAGAAAAGGGTTACCGACCCACGCGGAGGCAGCCCCCCGACTCGCCTCATCCTCCACCCCAGCAAGGATGATGAAGATCCTCGAAGCTGAGGGTGGGGCAGAGGCCGCAGCCCGGTTCGCTTCTCCCCGCCATCAAGCTGGTGGTCACCGTCTTGGGTGACCACCGGCGAGGGGATGCGGCCGGGCTGCATGATGAAAATCCTTGAAGCCGAACGATGGCTGAAAGGTACCGACTTCCACGAAGTTGCGTTCCTCCGACGACAAGACGGAAGGATTCCGGGCATCCCCCGCCCGGGGGCTCGGAAGATGGGAAGACACGATGCATGAGGGGAGCGCGAAGACATGGTTGCCCTCCAAGGGGGTCACCCCCCTTTTAAAGGCGACTCTCCCCACTTGCGCCCTCAACCGTTGCGGGTTAAGTCTTCTCCAACACGCTCCAAGATTCTCCCCCCACGGCGCGGGGGCTGGGTCCCACACGTCATGCAAGCCGGTCCTGGGAAGAAGAAGCCAAACCGCCGCGCGCGCGGTGCATGCAACCACCCGGCGGTTACAGGCACTCCTCCACTTTCGCCCAGACTAGCGGGTGAAAGGGCGGACAGCCATGCAGGCGGCATGCAACCGTGCCAAGTGGGCGCGCCCCTTCGACTCCAACGAGCCCAACATGGAGCTCCAGGCCCACGCATCATGCAACCGGCGCGCCGGTTGCTACGTGTGAGCAACTGCATCGCCACTCACGCCGCTACAGCGCCTCCTCAACTGTGGAGTCAATACCGCGACTCGAGGCAACCCTGCAGTGCCAGCCAAGCGCGACGGTCAAATGCGGTCAAAATTGGGCCGGCAGTAATAGCGGTGACAGGCGGGCAGAAGCAGCGGTCACGTCGTCAGCCAAGCTCACATCCCATCCAGGGGCAGCGAGGGAGCCCTCTCTCACGGCATGAAGATGGCGTGCCCGTGATCCGTTCCTCGAACGGCGCGTGCACGCGCAACGACCGCCTCGCGAACCACTCGCCCCGTCGCATTAACTCCGCGGCAGGATAGGCGGCGCCTCAGGCGGGAGAAGCAAGCGACGCTTCGCCTTCGCCATAATAACCGCGTCGAAAAAAGGTACACCACGTCATTCGACTTCGTATCCTTTTCCTTTTCCTCTTTCTCTCTCTTACAACAGGGACCGGGAAAGGGGGATACCCCGAAAAGGACCCTTCTCCGTGAAGGAAACAGGCTCCGAGCCTCCCTACTGATTAGAGGTTCGAAGGCTGGCCCCTCGGAGGGGTTCAACGGCCGCCTCAGATCGATTGGGTTCTGCGCCCACTACTGGTCAGAGGTTCGATGGCCGGCCCTTCGAAGGGTTCAATGGCCGCCTCAGGCCACTCGGGCTCCGCGCCCATTACTGATCAGGGGTTCGTAGGCTAGCCCTCGAAGGGTTCACAGTCGCCTCAGACACAGAGCGAGGGATGACCCTGGGTACGTTCGATACATAACCAAGGCTCGGGCTATGCTCCCGAGGTACCCTAGGACATTTCCGAGACCAGCAGGAGCGATCTTGTAACAGAATCCCATCAGAGGGAGGCATCGAGCCCTCAGACCCCGTCAAAGGGGACCGGGTCTTGCAGATCACCCGCAGGTACTTTTGGAGCGTGCCTCCGGGCCTCTAGCCGACCACTAGCAAATGGGGCACGAGCGTCCGCTCGGATTACCCGCCAGCAGCTCACCAGAAACACCATGTTCGGCGCCCTTCGAGGGCAACATGGCGCTTTCCCCCCTCCTCCTTGCGGAAAGGCGACGCAGGGGCGTATGTAAAAAAGATGAGTCTGTCCTTGACCGTCCTCTCGCCCTGTGCAGAGGCTCGGGGGCTGCTCTCGCAAACCCGGCTCCGGCCAAACGTTGACAGCGTCAACATACCAGCCCGAGAACTTGGGACCCGACCATGCACTCGGGCTACGACCAGCTCGCATGAGGGAACAACTAGACCAGCCGAAGTGTTGCGAAACGCACTAAGACCTCGAAGGAGTAAAACTACTCCTCCGAGGCCTTGGGGGCTACACCCGGTGGGTGCGCTCGCACGCACCCACCGGAACAGAACGCAACCGAAAAAGGCTGGTCCCCTTGCAAAAAAGTGCGGCAAAAGCCTCCAAGCGAGTATTAGTACTCCCTTGGAGGCTCGGGGGCTACTGTCGGGGACCATAATTAGGGGTACCCTCAAGACCCCTAAATCTTAGCTGGTAACCCCTATCAGCACAAAGCTGCAAAGGCCTGATGGGTGCGATTAAATCAAGGATCGGTCCATTCAAGGAACACGATCGTGCCTCGCCCGAGCCTAGCCTCGGGCAAGGGAAGCCGACCTCGGAGAACCTACATCTCGCCCGAGGACCCCCTCCAGCAACGGGCACACTGTCAGCTCGCCCGAGGCCCAGTCTTCATCGAGAAACAACCTTGGCCATATCGCCACGCCGACCGACCAAATCGCAGGGGCATTTAATGCAAAGGTGGCCTGACACCTTTATCCTGACGCACGCCCACCAGTCGACAGCGCCGAAGTGACCGCAGTCACTTCGCCGCTCTACTGACCGGACTGACAAGAGGACAGCGCCGCCTGCGCCGCTCTGACTGCTGGGCCACCCGACAGAGTGAGGCTGACAGCAGCCAAGGCCGGCCTTGGGCGTCTTAGGAAACTCCGCCTCGCCCGACCCAGGGTTCAAACTTGGGCTCAGCCCCGGAAGACGGTGAACTCCGCTCCGCCCGACCCAGGGCTCGGACTCGGGCTCAGCCCCGGAAGACGGTGAACTCCGCTCTGCCTGACCCAGGGCTCGGACTCGGGCTCAGCCCCGAAAGACGGCGAACTCCGCTCCGCCCGACCCAGGGCTCGGACTCGGGCTCAGCCCCGGAAGACGGCGAACTCCGCTCCGCCTGACCCAGGGCTCAGACTCGGGCTCAGCCTCGGAAGACGGCAAACTCCGCCTCGCCCGACCCTAGGGCTCGGACATGGGCTCAGCCCCGGAAGACGACGAACTCCGCCTCGCTCGACCCGGGGGCTCGACCTCGACCTCGACCTCGGAGGAGCCTCCACCTCGCCCAGCCTAGGGCATGGACCGACCACGTCAACAGGAAGCGCCATCATTACCCTACCCCGAGCTGACTCGGGCTACAGGGAACCAGACCGGCGTCCCATCTGGCTCGCTCCACCATGCGAGTAATGATGGTGCCCCGCATGCCCTGTGACGACGGCGGCTCTTAGCCCCCTTACGGAAGCAAGAGGACGTCAGCAAGGACTCGACAGCCCCAACAACTGTCCTCCCGCCAGGCTCCAGCACTCCTCCGACAGCCACGACACCACGCGAACTGGGTGCCAAGACCTCTCCGGCTGCCACGATGGCATGTACTTAGGGCGCTAGCTCTCCACCGCTAGACACGTTAGCACATTGCTACACTCCCCATTGTACACCTGGATCCTGTAACACCCGGCTTTAAGGAACAAAGCCAGGTGCATCTCATACATGCGCCAAGAAGACAACATATATAATAACAGAATGTATAGAGATAAATGTCATAAAACATCAGAGTACTTATTACATAGCGGAAGTCTTATTACAAAATAAAGATGAATAACGAACTAAGGATCGTCGGCGCCAATGTCGACTGGGAAACACCACCTAGATCAGATCATACTCCTCGCCTTGTGGCTCCTCCTGAACCACCTGCTCTTCTCCTGTGGGGGGGGTGTGAGACAGCAAGAGTGAGCTCACATACGATCATAGCTCAACAAGTCGTGGGGAATAATGTGACATGAACTCACCAAAGGTGGGAGTTCATGAAGTGTAAGGCTGATCAATGAAATAAAGGCTGAAGCTGAGCATTGCTTTTATAAGTTGGTCAAAATTTTATTAGCAGTTACTAAGTGTAAGTAAATACCAAACCATAGTAATAATAAGTAAAAGTAATAATAAAATAATCCCAAATGCAATGAAATGACAGGTTAAGTTTAAGTTCCATAATTTAATCATGTGAGTGTCCGAGCCGCTCATGACCGTGAGCACGGCTAGTATACCAGTTTTACACTCTGCAGAGGTTGCGCATCTTTACCCACAAGTCGTGTTACCCATTTGCCACAGAGTTGATCAGACTCCATACACCTCTACCTAGGAAGCGAGGCAGGGTAGCACTACGAGGCCTTTACAAAGTTCCACTAGCTTCAGACTACCCGCTACAGTTTATATGAAGTTCCAATGCAGGGTTCCTGGCTGACCGCCATCGCAGCAAAATCAACCAGGGACCTCCCTACACTGACCACTCCCCTACTGCCCTTGCCCCTTTCGGGTAAGGTAGCCCTCCACTAGCTTTCCTAGTTAATCAGCCAAGGGCGTCCCATTAAACCCTTGTGGTAGCACTGTTTTCCCGGGTGGTTCTCCATGTTCCCATTAACATAATGATCTTAACATGAACAAGGAAGAATAAAACAGATAACAATAAATAGTATAACAATGAGTGATGAATATCTCTATACCCAAATCCACATAAAGCAATAGCATGTACTACCCAAAACTTTAGTAGTAAAACCAGTGGTGAAGCAAGGTATAAAGATAGTCAAAATCTAGGGCATCCTATTGGGTCCCATCAAAATTATCCTATGCAGATCATTATGAATAATAAGAACATGAATGGGTAAAAGAAGTGATCAAGGGCACAACTTGCCTTCAATGAGCTCCTGCTCAGCTATCTCTACTTGTTGAACCTCAGAATCCACAGTGGTTTGCTCGTCTACTCGCATCAACACAATACATACATAGTATAGCAAAAATTAACATTGCACCAAACATGTGAATAAAATACACAATAAAAATCTACACATTAAAATGAAATCATAGCAAATGGAATCACTAAATTTGGAGTTATAGAACTCAAGTTATGAATTTCCTAAGGTTTAATGTGATTAAAATAGGATTAATGTTCTTACTGTTTTTATGCCAAAACAGAGACACTAAATGATAGAGAATATTATTACAAAATTTTAGAAATTGGAATGGTTCAATTTGGAGTTAAAATGAATTTTCTATGCATTTTACAAGTTTCTAGATTTGTTTTTGTATTAAAAATGAATTTCTATAAATATTTCTCTATTTTTAAATCCTCTCTGGACTGGGCCTCAATTCCTGGAAAATACAGGGTTCTCGGTGTAAGATTTCTAAGACACAGAGAATAGTGTTCCCTGGATGGCGGGTTGATTTGTGATTTCTTCGGGGTCTCTTTATGAAGTTTGCCACGCGAAGGGGTATGCAAGCGCGCCAGCCGTTGGATCAAATTCGGACGGCCATGATTAGGTTCACATAACTCTGATCCAGAACACAATCATGTCCGTTGGGTTCACATCCGACGATCGATGATTGACCACGCCACACACCTAATCTGACCCGCCCATATTCTATCACACGGCCTGGATGTTATAAGGCGAAGGGGTACCCATGTTTTAATCCCAGCCGCACACCTGAAATCAACGGCTCGTATTTGGTTACCCCTAGATCTAATCCAGTGCGCACAACGTGGATCCGACGGCAGGAGGGGCTTCTTCCCCAAACAGGGTCCACGACGGATCCCGCACAGTTTCACGGTGGCGCCATTGTCGGCAACCACGCGCAACATAAATCCAAGCAAGGTTCTCGATTACTATTGCGCAAAAACAAAGTTCAGGTCATAGAGAATCAGATGGGAGAGATCTTACTGTCGATTGACGCACGGACAGCACCGTCCACGGTGAAGTGCGGTTCCACGGTGGCGCCCGAGACCCGACGACAAATTCCTGTCGATTCCCCCGATCCATCGCCCGGAGTTTCTATCACCCATCTTCCTTACAACACCCTTAAGCTCCCAAGCTTGAATCTGGACCTCGAACGGCGGCGTTCATCAGTTTCACCCCCGGCGGCTCCCCACTCATTCGCTCGACTGCGCCAACTGGGTTCACGGGTTCCACACAGCACGACCGCGCGCCCAAGACGAAAAAAATGCTTCGCTGTCGATCTTTATAGCCACAGTGAGAGGGCCGCGAGGCTTGGGCGAAGGGACCAGAGGGATTTTCGGGTTTGAACCCCAACAACCCCTGGTTTGTCGCCCCGTCTGTTACGAAGGTGAAGAATCCGACAGGCTGGTCCCACGCGCCAGCGTCCTTGGTGCCAGAGCGTCCAGCGCTAGTGAGGATGAGCAGTGGAGCCCACATGTCGGCAGGAGAAGTGAGCGCGCGCTGGGCTGTGTGGGGGAAAGTATGGAGTGGGCCGCGCAGATTTGGCCCATCCGGTCATGGGGAGTATGCCCTATTCTTCTCTCTTTTTCTTTTACATTTTATGGTTTGAATTTCCCTTTTTAAGTTCAAAAATCTAGTGTTTGAATTCAAATGTGTTGTGAGTTTCACAACCAGATTAAGTGATCAAATAAAAGTGCCCTTACAAAAAGTATATTTACTCATCTATTTTTGTTTCTTTATAGAATATTGTTTTCCTTTTCTTCTCTCTTCTTTTCCTTTTCTTGATTATTTCTCATTCTCGAATATTCCAAATAGATATTAAATCTTCAATTTTGTGACATTAATTTATTTTCTTATTGTGGCTATTATTTTTATTAGATGCACATACAACAAAACCAACATGATGCACGGTTATTCTCAATATTATTAATTGTTTACTTGCTTTTCGATGTGGTGCTCTCATATTTAGTTGAACAGTGGCAAAAAATACGTAAGAGAATTCTCTCCTTAATATAGTTTACAAAGTTGGGTATTACAAATCCTACCCCCCTTAAAAATAATCTCGTCCTCGAGATTTAGGAAGAACTAGAGAAAAGATGGGGAAAATCTATGTGAAGCCCTTCTTCTCTTTCCCATGTTGCTTCATCTTCACCATGGTGACTCCATTGTACTTTGCACATCTTTATCACCTTATTTCTCGTGACTCGAGTCAAAGTGTCCAGAATCTTGATAGGGTACTCAGCATAAGTCAGATCATCTTGAACACTAAGGTCCTCCATTGGTAACTGCTCCTCAGGTACCCTGAGGCACTTCTTTAGCTGGGACACATGAAACACATCATGTACATCTGACAGATGATCGGGTAACTCCAGTTGATATGCATCTTCACCCACTCGCTTTAAGATCAAGAAGGGTCCAATAAAGCGAGGGGACAACTTTCCTTTAACTTTAAATCTCCTCATACCCCGGAGTGGTGACACCTTCAAATAGACATGATCACCCTCCTTAAACTCCAGTAATCTTCTCCTATTATCAGCATAACTCTTTTGCCTTGATTGTGCAATTCTCAAATTTTCTCTTATCATTCGAACTTGTTCTTCCGCCTCTTGAATCAGTTCAGGCCCAAAGAACTGTCTTTCTCCAGTCTGATCCCAATACAGGGGAGTCCTGCATTTCCTGCCATACAAAGCCTCAAATGGTGACATCTTCAAACTGGCCTGGTAGCTATTATTATAAGAAAACTCAGCATAGGGTAAGCTCTTCTCCCAACTGCCACCATGCTTGAGAGCTCAAGCTCTTAACATATCTT
The DNA here is from genome assembly GCA_029449295.1 of Zea luxurians. NCBI lineage: Eukaryota > Viridiplantae > Streptophyta > Magnoliopsida > Poales > Poaceae > Zea > Zea luxurians. Next base: position 378,222 of record JAOPSE010000064.1, on the reverse strand, counting down.
CCAGCACTTGATTAGTCCTCTCTGTCTGTCCATCAGTCTAGGGATGGTAGGCTGAACTAAAATTCAACTTTGTATCCAAGCTCTCATGCAACTTCTTCCAAAATCGAGAAGTAAATTGTGATCCTCGATCAGACACGATCTTCTTAGGCACTCCATGTAGACAAACTATCCGAGTCATATACAATTCTGCTAGCTTGGCTCCCGTATAATTAGTCCTTACAGGTATAAAATGAGCCACCTTTGTCAATCTGTCCCCAATTACCCAAATAGAGTCATATCCTGCTGGAGTGCGGGGTAGTCCAACAATAAAATCCATACCAATTTCTTCCCATTTCCACTCAGGTATCTTCAATGGGTGCAATAATCCAGCGGGTCTTTGATGTTCGGCCTTGACTCTTTGACATACATCACACTTAGCCATATGAGCAGCCACATCTCTTTTCAGTCCATACCACCAATACTTTTGCTTCAAATCTTGATACATCTTAGTGCTTCCAGGGTGAATAGAGTAATCAGAATCATGAGCTTCTTTCAATATAGCTTCACGGAGGCTATCGATCTCCGGAACACATATCCGATCCTTGAACCATATAGTACCTTGCTCATCCTCCGTGAATTCCGGAACTCGACCTTCCGTAATCAGATCTTTAATCTCTTGAATCTTAGCGTCACCAACCTGACCTTTACGAATCTCTTGCTCCAAGGTAGGTTCCAACTCAATGGTAACTCCTTCAGTGTGAGTAACAATTCCCAAATTGAGTCTCTCAAAGTCTTTTGCTAATTCATCGGGCAGTTGGACAACGAAGGCGGAGTGAACATGCTCCTTCCGACTCAAGGCATCTGCAACCAAATTTGCCTTGCCTGGATGATAGTGAATCTCCAAATCATAATCCTTAATGAGCTCCAACCAACGGCGTTGCCTAAGGTTGAGATCCTTCTGAGTGAATATATACTTCAAACTCTTATGATCCGTATATACTTGGCACTTAGTTCCCATAATGTAGTGTCTCCAAATCTTAAGTACATGCACAACTGCTGCCAGCTCTAAATCATGAGTGGGGTAGTTCAATTCATGTTTTCGCAACTGACGAGATGCATAGGCAATCACATGACCTTCTTGCATAAGCACACATCCAAGTCCTTGGCCACATGCATCACAGTAAATGTCAAATCCCTTCTGCAGATCTGGCATAATCAATACTGGTGGCGACATTAGTCTCTCCTTCAATTGATCAAAGCTTTCTTGGCACTTCTCATCCCACTTGAATTCTCTTCCTTTCTCCAAAAGCGATGTCATAGGCTTGGCAATCTTAGAGAACCCTTCAATAAATCTCCGGTAATAGCCTGCGAGTCCCAAGAAGCTACGAATCTCAGTAACTGTAGTGGGCACTCTCCACTCCATTATCTCCTTCACTTTAGCAGGATCCACTGCTATTCCTCCATTAGAAATAATATGTCCAAGGAATGGCACCTTGTCAATCCAAAACTCGCATTTACTGAACTTAGCGTAGAGTTGATTATCTTGTAGCTTCTGTAGCACCAACCTTAGATGTTGTTCATGATCACTTTCATTCCTAGAATAGATAAGAATATCGTCGATGAACACCACGACGAATCTGTCCAAATACTCCATAAACACTTTGTTCATCAAATTCATGAAATAAGCGGTGTATTGGTTAATCCAAATGACATAACAGTAAACTCATATAATCCATATCGAGTCGAGAATGCTGTCTTGGGAATATCTGATGGTCTAATCCTCATCTGATGGTAACCCGATCGGAGATCAATCTTCGAGAATACTCTAGCTCCTCTCATCTGGTCAAACAAATCCTCAATACGGGGCAACGGATACTTGTTCTTCACCGTAACATCATTAAGAGATCTATAATCCACACACATCCGCTGCGATCCATCCTTCTTCTGTACAAATAACACCGGTGCTCCCCAAGGTGAAGAATTCGGACGAATATATCCAGACTCTTGTAATTCCATTAATTGCTTCTTAGGTTCCTTTAGTGCTTCTACGAACATTCTGTATAGCCGTTTAGAAATAGTAGCGGTCTCAGGTAAGAGATCAATGACACACTCAACTTCTCTATCAGGTGGCGTCCCTAATAACTCTTCTGGGAAGACATCCGGAAAATCCTTAACCACACGGATGTTGACACCAACAAACTTCCCATCTACTAAGAATGTTGCTAGTCTGAAGGTGGTAGTTACTGCGACTTCAACTTCAACTCTTTGTCCTTTGGAACTGGTGAGTTCTACGGTTCCTTTCGTACAGTGTATATACTACCTTTGCCTTTCTTAACCATGACATACCAAGGGTTACGTCTATAGTGCTCTCTTCTAACACTATAGGGATAGCCCATCTGGGTTAGAAATACAGGGTAAGACAGGAAGAATTGTAGACAAGGCGAGTAATTACGAGGAATGTTACTGCGGGGGATTTATTAGCTAAGTAGATTAGTGTGTCACCTACTAAAGCTAATACATTACCTTATGGTGGTACATGCTAAGATGCCCAACTATAATGTTTCAATCAATCAAAGAAGCAAATCAGGCATTGATCATCAGAACAATCAACCAACATTTTTAATAGAGAAAATAATTTTAAATTTTGTCTTAGGTTCCCTATCTCTTAATAGATCATAAATGTAAGATTCCAAGGTGTGAAATCCATCTTGTCTTAGAGTAGAAAGGTAAGAATAATCAGAGTAAGGTAAGTATAGAATGAATCAGAATAAGGTAAGTAGGTAATGGTTTTTGTCCATTTCTATCTAGGTTTCGTCCTACAGTCAACATTTCCTCTGATACCACTTCTGTAACACCCGGCTTTAAGGAACAAAGCCAGGTGCATCTCATACATGCGCCAAGAAGACAACATATATAATAACAGAATGTATAGAGATAAATGTCATAAAACATCAGAGTACTTATTACATAGCGGAAGTCTTATTACAAAATAAAGATGAATAACGAACTAAGGATCGTCGGCGCCAATGTCGACTGGGAAACGCCACCTAGATCAGATCATACTCCTCGCCTTGTGGCTCCTCCTGAACCACCTGCTCTTCTCCTGTGGGGGGGGGTGTGAGACAGCAAGAGTGAGCTCACATACGATCATAGCTCAACAAGTCGTGGGGAATAATGTGACATGAACTCACCAAAGGTGGGAGTTCATGAAGTGTAAGGCTGATCAATGAAATAAAGGCTGAAGCTGAGCATTGCTTTTATAAGTTGGTCAAAATTTTATTAGCAGTTACTAAGTGTAAGTAAATACCAAACCATAGTAATAATAAGTAAAAGTAATAATAAATAATCCCAAATGCAATGAAATGACAGGTTAAGTTTAAGTTCCATAATTTAATCATGTGAGTGTCCGAGCCGCTCATGACCGTGAGCACGGCTAGTATACCAGTTTTACACTCTGCAGAGGTTGCGCATCTTTACCCACAAGTCGTGTTACCCATTTGCCACAGAGTTGATCAGACTCCATACACCTCTACCTAGGAAGCGAGGCAGGGTAGCACTACGAGGCCTTTACAAAGTTCCACTAGCTTCAGACTACCCGCTACAGTTTATATGAAGTTCCAATGCAGGGTTCCTGGCTGACCGCCATCGCAGCAAAATCAACCAGGGACCTCCCTACACTGACCACTCCCCTACTGCCCTTGCCCCTTTCGGGTAAGGTAGCCCTCCACTAGCTTTCCTAGTTAATCAGCCAAGGGCGTCCCATTAAACCCTTGTGGTAGCACTGTTTTCCCGGGTGGTTCTCCATGTTCCCATTAACATAATGATCTTAACATGAACAAGGAAGAATAAAACAGATAACAATAAATAGTATAACAATGAGTGATGAATATCTCTATACCCAAATCCACATAAAGCAATAGCATGTACTACCCAAAACTTTAGTAGTAAAACCAGTGGTGAAGCAAGGTATAAAGATAGTCAAAATCTAGGGCATCCTATTGGGTCCCATCAAAATTATCCTATGCAGATCATTATGAATAATAAGAACATGAATGGGTAAAAGAAGTGATCAAGGGCACAACTTGCCTTCAATGAGCTCCTGCTCAGCTATCTCTACTTGTTGAACCTCAGAATCCACAGTGGTTTGCTCGTCTACTCGCATCAACACAATACATACATAGTATAGCAAAAATTAACATTGCACCAAACATGTGAATAAAATACACAATAAAAATCTACACATTAAAATGAAATCATAGCAAATGGAATCACTAAATTTGGAGTTATAGAACTCAAGTTATGAATTTCCTAAGGTTTAATGTGATTAAAATAGGATTAATGTTCTTACTGTTTTTATGCCAAAACAGAGACACTAAATGATAGAGAATATTATTACAAAATTTTAGAAATTGGAATGGTTCAATTTGGAGTTAAAATGAATTTTCTATGCATTTTACAAGTTTCTAGATTTGTTTTTGTATTAAAAATGAATTTCTATAAATATTTCTCTATTTTTAAATCCTCTCTGGACTGGGCCTCAATTCCTGGAAAATACAGGGTTCTCGGTGTAAGATTTCTAAGACACAGAGAATAGTGTTCCCTGGATGGCGGGTTGATTTGTGATTTCTTCGGGGTCTCTTTATGAAGTTTGCCACGCGAAGGGGTATGCAAGCGCGCCAGCCGTTGGATCAAATTCGGACGGCCATGATTAGGTTCACATAACTCTGATCCAGAACACAATCATGTCCGTTGGGTTCACATCCGACGATCGATGATTGACCACACCACACACCTAATCTGACCCGCCCATATTCTATCACACGGCCTGGATGTTATAAGGCGAAGGGGTACCCATGTTTTAATCCCAGCCGCACACCTGAAATCAACGGCTCGTATTTGGTTACCCCTAGATCTAATCCAGTGCGCACAACGTGGATCCGACGGCAGGAGGGGCTTCTTCCCCAAACAGGGTCCACGACGGATCCCGCACAGTTTCACGGTGGCGCCATTGTCGGCAACCACGCGCAACATAAATCCAAGCAAGGTTCTCGATTACTATTGCGCAAAAACAAAGTTCAGGTCATAGAGAATCAGATGGGAGAGATCTTACTGTCGATTGACGCACGGACAGCACCGTCCACGGTGAAGTGCGGTTCCACGGTGGCGCCCGAGACCCGACGACAAATTCCTGTCGATTCCCCCGATCCATCGCCCGGAGTTTCTATCACCCATCTTCCTTACAACACCCTTAAGCTCCCAAGCTTGAATCTGGACCTCGAACGGCGGCGTTCATCAGTTTCACCCCCGGCGGCTCCCCACTCATTCGCTCGACTGCGCCAACTGGGTTCACGGGTTCCACACAGCACGACCGCGCGCCCAAGACGAAAAAAATGCTTCGCTGTCGATCTTTATAGCCACAGTGAGAGGGCCGCGAGGCTTGGGCGAAGGGACCAGAGGGATTTTCGGGTTTGAACCCCAACAACCCCTGGTTTGTCGCCCCGTCTGTTACGAAGGTGAAGAATCCGACAGGCTGGTCCCACGCGCCAGCGTCCTTGGTGCCAGAGCGTCCAGCGCTAGTGAGGATGAGCAGTGGAGCCCACATGTCGGCAGGAGAAGTGAGCGCGCGCTGGGCTGTGTGGGGGAAAGTATGGAGTGGGCCGCGCAGATTTGGCCCATCCGGTCATGGGGAGTATGCCCTATTCTTCTCTCTTTTTCTTTTACATTTTATGGTTTGAATTTCCCTTTTTAAGTTCAAAAATCTAGTGTTTGAATTCAAATGTGTTGTGAGTTTCACAACCAGATTAAGTGATCAAATAAAAGTGCCCTTACAAAAAGTATATTTACTCATCTATTTTTGTTTCTTTATAGAATATTGTTTTCCTTTTCTTCTCTCTTCTTTTCCTTTTCTTGATTATTTCTCATTCTCGAATATTCCAAATAGATATTAAATCTTCAATTTTGTGACATTAATTTATTTTCTTATTGTGGCTATTATTTTTATTAGATGCACATACAACAAAACCAACATGATGCACGGTTATTCTCAATATTATTAATTGTTTACTTGCTTTTCGATGTGGTGCTCTCATATTTAGTTGAACAGTGGCAAAAAATACGTAAGAGAATTCTCTCCTTAATATAGTTTACAAAGTTGGGTATTACAGATCCTCTCCTTACGCCTATAAAAGGGAGGACCAGGGCCCTCTTACAGAGGGTTGGTTGGCCCGCGCGGAGAAGGATGGGACGGCGCTCGCGCAAGGCCGCTCGCTCCCACTCCCGCGTGGACGCTTGTATCCCCCTACTGCAAGCGCACCCGACTCAGGCGCAGGGCTAACACGAAGGCCGCGGGATCCACTCTCTCACGCCTGCCTCCCTCCGGCTGCATCCTTTCCCCCCTTCGCGTTCCGCCTCGCGTCGACCCATCTGGGCTGGGGCACGCGGCGACGATTCACTCGTCGGTCCAGGGACCCCCCCGGGTTTCGAAACACCGACAGAATCGATCTCCTCTTTGCGTGGCTCCTCTTGAACCACCTGTTCTTCTCCTGTGGGGGGTGTGAGACAACAAGGGTGAGCTCACACGTGTTCATCGCTCAACAAGTTGTGGGGAATAATGTGCATGAACTCTCCAAAGGTGGGAGTTCATGTGATGTGTAAAGTTGATCAACAATAGGGGTTAAAGCTGAGCATTGCTTTTAATAAGTTGGTCAAATTTTATTAGCAGTTACTAAGTGTAAGTAAATACCAAACCCTAATAAATAACAGAACAAAATTAATAAATAATCCCATGCAAATGCAAATGACAAATTGAATTTAAGTTACATAAATTAATCATGTGAGTGTCCGAGTTGCTTATGACCGTGAGCATGGCTACTATACCAGTTTTACACTCTGCAGAGGTTGTACCCTATACCCACAAGTCGTGTATCCCATGTCGCCTGGGTTTGCAAGGCCCTAGGCACTACTGAGGTGAATGGCTAGGGATCCACTATGAGGCCTTTACAAAGTTCCACTAGCTTCCGAAAACCTGCTACAGTTTATGGGAAAAGCACTTGCAAGAATCCCTCATCTGACCGCCATCGCAGCAAAATCAACCCGAGAACCTCCCTGCATGCAATCCCCTACTGCCCTTGGCCCTTTCGGGTAAGGTAGTCTTCCACTAGCTTTCTTAATTAGTCAGCCAAGGGCGTCCCCTACCACCCTTGTGGTGGCATTGTTTTCCTGGGTGGTTCTCCATGTTCCCATTAAAGATAATGATCTTATCATGAACATAAATAACATAACAGAATAATAGGAACATGGATGTAATGAAATATTAACCCAAAACCATATAAAGCAATAGCAAAACTACCCATGTGATTCAAGGGTAAAAAAGGTAAAAAGGATAAACAGACTGGGGTGACCTATTGGGTCCCATCAAAATTAAACCTATGCATTGAATAATGATAATAAAGAATATTATTGAGTAATAAAAGTGGATCAAGGGCACAACTTGCCTGGCACTTGAGATTCCAGTTACCAGGGTGATTCTTCATATCCTCATGACTTCACGCTAGTCGTAGCAATACAAACAAACATGGTATAGGCAAAATTAACATCATATCAAACATAAGTACAAACTAAATAATAATGATCTACATGAAGCTACGAGATCGTGGGATCAAGAACTACTAAGATCGGAGTCATGGTTTAGGAGTTATGATCTATGGAAGATCTATGTGATATATTATAAATCGGTTAGGATATCCCATATGAGAGAATATTCTATATATAATTGTCTCAACTTTTAATCTAAGTTACAAATTGACCATAGATCTTATTCTAGTAGGTTACAACGATAAGCAAATTAACAAGACTAACCAACATAAGTTAAATAAAGTTCCAATTATAGAAGAATGAGACATGGTAAATAAATGTTGTTATTGCGTAGTAAATACTTGTACGAGACTAACGCAACTTGAACGGATCAAATCGGAGTTAAAAGGGAGGAGTTATGAATTTCCTCAGGTTTTATGTATTTGATATATAAGATTAATTAAGAGATTAATTTTAATACAGTTTTCATGTCAAACAAGAGGTACTATGTGATAAGCAATAATATTATAAAATTATAGGAACTGGATTGGATTAAAAAGGAGTTAAATTGTATTTTCTAGGAATTAAACAAATTTCTGGAATTAATTTTGCATTAAAAACCTTTTTCTAAATGAATTTCTCTGTTTTCCTAGAGGTCTGGACTGCGCGCATGATTAAACAGAAACCCAGGGTCTATTGTATAAAAAATCTAAGACTCACGCACACGGTCGATGGACTGCGGGTTTAATATGAAAGAATCCAGGGTCTCTTTAAGAATTTTCCCCGGTTGAAGGGGTATGGTAGGATCAGAGCCGTTCGATTACAACCCGACGGACCAGATTAAATCAGTGCGCGCATATAACGTTGCAACCAGCCCTGGCCACCCTATCTGATATCAACGAATGAGGGATGTCCATGCCCCTGATCCGATCTAAGCCGTTCACCACCGCATCAACAATCCAGATCTAATTAAGCGAATTGGTACGCGAGAACCTAATCTGCATTGTTCACCAGGAATCTAATGGTCCTGGCAATAGCACCAACTCCGGTCGCCGACCACCTCCACCACTGCAGCGCCATGACTGGAGTACACGGCCCCGGCAATCCCTCAGCTATTCTCCAATCCGACTTAGAGTACAGGTATAGGAGGACAGCGCGAAGTCGATAGGGCATACTCACCGAGGAACGCGACGAAGGTTCAGCGACCACGATGAAGGATGGATCTGTGGCAGCGATGGAACGACGACGTGAAATTTGTCAGATCCTGATGCACAACAACTCCCGCCCAGGCCACAAACACGAACCCAGGGTGCTGCGCAGCGCCCCAACCGTGCGCCGAAGGCCTAACCACGGCGCCAAGAGGTCTTCGACGGCGGGCGCACTTCTTACCTCTGCTGCGCGCGCTAAATCTCTCACGGCGGGGTTCTAACGGCTTGAGTCTAGGGCTATGGCGCGAATACATCAACGAGGCAATGGCTGCGGGCTATGGGTGGAGTCGCTCCGCCTTTGTAGCCAACGTGGGGCAGAATCGCGTCTCAGGCGAGCAGCAATAGCCTCCGCGGATCGCGTGGAGCACGTCAGGCCGTTGATGAAGGAGGGGGAAAGGAACTGACCAGTGGGTCCTAGGTAATCGTGACCATGCACCCACGCAACAACCGGGGACACTGGAATATGGGGCCCGCACGACAGTGGGAGTTGTTTAGGTCGCGCGGCTCTAGAGGATGACGGCACGGACCCACTGGTCGGCGCGCGGAGGTCTTCCCAGCTGGGTCACGCGGGTGGATGGTTTGGTGGGCCAAATTGGCGCTAGGGCCCAGGTAAACTTCCCTTCCCTTTTTCTTTTCTCTTTTTGTTTTTAGAATTCAAATTTGAATTTAAATTTGGTTATGAGATTCATCAATGATCAAAGTGCACCAAATTCAAAGTTTAGAATAAAGAAATATATTCTTATTTATATATTTGTTTTATCTCATTTGTTTAGTATTTTCTTCCCTTTCCTCAAACCCTAGAATTTCCTTTTCTATTTCAAAGTTCTCACTTCAAATTCAAACACATGTTTTGAACTTCAACTTTTCAAGTGTCAAAATAATTCCTAATATAAAATCTAATGTTTACAATATTATTTTTCTATTCTTTTCCTTATCATTTATTTATGGAAGGGGTAAATGGTTTCATTAGAAATTTCCTTCCTTATTTTCTATTTGATTTTCATTTATACTTTGAGGTCCCAAGTTTAACTTATGACTCTTTATTAAAATGTTTCACCACATTTTCATAAGAATAAAATGCCTATAGTGCATCATTTAATGAAATGAATAGTCATTTATTTGATTGGAAAACTTTTCTATTACTTATTTTTTTCCTAAGATAATTCTTGGTTTTCAGAATTCAGTCTCAATTTTCAACTCTCAAGTATAATTTGGGATATCACTCAAGTATAAATTGAGATATCTGAATTTGCTATTTTATCTTCTTCATATATTTATTTTATTATTATTATATATTTTTTCTTATACATATTTTGGGCCTTACATCTAGCAAATTTAAACTTTTCATTTTCTAGCTCATGCTCGGCAATTTTAGCATTTAATGTATCTATGTGATCATTTTGTTGTTTAATCATGGCAAGGTGATGATCAATAGCTTCAACATTAACATCTCTACATCTAGTGCAAATAGTAATATGCTCAATAGTAGATGTAGAGGGCATGCAAACATTCAATTCATTAATCTTAGCATTTAGACTAGCATTCTCATTTCTAAGACATGAAATTAAATCATTGCACATGCTAAGCTCCCTAGATAAATTTTCATATTTTTCTACTTCTAGAGCATAAGCATTTTTTAATTTAACATTTTTTTGTTTTCCTTAACGAGCAAGTCCTCTTGGCATTCCAAGAGATCATCCTTCTCGTTAATGGTTTCTATTAATTCATGCAATTTTTTCTTTTGGTCCATGCCAAGGTTGGCAAAGAGAGAAATTAAATCATCTTCATTGTCGCTAGAGCTACCCTCATCATCAGATGTAGTATATTTAGGGGTGGTTCCAGAGTATACCTTCTTCTTCTTGCCATCCTTAGCCATGAGACACTTGTGGCCGAAGTTTGGGAAGAGGAGGCCTTTGTTGAGGGCGATGTTGGCGGCGTCCTCATCCGAGGAGGAGTCAGTGGAGCTCTCGTCGGAGTCCCATTCCCGCCCCATGTGTGCCTCGCCGCCCTTCTTCTTGTAGTACTTCTTGTTCTCCATCTTCTTCTTCCCCTTCTTGTCTTCGTCCCTGTCACTAGAATATGGACATTTAGCAATAAAGTGACCGGACTTACCACAACGGTAGCACACCCTTTTGGAGCAGGGCTTGTAGTCCTTCCCCCTCCTTTGCTTGAGGATTTGATGAAAGCTCTTAATAATAAGAGCCATCTCCTCGTTGTCGAGCTTGGAGGCGTCAATTGGAAGCCTACTTGGTGTAGACTCCTCCTTCTTTTGCTCTGTTGCTTTGAATGCAATGGGTTGCACCTCGGGTGTAGAGGTGGCGCCTTGCTCTAAGTTGACAATATGTTTGGAGTCTTTGATCATTAGTTCAAAGCTCACAAACTTGCCAATAACTTCCTTGGGAGACATCTGTTTATATCTAAGATCCCCACGTATTAATTGGGCTTGAGTAGGATTACGAAAAACGAGGGATCTAAGAATAACCTTAACCATTTCATGGTCATCCCATTTTGTGCTCTCGAGGTTGCGCACTTAATTCACCATGGTCTTGAGCCGGTTGTACATGGCTTGCAGCTCTTCTCCTTTGTTGAGGACGAATTGATCGAGCTCTCCCTCGATCATCTCCTGCTTGGTGATCTTGGTCACCTCGTCCCCTTCGTGCGCCGTTTTGAGGACGTCCCAAATTTCTTTAACCCTTGCACCTTGTTATACTCCTCTTGACATAAAGAGGCGAGGAGCATAGAAGTTGCTTGGCAGTTAAAGTGCTAAATTTGGGCGGCCTCGTCCGAGTCATAGTCCTCGTCCCCCACCTGTGGTGCCTGCGCTCCAAATTCAACAATGTCTCATATGCTTTCGTGGTGTGAGGTTAGATGATGCCTCATTTTATCACTCCACATACAGTAATCTTCACCATCAAAATACGGTGGCTTGCCTAAGGGAATGGAAAGTACAGGAGCGCGCTTGGAAACACGGGGATAGCGTAGGGGTATCTTAATATACTTCTTGCGCTCATGGCGCTTAGAAGTAGTGGACGACTCGTGCTGGATGTGGAGGTTGTTGAAGATTCGGTCTCATAGTAGACCACCTTCTAAATCTTCTTTTACTTCTTGTCACCCCTCCTATGTGACTTGATGGAGGAAGAGGATTCCTCCTTGTACTTGTTGCCGGACTCCCTTAAGAGAGTCTTCCCGGAGCCCGTGGGCTTGTCGCCGGTCACGATTTCCCTCTTGGCTTGATCTCCAGATATCACTTTGAGTTTGTTAGACTCTTAATGAAGCACTGGCTTTGATACCAATTGAAAGTCGCCTATAGGGGGGTGAATAGGCAAAACCTAAAATTTATAAACTTAAACTTGCACTAAGGTCGGGGTTAGCATTAGAATAAAATCCGAGTGCGAAAGATTGTTTCTCTTGCTAAGAGTTTCTCAATAGATGTGGATGTCGTTTGAGAGCAAACTCAAATCATTACTAGTAAGGAAACGTTAGAGAGAGGAAATGGGGAAAACAAATCAAATGGAAATCAACACAAGTGGACACGGTGATCTATTTTACCAAGGTTCAGTTCCAAAGAACCTAGTCCCCATGAGGAGGCCACAAAGACCGGGTCTATTCCAACCCTTTCCCTCTCTCAAACGGTCACTTAGACTGGATGAGCCTTTTCCTTAATCACACTTGTCACTAAGACCCCGCAAGGACCACCACACACTTAGGTGTCTCTTGCTAACTTTACAAAGCACTTAAGAATTAGAATGGAAAAGTAAGAAGGCAATCCAAGCAACAAGAGCACAAATGAACACAAATGATCCTCTCTCAAGTTTCTAAGCGCTAGAGTTGATTTTGGAAACTTGGAGTGGATTGAATGTTTTGAATGTGTCTTTGAGTGGTTGGCTTTGCTCTTGTATTGAATGGGAAGTTCAGAATACTTGGATGGCTTTGAATGAGGTGGTTGGGAGGTATTTATAGCCCCCAACCACTTCCTAGCCGTTGACTGTTTCTGCTGGCGATGGGCGCACCGGACACTACACTGTTCATTGTCCGGTGCGCGCCACATCGGCTAACCATTAGGGTTTGGAGCAGTTGACCATTGGCGTCTTCTGTCTTTAAGCGGCACCGAACAGTCCGGTGGCACACCGGACAGTCCGGTGCGTTCTGACTTCTCTGCTCTGACTTCTGTGCGGCACTGTTCATCTGTGCAGTCGACCGTTGATGCACAGAGAGTCGTTGCTCCGATGGCTCACCGGACAGTCCGGTGCACACCGGACAGTCCGATGAATTATAGCGGAGCGCGCCCATTGAATTCCCGAGAGTGGCTGGTTCGTTGCGCTCGGGTCTGGGGCACCGGTCACTGCCCAGTGCGCCAAAGGCAGCACACTCTAAGTCCTTTTGCTCCAATTTTATTTGTGTCCCCAACTGAATTTCTTTCTTGGTTTGTGTTGATCCTTATGCATTCTAAGCTTAAAAATCTAAATGCTAATTTAAATGCTAAACTAGAAGAAGCGAATTTTGCTAGTTCATTTGTAGAGCATGTTGTTATTTACAATAGGTGTAAAGATTTTAATATTGATGCTTGCAATGAACATGTTTCTACTATTATTAAGTTAAACAATGATGTTGCAAGTCTTAATGATCAACTTAAGACCTGCAAGGATAATTATGAGAAACTAAAATTTGCTAGGGAAGCCTACACCATTGGTAGACACCCCTCTATTAAGAATGGACTTGGTTTCCAAAAGGGGACCAAGAACTTAACAAGATAAAGGACTTCCAATCTCAACAAGGAGAAAGGGAAGGCTCCCATGGCTAGTAGCTCTTATTCTTTACATGACCAAAAGAATCATGCTTATATTTATGCACATGTCAAGAATGTTTCAAGTGTTGCTCATCATGATAGGTGTCATAATCATGCTTCTTTAACTACTCGTCATGATGCTGTTAATACCATGTTTGCAACTAGCTCTTTGTATACTCATGGTAGGAATAGATCTAGGCACCATCATGTTGCCTCTCATGTGCCTAGGAAGGCATCCACTGGACCAACCACTCTTTATCAAACATGTGATGCTTCATTTATATTGTTATGTAAAAATGATAAAGTAGTTGCTAGAAGTTTGGGACCTAAGTGCAAGAGAGACAAAACTTGCATCTGGGTTCCAAAGTCTGTTGTGACTAACCTTGTAGGACCCAACAAGAGTTGGGTACCTAAAACCCAAGCTTAATCACCTTGCAGGTTTATGCATCCGGGGGCTCAAGCTGGATTATTGATAGCGGATGCACAAACCACATGACGGGGTAGAAGAAAATGTTCACCTCCTATGTCAAGAACAGGGATTCCCAAGACACTATCATCTTTGGAGATGGGAACCAAGGCAAGGTTAAGGGCTTAGGCAAAATAGCCATCACAATCGAGCATTCAATTTCAAATGTGTTCTAGTAGAATCGCTAGGGTACAATTTATTATCCGTAAGCCAATTATGTCATATGGGTTATAATTGCTTATTTACAAATATTTATGTATCTGTCTTTAGAAGAAGTGATGGTTCATTAGCTTTTAAGGGTGTATTAGACGACAAGCTCTACTTAGTTGATTTCTCAAAAGATAATGTCGATCTAGATGCATGCTTAATCGCTAAGACTAATATGGGCTGACTCTGGCACCGCTGTCTAGCACATGTTGGAATGAAGAACCTTCATAAGTGTTGGGACCATGCTTCGTCGCCGAAGGTCCTGCAGGAAGAAACAGTTTCGGTTGAAGCTGTCTGTACGTAATGCCGAAGGGTGCCGTCCATGAAGCTTCAGAGTTACAAACCGACTTAAAGATAGAATGACCTTTTAGTCCATAAGAGTTTGAGTCGATGTTGTAAACTTTTATGAGGGGTATGATTGTAATTGTTCACAGGCTGTGTCCTGTGCCTATAAATAGTGAACAGTATTCCTTTACTGTTCAGGCATTCCTGTAATTGCAATCGTATCACCCGGAAATTATCATTTGTCAAGGCAGAGGTATAAATGTATTTAAATATTATGTTTAAACATTTAAGATTTATATAACGTAATAAATGATGTCATTTATTTCCAATTTAACTATCTTTAATGCTTTATGTCCTGCGTTATTCCGCGTTACCTTCGAGAATTAAATTTTGTTATTATAACCTTCGTCCGAAGTTCATCGAATCCTTGGGGAAATAATGTTTCAGCGGGCGAAGGACATCGATATTTAACATTTTATGTTGCCTTGTTCTTAATTCATAGTATTTGAGAGCAAGTCCCCAACATTGGCGCCCACCTCCGGTCAACTCACTTCCACTTTTTTGAGCTGATGGCTTCGTTCAACGATCAAGCTAGAGCTGCTTCGGCCCCGAAGCTGGTACTCCCGATAACAGGTGGTTCATGCTCAGAGCCAGCCAACAAAAAGCAGAAGAAGGAAGCACAGAGAAGGGTACAGCATGTTGGGGTGCAAGGACCCTTCATCAAGTCGAGATGGTCTCACATTCCAATTACCTTCTCCCAAGAGGATCTTCAACTCAAGGATTACCCACACAATGATGCTATGGTTATCTCTTGTGTGATCAAAGGATTTCTGGTCCATAATGTTTTGGTTGACACAGGCAGCGCAGCTGATATCATATTTGCTAAAGCTTTCAGACAAATGCAAGAGCCCGAAGACAAGATCCATGATGCTACGCACCCTCTTTGTGGCTTCGGAGGACGGCAAATTGTAGCACTTGGGAAGATTACCATGCCAGTAACCTTCGGATTTGTCAATAACACAAGGACTGAGAAAATTGTGTTTGATATTGTTGACATGGAGTATCCTTGCAATGCTATCATTGGTCACGGTACTCTCAATGCCTTCGAAGCAATTCTTCACCCAGCTTACCTCTGCATGAAGATACCTTCGGACCAAGGGCCTATTGCTATTCATGGAAGTCAGGAAGCTGCCAGAAGGGCCGAAGGAAATTGGACAGATTCAAAAGCAATCCATAACATAGATGGAGCTGAGGCCTATGAGCAATACAAGTTCAGAAGGGAAAAAGCTGCTTCAGCTGACCAGCCGAAGCCCATGCTCTTATGTGAGGATATAGCATATCAGAAGGTGCTATTGGGATCTCAATTGTCTGAAGAGCAGGAAAAAACCTTGATAAGGTTTCTGTTCAACAATAAAGATGTTTTTGCTTGGTCAGCTAATGATCTTTGTGGAGTTAACAGGGATGTTATTGAGCATTCGCTCAATGTCAATCCATCCTTTAGACCCAGAAAGCAGAGGCTTCGGAAGATGTCTGATGACAAGGCCGAAGGTGCTCGGAATGAAGTGAAAAGACTTCTCAGTGCCGGAGTTATTAGAGAGGTAAAATACCCAGAATGGTTGGCTAACACTGTTATGGTGAAGAAGGCCAATGGTAAATGGAGAATGTGTATTGATTTTACTGACCTCAATAAGGCTTGTCCGAAGGACGAGTTTCCATTGCCAAGGATAGATTCCTTAGTCGATGCAGCAGCTTCGTCAGAGCTTATGAGTTTGCTGGATTGCTATTCAGGCTATCATCAAATCTGGATGAAGAAGGAGGATGAACCGAAAACCAGCTTCATAACCCCTAGTGGGACATATTGCTACCTTCGGATGCCTGAGGGGCTTAAAATGCTGGAGGAAGCTTCAGCAGAATGACAGCGAAGGTTCTCCATTCTCAGATAGGCAGGAATGTACTAACTTATGTTGATGACATCATTGTAAAAAGCACGAAGCAAGATAACCACATTGCTGATTTACAGGAGACCTTCGCTAATTTTAGACAGGCTGGTTTAAAGCTGAATCCAGAAAAATGTGTCTTCAGAGTAAAGAAGGGGAAATTTCTTGGTTGCCTAGTTTCAACAAAGGGAATTGAGGCTAATCCAAGTAAAATCGAAGCTATACTTCGAATGGAACCACCATGTACAAAAAAGGGGGCTCAAAGATTGACGGGAAGGCTGGCATCTCTCAACAGATTCATATCCAGATCAGTAGAGAGAAACTTACCATTCTTTGAAGTGTTGAAGTCAGCCGAAGTCTTTCAATGGGGACCTCTCCAGCAGAAAGCCTTCGAAGAGTTGAAGCAATATTTGATAGATCTAACAACATTAACTCCACCAACGCCAGGGGCTCCTTTGTTATTATATGTGGCAGCTTCGCACTCAGCGGTAAGTGCAGCACTTGTCCAGGAGAAGCTTGAAGGCCAAGTTAAGAGGCAGGCCCCAATATATTTCGTATCCGAGGTTCTTAGTTTATCGAAGAAAAATTATACAGAATTGGAGAAGGTATTGTATGCTGTTTTGATGGCCTCCAGGAAGCTTCGGCATTATTTTCAAGCTTACAACATAATTGTTCCTTCTTCGCAACCTCTGAAGGATATTATGAGAAACCGAGAAGCTACTGGAAGGATTGGAAAATGGGCTGCAGAGCTCAATGAATTTTGTATTGATTATGTTCATAGATCCTCCATTCAGTCCCAGGCGTTAGCAGACTTCATTGCTGACTGGACGCCAGGGCTCAGGAGGAAGAAACAAATAAAGATGCCGAAGCATGGACAGTGTTTTGCGATGGGTCTTGGGGAACCTTCGGAGCAGGAGCGGCTGCTGTGTTGGTTTCACCTTCCAAAATTAAAACTTGTTATGCGGCAAGACTTGATTTTAGTTGCACAAATAATATCGCTGAATATGAAGCTCTGCTCTTGGGTCTTCGGAAGTTAAAGGTAATGGGAATCAGAAGGGCCATTCTTAAAACTGATTCTCAAGTTATTTCTGGTCATGTTGACAAGAGCTATAAAGCAAGAGACCCGAAGCTTGAAAAGTATCTAGATACAGTCCGAAGGATTGAGGATTCCTTCAAAGGTTTCTCTGTCAAAAATATCCCTCGTGGAGAAAATGAATACGCTGATCTATTGGCCAAGTCAGCAGCCCAGGGGCTGCCTATACCTACGGAAGTATTTTTCGAAACAATAAAAGCACCTTCGGTCGAGCTTCTTGAAAGAGCAATCCTTAATATATCCCCTGTTTATAGCGAGGATTGGAGAACTGAGATCGTCTCTTTCCTTCAGGTTAATTTTCTTTCAGACGACGAAGCTTATAACAGGAGAATAGAAGCAAGAGCTCGACCATATGTCATAATAGAAGGGGAGTTATACAAGCATGGGGTCTGTTCCCCATTGCTCAAGTGTTTATCCAGATCCGAAGGTATAGAATTAATGAAGGAAATACATGCAGGCCTGTGTGGATCTCACATTGGATCTAGGCCCTTGCTCAGGAAAGTTTTTCGCCAAGGATTTTATTGGCCAAAGGCAGCTTCGGATGCAGCGGATATAGTCCAAAAGTGCGAAGGTTGTCAGAAATGTGCAAGAGATCAAAAACAACCTTCGTCTTTAACTCAATTAATACAACCCACTTGGCCGTTGCAGAGGTGGGGCCTTGATTTGCTAGACCCATTACCACCAGCACAGGGGAACTTAAGATATGTGGTAGTGGCAGTGGAGTATTTTTCCAAATGGATTGAGGCAAAGCCCTTAGCCACAATAACTTCATTTACTATTCAAAAGTTTTTCTGGCAGAACATTGTTTGTCGCTTCGGAGTGCCGAAGGCCATTACTGTGGACAATGGGACACAGTTTGATTCTGAAGCCTTCAGAGAATTTTGTGATCAAATTGGCACGAAGATCCATTTTGCATCAGTTCGACACCCAGAGTCAAATGGACTTGTCGAAAGAGCTAATGGGATCATAATGACAGGAATAATGAAGTCAATCTTCAACCAGCCCAGGGGAAAATGGCCTGACGAGCTAATCAAAGTGGTATGGAGCCATAATACAACCATGTTAAGGTCAACAGGTTTTACGCCCTTTAAACTATTGTTCGGTGACGAAGCAATAACCCCAGAAGAGGCCAAAGCAGGATCAATAAGGATAGTAGCTTCGGCAGAAGGCAAAGACGAAGCTGATTGCTCTGTAGAAAAAGATGCTATTGAAGGGATCAGACTTCAAGCTGTGGAAAACATCAATAAATATCAAGCTGAAACAATAAAATGGCGTGATAGAAAAGTCAAGCTGAAGAACATTGAACCAGGACACTTAGTACTTCGAAGAGTAGCCAACCCTGAGACAGCAGGCAAATTACAGCTGAAGTGGGAAGGCCCCTTTTTGGTAGTATCTTCGTCAAGACCCGGCTCCTACAGATTGAAGGATATGGACGGCAACGACATTCCTAGATCATGGAATGCGGATGAGCTTCGACGATATTATGTTTAGCTTGATGTAATTTTTTATATTCTTTTTCGTGGCACCCTTTTCCTTTCCAAAGGGGGAGAAAGGTTTTTAATGGGGCCACAACATGTAATTTTCCTTATTTCAATTTTATGAGAGTGATATCCCCCAGAAAATGTAAATGTAAATGCAAAAGGAAAAAGAAAAGGAAACAGGGAGAAGCTCAAAAGTCGTTCCTAAGGGAATGCAGGGCTTACAGCGAAAAATAAGCGCTGATTCCGCTGAAAGTAAAAGGCGAAGAAGCTCCTAAGGGAGGCTTACAGCGAAAAATAAGCGCTGATTCCGCTGAAAGTAAAAGGCGAAGAAGCTCCTAAGGGAGGCTTACAGCGAAAAGTCAACGCTGAAGGGCTATGATTTTGTATTTTGATATTCATTTGCACAATACATCTCATCATGTCATTTGCATTCATAAACATGCATTTAGACATATATAGAATCATCATTATACCGCACAAAAACACAGATCCTTCGGCGATGAGGAAAAACTCGAAGGAAAATTTTTTATGCTTCGTTGTGTACGAAAAGAAGGGAAGGTGTTTTTCGCCTTCGGCTCAACAGAGAAGTTTCGTCCACAGCAAAGCAGCTTGTACGCAGATAGCAGAAATAAAATATATTACAAGGTATGTACAAATTTACATAAGTTGTTCCATAACTATATTACAAAAGTTTCTCCAGAATTTTTGCAGGAAAGTATATTGTAAACAACTATCAAGCTTCAGGCTAGGCTTCGTCAAACTTCAACTTTGTCATTCTCCAGCTTCGTCATCCTGCGTATATCAAACAGCAAAATAAGAAAGGTGCAAATTTCAAGGAGAAGGTAAAAGTAACAAAAATAAGTTTCTTACCGGCTTAAGATGACTTCGAGCTTCGTCACCCGCCATTTTTCGCCCGCCACCTACCCAGATCTGGGTCATGAATCTATTTCCAATGCTTCGGGCTAGGCTTGGGATATCTATCAGATCTGATGCTGACAAGCTGAAGTTTGGTCTGTTCACAATATTTCCATGCATGCAGCCAGCCTTTAGAAAAGCGGTGGCCGTGCCCCGAGAAGCTACCAGGGCGCAGAAGTCGGCATGCCCACCAATAACTTCGTCAAGGGCATCAACCTCGCCTTCAATATATTCTAACGTGCTGGGCAGATTATCAGCTGAAGGTGTAAATTTTGCAGAGCTGGCTCCGACAGAATGAAACACATCCTTCAGCCGTTGCACGCATCGGCTGCCGAAGCTTAGGCATTTCTCTTGAAGTTCTTTAAAGGATTTCTGCAAATTTGAATTTTTATCCACCTCAGTTTTCAGGCTTGCTTCGAGATATTTCTTTTCTTGCTCAAATTTTTCTGACTGTTGGAGCAATTCATTCTTTAAGCTGTTATTCTCAGTTTGGACTTCAGCCAAAGAACCCTCCATAGTCTGAATAACAAAATCTTTCTTTTCTAATGCACCTTCGTGCTCTTTGACCATCATTTCAAGATCTTGGATGGTGAAATCCTTCTTTTTCAAATCAGCTTAGTAGTTTTCAACTTTTTCAGCCAAATTTTCGATGACGGCTTTGTTCTTCTCTTCTTCGAGATCTTGTTGCATTTTTAGAACCTTACTTAACAGTATGCTCTGCCAAAAAGATCTTCGTTAGAAAATGACCTAAAAGATAATAATAATAATAAAATAACAAAAACATTTGTTACCTTGAAGTTAGCATAAAGCAAACTTCCGGCGATATGGTGCCGTTGGTAACGACAGAGGTCCACTTCCAGCTTCGGCAAGCCAATGTTTTTGCAGAGAGTTCTAACAATTTTAGCTTCGCTGCGGTTTCGAAGGCACCTCAGTTTTCCTTCGTTAACCCCACCAAACAGTGTAGCCCCTGGCTTATATCCGCAGGCTATGGCACATCTTTTAAGCTCTGCTTTTTCAGCGTTTGTCAGCTTTTGCCCAAGTAAATCTTGAAATTCAAAATCTTCCCCCTCCAAAATGTCTTCAGCTTGTTTTTTCCCCTTTTCAGTGCCTGTGCTCGCCGTGGCCACAGCAGATTCTTCCTCAGTCATTTTTAAGAGTATGTTATCAATAACTTCAAGTGTCTCGTCCAGGTTCAGATCTTCTGTGGCCCCAGTTTCAACTCCGGCAGCTTCGGCTGCACCAGTTTCAGCTTCGAAGGTTTCTGCTCTGGTGGTTTCGGCTGTGGCGCCTTTAGCTTCGGCAGTTTCGGCAGTCTGGTCAATAGCAATTCTTGATGCCGGTGTCGGTAACGGTGTCCCATGAATTACATCTGCTATTTGAATAATCTTTCGTTTTTTCGGCAGTGCAGGACCTACTTCTACCGAAGCTGCCTTGTCCTTCTAAAAAAACTTCGTCAGTTCCAACGCCAGCGGACTTAGCTTGACAGGCAAGGGTTCAGTCATTACCTTCATAATCTCTTCTACTTCAACAGCAGAAGGCGTTGCAGGAGTATCTTCTTCTTGAACCAACGTTCTTGGTTCTGGAGATGCAGTTTTCCTCTTTCCTGCAGTGGCCACCTTCGGCTCAGGATTCAACTCTTCAGGGCTAAGTTTTTCAGAATCTCCCCTTTTCTTTTTAGTTACCTTGGCGACCTCTTCATCAGCAGTGCTGGAAATTCTTTTTTGCTTTGGGCCTCCAACATCTCCGCCCAGGCGATCATAATCAGCATATTCAAAACCTATGGCATCAAGCACCCTGTTCAGCCTTCGCTTCGGCCGAGTGCCGAAGGCTGCTGTCATCAGCTGGTCCTCTTTTTTGGAGTAATTTCCAAGTATTTCATTAATCATTACTTCAATTGTATCGAGCCATTCTTGACAGGGTGCTTTAAAATATTTCTTAAACTTATAATAATAGGGTAGTCGGACAAGCTCCCCTTCTTTCTTTTCTCCTTTAAGCTTCGGCATAGTCCACTCCTTCATAGTCGGAAATACTCTGAAGGCCAGAAATTCCTGCACTAAATCTCTAGTGCCAACGTGTTCTGCAATAATTTTGAATTCAGCCAGTGCGGCCCAAGTTGGACCTTCAGTTGTCATTCTACAACGGGGTCTTGTTTCTCCGAAGATCAGTTCAAGAGGGCTCTGTACTAGCTTCTCTCTGTCTTCATTAACTTTAACATAAAACCATTCTGACTTCCAGCCTACCGGCCATTTGCTTCGGTAGCTAATCACAGGAAATTTTGTGGTATTCCGATAGGCAAAATTGTAACAACCAAAATTTTCGTGCAACCCATCCTTTCTAGCCTTAGTCTGGTAATGCAGCTCATGTACTCGACAGAAGCTGTCGGCAAACGGCTCCACCGCCTGGCTTCGGAGAGCCCAGATATAAACGCTAAGCCTGACAATGGCGTTAGGGGTCAGTTGTTGAAAATAGATCCCAAACCTTTGCAGCACATCAGAAATCATTCTGTTCAAAGGAAATCTCAACCCAGCCTTTAAAAAACTCTTGAAAATAACTATTTCATCCTTTTCTGGCTTCGGGGTAGTCTCCTCTCCCCCGAAGCGTTCTCATCTTCTCTGAAATAGCCCGCCTTTACCATTTTGGAGAAATCCGCCTTGGAGATAGTCGACTTCCCGAAGTCCAAATGGCTAGGCTTGCTCGGTACTGCGATATGGTAATCATCGTCAGAATCAGCTTCCTCAATATCTCCTCGTTCTGCTTCGGCAGCAGCTTGTTCTGTTTCGGCAGCAGCCTGTTCTGTTTCCGCAGTAGGGATTCTTTCCGAAGTCACCAATCCGGATCGCTGCATTGCTTTAGAGATAGGAACAGTCTCTGCACCTTCGACTTCGTCTCCCTCACGCTCAACTCTAGCAGTAGAGCGCAATCTGGCCATTCAATTTTGAATTTCTTGAAAGATTTCTCGGGAACTAAATAACCTCTTCTCCCGAAGCTTTTCTTCTGACGAAGTAGACACCAAATTGGAGCTTCGTCTGAATCTGAGAGTCGAGCTTCGGCTATGGTTAAAATTTTTGGCAGCAAAACAGTGCAATAGCAATGAATGCTGTGGTAACTTCACACCTACTTGACTGTTTATATAGTGCTGCAGGTAAGAAGGTGAATCGTCAGGATTTTTACACCAGGCAAACAGCTGCTCGCACCCGCTGCGCGGTGGGCCGCAAAGACCAAAATAGTGAACCTGCATGGTGGGACCGCTACGCGCTCGGAAACTGTATCGTTTCTCGACAACGAGCTCCGGGAAGGTGTTTTTCGGACCTTCGGCTTCCTGAAGCATAGGAGACTTTTTTCACGGATCAAGCTCATTACGAAAAACGATCTAGCACCGCGAAGGGGCTACTGTTGGGACCATGCTTCGTCGCCGAAGGTCCTGCAGGAAGAAACAGTTTCGGTTGAAGCTGTCTGTATGTAATACCGAAGGGTGCCGTCCATGAAGCTTCAGAGTTACAAACCGACTTAAAGATAGAATGACCTTTTAGTCCATAAGAGTTTGAGTCGATGTTGTAAACTTTTATGAGGGGTATGATTGTAATTGTTCACAGGCTGTGTCCTGTGCCTATAAATAGTGAACAGTATTCCTTTACTGTTCAGGCATTCCTGTAATTGCAATCGCATCACCTGGAAATTATCATTTGTCAAGGCAGAGGTATAAATGTATTTAAATATTATGTTTAAACATTTAAGATTTATATAACGTAATAAATGATGTCATTTATTTCCAATTTAACTATCTTTAATGCTTTATGTCCTGCGTTATTCCGCGTTACCTTCGAGAATTAAATTTTGTTATTATAACCTTTGTCCGAAGTTCATCGAATCCTTGGGGAAATAATGTTTCAGCGGACGAAGGACATCGATATTTAACATTTTATGTTGCCTTGTTCTTAATTCATAGGATTTGAGAGCAAGTCCCCATCAATAAGCTTCTAAAGGGAGAACATGTGTTAGGACTAACCGATGTCTGTTTTGAGAAAGATAGACCTTGTGCAGCGTGCCGAGTAGGGAAGCAAGTGGGAAGTATTCATCAAAGCAAGAACGTGATGACAACATCAAGACCTGTGGAACTCCTACATATGGATCTCTTCGGGCCCGTTGCTTATCTCAGCATCGGGGGAAGTAAGTATGGTCTTGTCATTGTTGATGATTTTTCCCGCTTCACATGAGTTTTCTTTTTGCGGGATAAATCTGAAACTCAAGGAATCACTTCTTAAGGAGAGCTCAAAATGAATTTGAGCTAAAGGTGAAAAAGATAAGGAGCGATAATGGATCAGAGTTCAAGAACCTTCAAGTCGAAGAATATCTTGAGGAGGAAGGCATCAAGCACGAGTTCTCCGCTCCCTACACACCACAACAAAATGGTGTGGTAGAAAGGAAGAACTTGACACTAATCGACATGGCAAGGACTATGCTTGGAGAATACAAGATGCCTGAGCGGTTTTGATCAGAAGCTGTGAATACAGCCTGTCATGCCATAAACTGGTTCTATCTACATCGCCTCCTCAAGAAGACATCATATGAACTCCTAACTGAGAGCACCTAGAGGGGGGTGAATAGGTGATCCTGTAAAATCAAACACTAAATAGCCACAAAACTTAGTTATGAAAGAGTTAGTGCGACTAAGTAGCTTTGAGGCGAGTTCTTGTGAACAAAACAATCACAGAGAAAGCAACACAAGAGACACGCAATTTTTATCCCGTGGTTCGGCTAAGTAACACTTGCCTACTTCCACGTTGTGGCGTCCCAATGGACAAGGGTTGCACTCAACCCCTTTCAAGTGATCCAATGATCAACTTGAATACCACAGCTTTCTTCCTTATAGTCTTCTTCCCGTTTGCGAGGAATCTCCACAAGTTGGAGCCTCTCGCCCTTACAATATTGATCACAAAGAACACACAAGAGTAAGGTTGGGAAGAGCAACACACGCAGGACTCAAATACGCAGCACAACCACGCACACAAGTCACGACTTGAGCTCGAAACACAACACACGGAGTTAAAACTCAAATGGAGCTCAAATCACTAACACAGAGAATCAAATGCGTGGAGTTGGAGTCTTGGAGTCTTAGGATGCTTAATGAATGCTTAGGTGACTCCTCCATGCGCCTAGGGGTCCCTGTTGGGGGCCTTTGGCTTCCGAAGGTCCTCAAAAACATGATTTAACTATGTTTCTGGAGTATAATACATGAACAGGTACCTTCGGGCTCGAATGAGAACCACAGTGTGAAGAAGCACAAAGAATACGAAGGTTGGCACAGAGCCGAAGCTATGTGCAGGAGAGCTTCGGCATGATAGCAGAAAAGGAAACCGACTTAAAAAGGAAAAGGCTATTCAGACCTCGATGGGTTACTATAGAGCCATTAGCATATGTAAAGGGCATGAGTGTAATTTCACATAGGCTACGTCCCATGCCTAAAAATAGATGAACAGTGCTCCCGTACTGTTCACGCTGACTTGGCATTTGCTTTTGTGTCACGCTTGTACTTTCACCTTCTTTCAAGCCAAAGGTACATCTGTAATTTGATATCATTTCTATTTTTCTATAATAATAAAATAGAAATGAGTTAATTATAATATATAATTGTTTATGTTATCTCTTATTCTTCATATGATTCCTTCTTCATTATTATATCTTGTGCTGATGAAGGTATGTCCTTCATAACCTTCGCCCGAAAATCATTATATCCCAAGGGAAATAATGCTTCAGAGGACGAAGGACTCTAACGTTTAACATCTTTTGTGTTGCCTTGTTCTTAACTCATAGCATTTGAGAACAAGTCCCCAACAGTCCCTTTTATAGCCCCAAGGCAGCTAGGAGCCGTTGGAGACCAACTTGGAAGGCCATCCTTGCCTTCTGTCGAGTGGCGCACCAGACAGGTCCTGTAGATAGTCCGGTGCACGATCTCCTTCCAAAATAGGCATATCAGACCGTTGCAGCTCCGGGCCCGTTGGCGCACCGGACACTATTCAGTGCACACCGGACAGTCCGGTGCCTCCTTCCGACCGTTGGAGCTGCCACGCGTCGCCCGCAGATTTCACGGCCGACTGTTGGCGCTGACGATCGTTGGCTCACCGGACAGTCCGGTGCGCCACCGGACAGTCCGGTGAATTTTAGCCACGTCGCCTTTCTTCATTCCTGAGAGCGACGAGTTCGCCGCGGATGACTCACCAGACAGTCCGGTGAATTATAGCCGTAGGCCGCCGTCGAATCCCGAGAGCAGCGAGTTCACCGCGGACCAGCCTAGCGCACCGAACACTGTCCGATGCACCACCGGACAGTCCTGTGCACCTAGACCGAGCTGGTGTTGGCTGCACACAGCCAACTCTTTTCCCTTTTCTTCTCTTGTTCTTTAGTCACTATTTCTAGCACTTGAATAACCATGTTAGTACATAAACAATTTACCAAGTCTAGAAACATACCTTGTGCCTTGATTTGTACTTCTCACTTTATATGGCACATAAGAACTTAATCAATCGTGTTGGACATTTAATCACCAAAACATTATGGAAATGGCCCAAGGGCACATTTCCCTTTCAATCCCCCCCTTTTTGGTGATTTATGCCAACACATCAAAACGCAACAAAAGAAGTGCAATATCAATGCAATTGAAGACCAAATTGTTTTCGCTAATGATTTGGCATATTTGGATCACTCTTTGCCACCACTTGGTTTGTCTTTGCAAATCAAATTCATTTTCCTATCTCTAAGTCAAACACACTTGTTTGGGCACATAGAGAGTTATTCCAAGAGAAAAATTGATCAAGTGCCAAAAACTCCCCCTTTTTCCCATAATCAAGATTCTCCCCCACAAGAGACCAAATTTTGCAATAAGAGTATTTTGGACAAATCAAGAGTTCTATCTCTATTGTTTTCAAAATTCACAAGTGGTTGGCTGATCCATTTGCTTTGGCCTTAATTTATCCCCCCTTTGGCATTAAGCACCAAAACAGGATCATTTTTGGCCCTTTAACCCCATTGCCTCACCAAAAATGTCAATTAAGAGCATAAGGCAAATAGAGCATAAGAATGAACTTGGAATTAAATACACCAATACCGGAGTGCAGTGGAAGTCTTTGCATCGTCCAAGTCCATTTTCCCTTTCAATGCACCTTTGAGACTACATCAAGAGTACTCAAACAAACATGTTAGTCTCAAAGGGTCAAGTTGTAGCACATCTCCCCCTTAATATGTGCATCATTCATATATGGACTTGTGAGGTCCGGGGATCACTTGTACAACTTGAGCACCATAAATAACAATAATTGATTGAAATGCACAAAGTAACATGATCAAAGGCATAGAACACATGTATGCTATAGATCAATCCAAGTTATGTGAATCTAAGACATTTAGCTCACTACGCAACCTACAAAACCATTTCTCATCTAAAGGCTTGGTGAAGATATCGGCTAGCTGGTTCTCGTTGTTGATATGGTACACCTCGATATCTCCCTTTTGCTGGTGGTCTCTCAGAAAGTGATGCCAGATGTCTATGTGCTTAGTGCGGCTGTGTTCAACAGGATTATTCGCCATGCGGATTGCACTCTCATTGTCACATAGGAGTGGGACTTTGCTCAGATTGTAGCCAAAGTCCCGGAGGGTTTGCCTCATCCAAAGTAGTTGCGCACAACATTGTCCTACGACAACATACTCAGCCTCAGCGGTGGATAGGGCAACAGATGTCTGTTTCTTTGAACTCTAGGACACCAGAGACCTTCCTAGAAATTGGCACGTCCCCGATGTGCTCTTCCTATCAACCTTGCACCCGGCATAATCGGAGTCTGAGTATCTAATCAAGTCAAAGGTAGATCCCTTTGGATACCAGATCCCGAAGCAAGGCATAGAAACTAAATATCTAAGAATTCGCTTAACGGCCACAAGGTGACATTCCTTGGGGTCGGATTGATATCTAGCACACATGCATACACTTAGCATAATGTCCGGTCTACTAGTACATAAATAAAGCAATAACCTATCATGGACCGGTATGCCTTTTGATCAACGGACTTACCTCCTTTGTTGAGGTCAACATGCCCGTCGGTTCCCATCGGTGTCTTTGCGAGCTTGGCATCCTTCATCCCAAACCGCTTGAGAAGATCTTGTGTGTACTTCATTTGAGAGATGAAGGTGCCATCCTTGAGTTGCTTCACTTGGAACCCAAGGAAGTAGGTCAACTCGCCCACCATCAACATCTCGAATTTTTGTGTCATCACCCTACTAAACTCCTCACAAGACTTTTGATTAGTAGAACCAAATATTATGTCATCGACATAAATTTGGCACACAAAG
This sequence comes from Zea luxurians, assembly GCA_029449295.1. Classification (NCBI taxonomy): domain Eukaryota; kingdom Viridiplantae; phylum Streptophyta; class Magnoliopsida; order Poales; family Poaceae; genus Zea; species Zea luxurians. The sequence goes on along the minus strand of JAOPSE010000064.1, from coordinate 349,956 downwards.
AGATCACCATTGCATGTCTTTGTGAAAAGAGTGGGATCGGCTTTCCCAACCTTGAAAGCATTAGAAATTCAGAAATCTCTAAGGCATTCATACCATGCTCTTGTGGCTTGCTTAAGTCCATAGAGCGCCTTAGAGAGCTTAAACACATGGTCGAGATACCTGTCATCCTCAAAGCCAGGGGGTTGTTCCACATATACCTCCTCCTTGATTGGCCCGTTGAGGAAAGCGCTCTTTACGTCCATTTGAAACAACCTGAAAGAGTGGTGAGCGGCATAGGCTAACAATATTCGAATAGACTCTAGCCTAGCCACAGGAGCAAAAGTCTCCTCTAAATCCAAACCTGCGACTTGGGCATAACCTTTTGCCACAAGTTGAGCCTTGTTTCGTGTCACCACCCCGTGCTCGTCTTGCTTGTTGCGAAACACCCACTTGGTTCCCACAACATTTTGCTTTGGACGTGGCACCAGGCTCCAAACTTCATTTCTCTTGAAGTTGTTGAGCTCTTCCTGCATGGCCAACACCCAGTCCGGGCCTGCAAGGCCTCTTCTACCCTGGAAGGCTCAATAGAAGAGAAAAATGAGTAATGCTCACAAAAATTAGCTAATCTTGAGCGAGTAGTTACTCCCTTGCTTATGTCACCCAGAATCTGGTCGACGGGGTGATGTCGTTGGATCGTTGCTCGGACTTGAGTTGGAGGGACCCGTGGTGCTTCTTCCTCCATCACTTGATCTTCTTGTGCTCCCCCTTGATCATTCCCTTCTTCTTGAGGAACCTGTTCATCATCTTGAGTTGGGGGTTGCACCATTATCGAGGAAGATGGTTGATCTTGTTCCTGTAATTCCTGTGGTCGCACATCACCTATTGCCATCGTACTTATTGCGGCCGTCGGAATTTCTTCTTCATCTACATCATCAAGATCAACTTGCTCTCTTGGAGATCCATTAGTCTCATCAAATACAACATCGCTAGAGACTTCAACCAATCCCGAAGATTTGTTGAAGACCCTATACGCCTTTGTATTTGAGTCATACCCTAGTAAAAACCCTTCTACTGCCTTGGGAGCAAACTTAGAATGTCCACCTTTCTTCACCAGAATGTAGCATTTGCTCCCAAATACTCGAAAGTAAGAAACGTTGGGTTTGTTACCGGTAAGGAGTTCATAGGAGGTCTTCTTGAGAAGGCGATGCAGATAGAGCCGGTTTATGGTGTGGCAAGCTGTGTTCATAGCTTCCGACCAAAACCGCTCGGGCATCTTGAACTCTCCAAGCATCGTTCTTTCCATGTTGATAAGCGTCCTGTTCTTCCTCTCTACCACACTATTTTGCTGTGGTGTGTAGGGAGCGGAGAACTCGTTCTTGATGCCTTCCTCCTCAAGATACTCCTCCACTTGCAGATTCTTGAACTCGGACACGTTGTCGCTTCTTACCTTTTTCACCTTGAGCTCAAATTCATTTTGAGCCCTCCTTAAAAAGCGCTTTAGGGTCCCTTGGGTTTCTGATTTGTCCTACAAAAAGAACACCCAAGTGAAGCGTGAAAAATCATCAACAATAACAAGACCATACTTACTTCCCCTGATGCTAAGGTAGGCAATGGCTCCAAAAAGATCCATGTGAAGAAGCTCCAGTGGTCTTGATGTTGTCATCACATTCTTGCTGTGATGAGTGCTTCCCACCTGTTTTCCTGCCTGACATGCTGCACAAGGTCTGTCTGTCTCAAAACAGACATCGGTTAGTCCTAACACATGATCTCCCTTTAGAAGCTTATGAAGGTTCTTCATCCCAACATGTGCTAGACGGCGATGCCACAGCCAGCCCATACTAGTCTTAGCTATTAAGCATGCATCTAGATCGGCCTCCTCTTTTGAAAAATCAACTAAGTAGAGTTTGCCGTCTAGTACACCCTTAAAAGCTAATGAACCATCACTCCTAAAGACAGATACATCAACGTTTGTAAAAAGACAATTGTAACCCATGTGACACAATTGACTTACAGACAGAAGGTTGTACCCAAGCGACTCTACTAGGAATACATTCAATATGGAGTGCTCGTTAGTGATGGCTATCTTGCCCAAGCCTTTGACATTGCCTTGGTTCCCATCTCCAAAAATAATCGTATCCTAGGAATCCTTGTTCTTGACGTAGGAGGTGAACATCTTCTTCTCCCCCGTCATGTGGTTTGTGCATCCGCTGTCGATTATCCAGCTAGAGCCCCCGGATGCATAAACCTGCAAGGAATTTAAGCTTGGGTTTTAGGTACCCAACTCTTGTTGGGTCCTACAAGGTTAGTCACAATAGTTTTTGGAACCCATATGCAAGTTTTGTCTCCCTTGCATTTGGATCTCAATTTCCTAGCCACTACTTTTGCATTCTTGCATGAAAGAACAAAAGAAGTGTTGCAAGCATGGAAAACAGTAGTAGATTCATTGCACATTTTCCTAGGCACATGATGCATAACATGATTTCTCCTAGGCCTACTTCTACCATGAACAAAAGTAGAACTAGAGGCAAACATAGCATGTGAATTAAAAGCATCATAACTCCTATTATAATGAACACGATTAGCAATTTTCCTATCATAAATAAAGGCATGGTTCCTTTGAGGATTACTAACCATAGGGGCCTTCCCTTTCTCCTTGTTGGAAATGGGAGCCCTTTGGCTTGTTAAGTTCTTGGCTTCCTTTCGAAAACCATGCCCATCCTTAATTGAGGGGTGTCTACCAATGGTGTAGGCATCCCTAGCAAATTTTAATTTATCAAAATTAATTTTGCAAGTCTTAAGTTGAGCATTAAGACTTGCCACCTCATCATTTAATTTGCTAATAGAAATAAGGTGTTCATCACAAGCATCAACATCAAAAACCTTACATCTATTACAAATGACAACATGCTCTACACATGAACTAGTTTTGTTGACTTCTTCTAGCTTAGCATTTAGTTCATCATTTAAACTCTTTAAACTAGAGACAGATTCATGGCAAACAGACAATTCAGAAGATAGCATTTCATTTCTCTTAGTTTCTAAAGCAAGAGATTTTTGCACACTAACAAATTTGTCATGTTCCTCATATAAAATATCCTCTTGTTTTTCTAACAATCTATTCTTTTCATTTAGAGCATCAATTAATTCATTAATTTTTCCTACCTTAGCTCTATCTAACCCTTTAAATAAACTAGAGTAATCTACTTCATCATCGGAGGATTCTTCATCACTAGATGAAGTGTACTTGGGTGTGTACCGAACACGTACCTTTTTATCCTTGGCCATAAGACATGTATGGCATTCGTTGGGGAAGAGTGAGGATTTGTTGAAGGCTGAAGCAGTGAGTCCTTCGTCATCGGAGTCAGAAGAGGAGCAGTCCGAGTCCCATTCCTTTCCAAGGTGCGCCTCGCCCTTTGCCTTCCTGTAGTTCTTCTTTTTTTCCTTCTTCCCGCTCTTTTCTTGTCCCTGGTCACTATCATTATCGGGACAATTTGCAATAAAGTGACCAGTTTTACCGCATTTGAAGCAAGAGCGTTTTCCCTTTGTTTTATTCCTGTTGGGGTACTCCTTGCGTCCTTTGGGTGCGGTCTTGAAGCGCTTGATGATAAGTGACATCTCATCTTCATTGAGTTCGGCAGCCTCCACTTGAGCTACCTTGCTTGGTAGCGCCTCCCTGCTACTAGTTGCCTTGAGAGCAATGGGTTGAGGCTCGTAGACGGGTAGTGGACCGTTTAGAGCATCGTCCACATATCGAGCCTCCTTCACCATCATGCGCCCGCTCACAAATTTTCCAATGATCTCCTCAGGCGCCATCTTGGTGTACCTAGGATTTTCACGAATAAGATTGACAAGATGGGGGTCAATTACAGTGAATGACCTTAGCATGAGTCGGATGACATCATGATCCGTCCATCTTGTGCTTCCGTAGCTTCGTATCTTGTTGACCAGGGTCTTGAGCCTGTTGTAGGTTTGTGTTGGCTCCTCTCCCCTGATCATCACAAATCTCCCCAGCTCGCCTTCCACCAACTCCATTTTGGTGATCATGGTGGCGTCGTTTCCCTCATGAGATATCTTGAGGGTGTCCCAGATCTGCTTCGCATTGTCCAAGCCGCTAACCTTGTTGTATTCATCCCTGCACAGAGATGCTAGCAAAACAGTAGTGGCTTGGGCATTTTTATGAATTTGCTCATTAATAAACACGACATTGTCAGTACTATCAAAGTGCATTCCATTTTCAACAATCTCCCAGATACTAGGATGGAGAGAAAATAAATGACTACGCATTTTATGACTCTAAAAAGAATAGTCTTCTCCATCAAAGTGGGGGGGGGGTTCCCAAGTGGAATTGATAGCAAATGAGCATTAGAATTATACGGAATACGAGAATAATCAAATAAATAGTTTTGATTAACCGTTTTCTTCTTTGACGAGGAGTCATCGTCGTCGTGTGGTGAAGAGGAAGATGCATCGCTGTCGTAGTATATGATCTTCTTGATGCGCCTCTTCTTCTTCCCATCTCTTTTCTTGTGACTCGAGCCTGAGTTGGTTGGCTTGTCGTCTCTAGGCTCATTGATGAAGGACTCCTTTTCCTTGTTGTTTGCCACCATCCCCTTACCCTTAGGATCCATCTCTTCGGGTGATTAGTCCCTTAAGTGAAGAGTACGGCTCTGATACCAATTGAGAGCACCTAGAGGGGGGATGAATAGGTGATCCTGTAAAATCAAACACTAAATAGCCACAAAACTTAGTTATGAAAGAGTTAGTGTGACTAAGTAGCTTTGAGGTGAGTTCTTGTGAACAAAACAATCATAGAGAAAGCAACACAAGAGACACGCGATTTTTATCCCGTGGTTCGGCCAAGTAACACTTGCCTACTTCCACGTTGTGGCGTTCCAATGGACAAGGGTTGCACTCAACCCCTTTCAAGTGATCCAATGATCAACTTGAATACCACGGCTTTCTTCCTTATAGTCTTCTTCCCGTTTGCGAGGAATCTCCACAAGTTGGAGCCTCTCGCCCTTACAATATTGATCACAAAGAACGCGCAAGAGTAAGGTTGGGAAGAGCAACACACGCAAGACTCAGATACGCAGCATAACCACGCACACAAGTCACGACTTGAGCTCGAAACACAACACACGGAGTTCACAACTCAAATAGAGCTCAAATCACTAACACAGAGAATCAAATGCGTGGAGTTGGATTCTTGGAGTCTTAGGATGCTTAATGAATGCTTAGGTGACTCCTCCATGCGCCTAGGGGTCCCTTTTATAGCCCCAAGACAGCTAGGAGCCGTTGGGGACCAACTTGGAAGGCCATCCTTGCCTTCTGTCGAGTGGCACACCGGACAGTCTGGTGCACCACCGGACAAGTCCTGTAGACAGTTCGATGCACAATCTCCTTCCAAAATAGACATATCCGACCGTTGTAGCTCCGAGCCCGTTGGCGCACCGGACAGTCCGGTGCCTCCTTCCGACCGTTGGAGCTGCCACGCGTCGCTCGCAGATTTCGCGATCGACTGTTGGCGCTGGCGACCGTTGGCTCACTGGACAGTCTGGTGCGCCACTGGACAGTCCGGTGAATTTTAGCCACGACGCCTTTCTTCATTCTCGAGAATAACGAGTTCGCCGCGGATGACTCACCGGACAGTCCGGTGCACCACCGGACAGTCCGGTGAATTATAGCCGTACGCCACCGTCGAATCCCGAGAGCGACGAGTTCACCGCGGACCAGCCTGGCGCACCGGACACTGTCCGGTGCACCCAGACCAAGCTGGTGTTGGCTGCACATAGCCAACTCTTTTTGTTTTTCTTCTCTTGTTCTTTAGTCACTGTTTCTAGCACTTGAATAACCATGTTAGTACATAAACAATGTACCAAGTCTAAAAACATACCTTGTGCCTTGATTGATACTTCTCACTTTGTATGGCACATAAGAACTTAATCAATCGTGTTGGACATTTAATCACCAAAACATTATGGAAATGTCCCAAGGGCACATTTCCCTTTCACTAACCGGTAACAAACCCAATGTTTCCTATTTTCGTGTATTTGGGAGCAAATGCTACATCTTGGTAAAGAAAGGTAGGCATTCGAAGTTTGCTCCCAAAGCTGTAGAAGGGTTTTTACTAGGTTATGACTCAAATACAAAGGCGTATAGGGTCTTCAACAAGTCATCAGGATTAGTTGAAGTCTCTAGCGATGTTGTATTTGACGAAACTAATGGCTCTCCAAGAGAGCAAGTTGATCTTGATGATGTAGATGAGGACGAGGTTCCGACGGCCGCAATGCGAACAATGACAAAAGGTGATGTGCGACTGTTGGAACAACAAGAGCAAGATCAACCCTCTTTCTCTACATTGGTGTATCCCCCAACTCAAGATGAGGAACAGGTACCTCAAGATGAAGGTCTGGATCAAGGGGGAGCACAAGAAGAATATGATAAGGAGGAAGAAGCATCACAAGTTCTTCCAACTCAAGTCCAGTCAACTATTCAAAGAAATCATCCAGTGGATCAGATTCTATGTGATATCAGCAAGGGAGTAACCACTCGCTCACGCCTAGCTAATTTTTGTGAGCATTACTCGTTTATTTCTTCTATTGAGCCTTTTAGGGTAGAAGAAGCCTTGCGGGATCCGGACTGGGTGTTGGCCATGCAGGAAGATCTCAACAACTTCAAGAGAAATGAAGTTTGGAGCCTGGTGCTACGTTCAAAGCAAACTGTTGTGGGAACCAAGTTGGTGTTTGTTGGTACCCTGAAACTAGGGTACCCCCTGCTACTGTACAAAGACAGAGGGCCCACGCGGCTATCCCTTAGTCGCGTGGTAGAAGTGCTATGTGTGGGACCAAGCCACGGCTCGCCCCAATCTCAGGCGGCTATTCTGGGCCCACAGCAGCGCCCGACTCCACCACATGGGCGGGTCCGAAGTCGCCACGTGTCCAGAGAAGGTGGCATACTCCAAAGGATCAACAGTGAGTCCAGACCCCCACGGGAGAGCGCCGGACCCCGGGATATATAGTCCGGACCCCCAAGGTTGGTCTCGGACCCCGGATATACAGTCCGGACCTCCAAGGTTGGTCCCGGACCTCCACTTGTGCAAGCCGGACCCCTGGAATGGGATCCGAACCCCCTCGTATGGGGTCCGGGCCGCCCACAGGGGGGTCCCAAGGTCCCAGGACAGAACATACCCGGGCCTTGAATAGGACCCAGGAGGGGGTTCAGTACCGACACATGTCCAGACCTAATCTGGTGCGAACCTATCCGCATACGCTACTGCTCCCCGCCCAGGCGGAGACCCGATGCTGCCACGTGGCCTACTGTGCGTGACGTAAGCCAATGGGTGGAGCCTGACATAAGGCCTCCGGGTTACGCGGCCCCTGCATTTATTGCGGATAAGGCATGCCACCTATCCATCCTGCTGACAGGCGATGTGCCGCCTCAACATTTAATGAGACCTGTCCATTCCGCTGATAGGCAGCGACCTATCTACAGGCAGGCAGCGACCTGTCCATTCCGCAGGCGGCGTGCCTGTCCATTTCGCTGGCAGGCAGCGCACCCATACTATCGCGTGCGCTGCGCTCATCATCACTCGTTGTGACGGAACCTTCCAAGTCATTAGGCCCACCTACAGTCGTCCATGTCCAAGGACCTCAGACAACCCTGTAGGTGCCCCTGAATCACTTGACAAGTTTGGTATCTGCTTTTCTTACCTTTCTCAAGAGCGTTTCACCCGTCATGCAGACATTACAGATCATCGGAGATACGAAAATGCGGAAGCGATTACATAAACTTACCCTTATTTAAAAAGTAAGACAAAGTTATATATTACAGACCAGGATATAACTTATGAGTGCAGAGTAATATTATTACACACCAAGGGAGGCAAAAACCCCTCCCGATAAGTATCAAACAAAAGTTTTTATAGAGGAACCCTTCCTCCCACAGCTCTATTCTTGGTTTTCTTCTTTCGGGACCACCTTGGAACAGAAACAACAAAAGTTTGTTGCTTCTTCACCTAAAAACAATAGGGAATAAAACCCTGAGTATGGAATTACTCAGCAAGACTTACCCGACTAAAGAAAAGACTCTTAAGGGTATGCTGGTTATCAGGGAGTCAAAGTAAGGTTTCTCAATAATCAAAAGACTCTGTTTGTAGAAATGCTTACTAAAGTGGATCCTTAAAAGTCCAATTTTACTTGTCAGGTTAAGTAAGATTACCTGTCTCTAGAGTTCTTTCTACCCTAGTTCAATCACTTGACCTGTACTAGCCAATTTCTTAACAACCCTTTATCTTTACTGGAGTTCTACGTATAGGGCAGTGACCAAGTCTTCATAACCGCGAAGGTACGGCGATCCGAATCGATTATACTCAGCTGAGAATCTCCAATCACACGGCATATATTGCCTTTAACCCTTGCATATGTCAACCTGCCACCGGGGTTCTTAAGACCAGATCAGGTTCACGCCAACCGAGAGCACAGATACACCACCGTCTAGCCTCTTGCCACGGAGGGTACACGCTACTCTCGCCATCTCTCCACTCCCATTGCGTGGTATCTTATTCTGGCCTTAGTCTGCCCGAGGCAAGGCTTACCCATGACGAGGCATGTGACCAGTTAAAGGGTCCTCGGTCAGCAAGCCTACATCGACACAGTCCTTAATCGACTCAGATGGAGACACTACACCGAGTCTCTCTTCTCGTGCAAGTCACCCGCCCGGTCTCAGCTTTATTATTTAAACCCAAAGTCTGGTACCTGGCAGAGGTACATCTTTTCCGATGTTGAACCCATCATGGCCATGATGGATCCACCATTGTAATACCCAACTTTTGGAAAAAAAATTATGTGTATTGCTTTATATTCATGGGAATTTTAAGAAACACCTTTAGAAGTGAACAATTCTCTAATAGCACCAAAAAAAATAATCCATGCATCATGTTAGAGTTTATTTGGTTGTACATTTAAATTAATAAATAAATAGTAATATCCAAATTATAATTTATCATAAATTGCAATTTAGCAAGAGGGAATAATATAAAAAAATAGAAATACTATGTAAATATAATGAAAATATGTATAAATAGATAAGTACACCTGCACATTCTGATATTTTTGAATTTTACATTTAATCTGGGTATAAATTACCAACAACATTTGTCGGCGTTCCGAGACCGGGGGGTCTCCGAGCCGACGAGTGAGAGTGCCGCGTGCCCCAGCCCAGATGGGTCGAGCGCGTGGGCGAGCGCGAAGGGGGGAACAGAGAGAGAGGTCGGTGGCCGGAGCCGGGTCGTGAGGGAGTCGGAGAATTCCCGCGGCCTTCGTGTTCGTCCCGCGCCCAGGTCGGGTGCGCTTGCAGTAGGGGGTTACAAGCGTCCGCGCGAGGTGAGGGGAAGCGAGCGGCCCCCGAGAGAGCGCCTGCCCCTGCCCTTCGTCCCCGCGAGGCCAACCTTCTCTAAGAAGGCCCTGGTCCTTCCTTTTATAGTCGTAAGGAGAGGATCCAGGTGTACAAGATGGGGGTGTAGCAAGGTGCTACGTGTCTAGCGAGAGAGAGCTAGCGTCCTATGTACATGCCAAGGTGGCAGCCGGAGAGATCTTGGCACCCTGTTGGTATGGCGTCGTGGCTGTTGGAGGAGTAACGGAGCCGGACGGGGAGACAGCTGTCGGAGTGGCTGGGCCCTTGCTGACGTCCTCCTGCTTTCGTAAGGGAGCTGAGAGTCGCCGTCGTCATGGTCTAGCGGGGCGCCATCATTTGCCTATCTGGCGTGGCTGGCCAGATGGGACGCCGGTCTTGTTCTCTGCGACCCAAGTCGGCTCAGGGCAGGGTGATGATGACGCTCCCTGTTGACGTGGCGGTCTCGTGTCCTAGGTCGGGCGTCGTGGAGGCTCCTCCGAAACCGAGGTCGAGTCCGTCCTGCAAGACAGAGGCAGAGTCCGAGCCCTGGGTCGGGCGAGGCGGAGATCGTTCGGCAGAGGCCGAGGCGGAGTCCGAGCCCTGGGTCGGGCGAGGCGGAGTTCGTCGTCTTCCGGGGCCTTAGCCCGAGTCCGAGCCCTGGGGTCGGGCGGAGCGGAGTTCGCCGTCTTCCGGGGCCTTAGCCCGAGTCCGAGCCCTTGGGCGGAGCGGAGTTCGCCGTCTTCCGGGGCCTTAGCCCGAGTCCGAGCCCTTGGGCGGAGCGGAGTTCGCCGTCTTCCGGGGCCTTAGCCCGAGTCCGAGCCCTGGGGTCGGGCGAAGCGGAGTTCGCCGTCTTCCGGGGCCTTAGCCCGAGTCCGAGCCCTTGGGCGGAGCCTCCTATGGCACCTCTGGCGAAGTCTGGTCGCCCGTCGGTCTTACCTTTTGCGTTAAACGCCCCGGTGACTGGGTCGGTTGGTGCGGTGATTTAGTCAGGGTTTCTTCTTATCGAAGGCGGGGCCTAGGGCGAGCCGGAGATGCGTCTGCCGTGAAAGAGGAGGCCTCAGGCGAGACGGAGTCATCTTAGGGTCGGCTGCCCTCGCCTGAGGCTAGGCTCGGGCGTGGCATGGTCAAGTCACTCGTATGGACTGATCCCTGACTTAATCAAACCCATCAGGCCTCTGCAGCTTTATGCTGATGGGGGTTACCAGCTGAGAATTAGGCGTCTTGAGGGTACCCCTAATTATGGTCCCCGACAGTAGCCCCCGAGCCTCGAAGAGAGTGTTAACACTCGCTTGGAGGCTTGCGTCGCACTTTTTTGCAAGGGGACCAGCCTTTCTCGGTGGTACTTTGTTCCGGTGGGTGCGCGCGAGCGCACCCGCCGGGTGTAGCCCCCGAGGCCTCGGAGGAGTGGTTTCACTCCTTCGAGGTCTTAATGCCTTGCGTAATGCCTCGGCTGGTCTGGCGGTTCCCTCATGCGAGCAGGGCGTAACCCAGGTGCACTGGCGGGGCCCAAGTTCTCGGGCTGGTATGTTGACGCTGTCAACGGTTCGGCCGGAGCCGGGTTGGCGAGAGCAGCCCCCGAGCCTTCGCACGGAGCGAGAGGACGATCAGGGACAGACTCGACTTTTTATATACGCCCCTACGTCGCCTTTCCGCAAGGAGGAGGGGGGGAGTGCGCCATGTTACCCTCGATGGGCACCGAACATGGTGTCTCCGGTGAGCTGCAATCGGGTAATCCGAGTGGACGTCCGTGCCCCGTTCGTTGGGGGTCGGCTAGGGGCCCGGAGGCACGCCCAAAAGTACCTGCGGGTGATCTGCCGGACCCGGTCCCCTAGCGACGGGGTCCGAGGGCTCGTTGCCTCCCTCCGATGGGATTCCGTTACAGAGTCGTTCCCGCTGGTCTCGGAAATGTCCTAGGGTACCTCGGGAGCGCAGCCCGAGCCTTGGTTATGTATCGAACGTACCCCTGGTCATCCCTCGCTCGGCGTCTGAGGCGACTGTGAACCCTTCGACGGGCCAGCCTTCGAACCCCTGATCAGTAGGGGGCACGGAGCCCGAATAGCCTGAGGCGGTCGTGAGTCCTTTCGGGGGCCGACCTTCGAACCCCTGACCAGTAGTGGGTGTTGGGCCCACGCGATCTGAGGCGGCTGTTGAACCCTTCGGGGGGCCAGCCTTCGAACCCCTGATCAGTAGGGGGCACGGAGCCTAGTTCCTTCACGGGGAAGGATCCCTTTGGGGTTATCCCCCTTCTCGGTCCCTGTTGCAAGAGATAGAGAAAGAAGGAAAAGGGAAAAAGGATTCGAATTTGAACGTCGTGGCGTACCTTTTTTCGGCGTGGTCGTTTTGGCGAAGGCGAAACGTCACCAGCCGCTCCCGCCCGTAGCGCTGTCCGCCGAGCCGCGGCGTTAATGCGCCGGGGTGAGTAGTTGGCGAGGTTGCCGTTGCGCGTGCGCGAGCCGTTCGAGGTACAGGTCACGGGCGCGTCGTCTTCACGCCGTGAGAGGGGGCTCTCTTGCTGCCTCCGGATGGGACATGAGCTTGGCAGATGGCGTGACCGCTGCTCTCGCGCGCCTGCCACCGTCATTACTGCCGGCCCATTTTTGACCGCTTTTGATCACTGCGCCAGGCTGGCGCTGCCGGGTCGCGGGCTGGGTCGCCTCGAATTGCGGTATCGGTTCCGCAATCGAGGAGGTGCGGTGGTGGAGCGAGTGGCGTAGCGGTTCGCATGCAGCGCCCGGCGCGCCAGTTGCACGACGCGTGGGCTTGAGCCGTCGCGCTGGCCCGTCAGGAGTCGGAGAGGCGCGTCCACTTGGCGCGGTTGCATGCCGCCTGCATGGCCGCCTGCCCCTTTCGCCCGCTTGTCCGGGCAAAAGTGGAGGGTTACTTGTAACCGCTGGGTGGTTGCGTGCGTCGTGCGCGGCGGTTCGGCTTCTTCTGCTTAGAGCCGGTCTGCATGACAGGCGGGCCCCAGCCCCCACGCCGCAGGGAAGGGCTTTGGAGGCGTGTTGGAGAAGACTCAGTCCGTGACGGTTGAGGGCGCAAGCAGGGGGAGTTGCCTTTAAAAGGAGGGCGACCCCCTTCGTGAGGTAACCATGTCTCTTTCCTCCCCAATGCATTGCGTCCCTCCATCTTCCGAGCCCCCGGATGGGGGGAAACCGTCGTCTTTTTCGCTCCATCGCCGGAGGAACGCAACTCCGTGGGAGTTGGTACCTTTCAGCCATCGTTCGGCTTCAAGGATTTTCATCATGCAGCCCGGCTGCACCCCTCCACCGGTGGTCACCCAAGAGGGCGACCTCCGGCTTGATGGTGGGGGAAAGCGAGCCGGGCTGCGGCATCCGCCCCTTCCTCAGCCTCAAGGATTTTCATCACCAGGGCTGAGGAGGGGCGTGTGCCGGGTCGGGGTTGGTCCCTGCGCGGGTGGTGACCCGCTCCTTCCCTCAGTGATCGGGGGGAAGGGCGGGAGTCGCCCGTGGCGCCAACAGCTGCAGCGTGCCCGGCTCTCTGAGCCGAGCACTCTCGGAGCCGCCCCCGGTGCCGCCTCCTGCCACGGCAGCTGGAAGAGGTTCTTCCGCCGGCGCGACAGCCGAGGTTGGACACGGGCCGACCTCCGACTCTACGGCCTTCTGTCCGTCCTTGCCTCTCGAGTTTGGGCAAGGGCGGGGGCCTCCCAGCAGCAGTATCCACCCTGAGGCCATCACTGCTGCTGTTGGGCCCCCCGGGACAGACGTCTTCATCGTCGCCGCTGCCGGGGCGGGGCGGCGACGCGCCGTTCGTCGGTCTTCTGCTGCCCCGCAGGCCCTCCCCCATCGAGTGGGGTTGATCGTACCTGCGGGGGGGGGGGGGGGGGGAACCGGAGTTCCGTTTGTAATGGCACCTCGAGTGCCAGGTTTTTTGTTCATTTTGGCTTTTGGGGCCTGAACATGTATGTAACTCCGGCACAGAGCCGTGTTTTTTCCTCATTTCTGAGCACTAAGACTCGCCTGTTGTTTGCCTGAACCGCTTCACCAAGCGTGAATTGCCCCGTGTCAAGGTGACGAGTGAGGTATCCGTATCCCGGAGGCGTAGGAGTCCCTCGGCTCGGTCGGCCCTGTCGTCCGAGGCTCCTCTAGCTTAGTTAAAGAGACCCCTCGGCCGCTCTTCGACGAGCCGAGGCCAGGGGTAGCGATATCAGCATGAGCAGAGGCGTTGTCGGCTCGGAAATGGAACCTGGTTGGCCGGAGCCTAGCCGGGTTGTTTGTTGGCAGGATCGACGTCGGAGCTGTGCAGCCGAGGCTTCGAACCGAGCTGGCGCCCTCGGAAGGTGGTCGGCCGAGGCCCCGGAGGTGGCCGGCCGAGCCGTCCGCTCGGGCCGGGTTCTCGGAGAAGTCCCGGGCAGAGATTGCTCGAGCGTGGTGATGACGTCGTCCTTCGGAGCGGAGGCCCTCGGACCGCGTCGCCGCCCGAGGCTAGGTCGGGCCTTGCCGAAGGTGCTGTCGATGCCAAGGGTGTCGTCGCCCTCTTCCAGCGTCAAGATCCGAGCCTGCAGGGTCAAATCGTCTTGTAGCGTGGGCCTTGCGCGGCCGTTGAGGCCAGAATACATACCCTTGTTGCATTATAAAGCTGCGTCTCTTCTCCTCTCGTTTCGAGTATCTGGACTTTTTGTCGGTAGCAGGGATGTTAGTGCGAGCAAGAGTTGCTTCTCGCGGAAGGTGATGAGTGAGGTATCCGTATCCCGGAGGCGTGGGAGTCCCTCGGCTCGGTCGGCCTTGCCGCTTACGCGTACTTTTACCCGCTCATGAAGCCCTGTCACCGACTTGGTCGAGAAGGCTCGAAGAATCGCTTCGACAGAAGGGCTCCCGTACGTAAAGACTCGTTCGATCCGCGGATTCGCCTTATCCGAGCGCGAGTTACTTATCGCAGAAGGTGATGAGTGAGGTATCCGTATCCCGGAGGCGTAGGAGTCCCTCGGCTCGGTCAGCCTTGACTGCTTACGTGTACCCCGTCGTTTCCAGGACCCGCTTTTCGAAGTAGTCAAAAAGCATGAAAGATGTTCTGGTGAAAGAGATTTTCTTTTCGAGGAAAATTTTGACGCAGAGGGGGTTTCCCCCCTTTTAGCCCCCGAGGGAGGGTCGGGCTCTGCCGAGGCGAGGCTGACCCTTCCTTGTTGACTAAACTTTTGCGTGGGTGCGAGGTATATAAACAACTTGGAAACATCTTAAGGGTAGAAGCGACGTAGCTGTTGGATGTTCCAAGCGTTGCCGTAGACCTCGCCTTGACCGTTGGCCAGCTTGTACGTTCCGGGCTTCAGAACTTTGGCGATGATGAACGGCCCCTCCCAGGGGGGCGTGAGCTTGTGCCTCCCTCGGGCGTCTTGCCGCAGCCGAAGCACCAGATCGCCCACCTGGAGATCTCGGGGTCGGACCCCTCGGGCGTGGTAGCGTCGCAGGGACTGCTGATACCGCGCCGAGTGTAGTAAGGCCCTGTCCCGAGCCTCGTCCAGCTGGTCCAGCGAGTCTTCTCGGCTAGCTTGGTTGCTTTCTTCGTTGTAGGCCCTCGTCCTCGGGGAGCCGTATTCCAGGTCCGTGGGCAGGATGGCCTCGGCCCCGTAGACCAGGAAGAACGGCGTGAAACCTGTGGCTCGGCTTGGCGTCGTCCTCAGGCTCCAGACCACCGAGGGGAGTTCCTTCATCCATCGCTTGCCGAACTTGTTGAGATCATTGTAAATTCGAGGCTTGAGCCCCTGTAGAATCATGCCATTGGCACGTTCTACCTGCCCATTCGACATGGGGTGAGCTACGGCGGCCCAGTCTACCCGGATGTTGTGATCATCGCAAAAATCCAAGAATTTTTTGCCGGTGAACTGGGTGCCATTGTCGGTGATGATGGAGTTCGGGACCCCGAAGCGATGGATGATATTGGTGAAGAACGCCACCGCCTGCTCGGACCTGATGCTGTTTAGGGGTCGGACCTCGATCCACTTGGAGAATTTGTCGATGGCGACCAGCAGGTGCGTGTAGCCCCCGGGCGCTTTCTGCAGAGGGCCGACGAGGTCCAGACCCCACACAGCGAAGGGCCAGGTGATGGGTATCGTCTGCAGAGCCTGAGCGGGCAGGTGGGTCTGCTTCGCATAGAATTGGCACCCTTCGCAGGCGCGGACAATTCTAGTGGCGTCAGCCACCGCCGTTGGCCAATAGAAGCCTTGGCGGAAAGCGTTCCCGACGAGGGTTCGAGGTGCTGCATGATGACCGCAAGCCCCCGAGTGTATTTCCTGCAGGAGTTCCTGACCCTCGGCGATGGAGATGCATCGCTGGAGGATGCCCGAGGGGCTTCGGTGGTAGAGTTCCTTCTCATCGCCCAGCAAGACGAACGATTTGGCGCGTCGCGCTACCCGCCGAGCCTCGGCTCGGTCGAGGGGCAGTTCCCCTTGGCGGAGATATTGCAGGTACGGGGTCTGCCAATCTTGATCTGGCACGACCCCGTTCTGCTCCTCCTCGATGTGCAGTGCCTCGCCCTCGGGCTCCGAGGGTTCCTCGGGGTGAGCCGAGGATGGCTTGGGCTGGGCCGAGGTCACCTCGGACGAGGCCGAGGGTGCCTCGGGCTCGGGCGCGTCATCTATCTTGACGGAGGGTTGGTGCAGATCCCGGGAGAAGACGTCCGGGGGAACCGTCGTTCGCCCCGAGGCTATCTTCGCCAGCTCGTCCGCAGTCTCGTTGTAGCGCCGGGCGATGTGGTTAAGCTCGAGCCCGTAGAACTTGTCTTCCAGGCGTCGAACCTCCTCACAGTAGGCCTCCATCTTTGGGTCGCGGCAGAGGGAGTTCTTCATGACTTGGTCGATGACGAGCTGCGAGTCGCCGCGCGCATCGAGGCGTCGGACCCCTAGCTCGATGGCGATTCGCAATCCGTTGATCAGAGCCTCGTACTCAGCCACATTGTTGGACGCCGGGAAATGGAGGCGGAGCACGTAGCGCAGGTGTTTTCCGAGGGGCGAGACGAAAAGCAGGCCCGCGCCAGCTCCCGTCTTCATCAGCGACCCGTCGAAAAACATGGTCCAGAGCTCTGGTTGGATCGGAGCCGTTGGCAACTGGGTATCGACCCATTCGGCTACGAAATCCGCCAGTACCTGGGACTTGATGGCCTTCCGAGGGGCGAACGAGATTGCCTCGCCCATGATTTCCACCGCCCACTTTGCGATCCGTCCTGAGGCTTCTCGGCACTGGATGATCTCCCCCAGGGGGAAGGATGACACCACAGTCACCGGATGGGACTCGAAGTAATGTCGCAGCTTTCGCCTCGTCAGGATCACTGCATATAGCAGCTTCTGGACTTGTGGGTAGCGGATCTTGGTCTCGGACAGCACTTCGCTGACGAAGTAAACTGGCCTCTGAATGGGCAAAGCATGCCCCTCTTCCTGCCTTTCGACTACGATCGCGGCGCTGACCACCTGAGTGGTTGCGGCGACGTAGACCAGGAGGGTTTCTCCATCAGCTGGGGGTACCAAGATGGGCGCCTGGGTGAGGAGCGCCTTCAGGTTCCCGAGGGCTTCCTCGGCCTCGGGAGTCCAAGTAAAGCACTCGGCCTTCCTTAAGAGGCGGTACAGGGGCAGGCCTCTTTCGCCGAGGCGCGAGATGAAACGGCTCAAGGCCGCGAGGCATCCCATGACCCTCTGTACGCCTTTTAAGTCCTTGATGGGCCCCATGTTTGTGATTGCTGCGATCTTCTCCGGGTTGGCTTCGATGCCCCGCTCGGAGACGATGAACCCCAAGAGCATGCCTCGGGGCACCCCGAAGACGCACTTCTCGGGATTGAGCTTGACGCCCTTCGCCTTGAGACACCGGAATGTCAGTCCGAGGTCGGAGAGAAGGTCGGAGGCTTTCCTCGTCTTGACTACGATGTCATCGACGTAGGCCTCGACCGTGCGACCAATGTGTTCGCCGAACACATGGTTCATGCACCGCTGGTACGTTGCACCCGCGTTTCTCAACCCTAACGGCATTGTGACATAACAGTACATGCCGAAGGGCGTGATGAAAGAAGTCGCGAGCTGGTCGGACTCTTTCATCTTGATTTGATGATACCCTGAGTAGGCATCGAGGAAAGACAGGGTTTCGCACCCTGCGGTGGAGTCCACAATTTGGTCGATGCGAGGTAGAGGGTAGGGGACCTTCGGACACGCTTTGTTGAGACCAGTGTAGTCTACACACATCCGCCACTTCCCCCCTTTTTTCCTCACAAGTACAGGGTTGGCAAGCCATTCGGGATGGAATACCTCTTTAATGAACCCTGCTGCCATCAGCTTGTGGACCTCCTCGCCTATCACCCTGCGCCTTTCCTCGTCGAATCGGCGCAGAGGCTGTCTGACCGGCCGGGCTCCGGCCCGAATATCCAGAGAGTGCTCGGCGACATCCCTCGGTATGCCGGGCATGTCTGAGGGACTCCACGCAAAAACGTCGGCGTTTGCGCGGAGAAAGTCGACGAGCACTGCTTCCTATTTGGGGTCGAGCCCGGAACCGATCCGGATCTGCTTGGAGGTGTCGCCACTGGGGTCGAGAGGGACGGCCTTAACCGTCTCCGCTGGCTCGAAGTTGCCGGCATGCCGCTTTACGTCCGGCACCTCTCGGGAGAGGCTTTCCAGGTCGGCAATGAGGGCCTCGGACTCGGCGAGGGCCTCGGCGTACTCCACGCACTCCACATCGCATTCGAATGCGTGTTTGTACGTGGGGCCGACGGTGATGACCCCGTTGGGGCCTGGCATCTTGAGCTTCAGGTAAGTGTAGTTGGGGATGGCCATGAACTTCGCGTAGCATGGCCTTCCCAACACTGCGTGGTAGGTTCCTCGGAACCCGACCACCTCGAACGTCAAAGTCTCCCTTCGGAAGTTGGAGGGTGTTCCGAAGCAGACAGGGAGGTCGAGCTGTCCGAGGGGCTGGACGCGCTTCCCGGGAATGATCCCGTGGAAGGGCGCAGCGCCTGCTCGGACGGATGACGGGTCGACGCGCAGGAGCCTGAGGGTCTCGGCGTAGATGATGTTGAGGCAGCTGCCTCCATCCATCAGGACCTTGGTGAGCCTGACGTCGCCGATGACGGGGTCGACGACGAGCGGGTACTTCCCCGGGCTTGGCACGTGGTCGGGGTGGTCGTCCCGGTCGAAGGTGATGGGCTTGTCAGACCAGTCTAGGTAGACTGGTGCCGCCACCTTCACCGAGCAGACCTCCCGACGCTCTTGCTTACGATGCCGAGCCGAGGCGTTTGCCGCATGCCCTCCGTAGATCATGAAGCAATCGCGGACCTCTAGGAACTCTCCTGCTTGGCGATCTTCCCTTTTGTCGTCGTCGTGAGCCCTGCCACCTTCTGCGGGTGGCCCGGCCCTGTGGAAGTGGCGCCGAAGCATGACGCACTCTTCGAGGGTGTGCTTGACGGGCCCCTGATGGTAGGGGCACGTCTCCTTGAGTGCCTTGTCGAAGAGGTTAGCACCTCCGGGGGGCTTCCGAGGGTTCTTGTGCTCGGCGGCGGCGACAAGGTCTGCATCGGGAACGTCGCGTTTCGCTTGTGACTTCCTCCTGCCTTTCTTCTTGGCGCCACGCGGAGTAGACGCCTCGGGAGCATCTTCCGACGGGCGGCCCTGGGGCTGCTTGTCCTTTCGGAAGATGGCCTCTACCGCCTCCTGGCCGGAGGCGAACTTGGTGGCGATGTCCATCAGCTCGCTCGCCCTGGTGGGGGTCTTGCGACCCAGCTTGCTCACCAGGTCGCGGCAGGTGGTGCCGGCGAGGAACGCGCCGATGACATCGGAGTCGGTGATGTTGGGCAGCTCGGTGCGCTGCTTCGAGAACCGCCGGATGTAGTCTCGGAGAGACTCTCCCGGCAGTTGCCGACAGCTTCGGAGGTCCCAGGAATTCCCGGGGCGCACGTACGTGCCCTGGAAGTTCCCGGCGAAAGCCTGGACCAAATCTTCCCAGTTGGAAATCTGCCCCGGAGGCAGGTGCTCCAACCAGGCACGAGCGGTGTCGGAGAGAAACAGGGGGAGGTTTCGGATGATGAGGTTGTCATCGTCCGTCCCACCCAGTTGACAGGCCAGGCGGTAGTCCGCAAGCCACAATTCCGGTCTCATCTCCCCCGAGTACTTCGTGATAGTAGTCGGGGGTCGGAATCGGGGCGGAAACAGCGCCCGCCGAATGGCTCGACTAAAGACCTGCGGACCGGGTGGTTCGGGCGAGGGACTCCGATCCTCCCCGCTGTCGTAACGTCCCCCACGCCTGGGGTGGTAACCTCGGCGCACCCTCTCGTCGAGGCATGCCTGACGGTCTCGATGAGGGTGCTCGTCGCCGAGGTGGCCCGGGGCCGCAGGCGCGGTGTTGCGCGTGCGCCCGGTGAAGACCGAGGCTTCCCGCGTGAGTCGGGAAGTCGCGGCACGAGGTTCCGAGGGGTATCCCTGCCTGCGGGAGGCAGAGCTCTCGGCCCGCCGGGCCGCAGCGCCTTCCAGGAGATGCCTGAGTTCTCCCTGGATTCGCCGACCCTCGGTGGTTGATGACTCCGGCATCGCGCGGAGGAGCATCGCTGCAGCGGCCAGGTCCTGACCGGTTCCGTCGGATGCGGGTGGCGGTCTGTCCCTGGCATCGTTGGCGACGCGGTGCTGGAGACCTTGGGGCAGGTGACGTATTCCTCCGGCCGGGGGCTGGCTCGCCCATACCTGCCCGATGTTCTGGCGGATTGCCTCGAGCGCTCCTGCTCCCTCATCGAGCCCGGCCTGCGCCCCGCGGACTTGCTCGAGCTGTGGGTCGTGACCCCCCGCCGGAACGGGGACCACAGCTAGCTCCCGCGGGATGTCGGCGCGAGGCGCTGGCCTAGGGGGATCACCATCCTCCGGCATGCCGAGACAGCCGCCTCCGGAGGGATCCCCTAGCTCGATGTGGAAACATTCGCGACTCGGGCCGCAGTCCTTGTCGCCAAGGCTGCGGCTGCCGTCGGAACAGTCGGAGAGGCAGTAGTCACATGCGGTCATGAAGTCCCGCATGGCACTAGGGTTGCCAGATCCGGAGAAATCCTAGCAGATGCTGGGGTCGTCATCTTCCTCGGACCCAGAGGATCCGTAGGTCGAGACACCCGTCAATCGGTCCCAAGGCGACCGCACACGAAACCCCAGAGAGGTTGCACTCGCCTCAATGTGAGCGCCCGCCAAAGCGAGGTCGCCAGGCGGGCTGAGGCCGAGTCGAAATGACGAAAGATGGGTAGCAGTCGGTACCTTTTTGTCGACGAGGAGCGATGAAGTCACGTCGGGGGCAGATCGCGTCGTCGTCTTGGGTACGAGGGCGACGTCCTGCAGGCCTTCCGTGAGCGTGCTGGCGTCGTCCACTTGCTCGGAGTCGACGTGTTGCGGGGGGATGGCGCTCGCCTTTGCCTCGAACGCGAGGGCGACGCTTGGCGTGTCCTCCGTTGAGGCGCCGGGGATGTCGATTTGCTCGACAGCCGTCGGAGCGCGATCTCCCGCTCGGCCCCGGTTGCCCCGCCTCCTCCTCCTCCGATGGCGAGGGAGAGGATGGGGCGAGCTCGACAGTTGTCCTTCCCCCACGCGGGAAAGACGTCGTTGATTCCGCCGCCGGCGGGCGGGCTGTCCGCCACCATTGTCGCTGTCGCGCGGCGGTGGAAGGAGTATCATGTCGTAGTTGCCGTTGAGAGACATGAACTCGAGGTTCCCGAAACGGAGCACCGTCCCGGGTTGAAGAGGTCGTTGGAGACTGCCCATCTGGAGCTTGACGGGAAATCGAACGTCAACACGCAGCAGGCCCCTACCTGGCGCGCCAACTGTCGGTGTTCCGAGACCGGGGGGTCCCCGAGCCGACGAGTGAGAGTGCCGCGTGCCCCAGCCCAGATGGGTCGAGCGCGTGGGCGAGCGCGAAGGGGGGAACAGAGAGAGAGGTCGGTGGCCGGAGCCGGGTCGTGAGGGAGTCGGAGAATTCCCGCGGCCTTCGTGTTCGTCCCGCGCCCAGGTCGGGTGCGCTTGCAGTAGGGGGTTACAAGCGTCCGCGCGAGGTGAGGGGAAGCGAGCGGCCCCCGAGAGAGCGCCTGCCCCTGCCCTTCGTCCCCGCGAGGCCAACCTTCTCTAAGAAGGCCCTGGTCCTTCCTTTTATAGTCGTAAGGAGAGGATCCAGGTGTACAAGATGGGGGTGTAGCAAGGTGCTACGTGTCTAGCGAGAGAGAGCTAGCGTCCTATGTACATGCCAAGGTGGCAGCCGGAGAGATCTTGGCACCCTGTTGGTATGCCGTCGTGGCTGTTGGAGGAGTAACGGAGCCGGACGGGGAGACAGCTGTCGGAGTGGCTGGGCCCTTGCTGACGTCCTCCTGCTTTCGTAAGGGAGCTGAGAGTCGCCGTCGTCATGGTCTAGCGGGGCGCCATCATTTGCCTATCTGGCGTGGCTGGCCAGATGGGACGCCGGTCTTGTTCTCTGCGACCCAAGTCGGCTCAGGGCAGGGTGATGATGACGCTCCCTGTTGACGTGGCGGTCTCGTGTCCTAGGTCGGGCGTCGTGGAGGCTCCTCCGAAACCGAGGTCGAGTCCGTCCTGCAAGACAGAGGCAGAGTCCGAGCCCTGGGTCGGGCGAGGCGGAGATCGTTCGGCAGAGGCCGAGGCGGAGTCCGAGCCCTGGGTCGGGCGAGGCGGAGTTCGTCGTCTTCCGGGGCCTTAGCCCGAGTCCGAGCCCTAGGGGTCGGGCGGAGCGGAGTTCGCCGTCTTCCGGGGCCTTAGCCCGAGTCCGAGCCCTTGGGCGGAGCGGAGTTCGCCGTCTTCCGGGGCCTTAGCCCGAGTCCGAGCCCTTGGGCGGAGCGGAGTTCGCCGTCTTCCGGGGCCTTAGCCCGAGTCCGAGCCCTGGGGTCGGGCGAAGCGGAGTTCGCCGTCTTCCGGGGCCTTAGCCCGAGTCCGAGCCCTTGGGCGGAGCCTCCTATGGCACCTCTGGCGAAGTCTGGTCGCCCGTCGGTCTTACCTTTTGCGTTAAACGCCCCGGTGACTGGGTCGGTTGGTGCGGTGATTTAGTCAGGGTTTCTTCTTATCGAAGGCGGGGCCTAGGGCGAGCCGGAGATGCGTCTGCCGTGAAAGAGGAGGCCTCAGGCGAGACGGAGTCATCTTAGGGTCGGCTGCCCTCGCCCGAGGCTAGGCTCGGGCGTGGTGTGGTCAAGTCACTCGTATGGACTGATCCCTGACTTAATCAAACCCATCAGGCCTCTGCAGCTTTATGCTGATGGGGGTTACCAGCTGAGAATTAGGCGTCTTGAGGGTACCCCTAATTATGGTCCCCGACAACATTCGAATTTAAATTTGGAAATTCAAAAAAAAAACAGAAAATATTAAGAAAAGAAAAGATAAAGGGTTTACTCGTTGTTGGGCCGCACCCTCACATTTCGGCCCAACTCCTCATTTCCCTCCTCTTCACCGCGCCGGCCCAGCGGTCCCTGCTGGCCTCTCCTCTCACTGTCAAGCCAGTCCCGTTTGCGCTATGCTTCACGTACTCGCTGCCTGTGGACCCCCACGCGTCAGACTCTTCCCTATCCCAAGTCCGCTCCGCGCAACAAATTCGACCGCAGCCTACGCGAGTTCATCGGAGCAGCTCCGAACCTGGTCCTCATTCCCCCTTTCTCGGACCGTTGCGGTGCCCTCGTGGGTATAAGATCGGGCGTCGCTATCCTCTCGAGCATCTACCCCATCTAGCCGTGCCCTGGTGTGCCCCATCGCCGAGCACCCCCATGGTGGGTAGCGAGAAATTGCCGCCGCCACTGATTTCTGCGTTCGGCGCCGTATCGCCACTCCGCCTTCCTACTCGCGCTTTGGTCTCAGTCGTCCCAGTTCCCATCTTCGGCCACCACTAGCTCCGGCTCGGTCAGCACCGGTCAGGATTTCTCATCGGGGGAACTCAAGCCGCCGCCATCCCCCATCACCTGCGCAGTCGTCGGGACCTCGGTGACCTGTCTTGGCACTTCTTTGTGTCCCTAGGAGCTTCCTCGTGGCCCCGGTGCACTGAGATGATCACTAGGAGCCCATCAATTTCTCGCCGTCGTTGGACATCATTGCCGTGCCGCACACTTCCGTGATTTGCCTTCTCCGCCCTTCCATCCACTGGTATGTATCCCTTAATCGTTGCGCTATCATCCGGGCGTCGTGTAGATGGCTACGAATAGGGTTTGGGCGCTGACATGCCCTGGGACCGCCTCACCGGTGTGACCGCCGCCGTGCGGTGTGCGCGCGCTGCCGTTCTGATTAGCGCCGGAGGAGAGAAAGAGTTGGGGGAGAGCGACCGTGGCCTTTGATCGGCTAACAGACGGTTTGGATTAGATTCGACCGATTCCCTTTCATACTTAAAATCAGGACCGACGGGCATGTATCATGCGGCTCAGTATTGATCAGGTCATGGGCGCTAGAAACCGTAGGGATTGAATCCAAAGGCCAGGATCTTAGCGCAGCTCTGTTTCAGCCTGGGGCCATCTGGGCCATCGATCTTGAATCAGACGGACCAAGTATCGTACCGGTTCGGCGCAGGGTAGGGATTGATCCGAGCCCTCCATTTCATATCGGACGACTGTAGTCATCCGGTACCTCTTCGCGGGGTGCTTTTTCGTATGAGTCCCTGAGTTTTAGAGAAATGAACCCACCATCCTACGTTGTATGGCTTAGCGTCTTAGGAAGAATTACCCTGTGACCCCTGCGTTTCTCTGTTTTAGTGCACGCAGTCCAAAGAGCAGTGAAAATAAATAAATACTTATAGAAAATGATTTCTAGGATATAAATAATTCCAGAAACCCATTTTATTCATAGAAAATTCATACTAACTCCTTTTTAGTCCATTCCAGTTCCTATAATTTTGTAATATTATGGTTTATCATCTAGTACCACTGCTTTCACATGAAAGTCCTATTAAAATTTATATCCTATTTAATCTTGCATAAAACACATAAAACCTTTAGAAATTCATAACTTAAAATATATAACTCCAAATTGATTCATTCCAGTGGCATTAATTTTGTTTAAGTATTGTTTATCACCTAGTACCTTTATCTAACCATAAAACTTGATTTAAAATTATTCACATGAATTACTCTATTCTAGGTACTTAATAACTACATAAAATCATAACTCCTTAATCGTAACTCCGATCTTAGTAGTTCTCGATCCCGCGATCAAGTAGCAACGCGTAGATTATTATTGCTCAGTTTGTACTTATGTTTGGTGTGATGTTAATTTTATCTATACCATGTTTGTTTGTATTGCTACGACTAGCGCGGGGACACGTGTCATCTGAAAAGCAAGTTGGTACCTGGAATCTCAAGTGCCAGGCAAGTTGTGCCCTTGATTCACTTATGTTACCCAATAATGTTCTTTATAATCATTTACCATGCATAGGCTTAATTTTGATGGGACCCAATAGGTCACCCTAGTCTGTTTATCCATTTCTCCTTGTTTACCCCTGAATCATATGGGTAGTTATGCTATTGCTTTACGTGGTTTTTGGGTTAATATTTCATTATATCCATGTTCCAGTTATTTTGTTATTCTATTTATGTTCATGTCAAGATCATTATGTTATTGTTAATTGGAACATGGAGCTTAACTTGAGAACCACGTGCCACCACAAGGGAGGAATGGGACCCCTTGGCTGACTAATTAGGAAAGCTAGTGGAAGACTACCTTACCCGAAAGGGGCAAGGGCAGTAGGGGAGTGGTCAGTGTAGGGAGGTCCTTGTTTGATTTTGCTGCGATGGCGGTCAGACGAGAACCCTGCATTGGAACTTCCTATAAACTGTAGCGGGTTTTCGGAAGCTAGTGGAACTTTGTAAAGGCCTCGTAGTGGATCCCTAGCCATTCACCTTGGTAGTGTCTAAGGGCCTAGCTAACCCTGGCGACATGGGAAACACGACTTGTGGGTAAAGGGTACAACCTCTGCAGAGTGTAAAACTGGTATACTAGCCGAGCTCACGGTCATGAGCGGCTCAGGACTCTCCGATGATTAAATTATGGAACCTAAACTCAATTTGTCATTTGCATTTGCATGGGATCTGTTATTAATTTTGTTCTATTATTTTATTATGGTTTGGTATTCACTTACACTTAGTAACTGCTAATAAAATTTGACCAACTACTTAAAAGCAATGCTCAGCTTTAACCTCTATTGTTGATCAGCCTTACACTTCATGATCTCCCACCTTTGGTGAGTTCATGCCACATTATTCCCCACAACTTGTTGAGCGATGAACATGTGTGAGCTCACCCTTGCTGTCTCACACCCCCCCACAGGAGAAGAACAGGTGGTTTCAAGTGGAGTCAAGTATCGAGGAGTATGATCTGATCTAGGTGGCGTTTCTCAGTTGACATTGGCGCCGACGATCCTTAGTTCGTGTTATATTTATCTTTTATTTTTGTAAGTCTTCCGCTATGTAATAAATACTCTGATTATTGTGACATTTATCTCTATGCACTCTGTTATTATATATGTTGTCTTCTTGGCGCATGTATGAGATGCACCTGGCTTTGTTCCTTAAAGCCGGGTGTGACAGAAGTGGTATCAGAGGAAATGTTGACTGTAGGATGAAACCTAGATAGAAATGGACAAAACCCTTATCTACTTACCTTACTCTAGTTCTTTCTATACTTATCTTATCTTAATCTTGTCTCACCTTTTACTGTCATACTCTGATCATTCTTATCTTTCTACCCTAAGACAAGAAGGATTTCACACCTTGGAATCCTACAACTATGAACTTTTTCAGAGATAGGGAACCTAAGACAAAATTAAAACTATATTTTCTCTATTAAAAATGTTGGTTGATTGTTCTGATGATCAATGCCTGATTTGCTTCTTTGATTGATTGAAACACTATAGTTGGGCATCTTAGCATGTACCACCATGAGGTAATGTATTAGCTTTAGTAGGTGACACACTAATTTACTTAACTAATAAATCCCCCGTAGTAACATTCCTCGTAATTACTCACCTTGTCAACAATTCTTCCTTTCTTACTTTATGTTTCTAACCCAGATGGGCTACCCCTATACTGTTAGAAGAGAGCAGTATAGACTTGATCCTTGGTATGTCATGGTTAAGAAAGGCAAAGGCAGTATATACACTGTGCTAAGGGAACCATAGAACTCACTAGTCCCAAAGGAGAAAGATTTGAAGTTGGAATTGCAGTAACTACCGCCACTAGACTAGCGGCATTCTTAGTAGATGGGAAGTTTGTTGGTGTCAACATCCGTGTGGTTAGAGATTTTTCGGATGTCTTCCCAGAAGAGTTACCAGGAATGCCACCAAATAGGAAAGTTGAGTTTGCCATTGATCTCTTACCTGAGACTACTCCTACTCCCAAACGGTCATACATGATGTCTGTAGAAGAATTAAAAGAACTTAAGAAGCAGTTAATGGAGTTACAAGAAGCTGGGTACATTCGTTCAAAGTCTTCACCTTGGGGAGCGCCAGTTCTATTTGTGCAGAAGAAAGATGGATCATAAAGGATGTGCATGGATTATAAGTCCCTTAACGATGTCACTGTGAAGAACAAGTGTCCATTACCCCGCATTAAGGATTTATTTAATCGGATGAGAGGTGCAAGGGTATTCTCGAAGACCGATCTCCGATCAGGGTTACCATCAAATGAAGATTAGACCATCGGATATTCCCAAGACGGCTTTCTCGACTAGATATGGATTATATGAGTTCACAGTTATGTCGTTTGGATTGACTAATGCACCAGCTTATTTTATGAACTTAATGAACAAGGTGTTTATGGAGTATTTGGACAGATTCGTCGTGGTGTTCATCGACGATATTCTCATTTATTCTCAGAGTGATAATGATCATGAGGAACATCTGAGGTTGGTGCTACAGAAGCTTCGAGATAACCAGCTATATGCCAAGTTCAGTAAGTGCGAGTTTTGGATTGACAAGGTACCATTTCTTGGTCATATTATTTCTAATGGAGGAATATCAGTGGATCCTGCTAAGGTTAAGGAGATAATGGAGTGGAGAGTACCCACTACAGTTACTGAGATTCGGAGTTTCTTGGGATTAGCAGGCTATTATCGGAGATTTATTGAAGGATTTTCTAAGATTGCTAAGCCTATGACTTCGCTTTTGGAGAAAGGAAAAGAATTTAAGTGGGACGAGAAGTGTCAAGACAGCTTTGATCTATTGAAGAAGAGGTTGATGTCGCCACCAGTATTGGTTATGCCAGACCTACAGATAGGATTTGATATCTATTGTGATGCATGTGGCCAGGGACTTGGATGTGTGCTTATGCAAGAAGGTCATGTGATCGCCTATGCATCTCGTCAGTTGCGGAAACATGAATTGAACTACCCCACTCATGACTTGGAGCTGGCTGCCGTTGTGCATGCACTGAAGATTTGGAGACACTATGTTATGGGAACTAAGTGCCAAGTATACACGGACCATAAGAGCTTGAAGTACATATTCACTCAGAAGGATCTCAACCTTAGGCAACGCCATTGGTTGGAGCTTATTAAGGATTATGATTTGGAGACTCACTATCACCCGAGCAAGGCAAATTTGGTTGCAGATAGCTTGAGTCGAAAGGAGCATGTTCATTTAGCTATTGTTGCCCAGCTACTCGATGAGATTGTTGAGGATTTCAGGAGACTTAACCTGGGGATAGTTGCTCACACTGAAGGAGTTATTATTGATGTGGAACCTACCTTGGAGCAAGAAATCCGCAAAGGACAAATTGGTGATGCTAAGATACAAGAGATTAAGGATCTGATTACTGAAGGTCGAGGTCCGGAATTCACGGAAGATGAGCAAGGCACCGTATGGTTCAAGGACAGGATATGTGTTCCTGATATTGAAAGCCTTCGTGTGACTATTTTAAAGGAAGCCCATGACTTGGATTATTCTATTCATCCTGGTAGTACGAAGATGTATCAGGATTTGAAGTATAAGTCCTGGTGGTAGAAATTGAAGAGAGATGTGGCTGCACATGTGGCTATGTGTGATGCGTGTCAAAGAGCTAAGGCTGAACACGAGAGACCAGCCGGACTACTGCATCCACTGAAGATACCTGAGTGGAAATGGGAAGAAATTGGCATGGACTTCATTGTCGGATTACCCCGCGCGTCTGCTGGATATGATTCTATACGGGTGATTGTGGATAGACTGGCCAAAGTGGCTCATTTCATTCTGGTCAAGACTACTTATAAAGTATCTCAATTGGCAGAGTTATATATGGCTCGGATGGTGTCTCTACACAGTGTACCGAAGAAGATTATTTTGGATAGAGGGTCACAGTTTACCTCCAGATTTTGGAAAAGTTTTCATGAGGAAATGGATATGAAGTTGCAATTTAGTTCAGCCTATCACCCTCAGACTGATGGATAGATTAAAAGGACTAATCAAGTATTGGAGGATATGTTGAGAGCTTGTACCCTTCAGCATGGTAGTTGCTGGAACAAGAGTCTACCTTATGCTGAGTTCTCATATAATAATAGTTACCAGGCCAGTCTGAAGATGTCACTATTCGAGGCTCTATATGGCAGGAAATGCAGGACTCCTCTATTTTGGACCAGATTAGAGGAAGACAGATCTTTGGACCTGAACTTATTCAAGAGGCAGAAGAACAAGTCCATATAATTCGGGAGAATTTGAGGATAGCTCAGACCAGGCAAAAGAGCTATGTTGATAATAGAGGGAGATCACTAGAATTTGAGGATGGAGGTTATGTGTACCTCAAGGTGTCACCACTTTGTGGAATGAGGAGATTCAATGTTAAGGGCAAATTGTCCCCTCGCTTCATTGGACCATTCTGAGTTTTTTTTGGCAAGTTGGAGAGATGGCCTATCAACTCGAGCTACTTGATAATCTATCTGATGTGCATAATGTATTTCATGTGTCTCAACTTAAGAAGTGTCTCCGTGGCCCTGAGGAACAGTTACCAATGGAAGAGCTCAGTGTTCAGGGTGATTTGACTTACACGGAATATTCGATCAAGATTCTTGACACTTTGACTCGAGTTACAAGGAATAAGGTGATAAAGATGTGCCAAGTGCAATGGAGTCATCATGGAGAAGATGAAGCTACTTGGGAGAGAGAAGAGCTTCACATAAGGATTTTCCTCCATCTGTTCTCTAGTCTTTCCTAAATCTCGAGGATGAGATTCTTTTTAAGGGGGGTAGGATTTGTAATACCCAACTTTTGGAAAAAAAATTATGTGTATTGCTTTATATTCATGGGAATTTTAAGAAACACCTTTAGAAGTGAACAATTCTCTAATAGCACCAAAAAATAATCCATGCATCATGTTAGAGTTTATTTGGTTGTACATTTAAATTAATAAATAAATAGTAATATCCAAATTAAAATTTATCATAAATTGCAATTTAGCAAGAGGGAATAATATAAAAAAATAGAAATACTATGTAAATATAATGAAAATATGTATAAATAGATAAGTACACCTGCACATTCTGATATTTTTGAATTTTACATTTAATCTGGGTATAAATTACCAACAACATTCGAATTTAAATTTGGAAATTCAAAAAAAAACAGAAAATATTAAGAAAAGAAAAGATAAAGGGTTTACTCGTTGTTGGGCCGCACCCTCACATTTCGGCCCAACTCCTCATTTCCCTCCTCTTCACCGCGCCGGCCCAGCGGTCCCTGCTGGCCTCTCCTCTCACTGTCAAGCCGGTCCCGTTTGCGCTATGCTTCACGTACTCGCTGCCTGTGGACCCCCACGCGTCAGACTCTTCCCTATCCCAAGTCCGCTCCGCGCAACAAATTCGACCGCAGCCTACGCGAGTTCATCGGAGTAGCTCCGAACCTGGTCCTCATTCCCCCTTTCTCGGACCGTTGCGGTGCCCTCGCGGGTATAAGATCGGGCGTCGCTATCCTCTCGAGCATCTACCCCATCTAGCCGTGCCCTGGTGTGCCCCATCGCCGAGCACCCCCATGGCGGGTAGCGAGAAATTGCCGCCGCCACTGATTTCTGCGTTCGGCGCCGTATCGCCACTCCGCCTTCCTACTCGCGCTTTGGTCTCAGTCGTCCCAGTTCCCATCTTCGGCCACCACTAGCTCCGGCTCGGTCAGCACCGGTCAGGATTTCTCATCGGGGGAACTCAAGCCGCCGCCATCCCCCATCACCTGCGCAGTCGTCGGGACCTCGGTGACCTGTCTTGGCACTTCTTTGTGTCCCTAGGAGCTTCCTCGTGGCCCCGGTGCACTGAGATGATCACTAGGAGCCCATCAATTTCTCGCCGTCGTTGGACATCATTGCCGTGCCGCACACTTCCGTGATTTGCCTTCTCCGCCCTTCCATCCACTGGTATGTATCCCTTAATCGTTGCGCTATCATCCGGGCGTCGTGTAGATGGCTACGAATAGGGTTTGGGCGTTGACATGCCCTGGGACCGCCTCACCGGTGTGACCACCGCCGTGCGGTGTGCGCGCGCTGCCGTTCTGATTAGCGCCGGAGGAGAGAAAGAGTTGGGGGAGAGCGACCGTGGCCTTTGATCGGCTAACAGACGGTTTGGATTAGATTCGACCGATTCCCTTTCATACTTAAAATCAGGACCGACGGGCATGTATCGTGCGGCTCAGTATTGATCAGGTCATGGGCACTAGAAACCGTAGGGATTGAATCCAAAGGCCAGGATCTTAGCGCAGCTCTGTTTCAGCCTGGGGCCATCTGGGCCATCGATCTTGAATCAGACGGATCAAGTATCGTACCGGTTCGGCGCAGGGTAGGGATTGATCCGAGCCCTCCATTTCATATCGGACGACTGTAGTCATCCGGTACCTCTTCACGGGGTGCTTTTTCGTATGAGTCCCTGAGTTTTAGAGAAATGAACCCGCCATCCTACGTTGTATGGCTTAGCGTCTTAGGAAGAATTACCCTGTGACCCCTGCGTTTCTCTGTTTTAGTGCACGCAGTCCAAAGAGCAGTGAAAATAAATAAATACTTATAGAAAATGATTTCTAGGATATAAATAATTCCAGAAACCCATTTTATTCATAGAAAATTCATACTAACTCCTTTTTAGTCCATTCCAGTTCCTATAATTTTGTAATATTATGGTTTATCATCTAGTACCACTGCTTTCACATGAAAGTCCTATTAAAATTTATATCCTATTTAATCTTGCATAAAACACATAAAACCTTTAGAAATTCATAACTTAAAATATATAACTCCAAATTGATCCATTCCAGTGGCATTAATTTTGTTTAAGTATTGTTTATCACCTAGTACCTTTATCTAACCATAAAACTTGATTTAAAATTATTCACATGAATTACTCTATTCTAGGTACTTAATAACTACATAAAATCATAACTCCTTAATCGTAACTCCGATCTTAGTAGTTCTCAATCCCGTGATCAAGTAGCAACGCGTAGATTATTATTGCTCAGTTTGTACTTATGTTTGGTGTGATGTTAATTTTATCTATACCATGTTTGTTTGTATTGCTACGACTAGCGCGGGGACACGTGTCATCTGAAAAGCAAGTTGGTACCTGGAATCTCAAGTGCCAGGCAAGTTGTGCCCTTGATTCACTTATGTTACCCAATAATGTTCTTTATAATCATTTACCATGCATAGGCTTAATTTTGATGGGACCCAATAGGTCACCCTAGTCTGTTTATCCATTTCTCCTTGTTTACCCCTGAATCATATGGGTAGTTATGCTATTGCTTTACGTGGTTTTTGGGTTAATATTTCATTATATCCATGTTCCAGTTATTTTGTTATTCTATTTATGTTCATGTCAAGATCATTATGTTATTGTTAATTGGAACATGGAGCTTAACTTGAGAACCACGTGCCACCACAAGGGAGGAATGGGACCCCTTGGCTGACTAATTAGGAAAGCTAGTGGAAGACTACCTTACCCGAAAGGAGCAAGGGCAGTAGGGGAGTGGTCAGTGTAGGGAGGTCCTTGTTTGATTTTGCTGCGATGGCGGTCAGACGAGAACCCTGCATTGGAACTTCCTATAAACTGTAGCGGGTTTTCGGAAGCTAGTGGAACTTTGTAAAGGCCTCGTAGTGGATCCCTAGCCATTCACCTTGGTAGTGTCTAAGGGCCTAGCTAACCCTGGCGACATGGGAAACACGACTTGTGGGTAAAGGGTACAACCTCTGCAGAGTGTAAAACTGGTATACTAGCCGAGCTCACGGTCATGAGCGGCTCAGGACTCTCCGATGATTAAATTATGGAACCTAAACTCAATTTGTCATTTGCATTTGCATGGGATCTGTTATTAATTTTGTTCTATTATTTTATTATGGTTTGGTATTCACTTACACTTAGTAACTGCTAATAAAATTTGACCAACTACTTAAAAGCAATGCTCAGCTTTAACCTCTATTGTTGATCAGCCTTACACTTCATGATCTCCCACCTTTGGTGAGTTCATGCCATATTATTCCCCACAACTTGTTGAGCGATGAACATGTGTGAGCTCACCCTTGCTGTCTCACACCCCCCCACAGGAGAAGAACAGGTGGTTTCAAGTGGAGTCAAGTATCGAGGAGTATGATCTGATCTAGGTGGCGTTTCTCAGTTGACATTGGCGCCGACGATCCTTAGTTCGTGTTATATTTATCTTTTATTTTTGTAAGTCTTCCGCTATGTAATAAATACTCTGATTATTGTGACATTTATCTCTATGCACTCTGTTATTATATATGTTGTCTTCTTGGCGCATGTATGAGATGCACCTGGCTTTGTTCCTTAAAGCCGGGTGTGACAACCATCAAGTTTTCTTTTCAAAAACATCCCTCCCACTTTGCAACATCATCTTTTGTAAAAACAAAACCTTTTCTTTGCTAGAGCAAGACTAAGCATAGTAAAAACCTTTTATAAAATAGGTATTCAAAGGAAGGTAATCAAATTCAAGGAAGGTAATGCAGGAATTGTTTTAGCAATCAACTCCTATCACCTAATGCATCAAGCAAGTGAGAAAGATTTTAAAAGAGTCAAGGAGGTGGCAAATGCATCGGGGCTTGCCTTCGTTTATAGGTGATTCAGGCTCGGATCCGTAGATGTCAAAGTAAAAACAATTCCCTGCCTAATGTTCCGCAGGTGGTGGTGGTGAAGTCTTCTCTTCTTCTACTTCAACCTCTTCTTCGTTTCTAGATATAACCATATATATATAAGAACGAATGCCATGTAATGCTCATGAGAGTGCAAATATAATAAGAATTTATTATCTAAGGCCTTGAATATAATTTTCCTTCACGGTTCTCCGAGAAACTAGGGTTTCCGGAGTCAATAGTGAAGTTCAAAGAGCAGGGGGTGGGGGTTTTGGGTTCTAATTATCAGACAAGGTCCAAACCATACCAAAATCTACCCAAGGCTTCTAAATATTATTTTGAGTTCATATAAAAAGTTTGGGCATTTTTGGAATTATTATTGATTTTCTAAAAATCCAGAAGCAATACTTTAGGCTATTTTAAATGACCCAAAATTCCCTATTTGTCCTAAAAATCATAGAACTACTTTTATTAAATACTATGGAAAATAATAAATCTAGGAAAATTGGTTTGACATTTTTAGGATTTTTCTACAATTTCTTACAAATTTCCAAAGCTTGCTAGAAAAAGAAAAAGAAAATTAATGAACAGTCTTGGGCCGAAATCAGCCCGAGCCGGCCCAGCTAGGGCAAAAACGCGCCCACGCGCGCGCGCTCGCGAAGATTTTGCAAAAACGCCCCTGGCTAACGGAATAACTAGAAGCGGGACCGAAACACTGTTTAGATGAGTCACTGACGATTGCAGAAAAACCCCTCTAGTTCTATTTCTTTACACGATGAGGTCCCCGACGGTGCACCGAGCAGGGGGCAAAGCTCCGGTGAGTTAGACTGGCCGGAGGGAGCCAAGACTGGTGACCCCGAGCGGCTGACACCGAATTGGACCTTCCCCGATCAATTCCCCCAACTTAATTTCATGGTTGGTAATCTATCAAGCTCTGTCCAGGCGGACCACGAACGATGAAGACAATTGCGCATGTTCCCGGTGACCAGTGGTTTCCCAATTCAATTGGGTGGGTTGGCGAGTATCACAGACGTATGAGAGTGCTTAAACAAGGGAGCAGAGGGGAGGAGCTGACCTGAATTGGGCTGACCACGATGGGGTGTGTTTTACGGTGGCGGAAACCGAATTGGGGGAAATCAGAAATTCGTGAGCTCTGTTAATCGATTAAGGGTGGGAGCGGGTGCTTCGGCTTTGTGATTACATGGCGCAACAGACTCGGCCATCAATTTATAGGGTTGTTAAGCGGTGGCTGATGAATTTGGGGCGAGACGCGCGGCGGTCGGAGGAGGGGAGTTTACTAGCGCGCGTGATTGGTGGCAAACCCCATGTCATCCACTTCGGTGATCATCGGACATGCAACGCATGGTTAACTGCGACGTGGTAAAGCGTCAGGACACGCGGCGAATGACGGTGGTGGCTCAACGGCGGTGAGAATCTCATCCAAGGGATCGGTGAACAAGGGGAGAGGCACGGCGGCTAGCCGGAGTGGCGTCCAGCTCACCGACGGCGACACCTTTCACTCCACGATGTTATCTATCCACTCCGGGCATGAATCGGGACGTCGATGGCACGAATCGCGGCGGAGGGATCATCGACGGTGAGAGTTCTGTGCTGGCAGCCTGATCCAATTCAGGTTACTGTACCATCACGAGCTCCCATCAGTGCACTTGACAGTCAATGTTTGGGCTTAATTTTCTCTCAAATTTCCATGACAATAGGACCGATGCTCTGCAGCAAAGTTGTAGCCCTACAAACCATCTTTATCTTTGTTATAGCATCCATCGATAGATTCTTACTGGATCATGGTCGAAATGGCTCTCAAACTTGGTTCTAGGTTACTGTTAGTCTGAAATTCAGACTTTAACATCCTGACAGCCTGACTTTGAGTGTGATTATCCCCAAATTCTTCATAACAACTGTGCTTACCTTCTTAAGCAAAATTGTTCTCCTTTGATAGGTCTACAAATTTGATGTGGTGACCTAGGGTAAATTCTCACTAATTTGGAAGATACATGGGCTCAAAGTTGGATCAATCACACTGAAATTCAGACTTCATCACAAGGGTCAATTGTGGCTCTTTTGCACTTAAGTCCAAATCTCAAGTTTTGGATTGCAAATCTTCATGATTGTGAACCCTATGACTTAGGGCACTTTATTATCATGATTTTTGCACTTTGGTCCAAAAGTGGACTGATTTTATACTTAACCCCCTAGGGTTTGGTTTTAGGGTTTTCTAGGGTCCTTTTTAGGGTTTTTGGTATTTCAAGGGTGTGAGTGTAACTTAGGTCCATTCCTTGTAACATTTTATGATTATTACTCTTAAATTCTAGGGTTTTCTCTATTTAGCTCCTGTTTTACCCCTCTAACCCTATTTAAGGTTAAGTACCCTATACTAGGGTCTTAGT
Organism: Zea luxurians; assembly: GCA_029449295.1. NCBI lineage: Eukaryota > Viridiplantae > Streptophyta > Magnoliopsida > Poales > Poaceae > Zea > Zea luxurians. The sequence continues at coordinate 314,185 of JAOPSE010000064.1, read as the reverse complement.
TGCAAAATGCCATACAATCCAACTTGATTGAAATTTTTGCCTAGTGAATGCACTCTAGGTGTGTCAAACATATGCAATGCCAATGCTTATGATGTTATGCTCAAGTTTTAGTAACAGTAACACCAGGGGTGTTACACCCTTCCCCCCATAAAAGAATCTCGTCCCGAGATTAAAAATCCTAGGGTAAGTAGTGGAAAAGGAAATGCTTCACATTTTTATTTCCTGAGTTTTGGTACAAGGCAGGGGTGGTTTGGGGTTCACTTCTTTATTACAACCATGTTTTACACTTTACAAATTACAAGAGGCTAAAAAGCCTGGGAAATTCTTGTCTAAGAAATCTTGAGTTTCCCAAGTAGCCTCATCTTCGGAATGCTGGTTCCACTGTATCTTATAAAACTTGAGAGTTTTTCTTCGGGTAACCTTGTCCTTTTGATCTAAGACTCGAATAGGGTGCTCAGAATACGTCAAGTCTGGCTCTAGGACAACATCTGTCACTTCAATGGTTCGATCTGGAATCCGAAGACATTTCTTCAACTGGGACACATGGAACACATTATGTATAGCAGACAAGGTTTCGGGTAGTTGAAGTCGGTATGCCACTGGTCCACATTGCTCAAGTATAGGGAATGGTCCAATGTACCGAGGTGCAAGCTTTCCTTTAACCCCAAAACGAGATACACCCTTCATTGGTGAAACCTTCAGGTAGACATAATCTCCCACGAGAAAGTATAAGGGTTGTCGTCGCTTGTCTGCATAATTTTTCTAACGAGCTTGAGCTTTCTTCAAATTATGAATTATTCTTTGCACTTTTTCTTCGGTTTCTTTTACCATATCAGGCCTGAAGAAGTACCTTTCACCAGGTTCAGACCAATTTAGCGGAGTACGACATCGTCGTCCATATAAAGCTTCGAAGAGTGCCATCTTAATGCTTTCTTGATAGCTGTTATTATATGAGAACTCCGCTAATGGTAAACATTCATCCCATTTTTGTGGGAATTCCAAGGCACACGCTCGTAACATGTCTTCAAGTATTTGATTCACCCTTTCAGTCTGCCCACTGGTTTGAGGATGATAGGCCGAACTATGGAGCAACTTAGTATCCAAGGCCTTGTGAAGTTCTTCCCAGAATTTGGACACGAATTGCAATCCACGATCTGACACTATTGTCTTCAGAACACCATGCAAACTGAGAATACAGGCAATGTATAATGCTGCATAAGTGGCCACGGTATATTTTACCCTAACGGGTAGAAAGTGGGCAATCTTTGTGAGTCGATCAACAATAACCCAGATAGAATCATACCCTTTTGCAGTTCTGGGCAATCCCACAATAAAGTCCATACCCTTTTCATGTGTATGGCCTTGACACGCTTACAAGTGTCACATCTAGCCACATAGCGTGCGATTTCGATCTTCATCTTCGTCCACCAATAATGTTGTTTTAGATCTTGATACATCTTAGTGCTCCTGGGATGAATAGAATAGCGACTAAGATGTGCTTCATCCAGGATTTGCTGGCGGACTTCTTCATTCTTTGGCACAACTATGCGGTTGTTGAACCATACAACACCTTGGTCGTCTTCTCTAAAACAATTGGCTTTTCCAGCCCTTATCTTCTCACGTACATGTCTCATACCCTCATCATTCTTTTGTGCGTCAATTATCCTTTGTAGGATGACTGACTCCAGCTTCAAGTGATTTGAAGTTCCTTGCTGAATCATTCCCAGGTTCAGATTTTCCATCTCCTGGCATAATATAATGTCAGAAGTCCTCATGGTTAAACAATGGCAGGAGGCCTTGCGACTAAGTGCATCTGCCACTACATTTGCTTTGCCTGGGTGATAATGGATTTCCAGTTCATAATCTTTGATTAACTCGAGCCATCTCCTTTGTCTCATGTTGAGTTTAGACTGGATAAAGATGTATTTCAAACTTTTGTGGTCTGTATAAATATGACAGACATTTCCCAGTAGATAATGACGCTAGATCTTCAGGGCATGAACCACTGCAGCTAGCTCCAGATCATGAGTGGGATAATGCTCCTCATGCCGGCGCAACTGCCTTGAAGCATACGCGATTACTCGGCCCTCTTGCATTAATACACAGCCGAGACCACTGCCTGATGCATCACAATACACATCAAAGGGCTTATTAATGTCCGGTTGAGCTAATACCGGAGTAGTGGTTAACAATATCTTCAGTTGCTCAAAAGCTTCATTACACTTTGAAGACCAATTGAATTTAGTCTCATTCTTCAATAGACTTGTGATTGGCTTCACAAGCTTAGAAAAATCTGGTATAAATCAGCGGTAATAGCCAGCTTGTCCAAGGAAACTTCGGACTTGATGAACAGTGGTTGGGGTTTTCCACTCCAAAATATCCTTGACCTTGCTGGGATCTACCGCAATCCCCCTAGCAGATAACACATGTCCCAGAAATTGAATTTCTTCCAGCCAAAACGTGCACTTACTGAACTTAGCATATAATTGATGTTCCCTTAGGCGCGTCAATACGATCCGTAAATGTTGAGCATGCTCCTCTTCATTCTTTGAATATATCAAAATATCATCTATGAAGACCACCACAAATTTGTCCAACCCGGGCATGAATACCGAGTTCATCAGATAAGTGAAGTGGGCAGGAGCATTTATGAGAGCACCTAGAGGGGGGTGAATAGGTGATCCTGTAAAAACTTGAAACTTAAAGCCACAAAACTTGATTAGGAGTTAGCACAATGAAATCAAGTGGCTAAGGAGAGCTCTTGTGAAGTACAATTGACACAGTGAGAACAAGCACAAGAGACACGAGGATTTATCCCGTGGTTCGGCCAAATACAACACTTGCCTACTCCACGTTGTGGCATCCCAATGGACGAGAGTTGCACTCAACTCCTGTCAAGTGATCCAATGATCAACTTGAATACCACGGTGTTCTTTTTTCTTTACTCTTTCCCGTTTGTGAGGAATCTCCACAACTTGGAGTCTCTCGCCCTTACAATGAGAATCAAAGTGAAAGCACTAGAGTAAGGGAGGGAAGCAACACACACAAATCCACAACAAATACGCACACACACAGCCAAGACTCGAGCTCAAATGAATATCACAAGGTTCTCACTAGAATGGAGCTCAAATCACTAAGAATGACAAACGAGTGCACAAAGACGAAGTGTGAATGATTAAGGATGCTCAAAGTATGCTTGGTGTACTCCTCCATGCGCCTAGGGGTCCCTTTTATAGCCCCAAGGCAGCTAGGAGCCGTTGAGAGCAATCCAGGAAGGCAATTCTTGCCTTCAGTCGACTGGCGCACCGGACAGTCCGGTGCACCATCGGACACTGTCCGGTGCAAATTTCTTTCCTATTCTGGCGCAGCCGACTGTTGGAGACTTGGAGCCTTTGGCGGACCAGACACTGTCTGGTGCACCTCGGACAGTCCGGTGCTCCCATCCGACCGTTGGCTCGCCACGTGTCACGCGCAGATTGCGCGGCCGACTGTTGGCCCGCCCGACCGTTGGCTCACCGGACAGTCCGGTGACTCACCGGACAGTCCGGTGAATTATAGCCGTACGCTGTTGACTTGGTTCCCGAGAGCGGCGACTTCGCCATAGCTGACTCACCGGACACTGTCCGGTGCACCACCGGACAGTCCGGTGATTTATAGCCGTACACCACCATCGAGACCCGAGAGCAGCCAGTTGATCAGACGCCAGCCTGGCGCACCGGACACTGTCTGGTGCACCACCGGACAGTCCGGTGCACCCAGACTGAGTAGAGTATTGGCTGCTCGAGCCAAGTCTTTTCCAATTGCGATTTCTCTGATTCTAACACTTAGACAAATATGTTAGTACACAAAAATCAATGTACTAAGTCTAGAATCATACCTTTGTGTTGACTTTGCACTTCTTCCACCCTTTGACATAGTTTCACACTTAAACCATTTGTGTTGGCACATGATCACCAAAATACTTAGAAATGGCCCAAGGGCACATTTCCCTTTCAATCTCCCCTTTTTGGTGATTTATGCCAACACAACAAAAAGCAACTAAAAGAAGTACAACATCAATTCAAATAAGAACACAAATTTGTTTTGATTCAAATTTGGCATATTTGGATCATTCTTTGCCACCACTTGGTTTGTTTTGCAAATCGAACTCAATTTCCTATCTCTAAGTCAAAGTCACTTGTTAAGGCATAGAGAGAGGTATTCCAAGATAAATTGATCAAGAATTCAAAACTCCCCCTTTTTCCCATAATCAAGTATTCTCCCCACAAGAGACAGATTTTTAGCACTAAGAGACAATAAGAGTATTTTGACAAAACAAAACTCTATTCTACTATTTTCAAAATTTTCAAGTGGTACCTGATCCATTTCTTGCTTTGGCCCTTATTTTCTCCCCCTTTGGCATCAAGCACCAAAACGGGATCAATCTTGGCCCTTAAACCTCATTGCCTCACCAAAATCTTCAAATAAGAGTACAAAGGCAATAAGAATATGGAGATGAACTTGGAGTGAGTTACCCTCTCATCGAAGTGCAGTGGAAGTCTTGCATGGTCCAAGTTCACCTTTTCCCTTTCAATCCACCTTTGAGACTCAATCAAGCAAGCTCAAACACATGGTTAGTCTCAAAAGGGTCAAGTTGTAGCACATCTCCCCCTAAATATGTGCATCATTCGCAAATGGACTTGTGAGGTCCAGGGAGTGCTTGTACAACTTGGGCACCATCAATAAACAACAAAATGCATAAGGGAACATGATCAAAGGCATAGACACATGTATGCTATAAATCAATCCAAGTTCCGCGAATCTAAGACATTTAGCTCACTACGCAGCCTACAAAAGGTCTTCTCATCTAAAGGCTTGGTAAAGATATCGGCTAGCTGGTTCTCGGTGCTAACATAAAACACTCAAGTCATCATTTATACTTTTTAAGCTAGAGATTGATTCATGGCATGTAGACAATTCACATGAAAGCACTTCATTTCTTTTGACTTCTAGAGCAAGAGAATTTTGCGCACTAACAAATTTATCATGCTCTTCATATAAAAGGTCCTCTTGCTTTTCTAACAATCTATTCTTCTCATTCAAAGCATCAATTAATTCATTGATTTTATCAATTTTGGTTCTATCTAAACCTTTGAATAAACATGCATAGTCTATTTCATCATAACTAGATTCATCTTCACTTGAAGAAGCGTAAGTACTAGTATTACGAGTGCTTACCTTCTTTTCCCTTGCCATGAGGCAGGTGTAATGCTCGTTGGGGAAGAGGGATGATTTGTTGAAGGCGGTGGCGGCGAGTCCTTCGTCGTTGGAGTCGGACGAGGAACAATCTGAGTCCCACTCTTTCCCAAGGTGTGCCTCGCCTTTAGCCTTCTTGTAAGTCTTTTTCTTTTCCCTCTTCTTTTCTTGATCCTGGTCACTATCATTATCGGGACAATTAGCAATAAAGTGACCAACCTTACCGCACTTGAAGCATGAGCGCTTTCCCTTCGTCTTGTTCTTTTTGGGATGCTCCTTGCGGCCCTTTAGCGCCGTCTTGAAGCGCTTGATGATGAGGGCCATTTCTTCCTCGTTGAGCCCCACCGCCTCAACTTGCGCCACCTTGCTAGGTAGCACCTCCTTGCTACTTGTTGCTTTGAGAGCAACGGTTTGAGGCTCGTGGATTGGGCCATTCAACGCCTCATCGACGTATCTTGCCTCCTTGATCATCATTCGCCCGCTTACGAACTTTCCAAGTATTTCTTCGGGCGACATCTTGGTGTACCTAGGATTTTCACGAATATTGTTTACAAGATGTGGATCAAGGATAGTGAAAGACCTTAGCATTAGGCGGACGACGTCGTGGTCCGTTCATCGCGTGCTTCCATAGCTCCTTATTTTGTTGACGAGGGTCTTGAGCCTATTGTATGTTTGGGTTGGCTCCTCCCCCTGATCATTGCGAACCTCCCAAGTTCACCCTCCACCAACTCCATCTTGGTGAGCATGGTGACGTCATTTCCCTCAAGAGAGATCCTGAGGGTGTCCCAAATCTGCTTGGCGTTATCCAAGCCGCTCACCTTATGGTATTCATCCCTGCACAATGACGCTAAAAGAACAGTAGTAGCTTGTGCATTTTTATGAATTTGTTCATTGATGAACATGGGACTATCCGTACTATCAAAGTGCATTCCATTTTCTACTATCTCCCATATACTTGGATGGAGAGAGAACAAGTGGCTACGCATTTTGTGACTCCAAAATCTGTAGTCCTCTCCATCAAAGTGAGGAGGTTTACCGAGGGGAATGGAAAGCAAATGAGCATTGGAACTTTGCGGAATACGAGAATAAACAAAGGAAAAGTTTGAATTAACCGTCTTCCTTTTCTCGTAGTCGTTGTCATCGTCGTCCTTTTGGGAAGAAGAAGACTCGTCGCTGTCGTCGTAGTAGACGATCTTCTTGATACGCCTCTTCTTCTTCCCGTCCTTCTTCTTATGACTTGAGCCCGAGTCAGTGGGCTTGTCATCTTTCGGCTCATTGATGAAGGACTCCTTCTCCTTGTCGTTGATCACTATTCCCTTTCCCTTAGGATCCATCCCTTCGGACGATTAGTCCCTTTCTTGAAGACAACGGCTCCGATACCAATTGAGAGCACTTAGAGGGGGGGGGGGTGAATAGGTGATCCTGTAAAAACTTGAAACTTAAAGCCACAAAACTTGATTAGGAGTTAGCACAATGAAATCAAGTGGCTAAGGAGAGCTCTTGTGAAGTACAATTGACACAGTGAGAACAAGCACAAGAGACACGAGGATTTATCCCGTGGTTCGGCCAAGTACAACACTTGCCTACTCCACGTTGTGGCGTCCTAATGGACGAGAGTTGCACTCAACTCCTCTCAAGTGATCCAATGATCAACTTGAATACCACAGTGTTCTTCTTTTCTTTACTCTTTCCCGTTTGCGAGGAATCTCCACAACTTGGAGTCTCTCGCCCTTACAATGAGAATCAAAGTGAAAGCACTAGAGTAAGGGAGGGAAGCAACACACACAAATCCACAGCAAATACGCACACACACGGCCAAGACTCGAGCTCAAATGAATATCACAAGGTTCTCACTAGAACGGAGATCAAATCACTAAGAATGACAAACGAGTGCGCAAAGACGAAGTGTGAATGATTAAGGATACTCAAAGTATGCTTGGTGTACTCCTCCATGCGCCTAGGGGTCCCTTTTATAGCCCCAAGACAGCTAGGAGCCGTTGAGAGCAATCCAGGAAGGCAATTCTTACCTTTTGCTGACTGGCGCACCGGACAGTCCAGTGCACCACCGGACACTGTCCGGTGCGGATTTCTTTCCTATTCTGGCGCAGCCGACCATTGGAGGGAGCCGTTGGCGCACCGGACACTGTCCGGTGCACACTGGACAGTCTGGTGCTCCCATCCGACCGTTGGCTCGCCACATGTCACGCGCAGATTGCGCGGCCGACCGTTGGCCCGCCCGACCGTTGGCTCACCGAACAGTCCGGTGACTCACCGGACAGTCCGGTGAATTATAGCCGTACGCTGTTGACTTGGTTCCCGAGAGCGGCGACTTCGCCGTAGCTGACTCACCGGACACTGTCAGGTGCACCACCGGACAGTCCGGTGATTTATAGCCATACACCACCGTCGAGACCCGAGAGCAGCCAGTTGATCAGACGCCAGCCTGGCGCACCGGACACTGTCCGGTGCACCCAGACTGAGCAGAGTATTGGCTGCTCGAGCCAAGCCTTTTCCAATTGCGATTTCTCTGATTCTAACACTTAGACAAATATGTTAGTACACAAAAACCAATGTACTAAGTCTAGAATCATACCTTTGTGTTGACTTTGCACTTCTTCCACCCTTTGACATAGTTTCACACTTAAACCATTTGTGTTGGCACATGATCACCAAAATACTTAGAAATGGCCCAAGGGCACATTTCCCTTTCAATTCGTCAGTCCGAAAGACATTACCAAGTACTCAAATAATCCATACCGCGTGGTAAATGCGGTCTTTGGTATATCCTCGGGCCGAATACGGATCTGATGATAGCCCGACCTGAGATCAATTTTGGAGAATACCCTTGCTCCAGTCAGTTGATCAAATAGAATATCAATCCGTGGAAGAGGGTACTTGTTCTTGATAGTGACCTCATTCAGGGGTCGATAATCCACGCACATCCATAATGTTTGATCCTTCTTCTTGACGAATATGGCGGGACAACCCTATGGTGACGAGCTTGGCCGGATGAATCCTTTCTCTAGTAGATCTTGTAATTGGATTTTTAGTTCTGCCAGCTCATTTGGAGGCATCCGGTACGATCTTCTAGAAATGGGAGCCATACCGGGCTTCAACTCAATTACAAACTCTACATCTCTTTCAGGTGGCAATCCAGGCAAATCTTCTGGAAAGACATCTGGGAACTCACATACTACCGGAATATCCTTGATCTCCGGTATAATGGCTTCATATATTCTACCAGTAGTTTTAGCTGGAATGGGGATAGACAAAAGAATTTCCTCTTGGTTATGACTCAACCTGATGGTTTTCTGATCAGTGTTGAGGGTTGCTTTATGTTGGGCCAACCAATTCATGCCCAAAATCACATCTATGTCTTGGCCTTTCAGAACAATCATATTAGTAAGAAAGTCCTGTCCGGCCAATGTTACGGGCACTTGGAAAGCCACTTCTTTAGTAAATATTTGTCCCCCAGGTGAATGAATTTTATACCCTTCCCTTGATTCATGGTATGGAATACAATGTTGCTCCACAAATTTCTTGCTGATGAATGTATGCGAAGCACCAGAATCAAAGAGAATAATTGCGGGATGATTGGCCACAAGGAACATACCCATCATTACCGGTTCACCGTCCGGTGTGGTGGCCACTTGAGTGTAATAAATTTGCCCCGTCTTCTTTATGTTCTTGCCCGCATTTCCCTTAGTTTGAGAAGAATTCCCAGTACCTTGTTGATTGTTTGTGCGATTCTGCTTCGGATAAGGGCAATCCTTAATAAAAGGCCCAGATTTTCCGTAATTGAAACAACCTGTTGACGAACTGGGAAGGGCCGGGAAACGAGTGCCAGGGGCACCCGGCTGACTTGTTGTAATGGGGGCAGCATTGGGACGAATGAACACTGGTTGTTTGAATGGGACGGAGGGTGGGCGTGATGAAGAACGACCCTGATTAAAAGGCCGGAGAACTAACCGTTGCCTTTTCTCGGAGCCCTGATTAGGCCTGTTGCCCCCATTCCCCTTGGACTTTCCAGAACTTGCATATTTAGATTCAACTGCCAGCGCTATGCTGACAGCCTTCCCATAGGTGAGGTCAATGCAGGTTGTCATTTTCCTTTGCATCCGATCATTTAAACCCCTCATGAAACAGTTCTTCTTCTTTATGTCGGTGTTAACTTGGTCGATCGCATACTGAGATAAGTGATTAAATTTATTGAGATACTGGGTGACAGTATCTCCGCCTTGCTTCAACTTCATGAATTCCTCCTGTTTCATGTGGAGTACCCCTTCGGGTATGTAATGTTCCCTGAAGGCCAGCTTGAATTCATCCCAGGTTACTTGATGACCAGCCGGTTGTACGGCAACAAAGTTCCCCCACCAGGTGCTGGCAGGGCCACGCAATTGCTGAGCTGCGAACAGGGGCTTCTGAGTTTCGGAGCATCGAAGAAGTCCAAATTTCTGCTCAATGACGTGGATCCATTCATCTACCTCTAAAGGGTCTTCTGCCTTGATGAACAACGGGGGGCGCGTTTCGGAAAAATCCAAATAAGAGGTTTCACGGGGGCCTTGCGGATAGGCCCACCCGCCTTGTTGTTGAAGTGGTTGGCCTGCCATCTCCCGCAGAAAGCGGGTATTTTCTGTTGTAGCGTTTACCAAGGCAGCGATGGCCTCGGCAAGTGTCGGGGGTATTGGAGGTGGGTTTGGTGTTGCCTCCCTCCCACGAGAGGTACCAGCCCCATCCTGAGCGCGAGTCTTGGAAGGCATCTGAGGCAAAGAACATTGGGAGCAATATGATATGCCATACAAACCATCCATTTTACATTACTTTAAAAGGTAATGTTACAGACTCGTACTTTACAATAGGATTACACCCTCTATTACACAATAGTACTACTTCTATCCTATACTATTCCTGCTTCCTGTCACTCTTGGTAGCCTCACTGTCGGGCATAGGAGACCACTCATCGACCAACTTCATAGAGGGAGGGGGCCTGAAGAGGTCGAACTCGCCACCAAAAGCTTCTCCCGCTACTTGAGAAGGTCTGGCCTCTGTCCTGACAGGATCCGCAGGTGCACTGGGATGTAGTTGTGAGTACAATACATGAACTTCTTCATGTAAAGTATTACAATAAGCCTGCAAGGTATCGATAGCTGAGCTAAGTTCTTCTACTCGGGCTCGAGCTTTCGCCTCCTTAGCCCAGGCAAGCAAACGAGAGTGAACCGCCCAGTCGAGTGCTAAATCTCGATCTGCGAGCTGATCTTGCAAGCGGTGGATGTCGCTTCTCAATTCATTGATTCTGTCGCCATCCACGACCCATATGTCAGTCCTGCGTTGGAGTTCTGTTTGAAGCTGATTAACTTTCGCTTCGAGATCCTTGATCGGATCATTACTCCCACTACTGCTATCCTCGTGTCTTGGGGCAAGTTGATGACGTGGCACACCAATTGGGCTAGTATGCTTTCGCGCAGTTTTCCTTGTGCGCGGCGGCATTTTTCTAAAGGGGGAAATCTTATTAACATAGTTCTTAGCATGATGCATGTGTAACTACAGAACCAACCTTAGTTGATTCAACCTTCTATGCATTGCACTCTTCCTATCTGGTCTTTCATATAAACTCTTCAGAAATATTAGATAAGAAGGGAAGAAATTTTCTAGATGAGTCTTTAGAAAATTCTTTTGAAGATGCCTCATAATATCTGCAGATAAGGGCTTGGCTCCGATACCAGCTGTGACGGAACCTTCCAAGTCATTAGGCCCACCTACAGTCGTCCTTGTCCAACGGACCTCAGACAACCTTGTAGGTGCCCCTGAATCACTTGACAAGTTCGGTATCTGCTTTTCTTACCTTCCCCAAGAGAGTTTCACCCGTCACGCAGACATTACAGATCATCGGAGATATGAAAATGCGGAAGCGATTACATAAACTTACCCTTATTTAAAAAGTAAGACAAAGTTATATATTACAGACCAGGATATAACTTATGAGTGCAGAGTAATATTATTACACACCAAGGGAGGCAAAAACCCCTCCCGATAAGTATCAAACAAAAGTTTTTATGGAGGAACCCTTCCTCCCGCAGCTCTATTCTTGGTTTTCTTCTTTCGGGACTGAAAGGGAATAAGGCTTACACCTAGTTCCTAATTAATTTTGGTGGTTGAATTGCCCAACACAAATAATTGGACTAACTAGTTTGCTCTAGTCTATAAGTTATACAGGTGCCAAAGGTTCACAAAAGGCCAATAAAAAGAACAAGAAAAGGGTTCAACAAAGAGAGCAAAGGGATAACCGAAGGCTGCCCTGGTATGGCGCACCGGACTGTCCGGTGTGCCACCGGACAGTGTCCGGTGCACCAGGGCACTCGATGCTGAACTCCTCACCTTCGGGAAAACGTAGAGGCGCTCCGCTATAATTCACCGGACTGTCCTGTGTACACCGGACAGTGTCCGGTGCTCCAGGAATGAAGCGACTCTGAACTCGCCAGCTTCGGGAATCCGCTCCGCTATAATTCACCGGACATGTCCGGTGCACACCGGACTGTCCGGTGTGATAGCGGAGCAATGGCTACTTCGCGCCAACGGTCACCTGCAGAAGCAATTAATGCGCGCCAGAGCGCGCAGAAGTCAGGCACGCGGGAGGTGGCGCACCGGACACTCTACAGTACATGTCCGGTGCGCCACCGGACATCCAGGCGGGCCCAGCAGTCAGAGCTCCAAAGGTCGGAACCCAACGGCCTGGTGACGTGGCTAGCGCACCGGACACTGTCCGGTGTGCACCGGACTGTCCGGTGCACCATGCGACAGACAGCCTCCACCAACGGCTGGTTTGGTGGTTGGGGCTATAAATACCCCCAACCACCCCACATTCAAGTCATCCAAGTTTTCACACTTCTACACCTTACAAGAGCTCTAGCATTCAATTCTAGACACACTAAAGTGATCAAATCCTCTCCAATTCCACACAAGGCTTTAGTGATTAGTGAGAGAGATTTGTTGTGTTCTTTTGAGCTCTTGCGCTTGGATTGCTTCTTTCTTTCTCATTTGTTCTTGTGATCAAAACTCAATTGTAACCGAGGCAAGAGACACCAATTGTGTGGTGGTCCTTGCGGGGAAGTTTTGTTCCCGGTTTGATTTGAGAAGAGAAGCTCACTCGGTCCGAGGGACCGTTTGAGAGAGGGAAAGGGTTGAAATAGACCCGGCCTTTGTGGCCTCCTCAACGGGGAGTAGGTTTGCGAGAACCGAACCTCGGTAAAACAAATCATCGTGTCTCACTCCGTATTTGCTCATGATTTGTTTTGCGCCCTCTCTCTCGGACTCGTTTCTATTTCTAACGCTAACCCGGCTTGTAGTTGTGTTTAAGTTGTTAAATTTCAGATTCGCCCTATTCACCCCCCTCTAGGCGACTTTCAATTGGTATCAAAGCCCGGTGCTTCATTAGAGCCTAACCGCTCGAAGTGATGTCGGGAGATCACGCCAAGAAGGAGATGGAGACCGGCGACAAGCCCACTACAAGCCACGGGGAGACTTCATCGGAAGAGTCCCGCAACAAGAGGAAGGAGAAGAAAGACTCCTCCAACAAAGGGAAGGGGAAGGAGAAGAAAACCTCTTCCCACAAGTCGCATCGGAGTGGTGGCAAGCACAAAAGGATGAGGAAAGTGGTCTACTATGAGACCGACACTTCATCACCATCGACCTCCGACTCCGACGCGCCTTTCGTAACTTCTAAGCGCCATGAGCGCAAGAAGTTTAGTAAGATCCCCCTACGCTATCCCCGCATTCCTAAACATACACCTTTACTTTCCGTCCCATTAGGCAAACCACCAACTTTTGATGGTGAAGATTATTCTAGGTGGAGTGATTTGATGGAATTTCACCTAACCTCACTCCACCAAAGTTTATGGGATGTTGTTAAGTTTGGAGTGCAGGTACCATCCGTAGGGGATGAAGATTACGATGAGGACGAGGTGGCCCAAATCGAGCACTTCAACTCACAAGCCTCCACTATACTCCTCCAAGCTCTAAGTCGAGAGGAGTATAACAAAGTACAAGGATTGAAGAACGCCAAGGAGATTTGGGACGTACTCAAGACGGCGCACGAGGGAGATGAGGTGACCAAGATCACCAAGAGGGAGACGATCGAGGGGGAGCTCGGTCGCTTCATGCTTCACCAAGGGGAGGATCCGCAAGCTATGTACAACCGCTTGAAGACCTTGGTGAATCAAGTGCGCAACCTCGGGAGCGAAAAATGGGATGACCATGAGATGGTCAAGGTTATTCTTAGATCCCTCGTTTTTCTTAACCCTACGCAAGTTCAATTAATTCGAGGTGATCCTAGATACAAGCTAATGTCTCCCGAGGAGGTCATAGGAAAATTTGTGAGCTTTGAGCTAATGATTAAAGGCTCAAAGAAAATCATCGAGCAAGGCACCTCCTCAACGCCCGAAGCACAACCGGTGGCATTCAAGGCGACGAAGGAAAAAAAGGAGGAGTCTACATCAAGTAGACAACCAATCGACGCCTCCAAGCTCGACAATGAGGAGATGGCTTTAATCATCAAAAGCTTTCGCCAAATCCTCAAGCAACGAAAGGGGAAGGATTATAAATCCCGTTCCAAGAAGGTTTGCTACAAGTATGGTAAGCCCGGTCACTTTATTGCTAAATGTCCATTATCAAGTGATAGTGACAGGGGCGACGACAAGAAGGGGAGAAGAAAGGAAAAGAAGAGGTACCACAAGAAGAAGGGCGGCGATGCCCATGTGTGCCGCGAGTGGGACTCCGACGAGAGCTCCACCGACTCCTCCTCCGACGAGGACGCCGCCAACATTGCCGTCACCAAGGGCCTCCTCTTCCCCAACGTCAGACACAAGTGCCTCATGGCAAAGGACGGCAAAAAGAAGAAGGTTAAATCCAAATCCTCCACCAAATATGAGTCCTCTAGTGATGATAATGCTAGTGATGAGGAAGATAATTTGCGTACCCTTTTTGCCAACCTAAACATGCAACAAAAGGAAAAATTAAATGAATTAATTAGTGCCATCCATGAGAAGGATGAACTCTTGGACTCACAAGAGGACTTCCTAATCAAGGAAAACAAAAAGCATGTTAAGGTTAAAAATGCTTACGCTCTAGAAGTTGAAAAATATGAAAAATTGTCTAGTGAGCTAAGCACTTGCCATGACACTATTGCCAACCTTAGAAATGAAAATGCTAAACTTATTGCTAAGGTTGATTCAAATGTTTGTGATGTTTCAATTCCCAATCTTAGAAATGATAATGTTGATTTACTTGCTAAGATTGAAGAATTAAATATCTCTCTTGATAGCCTTAAGGTTGAAAATGAAAAATTGCTTGCTAAGGCTAAAGAATTAGATGTTTGCAATGTTACAATTTCCGATCTTAGAGATAACAATGATATTTTGCGTGCTAAGATTGTTGAACTTAATTCTTGCAAACCCTCTACATCTACTATTGAGCATGTGTCTATTTGCACTAGATGTAGAGATGTTGATATTGATGCTATTCATGATCATATGGTCTTAATTAAACAACAAAATGATCATATAGCAAAATTAGATGCTAAAATTGCCGAGCATAACTTAGAAAATGAAAAGTTTAAATTTGCTAGAAGTATGCTCTATAATGGGAGACGCCCTGGCATTAAGGATGGCATTGGCTTCCAAAAGGGGGACAATGTCAAAATTAATGCCCCTCCTAAAAGATTGTCTAATTTTGTTAAGGGCAAGGCTCCCATGCCTTAGGATAACGAGGGTTACATTTTGTACCCTGCCGGTTATCCCGAGAGCAAGATTAGGAGAATTCACTCTAGGAAGTCTCACCCTGGCCCTAATCATGCTTTTATGTATAACGGTGAGACATCTAGCTCTAGGCAACCAACCCATGCTAAGTTGCCTAAGAAGAAAACTCCTAGTGCATCAAATGACCATAGCATTTCATTTAAAACTTTTGATGCATCATATGTTTTGACTAACAAATCCGGCAAAGTAGTTGCCAAGTTTGTTGGGGGCAAACACAAGGGGTCAAAGACTTGTGTTTGGGTACCCAAAGTTCTTGTTTCTAATGCCAAAGGACCCAAAACCGTTTGGGTACCTAAAGTCAAGAACTAAAATTGTTTTGTAGGTTTATGCATCCGGGGGCTCAAGTTGGATCATCGATAGCGGGTGCACAAACCACATGACAGGGGAGAAGAAGATGTTCTCCTCCTACGAGAAAAACCAAGATCCCCAACGAGCTATCACATTCGGGGATGGAAACCAAGGTTTGGTCAAAGGTTTGGGTAAAATAGCTATATCTCCTGACCATTCCATTTCCAATGTTTTTCTTGTAGATTCTTTAGATTACAATTTGCTTTCCGTTTCTCAATTATGTCAAATGGGCTACAGCTGTCTATTTACTGATGTAGGTGTCACTGTATTTAGAAGGAGTGATGATTCAATAGCATTTAAGGGAGTGTTAGAGGGTCAGCTATACTTGGTAGATTTTGATAGAGCTGAACTCGACACTTGCTTAATTGCTAAGACTAACATGTGTTGGCTCTGGCACCGCCGACTAGCCCATGTTGGGATGAAGAATCTTCATAAGCTTCTAAAGGGAGAGCACATTTTAGGATTAACAAATGTTCATTTTGAGAAAGACAGGATTTGTAGCGCCTGCCAAGCAGGGAAGCAAGTTGGTGTTCATCATCCACATAAGAACATCATGATGACTGACAGGCCACTGGAGCTCCTACACATGGATCTATTCGGCCCGATCGCTTACATAAGCATCGGCGGGAGTAAGTACTGTCTAGTTATTGTGGATGATTATTCTCGCTTCACTTGGGTGTTCTTTTTGCAGGAAAAATCTCAAACCCAAGAGACCCTAAAGGGATTATTGAGACGAGCTCAAAATGAGTTCGGCTTAAGGATCAAGAAAATAAGAAGCGACAACGGGACGGAGTTCAAGAACTCTCAAATTAAAGGCTTCCTTGAGGAGGAGGGCATCAAGCATGAGTTATCTTCTCCCTACACCCCACAACAAAATGGTGTAGTGGAGAGGAAGAATCAAACTCTATTGGACATGGCAAGAACCATGCTTGATGAGTACAAGATGCCGGATCGGTTTTGGGCCGAGGCGGTTAACACCGCTTGCTACGCCATCAACCGGTTATATCTACACCGAATCCTCAAGAAGACATCATATAAACTCCTTACCGGTAAAAAGCCAAATATTTCATATTTTAGAGTCTTTGGTAGCAAATGCTTTATTCTTGTCAAAAGAAGTAGAAAATCTAAATTTGCTCCTAAGACTGTAGAAGGCTTTTTACTAGGATATGATTCAAACACAAGGGCATATAGAGTCTTTAACAAGTCCTTAGGGCTAGTTGAAGTTTCTTGTGACGTTGTGTTTGATGAGACTAACGGCTCTCAAGTAGAGCAAGTTGATCTTGATGAGATAGGTAATGAAGAGGCTCCGTGCATCGCGCTAAGGAACATGTCCATTGGGGATGTGTGTCCTAAGGAATCCGAAGAGCCACCACATGCACAAGATCAACCATCCTCCTCCACGCAAGCAACTCCACCAACTCAAATTGAGGATGAGGCTCAAGTTGATGAAGGAGAAGATCAAAAGGATGAGCCACCTCAAGATGACGGTAATGATCAAGGGGGAGATGCAAATGATCAAGATAAGGAGGATGAAGAACCAAGACCGCCACTCCCAAGAGTCCACCAAGCAATCCAACGAGATCACCCCGTCGACACCATCCTCGGCGACATTCATAAGGGGGTAACCACTAGATCTCGTGTTGCACATTTTTGTGAACATTACTCTTTTATTTCCTCTATTGAGCCACACAGGGTAGAGGAAGCACTACAAGATTCGGATTGGATGGTGGCGATGCAAGAGGAGCTCAACAATTTCACTAGGAACGAGGTATGGCATTTAGTTCCACATCCTAACCAAAATGTTCTAGGAACCAAGTGGGTCTTCCGCAACAAGCAAGATGAGCATGGTGTGGTGACAAGGAACAAAGCTCGACTTGTGGCCAAGGGATACTCCCAAGTCGAAGGTTTGGATTTTGGTGAAACCTATGCACCCGTAGCTAGGCTTGAGTCAATTCATATATTATTGGCCTATGCTACTTACCATGGCTTCAAGCTTTACCAAATGGACGTGAAAAGTGCCTTCCACAACGGACCAATCAAGGAAGAGGTCTACGTTGAGCAACCTCCCGGCTTTGAAGACAGTGAGTACCCTAACCATGTCTATAGGCTCTCTAAGGCGCTTTATGGGCTCAAGCAAGCCCCAAGAGCATGGCACGAATGCCTAAGAGATTTCCTTATTGCAAATGGCTTCAAAGTCGGCAAGGCCGATCCTACTTTATTTACTAAAACTCTTGACAATGATTTGTTTGTATGCCAAATTTATGTTGATGATATCATATTTGGGTCTACTAACGAATGTACTTGTGAGGAATTTAGTAGGATCATGACACAAAAATTCGAGATGTCTATGATGGGGGAGTTAAAGTATTTCTTGGGATTTCAAGTAAAGCAACTCCAAGAGGGCACCTTCATTTGCCAAACAAAGTATACTCAAGATATCCTAAACAAGTTTGGAATGAAGGATGCTAAGCCCATCAAGACACCCATGGGAACCAATGGGCATCTTGACCTCGACACGGGAGGTAAATCCGTCGATCAAAAGGTATACCGGTCGATGATTGGTTCATTACTCTATTTATGTGCATCTCGACCGAACATTATGCTTTCCGTATGCATGTGTGCAAGATTCCAAGCCGACCCTAAGGAATCTCACCTTACGGCCGTAAACTAATCTTGAGATATTTGGCTTATACTCCTAAGTTTGGGCTTTGGTACCCTCAGGGATCCACTTTTGATTTGATTGGTTATTCAGATGCCGATTGGGCAGGGTGTAAGATTAATAGAAAGAGCACATCGGGGACTTGCCAGTTCTTGGGAAGGTCCTTGGTGTCTTGGGCTTCAAAGAAGCAAAATTCTGTGGCTCTTTCAACCGCCGAAGCTGAGTATATTGCCGCAGACCATTGTTGCGCGCAATTGCTTTGGATGAGGCAAACCCTGCGGGACTACGGTTACAAATTAACCAAAGTTCCTCTTCTATGTGATAATGAGAGTGCAATCCGCATGGCGGATAATCCCGTTGAGCATAGCCGCATTAAACACATAGCCATTCGGTATCATTTTCTTAGGGATCATCAACAAAAGGGGGATATCGAGATTGCTTATATTAACACTAAAGATCAATTAGCCGATATCTTTACCAAGCCACTAGATGAACAAACTTTTACCAAACTTAGGCATGAGTTAAATATTCTTGATTCTAGAAATTTCTTTTGATGTCTTGCACACATAGCTCATAAGTATACCTTTGATCATGTCTCTTTTATATATGCTATGACTAATGTGTTTTCAAGTATATTTCAAACCAAGTCATAGGTGTATTGAAAAGGAATTGGAGTCTTCGGCGAAGACAAAGGCTTCCACTCCACTCTATTACTCATCCTTCGCCGTCGCTCCGCATCACTCTCCACTTTGGTATAATCTTCACTCATATGTTTTATTTGCCAAAGGGGAGAAAGTAGTTATCAAAGGGCTTATATTTCACTCAAAGTATCCGTTTTTGGCGATTCATGCCAAAGGGGGAGAAAGTATTAGCCCAAAGCAAAAGGACCACACCACCACCTATTTTTAAAAACTAATGATTTTCATTTGGAAAATTTCAAATTGATATCTTATTGTGTTCAAAAGGGAGGAGAAAGTAGTATTTTCAAAATTGATATCTTAAAACCCTCTTGAACACTAAGAGGAGATTTCTTTCAGGGGGAGTTTTGTTTAGTCAAGGAAAAAGCATTTGAAACAAGGGGAGAAAATTTCGAATCTTATAAATGCTTCGCAAAAATCTTATTCATTTACCTTTGACTAGTTGCAAAATGTCTTTAAAAAGATTTTTCAAAAGAATTTGCAAAAACAAAACATGTGGTGCAAGCGTGGTCCAAAATGTTAAGAATAAAAGAAACAATCCATGCATATCCTATGTTAATAATTATTGGCTCAATTCCAAGTAACTTTTGCACTTACAATTATGCAAACTAGTTCAATTATGCACTTCTATATTTGCTTTGGTTTGTGTTGGCATCAATCACCAAAAAGGGGGAGATTGAAAGGGAATTAGGCTTACACCTAGTTCCTAATTAATTTTGGTGGTTGAATTGCCCAACACAAATAATTGGACTAACTAGTTTGCTCTAGTCTATAAGTTATATAGGTGCCAAAGGTTCACAAAAGGCCAATAAAAAGAACAAGAAAAGGGTTCAACAAAGAGAGCAAAGGGATAACCGAAGGCTGCCCTGGTCTGGCGCACCGGACAGTGTCCGGTGCACCAGGGCACTCGATGCTGAACTCCTCACCTTCGGGAAAACGCAGAGGCGCTCCACTATAATTCACCGGACTGTCCGGTGTACACCGGACAGTGTCCGGTGCTCCAGGAATGAAGCGACTCTGAACTCGCCAGCTTCGGGAATCCGCTCCGCTATAATTCACCGGACATGTCCGGTGCACACCGGACTGTCCGGTGTGTCAGCGGAGCAACGACTACTTCGCGCCAATGGTCACCTACAGAAGCAATTAATGCGCGCCAGAGCGCGCAGAAGTCAGGCACGCGCGAGGTGGCGCACCGGACACTCTACAGTACATGTCCGGTGGGCAGGCCCAGCAGTCAGAGCTCCAACGGTCGGAACCCAACAGCCTGGTGACGTGGCTGGCGCACCGGACACTGTCCAGTGTGCACCGGACTGTCCGGTGCACCATGCGATAGACAGCCTCCACCAACGGCTAGTTTGGTGGTTGGGGCTATAAATACCCCCAACCACCCCACATTCAAGTCATCCAAGTTTTCACACTTCTACACCTTACAAGAGCTCTAGCATTCAATTCTAGACACACCAAAGTGATCAAATCCTCTCCAATTCCACACAAGGCTTTAGTGATTAGTGAGAGAGATTTGTTGTGTTCTTTTGAGCTCTTGCGCTTGGATTGCTTCTTTCTTTCTCATTTGTTCTTGTGATCAAAACTCAATTGTAACCGAGGCAAGAGACACCAATTGTGTGGTGGTCCTTGCGGGGAAGTTTTGTTCCCGGTTTGATTTGAGAAGAGAAGCTCACTCGGTCCGAGGGACCGTTTGAGAGAGGGAAAGGGTTGAAATAGACCCGGCCTTTGTGGCCTCCTCAACGGGGAGTAGGTTTGCGAGAACCGAACCTCGGTAAAACAAATCATCGTGTCTCACTCCGTATTTGCTCACGATTTGTTTTGCGCTCTCTCTCTCGGACTCGTTTCTATTTCTAACGCTAACCCGGCTTGTAGTTGTGTTTAAGTTGTTAAATTTCAGATTCACCCTATTCACCCCCCTCTAGGCGACTTTCAGGGACCACCTTGGAACAGAAACAACAAAAGTTTGTTGCTTCTTCACCTAAAAACAATAGGGAATAAAACCCTGAGTATGGAATTACTCAGCAAGACTTACCCGACTAAAGAAAAGACTCTCAAGGGTATGCTGGTTATCAGGGAGTCAAGGTAAGGTTTCTCAATAATCAAAAGACTCTGTTTGCAGAAATGCTTACTAAAGTGGATCCTTAAAAGTCCAATTTTACTTGTCAGGTTAAGTAAGATTACCTGTCTCTAGAGTTCTTTCTACCCTAGTTCAATCACTTGACCTGTACTAGCCAATTTCTTAACAACCCTTTATCTTTACTGGAGTTCTACGTATAGGGCAGTGACCAAGTCTTCATAACCGCGAAGGTATGGCGATCCGAATCGATTATACTCAGCTGAGGATCTCCAATCACACTGCATATGTAGCACTTAACCCTTGCATATGTCAACCCGCCATCGGGGTTCTTAAGACCAGATCAGGTTCACGCCAACCGAGAGCACAGATACACCACCGTCCAGCCTCTTGCCACGGAGGGTACACGCTACTCTCGCCATCTCTCCACTCCCATTGCGTGGTATCTTATTCTGGTCTTAGTCTGCCCGAGGCAAGGCTTACCCATGGCGAGGCATGTGACCAGTTAAAGGGTCCTCGATCAGCAAGCCTACATCGACACGGTCCTTAATCGACTCAGACGGAGACACTACACTGAGTCTCTCTTCTCGTGCAAGTCACTCGCCCGGTCTCAGCTTTATTATTTAAACCCAAAGTCTGGTACCTGGTAGAGGTACATCTTTTCCTATGTTGAACCCATCATGGCCATGATGGATCCACCATCAAGTTTTCTTTTCAAAAACATCCCTCCCACTTTGCAACATCATCTTTTGTAAAAACAAAACCTTTTCTTTGCTAGAGCAAGACTAAGCATAGTAAAAACCTTTTATAAAACAGGGATTCAAAGGAAGGTAATCAAATTCAAGGAAGGTAATGCAGGAATTGTTTTAGCAATCAACTTCTATCACCTAATGCATCAAGCAAGTGAGAAAGATTTTAAAAGAGTCAAGGAGGTGGCAAATGCACCGGGGCTTGCCTTCGTTTATAGGTGAGTCAGGCTCGGATCCGCAGATGTCAAAGTAAAAACAATTCCCTGCCTGATGTTCCGCAGGTGGTGGTGAAGTCTTCTCTTCTTCTACTTCAACCTCTTCTTCGTTTTCTAGATATAACCATATATATATAAGAATGAATGCCATGTAATACTCATGAGAGTGCAAAGATAATAAGAATTTATTATCTAAGGCCTTGAATATAATTTTCCTTCACGGTTCTCCGAGAAACTAGGGTTTCCGGAGTCAATCGTGAAGTTCAAAGAGCAGGGGTGGGGGTTTTGGGTTCTAATTATCAGACAAGGTCCAAACCATACCAAAATCTACCCAAGGCTTCTAAATATTATTTTGAGTTCATATAAAAAGTTTGGGCATTTTTGGAATTATTATTGATTTTCTAAAAATCCAGAAGCAATACTTTATGCTATTTTAAATGACCCAAAATTCCCTATTTGTCCTGAAAATCATAGAACTACTTTTATTAAATACTATGGAAAATAAGGAATCTAGGAAAATTGGTTTGACATTTTTAGGATTTTTCTACAATTTCTTACATATTTTCAAAGCTTGCTAGAAAAAGAAAAAGAAAATTAATGAACAGCCTCGGGCCGAAATCAGCCCGAGCCGGCCCAGCTAGGGCAGAAATGCGCCCACGTGCGCGCGCCCGCGGCGATTTTGCAAAAACGCCCCTGGCTAACGGAATAACTAGAAGCGGGACCGAAACACTGTTTAGATGAGTCACTGACGATTGCAGAAAAACCCCTCTGGTTCTATTTCTTTACACGATGAGGTCCCCGACGGCGCACCGAGCAGGGGGCAAAGCTCCAGCGAGTTAGACTGGCTAGAGGGAGCCAAGACTGGTGACCCCGAGCGGCTGACACCGAATTGGACCTTCCCCGATCAATTCCCCCAACTTAATTTCATGGTTGGTAATCTATCAAGCTCTGTCCAGGCGGACCACGGACGATGAGGACAATTGCGCACGTTCCCGGTGACCAGTGGTTTCCCAGTTCAATTGGGTGGGTTGGCGAGTATCACAGACGTATGAGAGTGCTTAAACAAGGGAGCAGAGGGGAGGAGCTGACCTGAATTGGGCTGACCACGACGGGGTGTGTTTTACGGTGGCGGAAACCGAATTGGGGGAAATCAGAAATTCGTGAGCTCTGGTAATCGATTAAGGGTGGGAGCGGGTGCTTCGGCTTCGTGATTACATGGCGCAACAGACCTGACCATCAATTTATAGGGTTGTTAAGCGGTGGCTGATGAATTTGGGGCGAGACGCGCGGCGGTCGGAGGAGGGGAGTTTACTGGCGCGCGTGATTGGTGGCAAACCCCGTGTCATCCACTTCGGTGATCATCGGACATGCAACGCATGGTTAACTGCGACGTGGTAAAGCGTCAGGACACGCGGTGGACGACGGTGGTGGCTCAACGGTGGTGAGAATCTCATCCAAGGGATCGGTGAACAAGAGGAGAGGCACGGCGGCTAGCCGAAGTGGCGTCCAGCTCACCGACGGCGACACCTTTCACTCCGCGATGTTATCTATCCACTCCGGGCACGAATCGGGACATCGACGGCACGAATCGCGGCGGAGGGATCATCGATGGTGAGAGTTCTGTGCTGGCAGCCTAATCCAATTCAGGTTACTGTATCATCGCGAGCTCCCATCAGTGCACTTGACAGTCAATGTTTGGGCTTAATTTTCTCTCAAATTTCCATGGCAACAGGACCGATGCTCTGCAGCAAAGTTGTAGCCCTACAAACCATCTTTATCTTTGTTATAGCATCCATCGATAGATTCTTACTGGATCATGGTCGAAATGGCTCTCAAACTTGGTTCTAGGTTACTGTCAGTCTGAAATTCAGACTTTAACAGCCTGACAGCCTGACTTTGAGTGTGATTATCCCCAAATTCTGCATAACAACTATGCTTACCTTCTTAAGCAAAATTGTTCTCCTTTGATAGGTCTACAAATTTGATGTGGTGACCTAGGGTAAATTCTCACTAATTTGGAAGATACATGGGCTCAAAGTTGGATCAATCACACTGAAATTCAGACTTCATCACAAGGGTCAATTGTGGCTCTTTCGCACATAAGTCCAAATCTCAAGTTTTGGATTGCAAATCTTCATGATTGTGAACCCTATGACTTAGGGCACTTTATTATCATGATTTTTGCACTTTGGTCCAAAAGTGGACTGATTTTATACTTAACCCCCTAGGGTTTGGTTTTAGGGTTTTCTAGGGTCCTTTTTAGGGTTTTTGGTATTTCAAGGGTGTGAGTGTAACTTAGGTCCATTCCTTGTAACATTTTATGATTATTACTCTTAAATTCTAGGGTTTTCTCTATTTGGCTCCTGTTTTACCCCTCTAACCCTATTTAAGGTTAAGTACCCTATACTAGGGTCTTATTTGCAAAATGCCATACAATCCAACTTGCTTGAAATTTTTGCCTAGTGAATGCACTCTAGGTGTGTCAAACATATGCAATGCCAATGCTTATGATGTTATGCTCAAGTTTTAGTAACAGTAACACCAAGGGTGTTACACCCTTCCCCCCATAAAAGAATCTCGTCCCGAGATTAAAAATCCTAGGGTAAGTAGTGGAAAAGGAAATGCTTCACATTTTTATTTCCTGAGTTTTGGTACAAGGCAGGGGTGGTTTGGGGCTCACTTCTTTATTACAACCATGTTTTACACTTTACAAATTACAAGAGGCTAAAAAGCCTAGGAAATTCTTGTCTAAGAAATCTTGAGTTTCCCAAGTAGCCTCATCTTCGGAATGCTGGTTCCACTGTATCTTATAAAACTTGAGAGTTCTGTCACTGATAGATTAATACTTCGTTAATGACGCACACATACAGATAAGTTCTGTCACTGATAGTGTCGGCGTTCCGAGACCGGGGGGTCCCCGAGCCGACGAGTGAGTGTGCCGCGTGCCCCAGCCCAGATGGGTCGAGCGCGTGGGCGAGCGCGAAGGGGGGAGAGAGAGAGAGCGAGAGCGAGGTGGCCGGAGCCGGGTCGTGAGGGAGTCGGAGAATTCCCGCGGCCTTCGTGTTCGTCCCGCGCCTAGGTCGGGTGCGCTTGCAGTAGGGGGTTACAAGCGTCCGCGCGGGTGAGGGGAGCGAGCGGCCCCAAGAGAGCGCCTGCCCCTGCCCTCGTTCCCGCGAGGCCAACCTTCTCTAAGAAGGCCCTGGTCCTTCCTTTTATAGTCGTAAGGAGAGGATCCAGGTGTACAAAATGGGGGTGTAGCAAGGTGCTACGTGTCTAGCGAGGGAGAGCTAGCGCCCTAAGTACATGCCAAGGTGGCAGCCGGAGAGATCTTGGCACCCTGTTGGTGTGGCGTCGTGGCTGTTGGAGAGGCAGTGGAGCTTGATGGAGGGACAGCTGTTGGAACAGCGGTGCTCTTGCTGACGTCTCCCTGCTTTCGTAAGGGAGTCAAGAGTCGCCGTCGTCATGGTCTAGTGAGGCGCCATCATTGCTTTTCTGGCGGAGCTGGCCAGATGGGACGCCGGTCTTGTTCTCTGCGACCCGAGTCGGCTCAGGGCAGGGCGATGATGACGCTTCCTGTTGACGTGGCGGTCTTGTGTCCTAGGTCGGGCGTCGTGGAGGCTCCTCCGAAGTCGAGGTCGAGTCCGTCCTGCATGACAGAGGCCGAGCCCGAACTCCTGGGTCGGGCGAGGCGAAGGTCGTTCGGCAGAGGCCGAGGCGGAGTCCAAGCCCTGGGTCGGGCGAGGCGGAGGTCGTCGTCTTCCGGGGCCTTAGCCCGAGTCCGAGCCCTGGGTCGGGCGGAGCGGAGTTCGCCGTCTTCCGGGGCCTTAGCCCGAGTCCGAGCCCTGGGTCGGGCGGAGCGGAGTTCGCCGTCTTCCGGGGCCTTAGCCCGAGTCCGAGCCCTGGGTCGGGCGGAGCGGAGTTCGCCGTCTTCCGGGGCCTTAGCCCGAGTCCGAGCCCTGGGTCGGGCGGAGCAGAGTTCGCCGTCTTCCGGGGCCTTAGCCCGAGTCCGAGCCCTGGGTCGGGCGGAGCGGAGTTCGCCGTCTTCCGGGGCCTTAGCCCGAGTCCGAGCCCTGGGTTGGGCGGAGCGGAGTTCGCCGTCTTCCGGGGCCTTAGCCCGAGTCCGAGCCCGGGGTCGGGCGGAGCGGAGTTCGCCGTCTTCCGGGGCCTCAGCCCGAGTCCGAGCCCTGGGTCGGGCAGAGCCTCCTATGGCACCTCTGGCGAAGTCTGGTCGCCCGTCGGTCTTACCTTTTGCGTTAAACGCCCCGGTGACTTGGTCGGTTGGCGCGGTGATTTAGTCAGGGTTACTTCTTATCGAAGGCGGGGCCTCGGGCGAGCCGGTGATGCGTCTGCCGTGAAAGAGGAGGCCTCAGGCGAGACGGAGTCATCTTAGGGTCGGCTGCCCTCGCCCGAGGCTAGGCTCGGGCGTGGCGTGATCGAGTCGCTCGTATGGACTGATCCCTGACTTAATCAAACCCATCAGGCCTCTGCAGCTTTATGCTGATGGGGGTTACCAGCTGAGAATTAGGCGTCTTGAGGGTACCCCTAATTATGGTCCCCGACAGTAGCCCCCGAGCATCGAAGAGAGTGTTAACACTCGCTTGGAGGCTTGCGTCGCACTTTTTTTGCAAGGGGACCAGCCTTTCTCGGTGGTACTTTGTTCCGGTGGGTGCGCGCGAGCGCACCCGCCGGGTGTAGCCCCCGAGGCCTCGGAGGAGTGGTTTCACTCCTTCGAGGTCTTAATGCCTTGCGTAATGCCTCGGCTGGTCTGGCGGTTCCCTCATGCGAGCAGGGCGTAGCCCAGGTGCACTGTCAAGGCCCAAGTTCTCGGGCTGGTATGTTGACGCTGTCAACGGTTCGGCCGGAGCCGGGTTTGCGAGAGCAGCCCCCGAGCCTCCGCACGGAGCGAGAGGACGATCAGGGACAGACTCGACTTTTTACATACGCCCCTACGTCGCCTTTCCGCAAGGAGGAGGGGGGAGAGCGCCATGTTACCCTCGATGGGCACCGAACATGGTGTCTCCGGTGAGCTGCAATCGGGTAATCCGAGTGGACGTCCGTGCCCCGTTCGTTGGGGGTCGGCTAGGGGCCCGGAGGCACGCCCAAAAGTACCTGCGGGTGATCTGCCGGACCCGGTCCCCTAGCGACGGGGTCCGAGGGCTCGTTGCCTCCCTCCGATGGGATTCCGTTACAGAGTCGTTCCCGCTGGTCTCGGAAATGTCCTAGGGTACCTCGGGAGCGCAGCCCGAGCCTTGGTTATGTATCGAACGTACCCCTGGTCATCCCTCGCTCGGCGTCTGAGGTGACTGTGAACCCTTCGACAGGCCAGCCTTCGAACCCCTGATCAGTAATGGGCGCGGAGCCCTAGTAGCCTGAGGCGGTCGTGGAACCTTTCGGGAGGCCGACCTTCGAACCCCTGACCAGTAGTGGGTGTCGGGCCCACGCGATCTGAGGCGGCTGTTGAACCCCTCGGGGGGCCAGCCTTCGAACCCCTGATCAGTAGAGAGGCTCGGAGCCTAGTTCCTTCACGGGGAAGGATCCCTTTGGGGGTATCCTCCTTCCCAGTCCCTGTTGCAAGAGATAGAGAATGAAGGAAAACGGAAAAAAGGATACGAAACCAAGCGACGTGGCGTACCTTTTTTGGTGTGGTCGTGTTGGCGAAGGCGAAGCGCCGCCAGCTGCCCCTGCCAGAAACGTCATCTGTCCAGCCGCGGAGTTAATGCGCCGGGGCGAGTAGTTGGCGAGGCTGCCGTTGCGCGTGCGCGAGCCGTTCGAGGTACGGGTCACGGGCGCGTCGTCTTCACGCCGTGAGAGGGGGTTCTCTTGCTGCCTCCGGATGGGACATGAGCTTGGCAGATGGCGTGACCGCTGCTCTCGCGCGCCTGCCACCGTCATTACTGCCGGCCCATTTTTGACCGCGTTTGACCGCTGCGCCAGGCTAGCGCTGCTGGGTCGCGGGCTGGGTCGCCTCGAATCGCGGTATCGGTTCCGCAATCGAGGAGGTGCGGTGGTGGAGCGAGTGGCACAGCGGCTCGCATGCAGCACCCGGCGCGCCAGTTGCACGACGCGTGGGCTTGAGCCGTCGCGCTGGCCTGTCGGGAGTCGGAGAGGCGCGTCCACTTGGCGCGGTTGCATGCCGCCTGCATGGCCGCCTGCCCCTTTCGCCCGCTGGTCTAGGCAAAAGTGGAGGGTTACTTGTAACCGCTGGGTGGTTGCGTGCGTCGTGCGCGACGGTTCGGCCTCCTCTGCTCGAAGCCGGTCTTCCTGACTTGTGGGTCCCAGCCCCCGCGCCGCGGGGGAGGGCTTTGGAGGCGTGTTGAAGAAGACTCAGCCCGTGACGGTTGGGGGCGCAAGCAGGGGGAGTTGCCTTTAAAAGGAGGGCGACCCCCTTCGTAAGGTGACCATGTCTCCTTCCTCCCCTATGCATTGTGTCTCTCCATCTTCCGAGCCCCCGGATGGGGGGAACCGCCGTCTTTTCGCTCCATCGTTGGAGGAACGCAACTCCGTGGGAGTTGGTACCTTTCAGCCGTCGTTCGGCTTCAAGGATTTTCATCATGCAGCCCGGCTGCACCCCTCCACCGGCGGTCACCCAAGAGGGTGACTTCCGGCTTGGTGGTGGGGGAAAGCGAGCCGGGCTGCGGCCTCTGCCCCTCCCTCAGCCTCAAGGATTTTCATCACCAGGCCAAGAGGGAGGACGAGGCGAGTCAGGGGGCTGTCTCCGTGTGGGTCGGTTGCCCTTTTCTTCCCCGTGCGTCTGGGGGAGAACGGCATCCTCCAGCTTTACGGAGACTTCCTCCAGCCATGCCGGAAGTGGCGGGTCCCGAGGCGTCATCGGACGGAAGTGGCTTCTCTACCGATGAGATTGCCAACTCCGCCAGTAGCCCTGGGTCTCCGTCTCCTGGCCTGAATGGCTGGCTCTCGTCCTCGGGGGGTGAGAGTTTTTCCGCCGCCCCGCAGGCCCGCCCCTATCGAGTGGGGTTGTTCGTACCTGCGGGGGGGGGGGGGGAACCGGAGTTCCGTTTGTAATGGCACTTCGAGTGCCGGGTTTTTTGTTCATTTCGGCTTTCGGGGCCTGAACATGTATGTAATTTCGGCACGGAGCCGTGTTTTTTCCTCATTTTCGAGCACTAAGACTCGCCTGCTGATTATCTGAACCGCTTCACCAAGCGTGAGTTGCCCCGTGTCAAGGTGACGAGTGAGGTATCCGTATCCCGGAGGCGTAGGAATCCCTCGGCTCGGTCGGACCTGTTGTCCGAGGCTCCTCTAGCTTAGTTAAAGAGACCCCTCGGCCGCTCTTCGACGAGCCGAGGCCAGGGGTAGCGATATCAGCACGAGCAGAGGCGGAGTTGGCTCGGAAATGAAACCTGGTTGGCCGGAGCCTAGCCGGGTTGTCTGTTGGCAGGATCGACGCCGGAGTTGGTCAGCCGAGGCTTCGGACCGGGCCGGCGCCCTCGGAAGGCGGTCGGCCGAGGCTCCGGAGGTGGCCGGCCGAGCCGTCCGCTCGGGCCGGGTTCTCGGAGAAGTCCCTGGCAGAGATTGCTCGGGCGTGGTGATGACGTCGTCCTTCGGAGCGGAGGCCCTCGGACCGCGTCGCCGTCCGAGGCTAGGTCGGGCCTTGCCGAAGGTGCTGTCGATGCCGAGGGTGTCATCGCCCTCTTCCAGCGTCAAGATCCGAGTCTGCAGGGTCAAATCGTCTTGTAGCGTGGGCCTTGTGCGGCCGTCGAGGCCAGAACACACACCCTTGCTGCGTTATAAAGCTGCGTCTCTTTTCCTCTTGTTTCGAGTATCTGGACTTTTTGTCGGTAGCAGGGATGTTAGTGCGAGCGAGAGTTGCTTCTCGCGGAAGGTGATGAGTGAGGTATCCGTATCCCGGAGGCGTGGGAGTCCCTCGGCTCGGTCGGCCTTGCCGCTTACGCATACTTTTACCCGTCCATGAGGCCCTATCACCGACTCGGTCGAGAAGGCTCGAAGAATCGCTTCGACAGAGGAGCTTCCGTACGTAAAGACTCGTTCGATCCGTGGATTCGCCTTATCCGAGCGCGAGTTACTTATCGCAGAAGGTGATGAGTGAGGTATCCATATCCCGGAGGCGTAGGAGTCCCTCGGCTCGGTCAGCCTTGACTGCTTACGTGTACCCCGTCGTTTCCAGGACCCACTTTTCGAAGTAGTCAAAAAGCACGAAAGATGTTCTGGTAAAAGAGATTTTCTTTTCGAGGAAAATTTTGACGCAGAGGGGGTTTCCCCCCTTTTAGCCCCCGAGGGAGGGTCGGGCCTTGCCGAGGCGAGGCCGACCCTTCCTTGTTGACTAAACTTTGCGTGGGTGCGGGGTATATGAACAACTTGGAAACATCTTAAGGGTAGAAGCGACGTAGCTGTTGGATGTTCCAAGCGTTGCCGAAGACCTCGCCTTGACTGTTGGCCAGCTTGTACGTTCCGGGCTTCAGAACTTTGGCGATGATGAACGGCCCCTCCCAGGGGGGCGTGAGCTTGTGCCTCCCTCGGGGGTCTTGCCGCAGCCGAAGCACCAGGTCGCCCACCTGGAGGTCTCGGGGTCGGACCCCTCGGGCGTGGTAGCGTCGCAGGGACTGCTGGTACCGCGCCGAGTGTAGTAAGGCCCTGTCCCGAGCCTCGTCCAGCTGGTCCAGCGAGTCTTCTCGGCTAGCTTGGTTACTTTCATCGTCGTAGGCCCTCGTCCTCGGGGAGCCGTATTCCAGGTCCGTGGGCAAAACGGCCTCGGCCCCGTAGACCAGGAAGAACGGCGTGAAACCCGTGGCTCGGCTCGGCGTCGTCCTCAGGCTCCAGACCACCGAGGGGAGTTCCTTCATCCACCGCCTGCCGAACTTGTTGAGGTTGTTGTAAATCCGAGGCTTGAGCCCTTGTAGGATCATGCCATTGGCGCGCTCTACTTGCCCATTCGACATGGGATGAGCTACGGCGGCCCAGTCCACCCGGATGTTGTGATCCTCGCAAAAATCCAAGAATTTTTTGCCGGTGAACTGGGTGCCATTGTCGGTGATGATGGAGTTCGGGACCCCGAAGCGATGGATGATGTTGGTGAAGAACGCCACCGCCTGCTCGGACCTGATGCTGTTCAGGGGTCGGACCTCGATCCACTTGGAGAATTTGTCGACGGCGACCAGCAGGTGCGTGTAGCCCCCGGGCGCCTTCTGCAGAGGGCCGACGAGGTCCAGACCCCACACAGTGAAGGGCCAGGTGATGGGTATCGTCTGCAGAGCCTGAGCGGGCAGGTGGGTCTGCTTCGCATAGAATTGGCACCCTTCGCAGGCGCGGACAATTCTAGTGGCATCAGCCACCGCCGTCGGCCAATAGAAGCCTTGGCGGAAAGCGTTCCCGACGAGGGTTCGGGGTGCTGCATGATGGCCGCAAGCCCCCGAGTGTATTTCCCGCAGGAGTTCCTGACCTTCGGCGATGGAGATGCATCGCTGGAGGATGCCCGAGGGGCTACGGTGGTAGAGCTCTTTCTCATCGCCCAGCAAGACGAACGATTTGGCGCGTCGCGCCACCCGCCGAGCCTCGGCTCGGTCGAGGGGCAGTTCTCCTTGGTGGAGATATTGCAGGTACGGGGTTCGCCAATCTTGATCTGGCACGACCCCGTTCTGCTCCTCCTCGATGCGCAGCGCTTCGCCCTCGGGCTCCGAGGGTTCCTCGGGTTGAGCCGAGGATGGCTCGGGCTGGGCCGAGGTCACCTCGGACGAGGCCGAGGGTGCCTCGGGCTCGGGCGCGTCGCCTATCTTGACGGAGGGTTGGTGCAGATCCCGGGAGAAGACGTCCGGGGGAACCATCGTTCGCCCCGAGGCTATCTTCGCCAGCTCGTCCGCAGTCTCGTTGTAGCGCCGGGCGATGTGGTTAAGATCGAGCCCGTAGAACTTGTCTTCCAGGCGTCGAACCTCCTCACAGTAGGCCTCCATCTTCGGGTCGCGGCAGAGGGAGTTCTTCATGACTTGGTCGATGACGAGCTGCGAGTCGCCGCGTGCATCGAGGCGTCGGACCCCTAGCTCGATGGCGATTCGCAATCCGTTGATCAGAGCCTCGTACTCAGCCACATTGTTGGACGCCGGGAAATGGAGGCGGAGCACGTAGCGCAGGTGTTTCCCGAGGGGCGAGACGAAGAGCAGGCCCGCGCCAGCTCCCGTCTTCATCAGCGACCCGTCGAAAAACATGGTCCAGAGCTCTGGTTGGATCGGAGCCGTTGGCAACTGGGTATCGACCCATTCGGCTACGAAATCCGCCAGTACCTGGGACTTGATGGCCTTCCGAGGGGCGAACAAGATTGCCTCGCCCATGATTTCCACCGCCCACTTCGCGATCCGTCCCGAGGCTTCTCGGCACTGGATGATCTCCCCCAGGGGGAAGGATGACACCACAGTCACCGGATGGGACTCAAAGTAATGTCGCAGCTTTCGCCTCGTCAGGATCACTGCATATAGCAGCTTCTGGACTTGTGGGTAGCGGATCTTGGTCTCGGACAGCACTTCGCTGACGAAGTAAACCGGCCTCTGAATGGGCAAAGCATGCCCCTCTTCTTGCCTTTCGACCACGATCGCGGCGCTGACCACCTGAGTGGTTGCGGCGACGTAGACCAAGAGGGTTTCTCCATCAGCTGGGGGTACCAAGACGGGCGCCTGGGTGAGGAGCGCCTTCAGGTTCCCGAGGGCTTCCTCGGCCTCGGGAGTCCAAGTGAAGCACTCAGCCTTCCTTAAGAGGCGGTACAGGGGCAGGCCTCTTTCGCCGAGGCGCGAGATGAAACGGCTCAAGGCCGCGAGGCATCCCATGACCCTCTGTACGCCTTTTAAGTCCTTGATGGGCCCCATGTTTGTGATGGCCGTGATCTTCTCCGGGTTGGCTTCGATGCCCCGCTCGGAGACGATGAATCCCAAAAGCATGCCCTGGGGCACCCCGAAGACGCACTTCTCGGGATTAAGCTTGACGCCCTTCGCCTTGAGACACCGGAATGTCAGTTCGAGGTCGGAGAGAAGGTCGGAGGCTTTCCTCGTCTTGACTACGATGTCATCGACGTAGGCCTCGACCGTGCGACCGATGTGTCGACCGAACACATGGTTCATGCACCGCTGGTACGTTGCACCCGCGTTCCTCAAACCGAACGGCATTGTGACATAACAGTACATGCCGAAGGGCGTGATGAAAGAAGTCGCGAGCTGGTCGGACTCCTTCATCTTGATTTGATGATACCCTGAGTAGGCATCGAGGAAAGACAGGGTTTCGCACCCTGCAGTGGGGTCCACGATTTGATTGATGCGAGGTAGAGGGTAGGGGACCTTCGGACATGCTTTGTTGAGACCAGTGTAGTCTACACACATCCGCCACTTCCCCCCTTTTTTCCTCACAAGTACAGGGTTGGCAAGCCATTCGGGATGGAATACCTCTTTAATGAACCCTGCTGCCATCAGCTTGTGGATCTCCTCGCCTATCACCCTGCGCCTTTCCTCGTCGAATCGGCGCAGAGGCTGTCTGACCGGTCGGGCCCCGGCCCGAATATCCAGCGAGTGCTCGGCGACATCCCTCGGTATGTCGGGCATGTCCGAGGGACTCCACGCAAAGACGTCGGCGTTTGCGCGGAGAAAGTCGACGAGCACTGCTTCCTATTTGGGGTCGAGCCCGGATCCGATTCGAATCTGCTTGGAGGCGTCGCCACTGGGGTCGAGGGGGACGGCCTTAACCGTCTCCGCTGGCTCGAAGTTGCCGACATGTCGCTTCACGTCCGGCACCTCTCGGGAGAGGCTTTCCAGGTCGGCACTGAGGGCCTCGGACTCGGCGAGGGCCTCGGCGTACTCCACGCACTCCACATCGCATTCGAATGCGTGTTTATACGTGGGGCCGACGGTGATGACCCCGTTGGGGCCCGGCATCTTGAGCTTCAGGTAGGTGTAGTTGGGGATGGCCATGAACTTCGCGTAGCATGGCCTTCCCAACACTGCGTGGTAGGTTCCTCGGAACCCGACCACCTCGAACGTCAAAGTCTCCCTTCGGAAGTTGGAGGGTGTTCCGAAGCAGACAGGGAGGTCGAGCTGTCCGAGGGGCTGGACGCGCTTCCCGGGAATGATCCCGTGGAAGGGCGCAGCGCCTGCTCGGACGGATGACAGATCGACGCGCAGGAGCCTGAGGGTCTCAGCGTAGATGATGTTGAGGCAGCTGCCCCCATCCATCAAGACCTTGGTGAGCCTGACGTCGCCGATGACGGGGTCGACGACGAGCGGGTACTTCCCCGGGCTCGGCACGTGGTCGGGGTGGTCGTCCTGGTCGAAGGTGATGGGCTTGTCGGACCAGTCTAGGTAGACTGGTGCCGTCACCTTCACCGAGTAGACCTCCCGACGTTCCTGCTTACGATGCCGAGCCGAGGCGTTCGCCGCATGCCCTCCATAGATCATAAAGCAGTCGCGGACCTCGGGAAACCCTCCTGCTTGGTGATCTTCCTTCTTGCCGTCGTCGCGGGCCTTGTCACCCTCTGCGGGTGGCCTGGCCCGGTGGAAGTGGCGCCGAAGCATGACGCACTCCTCGAGGGTGTGCTTGACGGGCCCCTGATGGTAGGGGCACGTCTCCTTGAGTGCCTTGTCGAAGAGGTTGGCGCCTCCGGGGGGCTTCCGAGGGTTCTTATGCTCGGTGGCGGCGACAAGGTCTGCGTCGGGAGCATCGCGTTTCGCTTGCGACTTCCTTCTGCCTTTCTTCTTGGCGCCGAGCGGAGCAGACGCCTCGGGAGCATCTTCCGACGGGCGGCCCTGGGGCTGCTTGTCCTTTCGGAAGATGGCTTCAACCGCCTCCTGGCCGGAGGCAAACTTGGTGGCAATGTCCATCAGCTCGCTCGCCCTGGTGGGGGTCTTGCGACCCAACTTGCTCACCAGGTCACGGCAGGTGGTGCCGGCAAGGAACGCGTCGATGACATCGGAGTCGGTGATGTTGGGCAGCTCGGTGCGCTGCTTCGAGAATCGCCGGATATAGTCCCGAAGGGACTCTCCCGGCTGTTGCCGACAGCTTCGGAGGTCCCAGGAATTCCCGGGGCGCACGTACGTGCCCTGGAAGTTGTCGGCAAAAGCCTGGACCAGATCTTCCCAGTTGGAAATCTGCCCCGGAGGCAGATGCTCCAACCAAGCGCGAGCGGTGTCGGAGAGAAACAGGGGGAGGTTGCGGATGATGAGGTTGTCGTCGTCTGTCCCACCCAGTTGACAGGCTAGGCGGTAGTCCGCGAGCCACAATTCCGGTCTCGTTTCCCCCGAGTACTTTGTGATAGTAGTCGGGGGTCGGAATCGGGGCGGAAACGGCGCCCGCCGAATGGCTCGGCTAAAGACCTGCGGACTGGGTGGTTCGGGCGAGGGACTCCGATCCTCCCCGCTGTCGTAGCGTCCCCCACGCCTGGGGTGATAACCTCGGCGCACCCTTTCGTCGAGGCAGGCCCGACGGTCGCGATGAGGGTGCTCGTCGCCGAGGTGGCCCGGGGCCGCAGGCGCGGTGTTGCGCGTGCGCCCGGTGTAGACCGAGGCTTCCCGCGTGAGTCGGGAAGTCGCGGCACGAGGTTCCGAGGGGTACCCCTGCCTTCGGGAGGCAGAGCTCTCGGCCCGCCGGGCCGCAGCGCCTTCCAGGAGATGCTTGAGTTCTCCCTGGATTCGCCGACCCTCGGTGGTTGATGACTCCGGCATCGCGCGGAGGAGCATCGCTGCGGCGGCCAGGTCCTGACCGGTTCCGCCGGATGCGGTAGGCGGTCTGTTCCTGGCATCGTTGGCGATGCGGTGCTGGAGACCTTGGGGCAGGTGACGTATTCCTCCGGCCGGGGGCTGGCTCGCCCATACCTGCCCGATGTTCTGACGGATTGCCTCGAGCGCTCCTGCTCCCTCATCGAGCCCGGCCTGTGCCCCGCGGACTTGCTCGAGCTGTGGGTCGTGACCCCCCGCCGGAACGGGGACCACAGCTAGCTCCCGCGGGATGTCGGCGCGAGGCGCTGGCCCAGGGGGATCACCATCCTCCGGCATGCCGAGACAGCCGCCTCCGGAGGGATCCCCTAGCTCGATGTGGAAACATTCGCGGCTCGGGCCGCAGTCCTTGTCGTCAAGGCTGCGGCTGCCGTCGGAACAGTCGGAGAGGCAGTAGTCACATGCGGTCATGAAGTCCCGCATGGCACTGGGGTTGCCAAATCCGGAGAAATCCCAGCAGATGCTGGGGTCGTCATCTTCCTCGGACCCAGAGGGTCCGTAGGTCGAGACACCCGTCAATCGGTCCCAAGGCGACCGCACACGAAACCCCAGAGAGGTTGCACTCGCCTCAACGTGAGCGCCCGCCAAAGCGAGGTCGCCAGGCGGGTTGAGGCCGAGTCGAAATGACGAAAGATGGGTAGCAGTCGGTACCTTTTTGTCGACGAGGAGCGATGAAGTCACGTCGGGGGCTGATCGCGCCGTCGTCTTGGGTACGAGGGCGACGTCCTGCAGGCCCTCCGTGAGCGTGCTGGCGTCGTCCATCTGCTCGGGGTCGACGTGTTGCGGGGGGATGGCGCCCGCCTTTGCCTCGAACGCGAGGGCGACGCTTGGCGTGTCCTCCGTTGGGGCGCTGGGGGTGTCGATTTGCTCGACAGCTGTCGAAGCGCAGCCTCCCGCTCGGCCTTGGTTGCCCCGCCTCCTCCTTCGATGGCGAGGGAGAGGACGGAGCGAGCTCGAAAGTTGTCCTTCCCCCGCGCGGGAAAGGCGTCGTCGATTCCGCCGCCGGCGGGCGGGCTGTCCGCCACCATTGTCGCTGTCGCACGGCGGTGGAAGGAGTACCATGTCGTAGCCGCTGTCGAAAGACACGAACTCGAGGCTCCCGAAACGGAGCACCGTCCCGGGTTGGAGAGGTCGTTGGAGACTGCCCATCTGGAGCTTGACGGGAAACTGCTCGTCAACACGCAGCGTGCCCCTACCTGGCGCGCCAACTGTCGGCGTTCCGAGACCGGGGGGTCCCCGAGCCGACGAGTGAGTGTGCCGCGTGCCCCAGCCCAGATGGGTCGAGCGCGTGGGCGAGCGCGAAGGGGGGAGAGAGAGAGCGAGAGCGAGGTGGCCGGAGCCGGGTCGTGAGGGAGTCGGAGAATTCCCGCGGCCTTCGTGTTCGTCCCGCGCCCAGGTCGGGTGCGCTTGCAGTAGGGGGTTACAAGCGTCCGCGCGGGTGAGGGGAGCGAGCGGCCCCAAGAGAGCGCCTGCCCCTGCCCTCGTTCCCGCGAGGCCAACCTTCTCTAAGAAGGCCCTGGTCCTTCCTTTTATAGTCGTAAGGAGAGGATCCAGGTGTACAAAATGGGGGTGTAGCAAGGTGCTACGTGTCTAGCGAGGGAGAGCTAGCGCCCTAAGTACATGCCAAGGTGGCAGCCGGAGAGATCTTGGCACCCTGTTGGTGTGGCGTCGTGGCTGTTGGAGAGGCAGTGGAGCTTGATGGAGGGACAGCTGTTGGAACAACGGTGCTCTTGCTGACGTCTCCCTGCTTTCGTAAGGGAGTCAAGAGTCGCCGTCGTCATGGTCTAGTGAGGCGCCATCATTGCTTTTCTGGCGGAGCTGGCCAGATGGGACGCCGGTCTTGTTCTCTGCGACCCGAGTCGGCTCAGGGCAGGGCGATGATGACGCTTCCTGTTGACGTGGCGGTCTTGTGTCCTAGGTCGGGCGTCGTGGAGGCTCCTCCGAAGTCGAGGTCGAGTCCGTCCTGCATGACAGAGGCCGAGCCCGAACTCCTGGGTCGGGCGAGGCGAAGGTCGTTCGGCAGAGGCCGAGGCGGAGTCCGAGCCCTGGGTCGGGCGAGGCGGAGGTCGTCGTCTTCCGGGGCCTTAGCCCGAGTCCGAGCCCTGGGTCGGGCGGAGCGGAGTTCGCCGTCTTCCGGGGCCTTAGCCCGAGTCCGAGCCCTGGGTCGGGCGGAGCGGAGTTCGCCGTCTTCCGGGGCCTTAGCCTGAGTCCGAGCCCTGGGTCGGGCGGAGCGGAGTTCGCCGTCTTCCGGGGCCTTAGCCCGAGTCCGAGCCCTGGGTCGGGCGGAGCGGAG
The DNA here is from genome assembly GCA_029449295.1 of Zea luxurians. Lineage (NCBI taxonomy): Eukaryota > Viridiplantae > Streptophyta > Magnoliopsida > Poales > Poaceae > Zea > Zea luxurians. The sequence goes on along the minus strand of JAOPSE010000064.1, from coordinate 276,381 downwards.
TTCGCCGTCTTCCGGGGCCTTAGCCCGAGTCCGAGCCCTGGGTCGGGCGGAGCGGAGTTCGCCGTCTTCCGGGGCCTTAGCCCGAGTCCGAGCCCTGGGTTGGGCGGAGCGGAGTTCGCCGTCTTCCGGGGCCTTAGCCCGAGTCCGAGCCCGGGGTCGGGCGGAGCGGAGTTCGCCGTCTTCCAGGGCCTCAGCCCGAGTCCGAGCCCTGGGTCGGGCAGAGCCTCCTATGGCACCTCTGGCAAAGTCTGGTCGCCCGTCGGTCTTACCTTTTGCGTTAAACGCCCCGGTGACTTGGTCGGTTGGCGCGGTGATTTAGTCAGGGTTACTTCTTATCGAAGGCGGGGCCTCGGGCGAGCCGGTGATGCGTCTGCCATGAAAGAGGAGGCCTCAGGCGAGACGGAGTCATCTTAGGGTCGGCTGCCCTCGCCCGAGGCTAGGCTCGGGCGTGGCGTGATCGAGTCGCTCGTATGGACTGATCCCTGACTTAATCAAACCCATCAGGCCTCTGCAGCTTTATGCTGATGGGGGTTACCAGCTGAGAATTAGGCGTCTTGAGGGTACCCCTAATTATGGTCCCCGACAGATAGATTAATACTTCTCAAGAGTATCTTACAAAATCAAAAGCTGTTACAAGCTGCATCCTAGCGGAACCCTTGTTCTGTCTCTAGAGAATGGACTAATCATCGGCAGGATCCCGCTCCTCCCGGACTGCGGACATCAGGGCGCCAGGAGATTGCACAGACGTCTCCTGCATTAGTTGCTCTAGGTATTCCATCCATCATGTTCCTGGGCCCACATGTCGGGGCTCAGCACCCTTGTATGTGCCTCCCTTGAGCTATAAAAGGGAAGGCACACAACGATACAAGGCAAGCTCTAAAGTCACTTAAGCTCTCAGGTTCACAACACCCTCAGACTCACACACAAGTTCTCGAGTGCTCAATACAACACAGTGGAGTAGGGTTTTACGCTCTGGTGGCATCAACAACTCTAAATCCTCGTGTCCTCTCGTGTTCATCCACCAATCCACGTAACAGGCAAAACGCTTAGGCCCCTCCTCATCTTAGGACTTAGGGCGGGTGCGTTCCGCCACCCGGCCGAAGATTTCCTCTCTGAAATTTGGCACGCCAGGTATGGGTCTTGGCATTAGGTTTTTGCTTGTTCTTCTGCTCGACACCATGGTCCAGATCGTCGGGCACCACGACTTCGTTCCCAAGGACTTCTCGATGGAGGAAGAAGCTGCCTCTTCCATGCCACAGGCCTCCAACCACCCTGCGCCTAGTGCTGCTGTTGTGCGCTCTAAGCGGCAGCACACTCCTGCGCAGACATCCAGAGCATCAAGGGCTGCGTCTGGGGCCTTGTCAACAGCCAGGGAGTTGTTACGCCACCCTCCTAGCTCCATGGCCTTACCAGGGGCCATGAAGCAGTGGCGTGACGATGTCGACCTTCTGCTCGGCATGGCGCATTCTGGCTCAGCCAGGCCCAAGCCTCGGTCATCCCGGCATCAACATGAGGCATCGGCATCGATGCGCTCGCCTTTGGTGAGGGCTGCGTCGACCAAGGACCTACGGGCGGAGCTCAACCACAGGCGTGCGGGAGAGGACGCTCCAGCATCTCTAGAGAGGCCCGACGACCTGCGGGCAGAACTCAACCACAGGCGTGCAGGCGAGGATGCCTGTGTCTCTCTGGAGAGGGCGCGTGAGCACCGACAGAACATCGAGGGTCGCAACCTCGACCTAGACTTCACTGTGGTCACACCGCAAACTCCAAGGGGTGCCCGAATTCAGGCGGGCGTCCCATTGGCCGGCGTAGGCTGCGCTGCCCTAGCGGATCATCTCCGCGCGCGACTTGGCCATCCAAGTTCCGACCACACCTGCCAGAAAAGTACGACAGTACATCAAACCCATCGGAATTCTTGCAGGGTTGATCTACTTCTAGGAAGAGCTTTGTGTGCGGTTCACAGCGAACTTCGCCAGTGCTTATCGGCAACATGGCGTGAAGGCTCACCTCCATGCAGTGAGGCAGGAACCTGGGGAAACTCTTCGGGCTTTCATCTCCTGCTTCACTAAGGTACGAGGCACTATACCTCGTATCTTCAATGCTTCCATCATCACCGCTTTCCGCCAGGGGGTGCATGATGAAAGGATGCTGGAGAAGTTGGCCACGCATGACGTGGAGACTGTCACCACGCTCTTCGCTCTGGCCGACAAGTGTGCCAGAGCCGCCGAGGGCCACGCATGGCACTCGGCACCACAGATCGTGGTTGCCCAGACGGGTGGCTCCGGTGCTGTCGCCCAGGACGACAAGAAGAAAAAGAAGAAGAAGCAGCGGCCACGGGAGGCCGCAGGCTGCTGCTTTGCTTTTCTAAATCCCGTTCGCGAGGAATCTCCACAACTTGGAGCCTCTCGCCCTTACACTTGAAGTTCACAAAGAAGCACGGAGTAAGGGAGGGATGAGCAACGCACACAAGACACAAAATTAGAATGTCAACACGCACACAAGTCGCAACAAGAGCTCGCAACAACAACCCAATGAGTTCACAACTCAACTAGAGCTCTAGATGCTATCACGAAGAAACAAACGCGTGGAATCGAAGTCTCGGTGCTTAGGAATGCTTTGAGTATGCTTGGTGTTTTCCTCCATGCGCCTAGGGGTCCCTTTTATAGCCCCAAGGCAGCTAGGAGCCGTTGAGAGCATTCTAGGAAGGCTAATCTTGCCTTCTGTCGCATGGCGCACCAGACAATCCGGTGCACCACCGGACACTGTCCGGTGCGGATTCCCTTCCTTATTTGGCGAAGCCGACCGTTGGGATTTGAGAGCCGTTGGCGCACCGGACAGTCCGGTGCCTCCTTCTAGCCGTTGGCTCGGCCACGTGTCCCGCGCAGATCGCGCGGCCGACCGTTGGCCCGGTCGACCGTTGGCTCACCGAACAGTCCAGTGAATTTTAGCCGTACGCCGTTAATCATCTCCCGAGAGCGACGAGTTCGCCTGTGAATGGCTCACTGGACAGTCCGGTGCACCACCGGACAGTCCGGTGAAATATAGTCGTACACCGCCGTCGAAGTCCCGAGAGCAGCCTGTTCGCCAGAGCCAGCCTGGCGCACCGGACACTGTCCGGTGCACCCAGACTGAGCAGACTTTGGCTTAACAAAGCCATCTTATTTCCAATTCAATTTTTCCTGTTTCCAGCACTTAGACACAATATATTAGTCCATAAAACAATGTACTAAGTCTAGAAACATACCTTTTGACATGATTTGCACTTTGTCCACCACTTTGCATAGATTAACACAAAAGCACTTGTGTTGGCACTCAATCACCAAAATACTTAGAAATGGCCCAAGGGCACATTTCCCTTTCAATCTACCCCTTTTTGGTGATTTATGCCAACACAACATAAAGCAACTAGAACAAGTGCAATATCAATGCAAGTGAACACTCAAAATTGTTTTGATTCAATTTTGGCATATATGGATCATACTTTGCCACCACTTGGTTTGTTTTTGCAAATCAAACTCAATTTCCTATCTCTAAGTCAAATTCACTTGACGAGACATAAAGAGAGGTATTCCAAAAGAAATTGATCAAGGATTTCAAAAACTCCCCCTTTTTCCCATAATCAACACTTCTCCCCACAAGAGGCCAACTTTTGACAAGAGAGACAATAAAAGAGTTTTGACAAACCAAAAGCTCTATTCTACTATTTTCAAAATTTCTCAAGTGGTAGCTGATCCATCTATTGCTTTGGCCTTTATTTTCTCCCCCTTTGGCATCAAACACCAAAACGGGATCAATCTTGGCCCTGGAACCCCATTGCCTCACCAAAATCTTCAAATAAGAGTACAAAGGCAATAAGAGTACATGAGATGAACTTGGAATAAGTTACCCTCTCATCGGAGTGCAGTGGAAGTCTTTCATGGTCCAAGTCCATCTTTGCCCTTTCAAACCTCCTTTGAGACTAAATCAAGCAAACTCAAGCACACGGTTAGTCTCAAAGGGTCAAGTTGTAACACTACTCCCCCTAAATATGTGCATCACTTGCACAAGGACTTGTGAGGTCCGGGGAGTGATTGTACAACTTGAGCACCACAGAAAGCAACAAAATGCATAATGGAACATGATCAAAGGCATAAACACATGTATGCTATAAATCAATCCAGGTTCCGCGAATCTAGGACATTTAGCTCACTATGCAGCCTACAAAAGGTCTTCTCATCTAAAGGCTTAGTGAAGATATCGGCTAGCTGGTTCTCGGTGCTAACATAAAACACTTCGATATCTCCCTTTTGCTGGTGGTCTCTCAAAAAGTGATGTCGGATGTCAATGTGCTTTGTGCGGCTGTGCTCAACAGGATTTTCCGCTATTCGGATAGCACTCTCATTGTCACATAGGAGTGGGACTTTGCTCAGAGTGTAGCCAAAGTCCCGGAGGGTTTGCCTCATCCAAAGTAGTTGCGCGCAACACTGTCCTGCGGCAACATACTCGGCCTCAGCGGTGGATAGGGCAACGGAGGTTTGTTTCTTAGAGTTCCACGACACCAGGGACCTTCCTAAGAATTGGCACGTCCCCGATGTACTCTTCCTATCGACCTTACATCCAGCATAGTCGGAATCTGAATATCCAATCAAGTCAAAGTTAGACCCCTTTGGATACCAGATCCCGTAGCAAGGCGTAGCGACTAAATATCTAAGAATTCGCTTCACGGCCACTAAGTGACACTCCCTTGGATCGGGTTGAAATCTAGCACACATGCATACACTAAGCATAATATCCGGTCTACTAGCACACACATAAAGTAAAGACCCTATCATAGACCGGTATGCCTTTTGATCAACGGACTTACCTCCTTTGTTGAGGTCGGTGTGTCCGTCGGTTCCCATCGGAGTCTTTGCGGGCTTGGCGTCCTTCATCCCAAACCGCTTTAGCAAGTCTTGCGTGTACTTCGTTTGGGAGATGAAAGTGCCATCCTTGAGTTGCTTCACTTGGAACCCAAGGAAGTAGTTCAACTCGCCCATCATCGACATCTCGAATTTCTGCGTCATCACCCTGCTAAACTCTTCACAAGACTTTTGATTAGTAGAACCAAATATTATGTCATCGACATAAATTTGGCACACAAAAATATCACCATCGCAAGTCTTAGTGAAAAGAGTTGGATCGGCTTTCCCAACCTTGAAAGCATTAGCAATTAAAAAGTCTCTAAGGCATTCATACCATGCTCTTGGGGCTTGCTTAAGTCCATAGAGCGCCTTAGAGAGCTTACACACGTGGTCGGGGTACCGTTCATCCTCGAAGCCAGGGGGTTGCTCCACGTACACCTCCTCCTTAATCGGCCCGTTGAGGAAAGCGCTCTTCACATCCATTTGGAACAACCTGAAAGAATGGTGAGCGGCATATGCTAGTAAAATACGAATTGATTCTAGCCTAGCCACAGGAGCAAAAGTCTCCTCAAAGTCCAAACCTGCGACTTGGGCATAACCTTTTGCCACAAGTCGAGCCTTGTTCCTCGTCACCACCCCGTGCTCGTCCTGTTTGTTGCGGAACACCCACTTGGTTCCCACAACGTTTTGCTTGGGACGAGGCACCAGTGTCCAAACTTCATTACGCTTGAAGTTGTTTAGCTCCTCCTGCATGGCCAACACCCAGTCCGGATCTAGCAAGGCCTCTTCTACCCTGAAAGGCTCAATAGAAGAGACAAAAGAGTAATGCTCACAAAAATTTACTAATCTAGAACGAGTAGTTACTCCCTTGCTAATATCACCCAATATTTGGTCGACGGGATGATCCCTTTGAATCGTTGCTCGAACTTGGGTTGGAGGTGTCGGTTGTGCTTCTTCCTCTTCAACTTGGACATCCTGTGCTCCCCCTTGATCACACGCCTCCACTTGAGGTACCTGTTCATCATCTTGGGTTGGAGGATGCACTGTTGTTGAGGAAGAAGGTTGATCTTGCTCCTTTTGTTCCAGTGGCCTCACATCTCCGATCGCCATGGTGAGCATTGCGGCCGTTGGAACGTCTTCTTCATCTACATCATCAAGATCAACAACTTGCTCTCTTGAAGAGCCATTAGTCTCATCAAATACAACGTCGCTAGAGACTTCAACCAAACCCGATGATTTGTTGAAGACCCTATACGCCTTTGTATTTGAATCATAACCTAATAAAAACCCTTCTACAGCTTTGGGAGCAAATTTAGAAGTTCTACCTTTCTTCACAAGAATATAACACTTGCTCCCAAATACACGAAAATAAGACACATTGGGTTTGTTACCAGTTAGTAGCTCATACGAAGTCTTCTTGAGGAGGCGGTGAAGGTAGACCCGGTTGATGGCGTGGCAAGCCGTGTTCATGGCTTCCGACCAAAAGCGCTCGGGGGTCTTGAACTCTCCAAGCATAGTCCTCGCCATATCGATGAGCGTCCTGTTCTTCCTCTCTACCACACCATTTTGTTGTGGTGTGTAGGGAGCGGAGAACTCGTGCTTGATCCCCTCCTCCTCAAGGAACTCCTCCACTTGAAGGTTCTTGAACTCGGACCCGTTGTCGCTCCTTATCTTCTTCACTTTGAGCTCAAACTCATTTTGAGCTCTCCTGAGGAAGCGCTTGAGGGTCCCTTGGGTTTCAGATTTATCCTGCAAAAAGAATACCCAAGTGAAGCGGGAAAAATCATCAACTATAACAAGACCATACTTACTTCCTCCTATGCTTAGATAGGCGACGGGTCCGAAGAGGTCCATATGAAGCATCTCCAAGGGTCTTGATGTGGTCATCACATTTTTGGTGTGATGAGAGCTTCCCACCTGTTTGCCTGCTTGACAAGCTGCACAAGGTCTATCTTTTTCGAAATGCACATTAGTTAGACCTATCACGTGTTCTCCCTTTAGAAGCTTGTGGAGGTTCTTCATCCCCACATGTGCTAAGCGGCGATGCCACAGCCAGCTCATGCAAGTCTTAGCAATTAAGCATGCATCTAGACCGACCTCTTCTTTTGCAAAATCAACCAAATAAAGTTTGTCGTCTAGTACACCCTTAAAAGCTAGTGAACCATCACACCTTCTAAAGACAGACACATCTACATTTGTGAATAGACAATTATATCCCATATTGCATAATTGACTAACAGATAACAAATTATATCCAAGAGACTCAACTAAAAACACATTAGATATAGAGTGCTCGGATGAAATAGCAATTTTACCTAACCCTTTTACCTTGCCTTGGTTCCCATCACCGAATATTATTGAATCTTGGGAATCCTTGTTTTTGACGTAGGAGGTGAACATCTTCTTCTCCCCCGTCATATGGTTTGTGCATCCGCTGTCGATAATCCAGCTTGAACCTCCGGATGCATAAACCTGCAAGGCAAATTTAGGCTTGGGTCTTAGGTACCCAACTCTTGTTGGGTCCTACAAGGTTAGTCACAATTGTCTTAGGGACCCAAATGCAAGTTTTATCTCCCTTGCATCTTGCCCCTAACTTCCTAGCAATCACCTTCTTATTCTTTCTATAAATGGCAAAAGAAGCATTGCAAGCATGATATATTGTAGAAGGTTCATTAACTTTCCTAGGAACATTAACAACATTTTTCCTAGGCATATGATGAACAACATTTCTCCTAGACATATCTCTACCATGCATATAGGAAGAACTAGAAGCAAACATGGCATGAGAATCAAAAGCATCATAAGCATTACAACTCCTATAAGCATTTCTAGATTGTCTCCTATCATAGTACATAAAAGCATGGTTCTTTTTAGCACTACTAGCCATATGGGGCCTTCCCTTTCTCCTTGGCAGAGATGGGAGCCTTATGGCTTGTCAAGTTCTTGGCTTCCCTCTTGAAGCCAAGTCCATCCTTAATTAAGGGGTGTCTACCAATAGTGTAGGCATCCCTTGCAAATTTTAGCTTATCGAATTCACTTTTGCTAGTCTTAAGTTGCGCATTAAGACTAGCCAATTCATCATTTAATTTGGAAATTGAAACTAGGTGTTCACTACAAGCATCAATGTCAAAATCTTTACACCTAGTGCAAATCATAACATTGTCTATACAAGAGTTAGATTTATTTGCTACTTCTAGTTTAGCATTTAAATCATTGTTAATTCTCTTTAAGCTAGAGATGAAGTCATGACAGGTAGACAATTCACTAGAAAGCATTTCATTCCTTTTAACTTCTAGAGCAAGTGAATTTTGTGCACTAACAAATTTATCATGTTCTTCATATAAAAGGTCCTCTTGTTTCTCTAAAAGTCTATCCTTTTCATTCAAGGCATCAATCAATTCATTAATTTTATCTATTTTAGTTCTATCCAATCCCTTGAACAAACTAGAGTAATCTATTTCTTCATCACTAGACTCATCATCACTAGAAGAATCATAAGTAGTACTATCTCGAGTACATACCTTCTTCTCCTTCGCCATGAGGCATGTGTGACGCTCGTTGGGGAAGAGGGATGACTTGTTGAAGGCGGTGGCGACGAGTCCTTCATTGTCAGAGTCGGAAGAGGAGCAATCCGAATCCCACTCCTTTCCAAGATGTGCCTCGCCCTTGGCCTTCTTGTAATTCTTTTTCTTCTCCCTCTTGCTCCCTTGTTCCTAGTCACTTCCATTATCGGGACAGTTAGCGATAAAATGACCAATCTTACCACATTTGAAGCATGAGCGCTTCCCCTTTGTCTTGGTCTTGCTTGGCTGTCCCTTGCGGCCCTTTAGCGCCGTCTTGAAACGCTTGATGATGAGGGCCATCTCTTCATCATTGAGCCCTGCCGCCTCAATTTGCGCCACCTTGCTAGGTAGAGCCTCCTTGCTTCTCGTTGCCTTGAGAGCAATGGGTTGAGGCTCATTGATTGGACCATTCAACGCATCGTCGATGTATCTCGCCTCCTTGATCATCATTCGCCCGCTTACGAACTTTCCAAGGACTTCTTCGGGCGACATCTTGGTGTACCTAGGATTTTCACGAATATTGTTCACCAGATGTGGATCAAGTACAGTAAAGGACCTTAGCATTAGGCGGACGACGTCGTGGTCGTTGTCGTCGTTGTCCTTTTGGGAAGAAGTGGACTCATCGCTGTCGTCGTAGTAGACGATCTCCTTGATGCATCTCGTCTTCTTCTTCTTCCCATCTTTGCGTCTGTGGCCCGAGCCCGAGTCGGTAGGCTTGTCATCCTTAGGCTCATTGACGAAGGACTCCTTCTCCTTATCGTTGATCACGATTCCCTTCCCCTTTGGATCCATATCTTCGGGCGATTAGTCCCTTCGTGAAGAGAACGACTCCGATACCAATTGAGAGCACCTAGAGGGGGGGGTGAATAGGTGATCCTGTAAAACTTGAAACTTAAGCCACAAAAACTTGGTTAAGTGTTAGCACAATAATCGCCAAGTGGCTAGAGAGGAGTCTCAACAAAACACAGTAACCACAAAGATATCAATCACAGAGATGGCACGGTGGTTATCCCGTGGTTCGGCCAAGACCAACGCTTGCCTACTCCACGTTGTGGCGTCCCAACGGACGAGGGTTGCAATCAACCCCTCTCAAGCGGTCCAAAGACCCACTTGAATACCACGGTGTTTTGCTTTGCTTTTCTTAATCCCGTTCGCGAGGAATCTCCACAACTTGGAGCCTCTCGCCCTTACACTTGAAGTTCACAAAGAAGCACGGAGTAAGGGAGGGATGAGCAACGCACACAAGACACAAAATCAGAATGTCAACACGCACACAAGTCACAACAAGAGCTCGCAACAACAACCCAATGAGTTCACAACTCAACTAGAGCTCTAGATGCTATCACGAAGAAACAAACGCGTGGAATCGAAGTCTCAATGCTTAGGAATGCTTTGAGTATGCTTGGTGTTTTCCTCCATGCGCCTAGGGGTCCCTTTTATAGCCCCAAGGCAGCTAGGATCCGTTGAGAGCATTCTAGGAAGGCTGATCTTGCCTTCTGTCGCCTGGCGCACCGGACAGTCCGGTGCACCACTGGACACTGTCCGGTGCGGATTCCCTTCCTTATTTGGCGAAGCCGACCGTTGGGATTTGAGAGCCGTTGGCGCACCGGACACTGTCCTGTGCACACCGGATAGTCCGGTGCCTCCTTCTAGCCGTTGGCTCAGCCACGTGTCCTGCGCAGATCGCGCGGCCGACCATTGGCCCGATCGACCGTTGGCTCACCGGACAGTCCGGTGAACCACCGGACAGTCCGGTGAATTTTAGCCGTACGCCGTTAATCATCTCCCGAGAGCGACGAGTTCGCCTGTGAACGGCTCACTGGACAGTCCGGTGCACCACCGGACAGTCCGGTGAAATATAGTCGTACACCGCCGTCGAAGTCCCGAAAGCAGCCTGTTCGCCAGAGCCAGCCTGGCGCACCGGACACTGTCCGGTGCACCACCGGACAGTCCGGTGCACCCAGACTGAGCAGACTTTGGCTGAACAAAGCCATCTTATTTCAAATTCAATTTTTCCTGTTTCTAGCACTTAGACATAATACATTAGTCCATAAAACAATGTACTAAGTCTAGAAACATACCTTTTGACATGACTTGCACTTTGTCCACCACTTTGCATAGATTAACACAAAAGCACTTGTGTTGGCACTCAATCACCAAAATACTTAGAAATGGCCCAAGGGCACATTTCCCTTTCAGTATAACACTTCAATTATACTTCATCTGGTATGCTTCAATTGGTATCATTTAACTTATATGTGACAAAGCTCGGATTATGGATAATATGCCCCTCTTGATATCAAATCAAAGTGCATGTCTCCTACAAGTATAAAAAACTTGTATGCACACTTTCAGGGGGAGGTTACTCTATATTCTAAGACTTTGAGACTAATACATATTTTCAAGTCTATTTCATGTAGTTGTCTCATTGTAAGGAAAAAGAAGTCCCAAGAGAAAGACAACAAGCTTCCACTGCAAATCTACAAGAATTCTTATGTCTCACAAGCCTGCCATTGGTCTTCAAATGGTCCGCCGTTGATTTTCAATTGGTACCTTTGAGACTACATTCGATATCATTTACATGTCTTCTCCATTATTTGATTAGACTATATTTCATATCTTACACTTCCCATGCTGCTATGCATGCATAAGTTGTTAAATCATATTCTGTTACCTATGCATAAGGGAAGTTAGTTTAATAAAATCATGTATTGTACCTCTATTTTTCACATGTTTTTCCTAAATAGAAGATCTCTGTCAGGGGTAGTATTTATTCGTCTCTAATGGGGGAGAAAATTCTTTCTAAAGGAGAACACTCATTTAGGGGAGTAATAATGTTGAGTACTTCAATTGATATTAATTGATAAATCTTTTGTGAGGGCAAGTCTTATTTGCTTCCTATGTGCTTTTAATGTCTTCCTTTTCGGTGGTTGATGCCAAAGGGGGAGAACTTGTAGGGACCAAAGCAATAAAATGTTATCAAACACCAAACACCACCAATTTAAAATTTTGATCCTTCAAGTGGCTGTCTCTTTGGTATAAAATAGGAAATAAGAGAATTATGGAGTTAGGGGAGGCTTATGTCCATAATCTCACAGTAAGGGGACAAACATGCATCCTAGCAAGTAGATTGCTTATTTAAATTCAAATGTTTGTAATATTTGCTTGCTTTGGTTGTGTTGTCATCAATCACCAAAAATGGGGAGATTGTAAGGAAAATGGACCCCGGGAAGACATTATGAAGATCAAGTGAAGTCCAAGAAATGAACCAAGTGTTGTCAGGCGGACTGTCCGTGCGAGGGCACCAGACTATCCGGTGCCACATGCCGGACTGTCCGGTGCACCCAGGAACTGTAGCCCAATGACTAGCTCTAGGTGGCATTATGGAGAAAAGGCCACCGGACTGTCCGGTGTGAAGTCCATAGTGTCTGGTGTAAAAATCTTGTGCGCCAACGGTCACCTGCGATGTCAGTCCAATGGCTAGGCGCACCGGATAGGGGCACCGGACTCTTCGGTGTACCGTAGAGATTTTCTCCAACGGCTAGTTTTGTGTTGGGGCTATAAATACACCCCAACCGGCCATTCCAAGGTGTGGGAGCCCAACCAACATACCAAGGCATATAGTAGACATTCCCAAGTGCTCATACACCAAAGTGCTTAAGAATCACTCGGTGATTAGCATAGGTGCTTTGCAAAGTGCTTAGGTTAGTTAGACCGCTTTAGCGCTTGCTCTAGGTGAATCCTAGTTAGTTGAGTGAGTTTAGAAAAAACACACAACCCCTCAACTCTTGCGTGAGCCATTGTAATTGTAGCGAGTGGGGCGAGAGTCTTGCGAGACCGTGACAACCGCGTTTGTGTCATGGCCACCACCGTGTACCGGAGGGAACGAGGCCCGCGGTGTTTTTGGTCAAAAGCTCAATAGTGGAGTTGGTGGGGAGCGTCCGAGAGGAGCCGGAAGCGGAGCACCACTTGCACGTGGAGAAGGCCCGTGGCTCTCTACGAAGTTACAGGACCGTGGTGCTTGGCCCTTGCGTGGGTTTCCCTTTGCGTACGGGCACCAACGAGGATTGGTCGGGACCTTGCGTGGTTCTGGATACCTCGGTAAAAATACCAACATCATCCAAGAGAGTTTGCATCTCTACCTTGCTCTTTAGCTTCCACATTTATATTAAGCATTTAATTTTCAATCTTGTCTTTATAGTTAGATTGTTTAGGATTGAAACTTAGACATTGCGGTAGAGATAGTAACACTTAGACAAAACCTAGTTTGTATATTCTAGTTTGATTAATTGCATAGGTTTTGCTCTAGGGATTTATTAGTGGCCTAGTTTAGAGAAAGTTTTAAAAGTCTTAATTCACCCCCTCTTAGGCGTCACATGTTTCCTTCAGACATGATAGCTCCTTCCACGAGAAGTCACTTGTATCTAGCCCCCTCCTTAGTCTATAAAAGGGGACGGTCGGCCCAAGGCGAAGACAGACAAACAAACACGAAGACACAAGACACATGGAGGACTACGCATGCCAAAGTCGAGGAGCACACCGCCGTGACGCCCAATGCTTAGCTAGGTAGAGAACACCAGATTCGTAGTCCTTAGGTCCTTCCATATATAAGAGACTCGGCAGCGTGTCACACCCGGTTTTGGAATGCAAACCGAATGCGAACCATGTACGTGACAGGATCAGAAATTCACGTACACAGTGATTACATAAATGACTCATCATAGCACAATGCTTCGAATACTAATAAAGAGTCATTTACATAATATGAATCAAAGTGCACATAATAGAAACGTAGCCAACGTATACAAACCCACCACAAGCAGCTGACTTGGGAGGTCACTAGCCTAATCCTCGAACTCGTCGAAGTCCTGGAACTCCTCCAGATCCGCCTCGACGCCTTCTTCTTCTTTACCTAAGCATAGGTTGCACCAAAGGTAGCCTGGTGTTTTGTGAAAGCAAGGGTGAGTACGCATCAACATACTCAACAAATGTCTCGTTTGGCTGAGATGGACTAGCTTTATGTGGGGTTAGGATCAAAGCAGTTGCTTTTAGTTCGTCATTATTAGTAGAAGCCAAGTTTTAGCAATAACCAACCTGTGAATCATTTCCTCATCGAGGAACATCATTATCGTCATTGAACCACAACCACAAATAGAACCATCACATCTCGAATCATCTGTATCTCTAATCAAAGGAGCTCCCAAAGCCGCTCATAACCGTGAGCACGACTGATATATCAGTTTCATTCCTCTGCAGAGGTCGCACGCTTTACCCATGAGTCGTGATTCCTGTTCTGCCCGGGGATCATGACTCCCCATTGATCACTTCCAAGGTGAACTGGCAGGGTCTCGCTACATAGCTTTTACAAAGATTCCCCAGAGGTCATAATCGTCCGTTAGGTTTCTATAGTTTGATAAAAATAGTACATCTACCCATAGGAAGAGTGACCAACAACATCACCTAGCCTCGGCAGAGCAAGTACCTGTGCCCGGACCCCATTGACGTCACGATGGCGAAGCAAACTACACCTCAAGTTCCTCTAATTAATTAGCTAAGGGCGTCCCATACCACCCTCATGGCTGCACTATTTTCCTGGGTGGTCATCCAACGAACAGGTCCTTACGAAGAAGCTTGGGAAACAGCTCGAGCCTCCTTTAGTATCACAAGCTCATAATCATAATCAGAATGTAAAGCATCGTATCATAATCATATCTCATCATGTTCATGGATTAAAATAGAGCAATAGCATAAAGCTAACCAAAATAACCCAAAAGGTAGTCAAGGACAATGTAAATAGAAAGCTAGTCAATCCTTAGGTTTTAATTATGTAATGCGGGGAAGTGAATTATCATGTTAATAGGACATAAGTAGGTCAAATGACACTTGCCCTCACCAAATAGATGCTCAGGGTCTTCAATCTCATAGAACTCGAAGAGCTTGACCACTTGGTCGACCAAGCTTGATTGTCGATTCCTCGAAGCTCGGAAATAGATCACATTCTATTCGCGACATGCAGCGAATACGAACATGCACAAGCAAACAAATATATACATGCATAAGAACATTACATCACACAAGGAAAACACTATAAATCATGTTGTACAAAATAGAGCTCGCTACTACGGTCACTCAAGGAAAAGAAACGCGATAGTCGAGGCTACGGTCGAGGTCGGCATGTTTACACTAAACAAGTATTAATTAGAATATTTAAGTCGACATACTCGCATTACTCAACATTTATTAAATGCAACTAGAGCTATCGTCTAACTTTATTAGCTGACTACGCTAATAATTCTTAGTTAAATAAGTAATTTAAATAGCATCGGCGACTCTAAGCGAGACAAATTAGCGGAGCAAGACAAAATACGTAACGCGTGAAACAACACATCGGCACGTGCACGGTACATGCACAGCACGCGTATGGCACGTGGGCTGATATGTTACGTGAAAACTAATAAATAAATAGCATGATTAAAACTAACCAATTATTATCAATAATAAATAATATTTTAGTTAAAGTTAAACATGTTGGTGTTTAATTATAAATGCGTAAATCGAATTCCTAAATTAGATTTTAAAATTGCAACGTCGTTCTAGTAGCCATCGGTCAACAAACATTGAAATAAATTAAATAAAATGTGCAATAGCAGGAGAAAATACTTCTAACATGTAGACAATTTTAATATGAATCTAACACAACTTGAATGGATTGAATCGGGTTTAAAACGCAAAAGTTATCACTCTTTTAAACTGGACTAAATTCCTGCGTACGGTTTCGAAATTTGTGAGGGCGTTTTCGAAAAATAGCCATCTTCTTCCTCTCATCTATGGAAGAGAGGAGGGAGGAGGAAAGGGGAGGGCCGGTCGGGCAGGCATGGCCGCGAGCGGGTGCGGGCGGGCGCGCGCAGGGGACACAGGCCAGCGTAGGTCGCCGTTGCCGCGGAGGGGGAGGGGGGCTACGTGCGGGTGGCAGATCAGGGGGAGGGCGTCGTCGCTCGGTGGAGAGATAGGGGAGAGGGGGAGATAGAGGGGCTGCGCAGGAGGAGAAAAATAAAGAACCATGCGACAACAATGGAGGTTTTTTACCCGGGGGAAACTACCTCGCTGGAGCCGAGGAGGAAACCGTCGATTGACGGAGATTCGGAGGTCGATCGATGAACCGGATACGCCTCAACGAAGCCCTCGACGAGACGAATGCAGCGGTACCCTCGGATTCCGCCACCGACGCACGGATTGGAAATAATTGCTCGCCGGAGTTGTCACCAGAGTTGGAACCGCTCCGAACTTTGGTGAGCAATTCCGGGAGCTGGAAAATGAATATGGGAAAACGGTTTTATGATTTGGAACATGCTCGACAAAGAAAAGTCGGTCATATATATAGTTGGGGTTTGGACGAGATGAAGATTCGGGCCAAATTCGGATTTTACTATTTATAAATTTCGGAAAAGCCTAGAAATCCATATTTTGTGCTCAAAATATTATAGATGCGTCCAAAAATTCTAGAAAAAATCTTGGAAATGTTTGGGCACCTAATAAACTCAAAAACATACTTAGAGTTTCTAAAAACATTTTTAAGTACTTGAAATAAATAGATTTTGGTTTTCGAAAAATGGAAAAATATTCGAAAAATATGAAATTTTACCGAGAGCTTCTATAGGATATATTAACATGTTTCAAACACTTTTTCACTAAGAAACACCATGCAACGATATGAATGCAACAATCAAAGCGCCTCTAGGGCTCATTCCACTAGGTTTACACCAATATAAAACAAAATAATTCTCTATTTTTAGGAAAAAGGGAAGGAAAGCAAAGAAATGAGAGAGTAACACATGAATTTGATGGATATTAGAAAAGAAATTTTATACCCCCAAATTCAGGGTGTTATAGAGTGCCTCCCTTTCTCACTCGCTTGTAACCCCTATTACGACATTAAGCAATAAGGTGTCGGTTGTGCAAGCCACCGAAGACTGTATATGGGGATGTTCTGCCCGAACTAGTTTAAATCTTATCCCCACTAAGCACACCATCTAGATCTAGAATGCACACAAACAAATTTACTTGTCGAAGCTAGTTAGAAAAACCGATAGTTGGCGCGCCAGGTAGGGACCTTGCGTGTTCTCGACGTCTTCTTCTTCAAGATTTGGATGGCTGGTCGCGACGCCGTTTGGACCCCCAAAACGACCATGCATTTTGGAAGCCTCGACTTCATCCTCAACAGTGAGGGGGAGATGGTCTAGGACCTAGAAGTATGACCCCTTCTGCCCAGGAATCTTGAAACTATCATAGAGGCCCTTGGCAACCTCTACCTCGTCCCAAAGAGGCAAGACAAGGAGCAAGACTTGACCTTGCCCTCCATGGGTGACAAGATAAGGCGACAGATCATGGTCCACATGGGACCCGACCCATCATACGATCATCTGTGGGCCTTCTTCTCATCATACACAAGCCTTTCTGCACTTTGTGACGAAGGAGGGTCAACCCCCTCGATGGCTCTGGCGACATCCCCGAGGTGTTTCCACCCCATCTGCTTCACGCCCCGAGGGTGATCGCGGCCCTCATGGCCAGCGGCCATGTCCCTACTATCGATGACTTGGAGTTCGTGGGGATGGTCGATGGCAGCGGAGGCCTTATTTTCGACACCCTCTACTCAGACTCAGGCTTGGACCCCAACGATCAGTGAGAACGGACCCTCAACGAGTGGCGAGAATAGACCCCCAACGATAGGGAGAACGAAGGTCGCTCGCCCCTCATGATTCCTACCCCCCGAAAGGCCAAACATTGTTGATGGTACCGACGAAAATGGGGGTGCCACGAGCGGCAGGAGTTGGAGAAATTGCCAAGCATAATGTCTCTGCCAAGAATCCTCAGTAGCTCTCGATAGGATCGGGTTCACACTCTGCTTGTAATTCCTTGGTAGCTATCAATGAAATACGGTTTCAAAACTGCTTCTAATGTTGGACATAGGAAAGGGCAACAAGCCCTACCCTAGGCCTATCGCTCTCTCTCTCTCTCTCTCAGTAGCTAACAGGGCAGGCAACGCGTCGGACGCCAGAGGCATGGGACGAATAGCAAGGGGATCGACGGAGAGATGGGTGGGATCCCCCTTTCCAAAACTGATCGTTTCGAGTTTTCTTATTTTATGTTAAGAATGAAATACTCCTTTTGTCGGGTATGACAATTAGGGGTACCAAACTGCACCCCCAAAATAGGCTTAAAATCCTAGGGACACCCCTAAAAAACAAACCCAAACCTCCGCCTATCCCGAGGTCCGTGTCAAGAGCCATCCCCACAAAAGCTCCCCACGAGGGCCTCCCAAAATCTCCGACTCACCCGATCCAAACCTCGAGTTGGTCACATACTTGGGAGGGTCTCCGCCTCGCCCGAGGCACCCTCGCCTTAGGACCGCCTTGTCCGCCTCGCCCGACCTGTCTCAGGTGATAAGGACAAAGCGGGCCCCAAGGCAGGTGGCGGACAGCCGCTAGGGATGGCAACAGATAAACTATCCGCGGATAGTGTCTCTGGACATCCATATCCACGACTTATATTCAATATCTGAACTTGTACCCGTTACCCGCTACGAATAAAAAACAATATCCACATCTGTTACCCGCGGGTAACGGATATCCGTGGATATATCCGTTTGCCTACTATAAGTTTAACTTCACACACTTTAGGAAAGAAAAGACTAGTTGTAACATATTTGGTCCTAGAAAACAACATGGTTAAGTCATAAAATATTCCCAGTTTCTCACAAACAATAGCTGCAGTTATGGCAATGGGAGTACAGGACTTGGGCAGTTGGGCTGGCTGTGGTCCATGAAGTGGTTCCAAACTCCAGTGACCCCACATGTCAAGTTACTTTAACGGATATTCGGGTATTCAGATATGGATATTGATTTTTCGTACCCGTTTTAAAAATATCCATGGATATCAAATGCTACTCGTATCCGTATCCACGGGTACAGGCTCATACCCAAAATCGTGCCCAACGGGTTTTTTTATCTGCGGGTACACGGATAAATCACATCTGTTGCCATCCCTAACAGCCGCACTCAATATGTGTACCTACCCCACGCAAGGTTACAGGCGTACAATACAACACAACTATGGTCTTGACCAATACCAACAACATGATTACACACGCGCTACTATGCACGCACGTCGCCTGCCATCCCCTGACGGGATGTTTAATACAACAGAAGAGCGGACTAGCCCTCGAGCCCAAACTCCGCCTCACCCAACGCCAAGCTCACCCTCGGATACTGCTTTCGCCTCGCTCGAGCTTGGCCTCGGCTACCTGCTACACCACGAATCACGCAGGAAACCACTCCGTCGACTCTGGCGCACGTCAGTAAGGATTCGACCATCACCTCAGGAAGACTTCCGCCTCGCCCGAACTCGGCTCCGATCTCAATATCAGCAGCCAAGGGCACCCCAACGTCATCAGATACAGAAGCGCTGACGCATCCCGCAAGTGGCTTTTCTCCATAACTAAGTGAAAGGGAAATATGCCCTTGGGCAATTTCTAATGTTTTGGTGATTAAGTGTCCAACATGTTTAATTAAGTTCACATGTGCCAAGTAAAGTGAGAAGTGCAAATCAAAGGTAAAGGTACATTTCTAGACTTAGTATATTGTTTTAAGTACTAACATATTTTGTCTAAGTGCTAGAAACATGGAGAAAAGAATTGGAAAAAGACTTGGCTCTGTGCAGCTAACTCCAGCTCGGCTTGGCACACCGGACTGTCCAGTGGTGCACCGGACAGTGTCCAGTACGCCAGACTGGTCCGCGTGAAAAGGCTGCTCTCGGGACTCGACGGCAGCGTATGGCTATAAATCACTGGACCGTCCGGTGGTGCACCGGACTGACCGGTGAGTCATCCGCGGTGAACTCGTCGCCCTCGGGAAAAGCAAAGGGGCGATGTGGCTATAATTCATCAGACTGTCCGGTGGTGCACCGGACTGTCCGGTGAGCCAACGGTCGGCCGCGCAATCTTCATGCGACACGTGGCAGCTCCAACGGTCGGCGGGGGGCACCGAACAATGTCCGGTGCGCCAACAGGCCCGGAGTTGCAACGGTCGGATGCGCCAGAAATGGAAGGAGATCGCGCACCGGACAGCTACAGGGACTGTTCGGTGGTGCACCGGACTGTCCGGTGCACCACCCGACAGAAGGCAAGTTTGGCCTTCCAAGTTGGCCTCCAACGACTCCTAGCTGCCTTGGGGCTATAAAAAAGACCCCTAGGCGCATGGAGGAGTCACCCAAGCATTCACTAAGTATTCTAAAGCCTCCAGACTCTGCTCTCGCGCATTTGCTTCGCTGTGTTAGAGAATTGAGCTCCATTCGAGTCACGAACTCCCTATGTGGTCATTTGAGCTCGAGTCTTCACATGTGTGCGTGGGTGTGCTGCGTATTTGGGTCTTGTGTGTGTTGCTCTTCCCAACCTTACTCTGTGCATTCTTTGTGATATCTATTGTAAGGGCGAGAGACTCCAAGTTGTGGAGATTCCTCGCAAACGGGATAAGACTCTAAAGGAAGAAAGTCGTGGTATTCAAGTTGATCATTGGATCACTTGAAAGGGGTTGAGTGCAACCCTCGTCCATTGGGATGCCATGTGGAAGTAGGCAAGTGTTACTTGGCCGAACCACGGGATAAAATCGCGTGTCTCTTGTGTTGCTCCTCTTTGTGATTATTTGTGTTCGCAAGAGCTCGCCTCATAGACTTGATTAACTTGCGCTAATATCTCTTTAATCAAGCTTGTTGGAATTTAGTGTTGAATTTTACAGGATCACCTATTCACCCCCCTCTAGGTGCTCTCAAATGGTATCAAAGCCGTACTCTTCACGTAAGGGACTAATCGGCCGAAGAGATGGATCCTAAGGGAAAGGGGAAGGTGGTCAACGACAAGGAGAAGGAGTCCATCTTCAACGAGCCAAGAGATGACAAGCCCACTGACTCTGGCTCGAGTCATAAGAAGAAGGACGGGAAGAAGAAGAGGCGCATCAAGAAGATCATCTACTACGACAGCGATGCATCTTCTTCTTCACCAAGAGATGACGACGATGATGATTCTTCATCAAAGAAAAAGACGGTTAATCAAAATTACTCTTTTGACTATTCTCGCATGCCGTACAATTCGAATGCACATTTACTTTCTATTCCACTAGGAAAACCTCCACACTTTGATGGAGAGGACTACTCATTTTGGAGTCATAAAATGCGTAGTCATCTATTTTCTCTCCAACCTAGCATTTGGTAAATAGTGGAAAATGGGATGCATTTTGATATCACTGATAACCATGTATTCATTAATGAACAAATTCATAAGAATGCCCAAGATACTACTGTCTTGCTAGCTTCGCTTTGCAGGGATGAATACAATAAAGTAAGTGGCTTGGACAACGCCAAGCAAATTTGGGACACCCTCAAGATCTCACATGAGGGAAACGATGCTACAATGATCACCAAAATGGAGTTGGTGGAAGGCGAGTTGGGAAGATTTGCTATGATCAGGGGAGAAGAGCCAACACAAACCTACAACAGGCTCAAGACCCTGGTCAACAAGATTAGAAGCTATGGAAGCACAAGATGGACGGACCACGACGTCGTTCGACTCATGCTCAGGTCCTTTACCATTATTGACCCCCATCTTGTGAATCTTATCCGTGAAAATCCCAGGTACACAAAGATGACGCTCGAGGAGATACTCAGAAAATTCGTGAGCGGGCGCATGATGGTAAAGGAGGCACGATATGTGGATGACGCCTTGGACGGTCTAATACCCGTCTACGAGCCACAGCTCATTACGCTCAAGGCAACAAGCAGCAAGGAGGTGCTACCAAGCAAAGTAGCGCAAGTAGAGGCTGCCGGGCTCAACGAGAATGAAATGGCGCTTATCATCAAGCGCTTCAAGACCGCACTCAAAGGACGCAAAGAATATCCCTCCAAGAGTAAAACAAGGGGGAAGCGCTCCTGCTTCAAATGCTGTAAGACTGGTCACTTTATTGCAAATTGTCCCAATAATGATAGTGACCAGGGACAAGAAAAGAGCGGGAAGGAGAAAAAGAAGAGCTACAGGAAGGCAAAGGGCGAGGCGCACCTTGGAAAGGAATGGGACTCGGACTGCTCTTCTTCTGACTCCAACGACGAAGGACTCGCTGCCTCGGCCTTCAACAAATCTTCTCTCTTCCCCAACGAACGCCTGTCACACCCGGCTTTAAGGGACAAAGCCAGGTGCATCTCATACATGCGCCAAGAAGACAACATATATAATAACAGAGTGTATAGAGATAAATATCACAAAACATCAGAGTACTTATTACATAGCGGAAGTCTTATTACAAAATAAAGGAATAACCATAAAACGAACTAAGGATCGACGGCGCCAATGTCAACTGAGAAACGCCACCTAGATCAGATCGAATGCCTCAGTGTTAGGCGGCTCCTCTTCGACCACCTGTTCTTCTCTTGTGGGGGGTGTGAGACAGCAAGAATGAGCTCACATACGTTCATAGCTCAACAAGTCGTGGGGAATAATGTGGCACGAACTCACAAAGGTGGGAGTTCATGATGTGTAAGGCTGATCAATGAAATAAAGGCTGAAGCTAAGCATTGCTTTTATAAGTTGGTCAAAATTTTATTAGCAATTACTAAGTGTAAGTAAATACCAAACCTTAATAATAATAAAGAAAAGTAATAGTAAAATAATCCCAAATGCGATGCAAATGTCAAATTAAATTTAAGTTCCATAAATTAATCATGTCAGGGTCCGAGCCGCTCATGACCGTGAGCACGGCTAGTATACTAGTTTTACACTCTGCAGAGGTTGCGCATCTTTACCCACAAGTCATGTTACCCATCTGCCAAGAGACGGCCAATCCCATACACCTCTACCGAGGAGGCGAGGCAGGGTAACACTACGAGGCCTTTACAAAGTTCCACTAGCTTCAGAAATCCCGCTACAGTTTATAGGAAGCTCCAGTGCAGGAATCCCTCGCCTGACCGCCATCGCAGCAAAATCAACCCAAGGACCTCCCTACACTAACCACTCCCCTACTGCCCTTGCCCCTTTCGGGTAAGGAAGACCTCCACTAGCTTTCCTAGTTAATTAGCCAAGGGCGTCCCATTAAACCCTTGTGGTAGCACTGTTTTCCCGGGTGGTCGCTCCATGTTCCCATTAATTTAATGATCTTAACATGGACAATAATAATAACAAGATAATAACAGAATAATCATGAATAGTGTATCTCCATACCCAATCCACATAAAGCAATAGCAGGTACTACCCAAAAATATTTCAGGGGTGAACAAGGTATAAAGATAACCAAAACTGGGGTAACATAAAGGATCCCATCAAAATTAACCTATGCAGATCATTATAATTAATAAGAACATGGCTGGGAAAAAGTAAGTGATCAAGGGCACAACTTGCCTTCAATGAGCTCCTGCTCAGCTACTTCTACTTGCTGAACCTCAGAATCCACAGTGGCTTGCTCGTCTACTCGCATCAACACAATACATACATAGTATAGCATAAATTAACATCACATCAAACATGCAAATAAAATATACAGTAAAAATCTATACATTAAAATGAGGTCATAGGAACTGGAATCACTAAATTTGGAGTTATAGATTTCAAGTTATGGATTTCCTAAGATTTAATGTGCTTGAAATAGGATTAAATGATAAATTAATTTTCTAACTGAGTTCATGTCAAAACAGAGATACTATATGATAGAGAATATTATTACAAAATTTTAGAAATTGGAATGGTTCAATTTGGAGTTAATATGAATTTTCTATGGATTATACAATTCCTAGCACTTATTTTCATATTAAAATCTATTTTCTAATTAATTTATTCAATTTACAATAGGCTTTGGACTGGGCCTCGATTTCTGATAAGTTCAAGGGTCACTGCGCAAGCTAACCTAGACTCAGGGAACAGTGGCCAATGGACTGCGGGTTTATTATTAAATTGTCCAGGGACTCTTATGCAAAGTGCGCAAGCGAAGGGGAGTCAGATCTCGGTCGTTGGATCACAAGCTGACGGTGCGGATTAGATTGGTTTTATCCCGAACCGGTACGCAAACGGGGCCCTCGGATTCAGAATCAAAGGCCCGGATTTAATTAACCCTAGATCTAGATCCTGCCGCACGACGCGAGATCAACGGTGTGGATTTATTCCGAGCGAAGGGGTACGCTGGACCTAATCGGGACTGTCCGTCAATGATCCGACGGTGCACGATCCCCGCCCCAACTAGGCAGTCACGCGCGGCGGCACCGCCCACACCCACGGCGGCGCACCGCCGGCCAAAACCATTAACCACGCTCGGAGCCCCGAAACTCTATTCCAAACACTACTACTCGAACCTAGAGTTGCTTCGAACTTAATGAGGACGAGTTTACCGTGGATTATGCAGCGGTGGCCACTGACTCCACGTGAAGGCGGGTGGTTAATTTCGACGAGCGATTGATGCCGACCTGAGGATCAATCCCGCCGGGGTCTGCTAGGGTCGTCTTTCTGGGAGCGCGGTGAAGCTTCACGGTCCCTCTCCAAGGCTTCAATGGTGACGAGGCCAGGAATTGGCCGCGGCAACGCTATCCACTCCGGTCTTCTCTGTTGGCGGCTAGAAGGGGGAAACACGGGGGAAGGGTGACTGCGGCGCGGTGAGGGGAGATTAGGAAGTTGAGGGGGGCCCGCGCCCGACCTTTATGGTCCCGCGAGTCCGCGCCGAGGTGGGGGAAGCGTTGGGAGTCCGCACAGCAATGACGGGGAGGTGGTGCGCCGTTGAGAAGAAAGCGCTGACGACGAGGGTCCACCAGTAAGCCGAACCGGGCAGCGCGAGCGCAGCGGTACAGACTGACGCAAGAGACCCACCAGCAGTGAACGTGGCGCGGCACGAGGGAGACATCTGCGGTGTGGGTCCCACAAGTCAGAGCCACGGCGTGCTATAGTTCTCAACTGGGCCACGCGGATGCCTTCCCCTGGTGGGCTGAAATATGGTAAGCCGGCCCAGGTGAGGTTTTTATCCTTTTTTCTTTTCTTACTTTTCCTTATTTCAAATTTCAATTTGAATTCAAATGTCGTTTGAAGTTCATGCTTAAGTGAATTGCTCAAGTTCAAGCACCATTAGGAGCAGGTGCAATTATTTATTTATAAATCTTTTCCTTATATTTATATAGTATTTCTCTCTTCCCTTTCTAATTTTAACCCTAGGTTCAAATTGGGGTTGATTCCACATTCCAAGTCATTCTTTTGTTTCCACTATTATTGTTATGGTTATTTGAATGCACAAGCAAACAAAAATATCCAACATGACGTATATATATATTTTTTTCATTTGTTTTAGTTAATCCCTCTTAATTACATGTATGTTATTTTCATGATGCAAATATGATACATAAAATAGGGATATCACCATATAATCCTTTTATACAATTTTGAGTATTACAACGCCATACATGTCTTATGGCCAAGGAAAAGAAGGTACATGTTCGAGATACCCCTAAGTACACTACTTCTAGCAATGATGATTCTTCTGATGATGAAGTAGATTACTCTAGCTTATTTAAAGGTTTAGATAGAGCTAAAATAGAGAAAATTAATGAATTAATTGATGCTCTAAATGAAAAAGATAGATTGATAGAAAAGCAATAAGATATTTTGTATGAAGAGCATGACAAATTTATTAATGTTAAAAAATCTCTTGCTTTAGAAACTAAGAGGAATGAAATGCTATCTTCTGAGTTATCTGCCTGCCATGAAACTATATCTAGTTTAAAGAGTTCAAATGATGAATTAACTGCTAAGCTAGAGGAAGTTAGTAAAATAAATTCATGTGTAGAGCATGTTAGTGTTTGTAATAGATGTAAGGACTTTGATGTTGATGCATGTAATGAACATCTTATTTCTATCACTAAGTTGAATGATGAAGTGGCAAGTCTTAATGCTCAACTTAAGACTTGCAAAAGTGATTTTGATAAATTAAAGTTTGCTAGGGATGCCTACATTGTTGGTAGACACCCTTCAATTAAGGATGGGCTTGGTTTTCGAAAGGAAGCCAAGAACTTAACAAGCCAAAGGGCTCCCATTCCCAACAAGGAGAAAGGGAAGGCTCCTATGGTTATTAATCCTCAAAGGAACCATGCCTTCATTTATGATAGGAAAATTGCTAATCATTATAATAGAAGTTATGATGCTTTTAATTCACATGCTATGTTTGCATCAAGTTCTACTTTTAATGGTAGGCCTAGGAGAAATAATGCTGTGTCTCATGCTCCTAGAAAAATGTGCAATGAACCTTTTACCATTTACCATGCTTGCAATACTTCATTTGTGCTTTTATGTAAAAATGAAAAAGTAGTTGTTAGAAAGTTGGGAACCAAATGCAAGGGAGACAAGACTTGTATTTGGGTTCCAAAGGCTATTGTGACTAACCTTGCAGGACCCAACAAGAGTTGAGTACCTAAAACCCAAGCTTAAATTGCCTTGCAGGTTTATGCATCCGGGGGATCTAGCTAGATAATCGACAGCGGATGCACAAACCACATGATGGGGGAGAAGAAGATGTTCACCTCCTACGTCAAGAATAAGGATTCCCAGGATACGATTATTTTTGGAGATGGGAACCAAGGCAAGGTCAAAGGTTTGGGAAAGATAGCCATCACAAGCGAGTACTCTATTTCAAATGTATTTTTAGTAGAGTCACTAGGGTACAACCTCCTGTCTGTAAGTCAATTGTGTCACATGGGCTACAATTGTTTGTTTACAAATGTTGATGTTTCTGTCTTTAGAAGGAGTGATGGTTCATTAGCATTTAAGAGTGTATTAGACGGCAAACTCTACTTAGTTGATTTTTCGAAAGAGGAGGCCGATCTAGATGCATGCTTAATAGCTAAGACTAGTATGGGCTGGCTGTGGCATCACCGTCTAGCACATGTGGGGATGAAGAACCTTCATAAACTTCTAAAGGGAGAACATGTGTTAGGACTAATCAATGTTTGTTTCGAGAAAGATAGACCTTGTGCAGCTTGTCAGGCAGGGAAACAGGTGGGAAGCACTCATCACAGCAAGAATGTGATGACAACATCAAAACCACTGGAGCTTCTTCACATGGACCTCTTCGGACCCGTTGCCTACCTTAGCATCGTGGGAAGTAAGTATGGTCTTGTAATTGTTGACGATTTTTCCCGCTTCACTTGGGTGTTCTTTTTGCAGGATAAATCAGAAACCCAAGGGACCCTAAATTGCTTTCTAAGGAGGGCTCAAAACGAATTTGAGCTCAAGGTGAAAAAGATAATAAGCGACAACGGGTCCTAGTTCAAGAATCTACAAGTAGAGGAGTATCTTGAGGAAGAAGGCGTCAAGCATGAGTTCTCCGCTCCCTACACACCACAGCAAAACGGTGTGGTTGAGAGGAAGAACAGGACGTTTATAGACATGGCGAGAACAATGCTTGGATAATTCAAGACGCGCGAGCGGTTTTGGTCGGAAGCTGTGAACACATCCTGCCACGCCATAAACCAGCTCTACCTACATCGCCTTCTCAAGAAGACCTCATATGAACTCCTTATCGGTAACAAACCCAGCGTTTCTTACTTTCGTGTATTTGGGAGCAAATGTTACATTCTGGTGAAGAAAGGTAGACATTCTAAATTTGCTCCCAAGGCAGTAGAAGGGTTTTTACTAGGGTATGACTCAAATACAAAGGCGTATAGAGTCTTCAACAAATCATCGGGTTTGGTTGAAGTCTCTAGCGACGTTGTATTTGATGAGACTAATGGCTCTCCAAGAGAGCATGTTGATCTTAATGACATAGATGAAGATGATGTTCCGACGGCCGCAATGCGCACGATGGCGATAGGTGATGTGCGACCACAGGAACAACAAGAGCAAGATCAGCCATCTTCCTCTACAATTGTTGTTGGGGGTATGCTTCGTCGCCGAAGATCCTGTAAGAAGAAACACCTTCGGCAGATCCTCTCAAAAAGCAGTGTCGAAGCTATCATTTATAAAGCTTCGGCATAGTCACATGTCCCAAGACGAAGGAGTGAACCAACTTAAAGATGAAATGACTAATCGACCCGTAATAGCTTGTATTATGATTGTAAGCATTTGTAAAGGGCATGAATGTAATTTCTCACAGGCTGCGCCCTGTGCCTATAAATAGATGAACAGTACCCCCGTACTGTTCACGCTGACTGGTATTTGCTTGCTCGTCACGCCTGGACTTTTTGCCTTCTGTCAAGCCGATGGTATAAATGTAATTCAATATTGTTCATGTTTGTTCATAATGATATAATGAAAAAGTATTAATAATGTCATATGATCATTTATGTTATCCCTCATGTTTCATATGCTTCTCCTTTCGCCAATATATACTGTGATGATGAAGGTTCGTCCTTCATGACCTTCGTCTGAAGATCATTATATCCTGAGGGAAATAATGCTTCGAAGGACGAAGGGCATTAACCATTAACCTTTTCTATGTTGCCTTGTTCTTAATTCATAGCATTTGAGAACAAGTCCCCAACATTGGCGCCCACCTCCGGTGAACTCACGTCCACTTTTTGAGTTGATGGCTTCGTTCAACAACCAAGCTGAAGCTGCTTCGGCTACGAAGCTGGTGCTCCCAATAACAGGCGGTTCATGCTCAGAGCCGGCCAACAAGAAGCAGAAGAAGGAGGCCTAGAGAAGGGTACAGCATGTTGGGGTGCAGGGACCCTTCATCAAGTCAAAATGGTCTCACATCCCAATTACCTTCTCCCAAGAGGACCTTCAGCTCAAAGATTACCCTCACAATGATGCTATGGTCATATCTTGTGTCATCAAGGGATTTCTAGTCCACAATGTTTTGGTCGACACAGGTAGTGCAGCAGATATCATATTTGCTAAGGCCTTCAGACAGATGCAAGAGCCAGAGGATACGATCCATGATGCCACACATCCTCTCTGTGGTTTCGGAGGAAGGCAGATTGTAGCACTTGGCAAGATCACAATGCCAGTGACCTTCGGATTTGTCCACAATACAAGAACTAAACAGGTTGTGTTTGATATTGTTGACATGGAATATCCTTACAATGCAATCATTGGTCGAGGAACACTCAATGCATTCGAAGCAATTCTTCATCCAGCATATTTATGCATGAAGATACCCTCGGATCAAGGGCCCATTGCTATTCATAGAAGTCAGGAAGCTGCCAGAAAGGCTGAAGGAAATTGGATAGACTCAAAAGCAATCCACAATATAGATGAAGCCGAAGCTTGTGAACAGTATAAGTATAGAAGAGAGAAGGCTGCTTCGGCTGATCAGCCGAAGCCCATGCTTCTATGTGAAGACATAGCATAGCAGAAGGTATTGCTGGGATCCCAATTATCTGAAGAGCAAGAGAAAACCTTGATAAGGTTTTTATTTAACAACAAAGATGTTTTTGCATGGTCAGCCAACGATCTCTGTGGTGTCAACAAGGACGTCATTGAACATTGACTCAATGTTGATCCATCCTTCCGACCCAGGAAACAAAAGCTTTGGAAAATGTCTGACGATAAAGCCGAAGGTGCTCAGAATGAAGTAAAAAGACTTCTCAGTGCTGGTGTCATAAGAGAAGTGAAATACCCAGAATGGCTAGCCAACACTGTTATGGTAAAAAAGGCCAATGGCAAATGGAGAATGTGCATTGATTTTACTGATTTGAACAAGGCTTGTCTAAAGGATGAGTTCCCATTACCAAGAATAGACTCTCTAGTAGATGCAGCAGATTCGTCAGAGCTCATGAGTCTGCTAGATTGTTATTCAGGCTATCACCAAATCTAGATGAAGAAGGAAGATGAGCCAAAGACCAGCTTCATAACCCCCAGTGGTACATATTGTTATCTTCGGATGCCTGAGGGGCTCAAGAATGCTGGAGGAAGCTTCAGCAGGATGACAGTCAAGGTCATTCACTCTCAGATAGGTAGAAATGTGCTAACATATGTTGATGACATTATAGTGAAGAGCACGAAGCAAGAAAACCACATCACTGATCTACAGGAAACATTTGCTAATTTTAGGCAAGCCGGCCTAAAATTAAATTCAGAAAAATGAGTCTTCAGAGTAAAGAAGGGCAAGTTCCTTGGCTGTTTAGTTTCAACGAAGGGGATCGAAGCCAACCTAAGCAAAATCGAAGCTATCCTTCGAATGGAGCCACCAAGCACAAAGAAGGGGGGCCCAACGGTTGATAGGAAGGCTAGCATCTTTAAATCGATTTGTATCTAGATCAGCGGAAAGAAATTTACCATTCTTTGAAGTACTAAAGTCAGCTGAAGTTTTTCAATGGGGCCCAATTCAACAAAAAGCTTTCGAATAGCTGAAGCAATATCTGATCGATTTAACAACATTAGCTCCACCCGTGCTAGGGGCTCCATTGTTATTGTATGTGGCAGCTTCAGACTCTGCAGTGAGTGCGGCACTTGTACAAGAGAAGCTCGAAGGACAAGTTAAAAAGCAAGTCCCGGTATACTTTGTCTCTGAAGTTTTGGGTTTATCAAAGAAAAACTATACAGAATTGGAAAAGGTGTTGTATGCTGTGTTAATGGCATCCAGGAAGCTTCGGTATTATTTTCAAGCATATCACATAATTGTTCCTTCATCACAACCCCTGAAGGATATCATGAGGAATAGAGAAGCTACTGGAAGGATTGGCAAATGGGTTGCGGAGCTTAATGAATTCACTATTGACTACGTGCACAGATCTACAATTCAATCTCAAGCGCTAGCAGATTTTATCGTTGATTGGATGCCAGGGGCTCACAAAGAAGGGACAAGTAAAGATGCCGAAGCTTGGACAGTTTTTTGTGATGGTTCTTGGGGAGCCTTCGGTGCAGGAGCAGCTGCGGTTCTAGTCACACCTTCGAAGGTCAAAACATGTTATGCAGTAAAACTGGATTTCAGTTGCACAAATAATATTGTTGAGTACAAAGCACTTCTATTAGGGCTTCAAAAACTAAGGGCAATGGGAATAAGAAGGGCCATCCTAAAGACTGATTCTCAAGTTATTGCTGGCCATGTGGATAAAAGCAACAAGGCACGAGATCCGAAGCTTGAGAAATATCTAGATGCAGTTCGAAGGCTGGAAGCTTCCTTTGAAGGATTTTCCTTCAAGAATATTCCAAGAGGTCAAAATGAGCATGCAGATTTGCTAGCCAAATCAGCGGCTCAGGGGCTCCCACTACCCTTCGAAGTATTTTTTGAAACAATAAAAACACCTTCAGTTGAGCTCATGGAGAGAGCAGTGCTTACTATTTCCCCAGTAC
Organism: Zea luxurians; assembly: GCA_029449295.1. Lineage (NCBI taxonomy): Eukaryota > Viridiplantae > Streptophyta > Magnoliopsida > Poales > Poaceae > Zea > Zea luxurians. The sequence goes on along the minus strand of JAOPSE010000064.1, from coordinate 245,638 downwards.
ACAGTGAAGACTGGAGAACTGAAATAATATCTTTCCTCCAAGGCAATTGTCTTTCAAGTGACGAAGCTTATAACAAGAGAATGGAGGCAAGAACAAGACCATATGTGTTAATAGAAGGGGAATTGTATAAACATGGGGTTTGTTCACCACTCCTTAAGTGTTTATCAAGAACTGAAGGTGTAGAATTAATGAAAGAGATACATGCAGGCTTGTGTGGATCTCATATTGGATCTAGGCCCTTGTTGGGAAAGTTTTTTGACAAGGATTTTATTGGTCGAAGGCAGCTTCGGATGCAGCAGAATTAGTCCAAAAATGTGAAGGCTATCAAAAATGTGCAAGAGACCAGAAGCAACCTTTATCCCTCACTCAATTAATACAACCCACTTGGCCGTTGCAAAGGTGGGGCCTCGATTTGCTAGGCCCACTTCCACCAGCACAAGGAAATCTAAAATATGTTATGGTGGTGGTAGAGTATTTTTCAAAGTGGATTGAGGCGAAGCCCTTAGCAACAAAAACTTCGGTCACTGTCCAGAAATTCTTTTGGCAAAACGTTGTTTGTCGCTTCGGAGTACCAAAGGCTATTACTGTAGACAATGGAATGCAGTTCGATGCTGAAGCTTTCAAGGAATTCTATGAACAAATTGGCACGAAGATCCATTTCGCATCGGTCAGACATCCGGAGTCAAATGGACTTGTTGAAAGAGCCAATGGCATTATAATGACGGGAATAATGAAGTTAATCTTCAATCAGCCCAAAGGAAAGTGGCCAGATAAATTGATCAAAGTGGTGTGGAGCCACAACACAACAATATCAAGGTCAATAGGTTTTACACCATTCAAACTATTGTTTGGTGACGAAGCAATCACCCTAGAAGAAGCTAAGGCAGGATCAATAAGAACAGTGGCTTCGGCAGAAGACGAAGCTGATTATTCTATGGCAAAAGATGCTATAGAAGGGATTAGGCTTCAGGCCGTGGAAAATATTAATAAATACCAAGCCGAAACAATAAAATGGCGTGACAGAAAAGTTCGGCTAAAAAGCATTAAACCAGGACATTTGGTACTTCGGAGGGTGGCCAACCCAGATACAGTGGGCAAGTTACAGCTCAAGTGGGAAGGACCTTTTCTGGTAATATCTTTGTTAAGACCCGGTTCTTACAAATTGAATGATATGGATGGCAACGACATTCCTAGATCTTGGAATGCGGATGAGCTTCGGCGATATTATGTCTAGCTTGATGTAATCTTTTTTTATGGTACCCTTTTCCTTTCCAAAGGGGGAGAAAGGTTTTTAATGGGGCCATAACATGTAATTTCTCTTTTTCTTATTCAGCTCTACGAGAGCAAAATCTCCCAAATATGTAAATGTAAAAACTGAGCATGCACCATCGAGTGCAGGGAGAAAGAAAAAAATAGGGAGAAGCTCGAAAGTCGTCCTTAAGGGGATGCAGGGCACGACGAAGCTACAAAAAGTCGTTCCTAAGGGAGCGCAGCGTAAGTTTCCTGCTCAAAAGTCGTTCCCAAGGGAATGCAGAGCTTACAGCGAAAAGTCAACGCTGATACCGCCGAAATAAAAGGCAAAGCGCGAAAAGTCAACGCGATACTGCCGAAATAGAAGGCGAAGAAGTTCAAAATATGTTCCTAAGGGGATACAGAACTTATAGCGAAAAGTCAGCGCTGCTACACCGAAAAATAAGCGGTGAAGCCGAAAAATAAACGGCAAAGAGACTTCGGTCATTCCCAAGGGAATGAAGGATATGGTTGTGGCTTCGTATGCGTGTGTTTGGACATTCATTTGCACGACACATTACATCATACATTTGCATTCATAAACATTCATCTAGACATACATAGAATCATCATCATCATAACACAGGCGAGTGCTTCGGCTCTGCAGATAAGACTTCGGAAAACAGAAAAAGAAGCAGTTTTATGCCTCATTATGTACGAAAAGAAGGGAAGGTGTTTTTCGCCCTCGGCTCAAAAAATGCTAGTTTCGTCCACAGCAAAGCAGTTTCATACATGTACAAAAAGGTAAAGATATATTACAAAGTATGCTGATTCTTAATTTACAAAGATTTTTTACAATGATATTACAAGATTTTTCCTCTAGAATTTTTCTAGCAGCGACTTCAGCTTTGACATCATCGGACCACCGGTCAAGCTTTGGCTCATGTTTCTTCAGCATCATCATCCTATACATATTAAAACGGTATGAGGGAAGTGCATACTTCAAAGAGAAGGTAAAATAACGGGCATAAATTTTTACCGGCTTAAGGTGGCTTCGAGCTTCATCGCCAGCCATTTTTCGCCCGCCTTTTACCCAAATTTGAGTTATGAATCTATTCCCTATACTCCGAGCTAGGCTAGGGATATCAATTAAATCTGTCGGAGATAAGCTAAAATTCGGTCTGTTGACAATTTTTCCATGTTCACAGCCAGATTTCATAAAGGCAACAGCGGTGCCCCGAGAAGCTACCAGAGCGCAGAAATCGGCATGTCCACCTATGACTTCGTCAAGTGCGTCAACTTCGCCCTCAATATGTTCGAAGGTCTCCGGCAGGTTATCAACCGAAGGGCTAAATTTCTCAGCACCGGCTCCAACCGAGTTGAAAACTTGTTTTAGCCGCTGTAGGCACCGGTTGATGAAGTCCACGTATTTTTCTTGAAGTTCTTTCAACGATTTCCGCAAATTTGAGTTTTTCTCGGCTTCAGCTTCGAGCTTGGCTTCGAAATTTTTCTTTTCCGTGGAAAGTTCATTATTCAATCTAGCAATTTCAGCCTGGGCTTCTGCCAATGAATTTTCCATGGTTCGAAGTACGAAGTCTTTCTTTTCTAAAGTAGCCTCATGGTCTTTTATCTTCTTCTCCAGGCCCTCAATTATAATTTCATTCTTTTTGTCCTCGAGGTCTTGTTGCATCCTCAGGACTTTGCTCAGCAGTAAGCTCTGACAAAATAACCTTTGTCAGATAACATCTTCATAACAAAACAATAAAAAGTTAAGAATTTTACCTTAAAGTTGGCATAGAATAGACTACCAGCGATATGCTGCCGCCGGTACCTACTGAGGTCTGCTTCAACCTTCGGAAGGCCAATACTCTTCGATAGAGTGCCCACAACTTTCGCCCCAGTGCGGTCCCGAAGGCATCCTAGATTCTCCTCGTTAACTTCCCCGAAGAGCAGTGCCCCGGGTCTGTACCCGCAAGATATGGCATATTCCTTCAAATCTTCTTTTTCAGCCTTTGACAATTCTTGTCCAAGTATGTCCTGAAAATTGAAGTCTTCTTCTTCCGATATATCTTCGGCTTTCTCTTTTCCTTTCCCAGGCGCTATGGCCAGAGTTTCTTCAGCAACTCTAGCAGCTTCTTCCGCGGGCTCATTCAGAAGCATGTTATCAATATCAGCAAGTGTGGTTTCTAGATTTGTATCTTCGACGGCCTCAGCTTCGGCAATGTTAGCTTCACTTTCAGCTTCAATGGCTACGGTTTCGGTAGCAGCAGTGCTCTCCACGGCTGGTGTCTTTGATGTCGAGGCCACCGGCGGTGTCTGTTCGATAACTTCAACTACATGAATGATTCTTCGTTTCTTCGGCTCAGCAGGCTTCTTCGCTGCCAAAGGCTCCTTTTCCTTCTGAAAAAGCTTCGTCAAATGTGGCTCTAGTGGACTTAGCTTGACAGGCAAAGATTCAGTCATTACCTTTAAAATTTCTTCAACGACAACAGCAGAAGGCGTTGAAGGAGCTTCTTCCTCTACATCAGTCATTTTTTGTTTCGGAGCAACAGCCTTTCTTTTCTTCGAAGCAGCCATCTTTGGATCAGGGCTCAGCTTTCTTTTCTTCAAAATTTCTTCATCTTTCTTCACCAATTTAGCAGCTTCTCCATTCAGAACACTAACAACTCTTTTTCTTTTTTGCCCTTCGGCTCCTCTGTCCAATCGCTCATAGTCAGGATACTCAAAATTCAGCGCATCCAAGACCCGGTTCAACCTTCGCTTCGGTCGAGTCTCGAAGGCTGCAGTCATTATTTGATCTTCCTTTTTAGAATAGTTGCCAAGGATCTCGTTGCACATAACTTCAATCGTGTCTAACCATTCTTGGCAATGTTCTTTGAAGTGTTTCTTGAATTTATAATAATAAGGCAGCCGAACAAGTTCCTTCTTTTTCTTTTCCCCTTTGAGTTTCGGCATATCCCATTCTTTCAAAGTCGGGAATACTCTGAAAGCTAAGAATTCTTGCACCAAATCCCTGGTGCCAATGTGCTCTGAAACAACTCGAAATTTGCCCAAGGCAATTTGGCATGGTGATTCCGGCAACATGTTGCATTGAGGCCTAGTTTCTCCAAAGACTAACTCCAATGGGCTCTGAACCAGCTTCTCCTTCTTATCGTCAACCTTAACATAAAACCACTCGGTCTTCCAGCCAGTGGGCCATTTGGTACGATAGCTAATAACTGGAGACTTCGCATCTTTGCGATAAGCAAAATTGTAGCAGCCGAAATTCTCGTGTAGCCCATACTCTCTAGCCTTTGTCTGATAATGAAGTTCATGTGCCCGGCAGAAACCTTCGGCAAGCGGTTCCGCCCCTGGCTTCGGAGAGCCCAAATGTAAACGCTAAGCCTAACAATGGCGTTAGGAGTTAGCTGATGAAGGTAAATCCCAAACTTCTCCAACACATCAGCAATCATCTCATGCAAAGGAAATCTCAATTCTGCTTTAAAGAAGCTTTTAAATACTACCACTTCATCCTTTTCTGGCTTCAAAGTAATTTCCTCTCCACCAAAACGAACTAGCTTCCTCTTGGCTTCACTGATATAACCGAGCTTCATCAACTTAGGCATATCACCTTCGGTAATAGTAGACTTTCCAAACTCTAGGTGGCTAGGTTTAGATGGCAAGGCGTTGTACTCATCTTCAGTTTCACCTTCTTCAACATCAATCTACTCAGCTTCGGCAGCAGGGGTACCTTCAGAAGCATCTTCCGGTACTGCCAACCCTAACCGTTTCATCACTTCGGAAATCGGAGCGGTTTTAGTAGCTTCGGCTTCCTCTCCATCACGTATAACCCTAGCTGTAGAACGAACTCTTGCCATGTGATGATGAATTTTCCACAGTTTTTGATGAAATTGCTGACTTTTTATATTTTTTCGAAGCTCTTTCTCTTGTCACGAAGCAAAGTCAACAGTGGTGCTTCGGTTGAGTGCGATGAACAAGCTTTGGCTATGATCAAATTTTTGGCAGCAAAACAGGGCAATAGCAATGAATGCTGTGGTAACTTCACACCTACCCATCTGTTTATATAGTGTCACAGGTGAGGAGGTGAATAGTCAAGTCTTCTGCACCGGACGAACAGTCGCCCGCACTCACTGAGTGGTGGGCCACAGAACCCGAGAAGGTGAACCGCTAGGACGCGTTTACCCGCTGCATGGTGGGACCATCTCGTGCTCGAAATTTTGTGATCGTTTCTCGGCAACGAGCTCATGGAAGGTGTTTTTTGGATCTTCGGCTCCCCGAAGCCTAGGAGACTTTTTCACGGATCAAGCTCGTTATGACAAACGATCTAGCACCGCGAAGGGGCTACTGTTGGGGGTATGCTTCGTCGCCGAAGATCCTGTAAGAAGAAACCTTCAACATAGGCGTTCACAATCGTGCACCATTGTTCTGTCGCGCAATCCTCTCCCTCCGCTCCTCATCGCATGGTTGCGCTCCCACCACGCCAGAGCCGCTCTCAATCGCCTCCCCACCGCGCTAGATCCGCAATCCGCTCCTCCCCCACGCCAGTGACAAGACCGCCTCCCTCCACGCCTGCCTCGCCAACTCCGCGGCCACCGCCACGCCCCTCCCCCATGGTCGTCCAGTCTGAGTGGTGGAACCAGCGACGCATGCGCATCGAGGACGACGTGGAATAGGTGCTCCACCGTGGGCACAACAGGCACGGTGGAGGTGGAACCACGATTTCCAGCCCGTGGTGCGTTGAGGACGACGTGGAATAGGTGCTCCACCGCGGGCACAACAGGCACGGTGGAGGTGGAACCGCGATTTCTAGCCCGCGCTTGTGCCCCCAGCATCACCAACCGCGACCCCCTTCTCCCCTACCTCTCTCCTCTCTGCTCCCCGCAGGGTTCGTCTTCGACTTATCATCCTCCTTCTCCCTCGCTCATGGCTCCCCGCGGCTTTGAACGTTTGTCCGCTACCTTCCCACCTCTCCCACATGCCCACACAACGGATCCACTGCTCCCTCCCCTGTGATGGCCTGGTTCCACCGAGACAACTGCGGGGCTAGGGTTTGGATTTGTGGGTGGAGCCCAAGGCTAGATCCAGCAGGGAGAGGGAGGTAGAGGAGGAGGGGAGGGAACTGCTGGTGGTCGGCAGCGGGCGAAGGCGCCAACGACAATCCAGGATATGGATTCCTGAGGTTACTTCATTCGCTTTGTGCTCTCCCACGTTCTTGATTCATTCGCTTTTGTGTTCTGAGAGCACCTAGAGGGGGGGTGAATAGGTGATCCTGTAAAACTTAAACTTATAGCCACAAAAACTTGTTAAGTGTTAGCACAATTATTGCCAAGTGGCTAGAGAGGAGTCTCAACAAAACACAATAACCACAGAAGATCAATCACAGAGATGGCACAGTGGTTTATCCCGTGGTTCGGCCAAGATCAATGCTTGCCTACTCCACGTTGTGGCGTCCCAACGGACGAGGGTTGCAATCAACCCCTCTCAAGCGGTCCAAAGACCAACTTGAATACCACGGTGTTTTGCTTTGCCTTTCAATATCCCGTTTGCAAGGAATCTCCACAAATTGGAGTCTCTTGCCCTTACAAGTATATGATCACAAAGAGGCACAGAGTAAGGGAGGGAAGCAACACACACAAATCCACAGCGAAAGGCGCACACACACGGCCAAGAAACGAGCTCGAATGACTATCTCAAAGTTCTCACTAGAACGGAGCTCGAATCACTTAGAATCACAAACGAATGCGCAAAGACTGAGTGTGGATGATCAAGAATGCTCTAAGGTTGCTTGTGTGTCTCCTCCATGCGCCTAGGGGTCCCTTTTATAGCCCCAAGGCAGCTAGGAGCCGTTGAGAGCAAATCTGGAAGGCTATCCTTGCCTTCTGCCGTCGGGTGCACCGGACAGTCCGGTGTACACCGGACACTGTCCGGTACCCGATTTCTTTCCAAAAATGGCGCTGCCGACCGTTGCAGACCGTTGCAGATCCGAGAGCCGTTGGCGCACCGGACATGTCCGGTGCACACCGGACAGTCCGGTGCCGTCTCCTAGCCGTTGGCTCGGCCACGTGTCCCGCGCAGATTGCGCGGCCGACCGTTGGCCCGGCCGACCGTTGGCTCACCGGACAGTCCGGTGCACACCGGACAGTCCGGTGAATTTTAGTCGTACGCCGTCGGCGAATTCCCGAGAGCAACTAGTTCGCGCCGAGTCAGTCTGGCGCACCGGACACTGTCCGGTGCACACCGGACAGTCCGGTGTGTCAGACCGAGCTGAGTCTTGGCTGCACTCAGCCAAGTCTTTTTCTCTTCTTTTCTTTTCTGCTTCTTTCTGTTTCTAACACTTAGACAAGTATATTAGTACACAAAACCAATGTACTAAGGCTTAGAAACATACCTTTACTTCATGATTTGCACCTTGTTCATCCATGGACATAAATTCACAATTAAGCACATGTGTTGGCACTCAATCACCAAAATACTTAGAAATGGCCCAAGGGCACATTTCCCTTTCAATCTCCCCCTTTTTGGTGATTTATGCCAACACAACATAAAGCAACTAGAACAAATAAAACTCAAATTTATTTTGATTCAATTTTGGCATATATGGATCATCTTTTGCCACCACTTGGTTTGTTTTTGCAAATCAAACTCAAATCTCTATCTCTAAGTCAAACATACATGTTGAAGCATAAAGAGAGTCATTCCAAAATAGATTGATCAAAGATTTCAAAAACTCCCCCTTTTTTCCATAATCACTACTTCTCCCCACAAGAAGCCAACTTTTGATAAGAGAGACCAAAAAGGGTTTTGACAAACCAAAAACTCTATTCTACTATTTTCAAAATTCTCAAGTGGTAGCTGATCCATTTATTGCTTTGGCCTTTATTTTCTCCCCCTTTGGCATCAAGCACCAAAACGAGATCAATCTTGGCCCTTTAACCCCATTGCCTCACCAAAATCTTCAATTAAGAGCAAATGGCAATAAGAGTTCATGAGATGGACTTGGAATAAGTTACCCTCTCATCGGAGTGCAGTGGAAGTCTTTCATGGTCCAAGTCCACCTTTTCCCTTTCAATTCTCCTTCGAGACTAAATCAAGCAAACTCAAGCATATGGTTAGTCTCAAAGGGTCAAGTTGTAACACATCTCCCCCTAAAACTGTGCATCACTTTGCAACAGACTTGTGAGGTCCAGGGAGTGTTTGTACAACTTGAGCACCATACTTAACAACAAAATGCAAAAAGGAACATGATCAAACGCATAAATACATGTATGCTACATTTCAATCCAAGTTCCGCGAATCTAAGATATTTAGTTCACTACGCAGCCTGCAAAAGGTCTTCTCATCTAGAGGCTTGGTAAAGATATCGGCTAGCTGGTTCTCGGTGCTAACATGAAACACTTCGATATCCCCCTTTTGCCGGTGGTCTCTCAAAAAGTGATGCCGGATGTCAATGTGCTTTGTGCGGCTGTGCTCAACAGGATTTTCCGCTATTCGGATAGCACTCTCATTATCACATAGGAGTGGGACTTTGCTCAGATTGTAGCCAAAGTCCCTGAGGGTTTGCCTCATCCAAAGTAGTTGCGCACAACACTGTCCTGCGGCAACGTACTCGGCCTCAGCGGTGGATAGGGCAACGGAGGTTTGTTTCTTAGAGTTCCAAGACACCAGGGACCTTCCTAAGAATTGGCACGTCCCCGATGTACTCTTCCTATCGACCTTACATCCAGCATAGTCGGAATCTGAGTACCCAATCAAGTCAAAGTTAGACCCCTTTGGATACCAGATCCCGAAGCAAGGCGTAGCAACCAAATATCTAAGAATTCGCTTCACCGCCACTAAGTGACACTCCTTAGGATCGGATTGAAATCTGGCACACATGCATACGCTAAGCATAATATCCGGTCTACTAGCACATAAATAAAGCAAAGAACCTATCATGGACCGGTATGCTTTTTGATCAACGGACTTACCTCCTTTGTTGAGGTCGGTGTGTCCGTCGGTTCCCATGGGTGTCTTTGCGGGCTTGGCGTCCTTCATCCCAAACCGCTTCAGCAAGTCTTGCGTGTACTTTGTTTGGGAGATGAAAGTGCCGTCCTTGAGTTGCTTCACTTGAAACCCAAGGAAGTAGGTCAACTCGTGTAACACCCAAATTCTGAATTTGGGATTGGTAGAAGAAATCTGAGCAAAGTACCATTGATAAATAATTAAACTTTATAATTCCCCCTCTTTAAAGGTAAATGATCATAATAAAATAACAATGGTTAAAATAAATCATAATAAAGATTTGACATTGGAAAATGTTCCTATCAAAACAATGGGAGAACTTTTGAATATACCTTTAACCTAACTACACACTCAAATAATAATGTGGTGTGTGTACTTCATTTTGAAAACATTACTTAGTTAATAAAATAATAAAATAATGATAATAGAAAGTACAATAATATGGAGATTTGAATTTAACCCAAAATTTCACTTTGGGGTTTTAGAAATAATAAGTAAAAGAGAAGGGAAGAACTAAGAAAAATACTACATAAAATAAAATAAAAATCAGAATAAACATCCTTCACACTTATATTATTAAATTATACCTTTCAAACTGAGGACAAGTTATTCACAAAGTTTGAATTTAAACTTGAACTCAAATTGGATTTGAAAATGGAGAAAAGAAAATAGAAAATAAAAAGAAAAAGAATAAAAACCTTACCTGGGCTCGCTGCACCATTTTCGGCCCACTTAGGGAATCATCACCGCGCGGCCCAACTTCACCCCCGCCGCGCCGCACTCACTCGCTGACGCGTGGGCCCCGCCCGTAAGTCTCTCTGCGCGCGCATGAGCCAAATACCTCACTGGATCGTGGACCCGCCTCGTCAGCGCTCCCTCTTCCGCGCTTGCTACTCCTCTGGCGCGTGGACCACCGGTGTCAGCGTCTTCTTCGTAACGACCGCGCCCACCCCGCGACTTCCTCGCCGGTGACCTCGGCGTCCAGCGGAGTCCGACCGGGCAGGCTTCCCCTGGACTCGGAACCCCGTAGCTGTATAAGACCGGGCCGTTCCTTTGCGTCCGTATCATCCGCCATCACCGAGCGCAGAGAGAAAAGGGAGGAGAGGGGCGGCCGCACGACCAACTTGGCGTCCGGGCCGTGTGTGAGCTGAAGCTCGGGTCGGTGATCGTCGCGGGTTCACGGTGGAGCTTTCCGCGGGGGAGCCAGGTGGTGTCGGTCGGGGAAGCAGCCGGAATTCCATACCGTCGTCGTGACTTCCGCCGTGCGCCGTGGACAAGCCTCCTGGTGACCTAATCCCTGGTATTGTTCCCACCACTGTGCTCGCCATCTTCCCCTCTCGGTGTAGTAGCGATCAATTTCTATATGGAGGCGGTTTTCACCGGATTGCGTGCTCGCCGGCGAACCGACCGCCGTGAATGGGCGGCGCTGTCGTCGCTCGTCGGGCAAATTGGGGGAGACGGCCGCGGGCCGTTGGATCTAGTATGTGCGGCTCAGATTAGAAGGGAGAATACCCTTTCGCGTGAATGATCTGGGCCGCTGATCTGCTAACAGACGGACCCGGTTGGATCTCGTTTCATAAAATCGTGATCGTAGGATTTGGATCGTGCGGTTATAAATGCGTACCGGTTCGCGGGGCTCGGGATTTAATCTTGGCCGTTCACGCTTGATCGGACGGCCGAGATCTGAGAATACCCCTTCGCCGTGGCAATCTTCATAAAGAGCCCCTCGGGTTTCAGTGAATCAACCCGCCGTCCCACGGGCACTGTTGACTGAGTCTCGGGTTTCTTGCGCTGTAGCCCCTGGGTTTCTTTTTATTTGACGCGCAGTCCAGATAACAGAGAAATAAGATTATTAATATTAAAAATTGATTTTTAGTATAAAAATAAATCTTAAAACTTGTATAATCCATATTTAATTCATTTTAGCTCCAAATTGAGTCATTCCAATTCCTAAAATTTTGTAATAATATTCTCTATCATTTAGAATCACTGTTTTGACATGAACTCTGTTAGAAAATTAATTTATCATCTAATCCTATTATAATCACCTTAAATCTTAGGAAATTCATAACTTGAATTCTATAACTCAAAAATTAATAATTCTTTTTCCTGTGATCTTATTTTAATATGTAGATTATTAATATGTATTTTGGCATACATGTTTGGTGTAATGTTAATTTTGCCCATACCATGTTTGTTTGAATTGCTACGACTAGCAGTGAGGTCACGAGTCACCTGAAGATCATCCTGGTACCTGGAATCTCAAGGCCCAGGCAAGTTGTGCCCTTGATCACTTCTTTTTACCCACTCATGTTCTAATTAATCATAATGATCTGCATAGGTTAATTTTGATGGGACCCAATAGGTTACCCTAGTTTGTCTATCTTTATACCTTGTTTACCACTGAACTTTTTGGGTAGTACTTGCTAGTGCTTTATGTGGTTTTGGGTATGAAGGTACATTATTCATGATCACACTTTTATTATATGTTTATTATTACTGTTCATGATAAGATCATTATGTTAATTGGAACATGGAGCGACCACCCGGGAAAACAGTGCTACCACAAGGGAGGAATGGGACCCCTTGGCTGATTAATTAGGAAAGCTAGTGGAAGACTACCTTACCCGAAAGGGGCAAGGGCAGTAGGGGAGTGGTCAGTGTAGGGAGGCCCTCGGGAGGATTTTGCTGCGATGGCGGTCCTGCAAGGGATTCCTGCATTGGAGCTTCCTATAAACTGTAGCGGGTTTTCTGAAGCTAGTGGAACTTTGTAAAGGCCTCGTAGTGTTACCCTGCCTCGCCTCCTCGGTAGAGGTGTATGGGAAGTCGCGATCCCTTGGCAGATGGGTAACATGACTTGTGGGTAAAGATGTGCAACCTCTGCAGAGTGTAAAACTGGTATACTAGCCGTGCTCACGGTCATGAGCAGCTCGGACCCTCACATGATTAATTTATGGAACTAAATTCAAATTGTCATATGCATTGCATCGCAGGTGATGTTGTTACTTTTGTTCTACTATTTAATTGGGTTGGTATTTACTTATACTTAGTAATTGCTAATAAAATTTTGACCAACTTTAAAAGCAATGCTCAGCTTCAACCATCCTCTTTGGTAAGCCTTACACTTCACGTGAGCTCCCACCTTTGGCGAGTTCATGCACATTATTCCCCACAACTTGTTGAGCGATGAACGTATGTGAGCTCACTCTTGCTGTCTCACACACACCACAGGTCAAGAACAGGTACCGCAGGATGAAGCGCATGGAGGATGCTGTGATGAGTTCGTGAGAGGTCTAGGCCGTCGTCTCCCAGTCAACTTTGGGTTGCTGGACCGTTGTCTCCTTATAATGTAATTATTTATTTTGTATAGAACCCCTGTTATATATAAAGATGTGACATTCGATCCTGTGCCACTATTCATCATATGTGTGAGACTTGGTCCCAGCACACCTGGTGATTATGTTTACGCCCGGGTTTTGGACCCCTAAAAACCGGGTGTTACAGAAGTGGTATCAGAGGAATGTTGACTGTAGGACGAAACCTAGATAGAACTGGGCAACCAATACTTACTTACCTTTGCTACTCTGATTCTTTTCTAAACTTATATTAATCTTTTCTCATCTATTTCCGCTTCACTCTGATTATTCTTACCTTTTCCTTCTAAAGACAAATGTGGATTTCACACTTTGAAATCCCGTGCCTAAAGTAACCTTTAGGAATAAGAGACCTACTCTTAGGAACAAAATCAAAACTATTTTTGTAAATATTTGTATGCTTGAATGTTTGTTCTTATGATATTCGTCTGATTTGGATCTTTGTTTGAATGTGATGAGTTGTGGAGTAATGTCCACAATTGCATCTGCATATACACATAGGTATAAAAATATATTTATAAAATAACTAGACAACCTAGATTATCCCCATTGGAACATATCTAGCTTAAGAGATTTATCTTATCCTAAAAGCTCTCATTCTAACCAATTCATCTTATCTTAAAAGATTCTCCCTTATCTTAATAGATTCATCTCATCTCAAAAGATTCTATCCTACACTCATAGATCTATCTTATCTCAAAAGGTCTTAACTTATCCTAATGTATATAGATCCATCTTATCTTAAGAGGTTTTCTCTTATCTTAATAGATTTATCTTACCTTGAAGGATTCATCTTATCCTAACCACTTTATCTTGATAGAACTAACTAACCTTAAAAGACTCTACCTTATCCTTATGGATTCATCTTGCCCTAATTAGCATATTGACCCCACTCTAGAGTAACAACCATGAGATAATCCAAAATTTACTTAGATCTTATCTAGTCTAATCTAGTTATATCCAACCTAATCCAGATTCTATTTAATCTAAATATGACCCAATCTAAAGTGAGTTATTAACAAGATAGTTAAGTTGGTGATATAGGTTAGACATTGTCTCTACAAATATATCTTAACCTAAATTAATGTCTTATACCAACTCATCCTCGAACAATGGCCTACCTATATCATATAATCCATCCTATCTTAAAAGATTCTAACATATCCTAATAATATTTATCCTACCCTGGTAGATCTAGCTAATCTTAACTAGTTTAATCTAGTCATACCAACCTAATCTGGATTCTATCTAATCCAGTATGATCTAAGCTAGATTGAGTTACTTAATGCAGATACAAAGGATAAGGCTATACTCCAAAATTCACTTAAGCCTAAATTGGTGACCTAGATCAACTCGGCCATACCCAACAATTTGACCTATATAACAAGTTACATAGCAACCCAACCAATAGAGTAATGATGGATTGCATAGTCTATCAACCCCCACCTAAAACAAACTTGTAACCTACATCTTGTAGTCTCTCTCACCCATATATATCTCTTATCTTGACAGATTCTATCTTACCCTCGGATATTCACCTTAAATGATTGGTTACCCCAATCTGGACATAAAACAAAAATTAAACCCTACTAAAGAAACCTTCAGATTATAACCAGCTACTAGTCTATTCATTCTACTTATTAAATATGGTCATTTGCAAAAACTATTGCCACATGCTTCTAACTTTCATGGTCAATACCAGGAAAGGAAAGATTATCACGCAACAGCAAACAGAAATGAATTCTCCAAATCCTCCACCTATTGAAACCGAACAAGTGGTTGCTGCCCAAAGACTGGTAATACAACAATTAACAGACCTGGTGACCGAGATGCAAAACCAGATAAGACAACAACGCGAGGAAATATGTCAGGTCCGTCAAGAAATAAGGCAAGCACGGTTGGAGAGACAACAACAACAACCTCCACCACCACCAGCCCCACCAAGCTACATAGATATAGATTATGATGATCTGTAAGATCTAGATGTTACTTTAGTTAGTAGATGGTATGATATTATTCTAGAAGGAACAATAAGGTCTATTGACCCTATGTTTGGTTAAAGAATTATACCTCATGCTGAGATTTCTTTGTTTGTGCATATGTTCCGAGAATAATATGAGTAAACATCCCTTTTTCTTGCAAATCTCGAGGACGAGATTATTTTTAAGGGGGGTAGGATTTGTAACACCCAAATTCTGAATTTGGGATTGGTAGAAGAAATCTGAGCAAAGTACCATTGATAAATAATTAAACTTTATAATTCCCCCTCTTTAAAGGTAAATGATCATAATAAAATAACAATGGTTAAAATAAATCATAATAAAGATTTGACATTGGAAAATGTTCCTATCAAAACAATGGGAGAACTTTTGAATATACCTTTAACCTAACTACACACTCAAATAATAATGTGGTGTGTGTACTTCATTTTGAAAACATTACTTAGTTAATAAAATAATAAAATAATGATAATAGAAAGTACAATAATATGGAGATTTGAATTTAACCCAAAATTTCACTTTGGGGTTTTAGAAATAATAAGTAAAAGAGAAGGGAAGAACTAAGAAAAATACTACATAAAATAAAATAAAAATCAGAATAAACATCCTTCACACTTATATTATTAAATTATACCTTTCAAACTGAGGACAAGTTATTCACAAAGTTTGAATTTAAACTTGAACTCAAATTGGATTTGAAAATGGAGAAAAGAAAATAGAAAATAAAAAGAAAAAGAATAAAAACCTTACCTGGGCTCGCTGCACCATTTTTGGCCCACTTAGGGAATCATCACCGCGCGGCCCAACTTCACCCCCGCCGCGCCGCACTCACTCGCTGACGCGTGGGCCCCGCCCGTAAGTCTCTCTGCGCGCGCATGAGCCAAATACCTCACTGGATCGTGGACCCGCCTCGTCAGCGCTCCCTCTTCCGCGCTTGCTACTCCTCTGGCGCGTGGACCACCGGTGTCAGCGTCTTCTTCGTAACGACCGCGCCCACCCCGCGACTTCCTCGCCGGTGACCTCGGCGTCCAGCGGAGTCCGACCGGGCAGGCTTCCCCTGGACTCGGAACCCCGTAGCTGTATAAGACCGGGCCGTTCCTTTGCGTCCGTATCATCCGCCATCACCGAGCGCAGAGAGAAAAGGGAGGAGAGGGGCGGCCGCACGACCAACTTGGCGTCCGGGCCGTGTGTGAGCTGAAGCTCGGGTCGGTGATCGTCGCGGGTTCACGGTGGAGCTTTCCGCGGGGGAGCCAGGTGGTGTCGGTCGGGGAAGCAGCCGGAATTCCATACCGTCGTCGTGACTTCCGCCGTGCGCCGTGGACAAGCCTCCTGGTGACCTAATCCCTGGTATTGTTCCCACCACTGTGCTCGCCATCTTCCCCTCTCGGTGTAGTAGCGATCAATTTCTATATGGAGGCGGTTTTCACCGGATTGCGTGCTCGCCGGCGAACCGGCCGCCGTGAATGGGCGGCGCTGTCGTCGCTCGTCGGGCAAATTGGGGGAGACGGCCGCGGGCCGTTGGATCTAGTATGTGCGGCTCAGATTAGAAGGGAGAATACCCTTTCGCGTGAATGATCTGGGCCGCTGATCTGCTAACAGACGGACCCGGTTGGATCTCGTTTCATAAAATCGTGATCGTAGGATTTGGATCGTGCGGTTATAAATGCGTACCGGTTCGCGGGGCTCGGGATTTAATCTTGGCCGTTCACGCTTGATCGGACGGCCGAGATCTGAGAATACCCCTTCGCCGTGGCAATCTTCATAAAGTGCCCCTCGGGTTTCAGTGAATCAACCCGCCGTCCCACGGGCACTGTTGACTGAGTCTCGGGTTTCTTGCGCTGTAGCCCCTGGGTTTCTTTTTATTTGACGCGCAGTCCAGATAACAGAGAAATAAGATTATTAATATTAAAAATTGATTTTTAGTATAAAAATAAATCTTAAAACTTGTATAATCCATATTTAATTCATTTTAGCTCCAAATTGAGTCATTCCAATTCCTAAAATTTTGTAATAATATTCTCTATCATTTAGAATCACTGTTTTGACATGAACTCTGTTAGGAAATTAATTTATCATCTAATCCTATTATAATCACCTTAAATCTTAGGAAATTCATAACTTGAATTCTATAACTCAAAAATTAATAATTCTTTTTCCTGTGATCTTATTTTAATATGTAGATTATTAATATGTATTTTGGCATACATGTTTGGTGTAATGTTAATTTTGCCCATACCATGTTTGTTTGAATTGCTACGACTAGCAGTGAGGTCACGAGTCACCTGAAGATCATCCTGGTACCTGGAATCTCAAGGCCCAGGCAAGTTGTGCCCTTGATCACTTCTTTTTACCCACTCATGTTCTAATTAATCATAATGATCTGCATAGGTTAATTTTGATGGGACCCAATAGGTTACCCTAGTTTGTCTATCTTTATACCTTGTTTACCACTGAACTTTTTGGGTAGTACTTGCTAGTGCTTTATGTGGTTTTGGGTATGAAGGTACATTATTCATGATCACACTTTTATTATATGTTTATTATTACTGTTCATGATAAGATCATTATGTTAATTGGAACATGGAGCGACCACCCGGGAAAACAGTGCTACCACAAGGGAGGAATGGGACCCCTTGGCTGATTAATTAGGAAAGCTAGTGGAAGACTACCTTACCCGAAAGGGGCAAGGGCAGTAGGGGAGTGGTCAGTGTAGGGAGGCCCTCGGGAGGATTTTTCTGCGATGGCGGTCCTGCAAGGGATTCCTGCATTGGAGCTTCCTATAAACTGTAGCGGGTTTTCTGAAGCTAGTGGAACTTTGTAAAGGCCTCGTAGTGTTACCCTGCCTCGCCTCCTCGATAGAGGTGTATGGGAAGTCGCGATCCCTTGGCAGATGGGTAACATGACTTGTGGGTAAAGATGCGCAACCTCTGCAGAGTGTAAAACTAGTATACTAGCCGTGCTCACGGTCATGAGCAGCTCGGACCCTCACATGATTAATTTATGGAACTAAATTCAAATTGTCATATGCATTGCATCGCAGGTGATGTTGTTACTTTTGTTCTACTATTTAATTGGGTTGGTATTTACTTATACTTAGTAATTGCTAATAAAATTTTGACCAACTTTAAAAGCAATGCTCAGCTTCAACCATCCTCTTTGGTAAGCCTTACACTTCACGTGAGCTCCCACCTTTGGCGAGTTCATGCACATTATTCCCCATAACTTTTTGAGCGATGAACGTATGTGAGCTCACTCTTGCTGTCTCACACACACCACAGGTCAAGAACAGGTACCGCAGGATGAAGCGCATGGAGGATGCTGTGATGAGTTCGTGAGAGGTCTAGGCCGTCGTCTCCCAGTCAACTTTGGGTTGCTGGACCGTTGTCTCCTTATAATGTAATTATTTATTTTGTATAGAACCCCTGTTATATATAAAGATGTGACATTCGATCCTGTGCCACTATTCATCATATGTGTGAGACTTGGTCCCAGCACACCTGGTGATTATGTTTACGCCCGGGTTTTGGACCCCTAAAAACCGGGTGTTACAACTCGCCCATCATCGACATCTCGAATTTCTGCGTCATTACCCTGCTAAACTCTTCACAAGACTTTTGGTTAGTGGAACCAAATATTATGTCGTCGACATAAATTTGGCACACAAAAAGATCACCATCGCAAGTCTTAGTAAAAAGAGTTGGATCGGCTTTCCCAACCTTGAAAGCATTAGCAATTAAAAAGTCTCTAAGGCATTCATACCATGCTCTTGGGGCTTGCTTAAGTCCATAGAGCGCCTTAGAGAGCTTACACACATGGTCGGGGTACCGTTCATCCTCGAAGCCAGGGGGCTGCTCCACGTACACCTCCTCTTTAATCGGCCCGTTGAGGAAAGCGCTCTTCACATCCATTTGGTACAACCTGAAAGAATGGTGAGCGGCATATGCTAGCAAGATACGAATTGATTCTAGCCTAGCCACAGGAGCAAAAGTCTCCTCAAAGTCCAAACCTGCGACTTGGGCATAACCTTTTGCCACAAGTCGAGCCTTGTTCCTCGTCACCACCCCGTGCTCGTCCTGTTTGTTGCGGAACACCCACTTGGTTCCCACAACATTTTGCTTGGGGCGAGGCACCAGTGTCCAAACTTCATTGCGCTTGAAGTTGTTGAGTTCCTCCTGCATGGCCAATACCCAATCCGGATCTAGCAAGGCCTCCTCTACCCTGAAAGGCTCAATAGAAGAGACAAAGGAGTAATGCTCACAAAAATTAACTAATCGAGATCGAGTAGTTACTCCCTTGCTAATGTCACCCAAAATTTGGTCGACGGGATGATCCCTTTGAATCACCGCTCGAAGTTGGGTTGGAGGTGCCGGTTGCGCTTCTTCCTCCATCACGTGATCATCTTGTGCTCCCCCTTGATCACACGCCTCCTTTTGATGAACCTGTTCATCGTCTTGAGTTGGGGGTTGCACCGTTGTTGAGGAAGAAGGTTGATCTCGTTCATCTTGTTCCTGTGGCCGCACTTCTCCAATCGCCATGGTTCGTATAGCGGCCGTCGGAACATCTTCTTCATCTACATCATCACAATCAACAACTTGCTCTCTTGGAGAGCCATCAGTCTCATCAAATACAACGTCGCTAGAGACTTCAACCAAACCCGATGATTTGTTGAAGACCCTATACGCCTTTGTATTTGAATCATAACCTAACAAAAACCCTTCTACAGCTTTGGGAGCAAACTTAGAATTTCTACCCTTCTTCACTAGAATGTAGCATTTGCTCCCAAATACACGAAAGTACGATACATTGGGTTTGTTACCGGTTAGTAGCTCATACGACGTTTTCTTGAGGAGGCAGTGAAGGTAGACCCTGTTGATGGCGTGGCAAGCCGTGTTCACGGCTTCCGACCAAAAACACTCGGGGGTCTTGTACTCTCCAAGCATCGTCCTCGCCATATCGATTAGCGTCCTGTTCTTCCTTTCTACCACACCATTTTGCTGAGGTGTGTAGGGAGCGGAGAACTCGTGCTTGATCCCTTCCTCCTCAAGAAATTCCTCCACTTGAAGGTTCTTGAACTCGGACCCGTTGTCGCTCCTTATCTTCTTTACCTTGAGCTCAAACTCATTTTGAGCTCTCCTGAGGAAGCGCTTGAGGGTCCCTTGGGTTTCAGACTTATCCTGCAAAAAGAACACCCAAGTGAAGCGGGAAAAGTCATCAACAATAACTAGACCATACTTACTTCCTCCTATGCTTAGATAGGCGACGGGTCCGAAGAGGTCCATATGCAGCAGCTCCAGAGGTCTTGACGTGGTCATCACATTCTTGCTATGATGTGCTCCTCCCACTTGTTTACCTACTTGACAAGCTGCACAAGGTCTATCTTTTTTGAAATAAACATTTGTTAGACCTATCACGTGTTCTCCCTTTAGAAGCTTGTGGAGGTTCTTCATCCCCACATGTGCTAAGCGGCGATGCCACAGCCAGCCCATGCAA
This sequence comes from Zea luxurians, assembly GCA_029449295.1. Taxonomy (NCBI): domain Eukaryota; kingdom Viridiplantae; phylum Streptophyta; class Magnoliopsida; order Poales; family Poaceae; genus Zea; species Zea luxurians. Next base: position 225,543 of record JAOPSE010000064.1, on the reverse strand, counting down.
GTCTTAGCCATTAAGCATGCATCTAGACCGGCCTCTTCTTTTGCAAAATCAACTAAGTAAAGCTTGCCGTCTAGTACACCCTTAAAAGCCAGTGAACCATCACATCTTCTAAAGACAGACACATCTATATTTGTAAATAAACAATTATATCCCATATTGCACAGTTGACTAACAGATAGCAAATTGTAACCAAGAGACTCAACTAAAAACACATTTGAGATTGAGTGCTCATTAGAAATTGCAATTTTACCTAACCCTTTTACCTTGCCTTGATTCCCATCACCGAATATAATTGAATCTTGGGAATCCTTATTTTTGACGTAGGAGGTGAACATCTTCTTCTCCCCCGTCATATGGTTTGTGCATCCGCTGTCGATAATCCAGCTTGAACCCCCGGATGCATAAACCTGCAAGGCAAATTTAGGCTTGGGTCTTAGGTACCCAACTTATGTTGGGTCCTGCAAGGTTAGCACAAATATCCTTAGGGACCCAAATGCAAGTTTTATCTCCCTTGCATCTTGCCCCTAACTTCCTAGCAATTACCTTCTTACCCTTTCTACAAATAGCAAAGGGAGCATTGCAAGCATAATAAATGGTAGAAGGTTTGTTCACAACTTTTCTAGGAACATGAGCAATATTTCTCCTAGGCATATGCACAACATTTCTCCTACACATATCTCTATCATGCTTATAGGAAGAACTAGAAGCAAACATGGCATGAGAATCATAAACATGTGAATCAAAATCATTATAAGCATTTCTAGCATGTCTCCTATCATTATACATAAAAGCATGGTTCTTTTTAGCACTACTAGCCATAGGGGCCTTCCCTTTCTCCTTGACGAAGATGGGAGCCTTATGGCTTGTTAAGTTCTTGGCCTCTCTCTTGAAGCCAAGACCATCCTTAATTGAGGGGTGTCTACCAACCGTGTAGGCATCCCTTGCAAATTTTATTTTATCAACTTCACTCTTGCTAGTCTTAAGTTGAGCATTAAGACTAGCCAATTCATCATTAAGTTTTGAAATTGAAACTAGGTGTTCACTACAAGCATTAACATCAAAATCCTTACACCTAGTGCAAATTGTAACATTTTCAACACAAGAGTTACTTGCTACTTCTAGTTTAGCGGTTAAAACATTAATTTCACCTTTTAAAGAAGAAATGGTTTCATTACAAGTAGAAAGTTCACAAGAGAGAATTCCATTTCTTTTAACTTCTAGAGCAAGTGAATTTTGTGCACTAACAAATTTATCATGCTCTTCATATAAAAGATCTTCTTGTTTTTCTAAAATTCTATCCTTTTCATTCAAGGCATCAATCAATTCATTAATCTTAGCTATCTTAGTTCTATCCAATCCCTTGAATAAACTAGAATAATCTATTTCATCCTCACTAGACTCATCATCACTAGAAGAATCATAAGTATTAGCATTACTAGTGATTACCTTCTTCTCCCTTGCCATGAGGCAAGTGTGATGCTCGTGGGGGAAGAGAGCCGATTTGTTGAAGGCAGTGGCGGCGAGTCCTTCGTCGTCGGAGTCGGACGAAGAGCAATCCGAGTCCCACTCCTTTCCAAGGTGTGCTTCACCTTTGGCCTTCTTGTAAACTTTCTTTTTCTCTCTTTTCCCGTTTTTCCCTTGCTCCTGGTCACTATCATTTTCGGGACAGTTAGCAATAAAATGACCAACCTTACCACATTTGAAGCATGAGCGCTTCCCCTTTGTCTTGGTCTTGCTTGTCTGCCCCTTGCGACCATTTAGCGTCGTCTTGAATCTCTTGATGATGAGAGCCATCTCTTCATCATTGAGCCCGGCCGCCTCAACTTGCGCCACCTTGCTAGGTAGCGACTCCTTGCTCCTTGTTGCCTTGAGAGCAATGGGTTGAGGCTCGTGGATTGGACCGTTCAACGCTTCGTCGACGTATCTTGCCTCCTTGATCATCATCCACCCACTTACGAATTTTCCAAGTACTTCCTCGGGCGTCATCATCGTGTACCTGGGATTCTCACGAATATTGTTCACGAGATGAGGATCAAGAACAGTAAAGGACCTTAGCATTAGGCGGACGACGTCGTGGTCCGTCCATCGCGTGCTTCCGTAGCTCCTTATTTTGTTGATAAGGGTCTTGAGCCGGTTGTATGTTTGAGTTGGCTCTTCTCCCCTTATCATGGCGAATCGTCCAAGCTCGCCCTCCACCAACTCCATCTTGGTGAGCATGGTGATGTCGTTCCCCTCGTGAGAGATCTTGAGGGTGTCCCATATTTGCTTGGCATTGTCCAAGCCGCTCACCTTGTTGTACTCTTCCCTGCACAAGGATGCTAAGAGAACAGTAGTAGCTTGTGCATTTCTATGGATCTGTTCATTTATAAGCAAAGGGCTATCCGAGCTATCAAATTTCATTCCATTCTCTACAATCTCCCATATGCTTGGATGGAGAGAGAATAAGTGACTACGCATTTTGTGACTCCAAAATCCGTAGTCCTCCCCATCGAAGTGTGGAGGTTTGCCAAGAGGAATGGAAAGCAAATGCGAATTCGAACTATGTTGAATACGAGAATAATCAAATGAAAAGTTCGAATTGACCGTCTTTTTGTAGTCGTTGTCGTCGTCCTTTTGGGAAGAAGTAGATTCATCACTATCATCGTAGTAGATGATCTCCTTGATGCGCCTCGTCTTCTTCTTCTTCCCTTCCTTCCGTCTATGGCCCGAGCCGGAGTCGGTAGGTTTGTCGTCCTTCGGCTCGTTGACGAAGGATTCCTTTTCTTTGTCGTTGATCACAATTCCCTTCCCCTTAGGATCCATCTCTTCGGGCGGTTAGTCCCTTTTTGTGAAGAGAACGGCTCTGATACCAATTGAGAGCACCTAGAGGGGGGGTGAATAGGTGATCCTGTAAAACTTAAACTTATAGCCACAAAAACTTGTTAAGTGTTAGCACAATTATTGCCAAGTGGCTAGAGAGGAGTCTCAACAAAACACAATAACCACAGAAGATCAATCACAGAGATGGCACAGTGGTTTATCCCGTGGTTCGGCCAAGACCAATGCTTGCCTACTCCACGTTGTGGCGTCCCAACGGACGAGGGTTGCAATCAACCCCTCTCAAGCGGTCCAAAGACCAACTTGAATACCACGGTGTTTTGCTTTGCCTTTCAATATCCCGTTTGCAAGGAATCTCCACAAATTGGAGTCTCTTGCCCTTACAAGTATATGATCACAAAGAGGCACAGAGTAAGGGAGGGAAGCAACACACACAAATCCACAGCGAAAGGCGCACACACACGGCCAAGAAACGAGCTCGAATGACTATCTCAAAGTTCTCACTAGAACGAAGCTCGAATCACTTAGAATCACAAACGAATGCGCAAAGACTGAGTGTGGATGATCAAGAATGCTCTAAGGTTGCTTGTGTGTCTCCTCCATGCGCCTAGGGGTCCCTTTTATAGCCCCAAGGCAGCTAGGAGCCGTTGAGAGCAAATCTGGAAGGCTATCCTTGCCTTCTGCCGTCGGGTGCACCGGACAGTCCGGTGTACACCGGACACTGTCCGGTGCCCGATTTCTTTCCAAAAATGGCGCTGCCGACCGTTGCAGACCGTTGCAGATCCGAGAGCCGTTGGCGCACCGGACATGTCCGGTGCACACCGGACAGTCCGGTGCCGTCTCCTAGCCATTGGCTCGGCCACGTGTCCCGCGCAGATTGCACGGCCGACCGTTGGCCCGGCCGACCGTTGGCTCACCGGACAGTCCGGTGCACACCGGACAGTCCGGTGAATTTTAGCCGTACGCCGTCGGCGAATTCCCGAGAGCAGCTAGTTCGCGCCGAGTCAGTCTGGCGCACCGGACACTGTCCGGTGCACACCGGACAGTCCGGTGTGTCAGACCGAGCTGAGTCTTGGCTGCACTCAGCCAAGTCTTTTTCTCTTCTTTTCTTTTCTGCTTCTTTCTATTTCTAACACTTAGACAAGTATATTAGTACACAAAACCAATGTACTAAGGCTTAGAAACATACCTTTACTTCATGATTTGCACCTTGTTCATCCATGGACATAAATTCACAATTAAGCACATGTGTTGGCACTCAATCACCAAAATACTTAGAAATGGCCCAAGGGCACATTTCCCTTTCATGTTCTCCCTAAACCTTTACGTTCTTGATTCATTCACTTTTGTGCTCTCCTGCGTTCGATGCTTCTACTAATTTCCGTGGATTGGAAGGTGAGATGCGAGCTGGATTCATCATTTCTACATATTTTCATTTAAGTTTTCTTTGTTACACTCAACGTGAACAATGCCTCATGTTCTTGTAGCCGTAGTGAACTCAGACACATAATTATGTAACACGCTCTGTTCATGTTCTGTCTGAATAGGTTAGTTGGTGTATGAACTGTTGAAATTAGTGATAATCAATGTTCACACGTGCTATTGAGTTATTTTTGCACACCGTTTGGCAGTTATCATGCTTATTACTATCCTACAAAATTATTATCCCATCTTTTGTATTTATGCCAGATCGAAGCTAACTGCCTGGGGCAGTTGAGTCATCCAAAATTGGTAGAATTGGTCGTATATTGCTGCGAAGATGACCATCGGAAGGTGGCGGTCTTCTGCTGCTGGTGGTTTTTAAGGTCCATAACAACCATCATCCTCGTGTGCTCTGCACTTTGTGCTTGTCCGTTCATTGAAGCCCTGTGGGTGTCGGCCAAGGAGCTTCTTGGCATCAAGTCTGACAGCGACGAGGCGCAGCCCTCGGCGACGACGAAGGGCCCCACCCCCATCCACCACTTGTCTCGCACTAACTGTGCAAAAAACCTCTACCCATCTAGAGAGTGGGAGCAGATGTGGAAGGACAACTATAAGACGTTGAACGTGGAGGAGAGCCTCCACAAGAAGTGCCTCGTTGAGCACTTTCAGGACGAGGAGGTGGCCACCGCCTTCTGTGCCGTTGTCAATGTGAAGCAGTTATCTGTCTGTACTCTCTAACTGTACATTTTTGAAAGTGGACAGGATGATGGATTGGTGAATCGTGATTCGTGAATAACATGGTTGGCGTTGATGTTGCCTTGTTCTTTAGTTGTCCTCAACAGGGCCTGGACTAGAAAGCACGACGACCTGATGACTAGGCACTATGCTTCCGCAACCGCCGCTGCCATCCACACTGTTGAGGACTTGTTCTCAAGTGCTATGAATTAAGAACAAGGCAACACAGAAAATGTTAAACGTTAAAGTCCTTCGTCCTTCGAAGCATTATTTCCCTTGGGATATAATGATCTTTGGACGAAGGTTGTGAAGGACATACCTTCAGCAGCATAACATATAATGATGAAGAAGGAATCATATGAAATATAAAATAACATAAACAATCATGTATTATTACCAACTCATTTCTATTTTATTATTATGGAAAATAGAAATGATACCAAATTACAAATGTACCTTCGGCTTGAAAGAAGGTAAAAGTACAAGCGTGACACAAAAGCAAATGCCAAGTCAGCGTGAACAGTACGGGAGCACTGTTCATCTATTTATAGGCACGGGACGCAGCCCATGTAAAATTACACCCATGCCCTTTACATTTGCTAATGGCCCTATAGTGGCCCATCGAGGCCTGAATAGCCTTTTCCTTTTTAAGTCGGTTTCCTTTTCTGCTATCATGCCGAAGCTCTTCTGCACATAGCTTCGGCTCTGCTCCAACCTTCGTATTCTTTGTGCTTCTTCACACTGTAGTTCTGATTCGAGCTCGAAGGTACCTGTTCATGTATCATACTCCAGAAACATTGTTAAATCATGTTTTTGAGGACCTTCGGAAGCCGAAGGCCCCCAACAGTAGCCCCTCGCAATCTTAATTTGTTAGAATAATAAATTCAGATTGCGATATGGACGAAGGCCCTAAGCCGAAGGTCCGAAAAAACACCTTCCCTTTGCTAGAATAGCAACAGCCAATGACAAGCGGGGCCCTCCACCCTGCAACGCACTAGGTGTATAAATAAGAGGACACCACGAGCTCATTTGGTACGCTTTTTGCCATCTGCTCTGTTTGCTCAATTTTTAGCTCTTGCCTACCAACGCTTGCTTGGTTTTTTAGATTTTCTAAGCTTCGGCTTTAAGAGCACATTTTCACCATTTCTGAAGAGGAGATGTCTCAAGATAAGAAAGCTGTTGCTGAAACGAAGCTGAGCGAGGAGGAGAAGCTTCTTAAGGAAAAAACCGCTGGATTCATCGAATCAATTGCAAAGACCAACACAGAAAAGATTACAAAAGAAATTCTAGAAGGCTTATCTGAAGATACCGATGACAGCGATAGTTATGATGTGGAAAGTGGGGGCGAAGACTTCAAAGATCGGCCATGGCGACCAAGTCACACAGTCTTCGGAAAATCGACTATCAGGCAAAGTCATCTTGATAACATGAGAGGAAGGTATTTTCGAGACATATCCATCGTGAGGGCTGACAACGGAGACAGGACTGCTCCTGCTCCTGAAGAGAATGAAGTCGTAATCTATCAAAGCTTCTTCAAGGTTGGGCTTCGATTCCCCCTAAGTAGATTTGTTGTTGAGGTTTTAAAGATATACCAGATTTTTCTTCACCAAATTACTCCTGAAGCCATCATAAGAATGGGAATCTTCGTATGGGCTGTGAGGAGCCAAGGTTTAGAGCCAAGTGCAAAATGTTTCTGCAGCATGCATGAACTTTCGTATGAGACGAAGGCCTAGGGTAAGGAACAGTATCATAACAATTTTGGTTGCTATAGCTTCGTTGCTCTCTCAGGCTCAAGTTTCCCATACCAACATTTCGGGAAAAAATGGCTCGGGGACTGGATGAAAGAATGGTTCTATGTGAAGAATGAATTAAAAGCAAGAGAAGATATTACAAAGATCATTATGCGCCCCATTTGGTCCCATTTCGGCCTTTGGAAACCGAAGGTAGAGATTGATGAAGTAGCTGAAGAATGCCGAAGGGCCTTTGGCATAGTTTGTTCTTTCATCGGGACAAGGGACTTAGTCCAAGAGCACGTGGCCTTCAGAATATGGCCACTGATAGACAACTAGGAGATGCCAAAAGAGACCATCAGCAACACTAACGAAGGTGGTTTAGTTTGACTGAAATATACCTTCAGGTTTAGAGACCAATTTATCGAACCAGACGATGACTGGCTGACGTGTGTTGAAAACACCAGCGATGAACTACTTGGAGCCTACACCAAGTCCGAAGATAATGCATTATCTGCGGCCTTCGGGAGCCGAAAGAAGAAGAGGCTAAATAGAGTTTTTGATGCCATCGGATTTATGTATCCTGACTACCGCGACCCGCTACGGGGGCAGAAGAGAAAAAGTGCAACTTCCGTGAAAGATGCTGCTTCAGCTGTTCCGAGTGAGCCTGCGCCGAAGAGGAAAAAGGTGAAGGTTCTTACACACCGGCCTCGATATATTGAACCAGCCGTAGTGCCCGAATTTGGCGGTGAGACCTCTTTGGCTACTGAAGCCAAAGAACCTGCGCCTACGTAGAAGATTGAAGAGCAGGTTGTAATGCTGAAGACATCCTCAGCCAAATTAGCTGAGCCGAAGGCCGATATTATGGGGGTCGAAGGAACAAAGATATCAAAAATTATAAGCCCTTCGGCAGAAGTGACAGTGCCGAAGGCACAAAAAGGTCTTACAGCGACCCCCAAAAGGAAAAGGATGGTCAACGTACTAGATGCGCTGGAGACGATAAAGACTTCAAGTTCTACTCCAAAGAAAACTGCCGAAGCTTTAAAAGCACAGACTAAGACAAAACTAACCGATGCCGAACTTGCAATGAGGCAGATCGAGACCGAAGCTGGGCCTTCAGAGCCCGTCAAGGAGAAATCCTTGGAAACTGGAGAAGAAGAAACGAAAAAAGAAGCTGCAGAACAAATTCTGCCTGAAAAAACTGCCACTCCTACTCCCGAAGCATCCTCTAAAGTTCTTGATTATATTGTACGACATGCTTCAGGAAAAAGGTTGTCTGAAGAAGAAAAACGAGAAGCTCAATACTATGCCCAGAAACTGAAATATTCAAAGGGGGCATTGGTATTCAACGGCAGCGGAGAAGAAGATTTCTTATATTGTCTCCCAGACAACAAGGAGATTTCTGTCTACCGGGAGATGAGCAGAAGCTTCGGATTCCCGACACTAGAAGTCGGGCTTTCGGCGCTATCAAAAGATGAGTTGGCCGACAGCTTAGCATATAATAGTTTAAAGGTGTGAGAATGAGTTTTTTGTACTTAAAAACAAAAAACTTTTTATTTGCTTGTACCTAATACCACACTCCTTTTGCAGGGTCTCATTCTTAGCAACGCCCTCAGGGCGCAGAAAAATGCTAAAGACGAAGGATGCACTATAGCTTTGAACAACCTTCGTTCCGAAGTAATTGAACTAAGGAACGAAGGTCTTGAGAAAGATAAAATATTAAATTCATTAGTGAGCAAAATAAAAGAAGACGAAGCTACTTCCAAAGCCCAAGCTGAAGCCCAGAAATACGAAATTGAGGACCTTCAGAAACAACTGGCTGAAGCAAAGTTAAAATGTGTTGTTGCCGAAGCTGAACGGGATGCCAGCGATTACTGGAAAAATTACTGGGAAAACGGTTGTAGAACTTCGCTCTTCGAAAGAAAGATGTTATGAAAAATCCATTGAATGTGTGGAAAAAATAAAAACTAGCTTCGCCAATGTTGGCGCATATTCAAGTGAAGACAACTTCGTACGGTGCGATCCCGAGGGGGCAATTGAATGGATCAGCAGCGAGGCCGAAGCCTTTGAGGAGATTTTAAATGGCCATGGGGACGTTTACGCCTTCTCAGGTGCAAAGGGAATTGCAGCTATCTTGGAGAAATCAGGTTGCGATCATGTGAAAATTCTGGCCCAAGCCGAAGCTACTTTATCTATTGATGATACGAAGGACCCCTCGGCCGAAGCAAGCTTAGTTGGTGGAAAATTCTTTGCTGACATCTGGGAAAATGGCGGTCGAGGGATGGCCCACGAAATAATAAAAAAAGCGAAAAAGATACTCATGATACAAGGGAAGTAACGAAGGCAGCTGAAAAGGCTGCGGAACTCGAAAAGCGGATAGGTATTGCTTAATAGCTTTTAACTTTATTTTTTATTTTTGCGACTTCTAATCTTATTTATGTTTTCTACTACAGCCGAACTATCTCCTCCCCTAGAGCCCTTCGAGTCATTGATCGAGCTAGAGGCAAAGGAACCAGCAGAAATCATTAATATGGCCGAAAGCATTTTGGACGAAGTCGTTACTCAACTGCTGACCGAAGCTGCGGACGAAGTTTTGAAGGAAGAATAATAGATATTGTAAAAATATTGTTAGAATACCAATGTAACATTTGCTGGACTATGCTTGTAATATTTGGCGCTCATGAGTTTTTAATGTAATGTATAAATGGCTTTGTAATTCATTTCTTTGCGATGCATGAAACTTTTATTGTACATACCTTTTTGAGCCTTCGGCGAAAAAACACCTTCCCTTCTTTTCATGCTTCGTAAAGAAGAATTTTTATGCTTCGTGAAAAATTCTCCAATTGTCGCAGAAACATTAATGCTTCGTCAACAATAAACTTCTTCCTCCACTTTAGAGCTGACAAAGCTGTATCTCTTCGAAACTTATTTTGTGCCTTAGCACAATTTCACTTTTTTGAAGCATTCTTCGAAGGTCAACATTGTATCCCCTTCTTATGCCATTGATGCAATATGATGTATGATGTTATGTTATGCGAATGATGTGATGATGTTATGCTATGCAGAATGATATTTGTGCCGAAGATACACATACATCCTCGCTGTAGGATACACAATCTCTTAGTCGTTTATTTTTCGGCTTCACCGCTTATTTTTCGGTGTATCAGCGTTGACTTTTCGCTGTAAGTTCTGCATTCCCTTAGGAACATCTTTTGAACTTCTTCGCCTTCTATTTCGGCGGTATTCACGTTGACTTTTTGCGCTTCGCCTTATATTTCGGCGGAATCAGCGTTGACTTTTCGCTATAAGCTCTGCATTCCCTTTGGAACGACTTTTGAGCAAAAAACTTACACTGCGCTCCTTTAGGAATGACTTTTTGTAGCTTCAGCAAACTTACACTGGGTTCAGTAGAACGACTTTTTGTAGCTTCGGCAAACTTACGCTGCGTTCAGTAGAACGACTTTTTGTAGCTTCGAAGACACTTGTAACTTAGGAACGGCTTTTTATGCCTCGGTGACTTTTTAGACTCCGTAAGTCTGTGGAGAAGATATATTTTCACTATGGCAAAAATGAAGCTATTATAAGGAATTGAAAACGACAAGAAAACTAAGTCTTCAACAACTGTTCCTTAGTAAGAAAGAGAACGACAATGAATGTAAAAACTGATTCAGGGGTAGGATATCTCTTAGTAGATATGCTTTGACTCTGGCACAGTACTGTTCTGTGCGAGCTTCGGACTCCTCCCTGAAGTCTCTCTGTTGATGGGTCTGCTGACTCCCTTCTGGCTGTTGGCCACGTGAATATACAGGTTGTAGTGGTGGCGGAGGTGGAAGTTGTGGCCAGGATGCCTGTGGCTGACTAGCCGAAGCAACAGACGCTGCAGGATGGTTACCTACATACTCTGGTATGTAGGGTGAGTGATACGAAGCAGTATGCATGACCTGCTTCGGCTGGTTCTGCTGAGCTGTAGCTTCTGCTATTTCCTTCTGTTTCTGAATGGTGACATGGCACATCCTTGTAGTATGGCCCTTGTCCTCACCGCAGAATAAGCAATAAATTTTCCTAGGCTGATCCCCAAACCTTCCTCTGAAGCCCCTGGTGCCTCTGCCCCTTGGAGCTGATGGCCGAGGATAGCTTTGTTGCTGCCCCGAAGCTTGCGAGGAATATTGCGGCCTCTGTTGCTGACTTCCTCTGTTGTCATTCTGGGTGGAATGAATTGATCTGACGTGCCTTGGGTGGATTCTCCCTCAGAAGCCCCTAGTCATCTCGGAGAACCTGTAGGCTTCCTCCCTTCTTTGACGAAAGTCATTATCAGCGCGGATGTATTCATCCATCTTTTGGAGCAATTTCTCTAGGGTCTAAGGGGGTTTCCTGGCGAAGTATTGGGCCGTAGGTCCTGGCCGAAGCCCCTTGATCATGGCCTCAATGACAATTTCATTGGGCACTGTTGGTGCTTGTGCCCTTAGACGCAAGAACCTTTGGACATACGCCTGGAGGTATTCTTCGTGATCTTGCGTGCACTGGAACAAAGCTTGAGCGGTAACTAGGCTTCGTCTAAAACCCTTGGAAACTGGTGATCAACATGTCCTTCAGCTTCTGCCATGATGTGATTGTTCCTGGCCAAAGAGAGGAGTACCAGGTTTGCGCAACATTCTTGACTGCCATGACGAAAGATTTCGCCATGACTGCGGTATTGCCTCCATATGACAATATGGTTGCTTCATAGTTCATCAGAAACTGCTTCGGATCTGAGTGCCCGTCATACATGGGGAGTTGGGGTGGCTTATAAGATGGGGGCCAAGGTCTAGCCTGCAGTTATGCTGACAGAGGAGAAGCATCATCAAAAGCAAAATTTCCATGATGGAAATCCTCGTACCATTCATCCTCGTTGAAGAAGCCTTCTTGATGAAGCCCCCTATGTTGAGGCCTTCGCTCTTGCTCATCTTGAGCAAGATGGCATACTTCTTCAGTAGCTTCGTCAATCTGCCTCTGAAGGTCGGCTAGTCGAGCCATCTTCTCCTTCTTCCTTTGTACTTGTTGATGAAGCATCTCCATATTCCTGATTTCTTGGTCCAACTCGTCCTCCTGGGGTGTTGGACTAGTGGCCTTCCACTTTTGGCTTCGGGCCTCTCGAAGAGAAAAGGTCTCCTGGTTCGGGTCCAGCGGCTACAGAGCGGCAGCCCCTGTCACTGAAGCTTTCTTCGGTGGCATGACGAAGGTCAATGCTTGCCGAAGGTGGTCAAAAAGAGTTCACCGGAGGTGGGCGCCAATGTTGAGGACTTGTTCTCAAATGCTATGGATTAAGAACAAGGCAACACAGAAAATGTTAAACGTTAAAGTCCTTCGTCCTTCGAAGCATTATTTCCCTTGGGATATAATGATCTTTGGACGAAGGTTGTGAAGGACATACCTTCAGCGGCATAACATATAATGATGAAGAAGGAATCATATGAAATATAAAATAACATAAACAATCATGTATTATTACCAACTCATTTCTATTTTATTATTATGGAAAATAGAAATGATACCAAATTACAAATGTACCTTCGGCTTGAAAGAAGGTAAAAGTACAACAGCAACGGTGAGCACAATAGCAAAACAGTCCGGGCCTTGTGGAGGAGAGCCTCCACAAGAAGTGCCTCGATGGGTTCCCTACCTCTGCCGCCGGTACTGTGTCATTGATGGGCCACTTCGTCGCGATCTAGCACAAGGTGCAACACCCCCTTCCCTCGCTCCTTCGCTCTTTGTAACACCCAAAATCTTACTTTGAAAGTTTAGTAAAAGTTCTCCAAAGATTTTGATATTAGAATGCCTTCCAATAAAATTTTGTTACATTTAAAACAACATCACCTAAAACAAACACGTTCCTAATAAGAGAATCTCTATATGAATTTGTCACTCCTTGGTTGAAATGAATATTTATAATTATTCTCTAAAAGAATTTTATATTAGAGATTACATTTCTTAAAATACCCATTCTATGTGTGTATGAATCCTATATTTGAAAGCATATCTTAATAAGATTAATAGATAAATAAATTGGCAAAGTTTATACTGGTGTTTTTGTTTGTGCATTAAAAACCTAAATTTAAAATCTCAACTGCAGATTCAAACTCAATTTTGAAATTTGATATCAAATAAAAACAAAATAACAAGAAAAGAAAAAGAAAAGGAATAAAACCTTATATGGGCCTCGTACCTGGAATTCGGCCCAACTCCACCTTTACCCGCGCGCAGCCCACTCCACTCACGCGCCAACACGCGGGTCCCACCGGTCAGCTTCACGCGCTCAACCACGGTTCTCCACTCGCTGCTCTGCCGGACCCACTGACCAGCCTCGCGCTCGCGCCATCTTCTTACTTTGTCGCTGACCGGGTGGGCCAGCTTCGTCAGGGCGCTCTCGGGCGAACGGCCCGCACACTCGTTCGCTGCGTTGCTCACGCTCTGTGCCACTGCGGTGTGGGTCCCGCCTGTCGGCGATCTTCTCCCAACAGAATCGCCGCGGCTCAACGGACTTCGCGAGCTCGCCGGGGCCGTGGTGTTCGGGCGGGGTCTTCGCCGCGGTATCCGCGACTACCTGGGCGCCCGAGAATAAGTAGAGCGCCTCGTGGTCTCTCCTCCCCATCTCCCCCTTGTTGCACGATACCCGCCACCGCGACATCGCCCCACGCCGTGGACTACTGCCGATTAGCCGTCCCTGCTGGTAAGATTCATGCCCTCCGCGCCCCTCTTCTTCCCTTGAACATGCTCCGTCAAGCCGAGCTCGTAGTTACCCAAACCATGACCGAAATTTAGTCACCGAAGTTGTTGCGGTCGTGAAATCCGCTTGGTGGCGTGGGCGCAGTCACCGTCGGCCTCCTTTGGGGATTGGAGTGTTCTAGGATGTTCGTCTAGATCCCTGCTACGTGAAGCGACCACCAATTTGAGGAACGGCCGGGCGGGGAGGCCTTGATTCCTCGCCGGTGTGCGAATCTGGGGCGGAGCTCCCCCTTCCCGTGGACAGCTCGCCCGCGCGCCCGATCCTTGGTAATTTCACTTCCTCTGCGTTTGCCATATCTTCCGCTTCGTGTAGCAGCTCATCGTGTCGTGAACCGTGCACTGGGGCGTCGGGTCAGGCGTCGGCGAGGTCGCCACCGCGGTGGGAAGATCTCCGCCGCGCTGTCGGTCGGGGAGGAAGAAAGGCGCGCGGCCGTCGGATTCAGTGGACGGCTAGGATTAGCCCGCGGTTCCGTTCGGCGTGGCGCTCCCTGGGCCGTCGATCGCGGAGCTGACGGCGCAGATTAGATCCCAGGTGCCGGTTCGGCCAGAAGAAATCCAAGCCGTTGGATCAATCGGACGGATGAGGTTCATCTGTGCAGTATAAAATCCTGGCCGTTGGGATATCATCGGACGGCTGTGGGTGGATACCGGTTCATTATATGGGCCGATCTAATCTCGGCCGCCCACGCTCGATCGGATGGCCGTGCTCGGCCGATACCCCTTCGGCTTGCACGTTTTGCATAAGAGCCCCTCGGGTTTCAGTGAATCAACCCGCCGTCCCTCGGGCACTGTTGACTGAGTCTCGGGATTCTTGCGCCGAGCCCCCTGCGCTTTGCTGTAATTGAGGCCCAGTCCAGAACTCATTTAATTTGAATAAATGAAATAGAAAATGGATTTTTAATATGAAAATAATTACTAGAACTTAGTTAATTCATAGAAAATTCATTTTAGCTCCAAATTGAACCATTCCACTTTCTAAAATTTTGTAATTTTATTATCTACCACCTAGAGCCTCTGTTTTGTCATGAAAACAATTAGAAATTTAATCTCTCACTTAATCCATTTTAAACACATAAAACCTTTGAAAATTCATAACTTAAAATCTATAACTCCAAAATTAATGAATCTTGTTCCTATGATCTTATTTTAATATGTATATTATTTATATGTATTTTGCACACATGTTTGATGTAATGTTAATTTTTCCTATACCATGGTTGTTGTATTGCTACGACTAGCAGTGAGGTCACGAGTCACCTGAAGATCATCCTGGTACCTGGAATCTCAAGTCCCAGGCAAGTTGTGCCCTTGATCACTTCTTTTTACCCAATCATGTTCTAATTAATCATAATGATCTGCATAGGTTAATTTTGATGGGACCTAATAGGTTACCCTAGTTTGTCTATCCTTATACCTTGTTTACCACTGAACCTTCTGGGTAGTACTTGCTAGTGCTTTATGTGGTTTTGGGTATGAAGATTACACTATTCATGATTATACTTTTGTTATCAGTGGTTATTTATTGTTCATGTTAAGATCATTATGTTAATTGGAACATGGAGCGACCACCCGGGAAAACAGTGCTACCACAAGGGAGGAATGGGACCCCTTGGCTGATTAATTAGGAAAGCTAGTGGAAGACTACCTTACCCGAAAGGGGCAAGGGCAGTAGGGGAGTGGTCAGTGTAGGAAGGCCCTCGGGAGGATTTTGCTGCGATGGCGGTCCTGCAAGGGATTCCTGCATTGGAACTTCCTATAAACTGTAGCGGGTTTTCGGAAGCTAGTGGAACTTTGTAAAGGCCTCGTAGTGGATCCCTAGCCATTCACCTCGGAAGTGTCTAAGGGCCTTGCAAACCCTGGCGACATGGGATACACGACTTGTGGGTAAAGATGCGCAACCTCTGCAGAGTGTAAAACTGGTATACTAGCCGTGCTCACGGTCATGAGCAGCTCGGACCCTCACATGATTAAATTATGGAACTTAAACTCAATTTGTCATATACATTGCATCGCAGGTGAAGTTGTTACTTTTGTTCTACTATTTAACTGGGTTGGTATTTACTTATACTTAGTAACTGCTAATAAAATTTTGACCAACTTTAAAAGCAATGCTCAGCTCTAACCATCCTCTTTGGTAAGCCTTACACTTCACATGAGCTCCCACCTTTGGCGAGTCCATGCACATTATTCCCCACAACTTGTTGAGCGATGAACGTATGTGAGCTCACTCTTGCTGTCTCACACACCCCACAGGTCAAGAACAGGTACCACAGGATGAGGCGCATGGAGGATGCTGTGAAGTGTTCGTGAGAGGTCTAGGCCGTCGTCTCCCAGTCAACTTTGGGTTGCTGGACCGTTGTCTCCTTATAATGTAACTGTTTATTTTGTATAGAACTTCTGGTATACATAAAGTTGTGACATTCGATCCTGTGCCACTATACATCACATGTGTGAGACTTGGTCCCAGCATACCTGGTGTTTTTGTTAGCGCCCGGGTTTTGGACCCCTAAAATCCGGGTGTTACAGAAGTGGTATCAGAGGAATGTTGACTGTAGGACGAAACCTAGATAGAACTGGACAACCATTCTTTACTTACCTTACTCTGATTCTTTTCTAAACTTATCTTAATCTTTTCTCATCTATTTCCGCTTTACTCTGATTATTCTTACCTTTTCCTTCTAAAGACAAACTTGGATTTCACACTTTGAAATCCTGTGCCTAAAGTGACTTTTAGGAATAGGAGACCTACTCTTAGGGACAAAAAAACAAAACTATTATTTTTATATGCTTGAATGCTTGTTCTTATGATACTTGTCTGATTTGGATCTTTGATTGAGTGTGATGGGTTGTGGAGTAATGTTCACAATTGCATCTGCATATACACATAGGTGTAAACATATAAAATAACTAGACAACCTAAATTATCCCCATTGGAATATATCTAGCTTAAGAGATTTATCTTATCCTAAAAGATCTCATTCTAGCCAATTCATCTTACCTTAAAAGATTCTCCCTTATCTTAGTAGATCCATCTCATCTAAAAAGATTCTATCTTATCTTATGGATTCATCTTGCCCTAAATTGAATATTTATCCCACTCTAGAATAACAACCGTGACCTAATTAAAATTAATGAGATTCTATCTAGTCTAATCTAGTTATACCAATCTAACCTAAAATTGGTGCCCTAGACCAACTTTACCATATACAACCACCTAACCATATGCAACTACCTTACCCATCTGATAGTTGCATAACCCCTCTGTTTTAACCTAACAGAGATTTTTAAACATATCTTGATAAAATACATCCTACCCAGGAAGATCTATCTAACTTTAACTAGTCTCATCTAGCCATATCCAATCTAATCTAGATCCCATCTAACCTAATATGATCTAATCTAAAGTGAGTTACTTAATGGACCAGTTAATACTTGAGAAATAGATTAGACCCTATCCACATGTTTTTAACTTAGTTCACCCTACACTAAATAAAGAGTGAGAAACCAACCCAACCAATAGAGTCTTGATGGATTGCATGACCTGCCTATTCCCACCTAATAACAAACAAACTTTTAACCTACATCCTGTAGTCCATCTCACCCATATATATCTCTCATCTTGACAGATTCTATCCTACCCTTAGATATTCACCTTATACGACTGGTTACCCTAATCTGAACATAAAACAAAGATTAAGCCCTACTAAAGGATCTTTAGATTATAACCAGCTACTAGTTTATTCATTCCGCCTATTGAATAATTTCCTTTGCAAAACTATTACCATATGCTTCTAACTTTCATGGTCAATACCAGGAAAGGAAAGATTATCACGTAACAACAAACAGAAATGAATCCTCCAAATCCTCCACCTGTTGAGATCGATCAAGTGGTTGCTACCCAAAGACTGGTAATACAACAATTAACAGACTTGGTGACCGAGATGCAAAATCAGATAAGACAACAACGCGAGGAAATACGTCAGGCCCGCCAAGAAATAAGGCAAGCACGGTTGGAGAGACAACAACAACAACAACCTCCACCACCACCACCAGCTCCACCAAGCTACATAGATATAAATTATGATGATTTGTAAGATCTAGATGTTACTTTAGTTAGTAGATGATATGATATTAGAAGGAACAATAAGGTCTATTGACCCTATGTTTTGTTGAAGAATTATACCTCATGCTGAGATTTCTTTGTTTGTGCATATGTTCCGAGAACAATATGAGTATACATCCCTTTTCTTACAAATCTCGAGGACGAGATTATTTTTAAGGGGGGTAGGATTTGTAACACCCAAAATCTTACTTTGAAAGTTTAGTAAAAGTTCTCCAAAGATTTTGATATTAGAATGCCTTCCAATAAAATTTTGTTACATTTAAAACAACATCACCTAAAACAAACACATTCCTAATAAGAGAATCTCTATATGAATTTGTCACTCCTTGGTTGAAATGAATATTTATAATTATTCTCTAAAAGAATTTTATATTAGAGATTACATTTCTTAAAATACCCATTCTATGTGTGTATGAATCCTATATTTGAAAGCATATCTTAATAAGATTAATAGATAAATAAATTGGCAAAGTTTATACTGGTGTTTTTGTTTGTGCATTAAAAACCTAAATTTAAAATCTCAACTGCAGATTCAAACTCAATTTTGAAATTTGATATCAAATAAAAACAAAATAACAAGAAAAGAAAAAGAAAAGGAATAAAACCTTATATGGGCCTCGTACCTGGAATTCGGCCCAACTCCACCTTTACCCGCGCGCAGCCCACTCCACTCACGCGCCGACACGCGGGTCCCACCGGTCAGCTTCACGCGCTCAACCACGGTTCTCCACTCGCTGCTCTGTCGGACCCACTGACCAGCCTCGCGCTCGCGCCATCTTCTTACTTTGTCGCTGACCGGGTGGGCCAGCTTCGTCAGGGCGCTCTCGGGCGAACGGCCCGCACACTCGTTCGCTGCGTTGCTCACGCTCTGTGCCACTGCGGTGTGGGTCCCGCCTGTCGGCGATCTTCTCCCAACAGAATCGCCGCGGCTCAACAGACTTCGCGAGCTCGCCGGGGCCGTGGTGTTCGGGCGGGGTCTTCGCCGCGGTATCCGCGACTACCTGGGCGCCCGAGAATAAGTAGAGCGCCTCGTGGTCTCTCCTCCCCATCTCCCCCTTGTTGCACGATACCCGCCACCGCGACATCGCCCCACGTCGTGGACTACTGCCGATTAGCCGTCCCTGCTGGTAAGATTCATGCCCTCCGCGCCCCTCTTCTTCCCTTGAACATGCTCCGTCAAGCCGAGCTCGTAGTTACCCAAACCATGACCGAAATTTAGTCACCGAAGTTGTTGCGGTCGTGAAATCCGCTTGGTGGCGTGGGCGCAGTCACCGTCGGCCTCCTTTGGGGATTGGAGTGTTCTAGGATGTTCGTCTAGATCCCTGCTACGTGAAGCGACCACCAATTTGAGGAACGGCCGGGCGGGGAGGCCTTGATTCCTCGCCGGTGTGCGAATCTGGGGCGGAGCTCCCCCTTCCCGTGGACAGCTCGCCCGCGCGCCCGATCCTTGGTAATTTCACTTCCTCTGCGTTTGCCATATCTTCCGCTTCGTGTAGCAGCTCATCGTGTCGTGAACCGTGCACTGGGGCGTCGGGTCAGGCGTCGGCGAGGTCGCCACCGCGGTGGGAAGATCTCCGCCGCGCTGTCGGTCGGGGAGGAAGAAAGGCGCGCGGCCGTCGGATTCAGTGGACGGCTAGGATTAGCCCGCGGTTCCGTTCGGCGTGGCGCTCCCTGGGCCGTCGATCGCGGAGCTGACGGCGCAGATTAGATCCCAGGTGCCGGTTCGGCCAGAAGAAATCCAAGCCGTTGGATCAATCGGACGGATGAGGTTCATCTGTGCAGTATAAAATCCTGGCCGTTGGGATATCATCGGACGGCTGTGGGTGGATACCGGTTCATTATATGGGCCGATCTAATCTCGGCCGCCCACGCTCGATCGGATGGCCGTGCTCGGCCGATACCCCTTCGGCTTGCACGTTTTGCGTAAGAGCCCCTCGGGTTTCAGTGAATCAACCTGCCGTCCCTCGGGCACTGTTGACTGAGTCTCGGGATTCTTGCGCCGAGCCCCCTGTGCTTTGCTGTAATTGAGGCCCAGTCCAGAACTCATTTAATTTGAATAAATGAAATAGAAAATGGATTTTTAATATGAAAATAATTACTAGAACTTAGTTAATTCATAGAAAATTCATTTTAGCTCCAAATTGAACCATTCCACTTTCTAAAATTTTGTAATTTTATTATCTACCACCTAGAGCCTCTGTTTTGTCATGAAAACAATTAGAAATTTAATCTCTCACTTAATCCATTTTAAACACATAAAACCTTTGAAAATTCATAACTTAAAATCTATAACTCCAAAATTAATGAATCTTGTTCCTATGATCTTATTTTAATATGTATATTATTTATATGTATTTTGCACACATGTTTGATGTAATGTTAATTTTTCCTATACCATGGTTGTTGTATTGCTACGACTAGCAGTGAGGTCACGAGTCACCTGAAGATCATCCTGGTACCTGGAATCTCAAGTCCCAGGCAAGTTGTGCCCTTGATCACTTCTTTTTACCCAATCATGTTCTAATTAATCATAATGATCTGCATAGGTTAATTTTGATGGGACCTAATAGGTTACCCTAGTTTGTCTATCCTTATACCTTGTTTACCACTGAACCTTCTGGGTAGTACTTGCTAGTGCTTTATGTGGTTTTGGGTATGAAGATTACACTATTCATGATTATACTTTTGTTATCAGTGGTTATTTATTGTTCATGTTAAGATCATTATGTTAATTGGAACATGGAGCGACCACCCGGGAAAACAGTGCTACCACAAGGGAGGAATGGGACCCCTTGGCTGATTAATTAGGAAAGCTAGTGGAAGACTACCTTACCCGAAAGGGGCAAGGGCAGTAGGGGAGTGGTCAGTGTAGGAAGGCCCTCGGGAGGATTTTGCTGCGATGGCGGTCCTGCAAGGGATTCCTGCATTGGAACTTCCTATAAACTGTAGCGGGTTTTCGGAAGCTAGTGGAACTTTGTAAAGGCCTCGTAGTGGATCCCTAGCCATTCACCTCGGAAGTGTCTAAGGGCCTTGCAAACCCTGGCGACATGGGATACACGACTTGTGGGTAAAGATGCGCAACCTCTGCAGAGTGTAAAACTGGTATACTAGCCGTGCTCACGGTCATGAGCAGCTCGGACCCTCACATGATTAAATTATGGAACTTAAACTCAATTTGTCATATACATTGCATCGCAGGTGAAGTTGTTACTTTTGTTCTACTATTTAACTGGGTTGGTATTTACTTATACTTAGTAACTGCTAATAAAATTTTGACCAACTTTAAAAGCAATGCTCAGCTCTAACCATCCTCTTTGGTAAGCCTTACACTTCACATGAGCTCCCACCTTTGGCGAGTCCATGCACATTATTCCCCACAACTTGTTGAGCGATGAACGTATGTGAGCTCACTCTTGCTGTCTCACACACCCCACAGGTCAAGAACAGGTACCACAGGATGAGGCACATGGAGGATGCTGTGAAGTGTTCGTGAGAGGTCTAGGCCGTCGTCTCCCAGTCAACTTTGGGTTGCTGGACCGTTGTCTCCTTATAATGTAACTGTTTATTTTGTATAGAACTTCTGGTATACATAAAGTTGTGACATTCGATCCTGTGCCACTATACATCACATGTGTGAGACTTGGTCCCAGCATACCTGGTGTTTTTGTTAGCGCCCGGGTTTTGGACCCCTAAAATCCGGGTGTTACACTCTTCCTGGCTCCAATCTGATACACCCTCTACGTTAGGGTATGAGTGACGGGGTGGCACTTGATCTGTCGACTTTAACCGGGGCGGCCGACAAAGCACGCGCCTGGATGCCCTACTGTATGTATCGAGTATATAGGATTATTAGTACACTTGCTTTGCACTATCGCAGCGATCTAGATCTCCACGAACTACACATCTACAAGGCCTGAACTGTTTTGTTTAAAATCAGTAGAACAACACATCTGTCGAAAGTTCTTGTCTGTTGCTTCACCTCTGAATTCTGATTGTTCTGTTCGCTGAACTTTACTGAAACCATGTTATTTGTCCTACCATTGTAAGATACATAATCGTCGTCTGAAATTGTAACACTCAAAAAGGAAAAAAAACCTTAACTGACGAAGTCCAATCAATCAGGCAGAAACTGGAGCCGCTTCAAGCTCTAGATCAGTCACAAGCCCACACTTTTTTAACAACAAAGATAGGATAATGAAAGACATGTTGCCTTTCTATGCATGGCACTGATTGATCAAGCATGAATTTGCCTTTGCCTTTTTCTATGCATGGCACTGATTGTTCATTTCTCTACTACGAAGTCCAATCAATCAGGCAAAAACTGGAGCTGCTTCAAGCTCCAGATCAGTCACAATCCCACACTTTTTTAACAACAAAGATTGGATAATGAAAGGCATGTTGCCTTTCTATGCATGGCACTGATTGATCAAGCATTAATTTGCCTTTGCCTTTTTGCATGAAAATCATCACTACTTTTTTCTATTTGGCCTGAAGTTGTATTGCACGTTTGCTTCTCCACCTCTGAATTGTGATTGTGACATATTTCTTTACTAAATTATATGGACAACATGCACCATTTAATCTACATCAAATTCAGATGCATAGGACGATGGCATTATAACATCTAGAAGAACTATCGTCTGAAACTGTAGGCGCTGAAGAGGAAGGAAAGCCTGAAGTTGATAGCCGATGAATCAGGCAGAAACAGAAGGCTGCAGCTGGCTCAAACTTCAGATCTTAGTCAAGGTTCAGTCTTAGGTTTTGATTATCTCATATAAATCTATATAATTAATACTACATGGATACATCCCTCAAATTATTATCCGGTAATTGGCCTTAGGAGCTGCCAGGTGTTTCCCTGCACTTTCTATCTCTAACCAAAGGAAGAATGTGCTGCAAGCCCATTGAGGAAGGCGTAGTCGCAGCGGATGACAACGGCGTCGAAGCTCCCTTCCTCGTCCATGTCGGTATGGAGGACCGTGAGTGGCCCGTGCTGCTGCAAGCCCTTGAGGTCCGGACCCTTCCCATAGCTCACTGTGATCCTGCTCGCTCCTTCGGTTCTTGCCCTGTATTTTTTTATTTGCATGAACTTTATATATCATGCATCACGAATATGTCGAGTCGATTATTTTTATATTCAGTGCCAACATATGTTCCATGTAACCCTTCTAAGTGACCATTGCAGCCTATCCATGCCACATCAATTCTGGAGTTCCTACAAACATGCAAAGAATGAGGTTCAAATACCATTGACAGAAATAATATTGCCAACTTGCAGCTATTTAAAGATATATAACTGTTTAAGACCTATTCCTATTATTTCAACCATACTAATGACATAAATTACTTTCACATGCATGTAGATTTGCTAGATATGCACACAGTACCACCATTTGGTCTAACTTCGATTTCCCTTTTGGTAATGCTTTGTTATGCCACATTGCCACTTCAATTCTGTTCCCGGGAAAACAAGCTGTCAAATATATTGCCACTTCAATTCTGTTTCAGGGAAAACAAGCTGCCAAATATTGAGATAATTGTAGCAGACATCAGCAAGTTTGAGGTATGATTCAGTTTGGTGTCTTGCTATGCTTTGGATATTTTGTCATGGCTCTTTATGTAGCACATGAAAAACTATAAGTCGCTTCTTAAGAAGATATCCAAGTGGATGAAAGAGGATGGCCTACTATTCATTCACCTCTTCTGCCATAAAACATTTCCATATCACTTTGAGGTAGAAGATTAATGACCCTCAGTTTCACTATTCATTTGGTGCATTCCACCACCTATCTGCTATATGTGATAGTTAAGAACTCAATATCTTTAGCTGGAACTCAAGCATCGGTAAGGGGTGGTGTTTGTGCTGTCAGAGTTTGTGAACTTGAGAAAGTTCAGATAAGTAATGTTTGCACTGAAGAAATGAATTGGCCACAAGAATCCAAAAGTTCACCTTCTTGCACTAATTGTAAGTCTTTCTGTGATTATGTGCACTAACTGTAAGTCTGTCTGTATTTCTTCAGGTGACCCGTTCATCTTTGAGACGCAGCGCCACAATGGCATAAGGGAGCTTTGCCCTGCGAATGCAGGAGCACAAGCTAATACGTGCCCGTGCTCTCATCCCCTTGCATAAACTCAATTCTGTTGCGATGAGGTTCATTTTTGAGCTCAAAGGTACTCTAATTACTTATCTAAACTTTCTCAAGTTCACAATTCAAAAATTGGAAATTTTAGGCTGTTTCCTGTATTTTTCCCTTTCTAAGTCAAATTATCCAATTTGAGGATCACTCAATCTTTCTTATCGATGCTTGTCTAGGCTCATGGGTCTTATGTCCAGAAACTTAGCTGGTCTCCAAAACTCCCATCTAACCGACCATTTGCAGGTTTCTGTCCTGATAATGCAATGGTTGTTGACAGATACACTGCAATCCTTGGGGCTCCATTTAAATTTGAAGTTCCACTTTTTATTGTACAGAAAGTACCACCTAATAATGTCCACAATTTTGTACATTCCATTTTTTCTACTATGGTCCAAGGTGGTAATATAAAATTATTCAGAAATCTGCTTCAAAAACAGCTAATCACTGTTGTTTTCAGAGATACACAATCTCAGACTTAGCCATTTTTTCTGTTAGATTGCAGATAGTTCAGAAATATGTTTTTGAACCCCTAAATTAAATTGTTTCTTTTGTTATCATTAATCGACAATATGCCCAAAAGATTCTCCAGACTTCAAACCTCAAGTTTGGGCCAAATATTTGCAATGTTCTAGAAGGAATGTGGCTCCAGCTCTAACGGCGAGTCCGACGAGGCTGCGATGGTGAAAGAGAGCGACTCTTCGGAGGATGAGGTGAATCATTTGTGTTGCTTAAGCTACTAATTTGCAGACTCTTTTGTTGTTGTGTTTTTTCTTTTCTGAATATTTGAGGTTTAAGTAAGCTAATTTTTATGTTGTTTGTAGGTGGCGCCAAGGAATACCATGGGAGACGTGCCTCTAGAGTAATACAAGGACGAATAGCTCATTGTGTATGATATCGATGGAAGATCAAGAAACATGTTAAGGAGGGGCGCATTGAGGCCTACCTCAGGAACGCACGTGATGCCAAGAATTGGTAATGCTTCAACTTGCTAAGTTGCAGTCACTCAGTCTTTTTATCAGTTTTGGCCAACCTTGAATAGACGAATGATCAAGCTTTTATAATGCCTCTAGTAATGGCAGATGGTTATAATGCCATATATTTGTAATATGAAATTTGGGATAATTTTCTCTAGCAGTAACTCTATAGAAATTTTTTTTCTAGACATCTCAGATGCAAATGTGGGGAGACGGTGCCTCATCAATGACGAGTAGGTTGATTCTCTGCTAGCTAGCGGCACCATTGCTCACCACAACTGGTTTGCTTGAGCAACTTAATGTCACTCTCAAGAGGATCCCCGTTTCCACCAACTCCCTAAAGCACCACACAAGCTTTAGAAAGTCGGAATTGTACTCCGTATACATAAATTACCATGATATTATATGTTCCTGTAATTCTATGTTGATTCTTTAGAAATAATATATATGATATTGTAATGTTTGTTCGACATCAGTTTATTTTATTTGAGTTGACGTATTTATAATAATATTATATATTTATATTGTCAATATAATATTAGTGTTACGGTGATATTTTGTCACACATATTTTACATATCATATTGATGTTTGTTATTTCATATCTATGTTTTACACTAATTTTTAACTTCCGTGACAAGTATGAATAATTGAAAGATTAATATAGAACTGATTGGATGCCATCGCAACGCATGGACAAAGGGCAAATGCAAGATAAATATTTTTTAACAAATCTAAAAACTCCTTAAAACCTGTAACACTATATTTGAACTTGTAGCCAATTAGCTGCAAGCTATTCATACACAAATCTGATTGCCTTGATAGATGAATTTGGGTAACTTTTTTCATTTCCTTCTAGAGCAAAGCAGAAGAGATGATCTGGAATCTCTTTGTTATGTGCTCATGTATTTCTTAAGAGGAAGGTATGATATTTTTTCTTCACCAGGATTACATATATTCTTGTCCACCGTGCATAAGTCATCTACAACAAACGTTCTTCTTCCTAACCAATTGCATATGATATTAATTGTATTCTAATTTTAATAACATATTATCACTGTTCTATATATCAGGGTGGCTGATCATCAGGGGGTGTCCATGACATTCTAAATGAGTTCTAGAAAGGTCACAGCCACATGGCTGTGGTAGTTAAACGAATAAAGGAAGCAAGAGTATCCACTCAAAAGCAAGAGAACACAATAACATATTATAAAATAATTAAGATCATATTTTTTATGCTGGAGTATTTAAGAAGGTTTTGAGCATATTTAATATTGCTATAATTTTGAAGTTGGGTTAAGGTTTTTGACACTTCCATCATTCCCTCCATCTCCCTGTTTATATTTGTCATATCACTCCCTAATTATTTAGTTGGGGTCTCAGTAATTGCTACTTGTAATATAGCTCTACACATCAATCTTGTTACACTTTTTTACCTCATAGTGATCTTTGTGCATTGCGCACAACATCATGTACCTTACTACGTTTTCCTGCTTATTGAAATCCTGTGAGCCCTACTCAGTTTTACCTATCTTTTGATTTTACCCACGGAGAAATATTGGCTGGGTGACTGCCATGAAGGCATGAACCTTAAAAAAGTTTATTTTTTCAATTCTAAATATCTTGTGACTTATTTATATTGAGCATGTGTTTACAAATAATGTTCTCATCAGCTCATGCTCGTGTCCGGGGTGGGATGGGGTGTAACACCCCTGGTGTTACTGTAACTAAAACTTGAGCATGGCATCATAAGCATTGACATTGCATATGTTTGACACACCTAGAGTGCATTCACTAGGTAAAATTTTCAAACAAGTTGTATTGTTTAAGTGTTTTTGCAAATAGGACCCTGGATAAGAGGACCTAACCCTAAACAGGGATTGAAGGGGTAAGACCTAACCCAAGATGGGAAAACCTAAAGGCTTTAGGGAAAGAGTCATAAAATATCCCCAAAAACAAAGTGGAATCACATTTATGCCCCTGGGATACCAAAAATCTCAATTAGAACCCTGGAAAAACCATAAAACCAAAACCTAGGGACCTAAGTGCAAAATTAGCCCACTTTTGGACTAAAGTGCAAAAACCAAGTTAAATAGGTATCTTTAGTCATTTGGGTCACATATATGTGAATTTGCAAGCCAAACCCTAAGTTTTGGACCAAATTGCAAAAAATCACCTCTTAAGCACTATAGAGGCTAAGTCTGGAATTCAGTGTTGAGGGCCCAACTTTGGAGCATTGTATCTTCCAAATTATTGAGAATTTGCCCTAGGTCACCACAACAAGTTTGTAGCCCAATTATAGGAGAACAACTTTGCTTAAGAGAGTGAGCATGGTTGTTATAAAGAATTCTGAGATAAATGAGCCTAAAGTTGGACTGTCAGGCTGGTTCAGTCTGAAAATCAGACTAACAGATTCATGCCCTCAACTTCAAGCTTAAATTCTAGCTTGATCCAATGGGTTTTTGTGGCATCATCATATTACAAAGTTGCAGATGGTGTATAGCTGTAACACCCTAAATCTCATTTTGAGAATATAGTAAAAATTTTCAAAGATCTTGCATTAGAATTTTTCTTTTTCTCTCTCTTTAGAACTCTCATAACATTTGAAGACTCATCTCCCTATTTAAAAGCATTTGCTTAAGTGAATAAAATAATAAATAGAACCATATTTGGCACTCATGATGGAGTATGAGCATTTAAAATAATAAAATATAATAATGGAATTGAGAATTTGAAGTTAACCCAAAGTTGCACTTTAGGGTTTTGGAAATATTATGTAGAAGTGAAAGAGAGAAGATATATATACATAATATAAAGGAAATTTATATATTTCAAAAATTTATACTTTTTATTTCACAAATATAAATTGAGGATAAACTGGCACAAGATTTGAATTTAAAAATCTGAATTTAAAATGGAATTTGGAAGCTAAAAGGAGAAAGAAGAAAATATAAAAGAAAAAAAAAGAAAAAGAAAAGGGATACTATACCTGATGGGCCGCAGGCCAACAAATCGGCCCATCTCCACTTATCTCCCGCGCGGCCCAACTTCACCCCCGCCGCGCCGCACTCACTCGCTGACAGGTGGGGCCCTCTGCCCAGCCTCTCCCTCGCGCCGTTCACTGCGCGCGCGACCACTTACACGTGGGTCCCACTGGTCGGCCTCTCGTCCCGCGCTCGCTTCTCCCTGCCTTTTCGCTGACTCTCGGGGCCCGCGCGTCAGGCCCGTCTTCAACAGCTTGCCGAACTCGCCGCAACGACCGCGCGAACTCGTCGCCGGGGATCACGCTCCTACCGCTGTCATCCCTCGGACTTATCGCCTGGCTATAAAACACGGTCCGCGACCCCTTCCCTCCATCCACCCGTGAGCCGCCGCTACCACCATAGTCGCGTCCGCCGTGAGATACCCGCCGCGGGCAAATCCAGGCTCGCCGACGACCGGGCTCAAATTGGGGAACCCAGGGGCTCCCTTCGGCTGCATTGAAGGCAACCGCGACTGAATTACCGAGGATTGTCCACCGGCGGCTCCGGAATTCCTCACCGGAGATCTAACACCGCCGCGGGTCCGCTCCTCTCCGTGGCCAGGGCCCTTCACGGTGCGATTCTCGGTATGGACCCGTACACCATGCTCGCCTCGTCCCCCTCTATGATTAGCTCGGTTCAATTTGAGTTTGGAGCTCGGGAACGGCCGATTGCCGACCTCGCCGGCGTGCTCCGCCGAGCGTGCGGGGCGGCGCCGCCGGGCGCGTAGGCCCTGTTGGGGCGAAGGGCGTGCGCCATCGGATCCTTATGGGACAGCTGCGATTAGATTTACGCGTACCGATTCGCTGAGTCGTCCTGGGCCGTTCGATCTCGATCGGGCGAATCCGGGGCGAGTCGGGGTATTTTAAATCCGCGTCGTCGGTCGTCGATCGGACGGTTAGGATCGCGTACCGTTTCGGCGCCCTCCAGATCTAATCTGGGCCGTCCACTCTTGATCGGATGGTGCAGATTAGCGCGTACCCCTTCGGCCCAGCATTTTTGCTAAAGAGTCCCTGCGTTTAGTTGAAATCAACCCGCCGTCCTCTAGTCACTATGCGCTGTGTCTTGGAAATCTTTCCCCGAGACCCCTGGACTTTCCAGAAATTGAGGCCCAGTCCAGTGCAGTATTAAAGTGATTAAATGAATTAGAAAATGGATTTTTAATATGAAAATAATTACTAGAACTTAGTTAATTCATAGAAAATTCATTTTAGCTCCAAATTGAACCATTCCACTTTCTAAAATTTTGTAATTTTATTATCTACCACCTAGAGCCTCTGTTTTGTCATGAAAACAATTAGAAATTTAATCTCTCACTTAATCCATTTTAAACACATAAAACCTTTGAAAATTCATAACTTAAAATCTATAACTCCAAAATTAATGATCCCTGTTCCTATGATCTTATTTCAATATGTAGATGATTAATATGTATTTTGCATATATGTTTGGTGTAATGTTAATTTTTGCCTATACCATGTTTGTTTGAATTGCTACGACTAGCAGTGAGGTCACGTGTCACCTGAAGATCATCCTGGTACCTGGATTCTCAAGGCCCAGGCAAGTTGTGCCCTTGATCACTTCTTTTTACCCAGCCATGTTCTAATTAATCATAATGATCTGCATAGGTTAATTTTGATGGGACCCAATAGGTTACCCTAGTTTGATTATCTTTATACCTTGTTTACCACTGAACTCTCTGGGTAGTGCTTGCTAGTGCTATATGTGGTTTTGGGTATGAAGATTACACTATTCATGATTATACCTTTGTGATCAGTTGTTATTTATGGTTCATGCTAAGATCATTATGTTAATTGGAACATGGAGCGACCACCCGGGAAAACAGTGCTACCACAAGGGAGGAATGGGACCCCTTGGCTG
The DNA here is from genome assembly GCA_029449295.1 of Zea luxurians. Lineage (NCBI taxonomy): Eukaryota > Viridiplantae > Streptophyta > Magnoliopsida > Poales > Poaceae > Zea > Zea luxurians. The sequence goes on along the minus strand of JAOPSE010000064.1, from coordinate 195,943 downwards.
ATTAATTAGGAAAGCTAGTGGAAGACTACCTTACCCGAAAGGGGCAAGGGCAGTAGGGGAGAGGTCAGTGTAGGGAGGCCCTCGGGAGGATTTTGCTGCGATGGCGGTCCTGCAAGGGATTCCTGCACTGGATCTTCCTATAAACTGTAGCGGGTTTTCGGAAGCTAGTGGAACTTTGTAAAGGCCTCGTAGTGGATCCCTAGCCATTCACCTCGGAAGTGTCTAAGGGCCTTGCAAACCCTGGCGACATGGGATACACGACTTGTGGGTAAAGATGCGCAACCTCTGCAGAGTGTAAAACTGGTATACTAGCCGTGCTCACGGTCATGAGCAGCTCGATTAAAGATGTGCAACCTCTGCAGAGTGTAAAACTGGTATACTAGCCGTGCTCACGGTCATGAGCAGCTCGGACCCTCACATGATTAAATTATGGAACTTAAACTCAATTTGTCATATGCATTGCATCGCAGGTGAAGTTGTTACTTTTGTTCTACTATTTAACTGGGTAGGTATTTACTTATACTTAGTAACTGCTAATAAAATTTTGACCAACTTTAAAAGCAGTGCTCAGCTCTAACCATCTTCTTTGGTAAGCCTTACACTTCACGTGAGCTCCCACCTTTGGCGAGTTCATGCACATTATTCCCCACAACTTGTTGAGCGATGAACGTATGTGAGCTCACTCTTGCTGTCTCACACACACCACAGGTCAAGAACAGGTACCGCAGGATGATGCTCATGGAGGATGCTGCGAGGTGTTCGTGAGAGATCTAGGCCGTCGTCTCCCAGTCAACTTTGGGTTGCTGGACCGTTGTCTCCTTATAATGTAATTATTTATTTTGTATAGAACTCCTGTTATATATAAAGATGTGACATTCGATCCTGTGCCACTATACATCATATGTGTGAGACTTGGTCCCAGCATACCTGGTGTTTATGTTAGCGCCCGGGTTCTGGACCCCTAAAATCCGGGTGTTACAGAAGTGGTATCAGAGGAATGTTGACTGTAGGACGAAACCTAGATAGAACTGGACAACCATTATCCACTTACCTTTGCAACTCTGATTCTTTCTAAACTCATCTTAATCTTTCCTCATCTAATTCCGCTTTACTCTGATTATCCTTACCTTTTTCTTTCTAAAGACAAATGTGGATTTTACACTTTGAAATCCTGTGCTTAAAGTGACTTTTAGGAATAGGAGACCTAATCTTAGGAACGAAAACAAAACTATCTTTAAAGTTATCTATATGCTTGAAAGCTTGTTCTTATGAATTTGTTTGATTTGGATCTTTGATTGAGTGTTGTGGAATAATGTCCACAATTGCATCTGCGTATACGTATAGGTATAAGAATATATATATAAAATAACTAGACAAACTAAATTATCCTTCAATAAAGTAACTAGCCTAACAATACCCATCTTATCTTAAAAATTCTCCCTTATCTTAATAGATTCATCACATCTCAAGAGATTCTATCCTACACTCATAGATCTATCTTATCTCAAAAGGTCTTAACTTATCCTAATGTATATAGATCCATCTTATCTTAAAAGATACTCTATTACTATTTATAGATTCATCTTGTCTTGAAAAGATTCTAGCCTATCCTAATAAATCTAACTGACCTCAAAAGATTCTACCTTATCCTTATGGATTCATCTTGTCCTAATAAGCATATTTACCCCACCCTAGTAACAACCAAGATCTAATCCAAAGTAATTAGATATTATCTAGTCTAATCTAGTTATATCCAACCTAATCCAGATTCTATCTAATCTAAATATGACCCAATCTAAAGTGAGTTATTAACAAGTTAGTTAAGCTGGTGATATAGGGTAGACACTGTCTCTACAAATATATCTTAACCTAAATTAATGTCTTATACCAACTCATCCTTGAACAATGGCCTACCTATATCATATAATCCATCCTATCTTAAAAGATTCTATCATATCCTAATAATATTTATCCTACCCTGGTAGATCTAACTAATCTTAACTAGTTTAATCTAGTCATACCAACCTAATCTGGATTCTATCTAATCCAATATGATCTAAGCTAGATTGAGTTACTTAATGCAGATACAAAGGATAAGGCTATACTCCAAAATTCACTTAAGCCTAAATTGGTGACCTAGATCAACTCGGCCATACCCAACAACTTGACCTATATAAACAAGTTACATAGCAACCCAACCAATAGAGTAATGATGGATTGCATAGTCTATCAACCCCCACCTAAAACAAACTTGTAACCTACATCTTGTAGTCTATCTCACCCATATATATCTCTTATCTTGACAGATTCTATCTTACCCTCGGATATTCACCATATATGATTGGTTACCCCAATCTGGACATAAAACAAAAATTAAGCCCTACTAAAGAAATCTTCAGATTATAACCAGCCTATTCATTGCTTCTAACTTTCATGGTCAATACCAGGAAAGGAAAGATTATCACGCAACAGCAAACAGAAAATGAATCCTCCAAATCCTCCACCTGTTGAGGTCGATCAAGTGGTTGCTGCCCAAAGACTGGTAATACAACAATTAACAGACCTGGTGACCGAGATGCAAAACCAGATAAGACAACACCGCGAGGAAATACGTCAGGTCCGCCAAGAAATAAGGCAAGCACGGTTGGAGAGACAACAACAACAACAACCTCCACCACCACCACCAACTCCACCAAGCTACATAGATATAAATTATGATGATTTGTAAGATCTAGATGTTACTTTAGTTAGTGGATGATATGATATTATTTTAGAAGGAACAATAAGGTCTATTGACCCTATGTTTTGAATTATACCTCATGCTGAGATTTCTTTGTTTGTGCATATGTTCCGAGAACAATATGAGTATACATCCCTTTTCTTACAAATCTCGAGGACGAGATTATTTTTAAGGGGGGTAGGATTTGTAACACCCTAAATCTCATTTTGAGAATATAGTAAAAATTTTCAAAGATCTTGCATTAGAATTTTTCTTTTTCTCTCTCTTTAGAACTCTCATAACATTTGAAGACTCATCTCCCTATTTAAAAGCATTTGCTTAAGTGAATAAAATAATAAATAGAACCATATTTGGCACTCATGATGGAGTATGAGCATTTAAAATAATAAAATATAATAATGGAATTGAGAATTTGAAGTTAACCCAAAGTTGCACTTTAGGGTTTTGGAAATATTATGTAGAAGTGAAAGAGAGAAGATATATATACATAATATAAAGGAAATTTATATATTTCAAAAATTTATACTTTTTATTTCACAAATATAAATTGAGGATAAACTGGCACAAGATTTGAATTTAAAAATCTGAATTTAAAATGGAATTTGGAAGCTAAAAGGAGAAAGAAGAAAATATAAAAGAAAAAAAAAAGAAAAAGAAAAGGGATACTATACCTGATGGGCCGCAGGCCAACAAATCGGCCCATCTCCACTTATCTCCCGCGCGGCCCAACTTCACCCCCGCCGCGCCGCACTCACTCGCTGACAGGTGGGGCCCTCTGCCCAGCCTCTCCCTCGCGCCGTTCACTGCGCGCGCGACCACTTACACGTGGGTCCCACTGGTCGGCCTCTCGTCCCGCGCTCGCTTCTCCCTGCCTTTTCGCTGACTCTCGGGGCCCGCGCGTCAGGCCCGTCTTCAACAGCTTGCCGAACTCGCCGCAACGACCGCGCGAACTCGTCGCCGGGGATCACGCTCCTACCGCTGTCATCCCTCGGACTTATCGCCTGGCTATAAAACACGGTCCGCGACCCCTTCCCTCCATCCACCCGTGAGCCGCCGCTACCACCATAATCGCGTCCGCCGTGAGATACCCGCCGCGGGCAAATCCAGGCTCGCCGACGACCGAGCTCAAATTGGGGAACCCAGGGGCTCCCTTCGGCTGCATTGAAGGCAACCGCGACTGAATTACCGAGGATTGTCCACCGGCGGCTCCGGAATTCCTCACCGGAGATCTAACACCGCCGCGGGTCCGCTCCTCTCCGTGGCCAGGGCCCTTCACGGTGCGATTCTCGGTATGGACCCGTACACCATGCTCGCCTCGTCCCCCTCTATGATTAGCTCGGTTCAATTTGAGTTTGGAGCTCGGGAACGGCCGATTGCCGACCTCGCCGGCGTGCTCCGCCGAGCGTGCGGGGCGGCGCCGCCGGGCGCGTAGGCCCTGTTGGGGCGAAGGGCGTGCGCCGTCGGATCCTTATGGGACGGCTGCGATTAGATTTACGCGTACCGATTCGCTGAGTCGTCCTGGGCCGTTCGATCTCGATCGGGCGAATCCGGGGCGAGTCGGGGTATTTTAAATCCGCGTCGTCGGTCGTCGATCGGACGGTTAGGATCGCGTACCGTTTCGGCGCCCTCCAGATCTAATCTGGGCCGTCCACTCTTGATCGGATGGTGCAGATTAGCGCGTACCCCTTCGGCCCAGCATTTTTGCTAAAGAGTCCCTGCGTTTAGTTGAAATCAACCCGCCGTCCTCTAGTCACTATGCGCTGTGTCTTGGAAATCTTTCCCCGAGACCCCTGGACTTTCCAGAAATTGAGGCCCAGTCCAGTGCAGTATTAAAGTGATTAAATGAATTAGAAAATGGATTTTTAATATGAAAATAATTACTAGAACTTAGTTAATTCATAGAAAATTCATTTTAGCTCCAAATTGAACCATTCCACTTTCTAAAATTTTGTAATTTTATTATCTACCACCTAGAGCCTCTGTTTTGTCATGAAAACAATTAGAAATTTAATCTCTCACTTAATCCATTTTAAACACATAAAACCTTTGAAAATTCATAACTTAAAATCTATAACTCCAAAATTAATGATCCCTGTTCCTATGATCTTATTTCAATATGTAGATGATTAATATGTATTTTGCATATATGTTTGGTGTAATGTTAATTTTTGCCTATACCATGTTTGTTTGAATTGCTACGACTAGCAGTGAGGTCACGTGTCACCTGAAGATCATCCTGGTACCTGGATTCTCAAGGCCCAGGCAAGTTGTGCCCTTGATCACTTCTTTTTACCCAGCCATATTCTAATTAATCATAATGATCTGCATAGGTTAATTTTGATGGGACCCAATAGGTTACCCTAGTTTGATTATCTTTATACCTTGTTTACCACTGAACTCTCTGGGTAGTGCTTGCTAGTGCTATATGTGGTTTTGGGTATGAAGATTACACTATTCATGATTATACCTTTGTGATCAGTTGTTATTTATGGTTCATGTTAAGATCATTATGTTAATTGGAACATGGAGCGACCACCCGGGAAAACAGTGCTACCACAAGGGAGGAATGGGACCCCTTGGCTGATTAATTAGGAAAGCTAGTGGAAGACTACCTTACTCGAAAGGGGCAAGGGCAGTAGGGGAGAGGTCAGTGTAGGGAGGCCCTCGGGAGGATTTTGCTGCGATGGCGGTCCTGCAAGGGATTCCTGCACTGGATCTTCCTATAAACTGTAGCGGGTTTTCGGAAGCTAGTGGAACTTTGTAAAGGCCTCGTAGTGGATCCCTAGCCATTCACCTCGGAAGTGTCTAAGGGCCTTGCAAACCCTGGTGACATGGGATACACGACTTGTGGGTAAAGATGCGCAACCTCTGCAGAGTGTAAAACTGGTATACTAGCCGTGCTCACGGTCATGAGCAGCTCGATTAAAGATGTGCAACCTCTGCAGAGTGTAAAACTGGTATACTAGCCGTGCTCACGGTCATGAGCAGCTCGGACCCTCACATGATTAAATTATGGAACTTAAACTCAATTTGTCATATGCATTGCATCGCAGGTGAAGTTGTTACTTTTGTTCTACTATTTAACTGGGTAGGTATTTACTTATACTTAGTAACTGCTAATAAAATTTTGACCAACTTTAAAAGCAGTGCTCAGCTCTAACCATCTTCTTTGGTAAGCCTTACACTTCACGTGAGCTCCCACCTTTGGCGAGTTCATGCACATTATTCCCCACAACTTGTTGAGCGATGAACGTATGTGAGCTCACTCTTGCTGTCTCACACACACCACAGGTCAAGAACAGGTACCGCAGGATGATGCTCATGGAGGATGCTGCGAGGTGTTCGTGAGAGATCTAGGCCGTCGTCTCCCAGTCAACTTTGGGTTGCTGGACCGTTGTCTCCTTATAATGTAATTATTTATTTTGTATAGAACTCCTGTTATATATAAAGATGTGACATTCGATCCTGTGCCACTATACATCATATGTGTGAGACTTGGTCCCAGCATACCTGGTGTTTATGTTAGCGCCCGGGTTCTGGACCCCTAAAATCCGGGTGTTACAATAGCTCTACACTTGTTCTGCAGAACCTCGGATTAGTTGCCATGTGAATTCGAGAGAAAACTGGGCTTCAAACTGGACTGTCAGGTTCATTTAACTGAACTCCTCGATGGTACAGTGCTCTCGGGATGATCAGAACGCCAGCTCGGACAGCTCAACGCCGGTAACCCCTCCGCCGTGATTCGCGTCGCCGGCTTCCAGATTCGTGTGCGGGTTGGGATGGTAACGCTGCGGGATAAGAACCCTCGCCGGCGGTGAGCTGGAGGTCACTCCGGTGACATCACCGTGGCTTTCCTATCCCCTTTGCGGCCGGGCAGATTAACACGTCGGTGATCGCCGCCTCCCGGTCATGCGCCGCGTGGCTCTCGCTTTCCACTGCACCGCCACAACTTCCCCTCGCCCTCCGTGGCTCACCGGAGTAACCGCCACGGCGGTAGACACCAAGCCGCTGCGCCAGTGCTCTTCTTCCCTTCCGACCGCCATGTGTCCCGTCCAAAATTCGCGGCCGCCGCCCGTCCTCCCTATAAATTGAGCCCGTGACCAGCTCCGTAGGGTTGTCAGCTAACCAGCCACCGCCAATTAGCCACAGTCGTTCGCCGGAGCTCGGGAATTTTGCGTTCTCCCCAAATCAAGTTTCCGCCACCGCAAGAAACTGCTCACCCCGGCCAGCCCTTTCTAGGTCCGTTCAGCCCTCACTCTCCCTTGTTTAAGCACTCTTGTCACCCTGTGATGCTTACCGAGCCTCCAATTTAAACTCAGAGACCCCCACACGTCGGGAACACGATCAAACGATCATGGTCTTCGCGGTTCTCGTGGGCAGGCTAGAATAGGGCACCAATTGTGCAATTAACTTGGGGGAATTACTCGGGGTAGCTTGGATTTGGTGTCCGCCGCTCGGGTGCGCCGGTCATCGCCTCAATCGGCCGGTGCAGTGGCTCGCCGGAGTGCTCCCCGCGCTGCCGTCGTCGTGGACGTGGGCGTGTAAAGAATTAGAACATGGGGGACCAATTTGCAAAGCATCAGTGACTTGAGCAAATAGTAAAAGAATTCGTTCTCAGTTAACCAAAAACCAGAGGCCCTTTCTGCAAAGATGCCAGGGCGCGGGCGCACGCGGTACCTTTCTCCCTCTTAGCTGGGCCACTGGGCTGAAATCAGCCCAGTACTATTCCCTAGTTTTTTCTTTTTCTTTTATGTCCAGAGCCAAAACAATTATAGAAAACAGTAGAAAAATGATAAAATTGTGAAACCAATTTTCCTAGGCTTGTTATTTCCCCTAAAATTTAATAAAAATAGTTTTGTGATTTTTAGGTTAAATAAGGAATTTTAAGGCATTTAAAGTAGTTCAAAGTAGTAGTGTTGGATTTTTAAAAGATAAATTATAATCCCAAAAATGCTCAAAATTTTTATATGAGTTCCTCATATTATTTAGAAGTCTTGGGTAGAGTTTGGGTTGATTTGGACCTTGTTTGATCAGCAAACCCCAAAACACCCCCCTGCCCTATGAACTCCTTTACTAACTCCGGAAACCCTAGGTTCTCGGAGTACCGTGAAGGAAAGTTGTATTCAAGACCTAGATAATAAGTTTATATTATCTTTGTACCCTCATGAGCATCTCATGGCATCCATTCTTATACATATATATGGTTATGTTAGAACACGAAGAAGAAGAGGAAGTCACCGAAGAAAGGACACCACCACCCTCGGATTCTCAAGCAGGCAACTGCTTCTACTTTGATATTTGCGGATCCGAGCCAGACTCACCTGTTAACAAAGGCAAGCCCCGGTGCATTTGCCACCCCCCTTGTGTTTTAAATCTTTCACACTTGTTTGATGCACTAGGTGATAGGTGCTGATTGCTAAAACAATTCCTGCATTACTTTCCTTGAAAATTTGATTACCTTCCTTGATACCCTGTTTTACAAAAGGTTTTGTTATGCTTAGTATTGCTCTAGCAAACAAAAGGATTTGTTTACAAAAGATGTTTGGCAAAGTGGGAGGGTTGTTTTCAAAATAAAACTTGATGGTGAATCTGTCAAAGGCCTTGATGGATTCAACATTGGAAAAGATGTACCTCTGCTAGGTACCAACCTTTGGGGTTAATGATTAAGCTGAGACCGGGCGGGTGACTTGCACGAGAAAGAGAGTCTCGGTGTAGTGTCTCCGTCTGAGTCGATTAAGGGCCGTCTCGATGTAAGCCTGCTGACCGAGGACCCTTTAACTGGTCACATGCCTCGTCATGGGTAAGCTTTGCCTCGGGCGGACTAAGGCCAGAATAAGATAACACGAAATGGGAGTGGAGCGGTGGCGAGAGTAGCGTGTACCCTCCATGGCAAGAGGCTGGACGGTGGTGTATCTGTGCTCTCGGTTTGCGTGAACCTGATCTGGTCTTAAGAAACCCAGTGGCGGGTTGACATATGCAAGGGTTAAGTGCTACATATGTCGTGTGATCGGAGATCCTCAGCTGAGTATAATCGATTCGGATCGCCGTACCTCCGCGGTTATGGAGACTTGGCCACTGACTTACACGTAGAAATCCAGTGAAGTTGAAGGGTTGATAAGGAAATTGGCTAGTGCAGGTAAAGTGATTGATCTAGGGTAGAAAGAACTCTAGCTGCAGGTAATTTTACTGAACCTGACAATAAAATTGGATTTTAAGGATCCACTCGTAGTAAGCTTTTCTGCAAAACAGAGTCTTTGATTCTTGATAAGCCACTCCTTGAATCCCTCTAGCCAGCATACCCTTGAGAGTCTTTTCCTTAGTCGGGTAAGACTTGCTGAGTAATTCCATACTCAGGGTTTATCCCCTTGTTGTTTTTAGGTGGGGAAGCAGCAGAGTTCTGTTGCTTCTGTACCAAGGTGGTTCCTAATGAAGAAAAGCAAGAGTGAAGTGCGGGAAGAAAGGACCCTCCATTAAGACTTTTGTGTGATAACTGTCGGGAGGAGTTTTTGCCTCCCTTGGTATGTGTAATAATAATACTCTGCACTCGTTATATATATTCCTGGTCTGTAATAAACAACGTGATCTTACTTTTTAATAAATGTAAGCTTATGTAATCGCTTCCGCATTTCTTTACCTCCGATGTTCTGTAATGTCTGCAAGACGGGTGAGACGTTCCTGGAAAGGTAAGGAAAGATACCGAGCTTGTCAAGTAGTTCAGGGGCACCTATAGGGTTGTCTGAAGTCCGTTGGACAAGGACAACTGTAGGTGGGCCTAACTACTTGGGAGGTTCCGTCACAGCTGGTATCGGAGCGTAGCCCTTCTTGCCAGATATTATGTGGCATCTTCAAAAGGATTTTCTAAGACTTATCTAGAAAATTGCTTCTCTTCTTACCTAAGTATTTCTGAAGAGTTTATTTCGAAGACCAGATAAAAAGAGTGCAATATATAGAAGGTTGATTCTGTACTTATTCATGCATCATGCTAAGAATTATACTAATAAATTTTCCCCCTTAGCAAATGCCGCCACGTACAAGGAAAACGGCACGTAAGCATACTGGACCCATTGGTGTGCCTCGGCATCAACTTGCCCCACGGGAGCAAGAGCAAAACAGTAGTAGCGGGAGCAACGATCCTATTGGTGATCTCGAAGCTCGCGTGAATCATCTCCAAGAGGAGTTACAGCGCAGGACTAATCTATGGGTTGCGGACGGTGACCGAATCAATGATTTAAGAAGTTACATCCGCACCCTGCAAGATCAACTAGCTGACCGAGATTTGGCACTTGATTGGGTAGTGCAGTCTCGTTCGGTAGCTTTAGCTAAGGAAGCGAAGGCTCGAGCACGAGTCAACAAACTTAGCGTTGCTGTTGATAACTTGCAGGTATATTGCAATACTTTACATGAAGAAGTTCATGTACTGTATTCGCAATTACACCCAAATGTCCCTGCGGATCCCGTCAGGTCTGAAGCCGGAACCTCGCACACTGCGGGCGAAGCGCTTGGTGGCGAGTTAGACCTTTTTAGGCTCCCTCCTTCTTTGAGGCTGGTCGACGTATGGTCTCCCACCCCTGACGATGAAGCTACCAAGAATAAGCAGGAGTAGTAGTATAGTTGTAAAAATAGAAATAGTAAGTTGTATAATAGGTTGAACTTTTGTATAATGGGTAATGTATCCTGTTATGTAATATCGAGTCTGTATCATTACTTTTTATAGTAATGTAAAATGGAAGGTCTCTTTGGCATATTATGTTTATTTTAAATGTTCTTTGCCTCAGATGCCGACCAGGACTCGAGGACAGGACGCAGCCGGAACTTCTGGGGGTCGGGATGTCACCCCAAATCCACCTCCGGTTCCGCCCACGTTGGCCGAGGCGATTGCCGCCTTGGTAAATGCCACCGCCGACAATACCCGCTTCCTTAGGGAAATGGTGGGTCAACAGCAATTCCAGCAGCAAGCAGGAAGGGGTTATCAGCAAGGCCCCCGTGAAACCACCTATCTGGACTTCTCTGAAACTCGTCCACCCCTATTTGTCAAGGCAGAAGACCCGTTGGAAGCCGACGAGTGGATACGGGTCATTGAACAAAAGTTTGGTCTTCTCCGTTGTTCAGAAACGCAGAAGCCATTATTCGCAGCACAGCAACTACGTGGCCCTGCCAGTACCTGGTGGGGAAATTTTGTGGCTATTCAACCTGTCAACCATCAAATCACCTGGGAAGAATTTAAAGCAGCATTCCGTGAGCACTACATACCTGAAGGTGTGCTGCATATGAAACAAGAGGAATTCATGAAGCTGAAACAAGGAGGAGATACCATCAATCAGTATCTCAACAAGTTTAATCACCTGTCGCAGTATGCCATCGACCAGGTGAATACTGATTTGAAGAAAAAGAACTGCTTCATGAGGGGTCTAAATGACCGGTTGCAGCGAAAGATGGCCACATGTATTGATCTCACGTATGGAAAGGCTGTCAGTACAGCCTTATCTGTTGAAGCAAAATACGCAAGTTCTGGGAAGAATAAGGGATTCGGTGGTGAGAGGCCTAATCAGGGCCAAGCGAAGAGGCAACGGTTTGTCATCCGGCCTTCTAGCCAGAATCGCACTTTTTCTCGTCCACCTGCATTCCCTTTCAAACAACCAATTTTTATTCGCCCCAGCAATACCCCCACTCCCCCAAATCAGCCGGGTGCCCCAGGCACTCGATTCCCTGCCTTGCCCAGCTCTTCAACTGGGTGTTTCAATTGCGGCAAGTCGGGACATTTTATCAAAGACTGCCCATATCCCAAGCAAAATCAATCCAGTGCCCAGCAAGGATCTGGGAGATTAACTCAACCTAAGGGAAATACTGTGGGGAAAAATACAAGGAAGACGGGGCGTGTATACTACACCCAAGTGGCCACTACACCGGAAGGAGAGCCGGTGATGATGGGTACGTTTCCCGTGGCCAGTCATCCTGCAATTATTCTTTTTGATTCTGGTGCTTCGCATACATTCATTAGCAAGAAATTTGTGGAGCAACATCACATTGCATGCCATGAATCAAAAGAGGGATTTAAAATTCATTCACCTGGGGGACATATTTTTACTCGAGAAGTGGCCTATGAAGTGCCAGTAACAATGGCCGGACGGAACTTTCCTGCCAACATGATTGTTCTGAAAGGCTAGGATATAGATGTAATTTTGGGTATGAATTGGTTAACCCAACACAAGGCAATTCTCAACACTGAACTCAGAACCGTCAGGTTGGGCTATAATCAAGAAGAAATTCTTTTATCTCTCCCCGTGACCAATCCAGCCAAAGCTTCTGGTAGAGTATACGAAGCCATTGTACCGGAAATCAAGAACATTCCGGTAGTATGTGAGTTTCCAGATGTATTTCCGGTGCCTGGACTGCCCCCTGAAAGAGATGTAGAATTTGTAATTGAGCTAAAGCCCGGTACGGCTCCCATCTCCCGAAGATCGTACCGTATGCCCCCTAATGAGTTGGCGGAATTGAAGATTCAATTACAAGATCTACTGAATAAGGGATTCATCCGGCCAAGCTCGTCTCCATGGGGTTGCCCCGCCATTTTTGTTAAGAAGAAGGATCAAACCTTGCGAATGTGCGTGGATTATCGACCCCTGAATGAGGTCACCATCAAGAATAAGTACCCTCTTCCAAGGATCGACATCTTATTTGATCAACTGACTGGAGCGAGGGTATTTTCCAAAATTGATCTTAGGTCGGGCTATCATCAAATCCGTATTCGGCCCGAGGATATACCGAAGACCGCGTTTACTACACGGTACGGATTGTTTGAATACTTGGTAATGTCTTTCGGGCTCACAAATGCTCCTGCCCACTTCACCTATTTGATAAACTCGGTGTTCATGCCCGAGTTGGACAAGTTCGTGGTGGTCTTCATCGATGATATCTTGATATATTCTAAAAATGAAGAGGAGCATGCTCAACATCTACGGATTGTATTGACGCGCCTGAGGGAACATCAGCTTTATGCCAAGTTCAGCAAGTGCGCGTTTTGGCTGGAGGAAATTCAATTTTTGGGGCACGTGTTATCGGCCAAAGGAATTGCGGTAGATCCTAGCAAAGTCAAAGATATTCTGGAGTGGAAACCCCCAACCACTGTTCACCAAGTCTGAAGTTTTCTTGGACTAGCTGGATACTATCGCAGATTCATACCAGATTTTTCTAAGCTTGTGAAGCCAATCACAAGTTTATTGAAGAATGACATTAAGTTCAATTGGTCTTCTAAGTGTAATGAAGCCTTTGAGCAATTGAAGACGTTATTAACCACTGCTCCGGTATTGGCTCAACCGGACATCACCAAGCCTTTTGATGTATATTGTGATGCATCTGGCAGTGGACTCGGCTGTGTATTAATGCAAGAGGGCCGAGTAATTGCATATGCTTCAAGGCAGTTGCACCGACATGAGGAGCATTACCCAACTCATGATCTGGAGCTAGCTGCTGTGGTTCATGCCCTGAAAATTTGGCGTCACTATCTGCTGGGAAATATCTGTCATATATATACAGATCATAAAAGCTTGAAGTACATCTTCACCCAGTCAGAATTAAATATGAGGCAAAGACGATGGCTTGAGCTTATTAAGGACTATGAACTGGAGATCCATTATCACCCAGGCAAAGCCAATGTGGTGGCAGATGCACTAAGCCGTAAGGCTTCCTGCCACTGTCTTATGGTGAAGACCTCTGACAACACTTTGTGTCAAGAGATGGAGAAGTTAAACCTGGGGATAATCCAACAAGGGACTCTGAATCAGCTAAAGCTTGAGTCAATCATTTTGCAAAAAATAGTTGATGCTCAAAAAGATAATCTGGGTATGAAGCACCTACGAGAGAAAATAAGGGCTGGAACAGCCAAATGTTTCAAGGAAGATGATCAAGGTGTGATATGGTTTAAAAACCGCATAGTAGTGCCAAAGAACGAAGAACTCCGCCAGCAAATTCTTGATGAAGCACATCTTAGTCGCTATTCTATTCATCCCGGAAGCACTAAGATGTACCAAGATTTGAAGCAACATTACTGGTGGACGAAGATGAAAATCGAAATTGCATGCTATGTGGCTAAATGTGACACTTGCAGACGTGTCAAAGCCATACACATGAAAACTGCTGGTCCATTACAATCTTTGCCGATCCCAACATGGAAATGGGAAGATATAAGTATGGACTTTATCGTGGTATTGCCCAGGACTGCAAAAGGGTATGATTCTATCTGGGTCATAATTGATCGGCTTACGAAGATTGCTCACTTTTTGCCGGTCAAGACGGATTCCCCAGTTACTGTCTACGCCCAATTGTACATTGCTCGTATTCTTAGTCTGCATGGTGTTCCGAAGACCATTGTGTCGGATCGTGGACCCCAATTTGTAGCCAAGTTTTGGGAAGCACTTCACAAATCCTTGGGTACTAAGTTGCTCCATAGTTCGGCATATCATCCACAAACCAGTGGACAGACTGAGAGAATTAATCAAGTACTTGAAGATATGTTGCGAGCATGTGTCCTGGATTTCTCACCAAAATGGGATGACTGTTTACCTTTGGCGGAGTTTTCATACAATAATAGTTATCAAGAAAGTATCAAGATGGCACCTTTTGAAGCTTTATATGGGCGACGGTGTCGAACTCCGCTAAATTGGTCTGAACCCGGAGAAAGGTATTTCTTTAGGCCTGACATAGTGAAGGAGGCCGAGGAAAAGGTTCAGAAAGTTATTCATAATCTGAAGAAAGCCCAAGCTCGGTAGAAGAGCTATGCAGACAAACGGCGAATGCCCTTGTATTTTCTTGAAGGGGACTATGTTTACTTGAAGGTTTCACCAATGAAGGGAGTATCGCGTTTCGGGATAAAAGGAAAACTTGCACCCAGGTACATTGGTCCATTTCCTATTCTTCAAAGATATGGGCCAGTGGCGTATCGACTTCAACTTCCCGAAACATTGTCTGTTGTACATAATGTGTTCCATGTATCGCAATTGAAGAAGTGTCTTCGGGTTCCCGATCGAGCCATTGAAGTGACAGATGTTGTCCTGGAACCAGATCTAACATACTCAGAACATCCTATTCGAGTTCTGGATCAAAAGGACAGGGTTACCCGGAGAAAGACTCTCAAGTTCTACAAGATACAATGGAACCAACATTCTGAGGAAGAGGCTACGTGGGAAACTCAAGACTTCTTGAATAAGAATTTCCCAGGCTTTCTAGCCTCATGTAATTTGTAAAGTGTATATAGTTATTGCAATAAAGGAGTGAACCCCCACCCCTACCTTGTACCAGAAATAAGGAAATACAAATGTGAAGCATTTCCTTTTCCATTACTCACCCTAGGACTTTAAATCTCGGGACGAGATTCTTTTATGGGGGGAAGGGTGTAACACCCCTGGTGTTACTGTAACTAAAACTTGAGCATGGCATCATAAGCATTGACATTGCATATGTTTGACACACCTAGAGTGCATTCACTAGGTAAAATTTCAAACAAGTTGTATTGTTTAAGTGTTTTTGCAAATAGGACCCTGGATAAGGGGACCTAACCCTAAACAGGGATTGAAGGGGTAAGACCTAACCCAAGATGGGAAAACCTAAAGGCTTTAGGGAAAGAGTCATAAAATATCCCCAAAAACAAAGTGGAATCACATTTATGCCCCTGGGATACCAAAAATCTCAATTAGAACCCTGGAAAAACCATAAAACCAAAACCTAGGGACCTAAGTGCAAAATTAGCCCACTTTTGGACTAAAGTGCAAAAACCAAGTTAAATAGGTATCTTTAGTCATTTGGGTCACATATATGTGAATTTGCAAGCCAAACCCTAAGTTTTGGACCAAATTGCAAAAAATCACCTCTTAAGCACTATAGAGGCTAAGTCTGGAATTCAGTGTTGAGGGCCCAACTTTGGAGCATTGTATCTTCCAAATTATTGAGAATTTGCCCTAGGTCACCACAACAAGTTTGTAGCCCAATTATAGGAGAACAACTTTGCTTAAGAGAGTGAGCATGGTTGTTATAAAGAATTCTGAGATAAATGAGCCTAAAGTTGGACTGTCAGGCTGGTTCAGTCTGAAAATCAGACTAACAGATTCATGCCCTCAACTTCAAGCTTAAATTCTAGCTTGATCCAATGGGTTTTTGTGGCATCATCATATTACAAAGTTGCAGATGGTGTATTGTTCTACACTTGTTCTGCAGAACCTCGGATTAGTTGCCATGTGAATTCGAGAGAAAACTGGGCTTCAAACTGGACTGTCAGGTTCATTTAACTGAACTCCTCGATGGTACAGTGCTCTCGGGGTGATCAGAACGCCAGCTCGGACAGCTCAACGCCGGTAACCCCTCCGCCGTGATTCGCGTCGCCGGCTTCCAGATTCGTGTGCGGGTTGGGATGGTAACGCTGCGGGATAAGAACCCTCGCCGGCGGTGAGCTGGAGGTCACTCCGGTGACATCACCGTGGCTTTCCTATCCCCTTTGCGGCCGGGCAGATTAACACGTCGGTGATCGCCGCCTCCCGGTCATGCGCCGCGTGGCTCTCGCTTTCCACTGCACCGCCACAACTTCCCCTCGCCCTCCGTGGCTCACCGGAGTAACCGCCACGGCGGTAGACACCAAGCCGCTGCGCCAGTGCTCTTCTTCCCTTCCGACCGCCATGTGTCCCGTCCAAAATTCGCGGCCGCCGCCCGTCCTCCCTATAAATTGAGCCCGTGACCAGCTCCGTAGGGTTGTCAGCTAACCAGCCACCGCCAATTAGCCACAGTCGTTCGCCGGAGCTCGGGAATTTTGCGTTCTCCCCAAATCAAGTTTCCGCCACCGCAAGAAACTGCTCACCCCGGCCAGCCCTTTCTAGGTCCGTTCAGCCCTCACTCTCCCTTGTTTAAGCACTCTTGTCACCCTGTGATGCTTACCGAGCCTCCAATTTAAACTCAGAGACCCCCACACGTCGGGAACACGATCAAACGATCATGGTCTTCGCGGTTCTCGTGGGCAGGCTAGAATAGGGCACCAATTGTGCAATTAACTTGGGGGAATTACTCGGGGTAGCTTGGATTTGGTGTCCGCCGCTCGGGTGCGCCGGTCATCGCCTCAATCGGCCGGTGCAGTGGCTCGCCGGAGTGCTCCCCGCGCTGCCGTCGTCGTGGACGTGGGCGTGTAAAGAATTAGAACATGGGGGACCAATTTGCAAAGCATCAGTGACTTGAGCAAATAGTAAAAGAATTCGTTCTCAGTTAACCAAAAACCAGAGGCCCTTTCTGCAAAGATGCCAGGGCGCGGGCGCACGCGGTACCTTTCTCCCTCTTAGCTGGGCCACTGGGCTGAAATCAGCCCAGTACTATTCCCTAGTTTTTTCTTTTTCTTTTATGTCCAGAGCCAAAACAATTATAGAAAACAGTAGAAAAATGATAAAATTGTGAAACCAATTTTCCTAGGCTTGTTATTTCCCCTAAAATTTAATAAAAATAGTTTTGTGATTTTTAGGTTAAATAAGGAATTTTAAGGCATTTAAAGTAGTTCAAAGTAGTAGTGTTGGATTTTTAAAAGATAAATTATAATCCCAAAAATGCTCAAAATTTTTATATGAGTTCCTCATATTATTTAGAAGTCTTGGGTAGAGTTTGGGTTGATTTGGACCTTGTTTGATCAGCAAACCCCAAAACACCCCCCTGCCCTATGAACTCCTTTACTAACTCCGGAAACCCTAGGTTCTCGGAGTACCGTGAAGGAAAGTTGTATTCAAGACCTAGATAATAAGTTTATATTATCTTTGTACCCTCATGAGCATCTCATGGCATCCATTCTTATACATATATATGGTTATGTTAGAACACGAAGAAGAAGAGGAAGTCACCGAAGAAAGGACACCACCACCCTCGGATTCTCAAGCAGGCAACTGCTTCTACTTTGATATTTGCGGATCCGAGCCAGACTCACCTGTTAACAAAGGCAAGCCCCGGTGCATTTGCCACCCCCCTTGTGTTTTAAATCTTTCACACTTGTTTGATGCACTAGGTGATAGGTGCTGATTGCTAAAACAATTCCTGCATTACTTTCCTTGAAAATTTGATTACCTTCCTTGATACCCTGTTTTACAAAAGGTTTTGTTATGCTTAGTATTGCTCTAGCAAACAAAAGGATTTGTTTACAAAAGATGTTTGGCAAAGTGGGAGGGTTGTTTTCAAAATAAAACTTGATGGTGAATCTGTCAAAGGCCTTGATGGATTCAACATTGGAAAAGATGTACCTCTGCTAGGTACCAACCTTTGGGGTTAATGATTAAGCTGAGACCGGGCGGGTGACTTGCACGAGAAAGAGAGTCTCGGTGTAGTGTCTCCGTCTGAGTCGATTAAGGGCCGTCTCGATGTAAGCCTGCTGACCGAGGACCCTTTAACTGGTCACATGCCTCGTCATGGGTAAGCTTTGCCTCGGGCGGACTAAGGCCAGAATAAGATAACACGAAATGGGCGTGGAGCGGTGGCGAGAGTAGCGTGTACCCTCCGTGGCAAGAGGCTGGACGGTGGTGTATCTGTGCTCTCGGTTTGCGTGAACCTGATCTGGTCTTAAGAAACCCAGTGGCGGGTTGACATATGCAAGGGTTAAATGCTACATATGTCGTGTGATCGGAGATCCTCAGCTGAGTATAATCGATTCGGATTGCCGTACCTCCGCGGTTATGGAGACTTGGCCACTGACTTACACGTAGAAATCCAGTGAAGTTGAAGGGTTGATAAGGAAATTGGCTAGTGCAGGTAAAGTGATTGATCTAGGGTAGAAAGAACTCTAGCTGCAGGTAATTTTACTGAACCTGACAATAAAATTGGATTTTAAGGATCCACTCGTAGTAAGCTTTTCTGCAAAACAGAGTCTTTGATTCTTGATAAGCCAGCATACCCTTGAGAGTCTTTTCCTTAGTCGGGTAAGACTTGCTGAGTAATTCCATACTCAGGGTTTATCCCCTTGTTGTTTTTAGGTGGGGAAGCAGCAGAGTTCTGTTGCTTCTGTACCAAGGTGGTTCCTAATGAAGAAAAGCAAGAGTGAAGTGCGGGAAGAAAGGACCCTCCATTAAGACTTTTGTGTGATAACTGTCGGGAGGAGTTTTTGCCTCCCTTGGTATGTGTAATAATAATACTCTGCACTCGTTATATATATTCCTGGTCTGTAATAAACAACGTGATCTTACTTTTTAATAAATGTAAGCTTATGTAATCGCTTCCGCATTTCTTTACCTCCGATGTTCTGTAATGTCTGCAAGACGGGTGAGACGTTCCTGGAAAGGTAAGGAAAGATACCGAGCTTGTCAAGTAGTTCAGGGGCACCTATAGGGTTGTCTGAAGTCCGTTGGACAAGGACAACTGTAGGTGGGCCTAACTACTTGGGAGGTTCTACATGGACGTCGGCCTCGCTTCCACGGTCACCGCGCTCCGGACCTGCATCGATGTCGCGCACGTGCTCGAGCAATTTCGCCTCGCCTGGTGCGGCAAGCTCGTCCGGGACGCCCGCGCCGTCGCTCCGTCAAGGGCATCTGCTTCAACCTCTTCATCATTAGGGGTGGAAACAGAGCTTTCAATGCATGCTGGAGGTGCGCAATGTGATCAATATTATCCATGTTTATCAAATGATGACAATGGTGATGGCCATGATATATGGTCAATATTGTATTGATCTTTTTCCGAATTTAGGCTGTCATGTTGTTTGCTGGAATGGAGATATTTCATTGTTCACTTGGTTCATGTGACAGAGTTAATTACCTTATTTTTGTGCTTTCTTAGTACCTTTTTCTGAGATTTGAGTTGTAAATAACACTTCCCTAATAATGTTGTCATTATAAATAAATGGCATTATTAAAATCATATATAGAAGTCTATATATAGTCCTGATGGTTGCAATGTAATGGTAAAATAGCTAGATTAAAATAACAAAATTTATGTATGGGTAGGATCATAAATGGATCCCGAAAAATTTTCTCATAACAATATAACACATATGTACATAAGTTATCGTGTTATTATACGGTTCCGTTGCAACGCACGAGCACTCACCTAGTAATAGTATTAACTAACTAACTAACTATGATGAATGAGGTGGTGATGGATCAATTCATTCCATTTCACAAACCAAACAAAAAAGTGAGGAGCTAGAAGATGATGGACTAGCTCATTACTCAAACCAAATACCTTATTATATAGGGCAACGACTGCTATGCAAGCAGTCATTCTGTGCAAGTGTGCAAGCAAACCATCTGATCTATTAGATTACGATCCAACCACAGATACAAACATGATTTGTTAGGAGTTTTTTATAAAGATTATTGAGCTGGTGGTGGAAGGGTTTAAGTGTTAAATGTGACCTACGGCTGGATCACGATCTAATGGATCAGATGGTTTGCTTGTACGCTTAAACAGAAGGACTGTTTGCATAGCAGTCGTTGCCATTATATAGTTCTACTAGGTGAGTGCCCGTGCGTTGCAACGGAAACATATAATACCATGATAACTTTTGTATAAATAAGTGTTATACTAAGAAAAGATTTCGTAATAATACAAGTACTTAGTTGTCCCTCGGCTGGGAATGCAAAAACAAAATATCTTCTCAAAGGAACGAAGTTTTAGCAGTAGCAATTCCAAAGGCTAAACTGTTGTAAAACACTGGTGGTACACCATCCAAACACAACAATATGAAAAAAGGGGCATCAACATCAGGCATGAACAACATCTGCAATAGATACTTGCAAGCACAGCAACCTGCCCCCCTTGTCTCTAATTATCTTAGTAACCACCAGTGTTTATATACCCAGCGATGTTCAAGGAGTCCTCGTGACAGTGGAAGCTTACAGCCCTCTTTCCTATGATGACATGAAGGATTAAGATCATTTACAACCTATAAAATAGAAGAATCATATGCAATTCAGTTGATAACTTGATGAACGACAGTTATAATAGTCAGTGAGTGCAATTGAGGATGTTATTGCGATGTGCACCTCCTGCATGACCAGATTACGAGCAACCTTCATGGAGTTCTTGCCCACCATCCCGGCGAGGAGGTGCTAAGCGCCAAGGTTCGATGTCATGATGACCATGGTGTTCCTAAAGTCCACCGTTCTGTCTTGCCCATCCATCAGCCTGTCGTCGTTGAGGACCTAGAGCAGAGTGTTGAACATGGCGACATGGGCCTTCTCTACCTCATCAAAGTGGATCACGCTGTACGGCCTCCTCACTTGTTCAGTCAGCTACCCACCCTCTTCACGGCTGATGTAGCTTCAGTCATAGGTAAAAAAAATTCCAGCCCATGTAAGAACACGAGTCCATCTGATAACACAGTTAAAATACAACATATAGCAAGTGTTTAAGGAGAACTGTAGTTGGGACAAAGATGGTATAATTTTCTCTCGTGTTTGATTATCGTAGAGTGTTGTAGGACAAGCACAAAATCCGTAGAATTTTACAGCATACCCAGAGCTATGATCTTGAGAAGATAGTCACTGCCCCGGAGGCATCAATCACACAGTCACCTTTGTGAGTGGTGTTGCTGGCTGGTAATCTACTATGAAATTGGCTAACACACTATAGAGCATGACATGACCGAATATAGACCCATGGAAGTGCTGCTGTCCATATTGAAACATACAAAATGCATGCATCCATCCATGCTGCTACCTGATCGATATACATGTCAATCATCATCAATATATAATGAATGAATAAAATGCATGTGTTGGAAAATACTGCAGTGCAGGAGCTTATGATCTGACGATCTCCCATCCGAGACTCAATAGATTTGTTGGGCCCAATTAATATCATTGCCCAGATCGCACTTGCGTGTGTAGATTTGTGTTGGGGGCTTGTTCTCAAATGCTAAGAGTTAAGAACAAGGCAACACAGAAAATGTTAAATATTAAGGTCCTTCGTCCTCCACTTCGTTATATCCCTTCGGGACATAAGGAACTTCGGACGAAGGTTACGAGGGACGCACCTTCGTAAACATAATAACGTAGGGTGAAGCATTCATATAAATCATGAGGTATAAAATGGACATTCAAATGTTAACATAGAATCACTTTCCATTTCTATTAATACGAATGAATATAAATGACAAATGTACCTTCGGTCCTGAGGAAGGCAGAAGTACAAGTGTGATGCGAAGGCAAATGACAGGTTCGCGTGAACAGTACAGAGGTACTGTTCATCTATTTATAGGCACAGGTCGCAGCCTGTGACAAATTACAATTATGCCCCTTACAAATGTTCACAACATTGACCCAGACCTATATGTATAAAAAGGCCATTCTATCTCTATGTCGGTTTAAAACGCCGAAGCTCCATGAAAAGGAACCTTCGGCCATCTCTTGGAGACGACTTCAGCCGAAGCTGCTTCTTCGTGTGAGACCTTCGGCGCACCGAAGCACGACCCCAACAGTAGCCCCTTTCGCGGTGCTAGATCGTTTTTCGTAACGAGCTTGACCCGTGAAAAAAGCCTCTTCAGCTTCGGGAAGCCGAAGGTCCAAAAAACACCTTCCCTGAGCTCGTTGCGGAGAAACGATCCGGCTTCCGAGCGTGTGCCAGGCCCACCTTGCAGAGTTACTGTTTGATCTTTGCGGTCCACTGCACAGCGAGTACAAGTGACCGCCCGTCTGGTGTAAAAATCTTGCCGCTTCGCCTTCTTACCTGCAGCACTATATAAACAAACGGGTAGGTGTGAAGTTACCACAGCATTCATTGCTATTTGCACTGTTTTGCTGCTAAAATTTTCCACCATAGCCGAAGGTTGATTCTCAGAATCGAACGAAGGTCCGTCTCGACGCCTGCTTCGTCATAAAGGAGAGCTTCGGAAAAAAGAAAAAAGAAAAAAGTTTCTGACTTCCCCAAACTCAGAATCAAATGGCGAGAGTGCGATCTACTGCCAAAGTTGTGCGTGAGGGAGACGAAGCCGAAGGTTCGGACACTGTGCCCATCTCCGAAGCGATGCAGCGTTCCGGTCTAGTGACTGCGGAAGAAAGGCCTGCTGCCGAAGCAAACCCAACAACAGCCGAAGAAGAAGAAGAAAACATTGAAGGGACTGACCCCGAAGATGACTACCACATTGCCATGCCCAGCAAGCCCAGTCACCTGGATTTTGGGAAATCAACTGTTTCGAAAGCTGATCTTTCGAAGATGGTGAAAGCAGGTTACTTCAATGAAGATCAGAAGAAGCTGCTCCGCTTCGGGGGAGAAGAAACCACCCCGAAGCCAGGGAAGGATGAGATTGTTATCTTCAAGAGCTTTTTAAAGGCTGGGCTGAGATTTCCTCTGCACAATATTATTGCGGAGATACTGAGGAGGTTTGGTATCTACTTTCATCAATTGACTCCTAACGCCATTGTTAGGCTCAATGTTTATATCTGGGCCCTTCGAAGCCAAGCCGTGGAACCGTTTGCTGACAGCTTCTGCCGAGTCCACGAATTACACTACCAAACAAAGGCCAGAAAAGATGGGCTACATGATAATTTCGGTTGCTATAATTTTGCCTACCGGAAGACAACAAAGTGCCCTGTCATCAGCTACCGAAGCAAATGGCCAGCAGGCTGGAAATCTGAGTGGTTTTATGTAAAAGTTGACGAAGACAGAGAAAAATTGGTACAAAGCCCTCTGGAGTTAATCTTCGGAGAGACGAGGCCACGTTGCCGCATCGGCGATCTAAAAGGTCCTACCTGGGCTGCTCTGGGTGAATTTGAAATTATTTCAGAACATATTGGCACCAGGGATCTAGTTCAGGAATTTTTGGCGTTCAGAGTTTTCCCTACTCTAAAAGAGTGGGAAATGCCGAAGCTGGAGGGAGAGAAGAAGAAGGGGGAGCTTGTCCGGCTGCCCTACCACTTCAAGTTTAAGAAGTACTTTAAAAAACCCTGCAAAGAATGGTTAGACACAGTTGAGGTGATGTGCAACGAAATTCTGGGGAATTACTCCAAAAAAGAGGATCAACTAATGACAGCGGCCTTCGGCGCCCGACCGAAGCGAAGGCTGAACCGAGTGCTTGATGCCCTGGGCTTCGAGTACCCAGATTATGAGCAGTTACACAAGGGTGCCGAGGGCCACAAAAGAAAAAGAGTGGCCGAAACTCTGACCAAGGATGAAGAAAGGCCAACAAAGGAGAAGAAAATTCCCAAGAAAAGAAAAATATCTACTCCGAAGCGCAAATCACCCGAAGAAGAAGGGACCCCCACACCGCCTTCTGCCAGCGACGTGGAGGAAATTTTAAAGGTAATGACTGAACCCATGCCCACGAAGCTAAGTCCATTAGGGCTCCAACTGACGAAGCTTTTTCAAAAGGTGGACGTGCCGGATCAGACGAAGATAAGCAAACCCAAACGGCAAAGAATTATTGCGGTAACTGAAGTCATCGACAAGACGCCGCCTAGAGCGTCAGTTCAGAAAACACCAGCTGTCGAAGACACCACAAACGTCGAAGTCGCACCTTCGGAGGTCGCGGCTACCGAAGCCGCTACAGCCGAAGATGTGAATTTAGAAACAACCATTGAGGACATTGACAAAATTTTGGAAGACATGGCAGCAGAAGAAGCTGATGCTACTACTGAAAAAAGCATGGCCACAGTGCCTGAAAAAGGAAAAGAAATAGCCGAAGAGACTTCGGACGACGAAGCCTACTCTTTTCAAAATTTAGTTGGGCAAAAATTGACGAAGGACGAAATAGAAGAACTCAAGGATTATGCCAAATCTTGCGGCTATAAGCCAGGAGCCCTTCTATTTGGAGGCATTGATGACGAAAGATTGGGCTGCATTCGAGACCAGACTGGAGCTAAGGTAATCGGTACTCTATCAAAGAGTATCGGTTTTCCGAAGCTAGAGACAGACATCAGCCGCTACCGACGTCAACACATCGTCGGCAGCTTGTTTTACTCCAACTTCAAGGTAAACAACCTTTTCTCTGGTTTTTATTGCTGTTAATAATGAAAATGTTACCAACGTAAATTTTTCTGTGCAGAGCATGCTACTGAGCAAAGCTCTGAAGATGCAGCAAGATCTGGAAGACAGAAAACACGAAGCTATAATTGAAAACTTGGAAAACAAGATAAAAGAACAATCTGCCATTATTGAAAAGAAAGACTTCGAGCTGCAATCGACCGAAGGCTTGCTGGCTGAGACTGAGGCTAAAGTAGCAGAGTTGAACTCGAAGCTTATCAGTCAATCAAAACAATTCGATCAGGAGAAGCTAGAGCTTAATTCGAAGCTTGAAGCCGAAGTCCAGACCAGCTCAAAGTTGAAGAAATCTTTAGCAAGCCTTCAAGACAAATGCTTAAAATTTAGCAACAATTGTATTGGACGATTAAAAAAGATATTTTACTCTGTTGGAGCCAGCAGCGGGAAATTTAGCCCTTCGGCGGAAAATTTACCACAGGCCTTCGATCATATTGAAGCCGAAATTGAAGAACTTGACGAAGTTATAGCCGGGCACGGCGACTTCTGTGCCTGGGTAGCTTCTCGGGGTATCGCTGCTGCATTCCTGAAGGCCGGTTGCGAGCATGGAAAGATTGTCAACAGGCCCAACTTCACCCTATCTCCATCAATCCTGGACGATATACCTGATCTCGCCCGAAGCATCTCAAATAGATTTGTAAAAATGATATGGACAAAAGGCGGGCGGGAGAAGGCTGGAGACGAAGCACGAAGTCATCTTGAACTAGTAAGAAATGATACTTCGTACTTACCTTTTCCTTTGCACTTGATTTTTACTCACGATTCCTTGATTTATGTAGGATGACGAAGGTGAAGATGATGCCTAAGTTATGTCGCCGAAGCTGTCGCCGAAGCTGAAGCTTAATGAAGATCAGTAGAAGTATACTATAGAAAAACTCAGTATATTTTCGTAACAATTCTTGTAAATACAATTAAACTGTTCTCAAGGAACTTTGTACATACCTTGTAATATATTCTTACCCTTCGATTGAGGCGCTTTGATGTGGACGAAATCAGTATTTTGAGCCGAAGGCGAAAAAACACCTTCCCTTCTTTTCGTACACAACGAAGCATAAAAGCAATTCTTCCTTTTGCCGAGCAACGAAGCTTTTCTCTTTTGTATACAACATAGCATAACGAATCATAAAAAACCACTTCTCCGAAACTTTTCTTTTACACAACGATTCACAAGAAGCCAATTCTCCCTGCTGCCGAAGCAACCACTTTGGTACACAGATGGTATGAATGAATGCTTATGCATGCAAATGTTATGATGTAATGCAATGCGCGAATGAATGTCCGAAGCATATGTCCGAAGCCACATTGTCAGCCATTACTTCCTTAGAAACAACCACACATTAGCTCTGCATTCCCTTAGGAACGACTTTGGAGCCTCTTCGCCTTTTACTTAGGCAGTATCACCGTTGACTTTTCGCTGTAAGCTCTGCATCCCCTTAGGGACGTCTTTGGAGCTTCTTCGCCTTTTACTTAGGCGGTATAAGCTCTGCATTCCCTTAGGAACGTCTTTGGAGCTTTTTCGCCTTTTACTTTCGGCGGAATCAGCGTTGACTTTTCGCTGTGATCTCTGCATCCCCTTAGGGACGTCTTCGGAGCTTTTTCTCTTTTTCAGTTTCGGCACTCGATGGTGCGCTCTCAGCTTTTACATTTACATTCTTTGGGGGATTTTGCTCTTATAAAACTAAAAAGGAAAATTACATATGATGGCCCCATTAAAAACCTTTCTCCCCCTTTAGAAAGGAAAAGGGTGCCATGAAAAAGAAAAGAAAAAACATACAAAATTACATCGAGTTATACATAAAACCGCCGAAGCTCATCCGCATTCCAAGATTTTGGAATTTCATTGCCATCCATGTCCTTCAGCCTGTACGAACCAGGCCTTGACGAAGATGCTACTAAGAAAGG
Source organism: Zea luxurians (assembly GCA_029449295.1). Taxonomy (NCBI): domain Eukaryota; kingdom Viridiplantae; phylum Streptophyta; class Magnoliopsida; order Poales; family Poaceae; genus Zea; species Zea luxurians. The sequence continues at coordinate 169,326 of JAOPSE010000064.1, read as the reverse complement.
CCCTTCCCATTTTAATTGTAACTTGCCCACTGTATCTGGGTTGGCCACTCTCCGAAGCACCAAATGCCCTGGCTCAATATTTTTTAGCCGGACCTTTCTATCTCGCCATTTTACTGTTTCAGCCTGGTACTTATTGATATTCTCCACGGCCTGAAGCCTGATCCCTTCTAAGGCATCCTTTTCCACAAGACAAGTATCTTCGGCACTTGGTTCTGCCGAAGCTACCACTCTTATTGATCCAGCTTTAGCTTCTTCTGGAGTTATTGCTTCGTCACCAAATAACAACTTGAATGGGGTAAAGCCTGTAGACCTTGATGTTGTTGTGTTATGGCTCCACACCACTTTGGTCAACTGATCTGGCCATTTTCCCCTTGGTTGATTAAAGATTAGCTTCATTATTCTTGTCATTATGATGCCATTGGCCCTTTCAACAAGCCCATTCGACTCCGGATGCCTGACTGATGCAAAGTGGATCTTCGTGCCAATTTGATCACAGAAATTTCTGAAATCTTCGGAGTCGAACTGCGTCCCATTATCTACAGTGATGGCCTTCGGCACTCCGAAGCGACAGACAATATTCTGCCAGAAGAATTTTTGGACAGTGGCCGAAGTTATTGTAGCTAATGGCTTCGCCTCAATCCACTTGGAAAAATACTCGACAGCCACTATAACATATTTCAGATTGCCTTGAGCCGGTGGTAATGGACCCAGCAAATCGAGGCCCCACCTTTGCAATGGCCAGATGGGTTGTATCAGCTGTGTCAAAGACGAAGGTTGTTTTTGATCTCTTGCACATTTTTGACAACCTTCGCACTTTTGAACTAACTCCGCTGCATCCGAAGCTGCCTTCGGCCAATAAAATCCTTGGCGAAACACTTTTCCAAGTAACGGCCTGGATCCGATGTGGGATCCGCACAGGCCTGCATGTATCTCCTTCATCAACTCTATACCTTCGGCCCTAGACAAGCACTTGAGCAGCGGGGCACAAACTCCATGCTTGTATAACTCCCCTTCTATCATGACATAGGGACGAGCTCTTGCCTCTATCCTTTTATTATAAGCTTCGTCATCTGATAAGAAGTTACCCTGAAGGTAAGAGATTATTTCAGTTCTCCAATCTTCACTGTACACAGGAGAAATGTTAAGGACTGCTCTTTCAAGTAGCTCCACTGAAGGTGCCTTTATTGTTTCGAAGAATACATCCGAAGGTAGCGGCAGCCCCTGTGCTGCAGACTTGGCTAACAAATCAGCATGTTCATTTTGTCCTCGAGGGATATTCTTAACAGAAAATCCTTCGAAGGAAGCTTCGATCCTTCGGACTGTGTCTAGGTATTTTTCAAGCTTCGGGTCTTTAGCCTTGCAACTTTTGTCAATATGACCCGAAACAACCTGAGAATCAGTTTTAAGGATCGCCCTTCTGATCCCCATTGCCTTTAGTTTCCGAAGACCCAGGAGCAAGGCTTCGTACTCAGCGATATTATTTGTGCAGCTGAAGTCAAGTCTTGCTGCATAGCAAGTTTTAACCTTGGACGGAGAGACCAACACAGCAGCTGCACCTGCTCCGAAGGTTCCCCAAGAGCCATCACAAAACACTGTCCATGCTTCGGCATCTTTATTCGCTTCTTCGTCCTGAGCCCCTGGCGTCCAGTCGGCAATGAAATCTGCCAATGCTTGAGACTGAATTGAGGATCTATGCACATAATCAATGTAAAATTCATTGAGTTCCGCAGCCCATTTTCCAATACGCCCAGTAGCTTCTCTATTCCTCATGATGTCCTTCAACGGCTGCGAAGAAGGAACAATAATGTTGTATGCCTGACAGTAATGCCGAAGCTTCCTGGATGCCATTAAAACGGCATACAACACCTTCTCCAGCTCTGTATAATTTTTCTTTGAGACACTGAGGACCTCAGACACAAAATATACTGGGACCTGCTTCTTGACTTGTCCATCAAACTTCTCCTGAACAAGTGCCGCACTTACTGCTGAGTGCGAAGCTGCCACATACAACAACAGAGGAGCCCCTGGCGTTGGTGGAGTTAATGTTGTGAGATCTATTAAGTATTGCTTCAGCTCTTCGAAGGCTTTTTGTTGACTTGGGCCCCATTGAAAGACTTCAGCTGACTTCAGCACCTCGAAGAATGGTAAGTTTCTTTCTGCTGATCTGGATATAAATCTGTTGAGAGATGCCAGCCTTCCTGTCAATCTTTGGGCCCCTTTTCTTGTGGTTGGTGGCTCCATTCGAAGTATAGCTTCGATTTTATTTGGATTAGCTTCGATTCCTTTTGTCGAAACCAAGCATCCAAGAAATTTGCCCTTCTTCACTCCGAAGACACATTTTTCTGGATTCAGCTTCAGACCAGCTTGTCTGAAGCTGGCGAAGGTCTCCTGCAGATCAGCAATATGATTTTCTTGCTTCGTGCTCTTTACAATGATGTCATCGACATAAGTCAACACATTTCTGCCTATCTGAGATTGGAGAACCTTCGCAGTCATTCTGCTAAAACTCCCTCCAGCATTCTTGAGCCCCTCGGGCATCCGAAGATAGCAATATGTACCACTTGGGGTGATGAAACTAGTCTTCGGCTCATCTTCCTTCTTCATCCAGATTTGATGATAGCCTGAGTAGCAGTCCAGGAGACTCATGAGCTCTGAAGAAGCTGCTGCATCAACTAAAGAGTCTATCCTTGGCAGCGGGAATTCATCCTTCGGACAAGCCTTGTTGAGATCTGTGAAATCAATACACATTCTCCACTTGCCATTGGCCTTCTTCACCATAACAGTGTTAGCTAGCCACTCTGGATACTTCACTTCTCTGATAACTCCTGCACTGAGGAGTCTTTTCACTTCATTGCGAGCCCCTTCGGCCTTGTCATCAGACATTTTCCGAAGCCTCTGCTTTCGGGGTCTGAAGGATGGGTCAACATTGAGCGAATGTTCAATAACATCCCGATTTACTCCACAGAGATCATTAGCTGACCATGCAAAGACATCTTTGTTGTTGAATAAAAACCTTATCAAGGTTTTCTCCTGGTCTTCAGATAATTGCGAGCCCAACAACACCTTCTGCTCTGCTACATCTTCACACAATAACATAGGCTTCGGCTGATCCGCTGAAGCTGCCTTCTCCCTCCTGAATTTGTACTGTTCACAAGCTTCAGCTCCATCTATATTATGGATTGCCTTGGAGTCAGTCCAGCTTCCTTCGGCCCTTCTAGCAGCTTCCTGGCTTCCATGAATAGCAATAGGTCCTTGGTCCGAAGGTATCTTCATGCAGAGATAAGCTGGGTGAAGAATTGCTTCGAAGGCATTAAGAGTGCCACGGCCGATGATAGCATTGTAAGGATACTCCATGTCAACAATATCAAACACAATTTGCTCAGTCCTTGTGTTGTTGACAAATCCGAAGGTTACCGGCATGGTAATCTTCCCAAGTGCCACAATCTGCCGCCCTCCGAAGCCACAAAGAGGGTGCGTAGCATCATGAATCTTGTCTTCGGGCTCTTGCATTTGTCTGAAGGCTTTAGCAAATATAATGTCAGCTGCACTGCCTGTGTCAACTAGGACATTGTGGACCAGAAATCCTTTGATCACGCAAGAGATAACCATGGCATCATTGTGGGGATAATCCTTAAGCTGAAGGTCTTCCTGAGAGAAGGTAATTGGAATATGGGACCATTTTGACTTGATGAAGGGTCCCTGCACTCCAACATGCTGCACCCTTCTCTGAGCCTCCTTCTTCTGCTTCTTGTTAGCCGGCTCTGAGCAAGAACCGCCTGTTATCGGGAGCACCAGCTTCGAAGCCGAAGCAGCTCCAGCTTGATTGTTGAACGAAGCCATCAGCTCAGAAAAGTGGAAGTGAGTTCACCGGAGGTGGGCGCCAATGTTGGGGGCTTGTTCTCAAATGCTAAGAGTTAAGAACAAGGCAACACAGAAAATGTTAAATATTAAGGTCCTTCGTCCTCCACTTCGTTATATCCCTTCGGGACATAAGGAACTTCGGACGAAGGTTACGAGGGACGCACCTTCGTAAACATAATAACGTAGGGTGAAGCATTCATATAAATCATGAGGTATAAAATGGACATTCAAATGTTAACATAGAATCACTTTCCATTTCTATTAATACGAATGAATATAAATGACAAATGTACCTTCGGTCCTGAGGAAGGCAGAAGTACAAGTGTGATGCGAAGGCAAATGACAGGTTCGCGTGAACAGTACAGAGGTACTGTTCATCTATTTATAGGCACAGGTCGCAGCCTGTGACAAATTACAATTATGCCCCTTACAAATGTTCACAACATTGACCCAGACCTATATGTATAAAAAGGTCATTCTATCTCTATGTCGGTTTAAAACGCCGAAGCTCCATGAAAAGGAACCTTCGGCCATCTCTTGGAGACGACTTCAGCCGAAGCTGCTTCTTCGTGTGAGACCTTCGGCGCACCGAAGCACGACCCCAACAATTTGTTAGGCCAAGGCCCAAATTTTTTGGATCTTTATCTCAACTTGCACAGACGACCTTTTTATATATTACCAATTTAAGAATTTGGACTGTTAAAAACCGGTTAGTCTCTACTTCAAATTTGATCAGATTTGTAGAAAAGATTATCAACTTCTGTACGTGACACCAAATAAATATACTATGAAAACATGTTTCATAATAAATTTGATTATATATACCTCAGTGACACCAGCTGAGCTAGGAGCAAAAACAAGCCGTAATGACAGAACAGGGAAAAGGACGATACACCACCTAGCTTATCACAAACCTCAGGCAAGCTTAAGAAAATGCTTGGTGTCAGGGTCGAGGTCGATCACCAAGATACCGTACCTACAAAACAAACCAAGTAAAATTCAGCATCCCAAACACACGCACACAGACATACAGTAGTAGTTTACTGTTCCCCAGCATCGACACATCAAAACTGCGGCCAAAAGCCGAACACCATCATGATCCATGAACCGTTAATGGCCCAGCACGTACGTCAACAATAGATAGGGGGTGCATGAACTGACCTCCACTGAGACCCACGGCAGGACAAGTCTTGTCATCAGCTCACCGTGTGCTTGCTAACCTCACCTCACAGGCCAAAGCAAAGCAGCCTTTAGTTTTCTATCCATCAATCCATCCACTGCCCAGTGGACGCTGCTTTTGATACCTCACCTTTTTTATTTTATTTGGCTCCTCTTGGACAAGTGTTAGTGTGTGGTGGTGGTGAGACCAAATCACCGCTGGCCAGGTCCCGGAGGATCACCTCTGAAATTTGGCGTTCCTTATCACCACCGTATGCTTTCGGGAGAATCGGTTGGCTCGTCGGCGTGCAAGCATCCACATCACGGCTGAGGTTAGAGCACTGACAGGCATTCACGCTAAGAAGCACTGGTTTCTTTTTTTTACCATCTTGTCGCGGAACTGAAAATTCAGACGTAAAGGATCTGAAGACTTACGGTGCCCATCAACCTATTTCCTGCGGAAAACTGGCTGCCTCATCGGCTTGTGCTGGTCTCCATCACCAATTCACCATGCGATGAAAACCATGTTCAGACTGTTGATGTTTAAGCTGACTGACAGCTGCTGATTCTGCACATATGCATAAAACAAACCCTTTCAATAAAAAAATACATACATTTTTCAGTAAAACTGATAGTGCCATACTTGCACATGAAAATATGAAATCAAGCATAAATATTGTACGCATTTGTTGAACTTCTGTGCTCTTACACTACTAACTCTTGCATTATGAATAGTCGGAAAGAACAAATTCTAGCATGTGAGATGAGAAAAGGACCTGACTTAGGTCATGCATTCCATGGAATAATAAGGTTTCATCATGATGATGATGACTGATCAATCCCTAAAGTCAGTAGTAGTACATCCTGCTAAAGCCAGGGAAGCGAGGACAACGAGCTCTTGGTACCGGTCAGAGGCTGAGGCTACAGCATCAACCGACATATAGACAGATTAAAGAAGCGCAAAAGACAAACAAACAAACAAACAGAGCAATGGCAGCAGGTCGATTGGGCTCTCCATTAGTGGAATATGGAGCAGTGTTCAGTGCACAGGGGGGCTTCCAAAAGCAGGATAGATGCCAAGATAACAAGTTGATGAGGCTGTCCCCGCCACAATGTGGACTGCAGCACAGGTTGCAGGTTGGTGGCATCCACATCACTGCTCATTCCATGCCTTTTCTCCCATCAATCTGGGTCAGCCTCACGACCCTCGCACAGGAAATGGTATTTAACTTTCAAGATCGAAATGACTAATTCTATGGCGATGGAGAAGTTAGGTCATGAGGATAAAAAAAATTCTCGGGGCCCCACTGTCTAGAAACCTGTCATTTCTTATCGATGCGCCCATAATGATATACAAAAGACGGTAATGAGTGACACAATGATAGTCAGGAGCTTAGGAAGATCCATCATTCATGTCGCACACATCAACCAAGAACAGTGTCAGAATTCAGAAATATAACAAAGATGGCAGATGCCATGCCATAAATCATGCCAATTGCTGATCATGTTGAACCAATAAAAAGAAATACAATTCAAAAAAATAAATGATCAAAACTACTTGGCTTCTGCTATATCGGCCAGCACACCTATGCATGCAATGTGCTGTGGAACTAAATTATATCTTAATATGGTTTGTTCATTTATTTATCACATGTTTTCTATCCATCAATCCATCCACTGCCCAGTGAAGCGCAAATGAAATAGTTAAGGACAACAGAGAAATTTTATAACAAGCTTACTAAGTTTACAACGCACCTCCACACAGATCCCGACAAGTTTATAACATCCACCTCCACACAGTCGACCCACGCGTCGAGAGCCATCCGAAATGCGTCCATCAGACTCATAAGATCCCGACAAGACTAATAACTCATCAACACGGACGAGGAGCTCATCTCCCACGACCGGCCGGGCCAGGGGACACCAGAACCTACTCTCACAGTGCATTCCATCCTTCAGCTCCACAACCTAGCTATGTCCATACGGAGGGACTTTCAGGCTTGCCTCCATATAAACATTGCACACATACTTCTAGATGCATGTAAGGTAATAATAGACAAGACAAGGGAGCCGATAAAGAACTTACAGCCATGGTTCCCGGAGAGTAGAGCAGGAGAATAGCCGAGTAGGAGACCCACTGTGCACAAACTCTTCAAACAGCTTTCAAGTAGAGATGCCTGGCTCTCTGCTTCCTGGAGCTTATATAGCTGCACCCGTACCTTCCTCTTTTCTACAAGCAATCGCAATTTTTGTTCTCCACCGTGCAAAATTAAAGCATGCACTTTGCGGTAGCTCACATGAGGTCAGGCACTTCACACTCGAGAAGGAGCACCGGAAACAGCCAAAGGCCGGCCACTACAGGAATAGGGTAGAATAAAAGAATCTCCTTTTGAACTGTGCCCAACCAATCGCTTCTGAAGTTACTGATTACATTCAGCCGACTTGCCTAATTGCTCTGTAAGAGGCTCGAGCCTGCTGTTGAAATGGATAGGTGTGTAATAAAGTGTAGATTTTTTTTTGCCTGTTGGCCTGTGTACCTCTAGAATGTCAGTTTAAATATCTCTGACGTTATTGCCTATGCATTCCATTTTTCCTTTTAATATAAAAAGGCTAAATAACATGACTTGAATCATGCTTCAGTTGTGGGTTAGCTTTTGACATTTGCTATGGCCTCTGGATCGTGTTGGTGTTTTGAATTTGGAAGGAACACAAAAATTCCTATCGTTCTAAACTATTTCCTGACTAAAAACAAAAGGCATGTGGTTAGTGATAAAAAATGGTACGCTCCATACAAATGTTTCAGTAGATTAATTATCTATCATTATGATTTCTGCAGCAAAAAGGATCTTGAGTAATCAACAGAAGAAAAGGCACAGAAAATTGATACAGAGTATTTCTGTTTTTTCATTACAAATACTGAAAAAAGATTTAAAATTTTGTACCTATAAATTATGTACTTGACTCTGAATATATAGCTTCTTAATCACATACAGCTATGAAATGGGTATGATAGAAGTAAAATATTATGAACCTGAAAAGGCTGCAACGACAACTATTTTGCAGGACACCTCCTTGATAGTCACAAAAGGATCTTTTGGGCGAGGCAAATTGGAACCATACTTCGTTGGCATCACAAATGACATTTTTCATTTATTTGTACCAGCTGACTGCAGGTGACAATGCACAAAAAGGATAGGTAAAACTTCATAACTTTCTAGATAAAGAAGTAACCTGAATGGCGAAACAAGGGCAGCTCAAAACAATGGCACAAGTGAAAGCCAAACTGCACCTTTTTTGTTATCACTGGGGTCATGTCCATTGATTGGCTGTTTAACTCACCCTTCCGAGTAAAAACAGGTGTTGTCATTTCCATTTGCTCAGAGGCAGTATTCTGGAGCTAGAATGCCAATGATGAAGTCAATTAACATCAGACCATGACTATCCAATGAAACAACAAGGGAATGGACGTCTGGACCATGGTAGAAACGTGGCAAATACCTTACCGAATAAATATGATGCCAGCACGTTGAACGACTGAGACGACACATTGAAATCGAACCCAGATCTTCCGGGCATCGTCGTTTCAGCAACGAAGTATGACTGATGAGAGTTCACAACAGAAGACACTATCATTCAGTGAACCTCATAGTATTATCATATTCTAATGGGTTCCATTTCCACACATGCACAAATTTCTTTAACCAATGGTCGAAAAGCGACCACATATTAGAACAATTACCTCCACTTCTCTGATCTCGTACTCTGCCTCACGCTTCAGTATGTGCAACGGAACTGTCTCGAGATCAGACACTGCAAAAAAAGTACATGAATCTAACTCAGAAATCGTGGCCTAAAATCCTGAGGATTCTACAACTTGGAGGTACAAGCTGCTGCCATTCATTTATTACCGACCGGACATGAGGGCCTCCTCGAGGGTGCGGGGCTCGAAGCGGCTGGACGGGAAGGCGTACTTGGCGGCCTCATCGGCGAGCTCGGCGAAGCGGCGCTGCGAGGCGGAGAGCGCATGCGAGGCCAAGGCCAGCACCAGCGACGCGCGGGCCTCCGCTCCGCTCACATGGGTGCCCGCGGCCACGACGACCGTCCGCGGCGAGCGGACGTCTCGGGGAGGCTGGCCTGGGGCTTGAAGCGCTCGTGGGGAAGCGGAGCACAGCAGCGACGACACCATTTGGTTTCCCCGCAGCTGGATCACAGACTGGGAGCTCGAGGCCTCCTGCACGAGCAGCGACGGCGGGATTCAGTCAACCGCAAAAACCCCAAACCCTAATAAATCTTCGCCGGTGCCTTTCACCGCCGCCATGGGTGGGGGAGGGGGTGAGTCGCAGGGGCAGGGGCGTGCTCTTGCAGCTGAACTCTACCTCGCGGGGATGGTACTGGTACTTACTGTGCATGGTGGCGACGGGGTCGATGGACCGACACGTTAGCGATGGTAGGTACATCGTTAGCGCCGGGTTCTGCTCCCACTCTCGCGCAGCGAGGCGGCGGCGGCGCTTGCTGTTGGAGAGGAGGCGGTGGATGGGTTGAGATAATGGCGACAACGAGATTTGCAGGGGCGGGGGAGGCGAGATTCACGGAGACAGGGGCAGACGAGATTCATGGGGCAGGAGGAGGCATCGCGGCTGATGAGGAGGTGGCGCAACGCACGGGCACGACCTTCCATTGATGCGATGCGAGATTTCAGGGTGGGGAGGGGCGCGGACGCGTGCGGCAGAACCGTGCACCACCCAACACTGTGGACGTCTACGATAATCTCTTAATAGTAGTAGAGATTATGATGAAGAAGCCACTTTTAACCAGTATACCCCGTTTGGATGTAGATATTGGAGCACATTATTAGAAATTGGAATCAGATTTCTAGAATTTTATTGTTTTGTTGCACATGGAATTGAGATTTGGAATCAGAGACCTAATTTCATAGAATTGGACTATAACTAGAAATTCCTCTCCTAATAGAGAGACTACTCCTCTGTATTGAGTGGAATTGGACCACACAAATTCAAACTCTAACTCAATGACATCCAAACAATATATTTTGAAATTACATCTCATTTCAGTATCATGTTTGATTTGTAATTGAACCCAACTCAATTTTCATGCTTTCCAACATCCACATTCAAACTGTGGCTGTGTTCGCTGCGGCTTAAAGCCGTACCGTTACGGCTGTTTGTACTGCTGCAGCTGCAATCAGTAGAGACAAAATACTGTAGAAGCCGCAGCCGCAGCCGGATTAAAGCCGCAGCAAGCCGCAGCGAACACAGCCACTGTAATAGCAAAATAGCTTACCCAACCGGGCTTGTCCAACGTTCACATATTCGGAGCCAATCCTATGGCCCACTTGTCGGCCATGTAACTACGCTGTTTCGCACAGGCACGGCAATCGTTGGAAACTTGGAATGCCCTATCAGATCGCATCGCACCCAAAAATCAAGAGCCTGCTGGATTCAAACGGCTGATTCAAACGACCGGAGACCGGACACTCACACTCCCCTGCTGCGCCTGCCGCCTGCGTTTCGGCCACCGCACTACTTCCCCAATCCCCTTGATATCGCCCACCCGCGCTCGCCGCCGCCGTTGGGCGGCGATGGAAACCCTAATGGTAGACCGCGTCCACAGTAGCCTCCGCCTCTTCATGTACCGCAACGCCATATTCCTCTGCGAGCGCCTCTGCGCACAGTTCCCCTCCGAGGTAGCGCCCCTTCTATCCATGTTCCTTAACGAGGCTAGTACGTCTCGATTCGGTGTATTGCGCGTGGGAATGGTACATCTGGGGGTCGGATCAGGCGTGGGGCAGTGATTTGAGCGCGGGGCTCACCTCCGTTGTTTAGTTCGATTCAGTAGTCTTCTGTCGTTTTTTTTGAAGTGTCTAGGGTTGCATTAGGAGTAGAGTAGCAGAGTGGTGAGCTTTTGGTCTGTAGCTTATCTAGGCTTGAATTAGAACAGCTCTCTATATCTGGTGTAGGGAACTGGAGTATCCCGCGTGATTCATCTAGGGTTCATAGTGAAATTTGACTGGAGAGGGTGATTTTCTGCCTAAATTTTTGAGGAAATTTCACAGGTAGAAGCTCTACTGGTGTTTGTGCATAATGGGCATTGGTTACAGTAACGTGTATGCCTGTGAGTTCTTTTCCTTGTCAGAATCTTGGAGTGACAATATTTATAGCCCATTAGGTATTCAGTTGCTTGAATTCTATGTTCTTACAGGACATGCTCACCCACATTTCTTTTCTAACCTTATAATTACTTGAGGGTGTGGTTTTTAATTTTAATTTTGGTTCTTGAGGTGGTTCATGGGTCTTCATGTGGGATGAAGTTCAGCAATTTGAATGCATGGTTTTGTGTTTTAGTTTTTATTTAGGTTCTTGATGTGGATCATAGGTCTTCATGTGGGATGAAAGTCGACATAACTTGAATGCATGTTTAGTGTGTATGCGACTATGCGTTCAATTTCTTAGCAGATGACCTCGCTGATTAACCTGAATCTGTGCCTGCTTTACTATTATAATGCTTTCTTTTCAATTAGTAATTCTTGCTCACAAAAAATCTTAGTTTAGTTTTTTTTTTAATTTTAAGTCCATTTGCAACATAGTTGTGGACACTAAATGTTCTTGCTCTACCTCCTCTGCACAGACCAATGTGCAATTGCTAGCAACCTGCTACCTACACAACAATCAGCCATATGCTGCATACCATGTTTTGAAAGGTAAGTTTGGATGGTTATATGCTCGCCATGTAACACATATATTATATAAAGGTAGTTTGGATGGTTTATGGATTTTGTTTCTGATGTGATATGAAGGGAAGAAGCTGCCAGAGTCCCGGTACTTGTTTGCTACATCATGCTTTCGAATGAACCTCTTGCGTGAAGCAGAAGAAATTCTATGTCCAGTCAATGAGCCAAACATGGAGGTATAAATCATATTTTAAAATGATTTGTTTATGTAAATATCTCTAACGTCGAACACGAACCTAGCCATTCTAATGGAGATGAAACCCAAAAGAAAACATGTAGAACGTGAGTGAACCTTGATTTTGGTTTATGTTGGGTTTCAACTCTAGCCTATCCTAATTTGCTTGGGACTAAAAGGCTTTGTTTGTTGTTTGTTGCTGTTGTTGTGAATATCTCATTCGTTGGCCTTTGTGCAACAAATTGGTGTGTGAAAACTTGAGTGTGTCTGTTTTTGTGTAGAAGAAAGTGTGGTGGTATTATAGCAGCAAAGTATTTTTCGCTCAGTAATAAACTATATTAACAACACAATATTCAAAGGGGACTTGACAGCACTACATTAGTTTGAAAAATAAAATATTGATAACAATAGTTTGTTTCCTTATGGGGTTCCAGTTTTGAATAAAGGGAGGTGCATGATGCACTTGTTGGTTTGTGAACTAGAAATTCCATAGCTAGTTCAGTGAGAACATTTACTGGTTCTTTTAAATAATACTAGGCTTGATTGTTTTATTTTGCCTGCGGCGTTTTTTCACACCAAATTTATTTCCAAGGCCAAAGTCTTATATATGTTTGTTCCCCTTTATTGTTAGAAAGTCTGGTTGTTTTATGTTATACGAGAGAAGCATTAGTATTACAAGGTACGTGCTGGCACAGCATGGATTGGCTCGAAACTCTCTTTTTTTCATTTGTTTTTCACCTGGGGCACGATGTTCAGCTGAGGTTCCTCACTGATTCTACAGGGGTGAAGTAGATACTTAGAAAATAAAATCAATCACATTTGTTTGTTTTAATTCCTGTAATGGGTCAGCTTGTTTCTAGTATTAGTTTCATCCTTCTGCAGGTTCCAAGTGGAGCAACAGGACACTACCTCCTTGGAGTGATCTACAGGTTTATTATTCATGGCTTAACTGAATCCATGTTGCTGCATTCTATATTTCTTCAGAGTTCATATATTTATCTCAACTGTGTGCAGGTGCACAGGCAGAATTTCAGCTGCAGCTGAACAATTTACACAAGCGTTGACTCTAGATCCTCTTTTATGGGCGGCATATGAGGAATTGTGTATATTAGGTTGGTTCATTTTACACCCATATATGAAGTTCTGTGGTAGGTCTATAGTAATTGTGATATATTAGGACTAGTTGCATGAAGTATACTATTGCCTCATATCTTAACCTCTGAAGATGTAGAAATAGAAATGAAATGGTGATTTGAATGCGTGTTACTGAATATGCTACATCTAGTGGATTTGAATATGGCCTTCATAGACATTTCTCATATATTGTTGTCTTCTATGTTAATCTGTAGAAATATGTTTGTTCCTGTAAATTCAGAGCATTTGAGCATTACTGCAGTAAATTCTCTATCTGATGGATTTCAATCATCATCAATTAGCTCGCCATTCCGCCATTCGTTGTTACTGGCTCATACCTGGTGGGCAGTATTTCCTTTTGCCTTACTGTAGAAGTTACACTATGGTTCATTAATCCTTGCCTTTTTGCTTGCAAGGAGTCACTCTCAATTTAAAGTTTGAAGCCATAAACATACATTAAAAACGTGTCTTTGTCTTATAGGTATTGCCGAAGATACCGATGAGTGTTTTAGTGAATCGACTGCTCTACGTCTCCAGCAGGAACACACATCCACGTCCACTCTGGTGAAGTCGAACTTTGCCAATGAAAATCGAGTTCTATCATCCAGTGTCTCTGCAAGTTTTGGGGATATTATTCCTAAGCAAATCAAACAGCTTCATGCTAACAACATAACAGAAGTATCTGGTTATCCTCATGTAAGACCAACTGCATTGCATGTGCAGAACAGTTCAACTTCTAATGTATCACAGTTTGACACCCCGTCACCAGCTGCAGCACAGGTCAATACAACCTGTTTGATTCTTCACTTAAGATTTTTTTTGCCAATGTGCACCTAATATTAATAGGAGACTAAATGTAATCATCAGTTGGTAGAACCATGTTAAAAAGCACTGGTAGCTTGGTGTCTCTTATGTTTCCAATTATTTGACACTGTCTCAGATGGCTTGTTTTAGACCCCAGTGTCTCATATGTTTCCAATTATTTGACACTTGCTCAGATGGCTTGTTTTAGACCTTCAAGAATTGTCCTGACCCCAGAACTTGTTTTGTTCATCTATCTTGCCCCATCTACCTTTTTTCTAAAGAAAATCATTTTCCCTTGCAATGAAGTATTCCCTCCATTCTAAAATGCAAGTCGTTCTGGCTTTTCTAGGTGCACAGCTTTTGCTATGCATCTACATATATACTGTGTCTAGTCCACATTAACTTACAATTTGGAATGGTTGGAATAGAAGGGTGGGTCTGGTGCAGTGGTAGAGTCTCCACTTGTTTTGGACGTTCTGGATTCCCATTGGCCTCCTTGCGAAATGCGAAATAAGCAAAGCAATGGCTGCCTAGAATTCCCTTTGCTAGATCCCACCTTGTGTGGGAGCTTTCAACACCGAGTATGCCTTTGGGAAGTATATATCATCTGTGTCTAGTGAACAACATTCTGATGATACAGAGCTGTGTGGCACTGTTGCTTGGTCATTTGGTCGATCACAACTGTGTCTTAACTGTTGAGTTGTTTTACACAATTTTGAGTCAGTTGTGCTTGGCGATTTAACTTCTTCAGTTTTGAAATTATTTTAGTGTCAGCTGAGTTTCATTTTATTTAATTTAATTATGCAGACTTCTATCATGCCACCACCACTATTTAGGAATGTACATGCTTACCAGAATACAATAAGTGGCGATGCTCCCACTAAGCAGAAAGCTAATGGAGTAAGCCAGCCACTCAGAAGGAAATACATGGATGAAGCAAGGCTAAAGAAGGTTAGGTTCTTTCATTTGATTGCTATTACTGGATGCCACTACTTGTAACTTCTGTACCTGCCTGTTTCCCGATCTTTAGAACTTCCATGGTTTGCTCATGACTTTTAATGGCCTATCTATCCCTAGAGTTCGCATTTCTCCCCTGACCTTTATCTGAAAAGGATGTCAGTGTGACATATGTGTTGGTTTATATTTATTTTATTTTATGGCATGTTGATATTTTCCACTTGCTCATACTCCCTTGACCACAAAATGTCTTAAATATAAATTCCCTTGAAATTTCTGTAAGCTAACATTGATGGTCCCTTGTAACAGGATTCATAGTGTTGGATTCGTTGTTATCATTACAATAGTAATACATAGTGTCAGGATCAGTCACGTCTTTCATTTTTTTTGCTGTTACATGATTTTTGTTGTTCATAAACTTAATAATCTTGAGTTTGTCTGCAAGTATCTTCGTTCTTCAGTACTAGTGTGCCAATTGTGTACCAGCTTCAAACAACGGTCTCAAAAACTCAGAATGCCTTATAATACCATTCGTCTTGATGATGTTTACATAATGGTTAGATCAGTGTGTCATTCTTGTTGCATACTATTTTGCAACATTCTCAGCAGTGTTGCACACAAAAATAGTGGGGTGTTTTGGGGTTGCCTGAAACCAACCATTCTAAATTTTTGTTAATTGCTTTCCATATGTCAACTTTAGATATTTGGTAATGATACAAGTAGATATTTGAATCAAAATGCAGTTTCATAAAAATACTTTTTCCATGTTTAATAAATATTTTGTAAGAAAAAGTGTTTTTTTTGTGTTTTTTAGAGACCGTGCTGAACTGCTTATGTCAAAAGCATCATTTATGTTTTATTGGAGGGAGTACAAGGCACTGAAAACGATTGATATAATCCTAAGTCTATTTTTGTATTGTTTCTTGTAGTCACAAAGTTCATCTTGTAATATGATACACAATGGCAGTAAAACTATTTAATCTTTACTTACATTGAAGGTCTTCCTTTTCTTATTGGTTTTGTTGGATTGACAAAGGATGCATTTGATTGTTCTGTAGATTTAACTCATTTGAGATATGTTTGTAAATCCTCCTTTGTACTCTTTTCTGTTGATATTTTCTTATGGTGACAGGAACAAATCTATATACTACTCTATTAAGAACATAATGTGGGCACCTAGTGCTACCACGGCTTCACCCTCCCTACACCCAGCGTCCGCAAAAAGTAGTGCAGAACGAGCACTCGAAACCACACCCCTCTGCTCCAGAAAATTGGGGCTAACCATCAGACCACACATACGTTAGTGTTTAGAAATAAATAAAAAATATATTTGTAGCTTAGACGTCGCTCCCCTGTCTCGTGGCAACGCACGGGCACATACCTAGTATATATGTTACAAGTGTTAGGATACCTGCATTACATTATGGAATAAAGCTACAAAGATAAAGAAAAAGGCTCTCACATTGACACCAAATCCTCTTTGTCTACGCATTTACATGGTCCTATGCATTATTGCATATTTACATTGGAGATTGGACAATTGTATTTATATGGAATATCCTTGATGCATCATTCTGAAGGGCAGGCCTTGTACAGTGGTGAGAGCTGTCTCACTGAGTCACCAGGTCGCAGATTCACATCAGTCTCTCCACATTGCGGGGAAAGATTGACTTGGTTTATTTTTCCCTAGATCCCACTTGTGGGAGTCTCCGACTTTGGGTCTGCCCCCTTTTTACCCTGATGCATCATTCTGGCTCTGCCACTGTTGGTGATATTAGAATTGAAGACGTTTTTCAGGTTTCTGGAAGGTTGTTTAATAGCGATGCAATGCCTCGAAGAAGTCAAAGACTTAAAGATACAACAACAAATTCAAATACATCTCAAATTGGAGGAAATGGAACAGATCATTTGTCAGGTAAATTGCGAGTAAACTCGTCCACACAATCAAAATTGTGTTCAACAGCCATACGTTCTGTGCAAGTTAGGAAAGGAAAACCACGGGCTACAGAAAATTTTGATGAAGGTGATTATCATTTCAATGTGGATGATTCATCAAATTTCAGAATAAATGTATGCTAATTTGGTTGGTGTGTTTTTATATATCAAGTGATCAGGATGTATTGGTGTATTTTACTTGATATTATTATCGATTATTAGTTTACATTAGACATTTCTGTCATCATACTTGGTAGTAGTATTGTTTTGTAGTTTCTTCTGCCATATATATTGTTGGTATTTCTTTTCCTTTTTTTTTTTGGAAATTTCGCTTATGATACCAAGTTGTAGAAAATTTGAGGCTACTGCTTTGCTAAAACCAAGCATGAAACTGCCTAATAGATGTATTTTCATCTATGGTTCTTAGTATTGAGATATCTCTTTATGCTGATTTAGAAAATGAACTTCTTATTCATACTTTAAATACTACATCATTATTAGGGTAAAATACTGAAGCAAGGTTTTTTTTTCAGCATAAAATCCTAATTTGGTAACCCTGGCATTTAGACTACTAAATGCATTATTAGGATAAAATACTGAAGCAAGGTTTTTTTTCAGCATAAAATCCTAATTTGGTAACCCTGGCATTTAGACTACTAAATGCATCCGTTGCCCTGTGACTGGATTATCTCCAACACTTTCACCTTAATGTTGATACAATATTATTTCGTAAAATGTATTTTTTTAGTTTTGACCTTTTGCATTAGGTCAGTGTATGGATGAGCATTTTTTGCTCAACCGTCTTTATGAATGGTGATTCTTTTTAAATTTAGGAAGTAGATATGAAGTCATTGATGAAATGTGGACAGACAATATGTCAGGAACTTCTTCTGTAAGTACAGCTGATGGAAGATCCTTCGAGCAAGATAGAGCTGAACGAATTCTGTTGCAAGACTCCAAAATGGCACTTGGTATTAGGGAGCTATTGGGACTTTTCCGAACACTGGGGGAAGGTTTTAGGCTTTCTTGCTTGTTTAAGTGCCAGGTATAATATAGGGTGTTTAGCTAAAGATGTTGACCTTGTACCCAACGATATCATTGAACTGATTTCATTATTGTTCAGGAAGCACTGGAAGTCTACAGAAAACTCCCTGAGTCGCAGTTTAATACTGGATGGGTTCTATGCCAGGTGAAGTCAATGCAAGATGATTAGAGAATTCCAAACATGCTTTGTTTGTAATGAAATAACTGCTTATGACATACCATGATGGAGTATATATTTGCCAGCAAATTAACATGTAAATTTTTTGTTATATCCGAAATTGCAAATTAATTTTAGTGAACCCAATGGCATAACGAGTTCTACGGTGTCTAATTGTTAGGAGTTCTAAATTATAGTCTCTATTGCTCTTTATTTGCTTTTTGAGTCAATTTGGAATTGGCAGTTTGTTAACTTAAAACTCAAGCACCAACCTTTGTTAATGCAAGTGATGTCTCCCTTAAATATACATTTTAGTCCTTTAAAGTTTAAACAAAATGTAATGTCTTGTTATATATTAGGTATTACATATATCAACGTAAAGAAAGTTTTGTAAATTCAATACTTTTGGTAAGCAAATGCTTGTGGCTTATTTTTGTTTTGGTCGACTATGCAGGTTGGTAAGGCATATTTTGAATTAGTTGATTATTTGGAAGCTGATCATTATTTTGAGCTGGCACACCGATTATCGCCTTGTACGCTTGATGGAATGGACATCTATTCTACTGTTCTTTATGTAAGTGAAATCAGTGCATTGGGCTTGGCTACATTTATTGGCACATTTATCTCCAAGCTCACAAGCTTCTTATGCAGCATCTGAATGAGGAAATGAGACTAAGCTACCTTGCTCAAGAGCTTATTTCCATTGATCGACTATCTCCTCAAGCATGGTATGTATTTTTATCTCAGAAAGAGTGACAATGTTAGGGCCTTTTCTTGCCACACTATTTTGATTTTATTTTTTTAACTCCATCTTTTAACACATTTTTTATTTTTTTTTGTGGGGAGGGGAGAGAGATGGGGTTAGGTTAATGTTCTTGGTTTTGACTATTTACATGCAGTATTGGTTTCATTGCAGTGAAAAACAGCTGGATGAGTCTAGGCCACAAAGCCTTAGTCTGAAAGCTGGGTTCTCAATTCTCATTTTTCATTTCTAATATATCTGTCTGGAATATGCAACAGGTGTGCAGTGGGCAATTGCTTTGCCTTGAGAAAAGATCATGAGACTGCTTTGAAGAATTTTCAACGTTCGGTACAGCTTGACTCAAGATTTGCATATGCTCACACTCTATGTGGTCATGAGTATGTTGTGGCTCTCATAAATATTCTATATGTTTCTATTTTCATGCTCCAGATCTTATGCAAATCTGAAGCTACATCCTGAAAATTCATGTTCGAGATAATCATTTCAAAATTTCTAAATGAACCCCATTCCTTGAAACTGTAGGTATTCTGCACTGGAGGATTATGAGAATAGTATCAAATTCTACAGATGTGCACTGCAGGTAGATGAAAGGCACTACAATGCTTGGTATGGCCTTGGGGTGGTGTATCTTCGCCAGGAAAAGTTTGAGTTTGCTGAGCATCATTTCAGAAGGGCATTTCAGATAAATCCTCGCTCTTCTGTTCTCATGTGCTATCTTGGGATGGCCTTGCATTCTCTTAAGGTTGATATCATTGATCTACAACAATAGACTACTCCCTCTGATTCCAAATATAGGTTGTTGTAGTCTAAAAACTACTTACACATGGAATCCAATGGAGTACTTCTCCATTTCTGTTTTCCCCTTCAAAATCTTAAGTTGACAATGATTAAATGAACCTTCTGTCTGGATTCAAACTTGTCAGAGGAATGAAGAGGCACTGGAAATGATGGAGAAAGCTATAGCAGCTGATAAGAAGAATCCACTGCCCAAGTATCAGAAGTCCTTAATCCTTCTAGGACTAATGAAGTATGAAGAAGCTCTGGATGAGTTGGAGCGGCTAAAGGAGATTGCACCTCATGAGAGTAGTATGTATGCACTGATGGGAAAGATTTACAAGCAACTCAATATTCTTGACAAAGCTGTTTTCTGCTTCGGCATTGCCCTGGATTTGAAACCACCTGCTGCTGATCTTGCTATAATTAAGGTATAACACAATCTCATTTTCCATATCCCTCCTACTGCTTTTTTTTTCTGGAATACGCAGGAGAGCTGCGCATCTTTGTATTAATAGAAGAAAAGAAAGGGGGAGAGACCCCAATACAGCACACACACCACTAGAGACTAACTACGGATCACCGACTAAAACATGGTGAATAGCAGTAGGAGGGACAGCGGTGTGGGTCGTGTATCCCTCCTACTGCTATTCACCCTGTTTTTCTTTTCTTAATTTATCTTTGTATCTTCGAGGCAATCACTGCTAGTTGAACTGTATTATTAATTGCCATTAAGTGGAATTTATATGTTATCACTATTGTACTGTTCATGTTATAGCTCACTATGATCCAAAATATAGATTGTTTTGATCATCCTAAATCAAGTTTCTATAGCTCGGTGACCAAGTTTTCAAGAAAACAAACTTGGGCCAAGTTTATTGGAAATACATTGTCATCTAACAATATGAAATAAAGAAATATATCATGGTGCATTTAATGAATTAAATTGATACTGTAGACATTGGTGCATTTTTCTATAAACTTGGTGAAACTTAGGTAATGAAGTAAAAGTCATCATGATTGTTTGTACGGTTGGTCGGTTTGCACCTAATGTGTTTCCTATGGCCTACATTTTGGAACGAAGGGATAAATAACTCTGACTTGCTTGTCTGATGTTGGGCAGTCCGCAATGGAGAAAGTACATCTCCCTGATGAACTGATGGAGGATGACCTGTAAGTTCACTCAAGCATCGTGAGAAATGAACATTTACTTCGGGTTCATGATGTCCCGCCTGTGCTTCGTGTTCCTGGCCTAGTGGCTGCTTGGGCTTCTCAAGTGGAACTCGGAAGTCGGAGCTGTACTATTAGCCATCCAGTTTGGAATGAAAAGAAAAAAAATTTAACCATCCAGTTTTGTAGATTTAGTTGTAGCCTGTAATCAGAGAACACATGCGCAGAAGCTGCGATAGTTTAGGACTCTGTACAAGGTGAGCGTTGGCGAAATGACGCATGTACCATTATCAAATAACGGAAATAATTAAAGGATGAGGATCCAGCTGATTCAAGCAGATTGTTTGTCGCATCTACCAACCTTTTAAAAGATCACCACTTTGGATCCATACCATTAAAAGATCACCACTTTGAATCCATACCATTACTATCTCACTTACATGTGGGTTCACATGAGTCAATGACATGTGGAGTCTATGGTATATATCTAAAGTTTGGATCTTTTAATGGTATAGATCCAATTGTTCCTTTTAAAGGTGTCACATAAGGTTGAAAACATTTCAGCCCAAGTAAATCGATTTGAAGATGAGAGGAGGAAAAGAGGATGCTTCCGCGAGTCAGCCTCCTAACTGGCTTGGAGGTGGGGGATAAAGCTAGGCTCTTCAAGCAAGCAAAGTGTAACCATCCGTTCTCTTGCTAGTAGCCTGTATCATTGCTGCATATCCTGGCATCATTAAGAAACCATCCTGTCAGTGATGAGCAATTTCTGGAAAAGTTTTACTTTGCATTGTGCGATTTGATATATATTTTTTATTTACATGGTATGTTGCATGGGCTTGAGATAATCTGGTAAGATCTGTATCGTCGATGGTGCTTCGGGTGCACAAAACAGGTCTCTACCATTTGATGCTACATTGCTCTTCACTCCCCACGTTGGATCCGTCCCTGCCACTGCTACAACCAAACGCATCCCAAGTGTCTACCAAATACCGAAGAGTTTAGGGTGGTTTGATTGACCAGGTCATTGCAACCTTTGCAGGTGTCTCAACGACCATAGACATGCTACCAACCAATAAACTGGCACTAGTTGTTTAAAAAGTAATTAGTCAAAAGTAAACACGCTCGTTAAGTCAAACATTAAGGGTGTCTGATTTTACCACAACAAACCTGTTGACACCTTTTTAGGACGTCAAACACTCAACAAGAACCAGTGGCGGTGCTCTCTGGTCAGGCGCGGACGGTTCGTGGCCAGGGGCTGGACGGTCCGCGACCTGGCGCAGGGCTAGGGTTCCCTGCCTAATGGTTGGACGATCTGCGCCCTAGGGCCGAACGGCCCGCGCGTGCGCAGGGGCGGCAGAAGATCGCCGGCGGCGCCTGGATCTAGCTCCCGGGAGGAACCCCGTCGGGGAGGAGAGATCCTAGGAGTTATTTAGGCTCGGGCAGGCCGACCTAGACTCCTCTAATCGACGTAGAGTCGAAGAGAAGCGGAGAATTTGGGAATTGAGAGGCTAAACTAGAACTAGACTAGAACTACTCCTAATTGTACAGGAAATAAATGCGAGATAGAAGTATTATTGATTCGATTGATGATTCCAAATCGGTCGTATACCTCTGTATTTATAAAGGAGGGGGCTGAACCCGTTACAAACAAACTCCCCGAGCTAATCCCGCGAATTTCGTCAACAAACACGGCAAGAAACTCGGAACCCTAATCTGTTCTGCGCGCGCGGACCGTCCGACCCACAGGCGCGGACTGTCCAGACCGTGGACCGTCCGCCCTCTCTTTTTGGTGCCCAATATATGCCCCCTGCCTTTTGGTGGAGCTGAGCGAACCAAAAGCAACTAACTCGATGTATCACATCGGTTTTCTTAGGCATCTTGCCACTTACTAGGATAGTACGCAGTGGCTTTGGTCCTAATGGTTGACTCAACAGACATGACCCTTTTAGCTTTGATCGAACTGTCAGTCCCAACACCGCCGAGCGTCATACTGGTCCTGACCAATTCGTCACCTTGCTTTCCTAATTTTCTAAGTGTTCTGGCGTAGCTCATAGTCGATCAGGTCTTCTCCTTGCAGGTCGTCTTCCTCCATGGGCGTTGGTACGTCGTTCGAGGTGTCTTGGTGTAGTGCGGATGGTTCGGCCTCAGGGGTCGGACGGTCCGCGTCCTGTGCAGATGATCCAGCCTTTATAGCTGGACTGTTTACCATACCTGCAGAGAGTTGCACAGTTGTCGTTTTATTTTCTATCTTTATGGTCGTTTGATTCTTCTCAACAGCCTTTGGTCTCCATCTCTTTTGTGGTGGCGGATACTGCGGATGCGTGTCATTGAATATTTTTTCCGCCTCCTTTTCCTGATTCTCCTTTGCTCTGAGGCGCTGTAATTTTCGCTTTTGTGATCATGTCAATCCCAATGGGCACTATCGGGGCTTGGAGTATTTTGGATCGGCTGTTTTGTTGACAGTCATACCTTCTTTTTTGTTTTTGTTCGCCGATTCACCAAAAATCATCAGCCCTTTGTTATTTTGTTGTACGACGACATCTGTCGTTCCTATTTTAATGACGTCCCTTTTTATCGTACTGTTGGAGGTTGTAGCTGTATACCCCCTGCCGGATTAGTCAGCCTTTGGGGCCGAGTTGTTCGGCAATCTTGCTGGGCCTATGCTCGTGGACCAGATTGAGGGGCTCTCAATCGGTCTTGTACTGGAGGTGTCAACCTATTGACTCCAGATGTTTGGGGTGCCTCCCAAGCGGGGTACTGTGGCATCCCAAATGGGTATGGTGGCATGCCCCACATTTGATTTGGGACATATGGTAGAGGTATGTATGTATATGGACATGGCATAGGTGTATATGGGGGTGTAGGTGTCCATGCAGGTACGTTAGGTCTTAATTGAACATTATGACCTCCCGTCTTTTCCGATTGGTGAGGTGGGCCAATCGGCCTAACCTGCTGTCGCTCCTGGGTGGGTAAGCGAGGTCGTTTTGGTGGCCGGTCGCTGGTGCCTGCCTTCTTTTTCATATATTTACATAATAATTGATCAAAGGTCGGGCTGGATTTTACCAACCGACCAGTTGCCTTGAACGTGTTAGTTTTCCACGTACCTATTTCTAGCCGTCGTGGTTTGAAGGTACGTGGTTGCCGCGACTCCTTGGCGTTGTCGGATCGTCTGCTGGAACGCTTCGGACCGTCTAGCGATGTTACGGACCGTCCGCGCCTGGGCACCGGACCATCCGCGATGCGCAGTATGGGTTCTCGCACATGCCCCCTTGTCTACGCTTGCCCCCCCCAGTGCCGGAGGTTGTGATGGTCACTTTCAGTGTCTCCCCTCCATCAGGAGTCTTCTCGGCCACCACTTTCCTGCAAGAGATTTTGTTGTTTCCATCGGCCTCCTGTGCGTTACCGATGATGACTTCTTTGTCTTTTCCCTTATCGGCTGTGTAGGGCCGAATTAGGACCCTTTTGCCCTTGAAGTTGATCATATTCACTAGGAAGGGCTCTATGTCCTCCTAAAATTTCAATCGTCCCTCGTTAATGGCCAATTGGATTTGTCGTCGAAATACATTACAATCATTAGTGGCATGGGAAAATGAGTTGTGCCACTTGCAATATGCACGACGCTTTAGTTCATCGGCGGGTGGAACAGTATAATCGATCTTAATGTTACCATTTTTAGTAATTCATCGAATATCTTATCACATTTGCCAACATTAAATGTAAACTTAATCTCCTCTTGCCGTTTCTTTTGAACTGACTGCAAGGAGGAGCAAGCCGAAGATTTGGCCTATTCGGGCCAAACTATTTCGGCAGTGTAAACTTCCTTTGGTTCATCGTCTGAACTACTTTGATTGTGTTCTACTATATGGACATTATGATGAACCGTTTTGACTAGTTCTTTGCTTCGTCTTTCACAAGCCAAAGCTCTTTGATGTAATTGTGCTAGCGTAAAGAACTAGATGCCTTCTAATTTCTCCTTTAAATAATAGCGCAATCCATCAAAGGCTATTCCCGCCAGTTGTTTATCTGTTAAATGAATTTGAAAGCATCGGTTTCTCGTATCCCAGAATCTCCGGATGTAATCACTAACCGATTCATCCTTTTCTTGTCGCAAGGCCACTAAATCCACTAAATCTAACTCATAGTCACTAGAGAAAAAGTGATCATGGAATTTTTGTTCTAAATCCCCTATGTCAAGATAGAATTAGGAGGTAATGTAGCGTACCATGCAAACGTGGTTCCTGTTAAAGACAGTGAAAATAAACGCACGCGAAATGCTTCTATGTCGACCAATTCTCCTAATTGTGCTAAGAACTGGCCTATGTGTTCGCGCGTGTTTTTCCTTGGTCACCCAAAAACTTTGCGAATTCGGGTATTCTGGTCCCCTGTGGGTATGGGAGACGGTCAAACTGGCTATCATAGGTCTTCGATATGACTACCCCCCGGGGACTATACTAACTCTGAGCTTATCTCGGAATGCCCTAGCTATTTCCTCTCTTACTATATCGATGGCAGTCGGTGGGAGATCACCGGTTCTTTGGTCCAATATGGGTGAGTTTGTTTGGATGTTGGTATGTTGTTTTCTTCCCCATTGGTTTGGGTTTTGCGACGCGTTAATACATGCCCTATGAGGCTCATAGGACTGACCATTCCTTTCTGGTCTTCTGGGGGCCGGAAAGTACTCACTCTCACGGTTTTGGTAGATTATATTATGGTGCTGGTGTATCGTATGGTGAGATGGGGAGTCTAGCTGGGACGGATATGGAGTTGGATATCCATCCTTCTAAAAAAACTCTGTGCCGGACCGTCCGGCTCCGTGCGCGGACTGCCCGACCATGTGGCTGGACCGTCCGACATTTTATTCGGACTGTCTGGCGCCATATGCAGACGGTCCGAATGAGTTATCTAGGGTTTGCACGGCATGTGGTGGCTTGGGTGCAGGTCTCGTTAATTCGTTTCTAAAAATGGGATCGGCCGTCGCTGGCCCGGACGGTCCGCGCTCACGTGCGGACGGTCCGGACATGCGCAGATCGGCAAATTTATCGCCGATGTGCGTGGGAGGCTGTCGTTGCCCAAGGTACATGTCTATCGGCATCCCATAAAGGGGTTGTGACTGGTCGTGACAACCTGTAGCCGATGAATTATGTGTGTATTCCCTTAATTCAATCTCGTGCGAAGGAAGATTTGCCATAGTAGACTTATCAAGCGCACACACTAGCCTTTTATGATCATTTTGTATATCCCCTACGATACTTTGCAACTGCTCTTGCTGTTCGTCTATGTAAGCTTTAAGAGATTGGAGTTCGTTGGTGCTACTTACATTGGGGGTAATCGTAGTAGGTCGGAGCGAAGCCAGATTTGTCGCCCGTTGCCGAACGACTTTGTTGTTCCTGTCCACCTTGAAGTCGACCAGGAACTTTGCCTTTGTGTTTGAACCAGAAATGAGCAAGCGGACGGTCTGGCCCTGAGGCCGGACGGTCCGCGGTCCGGACGGTCCGCGCCTGTGGGCCGGACGGTCCGCGCGTGCGCAGAACAGATTAGGGTTCCGAGTTTTGTGCTACGGTTGTTAGCTATATTCGCGGAATTAGCTCGGAATCAGTTGTGTAAAGGGTCCAGCCCCCCTCCTCTATAAATAGAGAGGTCTACGACCGATTTGGAATCATCAATCGAATCAATACAACTTCTATTTCACATTTATTTCCTGTACAATTAGGAGTAGTTCTAGTCTAGTTCTAGTTTAGCCTCTCGATCCGCAAATTCTCCGCCTCTCCTCGACTCTACGTCGATTAGAGGAGTCTAGGTCGGCCTGCCCGAGCCTAGACAACTCCTAGGATCTCTCCTCCCCGACGGGGTCCCTCCCGGGAGCGAGATCCAGGCACTGCCGGCGATCATCCGCCGCCCCTGCGCACGCGCGGACCGTCCGGCCCTAGGGCGCGGACCGTTCGGCCGTCAGGCAGGGAACCCGGGCTCCTGCACCAGGTCGCGGACCGTCCGGCCCTGTGCCGCGGACCGTCCGCGCCTGACCAGAGAGCGCCGCCGCCTCACGCCAGGTCGCAGACCGTCCGGCCCTATGCCGCGGACCGTCCGCGCCTGACCAGAGAGCACCGCCGCTGGTTCTTTTGAAGTGATTGGCGCCTCCAAAAAGGCGTCAACATACTTTTTGGCGACTCCGCTGGGGACAACAAATATAGACGCATCAAATCGGCCCTCAATGGCCGGTTCAAGAGATATCTCTGATATTTCCCCAAGCAACATCATAGAGCCGACTTGGGAGACCTTACCGGCTGACGAACAGCTCCAATTCGAGGAGCACAAGGAGCGTATGATCCAGGAGGCAAAAGCAAAATTCTTGGCCAACTTCAAAGTGGACAGGAACAACAAGGTCGTCCGACATCGGGCGACGGATCCGGCTTCGCTCCAACCCACGCCAGATATCCCCAATGTAAGTAATACCAACGAGCTACAATCTCTTAGAAATTATGTAGAAGAGCAACGTGAATAAATGCAAAACATCATAGGGGGTATGCAAAGCGATCTTAAGAGACTAGTACATGCATTTGATAAATCTAGTATCGCAAATTTTCCTTCACACGAGGTTGAGTTAGGAGGTAACACGCGTAGCACATCGGCTACAGGTTGTCATGACCAGTCACAACCCCTTTATGGGATGCCGATGAACACATACCCTGAGCAACCGCAAATCGGCAGCAAATCAGCCGATCTGCACATGCCCGGACCGTCCGCACGTGAGCGCGGACCGTCCGGACCAACAACAGTCGGGCCTATTTTTAATGAGTTACCTAGATATGTGCCTGAACCACCACACACAACACAGAATCTAAACTACCCAGTCGGACCGTCCGCGTACAACGACGGACGGTCCGCACATAATCACGGACGGTCCGGGCCAATGTCCGGACAGTCCGCACATGACCTTTTTGAGGAGGATTGTTACCTGAATCCTCACCCGTCCCAGCAGCACTTCCCATCGCACAATGCATCAACCCATTAATTCGAGATCTAGAGCCCAGGAAAACTTTCCGGCCCCACCGAGAAGGCCGGAAAGAAACGATCAAACATATGAACCATATAGGACAAGTGGCAATGCACCACGTAGTTCAAACCAATGGGGGGAAAGACAATATGCTAATATCCAGCCAACCCCACCTATGTTTGATCAGAGAGCCGGTGGTCTCGCACCGGCTGCCATTGATATAGTAAGGGAAGAAATAGCCGGGGCGTTTCGAGATAAGCTCGGAGTAAGCATGGTCCCTGGGGGGCAATCATATCGGAAACCTTATGACAGCCGATTTGATCACCACCCATACCCACAGGGAAACAGGATACCCGAATTCACAAAATTTTCGGGTGATCAAGGAAAGAACACACGTGAACATATAGTCCAATTTTTAGCACAATTAGGAGAGTTGGCCGACACAGAGGCATTTCGCATACGTTTATTTTCATTATCTTTAACAGGAACTGCGTTTGCGTGGTACACCACTTTACCTCCTAATTCCATTTCATCATGGGGGGATCTAGAACAAAAATTTCATGATCATTTTTTCTCTGGTGACTATGAGTTGGATTTGGTAGATTTAGTGTCATTACGACAAGCAAAAGATGAATCGGTTAATGATTACATCCGGAGATTCCGAGATACAAGAAACTGATGCTTCCAAATTCATTTAGCAGAGAAACAGCTAGCAGGATTAGCCTTTAATGGTCTACGATATTATTTAAAAGAAAGATTAGAAGGCATCCAATTTTTTACACTAGCACAGTTACACCAAAGAGCTTCGGCTTGTGAAAGCCGAAGCAAAGAAACTGCTAAAGCAATTCGTCATAACGTACATATAGTAGAGTGCGATCAAAGTAGCTCAGAGGACGAGTCAACAGAAGTATATGCTGCTGAAATGGTTTGGCCAAAGCAGGCCAAATCTTTGGCTTGTGCTTCCCTACAGCCAATTCAAAAGAAACGGCAGGAGGATGTAAAGTTTACGTTTAATGTTAACAAGTGTGATAAAATATTTGATGAATTACTCAAAAATGGCAACATTAAAATAAATCACACTGTTCCATCTGCCGATGAGCTAAAACGTCGTGCATACTGCAAGTGGCATAACTCATTTTCTCATGCCACTAATGATTGTAATGTATTTCGGCGACAGATTCAATCGGCCATTAACGAGGGACGATTGAAATTTCAGGAAATGCAGGTGGATACAGAGCCTTTTCCGATGAACATGATTGACTTCGAGGGCAAGAAAGTCCTAGTTCGGCCAAACACAGCCAATAAAGACAAAGGCAAAGAGACAATCATCGGCAATGCTAAAGAGGCCGATGGGGATCGTAAAGTTTCTTGCAGGAAAGTGGTAGCCGAGAAGACTCCCGATGGAGGGGAGACCCTAAAGGTGACCATCACAGCCTACAGTACTGGGGGGCAAGCGCAGACAGGGAGACAGATGCAGGAACCCATGCTGCGTATCCCGGACGGTCCGGCACGTAGGCGCGGACGGTCCGGGACCCCACCGGACGGTCTGGAGAGCTCCGG
The DNA here is from genome assembly GCA_029449295.1 of Zea luxurians. Classification (NCBI taxonomy): domain Eukaryota; kingdom Viridiplantae; phylum Streptophyta; class Magnoliopsida; order Poales; family Poaceae; genus Zea; species Zea luxurians. The sequence goes on along the minus strand of JAOPSE010000064.1, from coordinate 140,095 downwards.
CGGACGGTCCGGCCGTACTCAGGACTCGCAACGGCCACGTACTTTCAAACCACGACGACCAGAGATAGGTACGTGGAAAACAAATACATTCAAGGCAGCTGGTCGGTTGGTTAAAGCCGGCCCAACTTTTGATCAATTATTGTCTAAATACGTAAAAAAGAAGGCCGGCCCCAGTGACCGGCCAGCAAAGCGACCCCGCTCACCCATTCATGAGCAGCGTCAGGTAAGGCCGATTGGACCACCTCACCAATCGGAAGAAATGAAAGGTCATACTGTACAACTGAGACCTAACATACCTGCATGGACACCTCCACCTTATCCGCCTATGTCATATCCATATCCATATTTACCTCCACCATATGTCCCAAATCAAATGTGGGGCATGCCACCATATCCATTTGGGATGCCACAGTACCCCGCCTGGGGGCACCCCAAACATCCGTTTTTGATAGGTTGGTGCCACCAATGCAAGACCGATTGAGCACTGCTGAATCTGGTCACCAGGCACAGGCCCAACAAGATTACCGGACTACTCGGCCTCCTAGGCCGACCAATCCGGCAGGGGGGCATATGCCTGTAGCAACTCAAAGAACAACAAAAAAGGACATCATCAAAATAGGCACTGCAGATGTTGTCATACAGGGAGACAATAAAGGGCCGATGATTTTCGGCGAATCGGCCAACACAACCGAAAAGGATACGGCTACCATCAAAACAGCCGATCCAAAATACTCCATGCCTCGATGGTGCCCAGCGGGATTGACACGATCCCAAAAGAGAAAATTACAGCGCCTAAGAGCAAAGGAGAGCCAGGAGAAGGAGGCGGAAAAGACATTTAATGACACACATCCACTATACCCGCCACCGCAAAAGAAATGGAGACCGAAGGCCGTTGAGAAAAAACAAACGGCCACAGAAATAGAAAGTCAATCTGCACCAGGCGCGGACCGTCCGGCCCCTGCGCGCGGACCGTCCGCCGTTCACCAGGAAGTCTCTGGACAACCTGCACCAGGCGCGGACCGTCCGGCCCCCGCACGCGGACCGTCCACCGTTCACCAGGAAGCCTCCAATGACACGACAACATCAATGGAAGAGGACGACCTACTGGGAGAAGACCTGGTCGACTACGAGGCTTCTCCAGAACGCCCAGGTATGGATGTAAATATTATTACATTTTCTGCCGATTGTACTATTATCGGCGACGATGAACCTGTTGTTGCCCAGTTTGATTTCGGTCCTAAAGAAGCCGCCTTTACTAAACCAAAGGAATCGGTAAATCATTTAAAGCCGCTCTTCATGCGCGGTCACATTGATGGAATACCGATTGCTAAGATGTTGGTAGATGAAGGGGCGGCTATAAATCTAATGCCTTATTCATTATACAGAAAATTAGGTAAACAAGATGACGAACTTGTCAAAACCAACATGACCCTCAGCGGTGTTGGGGATAGTTCAATTAAAGCCAGGGGAGTCACGTCCGTTGAATTAACCATCGGGACTAAGACCCTTGCTGCTGCATTCTTCGTCGCTGATGTAGAAGGGAATTACAGTTTAATTCTAGGCAGAGATTGGATTCATGCCAATCAATGTATACCTTCTACATTACATCAAATGCTAATACAATGGGTAGGCAATGAGGTAGAACAAGTACATGCGGATGTATCGGCCTACATCGCTGTGGCCGATGCCCCTGTACTCTGGACTTATGAGACTGCTACATGTCTCACAGGAGTAGATTTTTCTGATTATCAGTTCATAAGTATAGATAAGAAAGGTTTCATTCCTGTAATGCTAGAGCCGATGGAGAATTGGCTAAATCCTAAATAAAGTTTAAATGATGAATACACACAAAGTTCATGAGTCGTTGATCACGGACAATTCGGCTCTTAAAGCCGGATGGTCCGGTCTTTCACAAAACAGTTCGGACTTTAAGACCGAACATCTACCACAGCGAAAAGATAGTATTACGGATGATTCGGTCCCCGAGACCGGAGAGTCCGCCATCACACAAAGATCATCTGATTCCTCTATGGGGGACATGATAGAGGAATTCAGAGATCTTGATAAACTAGGATAGGGGTTTACATCGGTCGATCCTTTGGAGGAGATTGACATAGGAGATGGTAAAACACCAAGGCCGACTTTTGTAAACAAGACCCTAGAGACCGATTCTAGAAATGAGATGATCGGTCTATTGAAGGAATATTCAGATTGTTTTGCTTGGAATTACACTGAAATGCCTGGACTAAGCCGAGAGATTGTCGAACATCGGCTGCCTATTAAGTCTGGTTTCAGACCTTTCAAGCAAAAAGCTAGAACATTTCGTCCAGATCTTCTCCCATGAATCAAGGACGAAATCCACCGGCTGCTAGAAGCTAATTTTATTAGACCTTGCAGATATGCAGAGTGAGTCTCCAATATTGTGCCGGTAGAGAAGAAGGAGTCAGGTAAGCTTAGGGTATGCATTGATTTTCGCAATTTAAATAGAGCAACTCCTAAAGATGAATATCCCATGCCCATAGCCGACACATTAATCAATAATGCATCAGGAAATAGAATTATTAGCTTTCTTGATGGTAATGCCGGATATAACCAGATTTTCATGGCCGAAGAGGATGCGTCTAAAACGGCTTTTATATGTCCAGGCTTCATTGGTTTATTTGAATGGGTTGTCATGACATTCGGTCTTAAAAATGCTAGTGCTACTTATCAGAGGGCTATGAATCTGATCTTCCATGAGTTGTTAGGAAACACTGTGGAAGTCTACATTGATGATATTGTAGTCAAATCGGCTGAGTTTAGTTCTCATATAGCTGATTTGCGCAAAGCCTTTGATAAAATGCGTCGGTATGGTTTGAAAATGAACCCACGTAAATGTGCTTTTGGAGTGTCGGATGATAAGTTTTTAGGATTTGTCATCCATGAACATGGTATAGAAATAGACCCTGACCGAATCAAGTCTATTCGGAATGTGGGACCTCCGACTTGTAAGGTCGAAGTGCAGAAGTTTCTCGGCAAGGTGAATTATTTACGAAGGTTTATTTCTAACCTAGCCGGGAAGATTGATGCCTTCACCCCTATCCTTCGGCTTAAGAATGATGCCGAATTCACTTGGGGGGCAGAGCAGCAGGAAGCATTTGATCTCATTAAAAATACTTGTCTTTGGCTCCCGTGTTAAAAGCACCACAAGTAGGAGCACCATTCAGATTATACATTGCAGCTGAAGACAAGGTTATTGGGGCTGTTCTGACACAAGAAACTGAGGGGAGGGAGCATGTAGTGACATATCTAAGCCGAAGGTTGGTGGATGCTGAAACAAGGAAGCAGTGTTGCCTGTGGAAATAAGTTTGAATGCTGTCAGGTTCGCCAGACAAAATGATCTAACCGTCACTGATTATTATAATTCAATGATGGATAATATTGATGAGGTGATCGACAAGATGGTGATAGCTTTAGGAGCAATAGAAAAGGACAAGATTATGGTAGCCAGGGCCTACAACAAGAAGGTTAAAGCAAAATCATTTCAAGTAGGGGACCTGGTGTGGAAGACCATCCTGCCTCTAAGGAATAAAGACCGGAAGTTCGGAAAATGGTCACCAAGCTGGGAGGGTCCTTATAAAGTAAAACAGGTGGTGTCTCGTAACACTTATTTACTACAAACATTACAAGGTAAGGATTTACCTAAGGCTTTGAATGGGCGTTTCCTCAAACAGTATCATCCTAGTATGTGGCAAGATGCCTAAGAGAACCGATGTGATCACATCGAGTTAGTTGCTTTTGGTTCGCCCAGCTCCACCAAAAGGCAGGGGGGCATATGTTTGAACCAGAAATGAGCAAGCGGACGGTCCGGCCCTGAGGCCGGACGGTCCGCGCGTGCGCAGAACAGATTAGGGTTCCGAGTTTTGTGCTACGGTTGTTAGCTATATTCGCGGAATTAGCTCGGAATCAGTTGTGTAAAGGGTCCAGCCCCCCTCCTCTATAAATAGAGAGGTCTACGGCCGATTTGGAATCATCAATCGAATCAATACAACTTCTATTTCACATTTATTTCCTGTACAATTAGGAGTAGTTCTAGTCTAGTTCTAGTTTAGCCTCTCGATCCCCAAATTCTCCGCCTCTCCTCGACTCTACGTCGATTAGAGGAGTCTAGGTCGGCCTGCCCGAGCCTAGACAACTCCTAGGATCTCTCCTCCCCGACGGGGTACCTCCCGGGAGCGAGATCCAGGCGCTGCCGGCGATTATCCGCCGCCCCTGCGCACGCGTGGACCGTCCGGCCCTAGGGCGCGGACCGTTCGGCCGTCAGGCAGGGAACCCGGGCTCCTGCACCAGGTCGCGGACCGTCCGGCCCTGTGCCGCGGACCATCCGCGCCTGACCAGAGAGCACCGCCGCCTCACGCCAGGTCGCGGACTGTCCGGCCCTGTGCCGCGGACCGTCCGTGCCTGACCAGAGAGCACCGCCGCTGGTTCTTTTGAAGTGATTGGCGCCTCCAAAAAGGCGTCAACACTTTTCTTCTTAGATCAGCTGCTCATGGCGCTCCTCAAACAGGAGCTGTTCTTCAGCCGACAAGGTTTCCATGTCGGCGTGATGATATTGCTGGTGGAAACTTCAGAGCTATCCTTTAAACCGGCCATTGAGGGCCAATTTGATAGGTCTATATGTGTTTTCCCCAGCGGAGTCGCCAAAAAGTATGTTGACACCTTTTTAGGGTGCCAAACACTCAACAAGAATCAGCGGTGGTGCTCTCTGGTCAGGCGCGGACGGTCCGCGGCCAGGGGCCGGACGGTCCGCAACCTGGCGTAGGGCTAGGGTTCCCTGCCTGACGGCCGGACGGTCTACGCCCTAGGGCCGGACGGCCCGCGCGTGCGCAGGGGCGGCGGAAGGTCGCCGACGGTGCCTGGATCTCGCTCCCGGGAGGGACCCCGTCGGGGAGGAGAGATCCTAGGAGTTGTCTAGGCTTGGGCAGGCCAACCTATACTCCTCTAATCGACGTAGAGTCGAAGAGAAGCGGAGAATTTGGGGATTGAGAGGCTAAACTAGAACTAGACTAGAACTACTCCTAATTGTACAGGAAATAAATGCGAGATAGAAGTATTATTGATTCGATTGATGATTCCAAATCGACCGTATACCTCTGTATTTACAGAGCAGGGGGGCTGGACCCATTACAAACAAACTCCCCGAGCTAATCCCGCGAATTTCGTCAACAAACACGGCAAGAAACTCGGAACTCTAATCTGTTCTGCGCGCGCGCGGACCGTCTGGCCCTAGGGCTGGACCGTCTGCCCTCTCTTTTTGGTGCCCAACAAAACCTAACTTGTTTTTTTTCTAGCAAGATGATGCTCATGGTTGGTAAATGCGACAATGCATTGCGAGGATTTGCTAGGATTTTGACTTTATGGATTAAATCCCACCTAATCCCCTTCAATCCATATGGGTTGAGAGGGAACCCAACAGGTCCTAACCAGACTTTAGCTATGGTTTCAGATCGTACACCCAGTCAACCATCTCTTTTCTCTATTATTACTAGGTTGGAAGATAGTGTCAGGATTATTACTAGGTTGGAAGATAGTGTCAGGTCTAACTTCGACGACGGCCCAATACCTCGATGTGGTGGCAGCGACGACTTCTCTCTTCTTCCTCAACTCCGATGAGTTAAAAGGCTTGAGAGAGGCGGTCTGTTGCGTTGATTTTATTTGACTCGTCAAAATTTAAGTCGGCTCGACTACTACACCATGTTTTGATCGAGCGCGCAACAAACTATTATCTTTGACCCCCCTTCATACTGCATATATGAATAGGCAAGGGACCACCATCGTAAAACCACTGTCAAGTCTCAAATTTGCTCTGACCTTGCCTTCCGTGGTCTCACCGGATCGGTCTGGTGCACCACCGGACCCTACCACATGTCCTGTCACGTCAGCTAGCCGTTAGAGCCGACCGTTGAACTAAACTTTATGTTGGACCCGACCGGTCCAGTGTACACGAGACTGGTCTGACATGTCGAGGAGCTTCTAGGTTCCATCTATAGACCTCTCTCGTAAAGTGGTCTAGCGTGCTACCGGTGCGTCACCGGTGCACTAGGCCACAAGAGCACTTTTGCAAAGCTTTATGGTAAAGTGGTCTAGCGCACCACCAGACTGGTCCAGTACGCCAAGCCACCGAAGGACTTATTGGCTCCCTGAAAAAGGGTCTGATGCACCACTGAACTAGTTTGGTGCACCCTAAACAGCTGAAACTTACACTTTTTGACATGTCTTCTTCCAATCCATTTGGCTTACTTTGAGAGCTTCCCTATAACTTAGGCAAACTTACTTAGAGTATGTCCAACTGGTCTAAGTCATAGATTTTCACCATTTGCTTATCTCCAACTTAGAATCCCGTTATTTGGCTCAACTTGGCTCAAAATTCATCTTTTCTAGATTCTTACTTTCTATTGGCGCCGATCTGGGAGTACCGACGGTGGTGCTCTCTGTGGCAGCATGGACGGTCCACGACCGAGGGTTGGACGGTCCATGACCTGGCACAAAGGCTAGGGTTTCTGCCGACGAGCCAGACGGTCTGCGCATGCGCAGAGGCGACGAAGTTCGCAAACAACACCTGGATCTTGCTCTCGGGAGGGACCTCGTCGGGGAGGAGAGATTCTAGGGTTTATCTTGGGATCGGTAGGCCACCCAAGACGCCTCTATACGGCGTAGAGTCAGAGAGAGATGAAGATTAGAGAAAGAAAACTATGTTATTGTCTACTCCTAGGGCAAAATGTAAAGAACATAAGATATATTGATTGTTTTATTGACTGTTGGTGTTTGCAATCGGCCGTACCTCTTAATATATATAGGGGAGGTCTGGACCCATTCCTAGACGTCTCCCAACATTAATCGCGAGTTTATAGGGACAAACTCGTGCGGAAAAGGGATTAGTTGCACCTGATTTGATATATTCATGGACCGTCCGTGCCTATGGGCGGACCGTCCAGTTCTTAGGCCGGACCGTCCGGTTGTGCCCAGTGCGACAAATGGTGCTCAACACTTCCAAAAGCTTCTAAGGTGCTAAAAACATTCCTAAGGGTAGTTAGAACTTATCCAAACTTGTCAACTAGTCATAGCTTACCTAATCCAAAATATGCCCTATTTTGCCTCTTTTTAAGCTACATATTGAGTTGAATTCCATAATTTGGCATTTATGAACATGCAACTACACACATAGCAAACTAGTTAGATCTCAAGGTTGTGTTGGTCATTAATCACCAAAACCAAGCTAGAAATGGCATATAGAACATTTTCCTTCTAGTCTCCCCTTTCTGGTGATTGATGCCAACACAACCAAAGAAAATATTGATGCTAACTTGTTTGCTATTCAACATAGGTTCATAAGGTGCAGATTGAATTTCAAAACTAAGTTGGATGTAGGATTTTGGGAGTTTTAACATATTGGACCATATGAGCCACCACTTGCTTTTGTTTTGCATATCAAACTCTTTTTTAAGGTTTTGAAAATTTCTCCTACAACAAAGAGTCTTTTGTTTTGTAAACCTAAATCTCCCCCTTTGGCAAATTCAACACCCCCCATTTTCAAATACATTTGCTTTGGCCAAAATAAGATAGACTCCTTTTAGCTGTCAAGATGATTTTCATAAACCAGTTAATAAATTCACGAAAACTCAAAAACTTTTTTAAAAACTTAAGTGGTGGGTTGGTCCATTTGCTTTGGCCTATAATTTCTCCCCCTTTGGCATCAAGCGCGAAAATAGAAAAATTCAAATCGCCTCTACATTACTCCCCATAAGATAAGACAATTAAAGAGTAAATAGGAGCAATGCAAAATCAAGAATTTGGAGCAACGAGTCTTCGATACTGATGAATATATAGTGGAAGCACTTTACTTTGCCCAAATTCACCATTTCCCTTTCAATATTAGACTACATACATAATAAGCTTGAAAATATGATTAGTCTCAACATTTCAATTTATAAATCATCCTCCCCCTAATGTATGCATAAAAGTGTTGAATACCTGTTTAACTTATGCACTTGGACTTTCAAGGCCCAGAGATGATTTTCTAGGATTTGAACCTTGGTACACCAAAAATATGAACATGTATGAAATTGTACCAATTGAAAGACCATGATTAAATTATACCAAAAATAAGCAATGCGTGCAATAGTTCTATCCATTTTGCAAGAATCAAGAATATTTAGTCCACTCCTAAGCTCAAAAAAATCTTTTCTCATCTAGAGGCTTGGTGGAGATATCGACTAACTATTTATGGTTGCTCACATGGTCTGTAACGATATCTCCCCTTTGTGATTGGTCTCTCAAAAAGTGATATTGGATGTTTTTGTGTTTAGTGTGGCCATGATCAATGAGATTATTTGTCATTCAGATTGCAATCTCATTATCACATAGTAGGGGGACTTTTCTCAGATTGTAACCAAAGTCCTTGAGGGTTTGCCTCATCTAGGCTAATTTTGCACAATAATGTACTGCAACAATATACTTGTCCTCAGTGGTGGATAGGACAATGGAGTTTTGTTTCTTTGAAGCCCAAGACATAAGGGATCTTCTCAAGAATTGGCGAGTTACTGATGTGGCCTTCCTATCAACCTTACATCTAGCATAATCGACATCGGAATATCCAATGAGATCAAAGTTTGAACCCTTAGTATATCAAAGCCCAAAATTAGGGGTGTGAACTAAATACCTCAAGATTATTTTAACGGTCCTAAGGTGACATTCCTTAGGATCGGCTTGGAATCTTGCACATATGCATACATAAAGCATAATATCTAGTCTAGATGCACATTAATAGAGTAAAGAGCCAATCATAGACCAGTATACCTTTTGGTCAATAGATTTACCTCCTATGTCAAAGTTGAGATGTCCATTGGTTCCCATGGGCGTCTTGATTGGTTTGGCATCCTTCACCCCATATTTCTTTAAAATGTCTTGAGTATACTTCATTTGGGAGATGAAAGTATCGTTCTTAGGTTGCTTGATTTGAAATCATAAAAAGAACTTCAACTCCCACATCATTGACATCTCAAACTTCTTAACCATAATCCTACTAAATTCCTCACAAGAGAATTGGTTAGTAGAACCAAAGATTATGTCATCAACATAAATTTGACATATAAATATGTCATTATCAACCATCTTAGTGAATAAAGTAGGATCGACTTTCCCTACCTTAAGTAAATTTGCAATTAAGAAGTCCCTAAGGCATTCATACCATGCTCTTGTTGCTTGCTTAAGCCCATAGAGCACCTTATTAAGCTTAAAGACATGATTAGGATACTTATCATCCTCGAAGCCAGAATGTTGCTCAACATAGACCTCTTCCAGCTTGATGGGTCTATTTAGGAATGCACTTTTCATATCCATTTGAAAGAGCTTGAAATATGATAAGTAGCATATGCCAATAGTATATGAATTGACTCAAGACTAGCTACAGGTGCAAAAGTTTCATCGAAATCCAAACCTTCAACTTGTGAATAACATTTAGCCACAAGTCTCGCCTTGTTCCTTGTCACTGCACCATGTTCATCTTGCTTGTTATGGAAGACCCACTTCATTCCTACAACATTTTGATTGGAATGTGGTACTAAATTCCATACCTCATTCCTCTTAAAATTGTTGAGCTCTTCTTGCATGGCCACCACCCAATCTAGGTCCTTCAAAGCATCTTCTATCCTAAAAGGCTCAAGAGAAGACACAAAAAGTTGTTCTCACAAAAATTAGCAATTCTAGAATGAGTAGTTACTCCCCTTATGTATGTCTCCAAGGAATATGTCCACCGGATGAGCTCTTTGAATGGTTTGGTGGACTCTCAGGTGTGGCACTTGACTTCTTTATGGTTGCACTTCTTTATCCTCTTTGTCTTATTCATCTTCATATCTCCCTTGATCATCGTCATCTTGTTCATCTTGAGTTGGGGTTGAGCTTGAGTGGAGGGTGGTTAAGGCTCTTATGGATGCACATCCCCTATGGACATGTTATTCAATGCCATTCTTGGGGGCTCCTTGTCATCTAGCTCATCAAGATCTACTTGCTCTACTTGAGAGCTGTTAGTCTCATTAAACACAATGTCGCAAGAAACTTTAACACATCCGGTGGATTTGTTGAAGACTCTATATGCCCTTGTGTTTGAATCATAGCCAAGTAAAAACCCATCTACAGATTTAGGAGTAAAATTTGAATTTCTAGCTCTTTTTACCAAAATGTAGCATTTGCTCCCAAATACTCTAAACTATGAAAAATTGGAATCGTTACTGGTTAGGAGTTTATATGATGTCTTCTTGAGGAGTCGGTGAAGATACAACTAAATGATGGCATGGCAAGCCGTGTTGACTGCTTCTACCAAAATTGGCCCAACGTCTTGTAGTCTTTAAGCATGGTCATATCGATCAAGGTCCGGTTCTTCCTTTCCACCACTCCACTTTGTTGTGGTGAATAGGGAGAGGAGAACACATGCTTGATCCCTTCCTCCTCAAGAAATTCTTTGAATTGTGTGTTCTTGAACTCTGTTCCATTATCTCTTCTTATCTTCTTGATTCTTAAGTCAAACTCATTTTGAGCTCATCTCAAGAATCTCTTCAAAGTCATTTGGGTTTCACTTTTGTCCTGCAAAATGAATACCCAAGTGAAGCATGTATGATTACCAACAATAACAAGACCATACTTACTCATGTCGATGCTTATATAAGCAATGGGGCCACATAGATCCATATTAGAAGCTCTAATGGTCTTGTGCTCGTCATGATGTTCTTCGCGTGATGACCTGCTCCAACTTGCTTTCCTGCTTGACATTCTCCACATGCTCTATCTTTCTCAAAGCAAACATTGGTTAGTCCTAAAACATGTTTACCCTTTAGAATCTTATGAATATTCTTCATCCCAACATGGGCAAGTCAGCGATGCCACAACCAACCCATGTTGGTCTATGCAGTTAAGCATGTGTCAAGTTCAGTTTTATCATTCGAAAAACCTACTAGATAAAGTTTTCCCTTTAACACACCCTTAAAAGCAACCAGATCATCACTTCTTATAAAGACTGCAACAACATCAGTAAATAAGCAATTATAACCAATTTGGCATAATTGAGAAACAGAATGCAAGTCATAACCTAGTGATTTCACCAAAAATACATTGCAAATAGTATGCTCAATGGTGATAACAATTTTATCTAGACCTTTTACCTTTCATTGACTCTCATCTCCAAATGTGATTGCATCTTGAGAGTCCTTGTTCTTTTCATAGGATGAGAACATCTTCTCACCCGTCATGTGGTTTGTGCATCCGCTATCAATTACCCAACTTATGCCTCCAGATGGATAAACCTACAAAATAAGTTTAGGCCTTGTTCTTAGGTACCCAACTTTCATTGGGTCCTCTCACGTTTGTCACAAGCGCATTTGGCACCTAAACACAAGATTTTGTGTTCTTGTGTCTTGGTCCAACATATTGAGCAACAACCTTGCCAGATTTGTGAGTTAGCACATAAGTAGCATCAAAAGTATGATATGACAAATATGGACCATTTGATGCACTCTTAATCTTAGTTTAGGCACATTATCAATCTTAGCATGAGAATCAATGCACATAACATGAGATTCTTTAACATGTGATCTATGAGCATAATGAACATGTGAAGCATGAACTTTCTTAGCATGAATATGAGAAGGATTATCATGAGCATTGACATAAGAAATATGAGCATTATGAACAATGGGGGATTTTCCTTTTTCTTTCACAAACTAAGGGAAGACTTGTCCACTAACTTTTAATTTGGTGTTCTCTTTGCCTCCCTTTTGGAAGCCAACACCATCCTTAATTCTAGGGTGCCTCCCACTCAAAAGAATACTTCTAGCAAATTTATACTTGTCATAATCAAGTTCATGTTTGGCAATTTTAGCTTCTAATTTTGCAACATGATTATTTAAAATCTTAATCATGGTAACATTGTCAACAAAAGCATCAACATCAATATCTTTGCATCTATCACAAATAATAACATGCTCAAGTGAAGATGTAGATGCATGGCAACCATTTAATTTATCAATCTTAGCAAAAAAAGATTATCATTTGCAATTTTATTCCTTTTCTTTTCATGACCAAGAGCCTTTTCTAGTTTCTCATTTTTCAATGTTTTGTCAATGAGTAAATCCTCTTGCTTCTCTAAGAGTCCATCAATCTCATTGATTGTCTTAATCAATTCATTCTTAATTTGATCTCTATTAAGGCCCTTAAAATGAATTCATATCTTCCTCATCACTAGAATCATCATCACTACAGGAAATATATTTGGGAGAGCTTCTAGTGTATACCTTCCTTTTGTTCTCCTTAGCCATGAGACACTTGTGGTCGACCTTGGGAAAGATAGAGGACTTGTTGATGGAGAGGATGACGATGCCTACATTGTCAGAGTCAGAGGAGCTCTCTTTTGAATTCCATTTGATGCCAATGTGGGCTTCGCCTCCCTTCTTCTTGAATAGTTTCTTCTCCATTTTCCTTTTCTCTTTCTTGTCATCTTCCTTGACATCATCATTATATGGACAATTTGCAATAAATGTCTAGACTTACCATATTTGAAGCATGCCCACTTGCTACGGGGTTTGTAGTCCTTGTCCTTTCTGTTGCTTAGGACCTGTCAAAAGCTCTTGATGATTAGTGCCATTTCTTCATCATCAAGGTCGGATACATTGATGGTTTCCTCCTTACTTGGGATCTCCTCATTCTTCCCATTTCTTTCTTGAAGGCAACGACTTGTAGCTCGGTGGTGGAGACGTTCCCTTGCACCAAATCTTCAATGTACATGGAGTCCCTCATCATCATCTTATGGCTAAGGAACTTCCAAAGCACCTCCTCGGGTGACATCTTCTTGTACCTAGGATTCTCATGAATTAAAGATACAAGTGTAGCATTACGAGAAGTAAAGGACCTTAGCATAAGCTTAATGACTTTGTGGCCCATCCACCTCTTGCTCTCGAGGTTGCATGCTTGATTCACTAGTGCTTTGAGTTGGTTGTACATGTCTTGTGTTCCTTCTCCCTTGAGCATGGAGAATCTCCTGAGCTCCCCTTCTTGGAGCTCCATCTTTGTCATCTTAGTGATCCTATCACCTTCGTGTGTCCTCTTGAGAGTATCCCCTATGTCCTTGTGCTCTTCAATCTGTTCACCTTGTTGTATTATACCCAACATAGAGAAGCAAGTAATACTGTGGTGGCTTGAGAGTTATGGTAAATAATTTGCTCCACCTTCATCAGATTGTAGTTCTCGTCGTCACTATCTGGGGTCTCCATTCCTATTTCAACAATATCCCAAATGCTTAGATGGAGTGAGTATAAATAGGGATGGCAGCGGGTTGGGCAAGGTGCGGATAAACCATTTACCCGCCCACCAACATATACGCACATATAGTTCTTACCCGTGCCCGCAAAAGGCTGCGAGTAAAAATTTTCATCCGTGCCCATACCCGCAGGATATCCGCGGATATCGGGCAACCTGTGAACTGCCAGAAAATAGCATGTGTGTATGCGACCATGTTCATTTCACAAAATACATCAACAGTTTGACAGACATAATATAATGACATATAAGGAACATCGATCATCCAGAAACACAAAGACTCGAACTCTCAAGATAATGAGTCATTACAATATAATGTGCTAAGATAAAATGAACCCACAGATAAATTCCACACACTATTTGTCTGACTCTGACACACACAGGTACACAAACAGAAATGCACCATCTAGCAGTACACCAATCCACTATCCAGATTCCAGCGACCAAGTTCCAACAGGCAACAGTCCACCAATCCACCATCCAACAGTCCATCCATCTCACAGGTCATGGTATAATGGATCATGGATCAATGATTTTAAACTCCAAATTTTCCTAGGAGCAAAGGATACATGTACAGTAAGGTATAGTAAATAAAATAGAGGGAAGAGGCATGTCATCAATGCAGGTTATAGTAATTACCAAGCCTTCTTCTTCATCATCAAGACATGTCATCAATGCATTAAGAACTGAAGATTCAGGACCTAATAGAACAAATCATTCAAAGTTAGTGTGACTGTAAATAAAAGAAGGGAAACAAAACTAAATGAACTACATGATATACCTAACATATCAGCTCAAGACCAAGCTTGCATACACATCAAAGCTTCCACCATGTTTGGGGCAAGTCTGCTACGATGTGGACTAATGATTCTCCCACTAGTACTAAAGACAGACTCAGATGCAACTGTTGTCACAAGAATTGATAGGATATCTCGAGCAAGCTTTCTCAAAGTAGTATACTTCAACCCTCCAACTTTCCACCAATCAATGACATCCAATTAAAGAGTTATTGGCAGCATATCCTCTTCCAAGTGCATATCCAATTCTGTGCACACAAAAGATGTCGGCACAGTTTGTTCAGAAGCCATGTACTTATCAAATATTTCATTCACCTCAGCATCACCCTCATTTAATTCTTTATTGCTACTACCACCAGCCACAATACCATCAGTTGCACTAAAACCTTCCATGGAACCTTCAAATTCCTTCACCAAATCTATCAACAAATCTTTAATTTTCTTTACTTCTCCAAACATATCCTCAGGTCCATATATTTGGGTGTACATGGCATACAAGAACTTCATTTTACGTCGAGGATCTAGAACGGTGGCAAAAGCCATCAGACCATGAACATCCATCCAATACTTCATAAACTTTTCCTTCATGGCTGCTGACGTGCTTTCTATGATAGGGCTGTCACTACCTTCCCACTTTTGAATGGCCAGATAAATACCACACACTTTGGGGAAAATAAGTTTGATGTGACATAAGAAGTATCAAATAGTAATTCAGTTGTATCATAGAACAACTTTAACCTATCACATAGATACCTAGCAAATTCCCAATCTTGGTATGTAGGTCGAAAAGAAAAACATATTTTTTCTTTCTTTGCAAGGCGATCAAACATATGTATGTAATTTAGTGCAACATTAAGCATTATGTACGTAGAATTCCATCTTGTTTTAACATCAAGAGCTATTTTTTTATCATATTTAATGCCTTCTTGTAAAACAGCCCTTTCAAATCATTCATGTCTTTTGGGTGTGGCTGACCAAAAGGCGATAGTTTCATGGATCCTCCCTATTGCCTCTTCTACAACTTTTACACCCATTGCATCTTTTGCACCCAATCCATATTTCACAATAAGATTGATGATATGTGCATCACAACACATATGCATCAATTTACCCCTAAGCATAAGAGAGGGGAGAGGCATCTTATCTTGCATTTCTTTCATAACATTGTCATTGGTGCTGCAGTTGTCAAGAGTGACCGTTGAGACGTTCTTGTCAATATGCCAATCCAGCAGTACATCATGAAGGACTTCACTTATAACCTCAGCTGTGTGTGGGTGTGGTACATAAAAGAACCTATGAGTATAATGGCAAAAAACAAGAGATCGTATTAGTATACAAGTCACAGCCAAAGGTAGTGTAACTGTGCAACAAAGAAACTTATTATTACCTTAAAAGATAGTTTTTAGATTCCAACTCTCATCGATATAGTGAACAGTCATAGCCATGTACCCTTTTTCTGATGGTTTGTTGTCCACATATCCGTGGTGACAGCAATACGAGACACCAGTTGTTGGAACTGATGCACCATGGATACCTTTTGCACTTGGTACATGTCCCAAATATCCTTTCTAATTGTATTTATTGACATAACCTTAAATAAAGGTTGCAATGCAGCACAAAACCTTCTAAAACCAACATGCTCAACAATAGAATGTGGGTACTCATGAACACATATCATCAATGCGAGTTCTTTTCCTATCAACACCTTGATCAAACACATACTTCTCCAATAGAACATTTCCATCTTGTGTTTTAGATAATTTTAAAGTGGACTGTTTTAGACCTTTTCTAGTTTGCTGAGATTCACAGCTGTTTACGTGGCTACACAAATGACTTGTACCATTTCTACATACAGCTGATAGTGTTTTGTGACACCAGTTGCATTTAGCTTTCCAAGTACCACCTTGAAAGTCGCCTAGAGGGGGGGGGGTGAATAGGGCGAAACTGAAATTTACAAAGTTAATCACAACTACAAGCCGGGTTAGCGTTAGAAATATAATTAAGTCCGAGAAAGAGGGTGAAAAAACAAATTGCAAGCAAATAAGGAATGAGACACAAGGATTTATTTTACCGAGGTTCGGTTCTTGCAGACCTACTCCCCGTTGAGGTGGTCACAAAGACCGGGTCTCTTTCAACCCTTTCCCTCTCTCAAATGGTCACTTAGACCGAGTGAGCTTCTCTTCTCAATCACACGGGACACAAAGTCCCCGCAAGGACCACCACACAATTGGTGTCTCTTGCTTCGGTTACAAGTGAATTTGATCACAAGAAGAATGAGAAAGAAAAAGAAGCAATCCAAGCGCAAGAGCTCAAATGAACACAACAAATCTCTCTCTCTCTAATCACTAAAGCTTTGTGTGGAGTTGGGAGAGGATTTGATCTCTTTGGTGTGTCTAGAATTGAATGCTAGAGCTCTTGTAAGTAGTTGGAAGGTGGAAAACTTGGATGACTTGAATGTGGGGTGGTTGAGGGTATTTATAACCCCAACCACCAAAAGTGGCCGTTGGGAGACTGTTTGTCGCATGGCACACCGAACAGTCCGGTGCGCCACCGGACACTGTCCGGTGCGCCAGCCACGTCACCTGGCCGTTGGGTTTCGACCGTTGGAGCTCTGTCTTGAGGGCCCGCCTGGCTGTCCGGTGGCGCACCGGACAGGCCCTGTAGGCTGTTCGGTGTACCACCCGCGTGTGCTCTGCTCCTCTGCGCGCGCTGGCGCGCATTTAATGCGTTGCAGTTGACCGTTGCGCGCGAAGTAGCCGTTGCTCCGCTGGCTCACCGGATAGTCCGGTGTTACACCGGACAGTCCGGTGAATTTTAGCGGAGCGGATTCCCGAAGCTGGCGAGTTCAGAGTCGCTCTCCCCTGGGGCACCGGACACTGTCCGGTGGTGCACCGGACAGTCCGATGAATTATAGCGAAGCGCCTCTGAGATTTCCCGAAGGTGAAGAGTTCAGCTTGGACTCCCCTGGTGCACCGGACACTGTCCGGTGGTGCACCGGACAGTCCGGTGCGCCAGACCAGGGCAGCCTTTGGTTGTCCCTTGCTCTCTTTGTTTGAACCCATTTTTGGTCTTTTTATTGACTTTTTGTGAACCTTTGGCACCTGTAGAACTTATAGACTAGAGCAAACTAGTTAGTCCAATTATTTGTGTTGGGCAATTCAACCACCAAAATCAATTAGGAAATAGGTGTAAGCCTAATTCCCTTTCAATCTCCCCCTTTTGGTGATTGATGCCAACACAAACCAAAGCAAGTATAGAAGTGCATAATTGAACTAGTTTGCATATTTGTAAGTGCAAAGGTTACTTAGAATTGAGCCAATAGAAATTCATAAGATATGCATGGATTGTTTCTTTATAATTTTAACATTTTGGACCACACTTGCACCACATGTTTTGTTTTTGCAAATTCTTTTGTAAAATCTTTTCAAAGACATTTTGCAACTAGTCAAAAGTAAATGAATAAGATTTTTGAGAAGCATTTATAAGATTTGAAAATATCTCCCCTGTTTCAAATGCTTTTCCTTTGACTAAACAAAACTCCCCCTCAATAAAAACTTCCTCTTAGTGTTCAAGAGGGTTTTAAGACATCAATTTTGAAAATACTACTTTCTCCCCCTTTTGAACACAATGAGATACCAATTTGAAAATCATAAGTTTTAAAATTTGGTGGTGGTGCGGTCCTTTTGCTTTGGGCTTAATACTCTCTCCCCCTTTGGCATGAATCGCCAAAAACGGATGTTTGAGTGAAATATAAGCCCTTTTTATGAACTACTTTCTCCCCCTTTGGCAAACAAATAATATGAGTGAAGATTATACCAAAAGACGGAGAGATGCTCAGAGCGACGGCGAAGGATGAGTGATGGAGTGGAGTGGAAGCCTTTGCCTTCGCCGAAGTCTCAAATTCCCTTTTAAAGTACCTATGACTTGGTTTGAAATATTCTTGAAAACACATTAGTCATAGCATATAAAAGAGACATGATCAAAGGTAGAGTAATGAGCTATGTATGCAAGACATCAAAAGAAATTCCTAGAATCAAGAATATTTAGCTCATGCCTAAGTTTGTTAAAAGTTTGTTCATCTAATGGCTTGGTAAAGATATCGGCTAATTGATCTTTAGTATTAATGTATGCAATCTCGATATCTCCCTTTTGTTGGTGATCCCTTAAGAAGTGATACCGAATGGCTATGTGTTTAGTGCGGCTATGCTCAACGGGATTATCCGCCAGGCGGATTGCACTCTCATTATCACATAGAAGAGGAACTTTGGTTAATTTGTAACCATAGTCCCTAACGGTTTGCCTCATCCAAAGTAGTTGCGCGCAACAATGGTCTGCGGCAATGTACTCGGCTTCGGTGGTAGAAAGAGCTACAGAATTTTGCTTCTTTGAAGCCCAAGACACCAAGGATCTTCCCAAGAACTGGCAAGTCCCCGATGTGCTCTTTCTATTAATTTTACACCCTGCCCAATCGGCATTCGAAAAACCAATTAAATCAAATGTGGATCTCCTAGGATATCAAAGCCCAAACTTAGGAGTATAAGCCAAATATCTCAAGATTCGTTTTACGGCCGTAAGGTGAGCTTCCTTAGGGTCGGCTTGGAATCTTGCACACATGCATACGGAAAGCATAATGTCCAGTCGAGATGCACATAAATAGAGTAATGAACCTATCATCGACCGGTATACCTTTTGATCTACGGATTTACCTTTCGTGTCGAGGTCGAGATGCCCATTGGTTCCCATGGGTGTCTTGATGGGCTTGGCATCCTTCATCCCAAACTTGTTTAGAATGTCTTGATTATACTTCGTTTGGCTAATGAAGGTGCCCTCTTGGAGTTGCTTCACTTGAAATCCTAAGAAATACTTCAACTCCCCCATCATTGACATCTCGAATTTCTGTGTCATGATCCTACTAAATTCTTCACATGTAGATTCATTAGTAGACCCAAATATAATATCATCAACATAAATTTGGCATATAAACAAATCATTGTTAAGAGTTTTAGTGAATAGAGTAGGATCGGCCTTTCCGACTTTGAAGCCGTTAGCAATAAGGAAATCTCTTAGGCATTCATACCATGCTCTTGGGGCTTGCTTGAGCCCATAAAGCGCCTTAGAGAGCCTATAGACATGGTTAGGATACTCACTGTCTTCAAAGCCGGAGGTTGCTCAACATAGACCTCCTCCTTGATTGGTCCGTTGAGGAAGGCACTCTTCACATCCATTTGATAAAGCTTGAAGCCATAGTAAGTAGCATAGGCTAATAATATACGAATTGACTCAAGCCTAGCTACGGGTGCATAGGTTTCACCAAAATCCAAACCTTCGACTTGGGAGTATCCCTTGGCCACAAGTCGAGCTTTGTTCCTTGTCACCACACCATGCTCATCTTGCTTGTTGCGGAAGACCCATTTGGTTCCTACAACATTTAGATTAGGACGTGGAACTAAATGCCATACCTCGTTCCTAGTGAAGTTGTTGAGCTCTTCTTGCATTGCCACCACCCAATCCGAATCTTGAAGCGCTTCCTCTACCGTGTGGCTCAATAGAGGAAACAAAAGAGTAATGCTCACAAAAATGTGCAACACGAGATCTAGTGGTTACCCCCTTATGAATGTCGCCGAGGATGGTGTCGACGGGGTGATCTCGTTGGATTGCTTGGTGGACTCTTAGGTGTGGCGGTCTTGGTTCTTCATCCTCCTTGTCTTGATTATTTGCATCTCCCCCTTGATCATTGCCGTTATCTTGAGGTGGCTCATCTTTTTGATCTTCTCCTTCATTTACTTGAGCCTCATCCTCATTTTGAGTTGTTGGAGATGCTTGCGTGGAGGAGGATGGTTGATCTTGTGCTTGAATGGGCTCTTCGGATTCCTTAGGACACACATCCCCAATGGACATGTTCCTTAGTGCGGTGTACGGAGCCTCTTCATCTAATTCATCAAGATCAACTTGCTCTACTTGAGAGCCGTTAGTTTCATCAAACACAACATCACAAGAAACTTCAACTAGTCCTGAGGACTTGTTAAAGACTCTATATGCCCTTGTGTTTGAATCATATCCTAGTAAAAAGCCTTCTACAGTCTTAGGAGCAAATTTAGATTTTCTACCTCTTTTAACAAGAATAAAGAATTTGCTACCAAAGACTCTAAAATATGAAATATTGGGCTTTTTACCGGTTAGGAGTTCATATGATGTCTTCTTGAGGATTCGGTGTAGATACAACCGGTTGATGGCGTAGCAAGCGGTGTTGACCGCCTCGGCCCAAAACCGATCCGATGTCTTGTACTCATCAAGCATGGTCCTCGCCATGTCCAATAGAGTTCTATTCTTCCTCTCCACTACACCATTTTGTTGTGGCGTGTAGGGAGAAGAGAACTCATGCTTGATGCCCTCCTCCTCAAGGAAGCCTTCGATTTGCGAATTCTTGAACTCCGTCCCATTATCGCTTCTAATTTTCTTGATCCTTATGCCGAACTCATTTTGAGCCTGTCTCAAGAATCCCTTTAAAGTCTCTTGGGTTTGTGATTTTTCCTGAAAAAAGAACACCCAAGTGAAGCGAGAATAGTCATCCACAATAACTAGACAGTACTTACTCCCGCCGATGCTTATGTAAGCTATCGGGCCGAATAGGTCCATGTGGCGGAGCTCAAGTGGCCTGTTAGTCGTCAAGATGTTCTTATGTGGATGATGGGCACCAACTTGCTTTCCGGCTTGGCATGCGCTACAAATCCTGTCTTTCTCAAAATGAACTTTGGTTAGTCCTAAAATGTGTTCTCCCTTTAGAAGCTTGTGAAGATTCTTCATCCCAACATGTGCTAGTCGGCGATGCCAGAGCCAGCCCATGTTAGTCTTAGCAATTAAGCAAGTGTCGAGTTCAGCTCTATTGAAATCAACTAAGTATAGCTGACCCTCCAATACTCCCTTAAATGCTATTGAATCATCACTTCTTCTAAAGACAGTGACACCTACATCAGTAAATAGACAGTTGTAGCCCATTTTGCATAATTGAGATACGAAAAACAAATTGTAATCTAATGAATCAACAAGAAAAACATTGGAAATGGAATGGTCAGGAGATATAGCTATTTTACCCAAACCTTTGACCAAACCTTGGTTTCCATCCCCGAATGTGATAGCTCGTTGGGGATCTTTGTTTTTCTCATAAGAGGAGAACATTTTCTTCTCCCCTGTCATGTGGTTTGTGCACCTGCTATCGATGATCCAACTTGAGCCCCCGGATGCATAAACCTACAAAACAAGTTTAGTTCTTGATTTTAGGTACCCAAACAGTTTTGGGTCCTTTGACATTAGAGACAAGAACTTTGGGTACCCAAACACAAGTCTTTGTTCCCTTGTGTTTGCCCCCAGCATACTTGGCAACTACTTTGCCAGATTTGTTAGTCAAAACATAAGATGCATCAAAAGTTTTAAATGAAACATTATGATCATTTGATGCAATAGGAGCTTTCCTCTTAGGCAATTTAGCACGGGTTGATTGCCTAGAGCTAGATGTCTCACCCTTATATATAAAAGCATGATTAGGGCCAGAGTGAGACTTCCTAGAGTGAATTCTCCTAATTTTGTGCTCGGGATAACCGACAGGGTATAAAATGTAACCCTCGTTATCCTGAGGCATGGGAGCCTTGCCCTTAACAAAGTTAGACAATTTTTTAGGAGGGGCATTAAGTTTGACATTGTCTTCCTTTTGGAAGCCAATGCAATCCTTGATGCCAGGGCGTCTCCCACTATAAAGCATACTACGAGCAAATTTAAATTTTTCATTTTCAAGTTCATGCTCGACAATTTTAGCATCTAATTTTGCTATATGATCATTTTGTTGTTTAATTAAAGCCATATGATCATGAATAGCATCAATGTCAATATCTCTACATCTAGTGCAAATAGAAACATGCTCAATGGTAGATGTAGAGGGTTTGCAAGTTTTTAGTTCAACAATCTTAGCATGTAAAATATCATTTTCACTTCTAAGATCGGAAATGGAAGCATTGCAAACATCTAATTCTTTAGCCTTAGCAATCAATTTTTCATTTTCACATCTAAGGCTAACAAGAGATGCATTCAATTTTTCAATCTTAGCAATAGAAATATCATGTTCATTTCTAAGATTGACATATGAATCATCACAAACATTTGAATCAACCTTAGCAATTAATCTAGCATTTTCATTTCTAAGGTTAGCTATCAAATCATGGCAAGTGCTTAGCTCACTAGATAATTTTTCACATTTTTCTTTTTCTAGAGCATAAGCATTCTTAACCTTAACATGTTTCTTATTTTCCTTAATTAGGAAGTCCTCTTGGCTATCCAAGAGTTCAACCTTATCATGAATGGCGCTAATCAATTCATTTAATTTTTCTTTTTGTTCCATGTTAAGGTTGGCAAAAAGAGTGAGCAAATTATCCTCCTCATTACTAGAATTATCTTCATTACTAGAGGATGCATATTTAGTTGAGGATTTAGATTTAACCTTCTTTCTTTTGTCGTCCTTTGCCATGAGGCACTTGTGGCCGACGTTGGGGAAGAGGAGTCCTTTGTTGATGGCGATGTTGGCGGCGTCCTCGTCAGAGGAGTCGGTGGAGCTCTCGTCGGAGTCCCACACGCGGCATACATGGGCATCGCCGCCCTTCTTCCTGTGGTACCTCTTCTTTTCCTTTCTTCTCCCCTTCTTGTCGTCGCCCTTGTCACTGTCACTAGAAATAGGACATTTTGCAATAAAGTGATCGGGCTTACCACACTTGTAGCAAACCTTCTTGGAGCGGGGCTTGTAATCCTTCCCCCTCCTTTGCTTGAGGATTTGGCGAAAACTCTTGATGATGAGCGCCATTTCCTCGTTGTCGAGCTTGGAGGCGTCGATGGGTTGTCTACTTGATGTAGACTCCTCCTTTTTCTCCTCCGTTGCCTTGAATGTGACCGGTTGTGCTTCGGACGTGGAGGGGCCATCAAGCTCGATAATCTTCTTTGAGCCTTTGATCATCAACTCAAAGCTCACAAAATTACCTATTACTTCCTCGAGAGTCATTTGTGTATATCTAGGATTTCCTCGAATTAATTGAACTTGCGTAGGGTTAAGAAAAACGAGGGATCTTAGAATAACCTTGACCTTCTCATGGTCATCCCATTTGGTGCTCCCGAGGTTGCGCACTTGGTTCACCAAGGTCTTCAAGCGGTTGTACATAGCTTGAGGGTCCTCGCCTTGGTTGAGTCGGAACCGACCGAGCTCCCCCTCGATCGTCTCCCGCTTGGTGATTTTGGTCACCTCGTCTCCTTCGTGCGCGGTCTTGAGTATGTCCCAAATTTCCTTCGCACTCTTTAACCCTTGCACCTTATTATACTCCTCTCGACTTAGAGAGGCGAGGAGTATAGTGGTGGCTTGGGAGTTAAAGTGGTGGATTTGGGCCACTTCGTCGGAGTCGTAGTCTTCATCCCCTGCGGATGGTACCTGTACACCAAACTCAACAACATTCCAAATGCTTGTGTGGAGTGAGGTTAGATGATGCCTCATTTTGTCACTCCACATATTATAATCTTCACCGTCAAAAACCGGTGGTTTGCCTAAAGGAACGGAGAGTAAAGGAGTACGCTTTGAAATACGGGGGTAGCGTAGGGGAATCTTACTATACTTCTTGCGCTCATGGCGCTTAGAAGTAATGGATGGCACGTCGGAGCCGGAGGTGGAAGGCGATGAAGAATCGGTCTCATAGTAGACCACCTTCCTCATCTTCTTTTTCTTGTCGCCACTCCGATGCAACTTGTGGGAAGAGGATTTCTTCTCCTTCCCCTTCCCCTTGTTGCGGGACTCTTCCGATGAAGCCTTCTCGTGGCTTGTAGTGGGCTTGTCGCCGGTCTCCATCTCCTTCTTGGCATGATCTCCCGACATCACTTCGAGCTGTTAGGCTCTAATGAAGCACCGGGCTCCGATACCAATTGAAAGTCGCCTAGAGGGGGGGTGAATAGGGCGAAACTGAAATTTATAAAGTTAATCACAACTACAAGCCGGGTTAGCGTTAGAAATATAATTAAGTCCGAGAAAGAGGGTGAAAAAACAAATTGCAAGCAAATAAGGAATGAGACACAAGGATTTGTTTTACCGTGGTTCGGTTCTTGCAAACCTACTCCCCGTTGAGGTGGTCACAAAGACCGGGTCTCTTTCAACCCTTTCCTTCTCTCAAATGGTCACTTAGACCGAGTGAGCTTCTCTTCTCAATCACACGGGACACAAAGTCCCCGCAAGGACCACCACACAATTGGTGTCTCTTACTTCGGCTCAAGTGAATTTGATCACAAGAAGAATGAGAAAGAAAAAGAAGCAATCTAAGCGCAAGAGTTCAAATGAACACAACAAATCTCTCTCTCTAATCACTAAAGCTTTGTGTGGAGTTGGGAGAGGATTTGATCTCTTTGGTGTGTCTAGAATTGAATGCTAGAGCTCTTGTAAGTAGTTGGAAGGTGGAAAACTTGGATGACTTGAATGTGGGGTGGTTGGGGGTATTTATAACCCCAACCACCAAAAGTGGCCATTGGGAGACTGTCTGTCGCATGGCGCACCGGACAGTCCGGTGCGCCACCGGACACTGTCCGGTGCGCCAGCCACGTCACCTGGCCGTTGGGTTTCGACCATTGTAGCTCTTTCTTGAGGGCCTGCCTGGCTGTCCGGTGGCGCACCGGACAGGCCCTGTAGGCTGTCCGGTGTACCACCCGCGCGTGCTCTGCTCCTCTGCGCGCGCTGGCGCGCATTTAATGCATTGCAGTCGACCGTTGCGCGTGAAGTAGTCGTTGCTCCGCTGGCTCACCGGACAGTCCGGTGTTACACCGGACAGTCCGGTGAATTTTAGCGGAGCGGATTCCCGAAGCTGGCGAGTTCAGAGTCGCTCTCCCCTGGGGCACCGAACACTGTCCGGTGGTGCACCGGACAGTCCGGTGAATTATAGCGAAGCGCCTCTGAGATTTCCCGAAGGTGAAGAGTTCAGCTTGGACTCTCCTGGTGCACCGGACACTGTCCGGTGGTGCACTGGACACTGTCCGGTGGCACACCGGACAGTCCGGTGCGTCAGACCAGGGTAGCCTTTGGTTGTCCCTTGCTCTCTTTGTTTGAACCCATTTTTGGTATTTTTATTGACTTTTTGTGAACCTTTGGCACTTGTAGAACTTGTAGTCCAATTATTTGTGTTGGGCAATTCAACCACCAAAATCAATTAGGAAATAGGTGTAAGCCTAATTCCCTTTCACACCTACATAGACTCTTTCAAAGTCTTGCCATACATCAGATTTAAGCTTCCTTTTACTACCAACCCTAGCATCCTCATCTATTTCAACAACATCAGTGTTGGTGGTACCAGTACCTTGACCATTAGTAGGAGTAGGCGCTATTACATCAGATGGCTCGTGGCGTAGATGATGGAGTTGGAGCTCTAGAATCGCGTCGACCACCACCACTAGTAGGTCCAGCACCACTGCCACTGTCTCCCGGAGTTGACATTACAAATAGAAATCACAAAAACCTAAAATGGATTAACAAGTCCATGAACTAGTAGATCAAGCAAAGCAACAAGCAAACAAGGGAGTGAGGGTGATGCAAATCGGGGTTGTCGACGGCCAAGAGCTTGCCAGCTTGCCGCAGCCGCCAAGGGAGTGAGGGCTTGAGGGAGAGGGTCGGAGCTGGACTGCTGGAGTGCTGGTACCACAGTCGATAGTCTCTGCACTACCGGTCTGCCGCCGCCGCCCGCCGTGATGCCGTCTCAAACTCTTAGAGAGACAGGGAGTGGCCAGCCGCCAGCATGACCGCGTGAGCGTGACTGCGTGAAGAACAGGCAAACGAACAGCCGAACAGAGGAAGGTTAGAAGGATGAGGTGAGGATTAGGGATTTAGGGTTTTAGCCTTTGGGGATATTTGATGGGCCGACTGAGAATTGGGCCGGACCAGGGGATGTTTTCATGGGCTAGTAAATTAAGCGGGTAATGGGTAATACCCATGGGCAAAATTTTATATCCGTTAATTACCCGCAGATGAGAAGTTTTGCCCGTATCCTTACCCATGGACGAGATTTCTTACCCGTATCTGTGCCTATCAGGTACGAAACCCGTGGATACCCGTACCCGTGAGCAGATTTGCCATCCCTAAGTATAAATGACTTTTCATCTAATGACTCCACCAAGAATAATCCTCATCATCATAGTGCTGTGGTTTACCAAGATGTAAGGAGACTAACTAGGCAGTTGAATTGCAAGGAATGTGAGAATAATTGAAAGAAGTGCAACTATAAATAGATTTAACCAGTTTTTGATAATGGCGACGCTTGGAAGTAGATTCGCTGCTACTTGAGGTCGACGGTGATGTAGATGACTTAGTCTCATAGTAGACCATCTTCTTCATCTCTTTCTTCTTGTCATCTTTCTTATGAGATTTGGAGCATGACTTGGTGAGTTCTCCATCATTATCTTTTGGCTTCTCCACCTCTTTTTCCATTGCATTCCCCATGTGCTTTTGGGATTCTTCTCCCAACATTGCTTCGGGTTGTTAGACCCTTGAAATGAAGCGTTGGGCTCTAATACCAATTGATAGATGTCTAGAGGGGTGAATAGGCAGCATCTAAAAATTCAATAGTTAACACGAACTAAACCCAAATTAGAGGTTAGATCAAAATATAATCAACATGGAGTAGAGAAAGAAGACAAAGTTCTCTTGTACTTATTGCTCTTATGAATATAGAATTTACTTAGAGGGCAACTCAAATGATATAAATCAAAGTCCAACCAAGAGAAGGGAGAGAGGGAAGAACAAATCACAAATAGAGAACACAAGAAGACACAAGATTTGTTTACCGAGGTTTGGTTCCATAGAACCTACATCCTCGTTAAGGTGTCCCAAAGGAGGGGTCTCTCTCGACCATCTCAAGTGACCCCAATGATCAAAGTTGAGCCCTCGGATCGGCTAAAAAGTGAGATAGGGTATCCACAAGGCACTGCACAAAATCTAGAGCCTCTTGCTAGCCTTTACAAAGAAGTATCACCAACAACAAGAGCAAGAACATAACAACAACATCAAATGTAGATCGCTCAAGCACACTCTCTAGAATCACTATCTCAACTCAGATGGTGTGCTTGGATTTCTTGGAATCGCATGAATGTGTTGCACAAGTGTATGGGAATGATGCTTAGCTCTAGTGGTGATTGGTGTCTCGAGCAGGCTGGTTGGAGGAGGTATTTATAGCTCCAAACCCCCTCCCAAATGGTTGTTGCTATAAATCTACAAAATATGCACTTTCCTCGAGGGCACCAGACCGGTCTGGTGCACCACTAGACCCCACCGCATGTCCTACCAGGTCAGCTAGCCATTGGAGTCAACCGTTGAACGCTAAACTTTCTGTTGGACCTGACTAGTCTGGTGTTTCGAGGAGCTTCTAGGTTCCATTTGTAGATCTCTCTCGTAAAGTGGTTCAGTGTGCCACTGGTGCGCCAGACCACAAGAGCACTTCTGCAGAGCTCTCTAGTAAAGTGGTCTGGTCCGCCACAAAACAGTTGAAACTTGACACTTTTTGACATCTTTTTCCAATCGATTTGAATTACTTTGAGAGCTTCCCTAAGATTTATACAAACTTATTTAAAGTATGTCCA
Organism: Zea luxurians; assembly: GCA_029449295.1. Lineage (NCBI taxonomy): Eukaryota > Viridiplantae > Streptophyta > Magnoliopsida > Poales > Poaceae > Zea > Zea luxurians. Next base: position 112,325 of record JAOPSE010000064.1, on the reverse strand, counting down.
ACTGGTCTAAGTCATAGATTTTCACCATTTGCTTATCTCCAACTTAGCATCCTGGTATATGCACAAATTGGGCTCCAAATGAACCTTTTCTAGATTCTTACTTTCCAAAGATTCTAAGATGCTCAAAAACATTTACTAAGAGTAGTTAGAACTTATCCAAACTTGTGAACTAGCCATAGCTCACTTTTACCAAAATAAGCCCTATTTTGCCTCTGTTTGAGTTACATGTTGAGTTGAATTCTACAATTTGGTACTTATGAACCTGCAATACACACTTAGCAAACTAATTAGATCTCAAGGTTGTGTTTGTCATTAATTACCAAAACCAAGCTAGAAATGGCATATAGCATATTTCCCTTTCAAATATAAAATAGTAGTTATCATTGGATTTTGATTGGATGCACCGGATTGCTTGATTACACGGTTGCATCAACATCATTGAATGCAAAGTATATGTTCCCTATTTATATATACATATATAAGAGAGAAATGTTATTCGTCATGCTAGGTGGAGAATAACTTAAGAAATCATAAAGTTCTTCACGATTTTTGTATGGGTGGGTGATCATCACATAGAGGATGAATAAATGAATATATATAGGTGTTATTCATCACACAACATCAAAGGTCCATCACCTGAACCAGCCACTCAATCAAATCCATCGAACCACCCCAGAGCCAGCCCACCCCAACACATCCCGCTCAGCCAAACCCCACTAGCCATTAATTCCTTCGCTCGTTCGCCGTTGGAGCCACCTCTACCCGTCCACAATCAGCTAGCTCTGCTCCGGTCCGGTCGAACCCACTACCGTGTCAACTCGTGTCACCCAACGCCAGTAATTTCTCTCTATCGCGCCTCTACTCATCCATCTCCTATCCTTGACTCATCACCTTGAATTGTTGAATGTTTATTAACATTGAATTGCTAAATGCATCTTTCTTGTAAAATTTCAAAAATGATGAATAGCTAAAGTAAACCTTGAATAATTGAACATTTGTTCCTGTTGTACGTTGAAATAAACCTTGAATTATTGCAGTAATTCTTTGTTGCTAGATATTTGTGATAGTCGCCTAGAGGGGGTGAATAGGCGAAACCTAAAATTTATAAATGTAAACTTGCACTAAGGCTGGGGTTAGCGTTAGAATTAAATTCGAGTGCGGATAATTGTTTCTCTTGCTATGAGTTGCTCAAATGGATGTGTATGACTTTGGGAGCAAACTCAAAACAATAATAGCAAGGAAACATTAGAGAGAGGAAAAAGGGAAAACAAATCAAATGGAAATCAACACAAGTGAACACGGTGATTTGTTTTACCGAGGTTTGGTTCCAAAGAACCTAGTCCCCGTTGAGGAGGCCACAAAGGCCAGGTCTATCTCAACCCTTTCCCTCTCTCAAACGGTCACTTAGACCGGATGAGCCTTCTCCTTAATTACTTGGGTCACTAAGACCCCACAAGGATCACCACACACTTAGGTGTCTCTTGCTATCTTTACAAAGAACTTAAAAGAATAAGAGTGGGGAAGGGGAAAGCAATCGAAGCAACAAGAGCAACAAAAGAACACAGATGATCCTCTCTCAAGTCTCTAAGCAATAGAGTTGATTTTGTGGCTTGGAGTGGATTGAATGCTTTGGATGTGTCTTTGGAGTGGTTTGTTTTGCTCTTGCAATGAATGTGATGTTCAGAATACTTGGATGCCATTGAAGGAGGTGGTTGGGGGTATTTATAGCCTCTAACCACTTCCTAGTCGTTGGCTGAGTCTGTTGGCGATGGGCACACTGGACAGTTCGGTGGCGCATCGGACATGTACTGTTCACTGTCTGGTGCGCGTCACGTCAGCACGCCTGTTGGGGTTTGGAGCAACTTGACCATTGGAGCTCTTGTCCTATAGTTGCACTGGACAGTTTGGTGCCACACCGGACATGTCCGGTGACCTCTGACTTCGCTGCTCTGACTTCTGACGCGCACTATTCATTGCTATTCACTTTTACAGTCGACCATTGACGTGCAGTGACCGTTTCTCCGCTGGCTCACTAGACATGTCCGATGCACACCGGACAGTCCGATGAATTATAGCGGAGCGCGCCCGGCAGAAACCCTAGAGTGGCATGTTCGCTTGCGCGCTGGCCTGGTGCACCGGACACTGTCCGGTGTGCCACAAGCAGCACACTCTCAAATCCTTTGCTCCAAATTTGTTTGGGTCCCAACTGAATTTGTTTCTTGGTTTATGTTGAACCTTATGCACCTGAGATAAATGACATCTAGGCAAACTAGTTAGCTTACGTGGTTTGTGATGGACGTCAACCACAAAAATTGATTATTGGAAATGATTAAGCCCATTTCCCTTTCAATTTGTTGTTGCGCGCAGTGGCCAACGAGTGGATCAACCCTATTAAGTGTGTGCGGACCCGTTTTAACTCCTAATTGGATGGTGCAGTTGGTTCCTTGGTCCGATTAATTTTATGGTACGGTTGGTTCTCTGATGGGTTGGTCCTATTAGTTCTTTTGATTCATGTGATGGACCATAGGGTCCATCACCTTGGGTGATGAATAGCATTTAGATAAATGTAATGTTCTTAAGAAATTCAGTATGCATGTGTGTAACTGCACACTTTCTCTAGTAGTTAAGGGCGATAAGTTGGTCAATAATCAAGGCCCTAGGAAGTAATATGAGATTATGGGTTGTAGTGGACCACGATCCAAATGTCTCTTCACAATAGAAATAGAGCTCGATCCTAATATGATTTGATCCTTAAATTCTATAGTATAAACTTTAGAGCCCATTACCACCCTTATATGAGATCGATAGAATGAAATCGGTTCCATGCCCTCTGCTATCAAAAGCATAATGTATGCTCAAATGCATTCACCATGACTTGACATTCATAATGAGGATGCTTAAAAGATTTCAAAAGAATCTAGGGATATAACACTAGAAATTTGTTAAGAGTTTTGTGATTACAAAAGGCCTCATGTTGACATATAGAAAACTGAGCGGCTTTAAATAATAGGATACTCAGATTCAGAATATACTAAGTGTGAAGAAGATAAAAAGTCCATATCAAGATAAATATTCACACTCGCAGAGGAGCAATATTTTGGAAAATCTTGAAATAAATAATCAATGTATCATCCACAATGCACGTTGAGTTTGTTGCATGTTACGAGGCAATGGGACAGACTATATGGCTAAATAAATTTATACGTGTATAAAAGTGTGGCATTATAACAAACCCACTAAAGTTATATTGTGGCACTACGATAATGAACCGACAATATATTACTAACAAACGTATTGACATTAATGATTATGTGGATCAAACAATTGAGCTTGAACATATAAACACACAGAAATACACATTAAGGATTATGTGGATCGAACAATTGAGCTTGAACATATAAACACATATTAAATGCTTGTCAATTCGCTCACTAAGGGGCTTACATCTAGCATTCTAGCATCCATACCACTATATAATGCACTAGTTTAAACTTTTGCAAAACCCCACCAACCAAATCACCCTCACATCCATAATCTCTAGGAAACGGTGACACCTAAGAGGGGGTGAATTAGGACTTCTAAAAACTATCTCTAAACTAGGCCACAATTAAATTCCTAGAGCAAAATCTATACAAATAAACAATCTAGAATGTGCAAACTAGATTTTTTATAATTGTTGCTATCTCTACCACAAAGTCTAAGTTTCAATCCTAAATAATCTAACTAGAAAGGCGAGATTGAAACTTAAATACTTAATAAAATGCAGAAGGTAAAGAGTAAGGTAGAGATGCAAACTCTCGTGGATGACGCCAGTATTTTTACAGAGGTATCCGGAACCACGCAAGTTTCTGACTAATCCTCGTTGGTGCCCCTACGTAAAGGGTAGCCCATACAAGGGCCAAGCACCTTGGTCGAGTAACTCCACAGAGAGCCGCGAGCATTCTCCACACGCAAGTGGTGCTCCGCTTTCGGCTACTCTCGGACTCTCCCCGCCATCTCCACTATCGAGCTTCCGGCCGAAACGTCGTGGGCCTCGTTCCCTTAGGTACACGGTTGCAGCCGTGACACAAACTCGGTTGTCACGGTCTCGCAAGACTCTCGCCCCACTCGGCACAATTACAATGACTCGCACAATAGCCAAGGGGTTGTGTGGTTTTTTTAAACTCACTCAACTAACAAGGATTCACCTAGAGCAAGCGCATAAGCGGTCTAACTAACCTAAGCACTTCGCAAAGCACCTGCGCTAATCACCGAGTGATTCTATTAAGCACTTGGATGTATGAGCACTTGGAAATGTCTACAATATGTCTAGGTATGTTGCTTGAGCTCCCACACCTCCAAATGGCCGGTTGGGTAAAGTATATATAGGCCCCAACTCAAATATAGTCGTTGGAAAGCAGTTCTGCAGCTTTCTACGACGCACCGGACAGATGCACCGGACTGTCCAGTGGTGCACCGGACATGCCATGTGTACTAGCCATTAAAGGTAGCCGTTAGAGCTTTCGAAGATGGCGCACCGGACAGTCCGGTGTGCACCGGATAACCCATGCTTGCTTGTCGTATTTTGGTCATAACTTTTAGCTCCAAACTCTGATTTCGATGATCTTGTACTTTTTGGAAAGCTTATGAAATTCTCTACATCCTAAAGTTGAAGTCGTACCATTTTGAGCAAATTTGGCACACCGGTGAACCAGCTCCTATCCTGCTACATTTTTTCAGCAATTCCAACTTTGTATTGTGGGCATAACTTTTAGCTCCGAACTCCGATTTTGATGATCTCGGACTTTTTGGAAAGCTTATAAAATTCTATACAACTCAGAGTTGAAGCCATATCAGTTTAAGTAGATTTTGTATTGTGAAACACTTCCAATTCAGTCAGCCCTTCCTATCAACTCTGTCAACTTTTGTTTTGTGGCTTTGCATCCTACTTCTTCTTTTTGATGTGTTGTACTCTTAGCATGTATAAAGTGTCTTCAATATGATTTTGTAATATCTTCTATGGGTCTTATAATGTCTTCTTTGAGGTGTTGCATCCTCAGAGCCTCAATCCAATCCACTTCACATCTTGTGAACTACAACACACAAACACTTTGAAAATATTAGTCTACAAGGTTATGTTGATCATCAAACACCAAAATCACTTAGCCAAATGGGTTGGGGTCCATTTTCCTTACAGTCTCCCTATTTTTGGTGTTCGATGATAACACAACCAAAGCAAGCAAATATAACAAACATTTTGATGAAAATATATAATCTACTTGCTAGGATGCATGAATGTCCCCCACAATGTGAGATTATGGACTTGAGCCTCCCCCTAACTCCATAATCCACATATTTTAAACCAAAGATATTTGTCGAACCAAAACCACTTTTAAGATCAAGATTTTAAATTTTTGAAATTAGGTGGTGTTTAGTGTTTCATATATTTTGAGTTGCTTTGGTCCCTAAAACTTCTCCCCTTTGGAATCAAACACCGAAAAGGAAGACATTAAAAGCATATAGGAAGCAAAAAGACTTGCCCTCTAAAGGATTTACTACTTGTAGCCACTGATTTCAAGTCTGGCGACCAGCTAGTCGTCCCAGAGAACTGACTAGGCGCCTAATCACGATTAGGGCGACGATTAGGATGCCTAATTGGTCCTGGTCGTCCTCAAGTCATCCCTAGTTGTCCTATGTATATTTCTAGGCATATAAGCCACATATATATGTATATATGTATTTCTTGGCATATAAGCCATATAGAACTGAAATTCGATTGGAAGTTTGGAACTGAATTACTGAAATATAGCAGTAGCAGGCTAGCAGCATAAGTGAAAAGTGTGGATTACCTAGAGCTATATATATATGTAATGCAGTAGCCAAGAGTACACTACACGACGGTTGATCTTTAGCGACCCTTATTAGGGACCGACAGTTGGTCGCTAAAAGTTATGGACTGACAGTTGGTCGCTAAATGCGTTTATAGCGACGGTCTATGGGTCGCTAAAAGTCTAAAAATTTAACGACTTATGGTCGGTCGCTATAGAGGTAAAGGTGTGACTGATGGTGGGTCGCTATAGGGGTACGTGATTTTTGTGTTTCTTATTTACTCACCAAAGCCCATCTAAAGGCCTACTAAACAAACGAAATCCTATTCCAGCCCACACTACGCCTCTAACCCTAGGCCAACCGGCCATGCCCAGGCCCCCACCCGCCAGGCCGCCAGACGGCGAGGCGCGGCGCCCATCTCCATCTCTCCCTACTCAGCCTCTCCTGCACACCGCCGCCCATGGTACCAAACTCGACCGCCAAAGCCCCTGGCCGAGCTCCCCCATGGCGTCTCCCCCAACCATGGTGCTCTCTGCTCCTCCACGGCGCTGAGCTCCACCAGCCGCTGCTCTTGAACGCTGGCGCCAACCTCATCTTTGCTCCTCTCTCCCGCATCTCTGCAGGTCGCCCAGGTCGTGGCCTCGCCGGATCCCGCGCGCTCCTGTGTCGTGGCGTTGTCCCCATGTTTTCTCCGCGCCAGCGCGCCACCGGCTCTGCTTGAGCTCCTCCCTCGCCGTAGCTCACAGGTCGCCACCCCATGGCTGCTGCTCCTCTCTCCCTCATCTCTGCAACTCGGCGCCTCCTCTGCTCCTCCACCTGCAGTTCGCCCCATGTTCTAGACGCCAACCCTCCATCCCCCTACCCTCCAGCCATGGACGCCCCAGCTCCCTTTTGTTGCTCGCTAGGGACCAGCTCGGTGCCCTCTCCTCACTTGAAGCCGGCAACAGCGCCTTGGTAGTGGTCGAGCAGCACGTCGTCGGCTCCGTGGGTTTTTTGGGCAGCCCGGTTGCGGTGTCGTCAAACCCCGGTGAGACCTCACTGTCCCTGCATGCCTTGTGTTTGATGTAATGTCAAACCGCTTAATTTTATAGATAAGTTTAACATTGGATTGTTCTGACTTCTTGCACTGATCTGCCATGAATCCTGAAATGTAGTCCCATGTGTGCCATATTTCCTCCATGCATGATTATTAAGTTTGTGTTCTTGAAGTTTCCAATCTCACACGCATGATTAATGTGTTCTTGAAATACCGATGAAGTTGTGTAAAAAGTCTTTACTACGATTGAGTTACACCCTTAGTTAAATAGGGACTTTATTTTGAAGCAATGAATATTGATTAGCACATTCCCTTAGTATGTTGCTACCTGCAATTTTTTCTTACAACCTGAGAAGCGGCATGTTTACTACAAGGTATCATCTTCACTTGTTTGCATTACACGCCCATTTTCATTATCCCTCTTTTCTCTTTTCTGTGATAATAATGGAATTAATGGCACTCTTTCTCAGCTTGCAGTTCAACAGTTGAATTTCATCGAGTCCCAGCCAGTTTGATTATATGAACCAGAGGCAAGCCAGGATGCCCTAGGTGTGGATCTCTGTTAGGCTGTGAAGCCTTTTTTATCATAAAGTTACTGCCTTCTCCATTCTTGTTTGCCTATATTTTTGTGAGATATAGCCTGCCCGAGAGAGGGAGTTTTTAAAAGCGGTATGAAAATCTGAACTTTGCTGCAGCCTGCAGTGTATATATTTGTAGATTTTCGTAATCAATGCTTTTCCAATGGTGTACTACTCTATTTTCTAGGTTTTGGATCGTATGTGCTTAATATTATTTGGGCACACAACACAGTTCACTAAGTGTATCTATATTTTTTATTCCTGATGTTTTCGTCCAAGAAGATGCACTCTGACTGTATTAAACCAATCTTTTGAAGTGTACACAGTTGATTTTACTTCCAAAGCATAACTGAGTATATGTTTCCTCTAGGTACATAAATGTGTTTCTGGTGGAGGTAAAGTTCTAATTCCAACGTTTGCTCTGGGAAGAGCTCAGGTATTGTAGTTCTCTTAATTCTACTTTATGAGACAAAGTGATGGTTAAGTGTGATAACTATATATGACTTAAATGAGCAAGTTTCCCTGAGAAGTACCATTCCGAGGGCACACTGTTCAAAGGTTTCATAATTTGTGATGACTTGTTCCACTTTTTAAAAAAAATCAGTAGAGTTGTCTGGACAGCTAACCTCTTGACTGCTTATGTTTGATTTGTATTTGATATGTGCTTTTAATTATTTATTAACTAGCAGTAGACTCCTAATTCCATGCTTGGTTAATTACTCTGAACTTAAACTAGCTAAATATAGCTTATGCAAGTTCTTAGACTGGCACATATCACTTGCATCCACTGCCTGTAGCCCCTGTACATGCAAAAATTCGTGTTAGTAGTATGTAATGGCCCTAGCTACAACTACAAATAGTACAAGGGACAGCAGTAGAGAAAACAAATGCGGTGAGAATGAGAATCAAGGTAAGTTGGCTTGCAAGCTTCTATGCAAGTGTTTCCTGTATCCATAACTCTGCAAAAGTTTTGGCTAGGATAGGAATCAAAGGGAGAGCTAATTCTTCCATTGACTTGCTAGTTCGGTGGTACTCCCAACAGAAACTAAATTGCAAGGTAATGAACTTAACTTTATATATTCCGTTTTGTGGTACTCCCAACAGAATCTAAAATTGCAAGGTAATTGCAAGTGTTCTTTGCTAATCCTCTTGACTGGTGGGATAACAGGACAAATAAGGTTAGACTGGGATTGTTCAAAGTTATAACCACTTGTCATTTACATGGTAACAGTTTACCTCGCATCTGAATAAATTAAACCTTCCTTTTGAGCGCATTCTAATTAGCAAACATAAAAAATAGAGAACACATGAGAACTCAAGAACTAAATAAAAAAGTTCAAATATTTACTGAGGGAGAGGGATATATGGTCAGTAGAGTGGGTGAATATTGAGACGGAAATAATAAACAACCAAATGAGTTATGAAAGGTATTATTGTTTTTCTAGTGATTTAATGCAGACGGAAATAATAAACAACCAAATGAGTTATGAAAGGTATTATTGTTTTTCTAGTGATTTAATGCATATTTTGTGTGTCTTTTTATCATGATCCATATGACGTTTAATCTGAGTAACATGTTACTTGCATGATTTTTTCTGATGATTGATACTTATATGACTGACTATTCACCCTTTAAAATTATTGCAGTTTACCAGGATACATATTTTTGTAATTGTTTGTGACATGTTAGTCTTTTGTTTAACCTATGTTCATCCATAGGGTTCTGCAAAACATCCTTTTGTGAAATGATCCTCCACCGTCAATTCTTTTAAATGTTCCCTAGTAAAATGATTTATTCTTGATGGTTCAAAAGTTTCCCTATTCCTTGGATGTATCATATGCATCGGGGATGTCATATTGAAGAATCAGTATAATAATATGGACTATTTGGAGGGGTCTTTAAATGAGCTTGGAAGTTGGTGCATAAGGCTGCAACACCGTCTAGTGGAGGTAGATAAGGCATCAAAACTGTATTTTTATTTGCAAATGTAGCAACAATATACTAATTTGATGTACTTTTTTCTAGGGTGTTTTGGACAAAGAAAGCTTGTACCTTAAAACAGGAGGATACAAGAAGCTGGAGTGGTTGTCTGAAGGCTTTTGAACTGCTTGAAGCATTAGTGTAGCTTTGGTGCTTTTGTGACTGATCAACTCTGGAGCAGCTAGAGTGATGTAGTTGTGGGCTTTTGAACAATAGCTGGAGTGATATGAAATATTAGTGATGTAGTTGTGGGCTTTTGAACTGCTTCAAGCTGGAGTGATGTCGTTGTGGTGCTTTTGTGACTGATCATCTCTGGAGCTTTTGTGAATGATCTAGCTAGCTATCTGTAAATGATCTAGTCGTGAATGATATTATAATTGTGATGCTTTTGTGAATATATAATTGTGGTGCTTTTGTGTTTATGTGATGGATCTATGGCTATGGTATACTGATTAACTGTGTATATCTTTATGATTTGTGTATAAAAATCAGTGATTTGTGCTGCTTAATTAAATGTATATTATTATTAATAACAACTGTAAAAGGGTGACTTTCTGTTAGTTGTTAAATGTATAGTATGACGACTTACGGTTGGTTGCTAAATCTATAGTACAGCAACCCACGATTGGTCGCTAAATGTACAATATTAGCAACAGACGGTCGGTCGCTAAAAAGATGTCGGTCGCTAAAGCCTTTAGCGACGGCACTTACAGCGACCATCCTTATGGGTCGCTAAAAGTTTTTAGTGACCAACCGTAGGTCGCTGAAGGCCGTTTTAGCAACCAACCGTAGGTCGCTGTAAGTGAACCGTCGTGTAGTGGTAGCACAACAATAGAGTACCTACTAGTCTGCTACCTAGAGTAGACCAGCATCCAAGCAAAAAGCATCAGCAGCAGCTTTCCCTCCTCCAGATTCAGATTCATCTTGGTCCATATCTCTAGTTGCTTCTAGTGGTTGTTCTTATTGTTCTTCTGCATGTGCTGTAGCATTACCATCTTCTTGAGCATCACTATCATCTTCTCCAATATCTTGTGCTGCTGCATTTCTTAAACGCTTCCTTGTCCTAACTGAGATTCATTGAGGCCAAGAACTTGAAGCAGCACCTGCACCAGTTAATCTTGGCAAATTTCTACCTTGGAGAGCCTGAGTTGCCCCTAATGCCTCATCCACAGCATGCCATATGCTGCTATCACCATTAGCTTCATTATTTTCTTCAACCCATTCATTTTCCCACATAAACTCTTCAAGCACTAGTGGGTTGCTTCTTTTTCCTTGGATCCCAGCTCTCTTATTGTTCGAAACCTATTTTCCATCTTTTTGTTGTAACTGACATAGACCAATTTATTAAGCCTCTGGTGTTCTAGTCGGTTCCTCTTTTTTGTATGGGCCTAAAAATGCACAATTGCACATAGCCACATACAACAAATTCAACAAGCTATAATGATCAATCAATAAGCAAACCACCATAAATAGTACAATACTTACTGCTACAAAGTCTGACCAATTTCTCTCACGACTAGAAGCTGCACAATAGAGGCTTATAACCCTTTTTGCTAGGCTTTGTAGTTCATATGCCAGTCCTCCATATGCACGCACCATAGGACTGTTACACAACAGTTTTTAGGTCAGTTTTAGACTTTTAGTTCCAACTTCCAAACAGGCAAACAAATTAACAAATGCTATAAGCTTATAACTAGAAAATTTAGTTACTTACTAGGACTTTTTTCTCTCTTTCTCTTATTGCTCTTGCCTTTGAAAAGCATTCCCCTTCAGATCTTTTCAGCTTGTACACCTTCCTGAAGTAGGGAAAAATTAGAGCCATTCCATTCGTGACTAACAAACAGGCCCTATAATCTATTATTATGCTTGTACATGCTTGCCAAAGTCAAGAATGATGTTGCAAATCCAGTGACACCTGGCCTAACAAGGTCCCCTCCTAGCTTTTCTCTCATTAGGTTGTGAAGTCACCCATGCTTGTATAGGAACCTCGAAATCTTCTTTGCCATATTTATGCAACTGTTGAACTCCTTGATCTTGCCAATCTCCTCCAACAACAGATCCAAGCAATGTGCAGCACAAGGAGTCCAAATAGATGGGGAATTTTGTCCATTAGGATCCTCCCTGCTGCTTTGAAATTGTCTCCATTGTCAGTTACCACCTGGACAACATGTTCTCTCCCCACCTTCATTATTTGCTTCTCCAGCAGATCTGCCAACATATTGGCATTTGCTATCTCACTTGATGCATCAACAAAACCTAGGAAGTAGGTCCTTGCTGAACGGTTGGCAAGGAAGTTGATCAAATGACGTTGTCTTGTGTCGATCCACCCATCTGACATAATTGAGCAACCATATTCCTTCCAAGCCTCTTCGTGCTTAGCTCTCAATGTTGATGTTCTCTTCACTGCCCTTTCAAGCCAAGGTACCCTAGCCTCATGATACGATGGGCCACGATATCCAGGATCGTACTGACCAATAGAGTCCAACATAATCTGCCAACTTCTTGAGTTTACGACATTCAATGGAATCTTGTTCTATATAGAAAATTAGCTACATGGTCGTCAACAATTTGCTTTGCTTCTGTGCCTTTCTTTGTGCAGTGCTCAAGGGTGGCCTGAGAAGTTTTGTTTTTATGCCTCTCTGCAACTACTTCTTCTGGAGTCTTGTAGAGCATGGCACTCACTGATTTGCTTGCCTTCTGTGTACTTGGTTTTGGAGGAGCAGATACAAGAAATGAGGGCATGGCAGCTTGGGAAATTTTCTTTTTTGCTTGCTTGTTTTTTGTCCCATAACATGGTTCAGGACCTTCATCATTTTGCTCTTCTCCCACTTCACCTTCTTCAGTATTAGCAGTAATCACAAGTCTCATGTTCCTTTTCAGATGCATGTGCATTTCCTTTGAAACCAATTCTAGTATTCTAGCACACTTCATGGTGTCACCAAACCCACCTGCAAGATGCTGCTTGAACCTTTTGATTTCGGAAGGAATAATCTTCGAACAGAAAATACACTGAACAAAATCCTTCTTTATTGTGTCTGGCCACCACCCAAACTTCCATCTTGGGTCATGTGACCTTGCCTTTCTTTTTGGGTCAGTTGCTTGTGCACTAAGCTCAGGAAGGAGCACTGCAATAGCCTTTTCAGCAAGACTTTTTGAGTCTACAACAGCTGATAATGCCGAAGCAGGGCCTGTGCTATCAAAATTTGAGGTCACCGGAGGAACAGAATCACTTGCATTGCCAACCACAATGGACCCATGGAATAAGACCTCAACATCAGCACCTCTTCATCCATCGGCAGCATGAAACTCTGAACATGTCAATAGATAGAGGTCAATTCACTACTAGGCAATAGAATAGTAGGTAACTAGATATGTGCTGGACTGATGGAAACTAGTAAGAACATTGGTGTTGCTGGATTGGTGGTAAACTGGTCACTGCTAAGAAGCTAAGAACTATTGAAGTAAGGCAATAGAAGTATAGGACAGTAGATGAGCAGGGCAGATTACAAAACTGTAGACAAAGGGGTACTTCTATAGTGCAGACTGCAAAACTATAGACAAGGGGGAAGGAGGGGAGCAGGGATGACCTTCGGATGATGAGCTCATCCTGTGTCTTGTAGATGAGCAAGGGGTAGGGACAACCTTCAAGGATGAGCTGGAGACACCAGCGTGGGTGGAGAGCCCTGGAGCAGTCGTCGTTGATTGCCTGGAAGCCGGTGACGGCAGAGGACAGGCAGGTTTGGAGAGGGGCATAGGCACAGGAGTCTCAGGAGGCGTTAGGGTTAAAGGGCGCAGCCACAGCCAACAGTTTTATGCTGCTACTGTAGATGGGCCGAAAAAAATGGTGACGCCCAATAGCAAACCTGAGAGCACCTAGAGGGGGGTGAATAGGTGATCCTGTAAAAATTGACAGCTAAATAGCCACAAAACTTTGTTAAGTGTTAGTACGGCTAAGTAGTGAGCTCTTGTGACCACAAGTATCATGGAAAATCAATCACACAAGACACGCGAGTTTATCCCGTGGTTCGGCAAGTATAACACTTGCCTACCTCCATGTTGTGGCGTCCCAATGGACGAGGGTTGCACTCAACCCCTTTCAAGTGATCCAATGATCAACTTGAATACCACAGTGTTGTTCTTGCTTATCTCTTTTCCTGTTTGCGAGGAATCTCCACAAGTTGGAGTCTCTCGCCCTTACAACACAGATCAAAGTGAAAGCACTAGAGTAATGGTGGGAAGCAATACACACAAATCCGCAGCAATACACACATACACAGCCAAGACTTGAGCTCAAATGAATCGCAACAAGTTCACCACTAGAACGGAGCTCAAATCACTAACAAAGTCAATCAAGTGCGCGGAGACGGAGTGTGGAAGACTTAGAATGCTCAAAGTATGCTTTTGTGACTCCTCCATGCGCCTAGGGGTCCCTTTTATAGCCCCAAGACAGCTAGGAGCCGTTGGAGGCAACTTTGGAAGGCAAATCTTGCCTTCTATCGGGCGGCGCACCGGACAGTCCGGTGCGCCACCGGACAGTCCTTGTAGCTGTCCGGTGCGTGATCTCCTTCCTTTTCTGGCGCATCCGACCGTTGTAGATTTGCGGCAGTTGGCACACCGGACACTGTCCAGTGCACACCGGACAGTCCGGTGCCCCCTGCCGACCGTTGGCGCGCCTACGCGTCGCGCGCGGATTGCACGGCCGACCGTTGGCGCAATCGATCGTTGGCTCACCAGACAGTCCGGTGCCTCACCGGATGGTCCGGTGAATTATAGCCGTACGTCGTTGAACGTTTCCCGAGAGCGACGACTTCGCCGCGGATGACTCACCGGACAGTCCGGTGCACCACCGGACAGTCCGGTGAATTATAGCCGTACGCCGTCGTTAAGTCCCGAGAGTGGCCTGTTCACCGGAGGCTGGCCTGGCGCACCGGACACTATCTGGTGCACCACCGGCACTGTCCGGTGCAGCACCGGACAGTCCGGTGCACGCAGACCGAGCTGCATTTGGCTGTACACAGCCAACTCCATTCCAAACCAATTTCCTGTTTCTAACACTTAGACACAATACATTAGTACTCAAATCAATGTACTAAGTCTAGAAACGTACCTTGTAATATGATTTGCACTTCTTCACTCTTTGGCACAAATTAGCACTTAGAGAAAATGTGTTGGACACTTAATCACCAAAACACTTTGGAAATGGCCCAAAGGCACATTTCCATTTCAATCTCCCCCTTTTTGGTGATTTATGCCAACACATCAAAAAGCAACTAAAAGAAGTGCAACATCAATGCAATTGAGAACAAGAATTGTTTTTTTATTCAAATTTGGCATATTTGGATCATTCTTTGCCACCACTTGGTTTGTTTTTGCAAATCAAATTCAATTTCCTATCCCTAAGTCAAACACACTTGTTTAGGCATAAAGAGAGGTATTCCAAGAGAAATTGATCAAAGATTCAAAAACTCCCCCTTTTTCCCATAATCAAACATTCTTCCCACAAGAGACCAACTTTTGACAATTAGATACAAAAAGAGTATTTTGACAAATCAAGACAAAAAGAGTATTTTGACAAATCAAAAGTTCTAGCTCCACTATTTTCAAAATTTCACAAGTGGTAGCTAGTCCATTTGCTTTGGCCTTAATTTCTCCCCCTTTGGCATTAAGCACCAAAACGGGATCATTCTTGGCCCTTAAACCCCATTGCCTCACCAAAATTGTCAATTAAGAGCAAAAGGCAATAAGAGCATAGAAATGAACTTGGAGTTAATACCGGAGTGCAGTGGAAGTCTTTGCATGGTCCAAGTTCACATTTCCCTTTCAATCCACTTTTGAGACTAAATCAAGAACTCAAACACAAAGGTTAGTCTCAAAGTGTCAAGTTGTAGCATGCCTCCCCCTAAATAAGTGCATCACTTGCAAATAGACTTGTGAGGTCCAGGGATCATGTGTACAACTTGAGCACCACAAACATAGATTGAAATGCATAAATTACATGATCAAAGGCATAAACACATGTATGCTATTATCGGGGACCATAATTAGGGGTACCCTCAAGGCTCCTAATTCTCAGCTGGTAACCCCCACCAGCACAAAGCTGCAAAGGCCTGATGGGTGCGATTAAGTCAGGGATCAGTCCATTCGAGGGACACGATCACGCCTCGCCCGAGCCTAGCCTCGGACAAGGGCAGCCGACCCCGGAGGATTTCCGTCTCGCCCGAGGCCCCCCTTCAGCGGCGAACATATTCCCGGCTCGCCCGAGGCCCTGCCTTCGCTAAGAAGCAACCCTGACCAAATCGCCGCACCGACCGACCAAGTCACAGGAGCATTTAATGCAAAGGTGGCCTGACACCCTTATCCTGACGCGCGCCCCCCAGCTGGCAGAGCCGAAGTGACCGCCGTCACTTCGCCGCTCCACTGACCGGCCTGACAGAAGGACAGCGCCACCTACGCCACTCCGACTGCGGTGCCACTTAACAGAGTGAGACTGACAGGCAGTCAGGCCCTGCCGAAGGCATCGTAGGAAGCTCCGCTTCGCCCGACCCCAGGGCTCGGACTCGGGCTAAGTCCCGGAAGACGGTGAACTCCGCTCCGCCCGACCCAGGGCTCGGACTCGGGCTAAGTCCCAGAAGACGGTGAACTCCGCTTCGCCCGACCCAGGGCTCGGACTCGGGCTAAGTCCCGGAAGACGACGAACTCCGCCCGACCTAGGGCTCGGACTCGGGCTAAGTCCCGGAAGACGGCGAACTCCGCTCGACCCAAGGCTCGGACTCGGGCTAAGTCCCAGAAGACGATGATCTCCGCCTCGCCCGACCCAGGGCTCGGACTTGGGCTCGGCCCCAGAAGACGACGATCTCCGCCTCGCCCGACCCAGGGCTCGGACTTGGGCTCGGCCCCAGAAGACGACGAACTCCGCTTCGCCCGACCCCAGGGCTCGGACTCCACCCCGGCACCAGCCGGCAATCTCCGCCTCGCCCGACCCGGGGGCTCGGACTCGACCTCGGCTTCGGAGAAGCTTCCACATCGCCCAACCTAGGGCGCAGACCAGCCACGTCAACAGGAGGCGCCATCATCACCCTATCCCGAGCTGACTCGGGCCACAGGGAACAAGACCGGCGTCCCATCTGGCTCGCTCTGCCAGATAGGCAATGATGGTGCCCCACATGCTCTGTGATGACGGCGGCTCTCAGCCCCCTTACGGAAGCAAGAGGACGTCAGCAAGGACTCAACCGCTCCGACAGCTGTCCCTCCGCCAAGCTCCATCGCTCCTCCGACGGCCACGACATCACACCAGCTGGGTGCCAAGATCTCTCCGGCTGCCACAACGGCATGTACCTAGGGCGCTAGCTCTCCTCCGCTAGACACGTAGCACTCTGCTACACCCCCCCATTGTACACCTGGTTCCTCTCCTTGCGCCTATAAAAGGGAGGACCAGGGCCCTCTTAGAGAGGGTTGGCCGCGCGGGGACGAGGACGAGACACGCGCTCGCCCGGAGCCGCTCGCTCCCTCTCCCGCGTGGACGCTTGTAACCCCCTACTGCAAGCGCACCCGACCTGGGCGCGGGACGAACACGAAGGCCGCGGGATTCCCACCTCTCCCACGCCGGTCTCCGGCCGCCTCGCTCTCCCCCCTTCGCGCTCGCCCTCGCGCTCGACCCATCTGGGCTGGTGCACGCGGCGACATTCACTCGTCGGCTCAGGGACCCCCCGGTCTCGGAACGCCGACAGTTGGCGCGCCAGGTAGGGGACTGCTGCGTGTTGACGAACAGCTTCCCGTCAAGCTCCAGATGGGCAGTCTCCAGCAACCTCTCCAACCCGGGACGGTGCTCTGTTTCGGGAGTCTTGAGTTCATGTCCCTCGACGGCAGCTACGACATGATACTCCTCCCACCGCCGTACGACAACGACAGTGGCGGCCGACAACCCGCCCGCCGGCGGCGGAATCGGCGACGTCTTCCCCGCGTGGTGGAAGAACGACCTTCGAGCTCATCCTGCCCTCTTCCCCGCCGGCGGAGGGGAAGACGGGGCAACCAAGGCCAAGCAGGAGACAGCGCCTCGCCGGCTGTCGAGCGAGTCGATGGCCCCAGCGCCCCAACGGGGGGCGCACCGAGCGTCGACCTCGCGTTTGAGACGAAGGCGAGCGCCGTCTCCCCGCGACACGCCAAACCCGAGCAAGCGGATGATGCCAGCACGCTCGCGAAAAGCTTGCTGGACGTCACCCTCGTACTTGAGACAACGGTGCAGTCAGCCCCCGACATGACATTATCGCCGCCCGTCGACCAAAAGGTACCGACCGATCCCCATCCCACGTCTTTCGGATTCAGCCTCAACCCGCCTAGCGACTTCGCTTTGGCGGGCGCTCTCATAGAGGCAAGTCCAAACCCTCTGGGGTTTCGTATGCGGTCACCTTGGGACCGGCTGACGGACGTCTCGACCTACGGACCCTCTGGGTCCGAGGAAGACGACGAGCCCAGCATCTGTTGGGATTTCTCTGGACTTGGCAACCCCAGTGCCATGTGGGACTTCATGACCGCATGCGACCACTGCCTTTACGACTGTTCCGACGGTAGCCGTAGCCTCGGCGACGAGGACTGCGGCCCAAGTCGCGAATGCTTCCACGTCGATCTAGGGGGTCCCTCTGAAGGCAACCATCTCGGCATGCCGGAGGACGGTGACCTCCCTAGGCCGGTGCCTCGCGTTGACATCCCACGGGAGCTAGCTGTGGTCCCCGTTCAGGTGGGGGGTCATGACCCACAGCTCGAGCAAATCCGTGGGGTGCAGGCCAGGCTCGACGAGGGAGCAGGAGCGCTTGAGCCGATCCGTCGGGACGTCGGGCAGGCATGGGCGGGCCAACCTCCGGCCGGAGAAATGCGTCATCTACCCCAGGGCTTCCAGCACCGGATCACCGACGACGTCAGGGTCAGGCCACCACCCGCATCTAGTGGGGTCGGCCGGAACCTGGCTGCAGCAGCGATGCTTCTCCGCGAGATGCCGGAGCCATCAACCACCGAGGGGCGGCGAATCCAGGGAGAGCTCAAGAATCTCCTGGAAGGCGCTGCTGTCCGACGGGCCGAGAGCTCTGCCTCCCGAAGGCAGGGGTACCCCTCAGAACCTCATGCCGCGACTTCCCGATTCATGCGGGAAGCCTCGGTCTACACCGGGCGCACGCGCAACACCGCGCCTGCGGCCCCGGGTCGCCTCGGCAACGAGCACCATCACCGCGACCGTCGGGCCCACCCCGACGAGAGGGTGCGCCGAGGCTACCACCCCAGGCGTGGGGGACGCTACGACAGCGGGGAGGATCGGAGTCTCTCGCCCGAACCACCCGGTCCGCAAGCCTTCAGCCGAGCCATCCGACGGGCGCCGTTCCCGACCCGGTTCCGACCCCCGACTACTATCACAAAGTACTCGGGGGAGACGAGACCGGAACTGTGGCTCGCGGACTACCGTCTGGCCTGCCAACTGGGTGGAACGGACGATGACAACCTCATCATCCGCAACCTCCCCCTGTTCCTCTCCGACTCCGCTCGCGCCTGGTTGGAGCACCTGCCTCCGGGGCAGATCTCCAACTGGGACGACCTAGTCCAAGCTTTTGCCGGCAATTTCCAGGGCACGTATGTGCGCCCCGGGAATTCCTGGGACCTTCGAAGCTGCCGACAGCAGCCGGGAGAGTCTCTCCGGGACTACATCCGGTGATTCTCGAAGCAGCGCACCGAGCTGCCCAACATCATCGACTCGGATGTCATCGGCGCGTTCCTCGCTGGCACCACCTGTCGTGACCTGGTGAGCAAGCTGGGTCGCAAGACCCCCACCAGGGCGAGCGAGCTGATGGACATCGCCACCAAGTTCGCCTCTGGCCAGGAGGCGGTCGAGGCTATCTTCCGGAAGGACAAGCAGCCCCAGGGCCGCCCATCGGAAGATACTCCCAAGGCGTCAACTCAGCGCGGCACCAAGAAGAAGGGCAAGAAGAAGTCGCAAGCGAAACGCGACGCCGCCGACGCGGACCTTATCGCCATCGCCGAGTACAAGAACCCTCGGAAGCCCCCCGGAGGTGCCAACCTCTTCGACAAGATGCTCAAGGAGCCGTGCCCCTATCACCAGGGGCCCGTCAGGCACACCCTTGAGGAGTGCGTCATGCTTCGGCGCCACTTCCACAGGGCCGGGCCACCCGCGGAGGGTGGCAAGGCCCGCGATGACGACAAGAAGGAAGATCACCAGGCAGGAGAGTTCTGAAAGGGAAATGTGCCCTTGGGCCATTTCTAAGTATTTTGGTGATTTAGTGCCCAACACAGGTGCCTAATTGTAAAATGGTGGACTAAGTACAAATCAAGGATAAAGGTATGTTTCTCAGACTTAGTACATTGTTTTATGGACTAATGTATTGTGTCTAAGTGCTGGAAACAGAATAAATCGAGTTGGAGGAGAGATGGCTCGAGCAGCCAAAGTCTGCCCAGTCTGGGTGCACCGGACTGTCCGGTGGTGCACCGGACAGTGTCCGGTGCGCCAGGCTGGCTTGGCGTGAAGTGGCCGCTCTCGGGAATTCGCCGACGGCGTACGGCTAAAATTCACCGGACTGTCCGGTGTGCACCGGACTGTCCGGTGAGCCAACGGTCGGCCGGGCCAACGGTCGGCCGCAGAATCTGCGCGCTACACGTGGCCGGGCCAACGGTCGGAAGGGGGCACCGGACTGTCCGGTGTGCACCGGACATGTCCGGTGCGCCAACGGCTCCCTGATCTGCAACGGTCGGCAGCGCCATTTTAGGAAGGAAATCGGGCACCGGACAGTGTCCGGTGTGCACCGGACTGTCCGGTGCACCCGACGACAGAAGGCAAGATTGGCCTTCCAGATTTGCTCTCAACGGCTCCTAGCTGCCTTGGGGCTATAAAAGGGACCCCTAGGCGCATGAAGGAGATATCCAAGCAACCTTAGAGCATTCTTGATCATCCACACTCAGTCTTTGCGCATTCGTTTGTCATTCTCAGTGATTCGAGCTCCGTTCTAGTGAGAACTTTGAGATAGTCTTTTGAGCTCGATTCTTGGCCGTGTGTGTACGCATTTTGCTGTGGATTTGTGTGTGTTGCTTTCCTCCCTTACTCTGAATTTCTTGTGAATCTCAAGTGTAAGGGCGAGAGGCTCCAAGTTGTGGAGATTCCTCGCAAACGGGATATTGAAAGGCAAAACAAAACACCGTGGTATTCAAGTTGGTCTTTGGACCGCTTGAGAGGGGTTGATTGCAACCATCGTCCGTTGGGACGCCACAACGTGGAGTAGGCAAGCATTTGGTCTTGGCCAAACCACGGGATAAACCACTGTGTCATCTCTGTGTTTGATCTCTTGTGGTATTGTGTTTTGTTGAGACTCCTCTCTAGCCACTTGGTGATTATTGTGCTAACACTTAACAAGTTTTTGTGGCTATAAGTTTAAGTTTCACAGGATCACCTATTCACCCCCCCTCTAGGTGCTATCAATTGGTATCAGAGCCGTTCTCTTCAAGAAGGGACTAATCGCCCGAAGAGATGGATCCTAAGGGAAAGGGGATGGTGGTCAACAACGAAAAGGAGTCCTTCGTCAACAAGCCAAAAGATGACAAGCCCACTGACTCCGGCTCGGGCTACAAGCGGAAGGAAGGGAAGAAGAAGAAGACAAAGCGCATCAAGGAGATCATATACTACGACGATAGTGATGAGTCTACTTCTTCCCAAAAGGACGACGACAACGACTACAAAAAGACGGTCAATTCGAACTTTTCATTTGATTATTCTCGTATTCAACATAGTTCGAATTCGCATTTGCTTTCCATTCCTCTTGGCAAACCTCCACACTTCGATGGGGAGGACTACGGATTTTGGAGTCACAAAATGCGTAGTCACTTATTCTCTCTCCATCCGAGTATTTGGGAGATTGTAGAGAATGGAATGAAGTTTAATAGCTCGGATAACTCTATGCTCATAAATGAACAAATCCATAGAAATGCACAAGCTACTACTGTTCTCTTAGCGTCCTTGTGCAGGGAAGAGTACAACAAGGTGAGCGGCTTGGACAATGCCAAGCAAATATGGGACACCCTCAAGATCTCTCACGAGGGGAATGACATCACCATGCTCACCAAAATGGAGTTGGTGGAGGGCGAGCTTGGACGATTCGCCATGATAAGGGGAGAGGAGCCAACCCAAACGTACAACCGGCTCAAGACCCTCATCAACAAAATAAGGAACTATGGAAGCACGCGATGGACGGACCACGACGTCGTCCGCCTAATGCTAAGGTCCTTTACCGTTCTTGATCCTCATCTCGTGAACAATATTCGTGAGAATCCCAGGTACACGATGATGACGCCCGAGGAGGTACTCGGAAAATTCGAAAGCGGGCGGATGATGATCAAGGAGGCGAGATACGTCGACGACGCGTTGAACGGTCCAATCCACGAGCCTCAACCCATCGCTCTCAAGGCAACAAGGAGCAAGGAGCCGCTACCCAGCAAGGTGGCGCAAGTTGAGGCGGCCGGGCTCAATGATGAAGAGATGGCTCTCATCATCAAGAGATTCAAGACGGCGCTAAATGGTCGCAAGGGGCAACCAAGGAAGACCAAGACAAAGGGGAAGCGCTCATGCTTCAAATGTGGTAAGGTTGGTCATTTTATTGCTAACTGTCCCGAAAATGATAGTGACCAGGAGCAAGGGAAGAATGGGAAGAGAGAGAACAAGAAGGTTTACAAGAAGGCCAAAGGCGAAGCACACCTTGGAAAGGAGTGGGATTCGGATTGCTCTTCGTCCGACTCCGACGACGAAGGACTCGCCGCTACTGCCTTCAACAAATCGGCCCTCTTCCCAAACGAGCATCACACTTGCCTCTGGCAAGGGAGAAGAAGGTAATCAATCGTAATACTAATACTTATGATTCTTCTAGTGATGATGAGTCCAGTGAGGATGAAATAGATTACTCTAGTTTATTCAAGGGATTGGATAGAACTAAGATAGCTAAGATTAATGAATTGATTGATGCCTTGAATGAAAAGGATAGAATCTTAGAAAAACAAGAAGATCTTTTATATGAAGAGCATGATAAATTTGTTAGTGCACAAAATTCACTTGCTCTAGAAGTTAAAAGAAATGGGATGCTTTCTTGTGAACTTTCTACTTGTAATGAAACCATTTCTTCTTTAAAAGGTGAAATTAATGACTTAAATGCTAAGCTAGAAGTAGCAAGTAAATCTAACTCTTGTGTTGAACATATTGAAATTTGCACTAAGTGTAAGGATGTTGATATTAATGCTTGTTGTGAACACTTAGTTTCAATTTCAAAACTAAATGATGAAGTGGCTAGTCTTAGTGCCCAACTTAAGACTAGCAAGAAGGAATTTGATAAGCTAAAATTTGCAAGGGATGCCTACACGATTGGTAGACACCCCTCAATTAAGGATGGACTTGGCTACAAGAGGGAAGCCAAGGACTTGACAAGCCATAAGGCTCCTATCTCCGCCAAGGAGAAAGGGAAGGCTCCTATGGTTAGTAGTACTAAAAAAAACCATGCTTTTATGTATCATGATAGGAGACAAACTAGAAATGCTTATAGGAGTTATAATGCTTATAATGATTTTGACTCTCATGCCATGTTTGCTTCTAGTTCTTCCTATATGCATGATAGAAATATGTCTAGGAGAAATGCTATTCATCATGTGCCTAGAAAGAATATTATTCATGCTCCTAGGAAAGTAGTGAATGAACCTTCTACAATTTATTGTGCTTTAAATGCTTCATTTGCTATTTGTAGAAAGGATAGGAAAATAGTTGCTAGGAAGTTAGGGGCAAAATGCAAGGGAGACAAAACTTGCATTTGGGTCCCTAAGGATATTTGCACTAACCTTGTAGGACCCAACATGAGTTGGGTACCTAAAACCCAAGCCTAAATTTGCCTTGCAGGTTTATGCATCCGGGGGTTCAAGCTGGATTATCGACAGCGGATGCACAAACCATATGACGGGGGAGAAGAAGATGTTCACCTCCTACGTCAAAAATAAGGATTCCCAAGATTCAATTATATTCGGTGATGGGAATCAAGGCAAGGTAAAAGGGTTAGGTAAAATTGCAATTTCTAATGAGCACTCAATCTCCAATGTGTTTTTAGTTGAGTCTCTTGGTTACAATTTGCTATCTGTTAGTCAACTATGCAATATGGGATATAATTGTCTTTTTACAAATGTAGATGTGTCTGTCATTAGAAGAAGTGATGGTTCACTAGCCTTTAAGGGTGTATTAGACGGCAAGCTCTACTTAGTCGATTTTGCAAAAGAAGAGGCCGGTCTAGATGCATGCTTAATGGCTAAGATTTGCATGGGCTGGCTGTGGCATCGCCGCTTAGCACATGTGGGGATGAAGAACCTCCACAAGCTTCTAGAGGGAGAACACGTGATAGGTCTAACCAATGTTCATTTCGAAAAAGATAGACCTTGTGCAGCTTGTCAAGCAGGGAAACAGGTGGGAGGCTCTCATCACACCAAAAATGTGATGACAACATCAAAACCCCTGGAGCTGCTACATATGGATCTCTTCGGACCCGTCGCCTATCTGAGCATAGGAGGAAGTAAGTATGGTCTAGTTATTGTTGATGACTTTTCCCGCTTCACTTGGGTGTTCTTTTTGCAGGATAAGTCTGAAACCCAAGGGACCCTCAAGCGCTTTCTAAGGAGAGCTCAAAATGAGTTTGAGCTCAAGGTGAAGAAGATAAGGAGCGACAACGGGTCCGAATTCAAGAACCTTCAAGTGGAGGAGTTTCTTGAGGAGGAAGGGATCAAGCACGAGTTCTCCGCTCCCTACACACCTCAACAAAATGGTGTGGTAGAGAGGAAGAACAGGACGCTAATCGATATGGCGAGGACGATGCTTGGAGAGTTCAAGACCCCCGAGTGTTTTTGGTCGGAAGCTGTGAACACGGCTTGCCACGCCATCAACAGGGTCTACCTTCATCGCCTCCTCAAGAAGACTTCGTATGAGCTACTAACCGGTAACAAACCCAATGTATCGTACTTTCGTGTATTCGGGAGCAAATGCTACATTCTAGTGAAGAAGGGTAGAAATTCTAAGATTGCTCCCAAAGCCGTAGAAGGGTTTTTATTAGGTTATGATTCAAATACAAAGGCGTATAGAGTCTTCAACAAATCATCGGGTTTGGTTGAAGTCTCTAGCGACGTTGTATTTGATGAGACTAATGGCTCTCCAAGAGAGCAAGTTGTTGATTGTGATGATGTAGATGAAGAAGATGTTCCGACGGCCGCTATACGAACCATGGCGATTGGAGAAGTGCGGCCACAGGAACAAGATGAACGAGATCAACCTTCTTCCTCAACAACGGTGCATCCCCCAACTCAAGACGATGAAAAGGTTCATCAAAAGGAGGCGTGTGATCAAGGGGGAGCACAAGATGATCACGTGATGGAGGAAGAAGCGCAACCGGCACCTCCAACCCAAGTTCGAGCGGTGATTCAAAGGGATCATCCCGTCGACCAAATTTTGGGTGACATTAGCAAGGGAGTAACTACTCGATCTCGATTAGTTAATTTTTGTGAACATTACTCCTTTGTCTCTTCTATTGAGCCTTTCAGGGTAGAGGAGGCCTTGCTAGATCCGGATTGGGTATTGGCCATGCAGGAGGAACTCAACAACTTCAAGCGCAATGAAGTTTGGACACTGGTGCCTCGTCCCAAGCAAAATGTTGTTGGAACCAAGTGGGTGTTCCGCAACAAACAGGACGAGCACGGGGTGGTGACGAGGAACAAGGCTCGACTTGTGGCAAAAGGTTATGCCCAAGTCGCAGGTTTGGACTTTGAGGAGACTTTTGCTCCTGTGGCTAGGCTAGAATCAATTCGTATCTTGCTAGCATATGCCGCTCACCATTCTTTCAGGTTGTTCCAAATGGATGTGAAGAGCGCTTTCCTCAACGGGCCAATCAAGGAGGAGGTGTACGTGGAGCAACCCCCTGGCTTCGAGGATGAACGGTACCCCGACCACGTGTGTAAGCTCTCTAAGGCGCTCTATGGACTTAAGCAAGCCCCAAGAGCATGGTATGAATGCCTTAGAGACTTTTTAATTGCTAATGCTTTCAAGGTTGGGAAAGCCGATCCAACTCTTTTTACAAAGACATGTGATGGTGATTTGTTCGTATGCCAAATTTATGTCGATGACATAATATTTGGTTCTACTAACCAAAAGTCTTGTGAAGAGTTTAGCAGGGTAATGACGCAGAAATTCGAGATGTCGATGATGGGCGAGTTGAACTACTTCCTTGGGTTCCAAGTGAAGCAACTCAAGGACGGCACCTTCATCTCCCAAACAAAGTACACGCAAGATCTGCTAAAGCGGTTTGGGATGAAGGACGCCAAGCCCGCAAAGACTCCGATGGGAACCGACGGACACACCGATCTCAACAAAGGAGGTAAGTCCGTGGATCAAAAAGCATACCGGTCAATGATAGGATCTTTACTTTATTTATGTGCTAGTAGACCGGATATTATGCTTAGCGTATGCATGTGTGCTAGATTTCAATCCGATCCTAAGGAGTGTCACTTAGTGGCAGTGAAGCGAATTCTTAGATATTTGGTTGCTATGCCTTGCTTTGGGCTCTGGTATCCAAAAGGGTCTACCTTTGACTTGGTTGGATACTCAGACTCCGACTATGCTGGATGTAAGGTCGATAGGAAGAGTACATCAGGGACGTGCCAATTCTTAGGAAGGTCCCTGGTGTCGTGGAACTCTAAGAAACAAACCTCCGTTGCCCTATCCACCGCTGAGGCCGAGTATGTTGCCGCAGGACAGTGTTGCGCGCAACTACTTTGGATGAGGCAAACCCTCCGGGACTTTGGCTACAATCTGAGCAAAGTCCCACTCCTATGTGACAATGAGAGTGCTATCCGCATGGCGGAAAATCCTGTTGAACACAGCCGCACAAAGCACATAGACATCCGGCATCACTTTTTGAGAGACCACCAGCAAAAGGGAGATATCGAAGTGTTTCATGTTAGCACCGAGAACCAGCTAGCCGATATCTTTACCAAGCCTCTAGATGAG
Organism: Zea luxurians; assembly: GCA_029449295.1. NCBI lineage: Eukaryota > Viridiplantae > Streptophyta > Magnoliopsida > Poales > Poaceae > Zea > Zea luxurians. The sequence goes on along the minus strand of JAOPSE010000064.1, from coordinate 85,863 downwards.
AAGACCTTTTGCAGGTTGCGTAGTGAGCTAAATGTCTTAGATTCGTGGAACTTGGATTGAATTGTAGCATACATGTATTTATGCTTTTGATCATGTTCCTTTTTGCATTTTGTTGTTAAGTATGGTGCTCAAGTTGTACAAACACTCCCTGGACCTCACAAGTCCGTTGCAAAGTGATGCACAGTTTTAGGGGGAGATGTGTTACAACTTGACCCTTTGAGACTAACCATATGCTTGAGTTTGCTTGTTTTAGTCTCAAAGGAGAATTGAAAGGGAAAAGGTGGACTTGGACCATGAAAGACTTCCACTGCACTCCAATGAGAGGGTAACTCATTCCAAGTTCATCTGATGAACTCTTATTGCCATTTGCTCTTAATTGAAGATTTTGGTGAGGCAATGGGGTTATAGAGCCAAGATTAATCCTGTTTTGGTGTTTGATGCCAAAGGGGGAGAAAATAAAGGGCCAAAGCGATAAATGGATCAGCTACCACTTGAGAGATTTTAAAAATAGTAGAATAGAGCTTTTGGTTTGTCAAAACTCTCTTGTTGTCTCTCTTGTCAAAAGTTGGTTTCTTGTGGGGAGAAGTATTGATTATGGGAAAAAGGGGGAGTTTTTGAAATCTTTGATCAATCTCTTTTGGAATGACTCTCTTTATGCTTCAACATGTGTGTTTGACTTAGAGATAGAGATTTGAGGTTGATTTGCAAAAACAAACCAAGTGGTGGCAAAGAATGATCCATATATGTCAAAATTGAATCAAAATAATTTGAGTTCTTATTTGAAGGGTTTTTGTACTTGTTCTACTTGCTTTATGTTGTGTTGGCATAAATCACCAAAAAGGGGGAGATTGAAAGGGAAATGTGCCCTTGGGCCATTTCTAAGTATTTTGGTGATTTAGTGCCCAACACAGGTGCCTAATTGTAAAATGGTGGACTAAGTACAAATCAAGGATAAAGGTATGTTTCTCAGACTTAGTACATTGTTTTATGGACTAATGTATTGTGTCTAAGTGCTGGAAACAGAATAAATCGAGTTGGAGGAGAGATGGCTCGAGCAGCCAAAGTCTGCCCAGTCTGGGTGCACCGGACTGTCCGGTGGTGCACCGGACAGTGTCCGGTGCGCCAGGCTGGCTTGGCGTGAAGTGGCCGCTCTCGGGAATTCGCCGACGGCGTACGGCTAAAATTCACCGGACTGTCCGGTGTGCACCGGACTGTCCGGTGAGCCAACGGTCGGCCGGGCCAACGGTCGGCCGCGGAATCTGCGCGCTACACGTGGCCGGGCCAACGGTCGGAAGGGGGCACCAGACTGTCCGGTGTGCACCGGACATGTCCGGTGCGCCAACGGCTCCCTGATCTGCAACGGTCGGCAGCGCCATTTTAGGAAGGAAATCGGGCACCGGACAGTGTCCGGTGTGCACCGGACTGTCCGGTGCACCCGACGACAGAAGGCAAGATTGGCCTTCCAGATTTGCTCTCAACGGCTCCTAGCTGCCTTGGGGCTATAAAAGGGACCCCTAGGCGCATGAAGGAGATATCCAAGCAACCTTAGAGCATTCTTGATCATCCACACTCAGTCTTTGCGCATTCGTTTGTCATTCTCAGTGATTCGAGCTCCGTTCTAGTGAGAACTTTGAGATAGTCTTTTGAGCTCGATTCTTGGCCGTGTGTGTACGCATTTTGCTGTGGATTTGTGTGTGTTGCTTTCCTCCCTTACTCTGAATTTCTTGTGAATCTCAAGTGTAAGGGCGAGAGGCTCCAAGTTGTGGAGATTCCTCGCAAACGGGATATTGAAAGGCAAAACAAAACACCGTGGTATTCAAGTTGGTCTTTGGACCGCTTGAGAGGGGTTGATTGCAACCCTCGTCCGTTGGGACGCCACAACGTGGAGTAGGCAAGCATTTGGTCTTGGCCGAACCACGGGATAAACCACTGTGTCATCTCTGTGTTTGATCTCTTGTGGTATTGTGTTTTGTTGAGACTCCTCTCTAGCCACTTGGTGATTATTGTGCTAACACTTAACAAGTTTTTGTGGCTATAAGTTTAAGTTTCACAGGATCACCTATTCACCCCCCCTCTAGGTGCTATCAAGTTCCCCGAGGTCCGCGACTGCTTCATGATCTATGGTGGGCAAGCGGCGAACGCCTCGGCTCGGCACCACAAGCAAGAGCGCCGGGAGGTCTGTTCGGTGAAGGTGGCGGCGCCAGTCTATCTAGACTGGTCCGACAAGCCCATCACCTTCGACCAAGACGATCACCCCGACCATGTGCCGAGCCCGGGGAAATACCCGCTCGTCGTCGACCCCGTCATCGGCGATGTCAGGCTCACCAAGGTCCTCATGGACGGAGGCAGCAGCCTCAACATCATCTACGCAAAAATCCTCGGACTCCTGCGCGTCGATCTGTCCTCCGTCCGAGCAGGCGCTGCGCCCTTCCATGGGATCATTCCCGGGAAGCGCGTCCAGCCCCTCGGACAACTCGACCTTCCCGTCTGCTTCGGAACACCCTCCAACTTCCGAAGGGAGACCCTGACGTTCGAGGTGGTCGGGTTCCGAGGAACCTACCACGCGGTACTGGGGAGGCCATGCTACGTGAAGTTCATGGCCGTCCCCAACTACACCTACCTGAAGCTCAAGATGCCAGGCCCCAATGGGGTCATCACCGTCGGCCCCACGTACAAACACGCGTTCGAATGCGACGTGGAGTGCGTGGAGTACGCCGAGGCCCTCGCCGAGTCCGAGGCCCTCATCGCCGACCTGGAGAGCCTCTCTAAGGAGGTGCCAGATGTGAAGCGTCATGCTGGCAACTTTGAGCCAGCGGAGACGGTTAAGTTCGTCCCCCTTGACCCCAGCGGCGACGCCTCCAAGCAGATCCGGATCGGCTCCGGGCTCGATCCCAAATAGGAAGCAGTGCTCGTCGACTTTCTCCGCGCGAACGCCGACGTCTTCACGTGGAATCCCTCGGACATGCCCGGCATACCGAGGGATGTCACCGAGCACTCGCTGGACATTCGAGCCGGAGCCCGACCCGTCAAGCAGCCTCTGCGCCGATTCGACGAAGAGAAGCGCAGAGCCATAGGCGAGGAGATCCACAAGCTAATGGCGGCAGGGTTCATCAAAGAGGTATTCCATCCCGAATGGCTTGCCAACCCTGTGCTTGTGAGAAAGAAAGGGGGAAATGGCGGATGTGTGTAGACTACACTGGTCTCAACAAAGCATGTCCGAAGGTTCCCTACCCTCTGCCTCGCATCGACCAAATCATGGATTCCACTGCTGGGTGCGAAACCCTGTCTTTCCTTGATGCCTACTCAGGGTATCATCAAATCAGGATGAAAGAGTCCGACCAGCTCACGACTTCTTTCATCACACCCTTCGGCATGTACTGCTATGTCACCATGCCGTTCGGCTTGAGGAATGCGGGCGCGACGTACCAGCGGTGCATGAACCATGTGTTCGGCGAACACATCGGCCACACGGTCGAGGCCTACGTCGATGACATCGTAGTCAAGACAAGGAAAGCCTCCGACCTCCTTTCCGACCTTGAAGTGACATTCCGATGTCTCAAGGCGAAAGGCGTTAAGCTAAATCCCGAGAAGTGTGTCTTCGGGGTGCCCCGAGGCATGCTCTTGGGGTTCATCGTCTCCGAGCGGGGCATCGAAGCCAACCCGGAGAAGATCGCAGCCATCACCAGCATGGGGCCCATCAAGGACTTGAAAGGCGTACAGAGAGTCATGGGATGTCTCGCGGCTCTGAGCCGCTTCATCTCACGCCTCGGTGAAAGAGGTCTACCTCTGTACCGCCTCTTGAGGAAGGCCGAGTGCTTCACTTGGACCCCTGAGGCCGAGGAGGCCCTCGGGAACCTGAAGGCACTCCTCACGAAGGCGCCTATCTTGGTGCCCCCAGCTGCCGGAGAAGCCCTTCTGGTCTACGTCGCCGCGACCACTCAGGTGGTTAGCGCCGCGATTGTGGTCGAGAGGCAAGAAGAGGGGCACGCATTGCCCGTTCAGAGGCCAGTCTACTTCATCAGCGAGGTACTGTTCGAAACCAAGATCCGCTACCCACAAGTTCAGAAGCTGCTGTACGCGGTGATCCTAACGCGGCGGAAGCTGCGACACTACTTCGAGTCTCGTCCGGTAACTGTGGTGTCATCCTTCCCCCTGGGAGAGATCATCCAGTGCCGAGAGGCCTCGGGTAGGATTGCAAAGTGGGCGGTGGAAATCATGGGCGAGACAATCTCGTTCGCTCCCCGGAAGGCCATCAAGTCCCAGGCTTTGGCGGACTTCGTGGCTGAATGGGTTGACACCCAGCTACCGACGGCTCCGATCCAACCGGAGCTCTGGACCATGTTCTTCGATGGGTCGCTGATGAAGACAGGAGCCGGCGCAGGCCTACTCTTCATCTCACCCCTCGGAAAGCATCTACGCTACGTGCTACGCCTCCACTTCCCGGCGTCCAACAATGTGGCCGAGTACGAGGCTCTGGTCAACGGGTTGTGGATCGCCATCGAGCTAGGGGTCCGACGCCTCGACGCTCACGGTGACTCGCAGCTCATCATCGACCAAGTCATGAAGAACTCCCACTGCCGCGACCCGAAGATGGAGGCCTACTGCGATGAGGTTCGGCGCCTGGAAGACAAGTTCTACGGGCTCGAGCTCAACCACATCGCCCGGCGCTACAACGAGACTGCGGACGAGCTGGCTAAAATAGCCTCGGGGCGAACAACGGTTCCCCCGGACATCTTCTCCCGAGACCTACATCAACCCTCCGTCAAGATTGACGACACGTCCGAGCCCGAGGTACCCTCGGCTCAGTCCGAGGTACCCTCGGCTCAGTCCGAGGCACCCTCGGCTCAACCCGAGGCGCCCTCGGCTCAGTCCGAGGCACCCTCGGCTCATCCCGAGGCACCCTCAGCTCGGCCCGAGGTGCCCTCGGTTTAGCCCGAGGTACCCTCGGCCCCCGAGGGTGAGGCACTGCGCGTCGAGGAGGAGCGAAGCGGGGTCACGCCTAATCGAAACTGGCAGACCCCGTACCTGCAATATCTCCACCGAGGAGAGCTACCTTTCGACCGAGCCGAGGCTCGGCGGTTGGCGCGGCGCGCCAAGTCGTTCGTCTTGCTGGGAGATGGGAAGGAGCTCTACCACCACAGCCCCTCACGCATCCTCCAGCGATGCATCTCCATCGCCGAAGGTCAGGAACTCCTGCGAGAGATACACTCGGGGGCTTGCGGCCATCACGCAGCGCCTCGAGCCCTTATCGGGAATGCTTTCCGGCAAGGCTTCTACTGGCCGACGGTGGTGGCCGACGCTACCAGAATCGTCCGCACCTGCGAAGGGTGTCAATTCTACGCGAGGCAGACCCACCTGCCCGCTCAGGCTCTGCAGACGATACCCATCACCTGGCCTTTTGCTGTGTGGGGTCTAGATCTCGTCGGCCCCTTGCAGAAGGCACCCGGGGGCTACACGCACCTGCTGGTCGCCATCGACAAATTCTCCAAGTGGATCGAGGTTCGACCCCTGAACAGCATCAGGTCCGAGCAGGCGGTGGCGTTCTTCACCAACATCATCCATCGCTTCGGGGTCCCGAACTCCATCATCACCGACAACGGCACCCAGTTCACCGGCAGAAAGTTTCTGGACTTCTGCGAGGATCACCACATCCGGGTGGACTGGGCCGCCGTGGCTCATCCCATGACGAATGGGCAGGTGGAGCGTGCCAACGGCATGATTCTACAAGGGCTCAAGCCTCGGATCTACAACGACCTCAACAAGTTCGGCAAGCGGTGGATGAAGGAACTCCCCTCGGTGGTCTGGAGTCTGAGGACAACGCCGAGCCGAGCCACGGGCTTCACGCCGTTCTTTCTAGTCTATGGGGCCGAAGCCATCTTGCCCACAGACTTAGAATACGGTTCCCCAAGGACGAGGGCCTACACCGACCAAAGCAACCAAGTTAGCCGAGAAGACTCGCTGGACCAGCTGGAGGAGGCTCGGGACAAGGTCTTGCTACACTCGGCGCGGTACCAGCAGTCCCTGCGACGCTACCACGCCCGAGGGGTCCGGTCCCGAGACCTCCAGGTGACCTGGTGCTTCGGCTGCGACAAGACGCCCGTGGGCGGCACAAGCTCACGCCCCCCTGGGAGGGGCCATTCGTCATCGCCAAGGTTCTAAAGCCCGGAACGTACAAGCTGGCCAACAGTCAAGGCGAGGTCTACGGCAACGCCTGGAACATCCAACAGCTACGTCGCTTCTACCCTTTAGATGTTTTCAAGTTGATCATATACCTCGCACCCACGCAAAGTTTAGTCATCAAGGAAGGGTCGGCCTCGCCTCGGCAAAGCCCGACCCTCCCTCGGGGGCTAAAAGGGGGGGAACCCCCTCTGCGTCGAAATTTTCCTCGAAAAAAGATCTTTTCTGCCAGAATGTCTTTCGCGCTTTTTGGCTACTTCGAAAGTGGATCCTGAAAACGACGGAGTACACGTAAGCAGCCAAGGCTGACCGAGCCGAGGGACTCCTACGCCTCCGGGATACGGATACCTCACTCATCACCTTCTGCGATAAGTAACTCACGTTCGGATAAGTGATTCTGCGGACCGAACAAGTCTTCACGTTCGAAAGCTCTTCTGCCGAAGCGATCCTTCGAGCCTTCTCGACTGCGTCGGTGACAGAGCCCCATGGACGGGTAAGAGTGCGCGTAAGCGGCAAGGCCGACCAAGCCGAGGGACTCCTACGCCTCCGGGATACGGATACCTCACTCATCACCTTCCACGAGAAGCAACTCTTGCTTGCACAAACATTTCTGTTACCGACAAAAAAGTCCAGATACTCGAAACAAAAGGAAAAGAGACGCAGCTTTACAACACGGCGAGGGTGTGTTTAGGCCTCGGCGGCCGCAGGAAACACACGCTACAAGACAATCCGATCCTGCAGGCTCGGATCTTGACGGCTGGAGGGAGCAGCAGCACCCTCGGCATCGACGACGCCTTCGGCGAGGTCCGACCTGGCCTCGGACGGTGACGCGGTCCGAGGATCTCCACTGTGAAGGACGACGTCATCGCCACGCCCGGGCCATCGTCGCCAGGGTCTTCTCCGGGAATCTGGCCCGAGCAGGCGGCTCGGCCGGTCACCCCGGGGCCTCGGCCAGCTGCCCTCCAAGGACGTCAGCCCGACCCGAGGCTTCGGCTGGTCAGTTCCGGCGTCGGTCCCGCTAACGGACGACCCGGCCAGGCTCAGGCCAACCAGGTTTTCTTTTCGAGCCAACTCTGCCTCTGTTCATGTTGACGCCGCTACCCCTGGCCTCGGCTCATCGAAGAGCGGCCGAGGGGTTCCTTTAATTAAGCTAGAGAAGCCTCGGACAACAAGGCCGACCGAGCCGAGGGACTCCTACGCCTCCGGGATACGGATACCTCACTCGTCACCTGTACACGGGGCGACTCACGCTTGGTGAAGCGGTTCAGACAACCAACAGGCGAGTCTTAGTGCTCGAAAAGGAGGAAAAAACATGGCTCCGTGCTGAAATTACATACATGTTCAGGCCTCGACAGCCACAATGAACCCTAGCATTCGAAGTGCCATTACAAACAGAACTCTGGTTCCACCTCTGCCGGTACGAATAACCCCACTCAATGGGGGGGCCTGCGGAGCAACAGAAGACCGACGAACGGCTCGCCGTCGCCCGCCCCAGCAGCGGCGACGATGAAGACTTCTGCTTCGGGGGGCCGAACAGTGGCAGCACTGACCTCAGGGCGGATGCTACTGCCAGGAGGCCCCCGCCCGTGCCCAAACTCGTGAGGCAAGGGCGGGCAGAAGGCCGTGGAATTGGAGGTCGGTCCGCGGGTGGCGCCGGCAAGCTCGTCGGCGGCGGAACCTTTTCCAGCTGCCGTGGCGGGAGGCGGCACTGGGAGCGGCACCGAAGCCGCTCGGCTCAGAGAGCCGGGCACGGTGCAGCTGCCAGCGCCACGGACGGCTCCCGCCCTTCCCCCCGATCACTGAGGGAAGGAGCGGGCCACCGCACGCGCAGGGGCCGACCCCAACTCGGCTCACGCCCCTCCCCAGCCCTGGTGATGAAAATCCTTGAGGCTGAGGAAGGGGCAGAGGCCGCAGCCCGGCTCGCTTTCCCCCACCATCAAACTGGAGGTCACCATCTTGGGTGACCGCCGGCGGAGGGGTGCAGCCGGGCTGCATGATGAAAATCCTTGAAGCCGAACGATGGCTGAAAGGTACCAACTCCCGCGGAGTTGTGTTTCCTCCAACGACGAGGCGGAAAGACAGCGGATATCCCCCATCCGGGGGCTTGGAAGGCGGAAAGACGCGATGCATAAGGGAGCGCGAAGGCATGGTCGCCTCCCAAGGGGATCGCCCTCCTTTTAAAGGCGGTTCTCCCTACTTGCGTCCCCAGCCGTCACGGGCTGAGTCTTCTCCAACACACTCCAAGGACCTCCCCTACGGCGCAGGGGCTGGGTCCCACACGTCATGCAAGCCGGCTCAGAGCAGAAGAAGCCAAACCGCCGCTCGCGGTGCGTACAACCGCCCAGCGGTTACAAGCGACCCTCCACTTTTGCCCAGACCAGCGGGCGAAAGGGTGGGCTGCCATGCAGGCGGCATGCAACCGCGCCAAGTGGGCGCGCTTCTCCGACTCCCAACACGCCTGGCATGGAGGCCCAGGCCCACGCGTCGTGCAACCGGCGCGCCGAATGCTTCGTGCATGCAACTGCACCGCCACTTGCGCCACCACCGCGCCTCCTCGACTGCGGAACCAATACCGTGACTCGAGGCGACCCAGCGCGCGACCCAGCAGCACCAGCCTGGCGCGACGGTCAATGTGGCCAAAAGTGGGCCGGCAGTAATGGTGGTGGCAGGCGGGCAGGAGCAGCGGCCACGTCGTCAGCCAAGCTCACGTCCCGTCCGGGGGCAGCGAGAGAACCCTCTCTCACGGCGTGAAGACAACGCGCCCGTGATCCGTTCCTCGAACGGATCGCGCACGCGCAACGGTCGCTCCTCCAACCACTCGCCCCGTCTCATTAACTCCGCGGCGGGACACGCGGCGCCTCTGGCAGGAGAAGCGGGCGACGCTTCGCCTTCGCCATAATGACCCTGTCCAAAAAGGTACGCCACGTCGTTCGATTTCGTATCCTTTTCCTTTTTTCCTCTTTCTCTCTCTTGCAACAGGGACCGGGAAAGGGGGATACCCCGAAAAGGATCCTTCCCCGTGAAGGAACCAGGCTCCGAGCCTCCCTACTGATCAGAGGTTCGAAGGCTGGCCCCTTGGAAGGGTTCGACAGCCGCCTCAGATCACGTGGGCCCTACACCCACTACTGGTCAGAGGTTCGAAGGCCGGCCTCTCGGAAGGGTTCAACGACCGCCTCAGGCTACTCGGGCTCCGCGCCCAATACTGATCAGGAGTTCAAAGGCTGGCCCCCGAAGGGTTCACAGCCGCCTCAGACGCCGAGCGAGGGATGACCATGGGTACGTTCGATACATAACCAAGGCTCGGGCTGCGCTCCCGAGGTACCCTAGGACATTTCCGAGACCGGCGGGAACGATCTTGTAACGGAATCCCATCAGAGGGAGGCATCGAGCCCTCGGACCCCGTCGCCAGGGGACCGGATCCGGTAGATCACCCGCAGGTACTTTTGGGCGTGCCTCTAGGCCCCTAGCCGACCCCTAACGAACGGGGCACGGATGTCCACTCGGATCACCCGCTTGCAGCTCAACGGAGACATCATGTTCGGCGCCCATCGAGGGCAACATGGCGCTTCCCCCCCTCCTCCTTGCGGAAAGGCGACGCAGGGGCGTATGTAAAAAAGCCGAGTCTGTCCCTGATCGCCCTCTCCCCCTGTGCAGAGGCTCGGGGGCTGCTCTCGCAAACCCGGCTCCGACCGAACCGTTGACAGCGTCAACATACCAGCCCGAGAACTTGGGACCCGACCGTACACCTGGGCTACGGCCAGCTCGCATGAGGGAACGACCAGACCAGCCGAAGCACTACGCGAGGCATTAAGACCTCGAAGGAGTGAAACCACTCCTCCGAGGCCTCGGGGGCTACACCCGGCGGGTGCGCTCGCGTGCACCAACCGGAACAAAACGCAACCGAGAAAGGCTGGTCCCCTTGCAAAAAAGTGCGACGAAAGCCTCCAAGCGAGTGCAAACACTCCCTTCGAGGCTCGGGGGCTACTGTCGGGGACCATAATTAGGGGTACCCTCAAGGCTCCTAATTCTCAGCTGGTAACCCCCATCAGCACAAAGCTGCAAAGGCCTGATGGGTGCGATTAAGTCAGGGATCAGTCCATTCGAGGGACACGATCATGCCTCGCCCGAGCCTAGCCTCGGACAAGGGCAGCCGACCCCGGAGGATTTCCGTCTCACCCGAGGCCCCCCTTCAGCGGCGAACATATTCCCGGCTCGCCCGAGGCCCTGCCTTCGCTAAGAAGCAACCCTGACCAAATCGCCGCACCGACCGACCAAGTCGCAGGAGCATTTAATGCAAAGGTGGCCTAACACCCTTATCCTGACGCGCGCCCCCCAGCCGGCAGAGCTGAAGTGACCGCCGTCACTTTGCCGCTCCACTGACCGGCCTAACAGAAGGACAGCGCCGCCTGCGCCACTCCGACTGCGGTGCCACTTGACAGAGTGAGACTGACAGGCAGTCAGGCCCTGCCGAAGGCATCGTAGGAAGCTCCGCTTCGCCCGACCCCAGGGCTCGGACTCGGGCTAAGTCCCGGAAGACGGCGAACTCCGCTCCGCCCGACCCAGGGCTCGGACTCGGGCTAAGTCCCGGAAGACGGCGAACTCTGCTCCGCCCGACCCAGGGCTCAGACTCGGGCTAAGTCCCGGAAGACGAAGAACTCCGCCCGACCCAGGGCTCGGACTCGAGCTAAGTCCCGGAAGACGGCGAACTCCGCCCGACCCAGGGCTCGGACTCGGGCTAAGTCCCAGAAGACGATGATCTCCGCCTCGCCCGACCCAGGGCTCGGACTTGGGCTCGGCCCCAGAAGACGACGATCTCCGCCTCGCCCGACCCAGGGCTCGGACTTGGGCTCGGACCCAGAAGACGACGAACTCTGCTTCGCCCGACCCCAGGGCTCGGACTCCGCCCCGACACCAGCCGGCAATCTCCGCCTCGCCCGACCTGGGGGCTCGGACTCGACCTCGGCTTCGGAGGAGCTTCCACATCGCCCAACCTAGGGCGCAGACCAGCCACGTCAACAGGAGGCGCCATCATCACCCTACCCCGAGCTGACTCGGGCCGCAGGGAACAAGACTGGCGTCCCATCTAGCTCGCTCCGCCAGATAGGCAATGATGGCGCCCCACATGCTCTGTGACGACGGCGGCTCTCAGCCCCCTTACGGAAGCAAGAGGACGTCAGCAAGGACTCAACCGCTCCGACAGCTGTCCCTCCGCCAAGCTCCATCGCTCCTCCGACGGCCACGACATCACACCAGCTGGGTGCCAAGATCTCTCCGGCTGCCACAATGGCATGTACCTAGGGCGCTAGCTCTCCTCCGCTAGACACGTAGCACTCTGCTACACCCCCCATTGTACACCTGGTTCCTCTCCTTGCGCCTATAAAAGGGAGGACCAGGGCCCTCTTAGAGAGGGTTGGCCGCGCGGGGACGAGGACGAGACACGCGCTCGCCCGGAGCCGCTCGCTCCCTCTCCCGCGTGGACGCTTGTAACCCCCTACTGCAAGCGCACCCGACCTGGGCGCGGGACGAACACGAAGGCCGTGGGATTCTCACCTCTCTCACGCCGGTCTCCGGCCGCCTCGCTCTCCCCCCTTCGCGCTCGCCCTCGCGCTCGACCCATCTGGGCTGGGGCACGCGGCGACATTCACTCGTCGGCTCAGGGACCCCCCGGTCTCGGAACGCCGACAGCTATATATCAATCCAAGTTACGCGAATCTAAGACATTTAGCTCACTACGCAACCTGCAAAACTGAGAGCACCTAGAGGGGGGGTGAATAGGTGATCCTGTGAAACTTGAAAACTTAATGCCACAAAACTTGGTTAGGCGTTAGCACAATAATGCCAAGTGGCTAGAGAGGAGTCTCAACAAAACACAATAACCACAAGAGATCAATCACAGAGGTGGCACAGTGGTTTATCCCGTGGTTCAGCCAAGACCAACGCTTGCCTACTCCACGTTGTGGCGTCCCAACGGATGAGGGTTGCAATCAACCCCTCTCAAGCGGTCCAAAGACCCACTTGAATACCACGGTGTTTTGCTTGCTTTACTTTATCCCGTTCGCGAGGAATCTCCACAACTTGGAGCCTCTCGCCCTTACACTTGAAGTTCTCAAAGAAGCACGGAGTAAGGAGGGATGAGCAACGCACACAAGACACAAAATCACAGTGACAACACGCACACAAGTCGCAACAAGAGCTTGCAACACAACCCGACGAGTTCACAACTCAAATAGAGCTCTAGATGCTATCACGAAGAAACAAATGCGTGGAATCGAAGTCTCGGTGCTTAGGAATGCTTTGAGTATGCTTGTTGTTCTCCTCCATGCGCCTAGGGGTCCCTTTTATAGCCCCAAGGCAGCTAGGAGCCATTGAGAGCATTCCAGGAAGGCAGATCTTGCCTTCTGTCGCCTGGCGCACCGGACAGTCCGGTGCACCACCGGACACTGTCCGGTGCGGATTTGTTTCCTTATTTGGCGAAGCCGACCGTTGCTGATTGAGAGCCGTTGGCGCACCGGACACTGTCCGGTGCACACCGGATAGTCCGGTGCTCCAATGTGACCGTTGGCTCGGCCACGCGTCACGCGCGGAATCCTCGGCCGACCGTTGCCCTGGCTTACCATTGGCTCACCGGACAGTTCGGTGCACACCGGACAGTCCGGTGAATTATAGCCGTACGCCGTTGATGGTTTCCCGAGAGCGACGAGTTCGCCTGTGAACGGCTCACCGGACAGTCCGGTGCACCACCGGACAGTCCGGTGATTTATAGCCGTACACCGCCGTCGAACTCCCGAGAGCAGCAAGTTCGCCAGAGCCAGTCTGGCGCACCGGACACTGTCCGGTGCACCCAGACTGAGCAGACTTTGGCTGAACAAAGTCATCTCTTCTCTATCTTGATTTTTCCTGTTTCCAGCACTTAGACACAATACATTAGTCCATAAAACAATGTACTAAGTCTAAAAACATACCTTTTGACATGATTTTCACTTTGTCCACCACTTTGCATAGATTAACACAAAAGCACTTGTGTTGGCACTCAATCACCAAAATACTTAGAAATGGCGCAAGGGCACATTTCCCTTTCAATATCCCCTTTTTTGGTGATTTATGCCAACACAACATAAAGCAACTAGAACAAGTGCAATATCAATGCAAATGAAAACTCAATATAGTTTTGATTCATATTTGGCATATATGGATCACTCTTTGCCACCACTTGGTTTGTTTTTGCAAATCAAACTCAATTTCCTATCTCTAAGTCAAATTCACTTGTAGAGACATAAAGAGAGGTATTCCAAAAGAAATTGATCAAGGATTTCAAAAACTCTCCCTTTTTCCCATAATCAACACTTCTCCCCACAAGAGGCCAACTTTTGACAAAAGAGACAATAAAAGAGTTTTGACAAACCAAAAGCTCTATTCTACTATTTTCAAAATTTCTCAAGTGGTAACTGATCCATTTATTGCTTTGGCCTTTATTTTCTCCCCCTTTGGCATCAAGCGCCAAAACGGGATCAATCTTGGCCCTTTAACCCCATTGCCTCACCAAAATCTTCAAATAAGAATACAAAGGCAATAGGAGTACATGAGATGAACTTGGAATAAGTTACCCTCTCATCGGAGTGCAGTGGAAGTCTTTCATGGTCCAAGTCCACCTTTTCCCTTTCAAACCTCCTTTGAGACTAAATCAAGCAAACTCAAGCACACGGTTAGTCTCAAGGGGTCAAGTTGTAACACAACTCCCCCTAAATATGTGCATCACTTGCAAAAGGACTTGTGAGGTCCGGGGAGTGATTGTACAACTTGAGCACCACAAGGAAGCAACAAAATGCATAAGGAACATGATCAAGGCATAAACACATGTATGCTATAAATCAATCCAAGTTCCGTGTAGCATCCCAAAAATTCAAATCCTGAAATTTTCTCAAACTTGTTCTAAATTCAAAATGAATTTAAAATTTCATTTCAAATTGTTTGTTTCCGAGTTGATATCAACAAATAAAGTATAGTGGTCTATATTCTCTCTAAAATCCTCCTCAGAATATCCTACAAATATTTTCCCAGTGATCCCCTTCAAATTCTTTCTAGAAATACTGCCCAGATATTTCCCTAGTGATCCCCTTCAAGTTCTTTCCAGAAATATTGCCCAGATATTCCACCGATATATCTCCAAGTATTTTCCTCTTGAGAAATACCTTCAGAATCATTTTTCAAGTCCCTATAAATATTTTCTTCATAACTTTCTTCATGCTCATACGTATACGTATGCCTCCAGTGTCATACGGTGAGCTCTACAAGCTAATTACACTTATACAAGACAAATACATGCTAATCTCCCACTAATCCTCTCATCCTCCCACTAATCCTCTCATCCCTCCCCCCTAATCCCCCCACCATGGCTATAAATAGAGGGGCAAGGGCCTCCTCTCATCCCACCCCAAGCCATTTCATGGCAACTCTTCCCCCCCCCACACACACACACACTCCATGTTCCACACAAGCACACACTAGCACAAGGATCGTTCGATCGTTCTTCGATCATTCGTCCCCTGTTCTTAGTTTGTTCATTCGTTTGTCCGATCGTTCGATCGTTCATGGTTCGTTCGTCCGTTCGTCCGATCGTTCGATCGTTCGTCCGTTCTTTCGTCCAAATAATCTTTTTCCTACCGTTATGCTGCCGAAATTCCGATCGTTCGTTCGTTCGATCATTCGATCGTTCATCGTTCGTTCATAGTTCCTATTCATCGTTCATCGTTCGTTCATGGTCCCTATTCGTCGTTCTTCCAGATAATCTTTGTCCTGCCGTTATGCTGCCGAAATTCCGATCGTTCGTTCGTTCGTCCGATCATTCGATCGTTCGTCCGTTCGTTCATAGTTCCTATTCATCGTTCATCGTTCGTTCATAGTTCCTATTCATCGTTCATCGTTCGTTCATACGACTATTCACCATCACTATTCACCATTACTATTCATCATTACTATTCACTGACACTATTCACCATCATTACTATTTAGTGTTACTATTCATCATCGTTACTATTCATTATCGTTACTACTCATCTATGATATCTAGTAACTTTTTCGTCGTCACTATTCATCGTTACTATTCATCGATTAGCCGATCACCCCAAATTTCAGCTACTCATACATCATGCTGTCCAGTCCACCTAAGACCAGCCAGACCCATATTCCAGTCATACGAACTCCAGTGACTGTGATTTTCCTTTCAGTAGGGAACTTCCCATCTGGTCACCCATCCTAGGTTTCTCCAAGTTGAGCACGCTTAACTTTGAGATTCCTTCGAACCAGGCTCCCAAACTCAGATTCCAATAATTCTCGTTTCTAAATTCTTATTAAACTATTCCCTACCCAACCATGTCATCCCTTAAGCATGGTCCATATTCCAGAAAACTCCCAAAATACTCTTGTCCCATATTCTGCCTATAACTCTCCTGTTCATACTAAGTCAGACGATTCATTCGTCACTATTCTCACCAACAGTGAACTTCACTGTGCTACACCACATACACCCAGCTACCCTCTCCCTCTCCACACACACTCAACACCCTCAGCCAAGGCAAACACCCCACCCACTCAGTTACTCTGCTCTGCCGGCTACACGCATAGTGTCGCTTCGCCTCCAATCCACCCTCCTGGTAAGCACCTCCGCTCCACCACTAGTAGTATCTCAACACCACATGACACATATTCCACTCAAGACTCTACCCATCCATGTATCACTATTCTGACCACTATACTAAATATTTGTTGGTATACTTGCTTGTTTGTATGTTCGTGTCGTCTCGTGGAGGCCAGATCTGCAAATCTACACCAAGCGGTGGAGCCAGAAGCCAGTTCCGCGAGCTCTCCTTCCCCCTTCGCCGGATAAGCACGACAAGCTCACTGGATCCCTTTGATGCATAAATTACCTATGTTTTACAACCACAACCCTCAGCCTGTTATTTTATGCATAATATGATTTTGAGACAAGTTATTATGGCCACCCAGCCGCTTGCTGCAATCAATCCCTGATATAATTGTTACAAATGATTTGAGGAAAGGTGTGAGTTTTCAAAAGAAAATGCTTTTCAAAATGTGTTTGATGAAGGGTTTTCACCCTTATCACCTTTGAGTAGGGATGATCAAGGACTCCCTGGTTTAGGGGAGGGCCTAAGGTGATGGCTCAGCTGGTTTAGGCGTGAGCAGAAGGATTGTCCCCTCTTATAAGGACCGGGTTGTCATCTTTCACTACCTGTACTCATGATAAGTACAATCACTCGAGACTGTGTGGGCAGTCACTCAATCTGAACTCGTACGGTCCAACCCCAGGGTTATGAAGGCTGGGGAGCACCGGGAGGATAAGGAGGGGGAATGTTTTGTCCGGTTTGGACATGGCGGTGGCCTGACTCCTTCCGGTATAACCGTTAAGGTTAGGACGTGCGAGGAAAGAAAGAGATTCGGATTCGGATCTCATCGGCCATGAGATCGCAGAGCCGGACTAGTGGGTAAAGTGTACACCTCTGTGTAGAGTTTGAAAACCTATTCGAATAGTCTGTGTCCACAGGAATGGACGAGTCTGGTGTGGTATGGCAATTAGTGTTTTGTTTTCAAAAAAAAGGTGCGTTTGAGAAAAGTGGTTTTTAAAAAAAGGTCTGACGGTTGAGTCGTGAGCTATGGTGGACGGGAAGTCCAGTAGCTATTTTTGAAAATGAAAACCAGTGGGAAACTGCTGAGATACCTGGATGGTTTAGTCCAGGGGATTTTGTTCTACTATTGAAAAACTTCCTGCTCCTTTTGGAGAGGATGTGCTTTGCAAAATACAAAATGTTTTTCAAAACAACCCTCCATAAAATATTGCTGTTTCTGCAAATATCCTGAGCTCTACATATTCCATGCATTATATCTGATTTCCCCATTCCGCGGGTGAAGGTGGGCTGCTGAGTACGTTTGTACTCACCCTTGCTTATTTGTTGTTTTTCAGAAAAAGGAGATCGGGTAAGAGTTACGACTGTTCCCAACCTTGCCTGTGGCTGTTGGACCGCTGATTTGCTTCGCTGCGTATATCGGGCTGCTTCAGCCCTACTCTGATGATTTGTCCCGAGTTGTGGACCAACTCTTAAAGTTGTTCGCCACCTTTGTAGGTTTGTCTCGTTTAAGCAGATTTGGTATCATCTGATGTATAAATGTGTTTACTAGCCTCCTGGGACTAGTAATTGTATCACATTTGAGTCCCAGAGGATTGGGGATGCCTCATTCCGCGAATCTAAGACATTTAGCTCACTACGCAGCCTGCAAAAGGTCTTCTCATCTAAAGGCTTGGTAAAGATATCGGCTAGCTGGTTCTCGGTGCTAACATAAAACACTTCGATATCTCCCTTTTGCTGGTGGTCTCTCAAAAAGTGATGCCAGATGTCAATGTGCTTTGTGCGGCTGTGCTCAATAGGATTTTCCGCTATTCGGATAGCACTCTCATTGTCACATAGGAGTGGGACTTTGCTCAGATTGTAGCCAAAGTCCCGGAGGGTTTGCCTCATCCAAAGTAGTTGCGCGCAACACTGTCCTGCGGCAACGTACTTGGCCTCAGCGGTGGATAGGGCAACAGAAGTTTGTTTCTTAGAGTTCCATGACATCATGGACCTTCCTAAGAATTGGCACGTCCCTGATGTACTCTTCCTATCGACCTTACATCCAGCATAGTCGGAATCTGAATATCCAATCAAGTCAAAGTTAGACCCCTTTGGATACCAGATCCCGAAGCAAGGCGTAGCGACTAAATATCTAAGAATTCGCTTCACAGCCACTAAGTGACACTCCCTTGGATCAGATTGAAATCTAGCACACATGCATACGCTAAGCATAATATCCGGTCTACTAGCACATAAATAAAGCAAAGAACCTATCATTGACCGGTATGCCTTTTGATCAACGGACTTACCTCCTTTGTTAAGGTCGGTGTGTCCATCAGTTCCCATCGGCGTCTTTGCGGGCTTGGCGTCCTTCATCCCAAACTGCTTTAGCAAGTCTTGCGTGTACTTCGTTTGGGAGATGAAGGTGCCGTCCTTGAGTTGCTTCACTTGAAACCCAAGGAAGTAGTTCAACTCGCCCATCATCGACATCTCGAATTTCTGCATCATCACCCTGCTAAACTCTTCACAACACTTTTGGTTAGTAGAACCAAAGATTATGTCATCGACATAAATTTGGCATACAAAAAGATAATCATCGCAAGTCTTAGTAAAAAGAGTTGGATCGGCTTTCCCAACCTTGAAAGCATTAGCAATTAAAAAGTCTCTAAGGCATTCATACCATACTCTTGGGGCTTGCTTAAGTCCATAGAGCGCCTTAGAGAGCTTACACACGTGGTCGGGGTACCGTTCATCCTCGAAGCCAGGGGGTTGCTCCACGTACACCTCCTCCTTGATCGGCCTGTTGAGGAAAGCGCTCTTCACATCCATTTGGAACAACCTGAAAGAATGGTGAGCGGCATATGCTAGCAATATACGAATAGACTCTAGCCTAGCCACAGGAGCAAAAGTCTCCTCAAAGTCCAAACCTGCGACTTAGGCATAACCTTTTGCCACAAGTCGAGCCTTGTTCCTCGTCACCACCCCGTGCTTGTCCTGTTTGTTGCGGAACACCCACTTGGTTCCCACAACATTTTGCTTGGGACGAGGCACCAGTGTCCAAACTTCATTACGCTTGAAGTTGTTGAGCTCCTCCTGCATGGCCAACACCCAGTCCAGATCTAGCAAGGCCTCTTCTACCCTGAACGGCTCAATAGAAGAGACAAAGGAGAATGCTCACAAAAATTAACTAATCTAGAACGAGTAGTTACTCCCTTGCTAATAACACCCAATATTTGGTCGACGGGATGATTCCTTTGAATCGTCGCTCAAACTTGGGTTGGAGGTGCCGGTTGTGCTTCTTCCTCCATCACATGATCATCTTATGCTCCCCCTTGATCACACGCCTCCTCCTGATGAACCTGTTCATCGTCTTGAGTTGGGGGATGCACCATTGTTGAGGAAGAAGGTTGATCTTGCTCCAATTGTTCCTGTGGTCACACATCGCCAATCGCCATGGTGCGCATTGCGGCCGTTGGAACGTCTTCTTCATCTACATCATCAAGATCAACAACTTGCTCTCTTGGAGAGCCATTAGTCTCATCAAATACAACGTCGCTAGAGACTTCAACCAAACCCGATGATTTGTTGAAGACCCTATACGCCTTTGTATTTGAGTCATAACCTAATAAAAACCCTTCTACAACTTTGGGAGCAAATTTAGAAGTTCTACCTTTCTTCACAAGAATATAACACTTGCTCCCAAATACACGAAAGTAAGACACATTGGGTTTGTTACCAGTTAGCAGCTCATATGAAGTCTTCTTGAGGAGGCGGTGAAGGTAGACCCGGTTGATGGCGTGGCAAGCCGTGTTCACGGCTTCCGACCAAAAGCGCTCGGGGGTCTTGAACTCTCCAAGCATAGTCCTCGCCATATCAATGAGCGTCCTGTTCTTCCTCTCTACCACACCATTTTGTTGTGGTGTGTAGGGAGCGGAGAACTCGTGCTTGATTCCTTCCTCCTCAAGATACTCCTCCACTTGAAGGTTCTTGAATTCGGACCCGTTGTCGCTCCTTATCTTCTTCACCTTGAGCTCAAACTCATTTTGAGCTCTCCTGAGGAAGCGCTTGAGGGTCCCTTGGGTTTCAGATTTATCCTACAAAAAGAATACCCAAGTGAAGCGGGAAAAATCATCAACTATAACAAGACCATACTTACTTCCTCCTATGCTTAGATAGGCGACGGGTCCGAAGAGGTCCATATGAAGCATCTCCAAGGGTCTTGATGTGGTCATCACATTTTTGGTGTGATGAGAACTTCCCACCTGTTTCCCTGCTTGACAAGCTGCATAAGGTCTATCTTTTTCGAAATGCACATTAGTTAGACCTATCACGTGTTCTCCCTTTAGAAGCTTGTGGAGGTTCTTCATCCCCACATGTGCTAAGCGGCGATGCCACAGCCAGCCCATGCAAGTCTTAGCAATTAAGCATGCATCTAGACCGGCCTCTTCTTTTGCAAAATCAACCAAATAAAGTTTGTCATCTAGTACACCCTTAAAAGCTAGTGAACCATCACACCTTCTAAAGACAGACACATCTACATTTGTGAATAGACAATTATATCCCATATTGCATAATTGACTAACAGATAACAAATTATATCCAAGAGACTCAACTAAGAACACATTTGATATAGAGTGCTCGAATGAAATAGCAATTTTACCTAACCCTTTTACCTTGCCTTGGTTCCCATCACCGAATATTATTGAATCTTGGGAATCCTTGTTTTTGACGTAGGAGGTGAACATCTTCTTCTCCCCTGTCATATGGTTTGTGCATCCGCTGTCGATAATCCAGCTTGAACCCCCGGATGCATAAACCTGCAAGGCAAATTTAGGCTTGGGTCTTAGGTACCCAACTCTTGTTGGGTCCTACAAGGTTAGTCACAATTGTCTTAGGGACCCAAATGTAAGTTTTATCTCCCTTGCATCTTGCCCCTAACTTCCTAGCAATCACCTTCTTATTCTTTCTACAAATGGCAAATGAAGCATTGCAAGCATGATATATTGTAGAAGGTTTATTAACTTTCCTAGGAACATTAACAACATTTCTCCTAGGCATATGATGAACAACATTTCTCCTAGACATATCTCTACCATGCATATAGGAAGAACTAGAAGCAAACATGGCATGAGAATCAAAAGCGTCATAAGCATTACAACTCCTATAAGCATTTCTAGATTGTCTCCTATCATGGTACATAAAAGCATGGTTCTTTTTAGCACTACTAGCCATAGGGGCCTTCCCTTTCTCCTTGGCGGAGATGGGAGCCTTATGGCTTGTCAAGTTCTTGGCTTCCCCCTTGAAGCCAAGTCCATCCTTAATTGAGGGGTGTCTACCAATCGTGTAGGCATCCCTTGCAAATTTTAGCTTA
Source organism: Zea luxurians (assembly GCA_029449295.1). Taxonomy (NCBI): domain Eukaryota; kingdom Viridiplantae; phylum Streptophyta; class Magnoliopsida; order Poales; family Poaceae; genus Zea; species Zea luxurians. The sequence goes on along the minus strand of JAOPSE010000064.1, from coordinate 64,695 downwards.
TCGAATTCACTTTTGCTAGTCTTAAGTTGGGCATTAAGACTAGCCAATTCATCATTTAATTTGGAAATTGAAACTAGGTGTTCACTACAAGCATCAATGTCAAAATCTTTACACCTATTGCAAATCATAACATGTTCTACACAAGAGTTAGATTTACTTGCTACTTCTAGTTTAGCATTTAAATTATCATTAACACCTTTTAAAGTAGAAATGGTTTCATGACAAGTAGATAGTTCACAAGAAAGCATTTCATTCCTTTTAACTTCTAAAGCAAGGGATTTTTGAGCCTCTATAAACTTATCATGTTCTTCGTACAAAAGATCCTCTTGCTTTTCTAATAATTTATTCTTATCATTTAAAGCATCAATCAGTTCATTGATTTTATCAATTTTAATTCTATCTAAACCTTTAAATAAACTAGAATAGTCTATTTCATCGTCATCACTAGACTCCTCATCACTTGAAGAAGTATAAGTGGTATTCCGAGTGCATACCTTCTTCTCCTTCGCCATGAGGCACGTGTGATGCTCGTTTGGGAAGAGGGATGACTTGTTGAAGGCGGTGGCGGCGAGTCCTTCATTGTCGGAGTCAGAGGAGGAGCAATCCGAATCCCACTCCTTTCCGAGATGTGTCTCGCCCTTGGCCTTCTTGTAATTCTTCTTCTTTTCCTTTTTGTTCCCACATTTGAAGCATGAGTGCTTCCCCTTTGTCTTGGTCTTGCTTGGTTGTCCCTTGCGACCCTTTAGCGCCGTCTTGAAGCGCTTGATGATGAGGGCCATCTCTTCATCATTGAGCCTAGTCGCCTCTACTTGCGCCACCTTGCTAGGTAGCGCCTCCTTGCTCCTCGTTGCCTTGAGAGCAATAGTTTGAGGCTCTTGGATTGGTCCATTTAGTGCATCATCGACGTATCTTGCCTCCTTGATCATCATTCGCCCGCTTACGAACTTCCCAAGAACTTCTTCGGGCGACATCTTGGTGTACCTAGGATTTTCACGAATATTGTTCACCAGATGTGGATCAAGTACAGTAAAGGACCTTAGCATTAGACGAACGACGTCGTGGTCCGTCCATCACGTGCTTCCGTAGCTCCTTATTTTATTGATGAGGGTCTTGAGCCGGTTGTATGTTTGGGTTGGCTCCTCGCCCCTTATCATCGCGAATCTTCCAAGCTCGCCCTCCACCAACTCCATTTTGGTGAGCAAGGTGACGTCGTTCCCCTCATGAGAGATCTTGAGGGTGTCCCAGATCTGCTTGGCATTGTCCAAGCCGCTCACCTTATGGTACTCGTCCCAGCACAAAGAGGCTAACAACACAGTAGTAGCTTGTGCATTTTTATGAATTTGTTCATTAATAAATATAGGACTATCCAAGCTATCAAATTTCATTCCATTCTCAACAATCTCCCATATGCTTGGATGGAGAGAGAACAAGTGACTACGCATTTTGTGACTCCAAAATCCGTAGTCCTCCCCATCAAAGTGTGGAGGTTTGCCAAGAAGGATAGAAAGCAAATGAGCATTTGAACTCTAAGGAATACGAGAGTAATCGAAAGAAAAATTCGAATTAAACGTCTTTCTTTTCTCGTAGTCGTTGTCGTCGTCCTTGTGGGAAGAAGTGGACTCGTCGCTGTCGTCGTAGTAGACGATCTCCTTGATGCGTCTCGTCTTCTTCTTCCCATCTTTGCGTTTGTAGCCCGAGCCCGAGTCGGTAGGCTTGTCATCCTTCGGCTCATTGACGAAGGACTCATTCTCCTTATCGTTGATCACGATTCCCTTCCCCTTAGGATCCATCTCTTCGGGCGATTAGTCCCTTCGTGAAGAGAACGGCTCCGATACCAATTGAGAGCACCTAGAGGGGGGGTGAATAGGTGATCCTGTGAAACTTGAAAACTTAATGCCACAAAACTTGGTTAGGCGTTAGCACAATAATGCCAAGTGGCTAGAGAGGAGTCTCAACAAAACACAATAACCACAAGAGATCAATCACAGAGGTGGCATAGTGGTTTATCTCGTGGTTCGGCCAAGACCAACGCTTGCCTACTCCACGTTGTGGCGTCCCAACGGACGAGGGTTGCAATCAACCCCTCTCAAGCGGTCCAATGACCCACTTGAATACCACGGTGTTTTGCTTGCTTTACTTTATCCCGTTCGTGAGGAATCTCCACAACTTGGAGCCTCTCACCCTTACACTTGAAGTTCTCAAAGAAGCACGGAGTAAGGAGGGATGAGCAACGCACACAAGACACAAAATCACAGTGACAACACGCACACAAGTCGCAACAAGAACTCGCAACACAACCCGACGAGTTCACAACTCAAATAGAGCTCTAGATGCTATCACGAAGAAAAAAATGCGTGGAATCGAAGTCTCGGTGCTTAGGAATGCTTTGAGTATGCTTGTTGTTCTCCTCCATGCGCCTAGGGGTCCCTTTTATAGCCCCAAGGCAGCTAGGAGCCGTTGAGAGCATTCCAGGAAGGCAGATCTTGCCTTCTGTCGCCTGGCGCACTGGACAGTCCGGTGCACCACCGGACACTGTCCGGTGCGGATTTGTTTCCTTATTTGGTGAAGCCGACCGTTGCTGATTGAGAGCCGTTGGCGCACCGGACACTGTCCAGTGCACACCGGACAGTCCGGTGCTCCAATGTGACCGTTGGCTCGGCCACGCGTCGCGCGCGGAATCCTCGGCTGACCGTTGCCCCGGCTTACCGTTGGCTCACCGGACAGTCCGGTAAATTATAACCGTACGCCGTTAATGGTTTCCCGAGAGCGACGAGTTCGCCTGTGAACGGCTCACCGGATAGTCCGGTGCACCACCGGACAGTCCGGTGATTTATAGTCGTACACCACCGTCGAACTCCCGAGAGCAGCAAGTTCGCCAGAGCCAGTCTGGCGCACCGGACACTGTCCAGTGCACCACCGGACACTGTCCGGTGCACCCAGACTGAGCAGACTTTAGCTGAACAAAGTCATCTCTTCTCTAACTTGATTTTTCCTGTTTCCAGCACTTAGACACAATACATTAGTCCATAAAACAATGTACTAAGTCTAGAAACATACCTTTTGACATGATTTTCACTTTGTCCACCACTTTGCATAGATTAACACAAAAGCACTTGTGTTGGCACTCAATCACCAAAATACTTAGAAATGGCCCAAGGGCACATTTCCCTTTCAAAAACCTTTTCTCATCTAAAGGCTTGGTGAAGATATCGGCTAGCTGGTTCTCGGTGTTAATATGGTACACCTCGATATCCCCCATTTTCTGGTGGTCTCTCAGGAAGTGATGCCGGATGTCTATGTGCTTAGTGCGGCTGTGTTCAACAGGATTATCCGCCATGTGGATTGCACTCTAATTGTCACATAGGAGTGGGACTTTGCTCAGATTGTAGCCAAAGTCCCGGAGGGTTTGCCTCATCCAAAGTAGTTGCGCGCAACACTGTCCTGCGGCAACATACTCGGCCTTAGCGGTGGATAGGGCAACAGAAGTTTGTTTCTTTAAACTCCAAGACACCAGGGACCTTCCTAGGAATTGGCACGTCCCTGATGTACTCTTCCTATCAACCTTGCACCCGGCATAATCGGAGTCTGAATATCCAATCAAGTCAAAGGTAGACCCCTTTGGATACCAGATCCCGAAGCAAGGCGTAGCAACTAAATATCTAAGAATCCGCTTAACGGCCACAAGGTGACATTCCCTTGGGTCGGATTGATATCTAGCACACATGCAAACGCTAAGCATAATATCCGGTCTACTAGCACATAAGTAAAGCAAGGAACCTATCATAGACCGGTATGCCTTTTGATCAACGGACTTACCTCCTTTGTTGAGGTCGACATGTCCGTCAGTGCCCATTGGTGTCTTTGCGAGCTTGGCGTCCTTCATCCCGAACCGCTTAAGCAAGTCTTGCGTGTACTTCGTTTGTGAGATGAAGGTGTCGTCCTTCAGTTGCTTCACTTGGAACCCAAGGAAGTAGTTCAACTCGCCCATCATCGACATCTCAAATTTCTGTGTCATCACCCTGCTAAACTCCTCACAAGACTTTTGGTTAGTAGAACCAAATATTATGTCATCGACATAAATTTGGCACACAAATAGGTCACCATCACAAGTCTTAGTGAAAAGAGTTGGATTGGCTTTCCCAACCTTGAAAGCATTAGCAATAAGGAAACCTCTAAGGCATTCATACCATGCTCTTGGGGCTTGCTTAAGTCCATAGAGCGCCTTAGAGAGCTTACACACATGGTCGGGGTACCGTTCATCCTCAAAGCCAGGGGGTTGCTCTACGTACACCTCCTCCTTGATTGGCCCGTTGAGGAAAGTGCTCTTCACATCCATTTGGAACAACCTGAAAGAATGGTGAGCGGCATAGGCTAACAATATGCGAATAGACTCTAGCCTAGCCACAGGAGCAAAAGTCTCCTCAAAGTCCAAACCTACGACTTGGGCATAACCTTTTGCCACAAGTCGAGCCTTGTTCCTTGTCACCACCCCGTGCTCGTCTTGTTTGTTGTGGAACACCCACTTGGTTCCCACAACGTTTTGCTTGGGACATGGCACCAGGGTCCAAACATCATTTCGCTTAAAGTTGTTGAGCTCTTCCTGCATGGCCAACACCTAGTCCGGATCTAGCAAGGCCTCTTCTACCCTGAAAGGCTCAATAGAAGAGACAAACGAGTAATGCTCACAAAAATTAGCTAGACGTGAGCGAGTTGTTACTCCCTTGCTTATATCACCCAAAATTTGGTCGACGGGATGATTCTTTTGAATCGGCGCTCGGACTTGAGTTGGAGGGGCCCATGGTGTTTCTTCCTCCACAACTTGGTCATCTTGTGCTCCCCCTTGATCACACGCCTTCTCTTGAGGAACCTGTTCATCATCTTGAGCCGGGGGATGCACCATCGTTGAGGAAGAAGGTTGATCTTGCTCTTGGTGTTCCTATGGTCGCACATCTCCAATCGCCATGGTGCGAATTGCGTCCATTGGAACATCATCTTCATCTACATCATCAAGATCAACTTGCTCTCTTGAAGAGCCATTAGTTTCATCAAATACAATGTCGCTAGAGACTTCAACCAAACCCGATGATTTGTTGAAGACTCTATATGCCTTTGTATTTGAGTCATAACCTAACAAAAACCCTTCTATAGCTTTGGGAGCAAATTTGGAATTTCTACCTTTCTTTACTAGAATATAACATTTACTCCCAAATACACGAAAGTATGAAATGTTGGGTTTGTTACCGGTTAGAAGTTCATACGAGGTCTTCTTGAGGAGGCGATGAAGGTAGACCCGGTTTATGGCGTGGCAAGCTATGTTCACAGCTTCCGACCAAAACCGCTCGGGTGTCTTGAATTCTCCAAGCATCGTCCTCACCATGTCTATGAGCGTCCTGTTCTTCCTCTATACCACACTGTTTTGCTGTGGTGTGTAGGGAGCGGAGAACTCGTGCTTGATTCCTTCCTCCTCAAGATACTCCTCCACTTGTAGGTTCTTGAACTCGGACCCTTGTCGCTTCTTATCTTCTTCACCTTGAGCTCAAATTCGTTTTGAGCTCTCCTTAGAAAGCGCTTAAGGGTCCCTTGGGTTTCTGATTTATCCTGCAAAAAGAATACCCAAGTGAAGCGGGAAAAATCATCAACAATAACAAGACCATACTTACTTCCCCCGATGCTGAGGTAGGCGACGGGTCCGAAGAGGTCCATGTGAAGTAGCTCCAGAGGTCTTGATGTGGTCATCACATTCTTGCTGTGATGAGCGCTTCCCACCTGTTTGCCTGCTTGACAAGCTGCACAAGGTCTATCTTTTTCGAAAAAAACACATTTGTTAGACCTAACACATGTTCTCCCTTTAGAAGTTTGTGAAGGTTCTTCATCCCAACATGTGCTAGACGGCGATGCCACAGCCAGCCCATGCTAGTCTTAGCAATTAAGCATGCATCTAGATCAGCCTCCTCTTTCGAAAAATCCACTAAGTAGAGTTTGTCGTCTAGTACACCCTTAAAAGCTAATGAACCATCACTCCTAAAGGCAGACACATCTACATTGGTGAATAAACAATTGTAACCCATATTACATAGTTGACTAACGGACAACAAGTTGTACCCGAGTGATTCAACTAAGAACACATTAGATATGGAATGCTCGGATGAAATAGCTATCTTCCCTAGTCCTTTAACCTTGTCTTGATTCCCATCTCCAAAGATGATCGAATCTTGGGAATCTTTGTTCTTGACGTAGGAGGTGAACATCTTCTTCTCCCCCGTCATGTGGTTTGTGCATCCGCTGTCAATAATCCAGCTTGAGCCCTCGGATGCATAAACCTGCAAGGCAATTAGGCTTGGGTTTTAGGTACCCAACTCTTGTTGGGTCCTACAAGGTTAGTTATAATAGCCTTTAGGACCCAAATGCAAGTCTTGTCTCCCTTGCATTTGGACCCCATCTTTCTAGCAACCACTTTTTCATTTTTACATGTAAGTACATACTTAGTGTTGCAAGCATGAAAGATAGTAGTAGGTTTATTATACACTTTCCTAGGAGCATGAGACACAAAATTTCTCCTAGGTCTATCATTAAAATTAGAACATGAAGCAATCATAGCATGTGAGTCAAAAACATTATAACTCCTATTATAATGAGAATTTCTAGAAAATTTTCTATCATGGTATATGAAAGCATGATTCTTTTGACTACTACTAGCCATAGGGGCCTTCCCTTTCTCCTTGTTGGAAATGGGAGCCCTTTGACTTGTTAAGTTCTTGGCTTCCTGATGTGACCACGCCATTAAGCAACACATTACAACCCCCAAGTTATACTACATCAACTCAAGTACAACCAATATCATCACCAACCCGAGTCTTTGATGGACCAATTACACGTAGCCGAGCTAAGAAGCTACAGCAAGAGGTGCACGCGCTAGTCTTTGATGGACCAATTACACGTAGCCGAGCTAAGAAGCTACAGCAAGAGGTGCACGCGCTAGTCTTTGATGGACCAATTACACGTAGCCGAGCTAAGAAGCTACAGCAAGAGGTGCACGCACTACTTTATGAATTTCAATTAAACACTAATGCGAACTTTATGCTACCTAAGTCGTGTATGTTGATATTACTTAGGTTCACCAAGAGAAAGGACAAAACATATCAAAGGCGAATCAGCAAGAAGAGCTACGTCCGAGTCAGTCCAGCGCTACAGAACCGTCCAGAAGAAACAGTCATAACTTTTGATTCCCAAAAGCTATGAAGGCCCATAAGTACTTTTTGGAAAGCTCTTGAAGTCTATTTTCCAATGCTGCTAAAGCCGACTTAACCACATCTACCAGAAAGGCAGCCGACCTACTTTAGTGCCGACTGGTCAGAAGGTCAACAGTCAGCTTGATGACCAAGTTTTCGTATTAAACTGCATCATTCTACGAAGTTTCATTAAGCATGCTATATATGGTGAGAAAGCTTATCAAGTAAGCTTTCCAACGCATCCAGCCCCACGTCATTTGAAGACTCCTAGAAGAAGTTATTATCAAAATACTGAAGGCTGCGCAGAAGTCAAACAGCCACACGGAAATCAGTTCTGCAGATCTCCCGAAGAGGCTCCTTCACATTAGCTCGTGAAAATACTTTTGTTCTGTGTTTATACCTCGCTAAGGCTGGTTGTTACTAGTATAAATACCCCCCTATGTCTATGATGTAAGGCAGCTTATGATAATCTAAAACAGAACCCCTTTGTTCAGCTGTGTGCTAACAAATATTGAGAGTGATCTCTACCCCTTTGCTCTTGTGAATTCCTTCGCGGGATTGCAGAAGCGGCGGCTTCATCCGCTCCCAATTGGTGCTCCTACTCCCTTCGAGGTCTCCTCGATTGATTGTAGGCTGTGTTGGTTGGTTCTTTGAGAGTGTGGTTGGGCGAATCCTCGATTCAGGCTGCCGGTTAAAGACGGTGGTTGGCTTCGAGTTTTATTTGTCAGGTTGCACTAGTTATCGCTGCTTGCATCAAGTTATCTTGGCTTCTTTGAAGCTAGTTATCTGAAGATTATTGATCCTACGTCGTGAAGATCGGGCATCGTGACGCATCATCTGGTATCAAAGCCTCAGTTGCCACGGTAGGATTCTTTACCCTTAGCTACATATATTTTGTGTTCGTCCTATCCACCAAAAAGCCATAAAATATTTTGTCATAGCCCTTTGTTTCAATCTGTTGTTCCAGTGAGTTTTGTTAAGTTTCAGTCCTTAGAGTCTTTGTTTAGTTGCTGGTCACTCTATCCTTTGTGTTCCCTTTGAGCCTCTTATATATATCTGAAAATATCCACAAAAAGAAAAATCTAAAAACTCTCATCATTTCCTTCGCGTTAACTTTGATCCTATTTAAATTATAGCTGCTGGTTGAGTTGTTTGTTAAGTATTATAAAGTGTGCAATATCATATCAGATCTCTGTGTTTAGTTGTATAAAAAAAGTATCAAAAAAAAGAGAAGAAAGAAAAGTACCAAAGAAAAGTGTTGAACAAGATTGTGAAAGAAAAGTAGAACAATCAGTTTGTTTATGTGCACAAGTGCTGAAAATTTTATCAAGTTATTCAACCAGTTTGCTATTGTCATTTGGTGCAAAATTTTGGTTGGATCTGATTGCAACACTTGCATTCCAATCATACTCCTTGTCTGCATCAAATCTGAAATTTCTTGCGCGTGTGTTTGATCTATTTACATCACTCGAATCTTGTGGTCAGCACTAGGCAGGGAACTTCTAGTCGGATGGTTATTTAACTTAACAACAACTAGAATTCAGATTGTATCCCTTGTTTATTAATCCCCACCAAGCTCCACATATAAGCCATCGTAATCGGTACTCTGGTCTTGTATTCGCTTAACCACCACTTTCTTGTTACCACCACACATTTTCTTGCAACCCGCAGGGAACTCATAAGAGCTTTGGTTGGTAAGAGTGGTGAGGTTGTGAGATTCTATATAGCTTCATATTCCACCTATATTTGTTGCCTTGTTGTCACTAACTTCGCAGGAAGATGGATCCCAACGTTGAGATTGAAGAATGTGTCACCCTGATACAATTCAATGAGCTCAAACAAAGCATAGAAGCCAAGCAAGATCTGTTGGCACAAGATCTTCAGACACTTATGGCTGAAATCAGAGGTCGTCGTCGACTCCCCGACGGTGTAAGAAACCATGATGAAGATGGGGAAGAAGATGAAGGAAATGATTCTAGAAGAGCAAGTGAACATGGGAGGAGAAATCAAGGTGCTGCATATGGTAGAGGAAGAGGCCGGAATCGAAGAAATAATGACAATGAAGAATCTGAATTTGGGGATGATCAGTCTCAACATCGCTATGGTCGTCGTCATCATAGAGGCGTCAACCAAGAAGAGAGATTTGGGAAACTTAAGTTTACCATGCCAAAATTTGATGGTAGATCTGATCCTGAAGATTATTTCACATGGGAATTGAAGGTGGAGAAAATCTTCCGCCTACATAATTATTCAGAGGAGAAGAAACTCGCAATGGCATCTCTTGAGTTTGAGGGATATGCTCTAATTTGGTGGGAGCAACTTCTTCGTGATCGTGAAGAAGATGGAGAGGACCCTATTGTTACTTGGCAAGAGATGAAGCGAGAAATGAGAATTCGTTTTGTGCCGAAGCATTATCGGCGTGATCTTTTTGATAAATTGCAGAATTTGAGGCAAGGAAGTTTCTCTGTTGAGGAGTATTATAAGGAGATGGAGAAGGCCATGATTAGAGCCAATGTGTATGAAGACGAAGAGCAAACCATTGCACGTTTCATGGCTGGGTTACACCGCAACATTCAGCGTATTGTTGAGTTTCAGCCGTACCAAAGTCTTATTGATTTGGTACATCAAGCCACCAAAGCTGAACGCCAGCTACAGTAAGATGCTAAGAACAACAAACCTTTGTCATATGGTGTACGAACCATGACTGGAGGAAGCTCAAGGTTTACTGTTGCACCCTTAGCGTCAAAAGTTTCAACTGGAGACTTGCGATCCCATAATCAAAGCAATTATAGTGGAAAGAACGCTGCTGCTCCAATCATGGATTCTAAATCAGCAGCATCCACTTCTACATCAGTGGGCTCTACAGCCAAGAGTAGTGGTATTCAGTGCTTCAAGTGTGGAGGTCGTGGTCATGTCATAAAGGAATGTCCAAATAATCGTGTGATCCTTGTGACTGATGATGGAGAATATACATCAGCTAGTGAAGAGGAAGCTAAAGCAGGAAATGAAGATGACATTGATAAATCTGAAGAACATACGGGATGTGAATTTGAGCATGGTACTACTCTTGTGGTTAGACAAATCTTGAGTGTTCAAATGAAAGAAGCTGAAATTGGACAGCGACATAATCTTTTTCAAACGCGAGCCAAAGTGCAAGACAAAGTAGTAAAGGTGATCATTGATGGAGGGAGCTGCCATAATCTTGCAAGTCGTGAGATGGTTGAAAAGCTTGGTTTGAAGTTGCAGCGACACCCTCATCCATATCATGTCCAATGGTTGAATGAGTCAGGAGATATCAAGATTGGTTATGAGGTGAAAGTTTTGTTCAAGATTGGAGAGTATGTTGACACAATGGAGTGCGATGTTGCACCCATGTCTGTGTGTCACATGCTGCTAGGAAGACCCTGGCAATATGACCGTTATTCTCAGCATTGTGGAAGAACAAATCAATACACGCTAGATCTGAAAGGGAGAAAGTTTGTACTCAAGCCTATGACCCCTCAACAAATCATGGCTGAACACTTACAAAAGAAAACTGAAATTAGTACAGCAAGTAGAGGAGGAGAAGAGCAAAAGAAATTGAGTGCCATCCACAATTCGGTGAGCGAGTGCTACAAGCCAAATTTAAGAGATAAAAAGAAGGAAGAGGGAGAACATCTAGTTATGCTAGCCACAAAATCTGAGCTGAGAGAAGTGAGGAACAACCCATATCAAGTGCTCTTTGTACTTATGAACAAAGAAGCTCTAATTTCTCCTAACGACATAACATCTCTTCCTAGTGTTGTGGCTGATCTTTTGCAGGACTTTGAAGATGTGTTTCCACAAGAAACACCAGCTGGACTACCTCCACTTCGTAGGATTGAGCATCAAATTGATCTCATTCCAGGGGCTACACTTCCTAACCGTCCACCATATCGAACCAATCCTGAAGAAACTAAGGAAATGCAAAGGCAAGTGCAAGAACTTCTTGATAAAGGTTTTGTTCGTGAAAGCTTAAGCCCTTGTGCTGTTCCTGTGATTTTAGTACCTAAGAAAGATAGATCTTGGAGGATGTGTGTTGATTGTAGATCTATAAATAATATTACCGTTCGCTATCGCCATCCTATTCCACGGCTAGATGATATGCTTGATGAATTAAGTGGTTCAACAATTTTTACTAAAATTGATTTGAGAAGTGGATATCGTCAAATAAGAATGAAAATTGGAGATGAATGGAAGACTACATTTAAAACAAAATTTGGGTTGTATGAATGGTTAGTGATGCCCTTTGGGTTGACTAATGCTCCTAGTACTTTTATGAGATTAATGAACCATGTCTTAAGAACTTTCATTGGAAAATTTGTTGTTGTCTACTTTGATTATATTCTAATTTACAGCAAGTCTTTTGATGAACATGTGAAACACATTCGACAAGTTTTAGAAGAGCTAAGAAAGGAGAAATTATTTGCTAATCTTGAGAAGTGCAGTTTTTGCACAGACCATGTTGTGTTTCTTGGTTTTGTTGTTTCAGGAAAGGGAATAGAAGTGGATGAATCCAAGTTGAAAGCAATCAAGGATTGGCCAGCTCCAACGAATGAAAGAACCAATATGGAAGTCTCCAAGCGTGCTGCTTATATAAAAAAGATATATGAGAAGACCAATGAAGCAATTGAGCTCAAAGCAGTGCGCAAGGCTGCAAGAATGAACAAGCATAGGAAGAAGTTATTTAAATCGGGGGACGTGGCTTGGATTCACTTGTGCAAAGAGTGTTTTCCTGATCAGCGCAAATCCAAATTGATGCCACGAGGGAATGGTCCATTTCGTGTTCTTGCCAAGATCAATAATAATACATACAAGATAGATCTTCCACCAAGTTATGGCGTGAGCAACATGTTCAATATTGCTGACCTTTTACCATTTACAAGTGAAGACACTTCAGAGTCGAGGACGACTCCTTTTCAAGGGGAGGAGGATGATGTGACCACGCCATTAACCAACACATTACAACCCCCAAGTTATACTACATCAACTCAAGTACAACCAATATCATCACCAACCCGAGTCTTTGATGGACCAATTACACGTAGCCGAGCTAAGAAGCTACAGCAAGAGGTGCACGCGCTAGTCTTTGATGGACCAATTACACGTAGCCGAGCTAAGAAGCTACAGCAAGAGGTGCACGCGCTACTTTATGAATTTCAATTAAACACTAATGCGAACTTTATGCTACCTAAGTCTTGTATGTTGATATTACTTAGGTTCACCAAGAGAAAGGACAAAACATATCAAAGGCGAATCAGCAAGAAGAGCTACGTCCGAGTCAGTCCAGCGCTACAGAACCGTCCAGAAGAAACAGTCATAACTTTTGATTCCCAAAAGCTATGAAGGCCCATAAGTACTTTTTGGAAAGCTCTTGAAGTCTATTTTCCAATGCTGCTAAAGCCGACTTAACCACATCTACCAGAAAGGCAGCCGACCTACTTTAGTGCCAACTGGTCAGAAGGTCAACAGTCAGCTTGATGACCAAGTTTTCGTATTAAACTGCATCATTCTACGAAGTTTCATTAAGCATGCTATATATGGTGAGAAAGCTTATCAAGTAAGCTTTCCAACGCATCTAGCCCCACGTCATTTGAAGATTCCTAGAAGAAGTTATTGTCAAAATACTGAAGGCTGCGCAGAAGTCAAACAGCCACACGGAAATCAGTTCTGCAGATCTCCCGAAGAGGCTCCTTCACATTAGCTCGTGAAAATACTTTTGTTCTGTGTTTATACCTCGCTAAGGCTGGTTGTTACTAGTATAAATACCCCCCTATGTCTATGATGTAAGGCAGCTTATGATAATCTAAAACAGAACCCCTTTGTTCAGCTGTGTGCTAACAAATATTGAGAGTGATCTCTACCCCTTTGCTCTTGTGAATTCCTTCGCGGGATTGCAGAAGCGGCGGCTTCATCCGCTCCCAATTGGTGCTCCTACTCCCTTCGAGGTCTCCTCGATTGATTGTAGGCTGTGTTGGTTGGTTCTTTGAGAGTGTGGTTGGGCGAATCCTCGATTCAGGCTGCCGGTTAAAGACGGTGGTTGGCTTCGAGTTTTATTTGTCAGGTTGCACTAGTTATCGCTGCTTGCAGCAAGTTATCTTGGCTTCTTTGAAGCTAGTTATCTGAAGATTGATCCTACGTCGTGAAGATCGGGCATCGTGACGCATCACTTCCTTTCGAAAGCCAAGTCTATCCTTAATTGAGGGATGTCTACCAACGATGTAGGCATCCCTAGCAAATTTTAATTTATCAAAGTCATTTTTGCAAGTCTTAAGTTAGGCATTAAGACTTGCCACTTCACCATTAAGTTTTGTAATAGATGTAAGGTGCTCAACACATGCATCAACATCAAAATCCTTACACCTATTACAAATCACAACGTGCTCTACACAAGAACTAGATTTATTAACTACTTCTAGCTTAGCATTTAAATCATCATTAATACTCTTCAAGCTAGACACAGTTTCATAACAAGCGGATAATTCAGAAGAAAGCATTTCATTCCTTTTAACCTCTAAAGCAAGAGATTTTTGCACACTAATAAACTTCTCATGCTCTTCATATAAAATATCTTCTTGCTTCTCTAATAATCTATTCTTTTCATTTAAGGCATCAATCAATTCATTGATCTTATCAACTTTAGTTCTATCTAAACCTTTGAATAAACTTGTGTAATCTACTTCATCATCACTAGAGTCATCATCACTTGAAGTAGTATACTTAGGGGTATCTCGAGCGCTTACCTTTTTCTCCTTTGCCATGAGGCAGGTGTGGCGCTTGTTGGGGAAGAGAGATGACTTGTTGAAGGCCGAGGCGGCGAGTCCTTCGTCGTCGGAGTCGGACGAAGAGCAATCTGAATCCCACTCTTTGCCTAGGTGCGCCTCACCCTTCGCCTTCTTGTAGGCCTTCTTCTTCTCCCTCTTCCCGCTCTTTTCTTGTTCCTGGTCATTAGCATTATCGGGACAATTTGCTATGAAATGACCAGTCTTACCACATTTAAAACAGGAGCGCTTTCCCTTTGTTTTGCTCTTGTTGGGATGCTCCTTTCGTCCTTTTAGCGCCGTCTTGAAGTGCTTGATGATGAGGGCCATTTCATCTTCATTTAGCCCGGTAGCTTCAACTTGTGCCACCTTGCTAGGTAGCGCCTCCCTGCTGCTGCTTGTTGCCTTGAGTGCAACGGGTTGGGGCTCATAGATGGGCATTGGGCCATTCAATGCATCATCAACGTATCTTGCTTCCTTGATCATCATACGCCTGCTCACAAACTTTCTGAGTATTTCCTCGGCCGTCATCTTTGTGTACCTAGGATTCTCATGGATTGAGTTCACAAGATGAGGGTCAACGACAGTAAAAGACCTGAGCATAAGTCGGACGACGCCGTGGTCCGTCCATCTCGTGCTTCCATAGCTCCTGATCTTGTTGACCAGGGTCTTGAGCCTGCTGTAAGTTTACATCGGCTCCTCCCCCCTGATCATCGCGAACCATCCCAGCTCGCCTTCCACCAGCTCCATTTTGGTGATTATGGTGGCGTCATTCCCCTCATGTGAAATCTTGAGGGTGTCCCATATTTGCTTGGCGTTGTCCAAGCCGCTCACTTTGTTGTATTCATCCCTGCACAATGATGCTAACAAAATAATGGTAGCTTGTGCATTTTTATGGATTTGTTCGTTAATGAATACAGGGTTATCCGTACTATCAAATTGCATTCCATTCTCAACTATCTCCCAAATACTAGGATGGAGAGAGAAAAGATGACTATGCATTTTGTGACTCCAAAAAGTGTAGTCCTCTCCATCAAAGTGTGGAGGTTTACTAAGAGGAATAGAAAGCAAATAGGCATTGGAATTATACGGAATACGAGAATAATCAAATGAAAATTTTGAGTTAACCAGTTTCTTTTTCTCGTCGTAGTTGTAGTAGACGATCTTCTTGGGGAAGAAGAAGACTCGTCGCTGTCGTAGTAGACGATCTTCTTAATGCGCCTCTTCTTCCCGTCCTTCTTCTTATGACTCGAGCCAGAGTCAGTGGGCTTGTCATCCCTCGTCTCGTTGAAGATGGACTCCTTCTCCTTATCATTGACCACCATCCCCTTTCCCTTAGGATCCATCTCTTTGGGCGATTAGTCCCTTTCGTGAAGAGAACGGCTCTGATACCAATTGAGAGCACCTAGAGAGGGGGGTGAATAGGTGATCCTGTAAAAATCGACAACTAAGTAGCCACAAAACTTTGTTAATCGTTAGTACGGCTAAGTAGTGAGCTCTTGCGACCACAAGTATCACGGAAAATCAATAACACAAGACACGCGAGTTTATCCCGTGGTTCGGCAAGTATAACACTTGCCTACCTCCACGTTGTGGCGTCCCAATGGACGAGGGTTGCACTCAACCCCTTTCAAGTGATCCAATGATCAACTTGAATACCATGGTATTTTCCTTTCAGAGTATCCTTCCTGTTTGCGAGGAATCTCCACAAGTTGGAGTCTCTCGCCCTTACAATATTGATCACAAAGAAAGCACAGAGTAAGGATGGGAGAGCAACACACTCAAGACTCAAATCCACAGCACAACCACACACAAGTGAAGAAGTGAGCACACAAACACAGCGCAAGGAGTTTACAACTCAAACAGTGCTCAAATCTCAAGAATGATGATCAGATTGCGTGAGTGCAGAGTCTAGGTGTCTTAGGATGTTTCTTTTAAGCTTGGTGTGCTGCTCCATGCGCCTAGGGGTCCCTTTTATAGCCCCAAGGCAGCTAGGAGCCGTTGGAGGCCAACTTGGAAGGCAATTCCTGCCTTCTATCGAGCGGTGCACCGGACAGTCCAGTGCACCACCGGACAACCACTATAGCAGTCCGGTGCTCGATTTCCTTCCATACCGGGCACAGCCAACCGTTGATCCTCCAAGCCAGTTGGCGCACCGGACATTGTCCGGTGCCCACCGGACAGTCCGGTGTGCCCAACCGACCGTTGGTGCGGGCCACGTGTCGCGCGTTAATCGCACAGACAACCGTTGGCCACAGGTGCCGTTGACTCACTGGACAGTCCGGTGCACCACCGGACAGTCCGGTGAATTATAGCCACGTCGCCTTTTTCTTTTCCAAGAGCGACGAGTTCGTCGCTGACGACTCACCGGACAGTCCGGTAATTTATAGCCACGTCACTCCGTCGTTTCCCGAGAGCAGCTGGTTCACCGTCAGCTATCCTAGGGAACCATACACTGTCCAGTGCACCACCGAACTGTCCGGTGAGCCAGGCCCGAGCTGGTGTTGGCTGTACATAGCCAACTCTTTTGCAATGACTTTCTTCTTTACTTGGCACTATTTTTTAGTACTTAGATAAACATGTTAGTACTCAAAAACAATTCACTAAGTTTAGAACATACCTTGTTGTTTGATTTTCACTTCTTACTCATAAGAACTAAATCAATATGTGTTGGGCATCTAATCACCAAAATACTTATAGAAATGGACCAAGGGCACATTTCCCTTTCAATCTCCCCTTTTTTGGTGATTTATGCCAACACATCAAAAAGCAACAAACGAAGTGCAACATCAATGCAAACGAAGACCAAATTCTTTTTACTTAGAATTTGGCATATTTGGATCGCTCTTTGCCACCACTTGGTTTGTTTTTGCAAATCAAATTGTTTTTACTATCACTGAGTCAAACACACTTGTTTGTGTAAATAGCGAGATATTCCAAGAGTGAAATAGATCAAGTGCCAAAAAACTCCCCCTTTCCCATAATCAATTATTCTCCCCCAAAGGAGACTAAATTTTGCAATAAGAGTATTTTGGACAATTAAGAGTATTTTGGACAAAACACAAATTCTAACTCTACTATTTTCAAAATTCACAAGTGGTTGGCTGATCCATTTGCTTTGGCCTTAATTTCTCCCCATTTGGCATTAAGCACCAAAACAGGATCATTTTTGGCCTTTCAACCCCATTGCCTCACCAAAATGTCAAATAAGAGCAAAAAGGCAACTAGAGCATTAGTATGAACTTGGAATTAAATACACTAATACCAGAGTGCAGTGGAAGTCTTGTCGTCATTCAAGTTCATATTCCCTTTCAATGTTCCTTCAAGACTACTTCAAGTATACTCAAGCAACCAAGTTAGTCTCGAAAAGGTCAAGTTATAGTTCATCTCCCCCTTAACATGTGCATCATTTGCATATGGACTTGTGAGGTCTGGGGATAACTTGTACAACTTGAGCACCACTAATAAACAACAAATGAAGTAAATGCATAAATTAACATGATCAAAGGCATAGAATACATGTATGCTATAGATCAATCCAAGTTACGTGAATCTAAGACATTTAACTCACTATGCAACCTGCAAAACATTTTCTCATCTAAAGGCTTAGTGAAGATATCGGCTAGCTGGTTCTCGGTGCTAATGTGGTACACATTGATATCTCCCTTTTGCTGGTGGTCTCTCAGGAAGTGATGTCGGATGTCTATGTGCTTAGTGCGGCTATGTTCAACAGGATTTTCCACCAGGTGGATTGCACTCTCATTATCACATAGGAGTGGGACTTTGCTTAGATTGTAGCCAAAGTCCCAGAGGGTTTGCCTCATCCAAAGCAGTTGCGCGCAACACTGTCCTGCGGCAACGTACTCGGCCTCAGTGGTGGATAGGGCAACGAATGTTTGTTTCTTGGAACTCCAGGACACCAGGGACCTTCCTAGAAATTGGCACGTCCCCGATGTGCTCTTCCTATCAACCTTGCACCCGGCATAGTCAGAGTCCGAGTATCCAATCAAGTCAAAGGTACACCCCTTTGGATACTAGATCCCGAAGCAAGGCGTAGAAACTAAATACCTAAGAATTTGCTTAACGGCCACAAGGTGACATTCCTTGGGGTCAGATTGAAATCGAGCACACATGCATACACTAAGCATAATGTCTGGTCTACTAGCACAAAGGTAAAGTAATGAACCTATCATTGACTGGTATGCCTTTTGATCAACGGACTTACCTCCTTTGTTGAGGTCAAGATGCCCGTCAGTTCCCATCGGTGTCTTCGCGGGCTTAGCGTCCTTCATCCCAAACCTCTTGAGAAGATCTTGAGTGTACTTCGTTTGGGAGATGAAAGTGTCGTCCTTGAGTTGCTTCACTTGGAATCCAAGGAAGTAGGTCAACTCGCCCATCATCGACATCTCAAACTTTTGCATCATCACCCTGCTAAACTCCTCACAAAACTTTTGGTTAGTAGAACCAAATATTATGTCATCAACATAAATTTGGCAAACAAAAAGATCATCATTGCATGTCTTTGTGAAAAGAGTCGGATCGGCTTTCCCAACCTTGAAAGCATTAGAAATTAGGAACTCTCTAAGGCATTCATACCATGCTCTTGGGGCTTGCTTAAGTCCATAGAGCGCCTTAGAGAGCTTATACACATGGTCGGGATACCTGTCATCCTCAAAGCCAGGGGGTTGCTCCACGTATACCTCCTCCTTGATTGGCCCATTGAGGAAAGCGCTCTTTATGTCCATTTGGAACAGCCTAAAAGAATGGTGAGCAGCATAAGCTAATAGTATCCGAATTGACTCTAGCCTAGCAACAGGAGCAAATGTCTCCTCAAAATCCAAACATGCGACTTGGGCATAACCTTTTGCCACAAGTCGAGTCTTGTTTCTTGTCACCACTCCATGCTCGTCTTGCTTGTTGCGGAACACCCACTTGGTTCCCACAACATTTTGCTTTGGACATGGCACCAGGCTCTAGACTTCATTTTGTTTGAAGTTGTTGAGTTCTTCCTGCATGGCCAACACCCAATCCGGAACCTGCAAGGCCTCTTCTACCCTAAAAGGCTCAATAGAAGAGACAAACAAGTAATGCTCACAAAAATTAGCTAATCGTGAACGAGTAGTTACTCCCTTGCTGATGTCACCTAGAATCTGATCGACGGGGTGATGTCTTTGGATCGTTGCTCGGACTTGGGTTGGAGGGGCTTGTGGTGCTTCTTCCTCCATTACTTGTTCTTCCTGTGCTCCCCTTAATCTTGCCCCTCTTCTTGAAGTACCTGTACATCGTCTTGGGTTGGGGGATGCACCATTATCGAGGAAGATGGTTGATCTTGCTCCTATAGTTCCTGTGGTCGCACATCATCAATCGCCATCGTGCGCATTGCGGCCGTCGGAACTTCTTCTTCATTTATATCATCAAGATCAACTTGCTCTCTTGGAGAGCCATTAGTCTCATCAAATACAATGTTGCTAGAGACTTCAACCAATCCTGATGATTTGTTGAAGACCCTATACGCCTTTGTATTTGAGTCATATCCTAGTAAAAACCCTTCACTGCTTTGAGAGCAAATTTGGAGTGTCTACCTTTCTTCACCAGAATGTAGCATTTGCTCCCAAATACACAAAAATAAGAGACATTGGGTTTGTTACCAGTAAGGAGTTTGTAGGAGGTCTTCTTGAGGAGATGGTGCAGGTAGAGCCAATTTATGGCATGGCAAGTTGTGTTCACAGCTTCCGACCAAAACCGCTCAGGCGTCTTGTATTCTCTAAGCATCGTTCTCGCCATGTCGATTAGCGTCCTGTTCTTCCTCTCTACCACTCCATTTTGCTGTGGTGTGTAGGGAGCGGAGAACTCGTGCTTGATCCCTTCCTCCTTAAGATACTCTTCAACTTGTAGATTTTTGAACTCAGACCCATTGTCACTTCTTATCTTCTTCACCTTGAGCTCAAACTCATTTTGAGCTCTACTTAAGAAGCGTTTTAGGGTCCCTTGGGTTTCTGACTTATCCTGCAAAAAGAATACCCAAGTGAAGCGGGAAAAATCATCAACAATTACAAGACCATACTTACTTCCCCCGATGCTGAGGTAGGCAATGGGTCCAAAGAGATCCATGTGAAGAAGCTCCAGTGGTCTTGATGTCATCATCACATTCTTACTATGATGAGTGCTTCCCACCTGTTTCCCTGCCTGGCATGCTACACAAGGTCTGTCTTTCTCAAAACAGACATCGATTAGTCCTAACACATGATCTCCCTTTAGAAGCTTATGAAGGTTCTTCAACCCAACATGTGCTAGACGGCGATGCCACAGCCAGCCCATATTAGTCTTAACGATTAAGCATGCATCTAGATCGGCATTCTCCTTCAAAAAATCAACTAAATAGAGCTTGCCGTCTAATACACCCTTAAAAGCTAATGAACCATCACTTCTTCTAAAGACAGATACATCAATATTTGTAAACAGACAGTTGCAACCCATGTGACACAATTGACTTACAGATAGAAGGTTGTACCCAAGTGACTCTACTAAAAATACATTTGATATTGAGTGCTCGTTAGTGATGGCTATCTTGCCCAAGCCCTTGACCTTGCCTTGGTTCCCATCTCCAAAGATGATCGTATCCTAGGAATCCTTGTACTTGACGTATGAGGTGAACATCTTCTTCTCCCCGTCATGTGGTTTGTGCATCCGCTGTCGATAATCCAGCTTGTGCCCCCGGATGCATAAACCTGCAAGACAATTTAAGCTTGGGTTTTAGGTACCCAACTCTTGTTGGGTCCTGCAAGGTTAGTCACAACAGTTTTTGGAACCCATATGCAAGTTTTGTCTCCCTTGCATTTGGATCCCAACTTCCTAGCAACTACTTTTGCATTCTTGCATAAAGGTATAAAAGAAGCACTACACGCATGGTAAACAGTAGTAGGTCCATTGTAAATTTTCTTAGGAGCATGAGAGGGAACATAATTTCTCCTAGGTCTACTTCTACCATGAATAAAAGTGGAACTAGATGCAATCATAGCATGTGAATCATTATAAACAGCATGATCATAACTCTGATTATAATTAGAAACTTTCTTAACATGAGTATAAAGATAGGCATGTTTCTTTTGATCATGTGTGCTACTGGCCATAGGAGCCTTTCCTTTCCCCTTGAGATTAGAAGTCCTTTGGCTTGTTAAGTTCTTGGTTTTCTTTCGAAAACCAAGTCCATCCTTAATTGAGGGGTGTCTACCCACAGTGTAGGCATCCCTAGCAAATTTTAATTTATCAAAATCATCTTTGCAAGTCTTAAGTTGAGCATTAAGACTTGCAACCTCATTGTTTAATTTATCAATAGAAGCAACATGTTCATCACAAGCATTAACATCAAAGTCTTTACATCTGCTACAAATTACTACATGCTCTACGCATGAACTAGTTTCATTTACTTTCTATAGCTTAGTATTTAATTCATCATTTAAATTCTTTAAGCTAGATATAGATTCGTGACAGGTAGACACTTCAGAAGATAGCAGTTCATTCTTCTTAATTTCTAAAGCAAGGGATTTTTGAACACTAACAAATTTATCATGTTCTTCATACAAAATGTCCTCTTGCTTTTCTAGAAGTCTATCCTTCTCATTAAGAGCATCGATTAATTCATTAATTTTCTCTACTTTGGCTCTATCTAACCCCTTAAACAGATCAGAGTAATCTACTTCATCATCGGAAGATTCCTCATCGCTAGAAGAAGAGTACATGGGGGTATCTCGAATACGTACCTTCTTCTTCTTAGCCATAAGGCAAGTATGGCGTTCATTGGGGAAGAGCGAAGACTTGTCGAAGGCTGAGGCAGCCAGTCCTTCATCGTCGGAGTCGGATGAAGAGCAGTCAGAGTCCCATTCCTTTCCAAGATGAGCCTCGCCCTTCGCCTTCCTGTAATTCTTCTTCTTCTCCTTCTCCCCATGTCTTTCTTGTCCCTGGTCATTTTCATTATCGGAACATTGAGCAATAAAATGACCAGTCTTACCGCATTTGAAGCAGGAGCGATTTCCCCTTGTTTTATTCTTGTTGGGGTACTCATATCGTCCTTTGAGCGCGGTCTTGAAACGCTTGATGATAAGCGCCATTTCATCCTCATTGAGCCCGGCAGCCTCCACTTGTGCTACCTTGCTTGGTAGCGCCTCCTTGCTGCTAGTTGCTTTGAGAGCAACAGGCTGCGGCTCGTAGATGGGCAGTGGACCATTTAGTGCATCGTCCACGTATCGCGCCTCCTTCGCCATCATGCGCCCACTCACAAATTTTCCGAGGATTCCTCGGGCATCATTTTGGTGTACCTAGGATTTTCACGAATAAGGTTGACAAGATGGGGGTCAATAATAGTAAATGACCTGAGCATGAGTCGGACGACGTCATGATCCGTCCTTCTTGTGCTTCCATAGCTTCGGATTTTGTTGACTAGGGTTTTGAGCCTGTTGTAAGTCTGTGTTGGCTCCTCTCCTCTGATCATCGCGAATCTCCCAAGCTCGCCCTCCACCAGTTCCATCTTGGTGACCATGGTGGCATCATTTCACTCATGTGATATCTTGAGGGTGTCCCAAATTTGTTTGGAATTGTCCAAGCCGCTAACCTTGTTGTATTCATCCCTGCACAGAGATGCTAGAAAAACAGTAGTGGCTTGGGCATTTTTATGGATTTGCTAATTAATAAACACAGGATTATCGGTACTATCAAAATGCATCCCATTTTCTACAATTTCCCATATACTAGGATGGAGAGAGAATAAATGACTACGCATTTTATGACTCCAAAACGAATAGTCCTCTCCATCAAAGTGTGGAGGTTTTTCAAGGGGAATTGATAGTAAATGCGCATTTGAATTATAGGGAATGTGAGAGTAATCAAAAGAATAATTTTGATTGACCGTGTTTTTCTTTGACGAGGAGTCGTCGTCGTCGTCCCTTGGTGAAGAAGATGAGGCATCGCTGTCATAGTAGATGATCTTCTTGATGCGCCTCTTCTTCTTCCCGTCCCTCTTCTTGTGACTCGAGCCTGGGTCAGTGGGCTTATCGTCTCTTGGCTCGTTGAAGAGGGATTCCTTCTCATTGTCGTTGACCACCATCCCCTTACCCTTAGGATCCATCTCTTCGGGCAGTTAATCCCTTAAATGAAGAGTATGGCTCTGATACCAATTGAGAGCACCTAGAGGGGGTGAATAGGTGATCCTGTAAAATCAAACACTAAATAGCCACAAACTTGATTATTAAAGTGTTAGTGCGACTAAGTAGCTATGAAGCAAGCTCTTGTGAACAAAACAATCACAGAAAAGGAACATAAGAGACACGCGATTTTTATCCCATGGTTTGGCCAAGTAACACTTGCCTACTTCCACGTTGTGGCGTCCCAATGGACGAGGGTTGCACTCAACCCCTTTCAAGTGATCCAATGATCAACTTGAATACCACGGTCTTTTCCTTTCAGAGTATCCTTCCTGTTTGCAAGGAATCTCCACAAGTTGGAGCCTCTCGCCCTTACAATGTTGATCATAAAGAAAGCACAGAGTAAGGATGGGAGAGCAACACACGCAAGACTAAAATCCGCAGCATAACCACACACACAAGTGAAGAAGTGAGCACACAAACACAGCGCAAGGAGTTTACAACTCGAACAGTGCTCAAATCTCAAGAACGATGATCCGATTGCGTGAATGCAGAGTCTAGGTGTCTTAGGATGTTTCTTGTAAGCTTGGTATACTACTCCATGCGCCTAGGGGTCCCTTTTATAGCCCCAAGGCAGCTAGGAGCCATTGGAGGCCAACTTGGAAGGCAATTCCTGCCTTCTGTCGAGTAGTAGGCTTTCTTTCTTTTCATAGTAGAGGAGAGGAAAGTAGGTAACTTAGGTCTGGTATATACGCATCCTGCTAAGCAAGCAGGTAAGGAGGTAAAGTAGCTTATAATATCTCTCTATGAGTTCTTTCTTCTTCTATATCTGTTGTTGAAGCGACGCTTTTTGCTGCCGGACTAAGATCTACTATCGTATGTTTTGAGTTTGGAAATGCAACGTCAAGAAAGATGGTACTAGTCTGAGCTACCTGCTATAGGGTTTGAAAAACGGATAGGTATCAAAGTGGAACTATGAGATAGATGACTTTCTTTAGTAATGTCTATGCTTAGGAACTAGGGAAGCATATTGGAGTTTAAACTGAGATAGGGCTGGACAGTGGGGATAAATTCGAATATGAAGAAATGGCAATAGAGGTATAAAAAACCACCTATATATGAGAAGAGTAGTAGGGCAAGGAGTATAGAGATGAGTTTCTTATGAAGGAATTTTAAGTGAGAAAATAAAATATATTTTTCTACGTTGAATTGCTATTGTAAGGTCTTGCTTCTTTTGTCTTGTAGTAAATTCACTCATTTAAGTTAAGTCAATTCCCCGGCAGGTAAGAGTAGGAAAAGAAGAAAGTATTCCCTAAGTTGGAGAATCTAGTAATGAACTGTCATATCGACTATGCCAAAATTACCCACTATATATTTACAAGCAAGCCAGGTCGCCCAGGAAAGAGCTCTAAGGAAGGAATACTCCGCTCGGATTCAGAAAGAAAAGACCATTATGAAAGTCAAAAAGAGTATATTCTATAAAATCTATTAGAAAATGCAAGGTACTATTCTTTCAGTCAGTATGGGGCCTCGAAACTCCAATCTTTCTCACGAAGTTTATATGTAAAACTAGTAGTTGGAAATGAGGCTAACACACTCCGCTAAGTAGTGAGTGCTCTTCTGTGAAAATGCACCAGAGTGCCCATGCTGCTAATAAATACTCGTTCGTGTGGAGGTAATTCCCTAACCAACCGAGGCCCTAACCCACCAATAAAAGGAAATTGATAAGTCCAATGAACCCGGTCTATATATATTATTAAATGGGCGGTTCTTAGGTCAAGCTTATTTGAGATGAGACCCACCACCCCGATACTGATATCACGATACGTATTTTCTGAACAGGCACTAGGGAGGTCTTGCCAAAACGCTTTCCAACCAACTAGTCGATACCAGGGTGTTAACCTCTGCTCTTGTTGATTGCCATTTATCCTTATCCTATCATCCTTCCGTCCATTAAGGGCATCACGAACTCCATTCTTTCTGTTCTTGAGGTGCCGGTTGCCGTTTCTGGTTCAAGGAAAGGGGAAGTGTTCAGTTGATAAAAGGGGGGTTTCACTCATCGGCGTAATTCCCTTGCATTGGTGTGTGAGAATTGGTGCCTAAGGCTAGCTTGATGCATTATGGAAGATCGGGTTGGGGCGTACCCCCGGTGGAGCATGTAGGTAGTGAACGAGGATTTCCTTCCGTTAAGCTATGACTACTGAGCAAGCTGATCAAGAGTTCTTTACGGCGCAGATGTGTGTTAGGTTTCCTAAAGGTTCTCATTGATAGTGGGGCATCTCTAGGAGGGAGGCTTATTTCTATTCTCAACAAATGGATATCCATTCTATCTAGCCGAGGGAAACAGCCTTCCTGAAGGTAGCAAGTTTCTTTCCTTCCGGCCAAGGAGAAAGAGCAAAGTTTCCACCTCATCCGACTCAGAGCTCTCAGTGACTTCCCCCATAGCAACGGGAGATTATCACCCCATAACCCTAAAGGAAAAGGAAAGAGTAGTCGTTTTAAAAATAGTAAGTAAGATGCCGGGATAAGAACTGTGTGATTTCAGCCTTAGAAAATATCTGTCAAATGGGTCAAATGTAGAATTAGATGTGTAAGCAAAGCTCTGATTCAGAAAGGAAAGGTATGTGGGTAGACATTGAGTTAGAGATTGAATGAAGGGGCACACTAGATAAAACCAAGGACAAGTAGCTAGTTGACTAACGCTTTCGAGCACGTACGCTGGCGCTCTTTGATAGAGCATTATCTACAACCCTGAAGCGAACTATTCAAAATCAATCTAGCAGTCTCTTCCAGCAATGAATTGTAGCAGGGCTTGGTCTCGAAAGGTATAGATACCACCAGAAGCTTGGAAAGAAGAAGGAATGTCGACCTACCGCGTAGTGGGCTTTTCACCTTGCTTTTCTGTCAAATTCACAGACGCTATAGCTGTGTAAAAACAGTACTCGATTTCTCACTAGAAAAAACAACTGTCTTTATTGTTGTGTGCATATTAGTCACTGATTATAGCTTTGAATAGGACAAACTACTTTAGTAACTCTTGACTATTGCTTGAAACAAGCGTTGAAGCAATGGAAAGAAGCGAACGGTTAAGCGATAGGGTTAGAATGCAGCAAGTGTCCAAAAATAAGATATGCCCGGTGAAAATTATAAACAAGGCTGAGGAAGGATTTCGTACTGCCACAATGCTCTTGATAGAAGGAAGCATGAATACCGAAGGCCTACCTAGTTGAAATAGGAACAGCTATAGCAACAGCACTCTTCCTATGCAGCATATCATTCTATTGAAGTATTACAGGAACAAAATAATTAATAAATTATGCTTGCATGTTTGTTTCATGACATCTCCTGACAAGTACCAATTTGACCACCTTGGTCATCGGGTAATTATCATCTTATCACACAATTACTATTTTCTTGAATAGGAAATCAAATGAACTGAGGAATCATATCATCTAAACTGCAAATACAAACTACAAGTAGGCAGACACCATCACAATTCAACCGCATTTATTTTATATGAGCATTTTACAATAACAGATCACTCATACGTTGAGATATCAATTAAGCTACTGGTTCTCTTATATTAGCTTGTTTTCCAGCATAGTGTAACTTGAATTCTGAGACTTATAGCCAATCATAGCGATACACTTATCCACCTAGCAATTTATTAAGGCTTTATCAAGCAAGTAATGAAAGCTATATACATTGGTTTCACAGCAGGATGAAAATGGAAAACCATGCAAGGCAAATAAAGGTACGGGGCAAGTCCAGCAAGCAACTAGAAACGAACTGAAATGAATGAAACTAACGAAGGAAACACTACATACGCTAGAGCATGCAAAATACATGGAGCCATGGAGATTGCGTCTCACCTCGATGAAGTTGGAGCAGAGCCGTCCGCCTTTTCCGCGCCCGCTCTATCTCTAGATATATCTCTTTATAATCCATCTCAGATAAGTAATGGTAGTCTTGATCATCCCTATCATCTTCCTCTTCCCAGCCGTCTACGCGAAAACCAAAGAGAATCAGAGAGCCGAAGGACCTCAAACAAATAGCTGGTTGCGTTAAAGAGGCGTGGATACTTGCAGGAGATTGGAACACGTATGCCGATCCGACCGAGGCAGTCCAGGCAAATGCATGAAGTTGAAAAACAGGATCGACGAATGTAAGCTTCTCGACACACCACCCAGCCTATGAAATCCCTACCTACCATTCCAAGACCCAAGTCTGTAATTCCTACTGCCGTGCTCCATTCGGAAAACAGGCCTTAGAACGCTAGTTACTCGACTGTGCCTTCAAGGAAGGTCTGGAACCTGAGAGGTGAGTTCTGAGAAGCCAACCGCATTCATTGGTTTTGAAAAAGAAGAAAGAAAGTAAAAAAGGCTTAATTACTAAATATGGCTATCTTTAACTACACCACTTTTTCCAACGTTGCTTTCCCTAGGACTTCGTTATTCGCAATTAGGAAGGGTGTAGATGTACGCAGCTTCTCCTCATGTTGTTGGCCGGAGTAAGGAAGAAAGCGTAGTAGTACAATGCTGAACATTCCGGAGCAATGGAAGTTTATCTTGCCGCTGTGTAAAGTGTCGCATTCCCCTATTCTTCGTCCGATGCCGAAGCATCTCCCTCTTATTAGGGTAGGACCCCTGAAGAAATTTCCAGAGATATACGAGAAGGCGCGAAGCGTGGATGGAGTTTGCTTAGGGGAAAAGCAGTCCAACTATGGGCTGGGCTCATACTAGTTTGGCATTAACATGCTTGGTATTGGCATCCCCCTGAAAGAAGGCTAGGCTTATTCACCTACCTCTTCTTGCTGGAACGTGAGCTATTGCTTTGGTCAACAACCAACGCTTGGAAAGTAATAGTTCTAAGAAAGAGCAAACTGCAGAAGAAGAATCATAAAAAATCATAGAATGCTAACAACCAGCTTCTTCCAGCTTTGTACATCATTTATTGTATCGTTTATGGGTGCTTGTACATCATAATATCCTCTTCATATCTTTCCTTTCTCGAGTGAGTGGTGGGATGGATGTCCTACCACGAACGGAAGCTGACAGAGCAATATCTATTCATATGCTTCGTAATCCTTGATTTCCCAAAGATAAGATTCCTTGCCAAGCTGAGTGGGATATTTCAACTACTCTTGAGAGAAAGCGAGGAGGTGAATGAGCAAGCAAAAGGTAGGCTAGGCGGTCTCGCCCATCCCATGATTGGTGGACTTCCTGCTATTTCAGAGTAAGCATCAGCATCTCTTCCATCTTGTTCTGGGCCAAGCAAACCAACTATTTAGTCCAGGCACTCGTATTGAAATGGAAAACATGCTTCTTTCTGCTATCGACCAATCCGGATCCGAGAATGATCTGCCCCATCGTTATTAGTAAATGTGGGGTGTAGTGCTGGAACCTTTAGTTCTGTGGGCGTACAAAGCATGTGGCTTGTTTGACTTGACCTATGGGATGGGCAGGGCAATCTTCGTTGCATTCAGGATTGACCTGAGGAATGGGCCGGAGTATCAGAATAGATGTGCTTCGTGCGACTCGTTTCGACTAGCATGAAATCCGGAATAACAAGAAACCCTTGTGCAAGTCGATGATTGATTGCTTGAGAAACAGAAGTATGACATCTCTTTTTTCTCGTATTACAACAACTAGGCTATTCGGATTGCTTTGCATGCTATTCTTCGAGTCGAAGCTTGTCCCACCTAAGTGCCGTGCTTCATTCTCTGCGGCAAACCTCAAATCACTCAAATAAAAATCATAATAACCGAGGCCCGAGGCTAGTCTTCATTCTCGTATCCCGAGGCGGCTTTCTCTATCTTTAACCCTCTTCCTGGGGAGGAGTTTCTTGCCCGGTTCCTAGCTGCAGGTTGAAAGTTGCGTATTCATTCAATAGAAGCAGATCCCTAATCTCGATTAGTAACCTTTGTAGGTCATTGTTCTGTCAGGGTTTCGAGGGATAGGGGCTGGCCGACCACCGGATCAAGAGAAGCATTAAGGAGAAGCAACTTAGATTGAAGCTTTTCAGGTCGATGACTTTATATCAAAATTTAATATAACTTTTTATGTTCGTCACATTAGTAGTGACTCACTCCCTTACCCAAGTAAAGTCATGAAATACTTCTCTTTACTAGATCCTGGATCCTGGCTACTCTACTTACTAGAGCTCTACTCACTTCAGTAAGAACCTTCCTTCCGGTTGTCACATTTCTAGCTAGTGATAAAGATCTCTTTCGAGTTCGGAGCAGGGAGGATAGCGAAGCGATTCATACATAGCCTTTCAAGGTAGTGGAACTGGCAAGTGTCTGGATTGGATGGACTTCCATGCTTTGGCGGAACACTTCACTTAATGAGTGATGCCCATTATACTACAAACCTTTTTGAGAGAGGACTTTGCCAACTAGGAAGTCTGCTATCCCAACCAATCGACCAGGATCGAGTGCACGAATCGACCTAGTATGATATAAAGTGCCTCCTTCGAGTGCATCTATAGAGCATCCTTTCTGCATCCTGCATCTGCTTCAGGAATGGATCAAACTAGGTTGTCGGCGGAAGTAGTGGTAGTGGCAAGGTATCCATGGTTTTCGGTGGAAGTAGAGTATCCACTTAATCGTCTCCTGTATCATTCCTTTAGCTTGCGGAGGCTAAAAACCAATTAATTGCTTTAGCAAAGAGTCTGGCTCGACTTCTTACCTTGAAATCTGGAAACTTCCATCTAGATCGTCGTCTCCACTTCCCCACTCTTTCCGCTTTGAAGCGTTTCTCTTAAAGACAAATGGGTTCTCTTTCTGTCTTCGTATCCAGAAGCTAGAGATAGGTTCGGTAGTAGGGCATGGTTAAGTCCGTGTCAGAATGAAGTCAGGGTTTCCGGGTGCCTTGTTGGAATCTTACTCGTAAAAACGAGTGCCTTGTTGGAATCTTGCTCGTCAAACTAGTAATATATCGTATTTAAACGTATGCGAGGATTGCTTTCTTCTTTCGTTCTCAAACTGATCGAATCAATGGCCAGGATAGGAATGTTCCCTGAGAAGAGGGCAGGGCAGAGAAGAAGGCCGAGTAGAAATACCTCCGATCTCGATTCCTTTCATGTTTTGGTGCCGCTAGCCATCATTCCTCGTTTCTCGAGAATCTCCGTTGATGTCGTTTCCAGAGAATGGCTTAAGTGTTGAACTTCTAAAAACCATGGCCTTATCCAAATAAACTGGTGAAAGCACCATCCTTATCTAGAGAAAATAAGTGACTTGATTGACCCGTTTCCTTTCTGGGTCTGGTGATGGTTTAGCTTCCGGTGTCCCAGGATGTGGTAGTATTTATTGGTCCCCAACCAACCATGCCTTGCGCCTAACTTGACTCTGCAGCCCTTGCTTCAAAGTAGCCAGCCGACGAAAGATACCAATGTTAGAGCCTGTAACTTAGGACAGAACAGCCTTGCCTTTCTTAAACAAAAGAGGGAACTGCCTTTCCTTTCTCAAACAAACCTGTACTGGGTGAATGAAAAAAAGGAAATAGCTGGTTACTTTTGAGAGTACAGCTGCCGAAACAGCTTCTTCCTGTAGGCGTTAGCCGATTTAGTATCAGAGGAGTACCTGTGAAGTCAAACTTTTGTCTGTAGCTCAACAAGTTCCGTTTTCTTGTAATAATAGAAGTTCAGTGCGGAACAAGATAAGTTTTTCCTTTACAATGTTTTTTATTACCATACTACAGTACAACAGTAAGTTCTTTCTTCTGACCAGCCAGCGCTTTAACTAGTTCTACTCTCCCAGCCAGCTATCCTTCTTCAAACTAGAGAGAGAGCTATCCATATTCCTATTCCTGTGACCTATCCTTATATCTCGAGCACTACTTCTATCACCGATTTCTTACTTCTCTCCCAACTTTGCCTAACAACCCGAATCTCTTTCCTGTAGCTAGTCGCTGATAGTCAGTCTATCTCCTTTCCTTGCAAACTCTCTAAGCTTTAGGTAGTTCGCCGTGCGATGGGCCTGAGGATCTATTCCAAAGGGTGATGGGTCGTGGGTACGACTCTTCAGAAGGCGCTTTTGCCAACCACCGAGCACCAACAAATGAAGAGAGTTACCACAAGTATGAGACCACTGAAACTACTTCGCCTGCTTTGAATCAGAGCAAACTGCTTTTAAGTATAAGACCACCAATCTAGTACGCAACCATTGCCTATTATGCCATCCATATTGTTGACTTTCACAGACCCACTATGACTGCCTACGCCCATATAGATAGAGAAAAGTTCACCTAAGGATAATAAAACGTTTGAGGAAGGTTACCGCTTACGATATACCTATATATAGATAGTGTAGTGTTGTAGTGTGTTAAGTAGATCGGTCCCATATAAAGTTGCAATGTATCTGCAATGAGTTCATCTACTCCGGGGTGTTCTCCTCACTTCTCAAGAAAGAAATAGTTGGAAATTCCCCGGATCGTCTGCGCGTATTCTTATACTGAATCGCTGTTGGATAAAAGAAAGCATAAAGTTTTTAAGCCTGCGTTCTCGTCCACTAGGAGGCAACCATGAAAGCGGTTTCTATGTTTCGATCGAACCAACACAGCTTTACGCTTCTTTCCAACTAAGTCCCACGCGAGGACCCTTTCATCCTTCCGTCGTTAGCAAGCGGTGGCCGACTAGGCCTTTTCCCTAAATATTTTAGGAAGCGAAGAGGACAGAAAAAAGTTCGGTAATCTTCTCCCTTTGGTAAGCATTTACCCAAGGCACTGATATTCTGAGTCTCTCGATTATACGTGAAATAGGGAGTTCAAGGTCTTATTTGTATTTCTTGGCCAAAGTGAAAGTGAATATGAGCGAAAGTGAATAATTCACTATTGAAAGTGAAAGTGGAGTGAAATCTGGATATGAAGGTTCAAGTCCAGTTCCAATCTGGATATAAAAGTGCTGTTTAATCGTCGAAAGTGATCTCTCTTTTGTTGTTCTCTTTTAGTCCACTTTTTTTTAGTCAGAAGTTCACTTTAGCTTAGCTAAGTAAGTAGTCCTTCATCAAACTTGCTTGCATATCTGGCACTTTAGGGGGTCAATCTTTCATGTTGGAAGCTAAAGAAAAGGTACTCCCCCTCATTTGAAAAGGATAGGCAATTGAGAGAGAATAGGGCGATAGCGATAGACACAGGAACTGAAATAGACTAAAAGAGGACTCCCGTAGAGGAGAGGGGAAACCCGCTTAGATAGGGCGATAGCCCGGTTTTTCTTGAATATCCTTTCCAGTGCTTGTCTTGTATTGAGGTATACCGAAGATATGAGTCAAAGTAGGTAAGAGAAGGAGGCTTTCACTATTATTATATTAAGAGTAGGGCTTTAATGAAAAGAGTAGGCCCTTCGTATCTTTCCTCCAAGACGGAGCGAGACGGATAGGCAGAGCAAGAGCTCTTAAAGTCTACCCTACCGCTTCTTCATTCATCCATTTAGGTCAGGGGCGGGCTTCTTCCCTTATATACGATGACATAGATAGAGCCTCCTTCTTTGATCCATTCATTGATAAAATAAAGTAGTCTTCGGGGGCAGTTTACCTTTTGAATCGACAGTAGAGTAGGTTTGATCTTGCTTTCTCAATCTTTCTCTGATCCTAGCCGTGTAGTAGATCCGGCTTTATTCGGCTAAAAAGAAGTGTGTGGCCGTCTCGCCCCCTTCTTCATTCATCCATTTAGGTCAGAATGGATCCAGGGAACGGAACAGCCCTGAAAAAACACAGTAAGAGAGTCCAATCTCTGAAATTTAGCATTTTATCTCCTAACCTAAGTAGTAGTAGTAGTAGTAGAAGGCTTAGTATCTGACTTGATCCAATAGAGTAAGAACACACAGTAGATCCAGATTCCACACCTTGCTGTGGACTGGGGAGAGAGCAGCTCTGCGAAGCTGGGCGTTCTGTGTGATTATGGAGGAACTATAGTACTCGCCCCAAAATGCAAGCCGGGATAGATACTTAAAGAAAGGGGGAGCGGTGGGCCTTCAAAAAGGAGCGAGGGAGTGATGGGCAACCTTAGTCTATATGTTGCTCGTGAGCCGCCAAGTACCAGTCTCGCAACAGTACTGGCGTTAAAGGATCGGTCCTTCACTTGCGGATCGTTCGCGAGTCGAACTCGCTCTCTTGCCACGCCTTTGACTCACGAACTCGAGTCGGACTCATTCACTGCTTACTTTTTTGAGGATCGTTCGTTCTTCACTCTCTTGCTATTACCCGCAGGGAGCGCAGCAACCGACGGTGCATATTATCATATAGAAAGAAGCGAAGCGTAGCGATTCGTACTACCGGAAAAGTGTGCTAGGCAATAGAGTCAGCTTACGGGGTGGGGCGCAAGTAAGCGTAGCGAATCACATAGAGTTGCCCCTACCTGCCAGCGCGCAGATAGATAGGGCGGGCGAGCGCAGGGATGGATGTCTGAGCGGTTGAAAGAGTCGGTCTTGAAAACCGAAGTATTGATAGGAATACCGGGGGTTCGAATCCCTCTCCATCCGCGAGGGCATAAGTTCTCTCTTGCCTTATCTATAGATAAGAACGAATCTCCTCGACTCGACGGATATGATGGATGGAATGGGTAGAAGGTTTAGGTTATTGTGTGTTGATTTAGTTAGGACTTTGTCTCCCTTTCGTTATCTTCCGCCCCGGGGGGATGACCTGTGGGAGGGAGCTAAGTCGAAGATCTCGGTGTCGCCGTGAGTGGTTGATAAACAGCGATTGCTGTTTGATTTAGGGAGTCCTAACCCGCTTAACAGACAAAGAAAACGATAGAGACTTCGGGTGACGACCTTAATGAATCAAGTATTCAGGTCCGGTAGAGCAATCT
Organism: Zea luxurians; assembly: GCA_029449295.1. Taxonomy (NCBI): domain Eukaryota; kingdom Viridiplantae; phylum Streptophyta; class Magnoliopsida; order Poales; family Poaceae; genus Zea; species Zea luxurians. The sequence continues at coordinate 30,745 of JAOPSE010000064.1, read as the reverse complement.
CGAATTATCATATAGAAAGAAACTCTCGACGGGTACGGGTATAAGTAAATCGTTTTTGCAATATTTTAGTCATCGCAAAATTAAGGTGAAGTATGATCTGTATCTGTAAAAGTAGATCTTTGAATAACAGATTGGTCTGAACTTAAAATCATTTTAACAAAGCATGACAGTTTTTCATGACTGCCTTGCTTTCTTGGAGCTGAAATCAGCATCCGATCGACCCTTGCTGCGTACATGGGTCAGTAGATATCACAGTACTAACATCGCAAACAGGATTCAGGTTTAAGCCACAAAGATAGATGACGATGAAGAGGAATCGTAAATTTGTTCACAATCATTCCATTCCTTTCAGGGAACTCACAAGGCCCATCGTGCTATGTGTTCAACACAAAACCCAGTCTTTATCCGTCAGTTTTACCAACCTGACCAAGAAACCGTATCAACCCTGCCGCAAGGAACGGAACCATGCCGAGGATCTTTTGAGATATTTCCTAGTCTAGTGGAAGGTTTGTGAGTCTAATAGGTCTCAGGATTCGAGGTGGCTATCTTCCCTTCCGTGGATTTCCTAGTTCGATTTCTCTCTTGCATCTGTTTATTGTGATACTTCCATGGATCTGTTTGGATCAACCTCATTGGCCAGTTCTAGGCAATAAAGAGACAGACAACTAAAAACAAACTCTATTGGATGTGGAGATTACCTACGAGGATTTCTTAGGATGGCTCAAAGACGGATTCGGTCTTTTCCTCAAAGGCGGATACGATGGAATTCGCTTTGGACTAGGAGAGAGCTAGACAGCGGGGATGAAAGGTTTGCGAGGAAGAATCAATGGTTCTACAACTGCAACAGCACTTACTTCAAAGACTATTCTACGACCAGCCGCCTACTTAATTACACTTCCAGCATGGCAAGTTCCTTCTTCTGCGAATATGAGATAGACCGACAGCCGGTACGGGACTAAGGGACTGTGGGAACAGCGAAAGACCGGATTCTAAGATATAGGCCAATCAAAAGGAAGATGGTGAAAGACCACCACAAAGAGACCCTCGCTCACGCCTTAGTTGCGCAACCAGTGCCGTCTCAGATTTCATCAGTGCCTTCTCTACCTCAGTCGACTGAGTGGCTCTTAGACTCAGGAGCTTCTCATCATGTCACCGGTGACTTGCTTCGCACCTGTCCTCTTATTTTGCTTATGCTGGTTCAGATACTCTCACCATTGGAGTGGAGATGGTACTGGTATGAAAATATCCCATCCCACATTGGCTCTTCTCCTGCGGCCTTGTCTCATGGTTCCATTCACGCTTCGCGCCCTCTCGCCTTTTCCCACAACTCATTCATAAAACCAGTTGTCCGTACACTCCTCAGCAAAACGGAGTGGCCAAGCGCAAACATAGACACATTACCTTAGCGGCCTTGCTGTTATGCAACACGCTTCTATCCCGGTTCCTTTTGGGATGAAATATTTGCAAGTGTGGTCTATCTCATCAATCGCTCCGCGCCTCTTCTTCTTCTCTCTCTCCCTTCACACAATTGTTTCATAAAGACCCGAATCTTCGTATTCTCAGACAGCCTCACCTCAGACCTTACATTGATCACAAGCTTCAGCCTCGTTCGATGCCGTGTATTTTTCTTGGTTATGCACCACAACAGAAAGGTTACCGCTGCCTTCATATACCAACTAAAAGAATTTTTATTTCCAGACATGTTGTCTTTGATGAAAACAGGTTTCCTTTTAGGGAGCTCTCTACATCTGGATTGACCATTCCCGAGTCCACCATCGAGCCGGGCCGACACTGGCACCATTACGAGGTAGGGCAGCTAGCGAAACAAAGTGCGAGGGATGGATTCGTGCATGAATGTCAGATGGTTGTAGTGGTGAAGCTCGTGATGCTCTGGATGAGACTGACTCTATATGCCCGAAAGGACCAATCAGGTGGATCATTTGGACAGAGGAAGAGATGGGTGGGTGCACTGCCCTGCCGCAGAGAAAGAAGACAGCTCTATCTCAGAAGTGAGCTCCGTCTCACAAGTTAGCTCCGTCGATCTATGCTTGCTTCTCGAGAGGAGCAGTTCAAATCACCCTGTACGGATCCATTGGGATCTGGTCGAAGTAACGGGTACCAGGTTTTTCCTGGAGTTGCCTTTATTCGTTCATTTCTGGTTGAAATATGGGCTGTTTTGGTCTAGGAAATCCGAATCTGCTTTCCATAGGATCGTTTGGATATTAATCGATTAAATAGGTGTCTTCTGCTGCATTTCGAGTTAATATGTGTACTCTACCGAAGGTCGAGTCGAGGGAACACTTCCTTGACGAGAATCGCTAACAACTCCTTTTCTTTCTTAAACCACTCCCGGATTCCTAATCATAGCTTTTGTGGGCCTCCCATCGGTAATGGTATGGGTTCCTCGGTCTCATTATGCATCTGTTTTGTTGCAGTTTTGAACTGTAGTGACACAGGTGCGTTTTAAGAATGGCAGCAGGTCTAATTATTCGTACTTTCGGTGCATACCGCCTGGTGAAGGAACCTTCCTTTTGCAAAGGGTAGAAAAGTTACTAATAGCTCTGCCTCGAACAAACCCAATTGTAGTGATCGCCCATATTGGATTGGATCTTTCGTATCGAAAAGTGATAGGAATGCATTTCGCGGGTGAGACTTGCCTATTTCCTTTGGATGCCTATTCATATGTTTTGTGAACAAGTGAGCAGCTGGTGCTCTAGTATACTGTAGTGAGCCTGAATGGTCTTTATGAATTGTGCACTTGCTATATTATTTGTTCTTGCACTTTGGCCTTTAATCCTTATTGTGCACCGTGGTCTCTTGGCTTTGATGACAGGGATATCCCTTTCCCTTCTACTGCTTGATCCATCCCACTTGCTCTCTTGAGAAAAAGAACCTAAGCGAATTCCCTTATCTTATTTGGAGGATTAGCCATGGCCTTCCTCAGATTATGGGGCTCCTAGTTTGCTGATCTTGTAAATCTCTTCCCCGCTCAAGTTAAGGTTCCCACGGCAATGAGTGCTTTGCTTCTCTACATCTCGTCTGCTATCTTGATTGAGATGCTTGTTTTCCTAGTAAGAGTTGTACAGCCCATCTCTTCCCTTCTATTCACTACCATTCCGCGTCTTCGACTTCTATTAGTTTCTTTCTTTCTCACTTTGGCTACAATGGTTACTGCCAGCAATATCAGATCAGAAATGTTATAAGAAATAGCTATATCTATTTTCTTTTTCTACTTCCGCTACAGGTGGGGATAGACTGATTCGGTCGGGTCGATAATCTGCCCCGACCTCTCAAGCCTCTAAAGATCGATAAATGGTATCTATCTGGATGGAATGCTAGCAAAGCAATAAAGTACCTTGCGGGTGGAGAGGAATCTCCTGCTGCTTCGTTATCAAGAAAGAAAGCTTAGGTTTGGATTTCTTCTCCTTCACTTGTGACCTATGAAGCACCAATGCTTACGATCCGGTACTAGTCCTCCAATTATCTTCCTCCCAACGCGGCAGGTCGGATCTTCTAACCCGATCTCTTCTCAGGTTTCGAGGTTCCTAGCTGTACTGATTAAGGGAGGACAGGCAAGTCACTACACTACTCCAAATGCAAAAGAGATGCTCATCTACGTAAATTCAAGTCAAGCTCAAGTCAAGTAAATGGCCCAGGAATGGATAGCGTAATGTGTGAATCTCAATTGTTCATATAGAAATGGTGCTCTCTGGTTGACAGGTTCGACTTCTTCATTTTACTGGGATTTTGGGCATCAAGTAAATTTTGCCTAACTTTTATTCGTCACATTATACGTGACTCATTGGATTTCCAATGAGAAAAGTGCGGATCATATAGATGGCAAAGTCCATAATTGGTTTTTACCTAGGGAGAGTCGATTGCTTTTTGGAAAAGTTCATCTCACTATTTGGAACTACTGCAAAACTCTCATTTCCAGAAGCCCATTTTCTTTAGTGAAATTGGAGGATGGACGAAAACACCGGGAAAATGAAAGCAATCTTGATTCCGGTTTGCCGAGGTAAAATAGGGTAGGCTTGTTTTCCCACTATATGCGACAGGCCTGGCTTTCCATACTCAGACACTATAGGAGTGCTGCTACACGAACATCCTTTTATTCGTCACATTATACGTGACTCATTGGAATGCTGTCTTTCTTTGGAAAGCAGAAGTGAGAATTGGATTGCTGTCTAGGCGAAAGCGGGAACTCAGATGACTTTGACTTGATACTTGATTGAGATGCTTGTTTTCCTAAGAGACCAATCCTATGAATCTTCCTTGGACGATTGCCGAGTTGCCACTTCTGATTACCAAGATTACCAAAGACTTATCACTTCTCGATACGAAAGACCTGTTTCCCAGAACCAGAACCAGAATACGAGGAATCGATTTTGACCACTGCTTTGTATGGAATGGCATACGGCGCTTCTGCTACGAATCAATGTGTCAGTTCCCACTATCCTAGCGAACTGAACAATACCAATACGCGAATCACGAGCCGGAACAAACGAAACGAGTGCTTTCTCCGGAACAGAGAACGAATACATGGCGCTTCGAATGGAGAATACGAGACTGAGGAAGAATACCTTGACTCGCTATCTCAAATTCGAATACAGAAATGCAACATATGGTGGAAATGCTATGAGGAACCACAAATCCTTCCTACTGAGGTGAGGAAAATACTAGATTATTTCCGGCACCTTTACTTTACTTTACTTTACTTTACTTTACTTTACTTTACAGTAGTAACCCATAGTTGGAGGTAGTTCACTAGCACAGCCAGCCAATGAGTAATCAACCTTCCCTTTAGCCAATGAGTAATCAACCTTTTCCCTTTCTGGACCAGCAAACAGAAGAACCAATACGAGTAACCCTTCAAGCCAGAAGAGTAACCCTGAAACCTACGAATAGGAAACTGTCTTTACTTGAAACCGTAAGCAGCAAACCTATGCCAAGGTCACTCATCTTTCCTAAAGACGTTGACTACGACTCTAGATTAGATCTGGTGAATCACCGGTACCTCTAGGTATGGAGATCCTTCGACAAGTTCTTCTTCCCCATTGGCCAGGTCCCTCTGCATACATAGAATGTCATAGATAGAAACGATATCTCGTAACGGAAGACGATAGATTCTAAAACTTGAGGGACCACAGAATTTCGTTTTTCCTCGATAGAGAGTCCTAAGATCTGATCAAGTGATGCTCACCATGGTCCAAAAGTTGACAAGCAGATTTTCTCTCGATGGAGAGCCAGCTGATAAGAATCAAGTCTGTTTCGTATAGCTGGAAAAGTTACCAAGTCCGTTTTCCCGCGATTTTCGCTTTATAGCAGATTTTTCCTCTAGAGATGGTCTTTTGGTCTGAGAAAAGCTTCCCTTAGTGCCAAAACTACTTCATCTGATTTTGCCGAAGGAAACTCTAATCTGGATTTCGAATAGTTCACATTCCCCGGGTATTTGACATATAGAAATTCTGGGAGTCTTCCTGGCCACACGTGGAGCAAGCGGCACCTATCTTTCTCTATCTATCTTGGCAGGGCTTCAAAACTAGTTCGAGAAAAGAAATGCGTCTCTCCTATAACGGAGAAATCACTGAAGCCTATGGCAGCCTCTATCTAGTCGATTGCTTTTGGATCAAGCCCAGTGCAGTGTAAAAACGAAACCCTATTTGACCTCCGGAAAGCCTATTGACAATTCAAAACTTCTGGTCCCCTATACTATAATAGGGAAAGTAGGCAAGTCCATGGCCACCTACTTGAAGTGAAGAGCAGAAAAGAGATTTGATTCACTACCGAGTTCTCTTCCAATGAGTAACTACTAATGTTACGAATCAAAAACGAGCCCTTCGTCCTCTGAAAGCCGGCGATCGAGTGAGTAAGTCCGCCAGGAAGCTAGTTCTTTAGGGCTTAAATGAAAGCTTGTCGGCTGTGAAAAGTATACCTTTCCTTTTCCTATCCTTTCTTCTCTACTGGCTATCCTATCCTTGAGTTTCTTTCCGCTGCAAAAAAGAAGCTAGTCTACCAGCGCTTCGTTCTAGCTCGAAAGCAAGGTTCTATGAAGACTCACAAGCACAAGCAAAAGTAGCCCCTCCCTTAGAGCAGTCTCTTTTGAAACAAGTCAAGGAAACTCAACCTGACCCGAGATGCAATACGACTTCACAGTTGTGTTGATTGAAGGAAGTGAGCGTATGCCGGCTAGTCCGGTAAATCGTATCATGATCATAGCATCGGGTTGGTGGGACAACCCTAGTCAGAGTGAGGGTTAACAAGAGTAGCGAACGGATTCCAGTATTTCATTTTTCCTTTCACCCTCTTTTCTTATCCGACGACTGCCATGCTTCTACCTTTCTTATCTGCCTACTACTAGCCTTCCTTCTTACTTTCTGGTTGGAGTATTTCTATTGACGGATCGAGGTCCGGCCTACGCTTTGGAACCTGGAAGAAGGAGACTCATTAGCTGAAGAAGTAAGCAGACCTAGATATTCCCTTAACCTAACCAGCCGGAATCCTTATTCCAATAACCCTTAGCCCTAGCTTTCATTGAAGGAAGTGAGGGTCGACCTTATAACTCCGTATGTATCAACTAGCCATTATCAGATCCGAGGTCCAATTTACTAGATTGGCAAAAGGGGCAGGTGCAGGACAAGAAGCCAATCATTCATTTTCATGCATTGTTCGATTCACACTGCTCCTTGGTCCGTGGCTAGTGCTTTTCTTTTCGCTAATCACCCAACTCTCAGGCCAGTCAGAAGGGCATTGATGGACCGGTAAGCTCTTCGATTAACGCCGTCCGAACTCTTGCTTGATAGGACTTCCTATTCTTCACCTGGGGCTGGTACCTTTCCCAGCTTTCTTTCTGGACAGCTATCTTTGATTGACGGAGGGCAGCCTGCCAAACGGCTCTGCCCTAGCTTCTACTTCCTAGTTTAGTTGATATCTAGGTTCCAGTGTAGTAAGTCTTCCAAATGTATAAACACTTTTCTGGTGTGGTTGAACCTATGATTATGATCGGTTGGGCAATCCGCCTATACTATAGCCTGCCTTGGTCCCGGGCGGGCGGCACCTAGCTATAAAAAAAGTGGGCGTATCAGAAGAAAAGAATGGTTTCCTGCAGTACTTTTTAGTAGGGGAAGTTCCAATATATATATATAGCCTTCTCGAAAGAAGAGCGCGCGCAGAGCTCTAAGAAAAAGCATCACTCACTTACAATAATAATGAGGACCAGGAACCAATCTCTTTGTTGCGAGGAATCCGGGAAATAACTAACTCCAAGTCACTTAACTCACTCTGTAAGGCCATGAAAATCCCAAAGGAAATATAGGAAATACAAGTCAGTCAAAGAAATGCAATTCGGAAATGCGCACGCACCAGTCAATCTAGTCAAGTGCTACTCAATCTCCTACTAGATATATAAAGGCCATATAGAGGCAGGCAAATCCAGGAATGAGATATAGCGGAGGGAATACGGGCCTCCTTACCTACCTGAAATAATCTATGAAAATTCAAAGTGGAGTAAAGAAACCTAGAGGTAGAACCCATTTGAGACTATGAATATTCAATCTCAGTTTGAACCCTCAAAAAGGAAGGACTAGTTTGAGAGGAGTCTAGAACTAGAAATAGAAATCAGGCTAAAATGCACATGATCCAAATAAGGAGAGGAAGCGGAGATCTTGAATCGAGAAAGTGGCTTTTTCTATCAGAAAATGAATCTGCTTTCTGATGGCCATTTCGGTCCGTTGTGGGACCACGGCTTGCAAAGAAGGTATGCTCGATCGGCTTGCGCTCTTACTTGGAAGTGGTCTCAGTAGCGAAGTCAATAAAGAGGGTAGTCCTCCTAGCTAGGAAGTCGTTGATGAATCAACCGATTTGTTTTTACTACGTATCATTAAGAATTCGAATACTAGCTTGCGGCAAGTGACGTCAAGTAGGGAAGATACCCAAGGCCCATATGAGGCGCTTGAAGAAGTGATCCATTAAGGCTTGGGACTAAGCAAAGCAGAATAGGAAATAGTAGTTGGATAGCTTTTCCTTGGGGTGTTCCCTGCCCTTTCATCGATTTTCGAGAAGTGCACTACATGTCAAACTCGAAGAGTTACTCACTTGGCCACAAGAGCAAATGTATAATGGTAGTCAATACCCTCACCCAATCTGAGTATACCCTTTGGCGACGAGGCGGGCCTTGTACCTATAAATACTGCCATCAGTATATGCTTTCATTTTTGAGACCCAGCCAATGGCTTTCTTGCCAGTCCTTTCCTGACGTCTTAACTCGGATGGGCTTAGTAAGAAAAGAATGATTCGCATAAAGATCCGGCTGCTATTGACGTAATGAAGAATTTCGGCAGATAAAAGAAGCAAGCTTTCGAGGAGAAAAAAGGATTGAATCAAAGGGTCCATAATAAAGTTGGAGGCCATAATGTACCCTTTAAATCCCGCAAAATACGCTTTAATGCTTGCCAGTGCAAATCTCGTGGGTGTTGCATGAACTGACATGCTAGGTTTACTTCATATGAGATATCAGGTCTTGTAAAAGTTAAGTACTGTAGAGCACCGACAATTTGGCGATAGGGAGTCGGATCAGCGAGAAGCGAACCAAGATTAGATTAGAAGAGAGTTGTGAGTTGGGTGCTACCGGTGTTGAAACCGGCTTGCAATCAGCCAGGAGTGCTCAGTTTGATTTGATATGATAAGTAGATACTTTTCAAGGAAGATAGCCTGAGCGAGTCTTTTCGCGGAGCTATTGTGCCGAACGCTGGCTTTCAACTTCCCGTACCGGGAGAAAGATTCTAACGTTGATCGAGGGAGCAAAAGGGAATCTAAAGGGTGAAATACGCGTCTGTCTCATTAGAACCCCGCTCCGCTTAGTCGACAACAAGAGAATCGAAGCATCCTCCTATTCCTTATGTTTCAAGAGTTCCCGAGATATGCAAGTTGGGCACTTGTTTTTAATAATGCCAATGGGCATTCGAATCCCTGAGAGAGAGCTAATAGGAAGGAAGATGGCTCTGGATTCACTAGGCTTTCGCTGGCTAGAAGCTTCGAGAGAAAGTAAAAGAGATGATGTGGTTGAAAAGGTGGTAACTGTGGATAGCGCCAAGTAAGCTAATCCTAAATGTCCAGCCACGCCAAACCGAACTCTTATCACATTATTTGTAGGCTTTGCTATTCTTACTCCTCTGTGACCTTCATCAATCACTAGGCACAGTATCAGTTAGCGTGATATGGGTTGGTAAAGTAGTAAAGAAAGTCTTAGTTATTAGGAAAGAAATGTTGCAGCCTATCTGCCACTGAGTTGGAATCGATTTGCTTAACCTGCTAATGCACGGAGATTAGCCAAATTAGAGAATATGAGGACGTCGGCAATGGTTGGTTTTAATGCTCGCACAGACGAAATAGAATACCGGATTGGACCTTAGCCGCTCGGGAATAGAATCCTTCACCACCAGGAAAGGCAATCGCCACGACGCTGACATCTTTTCATACGTACTAGACCCGATTCGGAAGAAGCCGCTTACACGACTTCCAATACAGACAACTCAAGCAAGAGGTTTGACATCACTCCTGCAACTGCAAGACAAAGACTCAATCAAGAACCAGAGAAACTTAAATCAACCTTAGTATTAGTAAGAGTAAGAGTATTAGTAAGAGTAACCACTTCTGGCTCGTTAATGTTTCGCTTCTTTGTCCTTAAAGAACTTTGCATACATCGGAACATGTAAGACAGCATCAAGGATGGGGATGGTAATCTGCGCATCTTGAATCATCTCAAGAAACTTAGCAAACTGCTTGTCTTCACTTGACTTCTCAAACCGTTCTGGAAATGGCTGCTTCGGCTTGGTAGGTGGAACTGAAGTCGAACTGATTGATGATGGATCATTAGGAGCTATAGCTGGTGGTGTAGAAGAACTAGGCTGTCCAGCAGTAGTAGTAGTGGACTGCTGAGGTACCTGCTGGTCCTGTGGAGAAGGTTCATTTATCAGGAATCTACTTGTTGCATAATGCACATGCCACAAACGATAAAGTGGAAGCATGAAGAGGATGGTGAATTGATCAATAATCCCATGTCTTTTTTTGCTGAGAAATCTTGGATCAAGACATACAAGGCAGCATTGGTCAAACATAGGACTACCTAGGCTAGGTCATTCATTGCTTGGTCCGCTATATTCGTTTTGTCTTCTAGTTCTCCACAGGGACTTCCTACTACTCCGCCGAATCTCTCATCTGAGAAAGTAGGTCACCTGGGTGCAGCGTAGATAAGGCTGGAGTTTATGAACAAGTTGATGTCTACTAGGGCATTGACCGTACAAGCAGGTAAGTATAGGGCTCGGCTAGGAATTCGTTTATGCTTATATTTATAAGCTTTCTTCTCACTAGGTAGGGCGGGCAGTTGGTCTTATTGCCCTGCATCATATGAGAAGGAGTTCTTCCACGAAATAGAGGTCGTCTATGGTCTTTGTGGCATTGATGGATAGTACTGGTCTGTTGTCAACAAATAGACTGGCTAGGTCACAGTCTGCTAAGTCTACTAGTGGGATATGAATATGCATTAGTAGTAGTTATTGCTGCCGGATTGGTATTAACAGTTGGTCAAGTCTAACGTAACGTTTTTCAAGTAGAAGGATAGGGCATTAATTACCTGGGGTCGATAGGTACACCTTTATAATCAATTATTAGCACAAAGCTCTCATCTCACTTTTCATAGGTAGGCCTCTATAGTTATAGTGTATATTGGCTTTGATTCTTTCTATTGTTATGGGAAAGGCATATCCCCACCCAGTTCTTCTTCGTCTTAATTAATAACTCCTTCCTGAACTTCAAAGTACGATAGAAACTGACTTATATCTCGTAGGAAAACTAGAGAATGAGCCATCTCCATCTCGTAGAGAAACTAGAGAGGTGCTGGGCGCAGCTGAAAGGAAATCCAAGAAGAGTCCATTCCATGAAAGGCTAGCACGATTAGGATCCTTTGTAGGGTTTATCTCGGAAGAGAAGGCTATGAAGCGAACATCTCTTCTTTGGGGGAGAGAGGGGAAGATCTATGCAGGACACTTAACCCGTGCCGGAGGACTGCACACAGCTGGTACAACCTCGTACATTTTACATGTTCTTACAAGTCCGATGGTACAGTTGACCTAGTATCGAATTATTATAGATTCCGTTGGCAGCCATTGCCCCCCTGCATGTCGTCTGACACGACCGAAACGAAACTTGACACCCCCTAGCAGCCCCCTGTCGGCATCGAAAACGGAGGGAAGTGCGCGTGCTGATGTTTAATCATGCGATGCCAATGATGTAAGCGCGGGCCCGCAGGTGCAGACAGGTTCGTCGGGGGTTATGCAAGCTTCAGAGGTGGGGGGTACGATTGTGGAAGATCGCGTGGAGGCAGGGGTTGGAGATGTGATGCAAGGGTGCGGGGAATTGGGTGGAAGGACAGTCGTTAATGTGGAGTCAGGTTTGACGGGCGTGAGGCAAGAAGTGGAGGGAAGTGGGATCTAGATTAGAAGAGATAAATACGATATTCCTGATCTGATACCCGCGGACGATCCCTAGCCGCAATCCCTTGAAAATGCAATGCATTTTCCAAATTGCTTTTTCTCAAAAAAACTCACGCATATTCCCTTGCTTCTGTTAACTACGCATATCTCCTGTTTCTATACTTGCTAGCTAGCAACCTCTTATCACACAGAAAGCGTGACATGAATGCATACCCCCGTGTATACAACTCCTTACTATCTCTAATATACCGTTGCTTGTTCGGCGCATAGACCTATTATTATTCTCGGTCAGGCTTTCCTTTTGGCAGGTGATTACTATATATAATATAGCGGGCTTTCCCTTATCCGTTCGCTTAGGTATCTGACTGTGTAGCGTAGTTCGCCGATTCCCGGGGCCGGCACGGCACAACCGGATCCCCATCCTTAAGCAAACACACCTTCCTTTGGGTCATTGAAATTTCATCTTACTTGATCCTTCTAAATCAGCTTGTGCTACTTAATCTAGATTTACGAGATTCTTCCTTCTATTCTAGCTAGGTGGCAGGCCAATACCAATACAACTAAGTTTAGGAGTGGATTTCATTTCGTACCTACGTAGGATTCCCTAACTCATCCTCTTATCCATCCTTTCCTGGACTTTCGTAAGGGCACAAGCAGAGCCTTTATAGAGCAGTTGGATTGCGCCTTAGTCACTAGCATACGTTTTCTTGCTTTGAGCTACTAGCGCGGATTGTTCTGGTTTAGCTTGACCTACCCCCGTTCTCTTTCATGCTTAACTTGAATGCTGAACTATCGATAAGATAAGGGCTGTATCGTTCGTGATCAAGTCATCGAGCGCATGTTTTCAATAGCGCTTTCTTTGGCAAGGCAGGATATGAAAGGAACGGAAGTACCGTTGTTTCCATAGAGGATTGAGCAGTGCCAGATACGGAAACAATAATGGCAGTCAATTCCTTCTGAAATCTATTTATACTTCGAAGCAATACCTTGTAGTTAGAGTCCTCTGGAATCTTAATAGTTTGAAAAGATAGAAAAAAGACAGAGTGATACCCTTAGAGCCAAACCAAAAGCAGATAAGTCAAGCGGCTAGAGCGAATCCTGGATAAGGCTCCTCTTGCCTGAGAGAAAGGGACTTCTTTCTACAGCCGAAGCCAAGCGCAGACGGCATATGAAAACCCGTCTTTAAAAACCAGGAAAGACACTCATAAGATTTCCAATGAAAGGAACGCTCGCCAGAATGAAATACTTCAATTAGGATGAGCTACTACATATCGTTCTGAAAGGGGCCTGTGAAACTGAAGCAGTTCCTGCAACCATCAACGAAGTCAAGACATTACCTATAGCAAGAAAGACTACCGATACCGATAAAGAAGAGCCGAAGCCCTACCTTGTTCCTGCCATCCCTTCCCATTCATCTCCACTATACCCCTCGTCTTCTAATTCCTTCCATTCCACCACGGAATTCTCTATAATAAAATAATTCGCAAATCCAAATCCGCTAATTGTTCTCTAATAGCACCCGCTCCTGTCGCAATTTCCCGATTTCGAAACAAAGCCTGGGGTAGAAAAAAAGGGAGAAATGCTGTGGTTACAAGATGAAATTTCATCTTCGAATAAAGTAAGAAAGTAGGTTTTTGGCCTAGCAAAAGAGAAATCGCCGTATAGTATAGTATACTAGGCCCTCCAATTTCTTAAGGGGTTTATTTAAAAGATTCGCGATATAACTAGGAAGACCTTTCAAATACCACACATGAGTCACTGGACATGCCAGTTTGATGTATCCCATTTGATATCTTCGTATCCGAGAATCAACAAATTAGACCCCGCATTTGCAAACAGACGAGAGTGAATTACTCTTACTCGGAATGGGGAGAAATCCCTGACTGGAAAATACCCCGCTCAGAGTAGGTGAACGAAGCGATATCCGGGTGGATATAGCGAGAGAGCCGACCAAAAGCTAGGCTATGTGAGACAGCCCAAGAACCTCTTTTCTTTACTGCCCTCTCATCAAAGATGGACCTGATAAGGGCTTCATCCCATTGGCTTGTCTTGTCCTCCTGTTGCTTGCATCGCTCGTGCTCCCTATCGAGGTCGCTCTTCACCCTATCCCTTTAGTGTAAAAACGGGATAAAGAGCCCTCAATAACACGCTTGCCCAGGAGGGTATAACAGCTGATAGAGCCTCGGATATGGCTCCTTAACTGGTAGTACGCGCTAAAGACACCAGATCATTTTGATAGAAATGAGGTAGACTGGAAGCTGAAGCCAATAGACCAATGGAACTAATCAATCACTTGCTTTCCCGAACTGGACAACAGGATTTTATCAGCACTGGACTTGAATCGCGTCGATGACTCTAATCTTTAGAGACAGAAGCAGATGGGAGAAGGTTGGATATGGATCATGATCAAGTCTACCTCGTAAGCCACTTAAAGATCTTTGAGCAGCTCGAGAGATCTTCATTGGTAAAAAGTAACCTCCCGATTAAGCGATATTATAAAGGTACAAACCAATTAATCTAATATTGATTTGCAGAACGGATTCAAATACCGAGCATCAATATTAGATTCACACAAAGATCCGGGTGTCGGATCTAGTAACTAACTACTAGATCAAGCCAAGGTAAAGACACATCATTAGTATCATTACTATAAATAAAGTTGATACTCTTATATGATTGGAATATCCACCACCGGACGATATGATAAGTTTTAAGAAAATAAAATAAAAATGAAAATGCTCTTTTTGGCTCTTATTTATTTCAAATTAATATGATAATTTCACGGTGTTATTCAAAAAAAACTAGAGCAGAAAAAGCGAAAGCTAAAGCTTTCTCTAAAGCAGCAACTAGAGCAGAAAAAGCGAAAGCTAAAGCTAAAGCTAGAGAAGAAGAAATTGCTCAAGCTGAAGAATATGTAGACAATGTTGTGAAACAACTATCCCAGGAAAAACCTAACCCTGTACTGGATCCTTTTAGGGAAAGCAGCGCTCCTGTCATCGAGCTTGATAATACAGTAAGAGAACGCGATGATCAAGAGATCAGTAAAAAAATGATAGAATCTCAAAACCAAACTGTATTTGAGGAGTGGGAATCAAAAACTAGGAGGTATAACTCCTAATTTTGGGTGCCCAAAGAAAAGAATGGTAAGTACACTACTGAGATGTTAGATCTACTTTATCAGTTCTGGGATACCCTCATGAAGTCCTACGAAACAGAATCACTTGATAATAAGAGAGAGGAAAAACTGACTTATAAAGTTTTTTAGTTTATCAAAAACTCATGGAGAGTCAGATTCAGAATTCAGAAATATACAACTCAAAGTGGAAGATATGACTCTTCACTGTAAAGAAAATACTATATATAATAATATACCACAGTTGAAGGTATTATTCTTCAATAAAGATTTTATATCTGCTAGGGATTATCTTCTTGATAAATTACAAAATGAGTCAGATAAGGTTATAGTCAGAGCAATGGGGACATATACAATTGAAACTATTGTTATACGGGTGCTAAGCAAGCACTTTAATGTTTTTGCACTGGAACAAAAAAGTGTACGTCTGTCTACTTTAGTAGCTGAATTAGACATAAACGTAAGAAATTACACGAATAATGAGAGCAGAATTAGAGAATCCTCTATCAACTTCCCAGATTCTGTTGTTGAGACTATGGCTGAGGTGACAGATGATAGTCTTAATCAGACAACTGATATTCCGAAAGAAGAAGCTAATAATAAAAGCAATAAATCAGATAGCTCTAAAGAGCTGTATAATATAGGGAGTACCCTATTTACCTGGCTAAATAATAGGAATTTGGTTGAGATCTACCATCCTCATGGTGATATCAAGAGCCCTAAAAAAGGTAAGTATGCAAAGTATATCACCTATGTTAGGTGTGTATTTGACATTAAGGAGCTACCGCTCCATATAGCATTACCTATGGTGTGTCCACCACTTGAATGGAGGAATCGCAGACCCAAACGGCTGAATAACGACAGAGTAACAACCAAACTGAGGGATCTAACGGGTGGGTACTTATCTTCTGACCCAGAAGTACTTGGTCATTATACCAATACCTCAACCCTGTTATCTACACACGATGAAGAGCGTTTTAACATATATTATATATGGTGAGTGATGAAAAAACAGCTCGACTAACCCGTGTAATAAACAAGTTACAGAGTGTGCCATATCAAATAAATAAAAAATTATTATGTCATTTGGTAAAATGTAAGGATATATACCATGCATCAGGGCTTCTCATGCCTAGCATTCTTGCTTCTATTGATAGAACGGAGGGGACTGTAAGACTAAAACATCATTACTTGAATGACAAAGAAATGAAAAAATATTTTTCTTTAAAAGACTTGATCAACATTTGGATAAAAAACATTCAGTCTGCAGCAATACATTTTAAAACTAGCTGATGCTTTACAAAATTACAATTTGTATTTCCCAACGTTTTTGGACTTTAGGGGACGAAATTACCGATATGGTCCTTTTCATTACCACGAACGAGATCTTGTTAGATCTCTCATACTCTTTGCGCAAAGTGGGGTGACAGATACACCCCCAGATAAAGGTAGTCAGGGCATACGAACCTTTATGGCTTCAACAGCTTTCCATTATTCCAAATATTGGAAGAATTATAATGAAGGTATAATATGGTTTATTAAAAATATACATGAGTGTCCTGACTTAAATAGTAATAAGGCTGATATCGTGCTAGACAGATTGGCTAATCTAGCACGTAAGGCTAGACACCCATTTCAGTTTCTCTCGAGTGTTATTACACTAAAAAACCGTGACTCTGATAAGATTGCTAGAACACCAATTCACCTGGACGCATCAGCAAGTGCATATCAAATGTTGAGTTATTTACTGGGTAATATTACCATGGCTAGAAATACTAATCTTATAAGTGAGAATAATAAAATAAATAATATTTATTAAATTATTGACTCTGATTTTAAGAAATATATTGAACGGTGAACATATTATCACCAGATATGTGTGTAGCTTATTTGATCGTGATATCATCAAAAATATCTTTATGCCTATTGTGTATGGGAAATCCAAATTTAGCACAGCTATTGATCTGCTGGGAAAGATTGGTAGTTATATGGTAGTAGAAGATTTAAAAACTATTATTAAAGAATGTTACAATTTCTGGGAATCTGAATATAAAGATATGAGGAACCTCATGCATTTGGTTGCAAGTATTAGCTGGGTTAGTGGTTTTATCAATAAACCAGTTATATATTCCACAGAATACTGGATTACAGTCCAAGATTATATAATCATGGAACCTGTCAAAATAACTGTTAAATACTGGTTCTAATCAAAAAATCAGTCGTAACGCTACGAATACCCACGAACAAAAAGAATACTCGGAAGAACACTAGTTCCACTTTTGCTAACTTCATCCATCAGAAGGATGCCTTAACTGTAATTCATTTTATTGATATTCTAATGGATGAATATGAATCTGGTAATAATACAGTACCTGTATACACAGTTCATGATAATTTCATCACAACACCATTGTATGGCGCAGCATTCCCAAGCCTATATAGGAAAGCAATGACTCGATTGGGACACCCCATATTTATAATTAATAAATTCATGTATGACAATATTATATATCGAGCTAAGCAGCTAAGATATGATCTCCTATCTCCTACTACACAAGGATTTATTGAGCAAATAGGCAAAGTCTACGACTCCCATAATGAATTGTATAACACAGAACATACTATATATGAATATGAAAGAGAACTTTATTACTTTCCTAAAGATATTATAGTTGACTGCTTAAGCGTTTTAGTCCCCCAAAAGACTAAGAGAATAAATGATTATAAGAATAATATAAAAAAAATATTACGTCACTACTATACTATGATTTCATAAATCACCATGCCAATAGTATAGTATAGTATAGTATAGTATGGATGGACACAATAGTATGATGTATGAACTGAAGCGATTGCACAGTAACTACGATTACTGTATTCATTGTTAAAAAGCAAAGTTATAACACGTGTAGGATAACTATCTTTATCAAATATATAAGAATAAGTTATTCCGAGGCCCCTCCTTCACTTCCCCCTAGTTGTTGGGGGTGATGGAGGGTGAAAGAAGAGTGGGTCGGCGGGCTTCTTTCCCTGAATGTACTGAAGAATTAGAACACTTAAACCATTATTCCTGTTTTTTTTCTGAAATAAAGCTTGATTAATGTCATATTTCTGCACAGACGTTGGTTTGGCCAATAAATACATATTCCCTACGGGCAGGATATCAATCTAGATTGGAAACCTATTCGTAAACCGTTCGAGCCAGGGATTGGCCCCATCTCTCACTGATCTGGATGAACAGTAGCTTTTGACCTTCAATCAATAGTTCGATTTATTATTAAACTATCAGTTGCTATATTGCTTTCCGGTAATGTACATCCGGAGATAAGGGTTTTTTTGGATAAGCTCGAGGGACAATGTGTGTCGAGGATGAGTGATAACTTGAGCCATGGAGCAGTTCCCTGCGCTGCTCGAAGCTTAGGGGTTGCGCGTAGGCTTCCCCCACAGTATATAGATCGGTTCTTCAGTGTGGTCACAACCTAGTTGTAGTCGTCGTCGAGGCCTGCCAGGATGTAGGAGACAAGGTCTTCATCGTCGATCGGCTTGCCAGCGTTGGACATCTCCACTCCAAGCGCCCGCATCTTCCCGACATATTCGGTGCGGTGATAGATAGGTCGCCTTTCTTCAAGCTGGAGAGCGCGATTCTTGTATTGACTATTGACGACGCGCGCCTTCGTCATAGATGAGAAGGTTGTCTCAAGGACACTCCAGACTTCGGCAGCTGTGCGGCAGGCGGAGACTTGCACAAGAATTTCTTTAGTCATTGCAAGCAACAAGTATCCGAGTACCTGTTGATCAGTTGCCATCCATGATTCATACAATGGATTGACGACTTCGGCGTCTTTCTCCTTGATCTTCTCCTCGGGGGCTTTAGTTGCGCCAGTCAGGCCCCCCACCGCAGCTTACCTACTTGCTGACCTGGAAATGCATATTACCTGACAAGCTAGTCGCTCGGCTGGCACGCTATCAAAGCACGACGGATTGGCTGGTCCTATTCCCAGCAGTTCCTACTTTGGTTTGGAACATTTCAGATAATATAGAGAGGAGGGAGACTAGTCTAAATCGATTTTTCTATCGTTTCTTCGAAACCTCGCTTACGTTTCACTTCCCTTCACCAACCTCAGAGTACGGGCTTAGACTCTCTAAGATATCCAACTCAAGTGCCGTAGCGAAAATCATAAGTAGTGTTCAGAAGATTGGGAAGGAGTAGGCCCGGTTTGTCTTGTTCATCCATGATTCCCCTTGTGGAGTGAAGTGGAATGCTAAAGATAGAAAAGTGAACCGTAGGATCTCGTCTTAGCCCATTGACAAAACTAGTCCAAGAAACCCAGATTGCTAAGTCTCGAGTATGTCAATCAAGCCCTAATGTTTCCATTCCGCCGGACCAACTAGCCTAACCTTTCACAGAATTGATCATTTATGCCCAAGGGACAAGAGGTTTTGAACTCTCTAGTAGTTCCAAGAAGTATGCTCATTTCCTTGGATGTGTATTCTGGATTTGGATTCACTAATGTGGAGGGCTATTTATTCAAAGATGATTAGGGTGCGCTCAGCATGTCCCACCATCAGAGCTAACCTAACCTGTCCTTATCCTTAGCACGGACAGCACTCAATATCTCGCTGCGGAATATGTCTACCGGAGTAGGCTCCGCAAAGCTCCTCACTCGGCACTAGATCCAAGTCCCCCATCGCACTCCACAAGTTTGGGACGACCCCTTTCTTTCTTATATTATATGATCTTTTCCACTGCAGCCAGCACACCTATTTCCCTTTAGCTGGTAAAGGCAAGGCTTCCCTACTAAACCAGTACACACTAAGTACGGGATCATTAGTCATGACTCCTTGGTCTTCATAGTCCTCGAGAGATCCACAATGTCTCCCATCCCAGGAATAATCGAATACCTTCGTTCTGAAGCAAATCAACGGGCTTGGCCGGGCAACTCACTCTTGCTTTCTCTGGGCCGCCTTAGATTCTATAGTTCTCGTCTCCCCAGTCTAGTGAAACAGAGGGATCCCAGTCAACCCATGCTGACCTTCCCTATCTGTCTGAAACCCAATATGTGCCTAAACTAAACGCTTAGCTGTGCCCAGAATGTGGAAACTCGAAAGAGGTAAACAATTCTTTTTTGTCATTTTGTTCACTTCAAGCAATTCCATTAGTCCAAGTCTGCTGCAATTGGTAATTGGAGATAAGCAATTGGTGGTCGTAGGCTCACCCTCCTCTAAATAGATAGAATGGATCGACCCTTTATGGCACTTTGACTTCTCCACAAGGAGAATGCAACTACAATTCTCACGGAAATGAGACGCCCCAATTTCATGTGGTCAAGTTGCATGATGACCGACGCAGAACTAGCCCGGTTTTTACCGTCTTGCACTTGCAATTTCCATTCTTTCCACGCTGCGCGCCTCTATTCCATAGGCCTCTTTAGTCAGGGAAAACCTTCTACTGAGTTCAATCGGTGATTCTCAATCTTTTTTTGTGCAATTCTACGATCGAACAATTGGAAGGAGGAGCGTAGAGGGCGCTAAGGTGTTCGCATTCTCGAATAAAGCGACAGGAGAGAGTGAAATGCTCGACTGAAAGGAGAGGGTGGCATGTCGACGAGATTAGACCCGTCCATAAATATCCACGCTCTATTCAGGTACCGGGGGGCCCTGCACAAACATAGGACGAAAGAAAGGAAATGAATCTGCCAAGTCGAGAAGTTTTTCTTTTATACCACTGCAAGAGCAGCTTATTATCCATGATCCAAAGTATTAAACAGTTCTTCTATCCTCAAAACCAGCCAATCGAACCCATGAAAGAAGCCCACTTACCCACTCTTCTTTCCCACCATCCGCAGTATACCAATCACTCACTAGATGGTGGCCTCGGAATCGGAAAGGAAATAAGCTCATACTACTGGAATGGAATGGAATATGAGACACTTTACTTCCTACAAAACTCAAGTGAGGGGAGGGATGGATGTCCCACCACGAACGGAAAGGAAACATCAAGCCTCCCCAATGGTTATGTTACGTATCCACTCATCCTACAAGGAACTATGTCCAACCTATTCTATTTATTCCGCTATTCTATTTATTCACGACGAATTTGTTTCCGGAAGTGGCATTGAGAAG